>OW618042.2:3780598-5037464 GCA_939531255.2 Thera britannica | reverse complement strand
TACAAACATTAATCCTTTCAATTAACAAATGTACGGAACAAAAATGCTTTGTGGATGAGGAATGTGAACAGAAAACAATAGCGCACCAACCTTTAGCATACTTCTACACGAATATAGATCTTATCTCCATTGGAATATAGCCTGAACCTGCGGAGCTTGAGGGTTGGTTCGTAGCAGGTGCGAAAAAAGGAAAAATGCGTGGGCATGGATAGAACAAAAGGTTGTGATGGCGGCTTTACTTAACACCTGGCTGTCTCGATGAGTGAAAGGGGTAGTCATACTTCGCCAGCGTTTCTGAGACGTCGACCTCATTTAGCCCCAGCTCTTTTAATATTTGTCATCCTGCATTCTTAATGACGAATGACATACTCGTATGAATCTAGAAAGGTAATCTTGTCTTATTCAACTTGCGTCTAATGTGGTACCGAGTAGATCATTTACGTGCACTTTCTAAGGGCTATTTCAATATAGTGATAAATTTATCCATCAAATACCTAAATACATATATCCATGTGTTTTAAAAGTTTGTCAAAAACAAGAACTGATATTTATTTGCCGAATAGCTTTATTCCGTTTAAGTAAAAAATCCGTTTTAATCTTAAAAATAATTTTATGCTCACGTCTGGTTTTTAACCTTATTTTGTTGGCTTATAATTATACTGTGTGTAAGCCTGTGTCGTGATAAATGCTAGGGTTTATTAGTGGACCTAGGTCAAACCTTATCTTGGATAGCCTTGAGACGATAGGCGATAAAAGGCCCTAGGCCAGCTAGACAGGTTACTACGGAACGGAAGCCATTCAAATTTATTTTATAGCCATAGAAATTATAGTTTAAATGTATTTATGTAGCTATAAGTGTTGCTATATTTATTTTAAGATTCAAATCATTGAGCTAAGTTATATAGGGAACAATTTATTTAACGACATTATAGGATAATAACATTTAAAATTGTCACAATAATTTTCAGTGAAAAATGCATCTTTAATCAAATCTTTAAAGTCTATCTTCAATTTTTATTTGACAAAACAAGTCAGTTGCCTGTTTAATTTTTGTATTCATAAAAAAATAAAAATAGAAGTATTTATGCGAATCTGTGAATAAGTACACATACCTATGTATTTTAAGTTACTTGATTATCAATTCAACTCGATTTATTTATTGATAACGGGATCCATATTTGTTAGTAGAAATAAAGTTTACTCACATGTTATCGAACAGGTCACATCCCATAAGGTACAAAGTGGCTCTATCTTCATGTTATTAATAGACCTATGGGTTCTGCTGGTTCTACTTAGCGTTGCAAATGTAATTGCCATACACATTACTGTAGACACGATGCTGGGCGATAGCGTATCTTATTTTATGGAATTATAACTATTACTTCTTAACAAGTTTATAAATTGTAAACTTGAAATGATAGTGTACTTTTTGATCGGGCTCTGCAAATCCTGGTACTATTTAGAAGTTTCAAGGTGATCTTTTAGCTCCTACCACAAGCTCTGTCTGGCTCTGGCTTTGAGTCTGTGTGAGTGTTGACTAAATAAATCCTACGTAGAAACGTCACACACACACAGTATAATATGGTGGTGAGCACTCACACAGACTCAAAACCAGAGCCAGAGACCGAGGTTATGATAGGCCTACTTGTGATTCTTTTGGGTAAACCAAATACCCAATAGAATATTTTTCTTCTTAATAAAGACGCATGCTATATATATATCTTTACCAGTAATTGTAATAACATTTGACTCTATATAAGGTATAAGCACTATCTTTTTGAAATGTATTGGTAGAAATTATGTTGGTGTTAAATAAATAAAACAAAATAAATAAAGACTATTATGATTTTGACTAAATACCAAAATAACATTTTCTTTCTAAGGTAAAACATATAATTTTTTTTTGAGGTATAGGTTCATAATAATAACTTATGTCAGAAGACTGCTCTTCTATATTCGCAGGTTACATTGTGTGTTAATAAATAATAAGTAAATATTGTAGACAATCCACACAACACTATCTAGCCCCAAACTAAGCAGAGCTTGTACTATGGGAACTAGGTAGCTGATATATTACTTAAATACTTTTTTTTTTTGTAAATACATACATAGAATACAATATAACACCCAGACAGAGAACAAACATCTGAGTTCACCACACAAATATTTGTTCTCGGTGGGGATCGAACCCACGCCCTCCAGCGCAGAAGGCAGAGCTACTACCAACTGAGCTGTGAAGGCAGTCAAAATGTGATGGTCTGATCATACTAGTTGAGAACAAGGTATTAGAGGTCGTAAATTAAATCAGCTAGTTACCGGGCTAAGTGGCTGTAGGTACTTAGAATATGACACGGTCTTAAGATATCAGCTGCTAGATTACCCAGTGTACTGTACAATCTAATGGGTTTTACGCCTCTGCATCAGAATTAAGGGTTGCCAACATAATATACGCTACGGCCTTTAGGGGAACCTTTCAATTCAAACACAACACTTTTAAAATTGATAAAAAGTAACAAATTGCTGTCTTTAGAAATATACAAAATATAGCATTTTCAACTTTTTTTTGTCTTTTTTAACGTGCTGAAAGCAAATTAATACAAATAGTTAAAAGTATTTTTTCCAAAATTCTTCAAATTAACCATGCTGAATGTCATTCCAAGATATTGTCTTCAACGATTTGTTGCCACTTTTTTCAAATGTAATAAATGCTTGTGATTGTCTTGTTGTAACGGAGAGTTTTATAAGATGTGTGCAAATACTGTTGTCTTTATCTTACGACAGATCTGGCGCGTTTTTGTTGCTGGTAACCCTGGAATGTGCGCTCCACAAATGCCAATGGTAATAAGATCACAGTAATAAGAGACCGCGTAACTTTATCATATGCGGAACGACAGGAGAAAACCGCTCTTCGTTTTCATATGAAAGGCAATACATTATGTTATAGAGAGCCACGATTGTACACTTTCTCGGCCAATTTAAATTTAATCGCGTCAATGACAAATAAGTATATTGATTTTTTTAAACATATTTTTTTTACTAACCTATGTCATCCCACTGATTATGACTTCCAGGTTTTCCTAACTTTTGTTTTTAAACATATTATAAAACAATAAAAAAATGTAGTTTGTTCCGCTGAAAATGAATTTGAATTCCAATGATAATGGTCCGTACCCACTCCGCTTAAGTAGATATAAAAAACATACATTTACAAAGAATTTGACTGGCTGCATGACCGCAGCGCCCATCGGATTGGCGTTAGTGCCGTATTAGCAGTCCCTAAAAGTTATTCGTCGAGAGTGATTAGGATACGATGGCTCAGCGGACAGTGCAGCCCCATACCAAGGGGAAGGTCGCGGGTTCAAGTCCCGCTCGGCTCTTAGCTTTTGGGACATTATAAAAACCTTTGTGGTTTTCTTAACATACATTTATATTTGCGACATAGCATACAACATTAACCTACTAACCACCAACGTTATGGGTATCATGCTTGCTGATGTTTACCGGACGTACAAACTTTACTGAAAAAATCATAGGTATTTTTTTTTTTCATTCATTATTAGTTTTTGACGTGACGTCTTATAATTCGAGGAAGCCGGCTGCACGCACGAAAAAACATGACTCATGCGGCGTTACCTCGCTCTGAGGCGTTCCGTTTAAGACTTGAAGTGCAAGCAAGAGCGTGGTAGGAGCGACAAAGAGGCACAATCGGTCTCCGCGTTCGGCAGCGTTCGACATCTGTGTATTTTCATAGGACGTTGTCACGTTCAACAATCGTCAGTAAACCGACTTTACAGACAACCGATTTTTTTTTCACTTTGACGCAATCACAAAGCAACAGCTGTATCACGATTGACCATCCAAATGAAAGTAACAACCGAAATGAAAATAAGAATAGGTAATTTGAGTCTCAGAATGTGTAATTTCATCCAATCATTTTGACTGGACGCTGGACGTTCTTTGGATCTTGACAACAATTGAAACGAAGGTGGTGATGATTACACAAAATTGGTCAATTAAATTTCTAACTTTTATTTAAATTTCAATTCAGGCCGAGTGAGAGGAGTTACGCGATATCTATGGTGACCAAACTGACCAAAACAAAATGTACAGAAGACATCATTTTATTTGACTGGCCTCTCAGCTCAGTTGGTAGTAGCTCTTCCTTCTGTTTTGTATAGGTCGTGGGTTCGATCCCCACCGAGAACAAATATTTGTGTGGTGAACACAGATGTTTGTTCTCCGTCTGGGTGGATCTGGTTCCCATAGTACAAGACAAGCTCTGCTTAGTACGTTGTTTGAGAATTAGGGAAAGCTATGAATTAAAACAAATATAACAAGTGAAGTTTAAAAACCCAAAACCGACTTCATGGCCAAACTGCTGTACCAATTTTATAAAATGTTTAGGGGACGAATTTGGAAGAGACCAATTTATTACCTTTCAAACATCTTCAAATCGGTTCATAAGGCGAAAGCAAAGATAAAAAAAATACAACCGAATTGAGAACCAATTTTTTTTTCAAGTCGATTTAAAATAAACAAACTTCTGTCATTACGAGATTTCCGGATAAGTTCATTGATTGTGAAAATTTTATTACTTTGGCGCAAAGTTTTTCATGCAAAGGACTATTCGATAACGCCTTACACTCTTTAGAATTCAAATAAGTAAATTCACCATTAAACAAACTGAAATGATAAGGTACTGAGAATTTACATCGCTACGAAACGAGCTTGTACGATTGTCTTACATTCGCAAGACTCCATCGACAAAGTGGTAAATCCCATTCAATACACTCAAACAAATTTAAGGGGAATTTTAGAGAATGGCGACCGCTAAACGCAACTGCCGTAGCTGTAAGCATTTACGGAAAGCAGGAAACAAAAGTATCAGTATCGATCATATAAATTTTACATTCAAAAGCTCGTTGGTTTATCTTTAACTTTGATATAAAAATAGCTAAGTAGGCACACTAATCTTTTTTGACATAAATCGGATGGTATTATTTATTAACCGACTTCCAATCAAAAAGGAGGAGGTTCTCAATTCGATTGTATGTTTTTTTTTATTTTTTTTTTATTATTTTTTTTTATTTTTTTTTAATGTTTGTTACCGCATAACTTCGTGAGCCGATTTAAAAAAATATTTTTTTATCTGAAAGGTACTGCTTCCAGATAGGTCCCATTTTAATTTTATTAAAATCGGTGTTGCCATTTTTTTTTAAATAATTTTTTTAATGTTTGTAACTGCATGCCTCCGTCATTTATGAACCGATTTAGAAAATTATTTTTTTATTTGGAAGGTTATTCTTACGTCCAGATTGTCCTAAACAAATTTGATTAAAATCGGTTTAGCCGTTTGACAATGAAGTCGGTTTCTCAAGTTTTTTAAACTTATAATTATTTTTATTTATTTTGTTATTAAAAGCTTTAGTTAAATCTCAAAAATTTAAAATTAAAATTTTTTGACCTTAATTTAGATTAATGTTTCGTATGTTTAGTTTTAGTTAATATTTTGTTTGTTGTTTTATTATAAGTCCTTCAAATAAATAAAAAAAACTTTTTGACCAACTTGTGCTGTGCTTACTTATTTAAGTTAGCCAATGTTTAGGTAAGTACTTCTTTTGAGTCTAGTTCTTTCCACTGATATACTGAATCACTTCTATGCATGTCCTTAGAGATCTTCGCCCAAAAAACGTAGCGAGACATTCCAGTCAGTCGCTTACTTCAGATTTTTGTCGCGCTGCTCGAAACGCTCTTTAATTTATCAGGATACCTACTAAAGCGACTCGTTACCGCTGAAATAAATCGCAGCGACAAGCGACCAGCGTCAACAGATACCTGTTTGGGTATCAATAAGGCCACTATCTGACCACAGCTCGTTCTAATCAACCATGCAAATTGCCTCATTTTTTATTTCCCGCAGCAGGCTTGAGGGAAATGTAAATGATCAACGAAGCGTTGCGAAAAATAGATACTCTAAATAGAACGAGCAATAAATAATGGTCACAGTAAGCGAAGATAGATAGATAGATCAAGGATACATCACAGTAACAGCGCAATTAAATAAAGTACAATGAGTGGCCTTATCGGTGAAAGTGATTTCTTCCAGGCAACCCTGGAGTTTCTAAATATAGAACTACATACTAAGTTGATTTGAAATACATAATTTATGTTAAAAAACCGACTTCATGGCCAATACTTGTTCCATCATATTTTCTAATAAAACCCTGTCCAAGGAAATTGATATTAAATATTTATAAAACCTCCTGCCATTACTGCAGCCTAGTCATCACAGTAATGGCAATAGTTTGATGAATTTCTAGTGTAATACACGGTAGTATAACTAATCGGTTTGAAGCCCACACATTTATTAAACCCGCACGAGCATGTTTCTTGCAAATGAGAACTAATGCGTACCACACCTTCAGTACACAAGATGGTACTAAAAGGATAGCCTGTCAAAATATTTCCTTTCAAAGCTGTTACCTAAACATCCGGTTCTACCGTTCCCTTGTACGATTGTTTATTTTGGGAATAATGCCTAAACCTATAAATCAATATTAAAATAAAATATTTTGGACAATTCACACAACACTACCTAGCCCCAAAATTAAGCAGAGCTTGTGATAAGTGAACTAGAGAGCTGATATATTTTTTTTGTAAATACATACTTAGAATACAATATAACACTCAGACTGAGAACAAACATCTGTGTTCAACACATAAATATTTGTTCTCGGTGGAGATCGAACCCACGACCTACGGCGCAGAAGGCAGAGCTACTACCAACTGAGCTCAGAGGCCAGTCAAACTGCCACCATATTGGATTTTGAAGATTATAATAATCCTTTGTTTTTACTGTAGTTCATGCCTGCTTTAAAGTAAATGATGTTGTTTTGAATTAAATTTTGAATAAAATACCTAATACTTTTTCTAATATTATTGGCCATCTTGTATGACATGACAGCTTTATCAAAAATATAATCGAAGGAAAGGTAGAAGGAAAGAGGGGAAGGGGAAGACCAAGGAAAAACTAAGCACATGAGCCAAATAAAAGCGAAGATCAGCCGTCATGTCGTATATCTATGGAGGTCAATTAGGTTGCCCTCAAAAGAAATACCTGGGGAAAAATACATACCTACATTACGCCGACAAGAGCATTGCTCTTAAATAAGAACATATTTTTTTTATGGAATTACTTGTAATGTGTGCTGAAGTAGGAAATAAATAAATCTGTCTATGTCTAATGAATAGGTTCATGTCGTGAGCATAATTCATTTATTTTTTATACCATCTATCTATCGGTCGTTGTGCTTGCGTGTGGCGCAAGCGCAGCGTCCGCAACGTATATCACAATTAAACTATTTACTCTCACGCACTTTCCTCCCGCAACTAATTATAGGAGCGCGCGAGGGACTACCATTCATTCTGTGGCACCGCGTTTGTTTTAAACGTTTATAATTAAAGTGTTTGTTTCAAAATATAATTATGTTGTTTATTATTATGCATTATAAACTGACTTAAAAAAAAGAGGAGGTTCTCAATTTGTTTTTTTTTTATGTTTGTTACCGCATAATTCCGTCATTTATAAATTCATCTGTCCATTTGAAAGCTTTTTTTTCTGAAACATTCCAGATTATAATAATATGGAACCCCATTATATTATGAATTTCATAAGAATCGGTTTAAGTTTGGCATGAAGCCGGGTTTAGAGACACCGTCAGTACGCAGGTTGTTCGTTTATCTGGAGTTATTTAAAGGCACATCTAGGCGATGATGACAGCAATCAGTGAAATGCTGTCAAATATCGCTGTAATATTTGACAGCGGTTCACTTATCGCCATCGCAGTTCGTTTAGATGTGCGCAAGGTTTAATGGTAGCGTGGTTGCGGTGATGACACGTTATTTACGCCTTCAGCCGTCGAACCGTGGTTACAAACTATTAGTGATCTATCCCTGGGGGTAGAAACGGCAGGCTTACTCTGGAAATCAATTCCAACCTCGAATCGTTTCATTTCCAATTTACAAGATACTGACACTATACTCGTACCTATTTGTCAAAAATAATTCAATTCAGGGCGTCAATTCCAGCATCACGGTTCGATCGAGTGATCGCTGAATCCGCGTTCCATTTTCAAATTTTTCAAACAAAAATTGACAATTCACATCGATTTACGCGATCGCTTGAGTGATTTGTGTTTTCAAAATCGACACCCAGAGCGTAATACACAATCAAAAAGACTGACCATATTTTTTTTTGTAATCGAAAACGTTGCCTTTATGATAACATATAATAATTGTATCTAAGAAAAATCATTTTTATGGTCAATACGCTGTAATCATTGTCATTTTAATGATTTTTGTAACAAAACCCATCACATTGCAGTATGAGTAGCTGACAAAACGAGGATCGAGTGAGCCAAAAATTATGACATTTGACTCAATTTCGATCCACATCCCAAGTTTAGTTTGAAATCGAGTATCGAGAGTAAGCCTGTTTATCTGTAGGCACGGAGTATAACAATATATTCTGTAGTTAAGGCCCAACAGCACGCGGTATTATTATAGCCCTTTGGCTATTCAGGCTAAATAGAAACTAAACTGTCGTCGCATAGGTACATGCAGTTTCTACTTCTACTAGCGTTAATACTTCCGAGTGTCGTATAACACTTTTATTTATAGCAAAGCAATTAAACTCGATTCCATATCTTATCCAATAACTTAGAAACTATCATTGGTGGAATTTATATTGCCTTTTAAGACGCAAATAAGACTATAATAGAGGAAACTGTGCGTTGAAGGAATCGCTTTCATAAAAGCTTTGATATGAATTGGATAAAGATACAACAAAGATATAGATAAAACCGAACCACGCAAATTCCATAAGAAACTGCGCACAGATATCGTACACGAAATTTAGTATACAGGGGTTTTCGGGGGCGATAAATCGATCTAGCTAGGACTCATTAAAAAAAAATATCGGGTTCTCCCAGTTAAGAACAAACAACTTTATCGTAATATCATTACTCCTAGCGCCATCTGTTGCTCAGAAGCAAAAACAAAGCTCTGTATGAACCTGAGAACTCAAGGGTTATGTTTTACAGAGAACGCCATCTATTGTCGAGTTTTGGAACTAAATGACTACGTAAACACCCTGTTGATAACTTCCGGAAGTTTCTATCTCATTCATTGCCCTCATGATTTTTTTTTAAATAACCAGTTCCTATTTTTTTATTATTATGTAGTATGGTAGTAAGATCGAAAAATATGATTTCATCATTCCTATGTACGTTATCAAAAAAATACCGAGCGAAGCTCGGTCACTGACTGCTAGTTAATTAATTAAACTTACAAATCACAGTAAATATTAATATTTGGTTGAAATTATATAAATTAAACTTTCAAATCATGATTGACTAATGACTATCTTGTTTGTTTAAAATTTTACCCAAGAATCTTGTCAAGCTTGTGTAGGTACCTAACGTAGGTATATGGCGATTGCAGTTGAAAGTTTTTTTTACATTAAAAAGCACTAAGTAAGAAAATTTACGCAGTCCACACATGTCATTAGATATAGCGTCTTTTTCAAGGGTGAACAAGTCTGCCGGGTATGCCATCGTATTTCGTGAGTGGACAGTCCCTTGTAAAAGACGCTATCCAATGGACAAAGAAATTGAATTTTATAATATAAGAACGATTGTACTATATTATTATGCCATACGAATAAATAACAAATTAGATATAGCAATCGTTATGTGCAATGCTATTCTAGTTTCACTAAGCAATTATAAATTTCAATCACTGCTTGTCTAAAACGTATAGAAACGAGAGCGGAAGCCGCACGATCGATATCGTATCTCCCGCGCTCTATGTTCATATTCAATCAGACAATACAAACTGAAGGCATTCTCTGCTCATATCGGCGTATTGCTTAGTCATCACTGGCATTTACATGTTTATGTGATCCAGTGTTATGTGTTGTAGCGTATACCGACAGGGTGCTACATTATATCCCTTTAAGCCCGAAAAGAAGGTATTCCATATCATCATGGCGAGTTTTTATAATTAATTGCCATTTTTCATAAGTACCTATTTTCAGTGATGAGTACTTACCTACTTTTTATTTCTTTAAACATGTTGAAATAAATGTGGGAGAAAATTGACGGTTTCCAGCTCCTTGAAAAGCACTTCGGTCTTGAGAAAAGATACACTGCTGCCGAAAGCTTCAATAAAAAATAGCGCTTTTTTTACAGAGCGTATTTCACCAATCGCTTTCGAAGACCACTCGTCGTAACTGGTATACATACGCCAAAGGCTATCAAATAGTCGCATATAAATATGAACAGCTTATCTATTATAGATCTCGATAAGATATCAGTTTTAATTGAATCTTGCGTGAACACGAATCAAATGACATGATATATAATTCTACCCGGTGGTCGTGGCTGGTACATTCTACTCGTATATCCGTTTGCCATTGCAGTTTTATCAATCGGTAGGTTTACCTGTAGACTATTACGATAAGTAATTCTATCTTATATTTATTCTTCTTAGGCACTCAAGTAAAGAACTGCTGCCGTGCAGGAGATTTAATATCCCAGCTAGTCAATTAAATTATATTGCCTTAAAAGGCTCGAAAAACACTTAAAAATAATAATAAGATGCATGATTAAGAGCAATAGGACACTATTTCTCGAAACGTGATATTTTATCTCCGCTATATTGTTGTATCATTTGGTCAACATAAATAATGAATGCATGTGGGTAGGGCGGTTTTCTTTAATAAATAAATCAGTCAATACGCAGCCATTGTCGTTTCACTTCATGGTGGCAGCGGTGAACGTAATTTTTCACAATAAAATAGTTTAAAGTGGTTTAAAGTAATCCCTGTGCCTGTGAAAAGTTAAAACGCGTAAATACCTAATCGAGAACATGGAACATGCGCGACCGCCGGCTGAATTATCGTTGGAAGGAGGTCCAGCGAATCGCGCTGACGCGTGGCGGAAATGGCTCAAGCAATTTCAAGTATTTCTCAAGGCGTCAGGAGTTTATAAAGAGTCTAAAGATATGCAAGCTAGTTTACTTATTAATTTGATCGGTTCCGAGGGCTATGACATATTCCTCACATTCAAATTCAGTTGTGAAAGTGACCGTGATGACATCGAAAAACTCATTGAAAAATTCAACGGCCATTTTGGAACAAAACCCAATACCACGATGGTGAGGTTTAAATTTTTTACGAGGAACCAAGAAGATGGTGAAAGTATCGACGAGTATGTTACAGCTTTGAAACTCTTGAGCCAGCAGTGTGAGTTCGATAAGTTGGAAGACGGCCTGATTCGCGATCGTATTGTGTGTGGCGTACGTGAGAGTACCGTGCGCGACAGGTTACTACGTAGCGACCAGCTGACACTCGAAAAGGCTATCGTCATATGCCAATCGAATGAAATCTCTAATGAGGAGAGCCGTAAAATAG
Organism: Thera britannica; assembly: GCA_939531255.2. Lineage (NCBI taxonomy): Eukaryota > Metazoa > Arthropoda > Insecta > Lepidoptera > Geometridae > Thera > Thera britannica. The sequence continues at coordinate 5,025,991 of OW618042.2, read as the reverse complement.
AAGGCGTCAAGAGTGAGTCAAAAGGCGCGTTTGTGGATGCCGTGTGGAGCTCGAGAGGAGCTTGGCGCGGTGCTCGAGGCGGTGGCGGCTGGGCGCAGCAGCGCTGGCGCGGCGGCGGCGGCGGCGGGCGCGGCCGCGGGCTCGGTGCGCGCGCCCCGCAGGCCGGCGGCGGCGGCGGCGGCGGCGACGCAACAGCGGGGACCTCGCAGCCTGCGCGCGACTTTGCGTGCGCGGCCTGTTCCAGTGCGTATTGTGATAGTGGATTTAGATGTCCGGCTAGAAATGTGAAGTGCTTTTTGTGCGGTAATAGGGGTCATTATAAGAAAATGTGCACGGCGAACAGATCAAGTAAGGTGTATTCGGTACAGGAGGAGAGAGAGGAGGACCTATACTTCATATCCTCTGTGGGTGCTTTGGATGATTCGCGATCCGGGGATAAATGGTATGAGACTTTAATTCATTTAAATAATATGACAAAACATGTGTTCAAATTAGATACTGGCGCCGATCTGAATGTTATCTCTAAAGATAATTACCTAAAGTTAGGTTTTACGATGAACGATTTGAGCCCGTTTAAACCGAAAGCGATGTCTTATTGTGGAAGTTTATTACCTATTCTCGGATCATGTGTTTTAAAATGGATGTATAAGAATAAAGAGTACCGTATAAAGTTTGTAATATCTGATCATAATTGTGAAAGCATTTTAGGTAAATTTGCAGTAGAGGAAATGAAATTAGTGCAACGGGTATATAGTCTAAATATGGATATATACAGTGATTTATTTGAGGGCCTTGGGCGGCTACCTGGCCACTACACTATACCTATAGATAAAGATTCAACTCCTTGCATCTGCCCAGTACGGAAAATACCTATTAGTCTAAGGGGGAAGTTACAAACAGAACTTGAACGCATGGAGGAGTTGGGTGTGATAAGAAAAGTGACTCACCCCACTCCTTGGGTAAATGCTATAGTGGTAGCGGCTAAAAAAGATGGTAACATCAGAGTTTGTTTAGATCCGCGACCTCTTAATAAAGTCATTCGTAGGCAACATTTTCCATTGCCTACCCTTATGGAAATAGCCACCCAGCTGAAAGGAGCTAGCTGTTTTAGTAAGTTGGATGCTCGATCTGGATTTTGGATGATATCGCTGGATGAAGAGAGTGCAGATCTATGTACATTCGGGACGCCGTTCGGGAGGTTTCAGTACCTGCGGCTCCCATATGGGATTAATTCAGCTTCTGAAGTTTTCCACTCTAGGGTGAGACAGCTTCTTGAAGGGTTGGAAGGCGTAGACTCATTTGTCGACGATATTATTGTTTGGGGTATGAATGAGAGCCAGCATGATGAACGCTTAAAACTATTAATGGATAGGGCTCGAGAAGTAGGCATAAAGTTTAATCGTGAGAAATGCGAGTTCAAGGTTCCTGAAGTTACGTATTTGGGACACAAATTTAGTGTAGATGGGATGAAAATAGATGAAAGTAAATCAAAAGCTATCAAAGATATGCCATGTCCGCAAAACAGGCAGGAATTGGAAAGATTCCTGGGTATGGTAAATTTTTTATGTAAATTCATTCCTAACTTTTCTGAAAAAGCCACTCCTCTTAGGAATTTATTAAAAAAAAATAATGAATGGCAATGGGGTGCATGTGAGGACCAAGTAGTAAAAACACTAAAGTGGGACTTGTGTAATGCGCCGGTGTTGAGTTTGTTCGCGGCTGACGAGCCGTGCGTGGTGTCGGTGGATGCCAGCTCGCACGCGCTCGGGGCGGTGCTGCTGCAGAACGGCCGCCCGGTGGAGTTTGCCTCTCTCACTCTAACCGAAACTCAGCAGAGATATGCTCAAATAGAGAAGGAGATGTTAGCTATAGTTTTCGCGCTTGAAAGATTCCACCAATATGTATACGGTAAAAGCGACGTGCTGGTAGAAACTGATCATAAACCACTCGAAGCACTTTTTAAAAAAGCGTTGAATGAGGTACCCGCTAGGCTACAGCGTATGATGCTCCGCGTTCAAAGGTACGACTTTTCCGCTATGTATAAACCTGGAAAATATATGTATGTAGCTGACGCACTTTCGCGCGCCCCGCTCCCGGAGTTGATGCATGAAAGAGTATCAGATGAGGTGCAGAGCCAATCTTGTTTTTTAATTAAAAATGTGTCATTTAGTGATGAGAAACTTAATTTAGTGCGGGAATACACAAAAAGGGATATCACATGTCAGTTGTTGATTCGTAATATAAAAGATGGCTGGCCGCTAAACAAGCATGAAACTGATGAAAGAGTGAGGACATTATGGGATCATAGGGATGTCCTTGAGTATTATGATGACGTTCTATTTAAAAATGATTTAGTATTCATTCCGGAGGGACTCCGGGCCGATATGATAGGAAGAGTGCATGAAGGGCACCTAGGTATAGATAGATGTAAGAGGCGCGCACGGGAAGTGATGTACTGGCCGGGGATGTCGCACGACATCGAGCGCGCGGTGCGGCGATGTGGCGTGTGCGCGAGGCACGCTGCACTGCCGCAGCGGGAGCCAATGATCGCTCATGACATACCTAGCCTCCCGTGGCTCAAACTTGGCTCTGATTTATTTGAGTATAAAAGAATATATTTCCTGATACTAGTAGATTATTTTTCTAACTTCGTTGAGGTATGCCCACTAATTGATTTGTTAACCATTTGCTCATACTTACAGCCTGAAGAATAGTCGGTGACCTTGATTCTTCTACGGATATCCTCATTTCTGATTCTTTCACGTACAGTGAAACTCCCAGCATAGCTCTCTCCATAGCTCATTGCGTGACTTTGAGCTTGTGCACGAGGATAATAATAATTTAAGTAGGTACTGTTGGAAAAATCAGAACTATTAAAATCATTTTGCTTTCGTACCATGTGACTCATATAGCCAGCTAGATCTGATGGCGATTAATCCTAGATCGTAGGTCAGATAAGGATTTCCACTTAGACGAGTATTTGCGCTGCGCACGTTATCTGGCCATCTCCTTTTGCCTCGATTTGCCAACTGCTCAAGTGGCTTTATGGCAGACAGATGCTTCTGAATTATTATTTACTAGCAGTTGGTAACCGAGCTTCGCTCGGAATTTTTTTCGTTAATTTGTATTTTTAAGAAATCTTAAGAGTCATATTATTATCTTTATTGGTTTAATCTTACTAAACAACGCCATCTGCTGGATATGCTTGCAGTTAGTTGTTCACAATCGTCAATAGATGGCAGGAGCAGTCACATATTCAGTTTATGTTTAATTATTGAACTCGGAGTGAAATAATCATTTTCTTAAAATGAATCCTAGCTAGGTCAATTTATCGCCCCCGAAAACCTTTGTATACTAAATTTCATGAAAATCGTTGGCGCAGTTTTCGAGATCCTAAATATATAGGTATAAGGTATAAGATTTCTGGTACAGACATTTGAGGTGTACTTTTGCTAAGAGCTTTCTTATAGGTTCATTTCAGACGTATTCGTTCAGCTTCTTTTATTACTCTTACTGCAGAACCAAAGCTTTCTTCCTAAATAAAGGATCATTTATAAGGACAACCGTACAAAGAAATAATTGAGAAAACATATGCATAAATAAAAACTTAAGAAACCGACTTCATGGCCAAAGTGCTCAACCGATTTTGATAAAATTTATATGGGACCAATCTGGAAGTATACTTATATAAAAAAAAACAAATTAGTTCATAAATGACGAACTTATGCGATAACAAACTAAAAAAAATACAGCCGAATTGAGAACCTCCTCCTTTTTTATTTGAAGATGGTTATAAAGGTTTCCAAGTGATATACAATCTCAAGATTGACATAACAAGTCACGTTAATGAGAGCTTTTTCTTAACCCGTGAGGAGGCGCGCTATGAGCAATTTGCTCACACAAAAATTGATTGTGAAAGTTTTTGGTGTTCCTGACATCATAGCGTCCCGGGCGCCTAGGTACCTTCCTAACTATTCAACCCCTTTCCTTTAGCGCAACTTACGCATTGGTCAGCCCCGCTGCGACTGCGCAGTGAAGCACTTATAGAAGTCCCATACCGTCGTGCGGCAATTTGCTTATTGCGCGCCTATCCGCGCAAGTTTTATTTTTAATATCAGAAATAGTTATTATGTTTTTTTCTGTATATTATTATGTTAATTTGTATTAAATTGTTTTTTTATGGGATTACTACAATAGAAACATACATAAATGCTTATGTTTTTCGTTCTTGCTACAAATTAGGTGAAAAGTAGGTGATCTGAATAATGCACTAAATCTTCAAATTTCTTTGGTTTTGCAAGAGGATTTCGATAATTTGCTAGCAGATCCTAAGAATGGAGAACAAAATCGTGCTTACAACACGTGCGGATTTTGTGCGATATATCCTAGATGTAAGAATAGGCGGTCCAAAAAAGCATGCACTTCATGCAAGCAATTACTCTGAACCGAGCACATAACGTATGCATGTATAATGTGTTTCAAGAGGCACACTTGTCCTGAACTTATGGTAGAGTGACGTTTTTAAAACTTTTCTGCAAATTTTTTTTTATCGATAATTTTTTGAATACTACCAAAAATTGTAGATCCAAAATGGGTTAATTCGTTATTTGTGGTAGAAGTGGCATTTATTTTTCATAGTTTTGATGAAAACTCTGGTTTTCATATTAAATAAATGTTGTTTTATTCATTATTAACCTATTTATAGCCAAAAATACTAATATTGTAGAAATATAAGGACTTAAAGTAGTGTGAGCAATTTACTCGTGCGCGCCTATCCGTGTTACAATATTAGGCGCGCCTTCTCACGGGTTAAAACGCATTAAATGTTATTAATTTTGTGGACTGTAACAGAATTCGAAAAGTAAATAAACGTATAACGAAGACTAATAAATGTCCAAAATATTCAGATGGAGTTGTAAAAAAGCAATCTTAATTTACCAAACGTATAAATTTACCAATTAAACTGCATGAAATTATATTGGATGAATATAAAACTCTGGTTCATTCTATGTAGGTATATTTCATGAATCATATTATTGAAAGTAAAAGTATTACGCGACGCGTTTCTTTTCTATAATGTAGATTATATTTAGAGCCCTTTAAGCACACTGGTTCTGTTTAACAATGTCAATTTAATAAGTAATGTCTGTGCTAAAAACATCATATATCTCATGACCAATGACACGAGATAAAAGACTAAGAATGGGCGTATTTTTAGATTCAAACATAGGGGTTACTTACCACTAGGACGACTGACAGGTTTAACTTTTAGCAATGTCTCACACCTAAGTAAAATGGCGTACTCTAAGCACATGTATAAAATGATCAGTCTTCTTCCTCTTCCTACCCTTATCCCACTTTATGTGGGGTCAGCACACTCTTCTTCTCTTCCATTCTCCTCTATCAGCTTCTCTTCTCTATCTCTGTATTCACTTCTTTCTTATCCATGTCATCTTTCACACTTTTCATCCATCTTTTCTTTAGTCATGACTTTCATCCCTCCTCGATGACATGCCCGTACCACGCCATCCTGTTGCTCCTCAATTTTTTTGTCATCAATGAAAAGTTCAAAAATGATCAAAAGTCAATTCAAGTTTTTGGTTGACCAGCCCCAGTATTGATTTGTGGTCAATCATCAGGGAAATGACCTTTCCCCTTCCGGAAGTCAGACCCCTGCAGGTAATGACGTCCATGCGTGTCCGTTGGATAATATTACTTGGGGATAACAATATTTTAATACCATTTCGTATCGTATTTCGACGTTTTAGAGAGTTATGCGATTACTCGTTATGACTCACAGGATATTAGGTAGCAGCTAAGTTAAAGGGGTCTTATTTTTATATTGTTATGCATCCTACTCAAAATAGGTACGTAAGGTTTGACCTTTTATAAGTTGAATTAACTAAAACTAGTTAAAACTTTGCTTTCAATCCACTGAGTGCACCTATTATGTAAGGTACTTCTCAATCAAGCGGTCTTTGTGCCCGGAAAAGCTTTCTTTTCAGTTTTGAGCGAGTTTTTGAAGATGATTGATAAAAGAGATTGATCCTGACAAAAAAAAACACCCAACTTACCGAACGCCAACTTACCAATCTTTTTCTTTCTTCCAGGGTTCCCAACGCCCCCAAGAGCTGCATTGCCGAGATCTTCAACGGCGACACCACTGATGGTGGCAGCCCTATGAAGAACGGCTCCTCCCGCTCCCGCACCGTCCGTGACACCCCTACACGCCCCCGCGATACCCACTCCCGTCTCTTCGGTCAAGTGCGCGTAAGTATCTTTCACTATTATCATATTGCACGCAAGGAGCTTCTTCGACTTGAAATCCTATCACCGCACTGGTTCAAAAAGAGGAAGACTCATCATCTTCCTGCCCTCATCCTACTTTATGCGGGGTCGGTAAAACATGTTCTCCTTTTGTATTCCTCTGTCAGCCTTCATATCTGCATTTAATCGTTTCTTATCCAGATTGTTTATCTATTTTTATGTTTTCTGTTCTTCATTAATGTCCTCTTGATCATCAGCCTGAAGAAGTCTACTGCTGGACATAGGCATTTCTGATATATTTACATGAATAACGATTCTGAACCTTCCATCGATTTCCAGCGATGTTTACAATGTTATTGGTCCATCGGGTTGACCCACAGTGTCTCATCTGTTTTTTCCATCGTATTCATACTCTTATTTCATAATATTTTTATTGATCAATATTGGTCTAATTAACTGAATATTATCATTTTGTGTCTTTGTCATTTTTATGGTAGATAAAAGACACCACTTTTTATAATGTTGTACATTTGGCAGTATAGGTTGACATACTAACATACCTACTATAACACATACCTACCTTGAAACTATACTTAGCTAAAGCGTAAAGTTGATTGCCCTAACATCCATATTGATTCGTGGCTTTTTCAAACACTGACCGTTTACAAGAACAAGAAAGGCCTCAGTGAGTTTGTTACTACAAAAACACGTTAAACCTATCGGCTCATAATTTATTCAAGTACACAGTACTTTAGCGCTCTGCCTAATAGGCACCAGTCACGAAACCCTAGCTCTAGTCAAGCGGTAGATGTCTGAAATTATGTTTTCGAATTAACGACGAGCACCTTAAAGGTGAAGTGAACTAGTTATCGAAGAGTGCCACTTTGAAAGGCAAATCGCTGCAATGCAGAAATGTAGTCGAAATTATGTTGTTCGGAAACTGCATTTGGTGCCAAGTCCAGACTTATTGCTATGCTACTTACCATTGCTTAGGAATTCGTACTTACCTATATATAAAATTGATTCTCATCCCTTGGTCACGCTATCAAGTGAGAACAGCTGGACCGATTTGGCAAAAAAATTGGTGGGGAGGTAGATTAGAACCAGGAGATATAGGATACTTTTTATTCCGAAAAAGTAACGAGAACGGAGCGAGCGAAGCCACGAGCGCTCGTTAGTTTGAATATAAATTATATTTGATGCAATGGATATGAAAAAATAAGCGAAAATCATGACCTGTCTATTTAAAATTGCGACTTTGTCTTGAAAGCTCTAATCCTCACAGAATCAGGTTCTCAGATCTGATGCCTTCATATGAAGACAGTAATTACCCTGATACACCTATACCTACTACTCTACTCTGTTTCAATAAAGCCGTGTTGTGAGCTTTTTTTTTGTTTTTTGGTGGCATACCTAAACTAAGTATATTTCCACGACATTCCAGGGAGCCAACAACGCTGTAGTGCCAATGGTGACAGACACCATCCGCAGCAACATTCAGTTCGGCGAGGCGGAGCACAGCCCCTCGCACTCTCCGAAGAACGGGAGCGCCAGCTCCACGCCGAGCAGAGGTGAGCCGGCCGCGGAGAACCACTGTGAGTCCAACATGTTGTAGGCACGATGCACAATGCAATGCATGTGGACACGGTTGGGGGGTGGAAGTAGGCTGGTGTAGACTAGGAATGGCAGGAACTGACCAGGCGCCTAATTCTCGGGCCGAACTCGATCGTTTTGCAATTTTATTTTATTGCTTCTTTTCAAAGAGAGAATGGCAGATTTCCTTGAGTAATTCATCAACGAGCTCATCGTAAAAGCCTCGACAGCTACGATATACGGAAAACGGTGCAAAAGTGCGGGGTTGTGAAAACAAGCAATAAAATAAAATTGCAAAATGATCGAGATCGGCCCAGAGAACAGAGAATGGACATGACGTCTGTGACGCCAATACATCGTGACAACCGCCTAGGGGCTAGGAGTTTTTGGGCGAGATTCACGTCACCGTGAGATTTTCTCAGTCAGACCGAGCATAAGGCCCCAGAACGGCTACTATAGCACTCTATTGCAAGCCCTATCTCAAGTTTTGACAGAAAACCCATAGGATTTCTGTCAAAATTCCAATTAAATCCATTGGGATTAGAGTTCAAGGTAGTAACCACTCTGTTAGCAGAAAGTGGATTTTGTTTAGACCGCCTGACATATTACCTACAAGTAAATGAGAGAAAAACCAGAGTCGGCCACTAAGCTCTGCTAACTAACTACCTAGGTAGATTAACATTAAGAGTTTGAGAAGATTTAATAACAGCTTTTAATAGGTACACTTATGATAAAAACTATAAGAAAGAAATTGTAGCGTCTTGCAATAATAAATCTGTCACACTTTACGTTTTAAAACCGTAGTAAGAGCAACAGGTTTTTTATGGGTATCATTCGGTTTTAGCAAAATGGTAGTTTAACTTTTTAAAGTCAGTGGTTAGCATAGCAGATTAAGCGAATCGTAAAAAATTTAGTGGTTTATTAGGTAATACCGAGTCAGGGGTTAAAATGATTTATTTCCTAGTAAAAAAATGCTATAATATACAATATCAAAAGATATTTGAAAGGATTGTAGGTACTAAGAATAGTTGATACTTTCACCAACATTTTTTGCAAGTGTCTTGTGAAAGTTAGCACTTCATCAGACGATGTTTTTAATAACCAACAAGCGATTAACAGTGCAATGTCAAAATCGAAACGGATAAGACAGTTTCGGCGATCTCTTGCGAAAGTCGATCACATTCAGTACATCCACTTCACAATTTTGAATATTTCGTTATAGATAGTGCAATTCAAGAAGACGCGCCCCTCGCGGTGTGCGGGGAGTTTGCTCCGAGCGGCAGTCGCGAACCGTAGTCTATTCATTGTAGTGTGCGTGTGCACTCATAGGTAATTAGTGTGTACCGATAACACTCAAACATTGACGGAAGCTTGCACACATATACTATAAACGGTTAGGAGGAATAGTGGGGCGCGCCTTCGTGGATTGCACTATCTATACACAGGAGGAATGCTCTGAACATTTTAACTGCGTGTGGCTTAGATTCCTCAACCGTGTTCCACTCTATATTTATATAAGCACTCGTGCACGCTACGAGAACTGGCGCTTTATATTATAAAAATAACTAATTCATCACGTGCCTGGACTCTCGGCACCTAACTAACTGACAAAATGTAACACAATAATACCGTAATAATTGAACATGATATGCTTAGAAGCATGACTACTAATGATTGAAAATGGTTTGACCACAGGTTTGACTAATGAATTATGCATAACAATACTTATACCTACCTAAAATAACAGTGAATGCACGACTGTATGACTGTACCTACCTATAGTAATTATTGTAATAGGGCCAAAGTTTCGTTGAAGCTTCGGCTCTAAATAGCGTAGTTCGAATGAAAACCGATTGTTCTGAATGGTCAGCGTCGTACACGCCTCCGAAGAGGAATCCGGTGACTGGCGATGGAGTGACCGTGCTGCCGCCGCGGCGCCGACACCCGGCCATCAGTCTACGAGGTGCCGACCCGACAGACCATCCCACATACCCTGACCCCGAAGAATACAACCCTATAGATCCACAGCCCACACACAGATACTTCACTAGCGCCTGGCCACCGCCACCTGCCAACTACTATGTTGAATCCACGTCCAAAGCTGCCCCGAAAGTTCGGCACACGCCTTACACCCTCCTCGGACTCAAAACCGATGATCCAGAACTATGCCATCCGGTTATAGATCCAGATTCTATGTCTCCGCAACTAGTTCTCGACAGGCATTGGCCTCCATTCCCGGCCCAACACTATCTCGAGCCTACTGAGCATAAGAAACCGTATCATCCTTTACCCCCTTACGCTTTCGTCGGCATGACTTCGGCGCTTGGTGATAGACCGACGCTCGATTATAAGTACAACCCTATTCCAGCTCTGGATGGACCTATAGATCCATACCTCATTGCGAATGCTAACCCTCCACCGACGCTGTTCAGATATGAACGCGACGGTCCGATACCAGATGTGTCCTTATTGCAAACGGCAGTTGCGCCAGGGCCGCACACTCTGACCGGTTTCCCTCCCATTTTCCCGAAACATGTCCCAGGCTACCTGTTTTCTCTCAGACGGCATGCTGAAGACTTCAACCCAAAGACGTACTATGTAGATTATGTCCGTCGCAGAGAAATGGGTGGGTGTTCAATTTGAACTGAAGGAATGCTGCACAAACATGAACATATACAAAGGCTTCTTTTTTATTTGCTTACTTACGAAAGAACTGTTAATACGATTCCTTCAAGTCTTCGAATTAAGCACTCACAATACTTTTTATTTGCTGCAGTGTATTTAAAACGTTGTTGATTGATTTGATTACTATTATGGAAAGTACAGCCACGCTTAAGTCCCAATTTTAAGTTACAGAAGCTCTGATGCTTCTTTGATTTGAATTGTGGATGATGCGTATGGATTTTAACTTAGTCTGGAATAGAGCTTATGTATTTAATATTATATTCTGCTTGTATTGTTGTTCGTGTATCTGTTGTGTGTAGTTGTTATCTGTTATATTCGTGTATTATTTCATACGCACGCCTCTTCTCTATTCTAAAAATGTTTGTAGTTTCAGGATGTAGACCTTGATGTACTCTATTTCAATAAGCTGAACTCTTTCCGATAACATTTGTATTGTACAGTAGGTAGGTTTTCTTCTAGTTTAGTTTTTAAAGGTAATCCAACTAAGGAACTATCATATAGAAGTTTGCATGAAAAGATTTCATTTTCAAACTCAATTGAAATGTCACGTAAATTGTAGAACCCACATCGAGTTTCCTTAGATGTTCATTCCCATTTCTGGTCTTTTGTTTGTATTTATATAAGAACTGTGTTTTTTAATATGTTTGAATTTGCAGAAGGAAATCCAATCACTGGTGACGGGTACAAGTCGATGAACGGACAGATCAACATGGTGACTTCACTCAACGGCAACAGTCAACTGATCAATCACAACCGCGTACCACCAGGTGGATACTCTTCCGGTCTCTGGTAAACTACCCCCACCACCTCCCACCAACAACCTGCGCTAATACAAACGAGTTCAATCGCGCACTGCCGCAAAACATCATTCGCCGTTCGACCGCCGGCGTGCGCGCACCGATAATACTGTAACGGTCTTCTGAAGAGCGTCAGAGTATTACCGATTATTACATCAAATGCATTTATTTATTTCTCCTAATTTCATAACTAAATTTAAGGATTCGGCAAATTAGTAACGTGCACAGATAGAGCAACGTAATTCTGAATGGTATATGTTGTTAATTAAATCCTTAGCCTTTCTCAGTATGTAGCTGTTTCATTCGTATGTTTTTTAGAATAGTGATAGATATTTTTGTAATAGTTATTATTTGATAATTATTGTGAAAATCTCGAGTGTGCTAATTTGAAACCGCTGCATCAGAAAATACGCATTTCTTGAGATTCTAAGTTCTATGTGGTGGTTTGAAATTGGTTCACTGGTTTTATTTATAAGATCTTGAAAATGTACTCTTTCATACTTGTACGAATATTTTAACCCATTGATATTGTGAATTAGGAGTGAGGAAACGTATCAGCAATATACCAAAACGAATAGTGCCTTGATTGGTGTTGAGAAGAAATTCTATAAGAATCGGGTTTGTGAAAGGAATAGGCATGCAAATAAGTAGGTACCTTTTGGAGATATATAATGATTATATATCTATATTTCACGGTATAGAAATAGTAATCATGCGGCACTCGGGCTCATTGATACAAAAATTAACATTAAATCATTAATATATTTGAATAGAGTTTCTAATCTCGTTTGTTAAATTTCATTTATATCATAATATTTAAAGATGATTTATAATGCATTTACTTTATCTTTTTATACAAATTTATTTTATTTTGTGTTTACTTCTACTTGTTTAGTTTTAAGCTGGATTGTGAGGCGAATCTTATCTATTGTGAGCAAATTAAATCCTTAGTTGATGTATGGGTTAGATTTGCTTCACAAAAAGCTCGATATAGAATAAATATGGATTTGAACTCATGGTCCATTATCTGTTAACGTTGTATTTCCGGACCGTAGTAGTAGTTTTTACAGTTAATATTTTTTAGATTTAGCTTATAGGCATATCATCTTTGTAAAAATTTAATATTCTAACTAAAATTTGCATAATCACAGGCCTAACTGTAACAATTGTTAATAGATAATTAACCATTAATTCAAAATAAAGTTTTTTATTATTTAAGTTTGTTTTATTTACTCTGATATCACTTACTTAGAGAGCAACCCTTCTCTGTGTCTAATAGCTACCATTTCTAGAGTAGGCGCATAAGTTAAAATATTTGTTGAATTTCGTAAGGCTCTCGATCGATCTCTCTCACCTGTGTGTGACTCGATCACCTGTGGTTTCAAACATAACTTCGGGGCCGAAAGATATACATACCCTACACACATAAATAAAAACACACCACTATCCCATAGGGGTAGGCAGAGATCACGGATTTCCTTTAATACAATCCTGATATACCTCTTTCGCTTCATTCACTATCTTCATACATGCTCGTCTCTAAGGCGCCTTTGAAATCATTTTACCACACTCTGGTTTGAAAGAACCAGTGACACGATAAGAAGTAAATAAGATAAATATTATAGACAATTCACATAACACTATCTAGCCCTAAACTAAGCAAAGCTTGTACTATGGGATCCAGATAGCAGATATAATACTTACATACTTTTTTTTTGTAAATACATACTTAGAATACAATATGACACCCAGCAGACAGAGAACGAACATCTGTGCACATAAATATATTTGTCTTAAGTGCAGATCGAACCCACGGCCTACGGCGCAGAAGGCAGAGCTACTACCAACTGAGCTGAGAGGCCCGTCAAAAGATTTACCTATGAATACAACAAAGGGGCTTATCTTATCCAATTAGAAGAAAATCACATGCATAGTCAAAATGTATTAACTTTAATGACAATTAGTATCTTATCATAATATCACACAATAAATAAGAACCAGTAGTCTAACTACGAAATTATTAAACTACTCACACCGCTTCGTTTTGACTGTGTCCATTTGAAGACTCTTTGTTAGTGGTTCTAGTTTTATCTTGTTGTAATGGGGATTCAATTTCAAATGTCACAGGGCCGTCATTTTGTATGTTAACTTGCATGTAGGCACCAAACTTTCCATCTGCAATAAGTAAGTTCTTATGAGCTACTATTGGCTAATATAATATCGTTTATTTATACAACTAGCTGATGGAACAAGCATATGGCCCACCTGATGTTAAGTGGTAACCATCGCCTATAACAAAGCATTGCCTCGTAGGTCACGCTCGTGCCCTACGATGCACTTCCCTGCGTCCATCAACTTGAGGCATACAGATGTTCAGCCTCACATGCTAGAGTAGGCAAATTTTTCGGCTGGTTTTTCTGCATGTAGGCCACTAGCGGGCCCTTTTTGCGTGATCCTTGACACGTGTTGCTCGAACTTTTTTTAGGTTCTACGACACGCCGGTTTCCTCACGATGTTTTCCTTCACCGTTTTGAGAGTACTGGCATAGTGCAGATACATTTTTCGACAGAAAAACACATTGGTACACGACTGGATTTGAACCCACGACCTTCGGATCGGAAGGCGGGGCCGCTACCAGTAGACCACCAGAGCTCTCTTGCTAGAGTAGGCCAAACAAAGATGGATGCTTTGTGTGAAGGATTACATGGGTAAGAAAGGAGTGACTGCTGAATGACGGCTAATAGAGGAGAGTGGAGAATGAAAACCTGTTGTGCCGACCCCACATGAAGTGGGACAAGGACAAGAAAATGATTAGTAATGACTTGCAGCCATACTTATAAACGCAATTTAAATTTAGTCATTGTTTAAAGTTAGCCCTATCACTTTTTGTCATTACCCAGTGGTAAGAGATGGCAATAGTGTAAGCACTTACACTTATATTTTTATAAGTAAGGTCTTAGTCATTACCAAAACATTCTGCATGGTCCCCAAGGTGTATAGAAGTTGGTAGCTTAATCTATGTTAGAAAGTTACAAACCTTTTATTTTATCAGGGATGTAAGCATTTCTAAGTGTTTGCAGAAAGCTTTCATAAAACTCCTTGGATTTGTCTCCTGGCATTGCATGGTGGAAGTCTGGTTTGGTGCCCTGAAACATGGACAATTATAATTAACAATTTTTTTCATATGCTTGAATTTTAAACTGACGTTCTCAAGCTATATTGGTCTAGTTTGGATGCATTCTAGACGTAATGGTCAATTCAAGCAGTGGGGAGAGCAGCTGGAGTGAGTGTAACTCAAGCAGTGGAGAGATTGAATGAAAAGTTTTTGCCCAACAGTGCTCTTGCTACAAGATTGCTCCCGGATGACCACGAGTAGAGAGAAGTGGCGAGATATCGTGAGGCGTGCCACAGCCCTTGATAAAAAGAAATCATAAGATATTCATGATGACCACGACCGCTCTGACAAAAATGAAGCGAGTGAGACAAAGTAAAGGATAATTTTTAGTTATCTCAAACGAATGGCTCTCGTATACAGGATCATATGGTAGCCATTACGCACTGCCATTTAAAGTTGCTTGTGTATTCGTTTTATATTGTATGGTGGTTTAATTTTGATTATCAACCTGTAGTTTCCCACTGTAGGGCAATGGTCTCTGTATTTTTTTTCTTTTTTGTCGATCCTCTGGATTAAAATACTGAATGATTCATGCAAAGATTTAAAATTTTAGTTTTGTTTTTATCAATACTTGCCTTCCAAGTGTTGTAAAGTGTAAACTGACTTACACACAGCACCTCCAATTGCTTGTCAACTATGCTCTTCTTCCATCTTTTACTGTCTTCATCATCAAACAACTTCATGCTAAGAAGTTTACGGACACTGAAACACATCAAGCAAGCATTAAATAATTAAAACATTGTATTACGATCCACGGGTCTTGGTGTGTCTGACTTGAGACGATTGTGTGTATGGCCTGAGGTATGGCCAATTATTAAGGTATGATAGTATGATTAAATAAACTTGGTACGTACATGTAATCAATATCTTTTTTGGTGTCGGTATTAGCAATGCCGACCAGAACACACATTCCTTGCTCTATGCTGCTTATTACTTCACCGTTCACTGAAAATATTGAATGATTTTTTTGCCTTGTGTGATCCTACAAAAACAACTCAAATAATGCCTATATGAAAAGTGTATGAGATGGATTCCATACCAGACACACTTGCATTCATTACTCTTTGAACAATTGCCTTCATTTTATTCGCTTTCAGTCAGAAAACCAAATCTATAAAGTAATTTTATTTTTATTTTTTGTTTGTTTTGAGCGCGCTATTCTAAAGTTCTATTTTAACAGTCATGTCATGTGTTGTTAGCTGTCATTGTCAATCTAGCATTACTGTACTAAAACTGTCAATGTCATCGGTTAAAATCTTATAAGAATTGTCGGTAGCTAAACCACAGAACATAAATAATACTGCCATGCTCAAAGTCAGTTTTTTTTTCCGGAAACAAAAGTTGTCAAGAAGTTTGGCTACTCATCGCTAGATGGCAGGAGTAAACAAAACTGAAATGGGTGGTTCCACTTTCCACACCGTACGTAAGCAAAAGCGTAGGTATTCGCCTGTTCTGTGGTTACACTACAAGAGAAGAGCTTTGGTCTGCGTTGTTTGATGCCACCAACACAATTCTTGGTGGTAGTAGAGAAATTATTTCCAGAACACCACAATGCCCTTACAAAGGTGACTGAAAAATCGCAACAAATTTTATGCAAAAGTGTTTTGCTTTCCAAATCGTAAGCGACGATATTGCTTCGGGTTTTGTACTGCAATGCAATCCAATCGTGAATAGGCAATCAAAGATCATAGATTATCTAAATTACGTAACATTCCGGAAGTTCCTGGAGTTACGCTGAGGTCAGTCCACTTCCTACCACAGATGAGCTGGTAGGTAGTATAGTAACTAGTTCAGTGCACGTTGCAATCAAACGTGACACATGTGCTGTCTTGACTGTGGTGTGGTCTGTCTGGTTGGAGTACCTACTAGGTACCTATTACCTACATTATAAATAACTTACTCAAGAACACGAGGGTTCTAGGCGTTACGTACCTATGCCGAACCAATTGTATGTACCAAAGGTATTCTTGCGATGTGACTGGTATTGTATGCTTTCTTCCTCTAGAAAAAAGTACAGGTTCTTCAAGTCAAGTGACAGTCAGTTTTGATCGCTACTTGATCGTCTAGACTTGAAACCTCTTACAGGCATTTTTGAACCCTATTGATAAAAAAATTTATTTTGCCAAATTTACAATTGAAAGCACAGGACGAGGATAAAGTTGCGTTTCCTGGAAGTCTTTTTTCGAAATTGTATTTTCCTGGCGTGTTGGTACCCGTGGGTTTTCCTGTTCAAAATGGCCACGTTTGACATGCGGGCGGGCCTGTGCAGACCACTGGATTGGTTTTACGTGAAACACGCGCTGCTCGCGACTCGCTTGTAACAACGCGTGATTGTTTTTGTAACTTTGCGCTTGTAGGATTTCTACTTGCATTTTGGTAATAAATAGAAAGAAGAAAAATATATTAAGGACATGAACGAGGCAGGGCAGTTTCCTAATATAAATTTATCAACTGCTACCGTATCTACTGACGCTAGTAGGTCCCTACTACCTACCTTGAATACGAATGAGACAAAACAGTGTTAGGTACACGTGCTTCAACAGCAAACATACCTACCTACTATAATGTAAGGGTATTTTTCAGAGTAAAATGCGTAAGAGAACTCCAATCATAATATTCAAACAAAAAATCGTAAAAAAAACTTATTGAGCTATCTGGGGATCGTTTGTAACGGTTTGCAGATACCTATCTCAACTGTCTCTTGTGTATTTTGTACCTAAATTTTAAAAATATTTATTTCATTGTAAGTTTCATCAGTTATTTGGATTTGTAAAACGAACTTCACCATGAACCAGAAGGCAAAACGTCGTAAGCCCACATATACCCGATGGACCGACGCCGACGTCATTGTTAAGACCTTTCTAAAAGTCGGTGGATGGAAAAGGCTTAGAATCGTTATTCCTAGAAATGTATGGGAGCACATAATGCCCTGCAGTAGACTTCTTCAGGCTGATGATGATAATTATAATGATGGCGATAACATCTCTGGTACTTAGATTATATTTTTGGCCCCGACACGTGCTCCTAATCTGTTTACGCGGCGCAGTCTATGTGGGTAGTACTTATCTAAATTATTTATACGCGTATTATTAGGTATACTTACTATGTACCTACCGAAATGTATATTTATCTTTCTATGAGATGATAACTACCACAGATCTACATCTATGTAGCCTAAAAAACTAAAGGTTTGAATCCGAAACCAAAGATCCGAAACAGAAGACTCCACATGCAAAAACAAAGAAACTTTTTAAGGCCTGCGCACATCTAGGCGATGGCGATGGCGATCAGCTGAAACGCTATCAAAATATCGCTGTCCTAAATACTCGTACATAGCGTTTCACGTGATTGCCATCGCCTAGATGTGCGTTGTTTGTTTTTCATGTGTATACTTATCATTTTATTTTCTAATGTTAGGCTTTTTTAGACAATTAACTGATGGAACAAGCATACGATCCACCTGATGTTAAGTGGTAACCACCTCCTATAACAAAGCATTGCCTCGTAGGTCACGTACATCAGGAACGTGCCCTACGATGCCCTGCCTTGCGTCCATCAACTTGAGGCATACAGATGTTAAGCCTCCCGTGCCAGGTGAAATTCCAATTTCAGCGGCACCCACACCCTTCAAACCGAAACACAGCAATGCTGCTTCACAGAAGAAATAAGCATGGTAGTAGACTGGTAGTACTTCCCCGAACGAGCCTTTCACAAAGAGCTCTCCTACTATTCTAAGTAGAAGGCAAGGGCATAAAAATAAAGGCATGTCACTCACGTGGAGTCATGGCATATGCTTACACCAGTGAGTGAGAACGTGCGTGGCCCTGGCACAGTTGTAGTACGTAGGTTCCTTACCGTGTATTACTTGTTCTAGTATACCTACCGGCGTTATACGAATTGGTTACTGATTGATGAACGTGAGCTGCGCAAACCAAAAATAGTTGTTTTTTTGTCCAATGAGGTAATAAACCCATTTCTGCAACAAGGAGTTTTTAAGGTCTATGGTTCTGTCACACTGGGCAAAGGCTTTCCCCCTTTTCTGCCACTCATCTCGGTCCCGTCCTAGATTTGGACACTCATCCTGCTCAACGGAGGTGCCTGCCATACCTCGGTATCAAACTCGTGATCCCTAGCCCAATGTGCCTCGCGTTGAGCCGTGACCGGGGCGGGTGCCGGCAGACATCAACGCAGCAGCCCTGACACAGTTGAAACGATCGTGATCGACGATAGCACGCACAACGCACATTACTCGGACTAGACGTTTATTCTGGTTTTGAATTTGGTTCTCGGAACGCGAATTATAGAGTTTGGTGAGTTTTTTTAATCGTTTTAGTTTTGGTACTTCCACCGAGAGATGGTGCTGTTCTTAGCTTGCTAGAGTTGTCAGAATGCATGAATTATTGTGCACTTTCTTTGTGATCAATTAGTGTTTTTGTACAATACCGCTTTTACAAATAAAATAAATTAGTAAGTAGATAAATCTATGCTTCATTTCATTTTTCACACAAAAATATTTCGCTGTAAACTAAGCAAAAAAGTTTTTTTAGTGCTGGTAGGTAATGCTATTATTTTCTATGCATTACCTACTTAATGACATTATTATCATGTACTAAACCTCTTCCTAGTACAGAACAGAACATCATGTTTATCGCACAAAAGGTTCGGCCTCGGTTGGCATTGAACCCGGAACCTACTTAGCAGAAAAAGGCAGCTGAAATGTGCGGCCTGTTAGAAAAAAATAGATACGTACTTAGATCGTTTTTATGATAAAAAAATATCAAGCAGATGGCCCTCCTGATGATGAGCGATTCCACCGTTATCAATTTACTTACATTATACTTTGCATAGGACGTTCACCACGATGAGTTCGCAATTGTTTACTCCATGTTTTTTATATCTGATATCAATGTATAGGTATAGGTGAACGCCCTGTGCTCTATACAATTATTACCTACCTATACCATTTTACTTCATCATCATCGTCATATCATATAGACCTCCTCTTTATTACGTATTATGCTACATACTCATATTTGTACGAACTGACAGCAGTGACCTAATAGGGCAAATAAGCATTTTATAGAGTGGTTTTTACTATCGCCCTCTGAAGGTTGAAATTAAAATATAAGGTATCGTTCGCACGGCTTTGATAAAATTAAAAATGCATTAAAAAATTATAATAATCCTTGCCTCGTAGATAAATAAATAAATATTATGGACAACCCACACAACACTATTTAGCCCCTATAACCGAGCTTGTAATAGGCCTGCGCACACCTAGGCGCTGGCGGTAGCGATCAGTGAAACGCTGTCAAATATCGCTGTCAAATCTCTTCTCCTTCTTCTTCTTAATGAATGGCATCTGTCCTTTTCGTGCCATTTCGTGAATGATAATTTACAAAGATAAAATACATTTCCGTCAAATCGTCAGTCTTCTGTCATAGTCAGCCCTACATAATTGGCTTTGGAAAAAAGATGGCCGTTTATTCCAAAACCATCTGAAACATTTTTGATCTGTCAAATCTCAAATCTGACAGCGATATTTGACAGCGTTTCACTGATCGCTTCCGCCAGCGAACTAGTTGTGCGCAGGCCTTTATTGATTCTTAGTAGAGTGACGCACTCTGGGACCATCTTTGTCTAGTCACACGACGTTTACAAAAAGTCCTTCTACTCTATGTACTACGTAGCAGGTAAGTACCCACTATTATTTATTCTGTGCCTCTACCTATAAGTACATCCTACTATACAATGTATATTAGAGTATTCTATATTTACCGTAGCAATAGCACGCCTGCATCGGCCGCCGACCCGCAAGTGGGTCGCATTGCACGTGCGCACGTCACGTGTTCCCGGGCCGTGACACCAAAATAGTAGGTATCTATTAACGCCTGACTTACACTGTACTTGGGCTAGCTAGTAATATGTGAATAACGACTTAAAATATCTAAAAAATTGTTTTCATTGCTCATACTCGGAAAGTAGGTCTGAAGTTGCCTGAGGGGCCTAATTGAAAGTAATACTTTCAGCCCTAGGGAGAATCGTTTTCTACTGACAGCTGTCAAATTATAAAAAAAACAAGTTCCATTTATTCAACCATGTTCCAACTTTCTAAAGTCTTTCTAACTGCAAGGAGGTTATCGAACCAAATTCCAACTTTTTATTCAGCAAGGAGGTTGGAAACCCATTACAACGGTAAGAAGTTTAAAAAGTCTAATTAGTCCGCGTTGTAAAATTTAAATTAAAATAACATAAAGATAGTATTAAATAAAGAATATATTTTCTCTAAATGACTTTACTATTATTATTTAGCTTCAACTATTTCTTTAAAATAACATGGATTTGAGCAAAACATTTACCATTTTTTAAATTATGAAAATGAAAATAATGGCTGAATAATGATGAAGGCCCGTGCCCAGCCGAAGGCCCGCCAGAGAAAAAAAAAGCGGGAAGGCGGCAATTCAATCTTCATTTTCAATTTTTTTTCTATCATGTTTTTATTTTAACTTTCCTTGTATTCGTAATGAAAAGCACTTAAAAAAGTCTGTCATCCGAATGAAAGACTTTTTTAAGTCCCTCAAGCTCTATTGGCGCCCTCGCTAAGCTCTGGCGCCAAACCCGTCTCGGGACTCAAAAAAAGTGACTTCAACCCTCAGGTAACAATGTACTAATGCTTAGGTACCTACGCTTATTTTTTTTGACGACTCACAAAACCTTCTCAAAAGCGAAAAGAAGATTATAATTTTATATCCAGAAAATATCTATTGTATTTGTTAAAATAATCGCTGTAAAGTTAATAAACAAGTTAATAATGTCTATTCTACGTATTATTTGGAATCCCTGGAAAGAGTTAGGTAATGAAGGTTATACTTACTCGTACATTTGCAACAATAAGTAGCTAATAAATAGTCGTCGTGTAATTTGGTTAGGTCATATTTTTCAACTTTTTGATTGTGCAACCAGTATGCTTGCATTAATTGAAAAAAATAGGATTCAATTTTATTAGATAAAATTGTAAAGCACTAAACGGGTTGTCATTGTAAGTTTGTTTTACTACTAATTAAAAAAGTTTGATATCTCAATTATTTTGGTACGCCCATCTTTACTCGCTTGATGCCTGACGCTTGATTTTTGACCTGTAAATTGATTTAAGTACCAATAAACGACTTATGACTTATTATATTTCCAATATGTGAATTTTTTTCCTATTTTAGTATGTTTTGTCATAATATACACCTAGCTTTTAAGTAGGTGTCCCTGAAAAAACAATATTTTTTCACTTTTACTGTTATATTACAAGGAAACATTATCAAGCACATCGGAACAACAAACGTGGACATGCCACGTGACCAAACCGAATGACTCCTACCATACCTAATTGATATTTGGCAGACACGTGTAGTGGACGATGAAGAAATATTGTCTGTGGGAAGTGGGCTGATAGACGTTAGGGTTGTCAAAATTAAATAACACCTAAATATGTATAAGTAAATTTTATATATTCTTACGAATGTAGTCCCCGAAACGAAAAAGGATTTCGTATACCGAGTTTATCGTCACCATTTTAATAAGCTATGATTTTACTATATTCTGTGATCTGCCTAATTCTCGAGCAGACCGAGATCATTTTGCAATTTTATTTTATTGCTTCTTTTCGAAGAGAAAATGGATGATTTCCTTGAGTGAGTTCATCGATGACCTCATCGTAAAAGCCTCGACAGGTAATACGATATACGGAAAACGTAGAAAAAATTAGGCTCCAGGAGCCTAATTCTCGGGCCGACCAAGATCATTTTGTCATCTGTCATATCAAGGATCATCAAAGTATTTCGCGCGCTGGGAAGATTCAAGAAGAAGAAGAGATAGAGATATGGTGGCGATATATCTAAATATATAAAACTCTTACGTTACTGACTGACTGACTGACAATCAACGCACAGCCTAAACAGTAAGTCCTAGAAGCATGAAACTTGGAGGGTATGTTCGTTTTATAGCATAGGGGTGCACTAAGAAAGGAAATTGGAAAATTATTTCCCTAAGCGGAGAAAAAGAGGAACAACTTTTAAAAGAAAAATCAACAGGGCGTAACGGCTGCGGGGCGAGCGAAGCCGTGGGCGGCCGCTAGTATACAATAAAAACCGATTGTGATGAAATAATACTATTCTATGAACAGTAGAGAGTTTTTATTGAAGATAATTCCGTTGACAGGAAGGCTCTTCTACAGGAGAGAGTGCCGAGTGACCAATCATTTGGTAGCCTAGCCAATAGGCTAGGCTAAAATTCGTAGACCTAATATTCGCTTAGCCGTAGCTTAGGCGAATAAAACTGCATTTAAATAAATCGCACAAATGTTAGATCAAAATGGAAATCCTACTTACCAATTGATCTATGAAGCCGTTATAACGATGAAAAATAAATAAGAGCTAAGATTAAAACTATATTAAAAGCAATAAAAGTTGTGCGTTTTCTGAAAACAATAAAATCTATTTGACTGGCCTCTCAGCTTAGTTGGTCTTACTAGCTCTGCCTTCTGCGCCGTAGGTCGTGGGTTCGATCCCTACCGAGAACTAATATTTGTGTGGTGGACACAGATATTTTGTTCTCTGTCTGGGTGTTGTATTGTATTATTCTATGTATAATTACAAAAAACAAATAATAAAAACCAAACTTACATTAACTAAACATAAATTCGACAACCATCCTGCATCCGCAACGTGAGTCCGCGCAGTCAACCTTGTGCAGTTCCGAATGTGAATACAACGTGACCACTTGAATGACAGTGATAGTCAATTTGCAATAGCCAAATTTAAATAAAATACAACGTGACCCTTGACAGTGATCGTCAATTTACCATAGCTGAATTTAAATAAACGTGATCACTGACATTGATAGTCAATTTACAATAGCCGAATTTAAATAAAATACAACGTGACCCTTGACAGTGATCGTCAATTTGCAATAGCCGAATTTAAATAAACGTGATCACACTTGACAGTGATAGTCAATTTGCAATAGCCGAATTTTAATAAAAACAACGTGACCACTTGACAGTGATCGTCTATTTACAATAGCCGAATTTAAATAAACGTGATCACGACAGTGATATTTAATTTATAATCGCCGAATATAAAACCAGTGGCTCTCTCCGATCGCTAACTGAAGTAGAACATTTTGGATGTGCTTGTGAGTAAAATTAGCACTTTCTTACTGACTTATGGATTTTGTCTGAAATGAGGTTCTTTAAGTCCCTGACTGAAAAAGGGTCCTGAAGGACCAAGGGGACCGGGAAAGGGGGAAAGGGAAGTTAACAAAGAACAAGATTTACAAACACAAGTTTTTACATGATGATCGAATTGTACCATACTTCTTGCAAATAAATAAGTATTTCATTTCATTTCATTTTTAGGGTGAAGATTTAAGAGACTCTTCGCTGCCCATGCAGCATATAAAAATGCAGTAACAAGTCTTTGAGCTTGCCGATGCTGGAACTTACTGTCAAAAACCTTTGGAATTTGACAGAAAGGTTCCAGCAATACACTTTACTGATACCACAGATTAAATTCGGCACATGGTAATACTGAGCCAAACAATGACATTATATCTCCATTGTAAAAGGTTTCTTACCTTTGGGTGAAGAT
The DNA here is from genome assembly GCA_939531255.2 of Thera britannica. NCBI lineage: Eukaryota > Metazoa > Arthropoda > Insecta > Lepidoptera > Geometridae > Thera > Thera britannica. The sequence goes on along the minus strand of OW618042.2, from coordinate 5,001,836 downwards.
CACTACGTTTTCTTCAACGTGATCGATTCAAGTTAATAAATGCTTTTTGGATTTGAAATAAAAATAAACTGCCAAATTATTTACAATCATCACGTGGACACTGAGCGTGATGCTAAACGTGACATAACGTGCCATGGATTATAGCTGCTCTAACAAAATAAATAGAACGGCTGTAACGTTACGTTACTAGTTGCGTAACAATAGCCAAGTTAGGTGTTTTATAGTTTATCACGTTAAAAAAACGGTCAACTATTGAAAAAAATCTAATTGTTTACGCATACGGTTTTTAAATTATATATATCATAAGGTCCCTTTCTACTTGGTGGGCCGCATGCTTGTTTTTTAACTTAGTTGTATAATAAAAAAATATTTAGAAATCTAGGTAACAGTACCCACCCCACATTCACATTTATTATTTATTCCTAGGTAAACCTCTCCTAGGTCAATTTAAAGCCTTTTAGACGTCTTCGAACTTTGTTTTTTTTTAGATAGGTAGTTCGTATGTAAGCTAAGATCCATGCGTGTGTTCCGATTCCGAACACACTGACGTAAAAAAAGAACTTTTGAATTACATTTTCTTTTCGAAAATTTCATTTTGTCTGAGTAAAAAATAACTGTAGGTACGTCTTCATGTTTCAGAAGTGGATTTTATAATCTGCCTTAAGTATTTTTTCTTATCTGTCAAACTACCACCGGGGCACAATCCCATACCAATCTCAAGTTTTGACGGAATCCCTCAGAAAACCCAAATATTCTGTCAAAATATCAATCAAATCGAGGTTGGGATTGGCATCGAGTGTCGGTGATAACCACTCAGATACACTCAGATAGAAAACTTTTTAAGGCCTGCGCACACCTAGTTCGCTGGCGGTAGCGATCAGTTAAACGCTGTCAAATATCGCTGTCAAATCTCAAATCTGACAGCGATACTTGACAGCGCTGATCGCTACCGCCAGCGAACTAGGTGTGCGCAGGCCTTTAATAAATTTGTTTTTTTTTCTGGCTTACTGCAAGTTAAGATCCATGTGTGTGTTCCGAACACGATGACGTAGTTCTATGACGCGACGCATGCGCGGCAACGTGCTGCACTGGACCTACCGCAACCTCGTGTAGGGCTTGTATGATTGTGACTTTACCTTTAGTACATATTATATTACCAACACATGTTTTTTTACTCTTGGATTGCATGTGAGATTTGAGAGAATTTTTAACGCGCTGGGCTATAGAGCGGCGTTTAACATTTTTATGTGAAGATATTATAATAGATGACGATAGATTTGATTGGTTTCTTCCTCATGAGGCGGATTGTCGAAACGATGTTTTACTTCAAGTAAAAATGTTGGGCGATGACAACTCAAAATCTTCTGAATTTTTTTTTAATTCATAATAGCCCATCTAGTCGTACCCAGTGTACACTGATTAATAAAATAAGCAAAATAAAAAAAAAAACTTAATAATATAAATACCTAGGTATCTACCCAAAACTATTTAGCTCTAATGTAATATTTAATTTTGCTTAGTCTAAGGCAAAATTGTGTCATGTGCAATGTCAATACTTTTTTATTATTGTATGTGTATAAAACGTGTCGATATTTTAACGCATGTCGCCTACAATGTAACGGGTCTTTGCTTCCAATTACAAACGTTGGAAAACACGGATCGGAAAACTCGTGGCCTCCACAGACACACACGAGCGGATTCTAATACAAATTCACGTTTGCTAGCAACTTACCTCACGTAGCATACAAGGCCATAGAATATCAAGTAGCTTGTATAGTTGGTTATACAATATACAATAGGAAGTAATTATGTATTTGCGTATAGAAGTAACACTCTTTTACAAAAGACTAGCGACCGCTCGCGGCTTCGCTCAACCCGTTCACGTTGCGCCCCATTCTTGCTTGTGCTAAATTTTATCCAGATCCGTTCAGCCGTTCTACGACCCCAATGCAGCTTGCCTTTGCATTTTATTACATTAACTAATGTTCGCTCATAATTTGTGGAAATTATTGTACAATTTGCACTGTACATGCACGAAATGCACCGAACTTGTCAATGAATAGCGCGATATTCTTTTTGTCGCTGAACTTTTGTGCGCTTTCGAAGGAATTTCTTCAAAATGTTGAATAAATTGAACTCTTTTTTAACTTCTTTATACTTTATTAGAAACTTTTCATATTAGTGCCATTCAATAAATTATATTTTACTTGGTTTGATAATATAAACCCGAAAGTATAAAATAGAGGTTCTAAAATCGCTAAATATTTTCCTTATTGTGGGAGTTTCAGTTCTTGTTATCAATACGTTCAGTATCGGCCACGGATGTGTTAATAGTATGTAAGGCGGCGTTACGGAACGCACATGAGTCACATCACAGCCCACGTTGTGATGTCGCTTTGGTTGTACAACGTGAGGTTGAAGAGCTACGAATGTGCTATATTTTGTGGAGAGTGCATATTTTTCCACCAGCACCACATTTCGAAAGCTTGGAAAAAATATAGTTGGATGAAAAAAGTTACGAACAAAGAGGTCTTAGAGCGAGTAAAGGAGACAAGAGATACTTGAGACGATACAAAACCAAAGGGGAAAAATGTTTATACTTCTACGACATGACAGCTGCATAAAGAACATTATTGAAGAAAGAGTTGAAGGAAAACGGGGAAGAGAAAAGTCAAGAATAAGTAACGTGAGCCAGATTCTAGTCTTTGTCATGTCGTATAAGGAAGTCAAGGAGGCCGCATTCGAAAGACTGATTTGGCACCCCGACAAGAGCTAGGCGCTTCAATTTAAGAATACTTATATATTGTATTGTTATATCTCTTGCTAGTAGAATAAAGCTAGCCTACCAGATGCTGTGGTCACCATTACCTTGTACCTGTACATTTTTGGTGTATTCTGATAATTTTAAACTACGAGTAGGTAAACCAATCTTCTTGTCATCAAGTTTTGCTGAGTTTGAGACTAACTATAATTATACCAATGTAAAATTGTGCACCATAAGAAAGGATTTTTTGTTTGTCAAAAATAAATAAGTGCTTTGTTTAGTGGTTTAACATTTTAAAAGAAATACATATTATGCATATAATTTGGAACACTATTAAATTGATTAGCATTTGTTAATTTGTCATTAAATGCTAAGCAGCTATTTTCTGTTTTATATTTGTAGGGACGAGAAAGACAATGCTTAGTTTTGGTTTGATAAGGCAAAGTAAGTGTTTATGTAAATTGAATTGCCATATCCAAATCACATCATAGATCGTTGCGTGACAGATAGTGCGCCCAAACAATCGCAACGTCAACACGTGGCCTGCCATGCGAGGTTGCGATACGAAGCACAAGCATGCTTTGAGGGTTACCACACCTTTTGTGGGAAATCTCCCTAGTTCTGGATAAAAGTTTTGTCATTCTAAAATTTTTGTGAAACTAATTTATCTAAAACTACCACGTTATTAGGTAATCTTACCTACTTGATAGCCCAAACATTCTACTTTAGACAGATACAACGCATTAAAAACACAACTCTACGTTCTTCTGCTTATCGTGCCACTTGGTTTTTCCAACCAAGTGTGGTGAAATAATGTTTAATGCGCGGCAAACTATACGTTGAGAACCAGTATTTTTTTTTTATTAAACAAGACATTTTCTAATGCCTGAATCTTTCCCCCATAAATAAATAGATATATATAGAATATTGGTCTCCAACATAAATAGAACTACCTACTATTATAATTATTGATATTTTTTCTAATCTTGAATAAATTTTTAGAGTCGGTTCCATCGCTATCACTTTAAATAAATAAACGTTTTCAAACACGTGACAACATTTCGTTGGAATAATGACTCAGTTTAAGTTTGTTGATTTTATTTGCCAATAACAACACGTGTTTTGCAACGAGATCTTGCAATACCGACTTAACGTGCTTTTTGAATTATCTATTATCATCTTCAGATGAAAAACATTGCCTGTTTGTTTGTTATTTCCCTAAAAATTGAACCAATATAAATGGGACTTTGGTACAAAGATAGGTTTAATCAATTAAAATACATAATTATTCAATAAATACTAGTTTCTACCACATTTTAAGAGCGTATAGCTTTCATCAGATTCATACAAGTTCTTATTTGACAGGCTTCTCAGTTTAGTTGGTAGAAGCTTGGCCTTCTGAGCCGTAAGTCGTGGGCTCGATCTCCACCGAGAACAAATATTAATTTGTGTGGTGAACACAGATGTTTGTTCTCTGTCTGGGTGTTGTATTGTATTCTAAGTAGTATGTATTACAAAATAATATGTAGGTATATAAGTATTATATTGTCAGCTATCTGGTTCCCATGGTACAGTAATATTCAAAAAACAAAAAAAAGGAATCCAATGTTACAGTTTGCGATATCAACGACGATGAACTCTTTGGTTAAGGTCTTCCATTTTCAAAATATCACCGAAACGCATACCTACTATACGTAGGCGAAGACAAGTTACGATTTTTTAGGTTGGACATGAACCAATATAAAAGGCGGAAAAGTCTGTCCGCCAAGAATTGGGCACAGACATAGCATGCGTTCTGGGGCCTAATTCATCATTTTGCAATTTTATTTTAATGCTTCTTTTCACAACCCCACACTTTTTCACCGTTTTCCGTACATCGTAGGTGTCGAGGCTTTTACGATGAGGTCGTTGATGAATTACTCAAGGAAATCATCCATTCTCTCTTCGAAAAGAAGCAATAAAATAAAAATTCTAAATGATCGAGATCGGCCCGAGAATTAGCCCCCTGGAGACGGACTATCGTTTTTTTTTAAATAGGTGTTTTAGGAGCTCCAGTGTAACCAGGGCAGGCCCACTAGTTGGGTAGTCGGGTTATATAAGACAGTATTATAAACTATTAATGTTATAATATTACTCTATGACTATTATTTTGTATAATAAGCTACATAGAACTTTATGGTTTCCCATTATAATCGTTAATTGTTTAAGCCATATATAAATTAAGGCGTAATGAATTATGCCCCTTTTGTAACCATATTGCGAAATAATATTTGAATAATTGGTAACTATCAGATGAACGTGTTCCGTTGAAAATTTGCCAGTTTCAGCACGTGTTTTAAAATGTGAGGCTTGCGATACAATTCTGGTTGCCATACGAAGTTAAAACATTTTCCCGATTTTTTGGCAAAATTACCCAATGTAGGTTTGGTAAATATTATTCATCACTAATGCTTATTTAAAAAAAAATTATGAGAAAAAGTTATGAAGTGCTTCTTATCACAAACGCGTTTACGTCTTTAGCTTAAAACTAATTTACCATTTCGTAGACTTTCTCGTAGGCAGTTCGTAGCCAGTCTTTACATGTCTACAAATGGCGAAGGTGAAAATTATTATGTAAGTTGTTCTTGAAAGGTATATAAGTACACTGTTATTAACAACCATTATGAAGAAAAAAGTAAAATAATTATTATTAGTTTAGCTGCGAATAAAATTATTAGTTCCAACTATAATTATAATTTTTCAAGGTTTGCGAGGTGTGCAATTTAATGATAACTTGTACAAAATGATTAACAAAAACAAGAAATGAGGTCCGGAAAATCTTTCAACATTGTGGCAACACTACTTTCCGTCTCATTCCGTGACGCGAGGCCAGGCTTGTGACTCATTTGTTAGCTCGTGCATTCCATTTTCAAACCGACCATTCCTCGTTTGGTATTTGAGACGTTCGGACGGACCAAGCGAACCAAGTAACTAGCGAATTGAAACCATTCGTTACAGAACTTTTAAAATTATATTCAATTTTTGAAATCGTATAGAATCTGTGATTCGTGAAAAATCGTGTTTTTAAACAAAAGTATGTGCGAGAAACGAACAAGAACAATTTTGAAAAAAGGTTTGTTTGTATTTTGCTAGCATTATTTTATAGTACCTTGTTGTTCAAAAATAATCAAATATTTATTTTCTAAAAGTTTCTATCAGCTTTCATTATCATTTTGATATGATGGAAAAATTCTGATTTTATGTAAAGTTATTTTGTTTATTCGATATGTATTGCTTATATTCTAATAAGAATAGAACAAACCTACCTCAACTAGAACTAGGTTTGCCTACCTTATCACGTTCGCTCATATTTCACCATACTATTCATTCTATTCATTCATTCGTCATACATTATGATTAGCCAAGGTACTTAACTAACCTTAATGGCTTGTTGTAATTTTTATATTTGGATTATGGCCTGCGCACACACATTGCGATCAGTGAAACGCTGTCAAATTTGACGGCGTTTCACTGATCGCCAACGCCAGCAACCTAGGTGTGCGCAGGCCGAGAATACGACAGTAACAGTCGGTTGTAAAACTTTGAATTTTCCTTAAAATCAAAAGTTATTTATTAAAATATAAAATATATCAATCGAATCAATCAAACTGTATTATTCGAAGTCTCGCGTAGCAATATTGTCGCTAAAGGCCTAACCACACCTAGCGTTTTTTGCGCTGAGCTACGCATGTTTTCTATAGGCCTTACTGAGCTACTCATATTTTCTATAGAAACGCCTTATGTCTATAATCGCTGTATTTCAAAATATTAGCTACAAATACTAATACTATGTAGTACGCAAAAGTCTTACGTCAATGGTTTTGGTTTTGGAAATATAATTCCAAAATTCGCAAATCAGACTTTGATGTCTTCAAGTGCGTTGGAAGTTGGCTACAAATAAGATGCCCTCAGAGTCACGGCTCTTCAGGATGGAGGAGGAAAGAATGTGTTCTGCGTAGCTAAGTCACGTGGGTCTTACTCGCAGCTCAACATCTCTACTCGAGCTGCGCAGAACGCATTTCACATGTATATTTTCGTTCTGCACAGCTCACGTGGCTTCAATGTACTTATTTGTTGTGAGTGATAGGTTACTTTGAGAGTTTTTGCGACGATGCAAACAGTCGTGGTGTGAACCTGCCAGGAGTTACTCCAATGCGCTTAGTGGTGGTGGTGTCTTCTCGTCTTGTTCCATCGTCGATCTAAGTTTACTTTGGTAAAAAAAATATTTTTATTTTATTTTTTAAAATGATGAAATAATCAGATAGCTTCTCTGATGTTAAGTGGTAACCGACACCAAATTAGTTCAGTTATCCAAAAATAAATTCATTTAAATGAAAAAAAATACTAAATAGCCCATGAAGTTATAAAATATAAAAGTTGTTCTTAGTGAGCAGTCACAACTCTATGTAGAGTTTCTATTGGATTTGGCGAAGGGGCGTGACTATCGCTGCGAAACTCTCGCCCGTGTGGATGATACTTTAGATTTAATAAGTGATCAAAACTTGATCAATTTTTTAAATATTTAACGCGCCGTTTGTCTTTGACTTTACTACACAAATGTTCCATTTGCAACTTTTCAACTCTACAATTTTTTTTTCATTTATATTGCTTGTGAAGTTTTTCGAATGGTGGATAACCATAAGCGTAGTTTTATTTTGTAAAGATCTCAAGATATCGATAGCCGGACTTCAATTTATTAATTTAATTTATCTGAAATAAAATAATATTTGATTTAATTTTAATCACCAAATTTCACAATTCCAATGACGATGAAGTTTTTTACCATAAAATTTCTCAAGAACCGTATAATTTTAAGATGGATTTCCTCATTCACAAAAAATGAACCAAAAAGTTTCCTAAATCCTTTTTATCATCATCATCTTTTTCGTCATGTTTTTGTGTCCCGCGCTCAAATTATCATCGATCTGCCATGATTTTACAATCAGATTTCTATGTAGATTTTAAAATTCTGCGTTCATTTATATTTAGGCAACGTGATATTTAGCTCCCTTTAAAATCTATCTCTCTCTGTTGGTACAGCACCCGGGTTCATTGACCCTCTGACGTCACACCTCACTTTGTTCTTCAATCACACCGTTACTATAAACTTTACAAGTGAATTTGAACTTTGTGCTATGGAGTTAAAGCTGTAAATAGTTTATCAGCCTATCAATCTAGGTTGTAGCGTAGCTCTGTAGATGAATTATAGGTATAGGTATCACTATTACTAACCTACATAATACCTATTGTTTTATGGTTTTGAATAGATGCAAATAATAGGACATTAAGTTCTAAGTTTAATTCATAGATGGTAAATAATATACCTACCTAAAGTTTACCAAGTATTAACTTTGCTCAACTATTCAATATTGGCTCAGGTATTATAGTTGGGTAGTTGAAGGGTTGTTTGTAATTTCAGGGAATGGAATTCTTGAGCAATTTTTTTTTTTTTTTTTTTTTTTTTTTTCATTAAATTAGTATACCCCTTTGATGCGGTACCCTAATAACATTACAATCTAGCCAAGTAGGCTAATGAGCAATTTTGCTTTAACTTATTTTGATAGAAAATAATATAACTAAGAATGTGTCCATCGGCACTTTTCTTACAGTCTCTACACTTTGTGGTGACACTTTGTTCTTGTGTTCATTAAAAGTAGCACTATTATTACTGCACAATAACTATAACATTACACTAACTCAAAAGGTTTGATTCTTTTGAGCCTTCTCACTTTGTCTGTGTTATCGAGGAGCTGGATGGCCTCGACATTCACGTGGTGATGAAGTCTTTTCTCGTGAGCTTCTGCGAATTTCTTAATTAATTTATCAACGAATTCGATCTGGAGGTCCCGGTGCAGATCTTCGTCTCTCACGTACCAGGGTGCATTAACAATGCCCCTTAACACTTTATTCTGGAATCGTTGAATTATTGCAGTATTACTTTTACAGGTACAGCCCCACAGCTGTATACCATAAGTCCATATCGGCATTAGGACTTGTTTGTACAACAAAAGTTTGTTAGGCACTGAAAGAGTAGATTGCCTTCCAAGCAGCCAGTACATCCTCTTGTAGCGTAACTCTAGCTCTTCTTTTTTCTTCTTGACGTGTGCTTTCCAGCGCAGCTTTGCGTCAAGAGTCATACCAAGGTATTTAGCTGTGTTTCCATATGGAATGATTTTATTGTTAATGAATACCGCACAGTATTGATCTTTCTTGTTAGTAAAGTTGATATGAACCGATTTGGATTCATTTAGTTTTATTCTCCATTTTCTAGTCCAATCATGGATTTCATTAACAGCTACTTGTACCTTTTCAGCTGCTTCTGCATGAGTGCCTCCGACAGCCATTATGGCAGTGTCATCAGCAAAGGTTGCAATGGTATTATTGGCTAGGACGGGAATATCACTTGTATAAAGAAGGTAAAGGACCGGACCTAGTACGCTTCCTTGTGGTACCCCAGCTCTTATTTTCTTAAGTTCAGAGAAGGCGTCTTCTTGCCTTATTCTAAAAGTTCTATCAGATAAGTAGGATTCTATTACATCTGTAAAATCAGGAGGTAATACTTTTCTTAATTTCAGTAATAGGCCCTCATGCCATACCTTATCGAATGCCTGTGCCACGTCCAAAAAGATAGTGGAGCAGACTTTTTTTTCTTCGAGAGTCCTCTCGATAACATCTGTGATTCTATGAACTTGATCTATTGTTGAATGCTGTTCTCGGAATCCAAATTGGTGATCTGGTATGATGTTTTTACTTTCTATAAGTGGCTTAAGTCTTTTCAGTAACAGTTTTTCAAATAATTTTGACATGATAGGTAGCAGAGAAATTGGCCTATAAGATGAGGTCTCATGAGGTGGTTTTCCTGGCTTTGCTATCATAATGACTTCGGCAACCTTCCATAAATCTGGAACAACCTTTAGTCTGAGTGCTGCGTTTATAAGGGTCGTCAGTTTCACTAGTGCTTTTCGTGGAAGATGGTGTAGTATTTCTCCCGAGATAAGGTCGAATCCAGGAGATTTCTTTGGGTTTATACGGTGTTTTATTTCGCTCCAGACTTCTCTGGGTGTAACCAGCTTTATCGAAAGTGTTTCGTCACAAACTTCGTTAATCATAGGTACTTGGTTTGTTTGGCCTTCGTTAGGTGTAAATATTTCTTCAAGATGTTCTGCAAATCTTTTGGCTTTCTGTTCGTTACTAACGGCCCATTTTCCAGACCCTATATTAATCGGAGGAGTTTGGGTAATGGGTCGTTTCATATGTTTAGTTGCCTTCCAGAGTGAGTAGTTTGTACTGCGATCACTGGTGAGGTTCTGGAGATAGCTGTTAGTTGACTCGTCATTAAAAGCTTGAATTTTTCTTTTAAGCAGTTTTGTGAGATTATTTAATTTTGTTTTGTCTTGTGGAAATCTAGTTTGGTGCCAAACGTTCCTCTGTTTTCTTTTTTCACTTATGAGTTGCAAAATATCCATAGGGTAGTTGTTTCTTGCGCCTCTTTTTTTGTTTACTGGTGTATTATTCCAGGCAACCTGTTGTATGATTTTAGTAAAATTGTCTATTTCTAAGTTAAGTTGCTCCGGGGCTTTCAGAGGAACTTTTAGGTCTATATTAAAATCTAATTCTATTTTAAAACTCTCCCAATCAGTATACTTATTTACCAGGGTCAGAACGTTTTCTATTTGTAAAACTTGTTCACTTATTTCTAGGTATATTGCAGAATGGTCAGAGTTCATATCATAACTTTGCTTCATTCGTAGGTAGTTCTTCGATAAATTTTTGTAGATGAAGAAGTCGATCAGGTCTGGAATTTTGTTTTGGTCAGTTGGCCAGTATGTTGGTGAACCAGTAGATATAACGTCACCTTTTATATGTTTAATGGCATTCATTAAGTTTCTGCCCTTTGTATTCGTTAGTCTGGATCCCCAGTACGTATTCTTTGCATTGAAGTCACCTCCAAGTACAAATCTTTCACCAAGGGTTTGTAAAAATCTTGAGTAGTTGTGTTCATGTATCGTATGGCGCGGTGGGCAGTATATGGCTGCTACCGTAAGAGAATACCTCGTTGTATTAATGCAAATAGCTACGGACTGGATATCTGGCTCTTCACATTTACTTATTTCATAGTGCTTTATGTTTTCTTTCACGATAACAGCACTACCCCCCCTTCCTTTGTTATCTGGGTGTAGTGCATGATAGGTTTTATAGCCTTTGAAAGTGATGTGTGACTGTTTATTGAAATGCGTTTCAGATACGAGACACAAATCGACTTTTTCTATGTCTAGGACTACTTGCAGTTCGTTTTGATGATTGAGTAGCCCATTGCAGTTCCAAGCCATGATTTTTAGTGTACAAATCATTTTTTACTCTTAGGAATAGCTTGTTTGGTGCTATTTTCTATTATTTTCAATCTCTCATCAAAGGATGTCATGAACTTCAGAATGACATCTAGTTTGCTATCGTTGCTTGGCTCTTTGACTTGCATGGTTGGTGTATTTTTGGCAGTTGCCTGGGCATATGACACAGATTTGTGAGTGGTGCTAACTGAAGGAGTTCTTACGTTAGAGCCTGGAGGAGCTACCTGCTGTTTGCTGCTGGAGTTTTGCTGTGTAGCCTGAGTTTTATTTATACTTTTGGTCCGCATCTTCTGCATTTCTTTAGCTACCATGCAGCCTCGGTAGTTTGCTGGGTGTGCTTCCCCACAGTGCACACACTTTGGTTTTTCTTCTGCAGGTTTTTTGCAGTCCTTTGTAAGGTGCTTACCTGTGCATTTAACACACCTTGGTTCTTTGGAGCAGTACTTTTGTGTATGACCATATACTTGGCATTTCTTGCACTGTGGGATAAGTTTGGTGGATCTTAGTGGTTGAATCTCGACCACGCACCCCAATATATGTTTTATTTCATATATTTTTTTTATATCTTCTTCGTTGCTGAAGGTGGCCATGAACATGTTTAGTGGTTCCTTAGTTTTCCAACTTAGTTTGTTCACAACTTCTTCAATCTTGTAGCCTCTTCCATTTAGGTCTTCGATAATTCGGTCAGGTTTACACGAGGAAGGCAATTTCTTGACCATAACTCTTATCGGTCTCTCCTGTTTGTTTTCATAGGAGTGCCAAGGGCACTCGCTTTCGCTTAGAATTTTTGTTAAGGCTCTGTATGCTTCATCATTGATGGCATTTACTTTAACACTCTCACCGCTTAATATCTTGATTTTAAAGGTACCAGCGGGCTGTTTTAAAGACAAGGAGTCGTAAAAATTTTGGTAATTATTCACCCCGTCTACTATGATCGGAGGTGGGGAAGGAATTTTTTTTGGTCTTTCTTTTGCTGGAGAATTGGCATTTCCTTGTGGTGAGACAGTGGGCGAGGTGTTCATTTTCCGCTTTTTCCTGGATTTCGCTCTTATCCACTCTGTCTCTTTTGCTAGTTCTTCCTCGTCCGTAACATATTCCACCTGTACCGAGGAAGTTTCCATGCTTGATGTTGATGGCATGTTTGTTGATTGCGCAACGCATTTCAGCTGCTCTTGAAGAACTTCAATTTGATTCTTCAAGTTCCCAACAAGGCCCTGAAGCTTTTCACGCTCTTGCCTTTCTTCTTTAAAAAGACGGACTGCGTCATTGTAGTGGTCATACAAAGTATGCTCCAGCTCTGTATGCAGGGTAAAGCGTACCTTTGATGGCGTATCCATTGTAAAGGCAATAAATGGTGTCACCTTAACAATATAATTCGTCGTCGATGCACATGCCTTACGCGACAAAGAACGGGGTCATTGTCACAGTCGGCAGCACGTCCGCGGTGACGTTTTTGTGATGCGCTTGCACTTTGCACTGTAGGTACCTACGCGCGAACGCGAGACGCTACTGTTCTCAGCGGAGATCGAACATTTATTATTTTATTTCCGCATTAGGTGTAATTTTTTGAACATTCCAAAGCGATTTAATAATAATTCAATAATAATAAATTGTCCAGAGAAGTACTACCATTATGTACTGTACGTACGAAGTACCTATATACTGCCTTTTTCTGCCGCGAAGCACCATTGCCGAGTTTTGGTTTGAAGGGCGTGGCTGCCGGTGAAACTATTGACAAGTGAGGCTGAATATGTATGCCCCAAGTTGATGGACGCAGGGCAGTGCATCGTAAGGCACTTTCTTGCAGTGCGTGACCTACGAGGCAATGCCCCAAAAATAACTCTATGAATAATATATGTAACGTCACAAAAAAAAAGAATTTTTAGTACTTTTCAATGGTATGTTATTAACTCTATTGTATAACATTTTTGAGTTTTTTCCTTGTCTAAGAGAGAAGAGAAGATATTAATTCTATCTTTAAAACAAAATATACTTTGATTGCATATTTACACTAAATAATATTGTTCAGTGCTTTGAATAAAAAGCTCATAATGAGTAATTTTCCATACGAGAGCGATATAGGTATTTATAATTACTGGCCGGAGACAGCGTCGATACATACGGGGTGCATCGCGCAGGTCTAGAAACACACACAGACGAAAAAATTGAATGTACGCCACAGTCAGTCGCCCGACAATCTCGCCCGTAGGACGAGCTCGCGCTACCGAAAATAAAATAAGAAGGTTTGTTGACCTTTGTATTATCACGAAAAATCGGAATAAAACCTTTTTGATCGTAAAGCGACAAATAGTTTTGCATTATGAGGTTTTATGCGTTTGGTGTGGCTCGATTTGTGAATCCCAGTTTTCAATGTCGATTGTGCAAGATGGATGACGTTGCATGTGATTTTCGTATAGAGATTAATGTGGACGTTGTAATTAGTAATGGTAGATTATAATTATTATAGAGTGAACCAGACTAAATACATATAAAACGACCGTATGTAAATAATATAAGAGTTTAAATTAAGCTTATGGGTATAAATGAAAAGCTTATAAGCTCGTTTTTATGAATGTATAACAGTTATTAATAAAATAGGTGTGATATAAGAATTTTAAAGTTTTATTTCAGTTTGTTGCTAATGATCTAAGCTTTTGCTAAAAGCGATGGCAAAAACGTACCTACACTTTTCTTTAAACGTGCAAAATTCGTTACAAATTACAAGACGATTTTAATAATCCTGGTAACCATCATCATCCAGTGTATTCAATGACCATTCTTGTTTAAAATATAACTTGTTTAATTATCTTTAAAATAAGAAGACAGGTTTGAACAGTGTTCATTTGCACAAATAAGGCACGACAAACTACGTTGCCAAATGTCTATTCTAAAAAAAATCTATTTGAAAATTTCAAAATAAGAATAGTAGACGATACGACGTCAATCCTTAATTCTATTTTGAAACAAATAATTTCAAAATAAAAACTGACCTACTTACATTTCAGCGCTTATTTTGACAGATAAGACACGACATACTACGTCATCAAACCTTCTTTCACAAATCATTTCAAAATAAGAATCCGAGCTTTCAACAGTCAACGCTCATAGTGCGGACAAACTCCGTCGTCACCGTCGAGAGTCTTCTTTTTATCATAGAGAAACATCGCCCGGATCTAGTCTAGGGCTACGAGTAGATCGTATTGATAAACGGCCCGGATAGGGTGGGAATTGGGACGGGGCGTGCGCCAACCCAAGGCCGCACGAGGAAGCCGAGCTAATTCTTATAAATAACAGATTGGTTTTCACTGCCTGAAAGACGGCTCGTATAACTAAATAAAGCTGAAGAAAGGCTATTGATTTACACGATTTACTGCTTTGTTGTGTAAACATGTTGGATCAAAAACAGGGGGCTAATTCTCGGGCCGATCTCGATCATTTTGCAATTTTATTTTATTGCTTCATTTCACAACCCCGCACTTTTTCTACGTTTTCCGTATATTGTAGCTGTCGAGGCTTTTACGAAGAGGTCGTATAGGAATTACTCAAGGAAATTATCCATTCCCCCTTCGAAAAGAAGCAATAAAATAAAATTTCAAAATGATCGAGATCGGCCCGAGAATTAGCCCCCAGCTCTGTTGTTTATTTTCTTATTCATTTTTGTACTTTCTCATTCGTTCTGGTTTTATCATACGCTCTGGTAAATTTATCAGTGGAAAAATCTATCAAACATAGAAAGTTATATTTGTCAAAAAAAACTTGTGTCTTTATTTTAGGCACTGTTGAATGTATCGATATTTTCTTTATAAAACCTATCGGAATGTATTAGTTATATCGTCTATTTATTTATAAGTCCTAACAAAGCTACTCTTTTGTGGTTTACACAAGTAATTAACGTCTGTTTGTAAGGCAAAAGCTCAATTCCAAGAATAAATATTACATATACATAAAAATGTATATAAGTAACTACAATAAATTGCATTAGCATTGCTATTCAGCGTGGTATTGCCGCCAGCGTCTTGGGGACACTTTCTTAGTTACTAATTTACATCAATTGAGCTATCTCGAGATCGTTTCTAACGTTCTGCAGATAGCTCAACTGTTTCTTGTGTATTTTGTAAATAATTCATTAAATATTCCATGTGAGTAGGTAGTGTACACGTGTGCTGGAAAACAATCTTATTATTTGTAAATACATCGATGTCTATGATCTCATTTGCTAAGATATGACTATTTAATTTTTCTATTCAATGCATAACTGCGGAAGACTTTTGATTGACATGTAATTATTAAAAACAATCGAATAACTTATCTTTAATGGAGTGCAATAAATACTACATTTTAATTGAAATAATAGATGAATAATTTATCCACAGTTTGTAAGTTTGCGTTATCAAACTCTATTATAAACGCAGTGATATTAGAAAATAACATAAACTGTCAACTTAGCTACACCCGTTATAGCCCCTTCCCACCAGTGCGTGATATCGCGCACCAGCCCGCAAACGACACACCATGGGAACGGTCTCGTGCACCGAGATGCGCGGTATGCACAGGAGTCTTTTCTGTGTGCGTTGCCGTGCGTCGTCGTCCGCGGTGCGTGATGATCTGAACCACGCACCGTAGGAAGGCATCATTAAAGATATAAAGTATTTTTATTGCAAAATAACGATCTATTCTAAATTGAAAAATACAACTCGTGAACCAATCTCATATTTATTTCACTCAGAAATTATTTTATCTTTTCGGATAAAGGTAGACACCAATATAATAGGAATACGTAATTTAAAGGTCACGCAAAGGTGACAAGTTGTTTTGTCTGCAGAATTTTGAACCCGCTCACCGGAACTGTACCTGTTTGCAAACTATTGTACCTTTCATCAGTCAATGTCAAAAAAGGTTAAACATTGAATTTGTTTCAAAAAAGAATGTTTTAAACTTCGAATAAAAATGGGGAGATATTATGTAAACACGAGCCGGTATGACCGAGCTTCGCTCGGATTAAAAAAAAATAGTTTTATTATTTGCCAATAGATGTCAGGAAGAGTCGTATCTTTATTGGCTTATTTTTAATTAACAACGCCTTCTAGCTTGCAGTTAGTTGCTCACAATCGCTAATAGATGGCAGGAACAGTCGTATATTGAGTTTATGTTTGATTATTGCAAAACACCAACTTCTCGTCATTTTCTAAAAATGAATCCTAGCGAGATCGATTTATCGCCCTCGAAAACCCTTGTATAGTAAATTTCGTGAAAATTGTTGGCTCAGTTTCCGAGATCCTAAATATATATATATATATACAGGGTGTCCCATAAGTCAACGTCCAACTGAAAACGGACGATAGGCCAAGTCATGACAGCTATCTAAAAAATATAAAAAAAAATATTTGTCATGTAATTTTCGAGTTATAAGTATTTTAAAAAAACAAGAAAAACTGACACCCTGTGATGATCTTTTAAGTCCTGTGACTACAAATATTAATTTTTCATGAAACTTTTTTTTGCAACGTAAGCATGAATAACCCTTCTGTAAATTACAATTCAAAATTAAGCCATAACTGTCTCAATTTTCAATGAAATCGTGGAGTTTTGGCCAACATTTCATTTCAGATAATTACATCACCCAACTTTAACCGTCTGTACCGCAAAAAAAATGTACTACACTATCATGGCAAGTAACTTTAAAAAATGGCGCATTTATCCAGGATTCCAAAATGGTATAATACTTGCTAGAGTACTCCTTAGTTTTGGAAATAAAAAATGTTTTTTCAACTAAACCGGATTTCCAATCAATTTTATTTCATTAGATAAAATGTTTGTACCCTTTAAATCATGGGTTTAAAATGCCTACGCTGCATTTTTAAGTGACTCACAATTCACAGGTACAAGTAAATATCATTTCGACGATGTAAATAAACAGTTAGAGCCACCATCTTGTCGAAAGAGTAATAACCATGGGTTTTCAAGTTGGATCAGTTGAGCTATCTCTAGATCGTTTGTAACGATCTGCAGAGAGCTCAACTGTTTCTTGTGTATTTTGTACATTTTGTAAATATTTGTTTAATTGTAAGTTTCTTAGTGTAAATAAAATTTCAAGTAATTTGTTAGTTTTAGGTGAAAGTTTGAAATAAAATTCAATCATAGGGTTACTTCAATCGTGGTTTTAATCTAAAGTTTGCCTTCGCCCGTCGCCGGTCTTATTACATGGTTATTGACGTGACAACGTCTTATAATTCGATGTAGCCGGCTGCACGCACGAAAAAACATGACTCATGTGGCGTTACCTCGCTCTGAGGCGTTCCATTTAATACTTGAAGTGCAGTCCTTTATGAATCTAATAATCTATTGAATTTTATTTCAAACTTTCACCTAAAACTAACAAACTACTTGAACACCCATGGTTATTACTCTTTCGACAAGATGGTGGCTCTATCTGTTTACTTGCATTGTTGAAATGGTATTTACTTGTACCTGTAAATTGTGAGCGACTTAAAAACACAGCGTAGGCATTTTAAATCCATAATTTAAAGGGTACAAACATTTTATCTCATGAAATAAAATTGATTGGAAATCCGGTTTAGTTGAAAAAAATTTATTATTTCCAAAACTAAAGAGTACTCTAGCAAGTATTATACCATTTTGGAATCCTGGATAAATGCGCCATTTTTTAAAGTTACTTGCCATGATAGTGTAGTACATTTTTTTTGTGGTACAGACGTTTAAAGTTGGGTGATGTAATTATCTGAAATGAAATGTTGGCCAAAACTCCACGATTTCATTGAAAACTGAGGTAGTTATGGCTTAATTTTGAATTATAATTTACAGAAGGGTTATTCATGCTTACGTTGCAGAAAAAAGTTTCATGAAAAGTTAATATTTGTAGTCACAGGACTTAAAAGATCATCACAGGGTGTCAGTTTTTCCTGTTTTTTGAAAATACTCATAACTCGAAAGTTACATAACAAATATTTTTTTTATATTTTTCTGATAACTGTCATGACTTGGCGCATCACCCGGTTTCGGTTGGACGTTGACTTATGGGACACCCTGTATATACAAGATTTTCTCGTTTAAAGGTATAAGATAAATAATGATGAACATGTGAAACACACATTATTTATTAATCTTTTTACTTATGGCTATTTTTACAACTTGTATAATAAATATTGGTTTTTACTCAAGGAATCTAAACAACAATCTATCAAATCCACCCTATAACCTACTACCCAAACACAGTTTAGAGATAAAACAAGGTTTGATACCATATTTTACCCAGATTTTACTGGGATTTTACTGGGTTACAGAATACAGGTTTACAGATTTTACTGGGTCGTAACTATCAAACTTATCTATAGAGACTGTAGGTGTAGACCATGTTCTGGTAACAAGATCGCTGAAATGAAGTGGTCTCAGCATACATAACGTGTTTTTATCGTTCCGGACGAAATAAACCATAGCAGCAAAATACACGTGACGAGAAAACAGACGGGACTGCACGTTAATGAACGATGCAAATCACGTCCCCGGCCCGTGTGTTTTCTCACGTACAAATAGTACGTTGCACCGTCACGTTATCGGTGCAGACTGTTGTGACAGCAAGGTGCTAAATACAATATCAAGTTGTAGGTATCACATTCGGCAAAACGTGAAATAGTTCGCCTAGTATCTTCTGAAACAAATTTTTCCGCACCTATACAAGCACATCTTTTGAAGCTACCTACACTAGCTTTAGCTCGTGTAGGTGTAAGCTTCAACCTTACATGTAAGGATTCATTTTAGTGCTCAAAGTGCTTCATATGCTCTCAAAAACGATCACATAGTAGAAGTAGAGCTCTTTGTGAAGGGCTCCTACGGGGAAGCACTACTACCATGCCTATTTCAGCCGAGAAGCAGCATTGCTGTATTTCGGTATAAAGGGTTTGGGTACCAGGGGAAATTACTGGCACGTGAGGCGGAACATCTGCATGCCTCAAGTTGTTGGACGCAAGGCAGTGCATAATAGGGCACGTTCCTGACGTGCGTGACCTACGAGGCAATGCTTTGCTATAGGTGACGGTTACCACTAGACATCAGGGCTATATGTTTGTTCAGCTAGTTTTTATAAAAAAATGTGCATTGATTTTCGTGCGTACACGTGTGTCTGCAGCTTACATCACCACACAAGTGGTCACGTGTCTGAGGCGTTTGTTTTTATCGACGAGTTTTTGACGCACGTTGTGTAACGTGACTAATGTATAGGTACTTAAGACTGCTTTTGTTCGTTATCGATAAAAAACTCTAAAGATTTTTTCCTTGAATTTTACAACAAAGAGATTGATTTGTGGTTCGTTTGCGCAATAAACTTAATATTCTAAGAATGTAGCTTTTATGAAATGTTTGTTGCAAAGCTTATTTTTTGTTATAATTCAGATTGAGAATTGGAGTTGTGATTGAGACTGTATTTATAACTGCGCTGGAGGGCGTGGGTTCGATCCCCACCGAGAACAAATATTTCTGTGGTTAACATAGTTGTTTCTGTCTGGGTGATATATTGTATTCGAACTTTGTATGCAATATTATACGTATGACAGCTATCTAGTTCCCATAAAACAAGCTCGAAGCTCGGTATTATCGAATACACTCTTATAGGTTTCCTACTTAAAAGTAAAATTTTAGCCCACTTAGGTGTGGTCACTCCCATTTATTTTAAGAGGAGACTCAATTAACTACTTTTATGAAAAATCATGATACGATAACCAATTTATTTATTCTTAACTCGTAATCAATAAAGCTCTACAAAACTATAATATTCTACAGCATTAAACCGCTGATTAATTGGTGAACTTCGGGCTTCTTAAGCTTCTCATTGTGTCAAATATACCTACTCTTGTTTCATCACTCGAGTCACGTTGTGCTTACATACGAATGTTACGTATTTCCACAATATACAGCACACACAGTATTGCTACTCGTAAGTGTGACTACAACCTCACCTTTCAATAAATATTGCTCAGAAATATGCCTATTGTTCTTTTGTTTTATAGGCATTGAATGCAAATGAACAAAATGCAAGCGATTTAAAATAGAATCTGAAATAAGGCGATATAAAAAAAGATCTGTTTTTTTTTAATAAACAGTGCGCATATGGAAGTGTTAGGTGAAGTCTCTTGCTTCATTCGTTCGTTCTATATAAATTACATGTTAATTGAAATAAAAAGACATGTCCTAGCGCTTTGTTTTCTTTTGACAAGAACAATATATTATAATATAAGATATCACGCAATCAATAGTTTTCCATATTGAGATTCATTCCGGTTATAAGATGGTAAAATAAGTTGTTTTATTACTTACCACTTGTAGGTAACTCATCTTTTGTCTGTGAAAAATAATAAACACAACGAATTAAATGAAACAGCCAATTATTTCACTAACAATTGCTTTCTCTTCTTTCCAGGATCTCACTTAATTCGCCTTCGTGAAGCCAGACGCGTCCAGCGTATTCAAAGGATGGCGCCAGCAGCCAATGATGAGTCCCCACCGCAGTACGCTATGGTCGGCATCGACAAAGCGATGCAAAACAAGCTGATCCTCGAGCTAGCCTGGAAGACCGTGCACCTCATGCAGAAGAACAAACTCATCCAGCAGAAGATCATCGCTCTGCAGAAGGAGACTTCGGAGTTTGTCGCAGCTATTGTCAACAACCCTGATAACAAACAGCGGTATGTAGACTACATGCGCGCGCAGGAACTCAATGCCCAAGCCCAAAACATGAGCCTCGATATTGACAACAAGGAGAATAACTCTATCAAGACGGAGCCCGCGGATTAAAAAGTTTAAAAATAAATGAAGATTGAACGAATGAAAGAGCAAGACAAGTGAATGAATAAATGTCTAATCGTTGTGAGCTAAGTTAATGGCGACGTGAAAATAGACTTTTAAGAACTTGAAGATGGTTGTACGGTCACAGTTTTGGATATAGTACCTAACTTTAAGACATTTTTAAATGCCCGTGTTGTTATTTTCATAGGTAACCATTTTATTATAATTTGCTTCTTCATGTGATAATGTCTTAAAAGTGTAAAATGTTATTAGTTTTAAACTTAGTTGTTATTGTATTTAAAAATCGTCTTAGTTTTATTTAGTTTGTAGAGACCAATACGTTTTTTAGACACCAGTGTTCTTATAACAAGTATCTTACTTTACTTGTCGATTTCAGCAGTTTCTTTCTGCAAATAAGAAGAGTGATGTAAATTTTTATAGATTTTTCTAAAATTGACATATTCATTCTTAGCTGTCGTAGAAATTTTTGCTCTATTTTCTTTTTTATCATCCAGCAATAATTCATAACTTTGAATCAGTGTCTTATATAAAAACGTTGTGGTTATCGTATTTAAGTCTCTTTATTTTAGGGGTAAGGATCAAGGTTGTTATTATAGAGGCTGTACTATTGGATGTTTAATGTAAAGGTTTTTGTGCCCTTTACGTTTTTGTTTTATTATAAATCATACTTTTTAACTAATTTTACTGTAACTGGCAGAAAAGAGGTCGTCAAAGTTGGCGTGCAATTTATTTAACAATATTTTTTTTTTCTGAATTAATGTAATAAAATGTAATAAAAATTTATTAACAAAAATATTAATGGCACAAAGACTAGAAAGAAGCTATATAATAATCGAAATTCAATAAAGTTGTATGCTACGAATAAACTGTATTAAGTAAGCTCTTAGTAATTAATTTCTTAAAAAGACTTTTAACGCGATGTTTTATAAAAAAATGAGTTAAGTATAAACGTTTTTAAACTGCTTCAACGCGAGCACTATTTTGTAAACATCGTGTGAAAGGCCTTATTTAATTTTGCATTTAGTAGATTATTAGAAATTGGCACTGCCCAGATTGACTATTCACTGTGTTTATTATCTGTATATTGTAGTCGCAGTTATTTGTGAGTTCACGCAAGATAATTTTGCGCGCGGTAGATGGCGGACAATAAAATTGTCTGGAAATAATTATATTATTCTATCACAAACATGAATAGGGAAATGAAATTTGCATTGAGTTTAATGCCAGTTTGTTATTTTGAGATTATTTCAAGTAAGTTTTTTAAATTTTCCACCATCTGCCACAGGCAAAAATATCTTGCGCGGGGTCTTCACAGATATGTTAGCAGACAGCACCTTTATTACTTTGAAACGAAACGAAGTGTCACAGATTAAAAACATTCATTCTTTGATAAAATAATATGTTTCGTAATTTAAAAAATGTTATTGATTTACAGAGTAGATAGTTATTTTGTTTTTAAGCTTGGAATAGTAAAAATAAATTCTGTTATTTAACATAAGAATTATAATAATAATAGGTAGGTTATAAAAAACAAAGCGTAGTAAAGTGATTCAATTAATATTAGCACAACTTTTGGTGTGAATCTATACCCTATATTCCTTGGCTTATTGTATTCTGTGTTCTAATATAAGATGGTTTTGAAAATAAACTAGTCTTTTTAATTATTTTGTTGTTTTTATTCATTTTGATCTTAATTTTCAAAATTTTTAGTTGTTTTTTGATATAAATTGTAAGAATCTTTGCATGGGAACAAATACTCGTTTTTGCATAAAGAGAATGACGAACAGGCATAAACTGCTATGTCTTTATTAATTTTTTATACCACTTTGAGCCCGAGGTCGTATCCATGTCATAACGGTGCTACGCCGTAGCACAAGGCCCCCGTTTTATTACAACCATGAAATTAGTTGGTATTGATTATGTCTCTGTGGTTTAAAATTATATTCTATGGCACTTTATACTTATTCACTTATTCTACTCGCTAGCGCCATCTGTTGTTGAGTAGATTTTTAGTTATATCAGAGCCATCTGTGTGCTTCGTAGCGCACTAGATCATCATTCAGTGGTTCATTGAAGTTAGAGATAGTATTACATCCGTTACATAGATGGCGTGCTTGAAATCAAAAAGCTCTACTACTCAGAAGTATTGTTTTTACAGTTAAATAAATAAAAAACTCTCCCTTATATAATATATAAACAACAACATACATTACTATTTTCCGGGATCATATCTTTGTCATACAAAAGGATTTTAATTTACCAATAGGTTTTTCAGAGACTGGTCTGTCACAAGCATAAACCCATAAATTGTCAAAAAAAAACTGGGACCTGAAGAAGGGTAGTGACCTTCTTTGGGTACCAATGACCGTAGTACCTTACCTAGCTTTGATTTAAAATATAGCCTGAAGAGCAGAGTAAATATTTGTGTGATGAACACATCAGTTGTTTCTGTTTTATTGATTTTATAGTGTTTACTACACTTAAGGAAATCACAAAGATTTTTATAATGTCCCAAAAGTTCATCAACAACATCAGTTGTTTGTTTTCTGTCTGGGTATATTGTATTCTAAGTATGTTTTTACAATAAAATACCTATATAGGTATTATTATCAGCTATAAGGTTCCCATAGTACAAGCTCTGCTTACTTTGGGGCTAGATTTTTATTTATACTTGAGTTTATGGAGTTAATGTTAACTAACGTTTAATGACGAAGTTGAAAAACTGGATACTATTATCTAAGTTTCAAGTTCCTCAACCAGAGGTCATTCACTTTAACCTTGTCAATCTGTTCGTAGTTTATGTGGCTCTTAGAACAACCTTGGGATCTTTCCAAGAGACAAAAGGCCTGTGCACATCTAGGCGATGGCGATGGCGATCAATGAAACGCTGTCAAATATCGCTGTCATATTTGACAGCGTTTCACTGATCGCCGCCGTCGCAAATCGCTGAAACTGCTGTGGAACAAAATTATCAATTGGACAGAGTCAATATTATTAATAATATATCATTAATATTATATTAACAATATTATCAATGTATTGTTAGGTAAGTAACATTTTAAAAGATTAATTCCAAAAAATATTGCTAATGACAATTTTATATTCATATTTTAATTTATTACCCATTAGATAGGATACAAATAATATGA
The DNA here is from genome assembly GCA_939531255.2 of Thera britannica. Taxonomy (NCBI): domain Eukaryota; kingdom Metazoa; phylum Arthropoda; class Insecta; order Lepidoptera; family Geometridae; genus Thera; species Thera britannica. Next base: position 4,977,720 of record OW618042.2, on the reverse strand, counting down.
TTTTTATTAAAATTTATTAGAAGAGATTTCCGATTAAACGGGTTCGACATTTTGTTGCAAAAAAGTATAGATGATAATATCATAATAATTAGGAAAGCTTCTTTTTATACGTCTGACCTTAAAGCTCATTTGGTAGAACCGTCGCCTGCACTGTAGGTTGTCAATCCCTATACCGAGGACTAACATAATATATATTTATATATACATAATATATTTCTTCTTTGCGTGGGTATTATTATATACCCACTTAGGTAAGTATCTTAATGTTTATGCCAAGGTAATTACGAAAAAAAATAAAAGAGTCACAAGTTTCTTCCTATTTTGCTAAGCTTAGGCCTATAAATGTGAAAAAACAAAAAAAAACACAAACGCTTCCACTCTGGTACTACATTATATTTTATCTCGTAACTCAGGTGTTTACTTGTTTAGTATAACATTACTGACCTATATAAAGCTAAGATGATTTATGACTTACAAATTATGACTTATGAATCAATGACTATGCTAAATTTGTCCAACTTTAATACCGAGTATTTGATACTACATATAATAATATTTGACGAGACAGGCTGTCTAGCCAAATAGTAGTTCTTAAAAGTCATGCTTCAATTTGAGAACCGCATCCTCTAATGTTTATTTTTATTTGAACTATAGCGATTGCCTGGGCTTTGCTCGCGTGGTAGCTCATTTTACATAGTTTATTGGGGACAGATTTGGGATTTTATAGATAGAGAGAAATAGAATGTCCGTCACAAAAGATCAGCGCAGTGTGTAGATACACTTAGTGTGGTGTGTCGTAATATGAACGTGGACATTTCTAATTCTGAAGACCAAGTGAGGGTAGTTGTAACTGTGACTGCCTCCGCTTCTCGCCAGTAACTCCAATGAACTCCAGGCAGCCCGCGACCACGGCGGTTGTAACACGGTCGAAGCGTCAGGAAATAATAAAGGTAATCACGAGAAATACCCGTTTGTTCCATATAGTTATGAGAGAAATAGAGTTTGTATCAGGTTACAAACTCTACTCAAAGTTTCATCCAAATCAGAAACGCCGTGATTGAGCTATAAATATCCATATATCTATAAATTTCGCATAAAAGATAAGTAAAATGTTAAGTTGAGACTCCAAAACGTAAATACGTTTTGTTTGTAATTCTCAGCGTCTCCGTATAATCTTTGTTTTCATAAAATACTGATTATTCACTATCACTACCTATATGTAAAAAATAAAAGCGTACAGCAATACAATAAATATACATAATAATTATTATAAGGTATTGCTCTACTGTTTATTTTTTGTGTGGAACCTCTTTACGCGTGCTTCTTTATTATAATTTGCGTCTCCCAAAGAGGTAAGATATCCGTTACGCAGCAAGAAGTTTCAGAAGTCTCTTATAGAATCTACATAGCTGCCTGCAGGGCTGCTCAACAAACTAGGATCTGGGCTGCCCTTATTTGCTCCCTATACGTCTATGAAGACTGAAGAATGATTTCAACAACCTTGCCAGTGTCAACAAGTTGTCAGTTACGCCTGGCGGCTTATAATGTCTTGATGATTTTTTTTATATAACGAGAACGAAAACGATTTCGTTCGAGCTAGAATTTAACTTAGGTACATTCTGACTGCTCACACTTCGTCTCATCAAGTAAAGTTGGTTATAATACCATCAAAATTACCCTAATGACCTAAATCTTAATTGTTTTAAAAGAAAAATTTTGATAATATAAATACAAGTTCAATAACATTTCCAACAGCACCGTCTAGTCTCAAACTGAGCCAAGCTATGAAAATAAGATAACTTTTTTTATGGAAAAGCTAAAACGAATCTCTTTATTTTCTCCTTGTAAATTTAAATTCGATGTATTCGGCTATAGGCTGTGTGATCTATTCCAAAATAATAAATAAGGGGTCCAGTCGATTTGAATCAACAGACAAACAACCAAACGCGCCAACTTTGACATCATATATATTTAGGAAGAACGATGGTCAGTTAATTTTTAGTATTCAAGAGACGCTAGAGTAAGACGAACGCGCCTGGCTTTACATGTCTTGAGTCTTTGGCCCTTGTGGCGGAAATACACCGAACACAACCAAATATACATTATGTATCTACAGAACATACATAAAGGATAAACAGTTATAACTTTTATATTGAATTGAACAATCTGTAAAAACTTTTAGTGATGTTTGCCGGACGATATTTTGTGATTGAAAAAGTCACACTATAGAGAATACTAGTGCAAAGGTAAGGTTATTTGGACTTTTAATTTTAACAGAGAGAATATATTGTTGGTGTTCATTTCACACAGAGCCTTCTAATCCCAAACTAAGTAAAGGTTGTGAAAAACAGATAGCCGGTGGAATAGTTTTATGTTGTAAATTCAACATTTTATAACACCCGAAAAAAGCTTGAATGCTTGCTTATAGTTTTCTAAATGTACCTACCTGTTCTTTTATTCATATATTGACTTCCGCCCTCGTGGTAGGTAGTTAAAGTAACTGTCTTAACCAATGGCATGTGTGTGCGCAAAAGCACACCCACGACAGTCACTGCCAACTGTTTTCATGTGTGGGTTTGATACACATACGTTATTTCAGGTTTGTAATTTCTCCATTTTTGTTTTTTTTTTAATTTCTATTTTTCTATAAATTTTCTTTTACTTTTTTTTAAAACCTATTTTTAAGGATATAAAAGAGATTTTATTGAACTTTAACTTAAATAACTATATTTACTTTTTCTTTTCTTGTAAAATTTCATTTAAATAAAGAATTAAAATATATTTATTTGACACAAAAGTGTATACACCTACATTAAAACACACAGAGCAGACAGCTAAAGACAGGCAAAAAAATTAGGTATAGCAGTAGCTATGTTAATGCTATATAATAAATATATTTAAATCGGTTAAACTATTTTATTTTCCTTCATTTTCATGAATGAATTATTAAAATGATGATGAGACAAAGTATCAAATGGAATACATTTTATACCTTGCTTCATCGTAATTTTACCCATGTTACATTAGATGTTGAAATACCTACTGATTTGTTGAAATACTACTTGTAGTAGTAAAACAACAACATCCAACAAACAGAGGTTAGATCGCCCACAGTTTCCCAAAAGGTATTGGTAGGAATGTTGAAATTATCAAGAAACTGAACCAGATTGACTTGTTCGTGTACAATCAGCGTTCAAAGTAAGATTAGCCATTTCATGCTCCTTTTCAGTTCAAAGCTTAAATCAAAAGTGAGCTGGTTTTGTGAAACAATTTCAACATAACAAATAAGAATGTTCATCTACTTTTGACGCTGACTGTACATAGTCGTTTTACTCAGTGGCTTGTGGTGATTTTTATTTTCACATAATGATGGTATTAAATAATCAGTTCAGTGAATCGATTACGTAACTTTGCCACATTAAAATTGAATTCAAATAAGCTTGATTATTTATTAATAAGGCTGTCATAATCATTACTTTACTATATTTGTTTTCGTCTGGTAGATCAAGGAATATTTATTTGTTAGTTACTTTTTAACCGCGTGTTCAATTTAGATGACCGAGCAAGCGAAGGATTCTAGAATTAAATCACAAGCGTAGCGAGTGGTTCAAAAATTATAATCGAAAGAGAACCAAAAGAGTACGAAGTGAAAAAATTTTGCACTCGAGTGCAACAAGTAACTTTTCATTCCACCATAGCGAGGAAATGACTAAATACAAAAAAGAAAATGGCCTGCACGCACAAATTCACTTCTGTGAATCATCTCACACACATCTGTGTTCACCACACAAATATTTGTACTTGGTGTGGACCGAACTCACGACCCGCGGCGCATAAGGCAGAGCCAAGGCAAAACCAACTGAGCTGAAAGGCCAGTCAAATCAATAGTAGCTCAGTATGCGATTCTTTTGATCCAGCTAATTTGAAGCTTAGGGCGGCTTATTAACCCCTAGCATTACTAGATTTTAAGAGGACTAGATTTTAATAATAAAATAGTTAGAAAAAAACAAACTCAATATTTTATATATTAGAGGAAACCTATTAAGTATATTTTAGGTAGGGCAAAAAATGTTATAATTATGCTTGAAAGTGGTTTTAACTAAATAATAATATAACATTAATATTCAATTTTTGCGATTGAATTCTTCTTCCACGCGTTACGCATACTTGTTTTTAGGGTTCCTTACCAAATCCAAAGGTCCAAAACAGGTCGGACTACACGTGAATTTTCTACCTTAACTCCCTCTACAGTCACAAAAGTGTTATGGCCTGGACTTGTACTGGGATAAGTTTAAGCTAAAAAGGTAGGTCAATACAAAAAAACTTATTAGCCACTAGATTATGGCTAGATTGTTATAATCATCATCATCATCACCTTCCCTATTATACATTTCCAGGAAGAACGATTCTGAGCTCTTATTTGATCTACCGACTTCCCGCCGGCCCATCGTGGTCGGTGGGTACCTATCAAAGGTCATTTTTGGCATTTTTATATTGCGGAACCCATCGAAATCCAAGTTCAAACTCTTGGCAATTTTATGTGATTAATGGGCTCGAATCAAGCAGAATTATTTTTTATGATTATATTGACTTATTGATATTTAAATTGTTGATGGTGTTTAAGTCTATTTGAGTAAACAGTAAACCTGATTTATAAGGGCAAATAAATAAACACCTTGGATTGCGTAAGTTTTGTGTGCGTAAGTTTAAAAAAGCAAACTTGATCGTGGGTTCGATCCCCACCCCACCGAGAACTTCACAGATAGGTAAACTTATAATAATATTTTTTTTTGTAAATACATACTAAGAATACTACAATATAAGCACCCAGACAGAGATCAAACATCTGTGTTCACCACGCAAATATTTTACTCTCGGTGGGGATCGAGATTCGATATTTTTGTTTATTTTGTAAATAATTGTAATAATTTTGCTATTTTTTGGAAACGGGCTAAAAGGTAAAAAATAGGCTTATAAAAATTAAAAACAGCCTGCCCTAATCGGACGTCGTCAAATTAAATCAGAGAGTATTTTGGCATGATCGTTAAAAATTTGCACAATTTAAAAATAAGATCGAGGCCTTGAAAAGTTCGTCATGCTTATGATATTCAACCAAATGATTATACTTAGACCTACAGACATCCTCAAAGAACTTTTAAAAGGAACTTGGTACCAATACCTGTAGGCCTACCATGAGCTCTGTCTGGTTCTGGTTTTGAGTCTGTGTGAGTGCTCACCAGTGCATTATACTGCGTGTGTGTGATGTTTTGACGTAGGATTTAGTTAGTCAACACTAACACAGACTCAAAACTTGAACCAGAGACAGAGCCAGACAGAGTTCATGGTAGGCCTACTGGGGGGGATATACATATTTAGGTTTATTATTGAGGTGATTATTTCATTTTTCACACAATTATTTCATTCGGTGTTCACCCGTTTTATTTCGAGTGATAGATGCCGAATGAAAGGTAAAAATGAACAAAAAATAATCAACAAATATCACCTTTAGCGGCATAAATTGTGGGTTCATCGGTCATCTGTCATGTGCCGCTTCTGTGTGTTATCCGACAAGCAATCTTTCCAGTTAACAACGAAATAATCTTATAGTATAAAAATATTGGTTTGATAATATCAAACAAGATGTTATCTTGCTCATCTCCAATAAAACACCAATAAAATTTGTAATAATGTAGAGCGCGTGTCAGATCCACGCATATGGAACGCTTCCGAAGTCAATACGACTTCTTCTTCTTAATATGTCACTGGTTCTTTCAGACCAGTCAGTGTGGTGATAGGATTTTAAGTGCGCTTCAAGGAGGCCTTTCGTGCACTTGATACACGTTATGTTATACTAAAGTAGATAATAATTAAGTACGACTGAAGTAGATACTTATTGGTTCTAAATAACATAAAAAGTCGTGGCATTCTAGCAGTGAAACAAGTTTGTAGTACTAACTATTACTTATTCTGTTTTTATACATTCAAACTATTCTACAGCACGTTCGAGCCTTCCGAAATAGGCTCTAAATTAAAAACTAAGAAAGCCTACAAGTTTTTCTTTCGTGACTAATTATTGCGCGTTTATTAAATTGTAAAATTAGAGTGTGATCGTATCGGTTTACAGTATATTATCGTTTAGTAAATCGACTCTGAGTAATAAATAATAAATATTGTGGACAATTCACACAACACTACCCAGCCCCAAACTAAGCAGAGCTTGTAATATGAGAACCGGATAGCTGATAATTTTAATACTTGAATACATTTTTTTTTGTAAATACATACTTAGAATACAATATAACACCCAGACAGAGAACAAACATTTATATGTTAACCACACAAATATTTGTTCTCGGTGGGGATCGAACCCACGACCTACGGCGCAGAAGGCAGAGCTACTACCAACTGAGCTAGAGGCCAGTCGAACAGACAGACGGACAGAGCAAAGCAAGGGTTACTAGTTGAGCTTTGGAACCCTAAAAATACACCTGATTTCACGCACTGATATCTTCATATCAGTGCGTGAAATCAGGTGTATTTTTAAAGATAAAGATCTTTTATTTGCATAAAGATGTGTTAAAATTGGTGAGAACATATTAATTGTGGCAAACATGATTTACCGATCTCGGTGTACAGAAATTAATGATATTATGTCCATAAAATAAAATAAAATAAATTATAATTTGTTGTTAAGAAGTCGTCAATACAGTCATAACATTTTTGAATTAATAGTTGTTTTTTGATCTTTAAACTATACCATATCTATATTCTAATCAATCAATCAAATCAACTAAGTTTATTGATATATTAGGTTGACTATATTGACTTAATTAATTTGACTTAATATAATGTTGTATTAAGTCAGCATAATATAATACTTAATGTTATAAAGCTGAAGAGTTTGCTGTTCGTTGCGATTTTTAACTGACTTCAAAAAAAAAGGAGGAGGTTCTTAATTGAATTGTTTTTTAAAATATTTTTTATCGCCTAACTTCGTCATTTATTGCCAGCTTGAAAAATTGTTTTTTTTTATCTAGAAACTTATACTTCCAGATTTGTTCCATAGAAAGTTCATCAAAATCGGTTAAGCAGTTTGGCCATGAAGTTTTCTCAAGTATTTTTAACTAATTAGTTCCGTTATTTATATATTCGTTATTTATAGTCTAACCTCTGTTGTTAAGATAAATAAATATAAAATAAAAATATGATAAAAAAGCGGCCAAGTGCGAGTCGGACTCGCCCATGAAGGGTTCCGTAGCAGTAAGTAATATAACATAGAGTTCTAGAAGTTCTAGTAGTTCGTCGAAAGGTAAATTACGGTTTACGATTTATGACGTATAAAAAAAAAACTACTGACTAGATCTCGTTCAAACCAAATATCGTTGGAAGTTTCCATAGTCATGTACAACATATATTTTTTTTAGCTTTATCAGTCTCTTATTTTAGAAGTTAGAGAGGGGGGACCAACTTTTTTCCACTTTGGAAGTGTCTCTCGCGCAAACTATTCAGTTTAGAAAAAAACAATATTAAAACCTCAACATCATTTTTGAAGACCTATTCATAGATACCCCACACGTATGGGTTTGATGAAAAAAAAATTTTTGAGTTTCAGTTTCAAGTATGGGGACCCCCAAAATTTATAGTTTTTTTTTATTTTTGTGTAAAAATCTTAATGCGGTTCACAGAATACATCTACTTGCCAAGTTTCATCAGTCTAGCTCTTACGGTTTCGGAGAAAAATGGCTTTGACATACGGACGGACAGACAGACAGACAGACAGACAGACAGACATGACGAATCTATAAGGGTTCCGTTTTTGCCATTTGGCTACGGAAGCGGAACCCTAAAAAGCAATAAATGAGAGTGGCTAGCATTTAATACGCTCCTAATTAAAATGCAAAAAATATATAGCTTCCAAACTGACAGAAAAAAATCGGGATTCTGCGCTAAAATCTACATTCCATAGCCGTGCTTTATAAAATAGAGACAGCACTATGTCACGTTCATCTCTCTCGCTTTACCCATGCGTGTCCCACGCCTCGTCCTCCGGTTTGCCGTCATCATTCGAGAATCTTTTTAGGGTTCCGTAGCCAAATGGCAAAAACGGAACCCTTATAGATTCGTCATGTCTGTCTGTCTGTCTGTCTGTCCGTCCGTATGTCATGGCCATTTTTCTCCGAAACTATAAGAGCTAGACTGATGAAACTTGGCGAGTAGATGTATTCTGTGAACCGCATTAAGATTTTTACACAGAAGCAGAAAAAAAACAAAAAATTGGGGGGGTCCCCATACTTGAAACTGAAACTCGAATTTTTTTTTTTCATCAAACCCATACGTGTGGAGTATCTATGAATAGGTCTTCAAAAATAATGTTGAGGTTTCTTATATCGTTTTATTCTAAACTTAATAGTTTGCGCGAGAGTTACTCCCAAAGTGGTAAAAAGTTGGTCCCCCCCCCCTCTTACTTCTAAAATAAGAGAATGATAAAACTAAAAAAAATATATGATGTACATTACTATGCAAACTTTCAACGATATTTGGTTTGAACTAGATCTAGTGAGTAGTTTTTTTTTATACGTCATAAATCGTAAACTGCAATTTACCTTTCGACGAACTACAAGAACACATTTAATATGTTACTTGTTACGGAACCCTTCATGGGCGAGTCCGACTCGCACTTGGCCGCTTTTTTTACTACCGGTTGTCGATTCATCAGACGATACCAGCATTTTGATAAGCCATTAAAACGAACGGAGAGGGAGTACTTAAATAATATATTTTAGTATGTGGAAAGTCTATGCAAGTATGTCGAACAGTAGACGTCTTGATGTAGAATTTTTGTTAATTTGGATTTTTTTTGCAACAAGCGAAACAGTGTAGCATCGACGCTGGCGCGTTTTGTCTTTGGAATATGGTTCAAAATCGCATTTACCGCTATAATGACGACGTTTATGCTGCAAACATAAAAAAGTTCTAATAGCTAATTCACAAGTCCGGTTTCGACTTTTGGAATGTGAAACAAAATTAGGTACTGATTTATCTTACTCACGGTCATTAAATAAATTATGCAATATTCTAGCAAGCTATAATAATTTCAGCTCAAAGAAACTAATCTACCTACTTATTTTTTTGTACTAAATAGTTCTGTCACGATATAAAACGAATATCAAAGCAAAACGGAGATGCGTTCAAACAGGTTCAAACCTTATTTGTCATTGAATATTACATATTTCAAAAAAATAATTATTCAAACTAGTGAGTGACGTCTTCAAAGGAGGTTCATTTTCCAAAAAACCGCTTGAGTTATATTTAATACGAATATCAAAACGGAGATGCGTTCAAACAGGTTCGAACCTTTTTTGTCATTGAATGCTATTTAAAAATAGAATTATTCAAATTAGTGGCGTCTTCAAAGGAGGTTTGTTTTCCAAAAAATAGCTTCTGTAAAGGCGCGGAAAAAAGAAGTAGGTACCTAATTAAACGAGAGATTTTTTTACAGTTTATGTACCTTTGATATAGTGTAGGATGTAGGTATGTAAATTTTAGAATCTGTACAAAGATAAGTATTTCTACATTGCCATTTAAACACATCTGATCGACACCGCAGTATACGCTTAGATGGCTTTACAAAATATTTTGACAAAAAGTGACATGACAAATTTTATCAAAGTTTTAATTTAATTAACGTTTCTATTCAAAGCAAGTTTGGCAGCTTATTTTTAGAGCTTATATTGCATAATGTGGTGTAATAAAGCCGAAGGCTAACGTTCTAAGCTTTTAATAGCTATAAACTGTTACTTACCATCCTGTGGTTTTTATATCAATCAAACAATATAAACCAGTTTCAACTAATAATCATGTGACGCGAAAAAAAAAAATGTATTTGGTGTCGGTAATCGTTCTCACGGTAATGTTGTTTTTGGGCATATCATGAAGAGGGATGAAAGTCATGTGACTAGGAGAGTGATGAGTATGAATGTAGATGGATTTGCACGGAGAGGTAGGCCAAAGAAAAGATGGATGAACAATGTGAAAGAAGATGTGGATGAAGGCTGATAGAGGAGAATGGAAAAGGAGAACATGTTATAATGCTGTCTGGGTGTTATATTGTATTCTAAGTATGTATTTACAAAAAAAAAATGTATTCAAGTATTATATCAGCTATCTGGTTTCCATATTACAAGCTCTGCTTAGTTTGGGGCTGGGTAGTGTTGTGTGAATTGTCCAGAATATTTATATTATTATTTATGTTGTGTAACCGTGGGGTCACACAACATGTTCTCCTCTTCGATTCTTCAGCCCGTATCTCACTTAATATGGATAAAGTGAGATATGGTCTGAAAGAAAAGCAGTTTAAATTGTTTTTAAAATCCAAATAATGTCTTCTTTCAGTAAAATGTTCATGTTCGTGGGAGGCCCTGTAGAAATCATCTACATTAGCTATAGATGCAATCAAATGTCTGTTTACTTACGTAGATTATGAGTAATTTCCGACAGGCTTTTTATAATGACGAAGCATTATCGATAAACTTCCGAGGTCACTGACATTTAATGATAGAACCTGCCATGGAACTAGGATAAACAGTACTTACCTCATCATCATCATCTACAGCTTGACTTCTGTACTGCTTCTTCTTCTTCTTCTTATCGTGTCACTGATTCTTCCAAACCAAGTGTGGTGAAAGGATTTTTAAGCGCGCCTCAAAGAGGCTTCTTTCTTGACACATATTTTCAAACTTTTTAGGGTTCCGTAGCCAAATGGCAAAAACGGAACCCTTATAGATTCGTCATGTCTGTCTGTCTGTCTGTCTGTCTGTCTGTCTGTCTGTCTGTCTGTCCGTCCGTATGTCACAGCCATTTTTCTCCGAAACCGTAAGAGCTAGACTGATGAAACTTGGCGAGTAGATGTATTATGTAAACCGCATTAAGATTTTAACACAAAAATAGAAAAAAAACTATAAATTTTGGGGGTCCCCATACTTGGAACTGAAACTCAAAAAATTTTTTTTCATCAAACCCATACGTGTGGGGTATCTATAAATAGGTCTTCAAAAATGATGTTGAGGTTTCTAATATTGTTTTTTTCTAAACTGAATAGTTTGCGCGAGAGACACTTCCAAAGTGGAAAAAAGTTGGTCCCTCTAACTTCTAACCCTCTAACTTCTAAAATAAGTGACTGATAAAGCTAAAAAAAATATATGTTGTACATTACTATGGAAACTTCCAACGATATTTAGTTTGAACGAGATCTAGTCAGTAGTTTTTTTTTTATACGTCATAAATCGTAAACCGTAATTTACCTTTCGACGAACTACTAGAACTTCTAGAACTCTATGTTATATTATTTACTGCTACGGAACCCTTCATGGGCGAGTCCGACTCGCACTTGGCTGCTTTTTTGGTTCTACGATATGCCGGCTACCTCACGATGTTTTCCTTCACCGTTTGAGAGCTTTTGCATAGTGCATACATTTTTGGGCAGAAAAACTCATTTATTGCTGGATAAAGGCCTCTCTCTGTATGTGCCACTGTTGACGGTCTTGTGCTAATCTCATCCAGGTCTTGCCCGCGATGTTCGCCACATCGTTTGACTGGTCTTCCAGCTCAGTTGGTAGTAGCTCTGCCGTGGGTTCGATTCCCACCGAGAACAAATATTTGTGTGATGAACACAGATGTTTGTTCTCTGACTAGGTGTCATATTGTATTCTTAGTATGTATTTACAAAAAAATGTATAAAGGTCTTATTTCAGCTATTTAATTCCTATAGTACAAGCTCTGCTTAGTTTGGGGCTAGATTGTGTTGTGTGGATTGTCTATAATATTTATTTATCGTCTGCCCATCTTGCCGCAGGAAGAACGAAGCTTCTATACGCAGTTCTTGGACGCCATTCAGTTAGCGCCTTATTCCACCTGTCATCACCTCGCTTTGCCAGGTGTCCTGCCCAGCTCCATTATAGTTTCGTTATACGATACGAGTACCTATAGATTACTAGAGATGGGCGGTTAAACGAAAAGCAGTTAATTAAATAGACTTTTTTAGTTAAGCAGTTAAACAAATTTATAATGACTACTTTTCGTTCAGTGCTTTTCAACCATCTGATGAAATTGAAGCTTATTTTTATCACCGTAAGCAAGCATAACTACTGGTTGCACAATCGAAAAAATGAATATTATGACATAACCACATTAAACGTCGATAATTTAGTTACATAACGTAAAAAAATCTCTCAAATTTAACCCCTTGTACATGTTCGGTTAATACAATTATTATCTGCTTTTTATTACTTTTGAAAAGATAAAAAAAGCAGATAAGCGTAAAAGCAGATAAGTAAAAAAGCAGATAAGTGTTAAAGCATCTTAGGTAGGTACATAACCTAATAGCATCTAGGTAAGAGGTAAGTAGGTCTGGGGGGGCGACTTATCTCTGCTGACAAAGTGAGTTAATGTAAAAAGTAACCATGAAGAATTTTATAGGAAACCCTTGGCCTCTAAAAAACCAGTTCATCCCATAACATATTTTTAATTCTTTAAAAAATCAGTTCGTGTTACATAACACTGTTGATTGACAAGGCTGTAAAAAAAGTAGTCGTCTTTGAAAGTCGTTAGTCTGGTTATTACAGGTTCGAATAGCGGCCACCGACTGGAAGATACGCGTAGGACGCCGCGCCGGTACGAACCGAGAGAAGCGAGCGCAGCGTCTCTGCCTTAGGTCAATATTTGTTTTTCTCTGTCAGCTTGTTGGTATAACTTCTGAATTCTTCTTTTATAACTAATCTGGAGTCATAGTCTCAACGTTAAGTTAGCAATCACTAACTAGTCGCTTTTTTTGCTATTAGGTGAAGACTTCGCGACTACTTAGCTGTCGCTAACTTAATATCTAGATTAGTTAGCGATCGGTAACTATTCTGAACTATTAGGGAATAAAGGTTCTCGAATGGTGACCACGAACCGGAAGACGAAGCGTATGGCACCCACCCACCAGATGGACCGACGACATTGTTTATATCGCGGGAAGTCGATGGATGGAAAGGGCTCAGAATCGTTCTTCCTGGTAATGTGTAGGGGAGGTCTATTTCCAGCAGTGGACTTCTTCAGGCTGATGATGATAATGATGAACTGTTCTGAGGGTATCGGTATCGCTTCGCCTTCAACTTTTATGCAAAACAGAAAAAGTTGAAAACTTTTGACTATAGTTAGCAATCACTAACTATGCTGAGACTACCGTCCCTGCATGAAACATTTTTTTTTAACACTGCTGACAGTACGAGCTTATGGCCCACCTGATGTTAAGTGGTAACCATCGCCTATAACAAAGCATTGCCTCGTATGTCGCGCACGTTAGGAACGTGCCTTAACTTGAGGCATACAGATGCCGTTAAAATATTATATGGGAATAAATTAATTGAAATTGAAATTAAGCGGGAAAGCCGTTATAGTACTCTTAACAGTTTTTTTTATCATAACAACTAAATAATTAGATAATTATAATGATGATGACACATCAACGACGACTTCAATTACCTAATGTTTTTTTCACCACCACGCTCATTGAACTACGAGTATCATTGACAAATTAAGACTTATTTATTGCACAATGTTACGATTTGACTAAAGTTTTTTGCTAAGTGTTGTAAAACTGGTTTCGTGTGTCGCTGAGGCAGTAAAATTAGCCCCTTTAGCCTTTTAAGTCTTTTTACAGTCTGTAACGGAGAGAAAAAAAAACTGAATGAACTGTCACCCCGTCCCGCGTGGTCTCAGCATTTCTATGGTACAAGAAGTTTAAAAAACTAGAGAAACCGACTTCTTGGTCATCCTGCTGAACCGATTTTGATAAAATTTCTATAGCACCTACCACAATTTGGAAGTAAAACCAGATCAATACAGATAAAAAAAAAATAGAGTTACGCGATAACAAACATAATAATTATAAGTTTAAAAAACTTGAGAAACCGACTTCATTGCCAAACGGCTAAACCGATTTTAATGAAATTTGTTTGGGACAATCTGGACGTAAGAATAACCTTCCAAATAAAAAAATAATTTTCTAAATCGGTTCATAAATGACGGAGGCATGCAGTTACAAACATTAAAAAAAATTATTAAAAAAAAATGGCAACACCGATTTCAATAAAATTAAAATGGGACCAATCTGAAAGCAGTACCTTTCAGATAAAAAAATATTTTTTCAAATCGGCTCACAAATGACGAAGTTATGCGGTAACAAACATAAAAAAAAAAAACAAAAAAAAAAAAAAAAAAAAAACATACAACCGAATTGAGAACCTCCTCCTTTTTGATTGGAAGTCGGTTAAAAAAATAGAATTGAATTGAGAACCTCATTTTTTTGTATTTGATGTCGGTTAAAAATCTGTGGCAGCAGTGTCTCGCTGTAGTGCCGCCGAGATATAGAACACATACACACATCAACATTGTCTAGGCTAGGGATATTAACTTTTGTTGATTTTTACAAAAACTGAAAATCATTTCTTTAGGAAACTAGGTATATGGCAAGAATCTTTATTTTGTGTTGTTTATCTATACATATAATAAAATCGTAAAAAATAAACAAAAAATAAAAAAAATACAAAATAAAAAATACAACTGTTTGATATTATTCATTAATGAAAGTTAAAGTAGAAACAAAATCTAAAAAAATCAAATGATCAATTCGAAATGGAATATACAATAGTTGGACAATGTTGATGAGTGTATTTGTCAGATGCATTTTGTCGTTTTTAGACAATTTCGTTCCTTCACAACGCATTAAAAACAATTGTACTGTAAAATATAGGTTCCGTGCGTAATTGAAAAATGTAGCAACTCACCACTCATCAAAAAATCGACCTACTATCTTAAATTGCAATAAAACGCAATTCTTAGCATTCAAAACAAATTTGTTTTATTGGAAACTAAATAAAGCTGGGTTCATATTTCAACAAGTATCGATTTTCGTAACATCCACGCACACATCAATTTATAAATTTATGCGTGAGTGAGCTGAAACTGACACGTTAGATAGGCATACAATCATTAAAATAAATACCTACTTATATTAAAATCACATGAGGCTTAACACCTAATACCTCAAGTTGATGAACGCAGGGTTGTGCATCGTAGTGCACGTTCCAAACGTGCGTGATCTGTCTGAAACCTATTTGTTTTATTAGCCAAAAATATCGATGTTTAGAATGGGCTATTTTGATACACGGTCATTATTTTATTTTGAGCTATAAAAACCACACGGCTACAAAAACAACTGGGCATAATTTGCTGTCGTTTTTTTTCAGCAAACTCATATGAAAAGAAAGAGTAGGCTTCTTCTTCTAAGCAAGCCGTTATGCCGTTGACCGCATCATAGAAAAAAGTATAGGTAGACCACACGTGTTCCCTATTTTTTTTCATAGAAATTAACAAATTTTGATTATTCTATTTCCTAAAACCGTTTTATAAAAAGTTGCGTCACCTAAGCAATGCTTAACTGTAAACCCAAGGCAAGTTTTTAATGATTTAAATGATCTTATAACGATAATTATGAATATTCTATACGTAATTGATTATGCATTTGTGACTACTAAAGGTACACACAGCTACGCATCAGACTACTCTGTTTTAACTTAGAGGTACGAATCGTGTGAGGGGTTGCAAAATGTTGTTGCTATTTCGTTCGCCGTACAAAAGTGCTATACTCGTACTGCGCCGTTTTTTTCCTACCATTTTCAGTATTGGAGGTTGCGTAGTTCTCATACTTTTACTATTAAAGAGGAAAGATGTGTATTTTGTATATTTGTAATAAATTCAAAACTATAGGACAGATTAAAAAAACTACAATACATAATATATTTATAACTAGCCCCGCACAGTTAATAATTGAAATTGAAAAATTCAAACCCGTGAGAAATCATGGCTCGTCGCTAGTATATGAAGTGTATAGTCTGATGTGTAGCCGACTGTACCTTGCAGTGTTTTTAAATGACCAAGGTATTCAATTATTGGTTAACTATCTTAGTATTAACTTTACCTTCGTATTAGGGATACGTATTGTATTGCACTCGCGTTATAGGTCAAGTTTTAGTTATAGGGTGTTAGGAAAACTAACACTTAGTTGGATTTACACCAAACTGGTGTAACTTAAAATTATTTTGTGAAGTTTTATAAAAAAACGGTATGAATCAGCCTCAAGTTTTTTACCCGTGATCGTGTTATTAATGATAATGATGACATGATAATTTTTATTTTATAAAATTTGAATTTGAAAAACAATTTTCTTTATGTTCATTAATAATATTTAAATTTGAAAAAAAAAATATGTTCATCGTATGACGGCTATTTTTATCCTAAAATGCATACGTTGATTTTGCCTTAAGAAACTGGTGAAGAATGCAGTAACTCTCAGAAATAATTATTCTTTTGAAATAGAATCACGCCCAAGAAGTTTAAGAGTGATCCTTGTGATTTAAGTGAATAAATAGTTTTTATACTTTGACTTTAACTTTGAAATCAATCGGACAACCCAACGTCCAACCTGGACTTCTTCCGATGATGATAACGATTGCTCATAGATAAAAACTGTTTACGTTACGATGTCATTACTTAGATTGGGGCTATAGATAATATTGTGTCCCCCAATATCGATTTGTTTACTGTAATTTAGGTCAGCGTGTCATTTTTTATTAATTTGCTTTATTTTTATCTTTTCAGTTCACAAGGCTTACTCAGACAACCCAAGAAAGTTCACATATTATCTAATTGTTATCATAACAAGGATTGAATAAACAATTTATACAGCACAATGGCAGAGTCAATAATGCCATAAAGATAGTCTTCTGATTTTACAAGTGTTTATAACACAGATTGCATCATGACGACGGGAAAACGCAAGCCTATTGGGAGAGCCAGGGTCGTTACATCACAGGTAAGTTGAACCCACGCTTTACACATTATGTTTCAGAATTAATATGTGGCTTGCTTATTTCAAAGAAAAATCAGTTGTCTGTAAAGTCGGTTAACTGACGATAGTTGAACGTCATACAGCTGTCCACGCGGACGCACCGCTCACTCAAGTAGGAGAGAGACAAATGTCGAACGCTGCCGAACGCGGAGGCCGATTGTGCCTCTTTGTTGCTCTTTTCGCGCTCTCGCTTGCACTTCAAGCCTTAAATGGAACGCCTCAGAGCGAGGTAACGCCGCATGAGTCATGTTTTTTCGTGCGTGCAGCCGGCTCCATCGAATCATAAGACGTTGTCACGTCAAAAAATACTAGTGCCTGTGTGCGGCTTTGCACGGGTGGACATTTATTTTTTAAACATATAAATGTAGCCTTTGTTACTCAAGGTGAATGTAGCTTTCCAATGGTGAAAGAACTTTTGAAATGGGCACAGTAGTTTTTGAGTTTATTCATTACAAATATTTATAAAAATACATATCTTTCCACTTTATTATGTTGGTATAGATGGTATAATAGTATATAATATTATAGCATAGACAAAAGAGACTGTCACCCTTTTTGAAATTTAAATCGGTTTAGACATGGGTGTGATTGCCAAACGCACACACGGAACACAATGCCTGTAAGATGTGTTCCAAATTCAAAATTGCCGAGTGTAAAATACATTGGTAGCACACACACAGACTAGCAAAAGTGCAAACTGGCAACTGGTTTTGAAAACAGGCGCGAAGACTGGTCTGATATTATGTCGTCCTGATTGGTACTCTGATGTATTTATTCTGATGAACTGTATTTATTCAGCAGAGCTATCTCTATATACTGGAACCAATTATTATAAGTGTGACTTCATCTCTTCCGATAACATTTTCCATTATAATATGTTCATATCAATTTCCACTATAAATATGTATACGCTAGTCCATTTTAAAACAGATAGCCATTAAACCAGCTAAAATAATTATTTAACTAGTCGTTAAATTGTATCGTAAACCATGATTTATATCTTGGTTCGTGAACCAAGGTGTAGTAATTTAAAGTGGTATTTGATGGTTACAGAAACCTACTTAGTTTGAAATTTTCCGTGACAAAAGTATTTCATCTGATTTAAATTGGTAATGAGCCAAATAGATAATTAAACACAACATAAATGCTATTTCGGGTAATGTGATTTAAGGCTATGTTTTCACTAGACAACATTTGAGGCAGAACACTTGACGCTCAACATGCTAGCAACGTTGAACAGCACGCGAGGTTGCTGACACACACACTTATGACGCGCGACTTGTGTCGCCGTAATCGTAATCGTAATCGCAGTTAAAATACATAAGAAAATATTAAAATATAAACAACATTACAGAATTACATTAAAACAGCCCTTTGATACGCAGAGGCGTATCTAAGGGCTGTTTTAATGTAGCTACACTATGTAAGGTAATTAGTAGTTACAAATCTTACCCTCCGTGCTAGATTACTCTGTGTTACGGCAGGGTAATTACTTTGACGTAATATAAAATGAGTGTTAAACAAGCAATTGTACACTATGTAGCCACCGGTTAGGCTTATCTTTATTGTGTATTTTTAGGATTTGGACATAAAACTTTGCCAAACAAAAGTTCCTATAGTCGACACTCAACGCAGCCTGTTGCGCCTCAAATGTGTCCCAGTGAATACATAGCTTTAACAAAGGCCAAAATAAATACTTTACGGACTAAGCACGTTCAGTGAGATGTAATAAAATTCGATCCAATGAGCATATTTTTTTGGCACACGTGTATTGGATAGCCGGAAACTTACAACATTGTAATTTTTTTATAAATGCTACCTCAGCTCAGCTACCTTTAATGACTACTTGTCAAATTTATGCGTAAATAATACGTGTGGGTAACCTAGTAGGTATAATAATAATTTGCCAAGAGCGTAATGGACCATACTCAGTAAAAGATTCCGTCCAGCTGATCCATTACGGCACTAAGTAGGTAATTCAATAAATAACAAGTAATAAAATAGCGAGCCGCTAACTAATAATATTAAATATTGTGGACAACTCACACAACACTATCTAGACCCAAATTAAGCAGAGCTTGACCAGATAGCTGATATAATTTTTTTTTGTAAATACATGAGAAACATCATCTATGGTCCCCACAAAAATACTTGGGGTGGGGATCGAACCCACGACCTACGGCGCACAAGGCAGAGCAACTACCTCGAAGAAATATAACTATTTCTTACAATATTGCTTAATAATTTGCAAATAACAATTTTCTTTTAGTTTTTTGGGGGCGATATATATTATGAGAATGTACCTATATACAGTTTATTTTTGAATCCATGATGGCGGATTTATTTTTTCTTAAAATGTTTATCTCATCGGGTATCGTTTTAAAGGTTTTTGGTGGTACTGATTGAGAATTTGCCATTCATTTTTGAAACCAAGATGGCGAATTTATTTTATTTGTAACTTTTTTTTTAGTAACTAAATACTTTTAAAAACCTACGATATGTAAGGATTATCAATATTGTGTTTCCTCTACTCTGGTAATCTTTGAAAATACATAAAATAAACTGTCTAATTAGGTGTACCTACCTATAGTCTATCTATACTTATATAAAGAGGAAACGTAAAATAAACTCAAAAACATTTAGGTATGACCTAATTAAACTACCTAATTGTATATCTAAATACTAATTATTGTTTTAGAACTAAATAATGCACCCGTATTAATTTTTATCAATTTTGGCAATACATAAACACGGAAACTTCTATTTAATGAAACCTCAATAATAACTTCCCGTCATTGTCTGTAAGTATCTACCTACCTACCTACATATTCATTAAAATTAATTAGTTGTTATGGTAAGAAATATGTTAATCTAAAATAAAATCATTGTGACAAAAGAAAAGAAAGAAAAACTTTAAACCAATTTATCAATAAGTATACCAAAGTATATGTTGATATTGTTTTTCGTACCTACTTGATTCTATCGTACAAACCTCACATAGAAAAACGGTAGGAACCAAGCCATAGTTTGTTGCCTGTTATGAAGAAGAAGCATTTATTAAACCTTTAAATTAAGTGTTTTTAATTTCTGTGTAATCAGTACGTTTGAATATTACAGCATCAATTATAACGTATAAATATTGGCAAAGATGTGATTATATTTTAATGTATATATTTTCCAGATCTTAGGACGTGTCCGTTAATTACAAGGGCTTCGAAATTACACCTTAATTTATGATATCCCCTTTGAATCGCCTTAAGGTGATCTCATAAGGATTCCTTGTGAACCTCGAAATATTAAAAACTAGCTGTACCCAAAAACACCGGAGGAATGTATTATTTTGGTTTCAATAATTAAAGTTGACACCAATTAAAGTTGACTTATAGTATCCAACTATCAATGCCACTACAAAAATATGTTTGTTTATCTAGTTATTTATTATATATTACATAGGTTCTGTTTGTCTGTTTGTAACGCTTACACAACAAATTTTAATCGATGGGTTAAAGTTTAACCCTTTTTTCGCGGCCGATAGTTTTAATATGAACGTAGCTGATGTTTTGATGTTTTTAAAGTCACATTTTTAATCAATAAGCTGATTGAAGAAGATCTTCAAACTGATTTAGATTACCTAACCCTGGAATGATGGAACGGTAGAGTTTGTGAATACAATAGCATAAACATGCCATGCCACTCTTATCCTACACATGCAAACCCGTGGGTGGAATTTGATTCTATTTTAAAATTGTAAAAAAATACTCACATGATTGATCATCATATAAAAAAGGTGTTACAAGATACGTTCAACAAGTAATTATTTTTTGTCTAAGTATAGCCAATCGGGTTGACAAGGAATCAGGTTTTGTATTTGACAAAAACACTTCGATTATTGCGAGGCAGCCACTTTCTAATAGAAACAGGTTCACTAAAGTATTATTTGACAGCGATCCACGCCTCTGATTCACATGGGTGGAAAAATTACACACGTGCGAAGTCAGGGCGGATTGTTATAGTAAATATCCTGTAACGCGGGGATAATGTAAATTAAAAATTATAAAAAAAGGTAGTTATGCAAGGAGCTTTTGAGAGAAAAGAAATGAAGTAAGACGAAGATTATGGTTTTAGAAATAGATGAATGTATGAATACCTACTTTGATTGATGGAGAAAGAGAAGAACAAGTGTTTGAGTTTATATATTTGAAGACTTTGTTTAAAAGAGATGGAAAGCATGAAGATGATAACGAAAGCACTGACGGTGACTGCTGGAAATCAAGTCTATGGGGCTCTACATACGTTTATGAACAGCAGGAAACTGGCTGTACAGAGAGGGATGTTAGTGCCGACATTGATGTATGGTAGTGAAAGTTGGGTATGGCAGAAAAAACATTAGAGTAGAGTGAATGCAGTAGAAATGAGAGCGTTACGTAGTATGTCTCATGTAAAGTTGAGTGATAGAGTGAGGAACAGAGAGATGAAGTGTGGAAGTGTAGTGATAAGAGTAGAGAAAGGTATGCTAAGATAGTTTGGGCATATGGAGAGAATGGATGAAAAGAGATTAACAAAACAGGTGCATCGATTAAGTGTGACTGGAACTGCTGGAAAGGAAAGACCTCAGCGCACGTATCTCGACCAGATAGCAGACGTTTTAGAGAAAGGCCAGGTCAAGAGAACCCTAAACCAACAAGCATGTATGAAGAATGTTATGAGAGTGCATGAAGCGAAAGAGTTATGCCAGTGGGAACCTGTGATCTCTTGTGAAAAGAATTCGTTTAGCGCTTACCATGGGAAAGAAGCGTGATTTTAAGTATGTAATGTAGCTTTTTATGGTGAAAGAGTTTTTGAAACCGGTATACAATGTAGATTGTTTCATTATCCGAAAAAGAAAGAACTCGTTTAGCGTTTTATAAAAATTAAGTAATCAAAATCGATGCTCATAAGCCGTTCGTGTTTTTCTCATCTACTTCATATTACCACTTAGCTTTTTGGTGCTTGGTGGTGTGACTAGTAGGTATAATAAATGCGAGAGTTACGATAATTTGATGTTTGTGGCTCAATTTAAAATATCCATTAAATATAAATCTTATCCATTGAACCAATTGGAATAAAATTTAGAACGATTATAATGTGTAATAACCTAGCAGTATCTAGGCAAGTTTTAATCTCGAAAATTTTACAGGAGCGGGGTAAAAATTTACCACGTGGACTAAACCACGGCCGCCAGAATTTCCATTTCCACACTTTAAAAAAAGTTAGAAAAATTAATTATTGATTTGAAAAGGTAATGATAAAACGTGATAACGACCTGCTTAATATTAATGATGTGACAAGATCCGATTACATCTGCTTTTAGCGATCATAATATTGATTTTATCATCGAGTTTTATGACGGCGCGCAGCTCTATAATTTGCATCGTTTTAAAAGAATTGATAACCTAATGGCATTTTAATAAATACAGTAATATATATTTTAAATCATAAGACCTAGTTCTAAGTTCAAGGTTATCCCAATATTTAGCAGTAGATACCCACATCTGTAGGCCTACCACAAGCTCTGTCTGGCTCTGTCTCTGGCTCTATCTCTGGCTCTGTCTCTGGCTCTCTCTCTGGCTCTTTCTCTGGCTCTGTCTCTGTCTCTGGCTCTGTCTCTAGCTCTGGCTCTGGCTCTGTCTCTTTCTCTGTCTCTGGCTCTATCTCTGGCTCTGGATCTGTCTTTGTTTTTGGCTCTGTCTCTGTCTCTGGCTCTGGCTCTGGTTTTGAGTCTGTGCTCACCAGTGTATTATTCTGTGTGTGTGACGTTTCGACGTAGGATTCATTTAGACAACACTCACACAGACTCAAAATCAGAGCCAGAGACAGAGCCAGACAGAGCTTGTGGTAGGCCAACTGAAGTAGGTACTGCTTGATTGTTATCTGTATAGAGTCGTAAGGTCGGAGACCAATTACTTCAATTCACCAGCGTACGTTTATTACTGATTGATATTTCATTTACAATGTTGTTGACAGTCCACTAGTATTTTTAGTATTGAAGATTGAAATTATTACACGGGTATTTATCACGTATATTATCTTATTTTGTTTATGTTCCTGAAGTTTTGGCTATGTTGCAATAACCGTGGTCGAGGGGTATATTATGTGTTATGATCGCAAAAGTTTAAAAGTCTAAATATTGAAGATTGTGAATAGGTGTATTCTAGACCATTCTGCTTCAGGTCGGCTACATCGTCGCTTACCATCAGGTGAGATGGTGGCCAATAGATTGTAAAAAAAAGATTGTTCATATTTCTTAGAGCAAATAAAAATGTTACGGAAATACCAGAAAAAGATATCCACTTACATTATCGTGACAATAATACTAGCTTGAAATGAATACGACTTTTTTATCTACTTTTAATACGTATGATTTAAATTCAGCGAAAAAACTCTAGACATTCTCTTAATTTTTATTATTAGCTGATGGAACAAGCATATGGATTGATATTAAGTGGTAACCGTCACCTATTGCAAAGCATTGCCTCGTAGGTCACGAGACAGATCGTGCCCTACGATAGACTGCCATGCGTCCATCAACTCGAGTTGATACGTTTACGTTGTTAAGCTGAACTGAAGCTACTATTTGTAGATATTTATTACTAAGATTATTTTTTAATGATATAATTAAGTATAATTAAATAAATTAGTTCTGACTTGTTTGCACCATGATATGGTTAACAAAAATATATTAAAGTCAAAGTGTCAAAATTGTAACACCACAGACAGATATAGTTTTAGCATTTTTTTACATAATATATTTTTATATTTTGCAGTATAGATGGCAAAATAAAATTTTGTACCAACCTTTGACACAAATGAAGAAGTTGCATCAACTTACTGCATGAATATTTTTTTTATCTAATTCGACCGTTAACACTACGTTAGTCTTTATCTCGTCGTGTCATCAGTTCTTTCGAACCAGTGTGATGAAAGGATTATAATTGCGCCTCCGAAGAGGCTTCTCTCTACAGTAAACTGGTGCCACTGTACAATACACCCTATCGCGGGACGTCAGTGCGGACCTTATTCCCCCAACTCAAATTAGAAGTAGACTACATTTATTTATTTGTAAAAAAAGGTACACAATTATAATAATGGAAAAAACGGGTATTTATAGTGATTACCTTATATTATTTTCGGGAAACGTCGGGAAATAAAAAAGGTAATCGCGATAAATACCCGTTTTTATAACGCTTTTATTAGCTTCACCTGTATGTATGTATGTAACCGACCTCTTTGAGCTCGATTTTGTCCTACTTTGAACGATCAGATTTGATTCAAACTTTGCACACCTGTCAAAGGTCGATGACAATGCAATAAAATGAAAAAAAAATAAAAAAAATGAAAAAAAAAAGCTTGTGTATGTAACGGACCCCTTTGAGCTCGATTTTGTCCTACTTTGAACGATCAGATTTGATTCAAACTTTGCACACCTGTCAAAGGTCGATGACAATGCAATAATATGAAAAAAAAAAAAATGAAAAAAAAAAAAAAAAAAAAAAAAAAGGAAAAAAATAAATTAAAGTTTAAAAAACTAAAAAAAAAAACGCTTTTATAACTAATTGAACTAAAAAGTTAAAAATAAAATTGTAATTATCAATTGAAAAATTTATATTATTGTACAAAAAGCGTGGGGGGCTTGATTTTGATTGTTGTAAATATTTTATCAATAGTTTATTATATCTGAAGTTATTATAAAAAGCACCCCACGCTTTTTTGTACAATAATATTTTTTCAATTGATAATTACAATTTTATTTTTAACTTTTTAGTTCTAATAATTATAAAAGCGTTTTTTTTTAGTTTTTTAAACTATAATTTATTTCCATATAATTATGCATAACGATCGTGTTAATTTAAAAGTGCTAATAGGTACACAACACAGAGTACAATCGATAAATTTACAAGCATAAATATATACAATTATCTATGACAGTAGTTTCCTTCAAATTCTTATTTGTTCACTCCAGGTACTAGCATGCCTGTCTCTGGACTTCCTGCTGATAGGGCTAGGCATGTCTATCAGCTTTGTCACCATGGTGCTACCTGAAGTACTGCATGCAAAGGAGGGGCTCTCCATCAACGAGGAGCAAGCTTCTTGGTTCGGTATGTCAGTTTACTTTTTATTGTTCTTTAACTGAGAAAACCCAAAATTTTACTGCCTGAAGATTGCCTTTTCGAACTTATTGATTTTTTATAAAATCCATCTTTTCTTTGGTCTTCCTCTTCTTCTTTAACCACCATCCATATCTAACACTTTCCTCGTAATATGACCCTCTTTCCTCTGCATGACATGCCCAAATGCCCATATCATGCCAAACTATTACTCCTCATCTTGTCCGTCACTGGCGCCACTTTCAGACTTCTTTTAATATACGCATTCCTTATTTTATGCATCCTTGTCACTCCACACATCCATAGCACTCTTCTCTCATCCGTCTCTTTCGTTGCCCAACACGCACCTGTCATTTACCTAAAGGCCTGCGCATATCTAGGTGATGGTGATGGAAATTAGCTGTAAAGCTGTCAAATATGACAGCGATATTTACCAGCCTTTCAGCTGATCGCCATCGCGTAGTAGTTCACAGGCCATAAAGAAAGTCGTGGCATAATCTCATAATCTACTAGATGTTTTCCTTAAGGGCCTACATGAGGTGAAACCGAAAATGTAAAGTAGCATTTTTTTTCGTTGTATGGACGAATCCATTTATTTTTTTTGTAAAATATTACAATTAAATGGTGTAAAAAAATTATGATTAGGCTAGAAATTCTCCTCAACTCACAGGGTTCGATAAAATTGAACGCAAAGTTTGCCAAAAACTCTCAATTTTTTTTGGATTTGAAATGGTTTTTTTCCGTTGCTGTTAGAGCCATTGCAATGAAAGTTTTGTTCCCGTTTACCTTAATAAATACGTAAAAACCTGATGTTATTGCATTTTTCTTAGTTGCCGTAGTTTTTATAAAAAAATAAAATTTTCAAAAATATAAATAGATAGGTTTCTGTACTTACTTCTCAGTACAGCCCGAGCGGCCAAGAAGGTTGGACCTATGTCAAATTTCGTGACATGACATTTCATCTCTGACTACGTAAAATATACCCTAGATTAAATCATAGCTACTACTGGTACTATAAATTTGCCACAGTGTAACATAAAACAAACTGTCACAGTATAACGAAATGACATAAAACCATCTTCATCGTACATTATGATCGATAACCTGTATTCACATCATCATCAGCCTGTAGAAGTATATATTTTATGTAGCATATAACTTATCAAGTACATTCTAGGGCACGTTCCTATCGTGCGTGACCAGCGAAGCGCAATGCTTTTGTTAAATACCTCCATTTTTGTAGTTGCATAAGTAGCTATCTTCCTATCTACCCAGTGCTTTCCGTCATCATCATCAGTAAGTAGAAGTCCACTGCTAGATATAGACCTCCTTTATACATTTCCATGAAAAAACAATTTGCCGATTTCCCACGATCTTTAGAATGTCATCGGTCCATTAGGTGGAGGGGCGCTCTGGTTGCTTAGCACCGGTTATATTGTCGTAGCGACCCGCTTTTTGATTCTAAAGGCGTGTGTTCAAACCCCGTCATGCACAAATTAGTTTATCTGCCAAAAAACCTATGTGCACTATGTCAGTACACTCTAACGGTGAAGGAAAACAATAAATGAAACCAACGTGAAGTAGCAAAACTTTTGAGGCACATTCATAATCCACCACACCAGCTTTAATTTTCTATTGACATGACAAGAAGAAGACTCAAAAACTAGTAGCCGATTTTAGGCCTTTATAAAAATAGTGTCGATTTTGCAAAGAGTTTGGGAGCCCATTACAATGAAAAGGAAGTATATATATATATATATATATATATATTATGGACAATCTACACTACACTATCTAGCCCTAAACTAAGCAGAGTTAGTATTATGGGAACCAGATAGCTGATGTAATACTTAAATACATTTTGTTTGTAAATACATAGGTACTTGGAAAACAATATAACATCCAGATGGAGAACAAATATCTATGATCACCACACAAATATTTGTTCTCGATGGGGATCGAACCCACGACCTATGGCGCAGAAGGCAGAGCTACTAATAAATGAGCTGAGAGCCCAGTCATAACAATAATATCATGGGTTTTGAGTATTTTTGATTGCCGTCTTTTAAATCTGGAGGTGCCTGTAATGTTCCGAATTCTGGAACTTTCTGTCAAAGGCTTCATGCACGGTGCGCTCAAATACCCAAATACCAAAATACATGTGCCTATTTCTATACACGCAGCAAGGAGTTTCCCTAGATTTTGCGTTTGACAGAACTTTGAAGAGTCAGTTGGGGTTGTCGAAACTCTTTGGTATACCTAATATTTTTAAATGCCGATAAAATACAATAATATAAGTCGAATAGACAGTGTTATTTCACAATGCTTCACTGATCTCCACCGCAATGAGCACCGAAGGCCTAAATGAGTGCAAAGCTTAAAGCCACCCATAAATAATTTCCATTTCAATTCATTTATGAATTGAAATGAAAATTATCTATGCATGTAATGTATTGTATTATGTATATCAGTTATCTAGCACCCATAACACAAGCTTTGCTTAGCTTGGGGCTAGATAATGTTGTGTGAATTGTCCAGCATTATTATTATTATTATTATTATTTATTTCCATAGGCATGAATTCTATGCACTAAGTTATACTTACTAGATTTACATACAGATCTGGAAGTATAACCTTTTAGATAAAAGAAAAATTTACTAAATTGGATCATAAAATTAAATGACGAAGGTATGCAGTAACAAACAATAAAACAAAACGGCTTAGCCGATTTTGATGAAATATTACTTTTCAGAAAAAAAAAGATTAAAAGGGAGAAGACGAAAGAGAAGAAAAAAGATAAGAATATTATTGTACAAAAAAAATTGCCCCCCTTGCCCCCCAGGACCCCCCCTTTTGTGAGTGCTACCGGATGCCGTCGAGATAGGGGGTTTTCGATTAGGGTTTCGTATAGAGGGTTTCTTCCTGAATTGAAAAAACAAAAAAAACACCCCCCTCTTGCCCCTTTTTTCACCCCCCCCTTTCGTATCTTCCAAGCGGAGTGACTTGCAAGACTTTTTTTTTGGGTCATGTAGGGAAGGTGAGATTATTTTGAAAGCAAAATAAATTTTGCCCCCCTCCCCCCTCTAGACCCCTTTATTATTTTTGACCCTTTTTTTCGAGTGGAGCATTGCGGCGAGCGAAGCGAGCCGCCATGCAACCATGGGGAACAGTGCGGCGAGCAAAGCGAGCCTGCTGTGACCCCCCCCCCACTAAGCCCCCCAGAACCCCCTCCTCCTGAACCCGGGGGGAGGGTCGCGGCGAGCGAAGCGAGCCGTGCTGTGACCCCCCCCTCAAGCCCCCAGAACCCCCTCCTCCTGAACCCGGGGGGAACGTTGCGGCGAGCGAAGCGAGCCGCCACGCGACCACGCCCACCCTACTGAAATTTAGAACCCCCTCCTACTGAAATTTAGGGTGTCTTAGGGGTGTGAAAAAATGTTCACTAGACTGAGTTCAAAATTCAAAATGGCGGCTGTGCCACTTCCGGTTTTGCAAAAATCGTCCGATTAAGGTCGTTCAAACGGTTCATTCGACTGAGGACTATGATTGGAGATTGAATTTTAGGTTTTTTAAGGTGTTTGATTGGATCTTCACTTGGTTTAGGGTTCCGCCCCTGTGGGAACGCATTGAGGACGCGAGCTGCTTGCAGCTCGCGATGCACGCGACCCGGTAGTCAACGTTTGGGTTCCTTCCAGCGGTTTCGACCCGTTAAGGGTTTTGGCTTGACGTACAATTTAGGGTTCCGTATAAGGTTTTGATTGGGGTTTTACTACATTGAGCAATTTGATTAAGTGTTCGACTTTTAGGGTTCCTTAGGACTTTGATTGGAGTTTCAACTACACTTAGGAGCTTGATAATGTTAACATTTTTAGGGTTCCTTAGGACTTTGATTGGGGTTTTACTACATTGAGGAACTTGATAAAATAAACAACTTTTAGGGTTCCTTAGGCCTTTAATTGGAATTTTACTTCACTTAGGACCTTGATTATGTAAACAATTTTAGGGTTCTTTAGGACTTTGATTGGGGTTTTACTACACTGAGGAACTTGATTCACTGATCGACTTTTAGGGTTACTTAGGACTTTCTTTACTACTTTTTGGGGTTTTACAAGTGCAAGTGTAATGTAAAACTGGGAGTAGCACACCGACACGCGAGCTGCTTGCAGCTCGCGCACACGAAAAAACTAGTTAAGGGGCTGACGTATGGAAAATTTTCATACAAACGGAATACCAAAATGATTTCTAATTTAGACAGATTTACACTATATTATTGTAATAATTGTATTTGCATAGTATTTATCTAGGTTCCTCAACAGTTTTTATTTCAAATTACTTACCTAAAATGAAATGAACACCAATCGCATTTTGCACATTTTTATGCTAAACTTATCAAGTTTTCTACCTATTGGTTTCGTACTAAAAACAACAATATCTTACGTGTTTTTTGTTAAGGAACCTAGTTTATATTGTCTAGTTACAGAATAACAATACTATGTAAAGAATACAAAAAGTTTTCAGTCATCATTTTTGGTATTACGGAACACGATCAAATTCATGGCATTTTCGAACGGCTACTATTGCTATCGCGCACGCACGGTGCGGGTGGCGGGGTGCAGGGGGAGGAAACGCTTGAAGCACACGGGACACTTCGGTTGTGTGTGTGAATCGCTCGGACTTCGGACTAGTTAAATACCTACACTGGCATAAAACATAATGCTTAGATATTTGTTAATTGTTAGTTTAGGAAGGGTACTAAGTGAAGATGGGAAATACTAAGTACCTAGGTAGGTTGTAGGTTGGGTAAACGAAATTAAGGTGCAGCACTAGGTCAAAAAGCCTGCCGAAATTTCGAAAAAAGCCAACATTTCGACTAAAACAAATTATGAACCATTAATTTCTATACAGGGTGGAATTTTGTAATGCCACCTGGAGGGAAAGTACTCTTAATACTGCAGATAGAAAATTTTACTCAAAGGAAACATTCCTTTATTTTTGGATAGAAAGCAATTTCTAAAATTAAAAATAAAATAATTTTTAAATTATTTTTTTTTTTTGAAAGGAATAAATTTATTCTTTTAAAGAAATGAATTCGTTAAAAGAATAAATTTGTGTATCCAAGAGAATGGAGCCCATTTCAAGCAACTAATTTCAAGTAACTAGTTAGTTATCCATTTTTTGTAAATAATTAAATTAATTTAAGATTTCCTGGTTTTTCTTTCATTTAATTAATCATGTTTGTTAGAGAGATTTCATCCTTATAATTGACTAACGATCGATGCAATAAAAGTACAAGGTATAATTTTTCTGATTTTAGCCGGTTCAATTCCCGGGTGTGAGAGAATTTTCGAAAAACTTTGAATGCAGTTTGCTTTCTATTCAAAAATAAAGGAATGTTTCCTGTGAGTAAAATTTTCTATCTGGAGTATTAAGAGTACTTTCCCTCCAGGTGGCATTACAAATTTTTTTTTTTTTTTTTTTTTTTTTTTTTTACATATTATAGGCTTGCGTTTGACCGCAATCTCACCTGCTGTTAAGTGATGATGCGGTCGACGGTGTAGCACGCTTACCTAGAAGATACCTGTTCACTCTACTCTTAAAAACATCCAAGTTATAAGTGTCCGGAAAAACAGACGCCGGCAAGGAATTCCACTCCTTGGCTGTCCGCAACAAAAAAGTTGAAGCAAAGCGCTTGGTGCGGACAGTTGGAACATCAACTATGTATGGATGTCGCATTTCCGTACGTCTAGTCGTCCGATGATAAAATGGGGATGGGGGAA
This sequence comes from Thera britannica, assembly GCA_939531255.2. NCBI lineage: Eukaryota > Metazoa > Arthropoda > Insecta > Lepidoptera > Geometridae > Thera > Thera britannica. The sequence goes on along the minus strand of OW618042.2, from coordinate 4,946,853 downwards.
CTAAATCGTGAAGTTCCATCGCACACTCTCCGAAATGTAACCTGTAAAATACCGATAGACTGGCTACTTTACGGCGATGTTCGAGACTCAGGAGCTTAGACTCGACTAGAGTGTCACTACCAATGAGTCTTTTGGCTCGTCTCTCAATAGATTCCAACGCCTCAAGCTGGTATTTGGCAGAGCCATCCCAGAGATGAGAACAGTACTCCATACACGATCGGACTTGTGCTTGGTACAGGTTGAGAAGCTGTCCCGGAGTGAAGTACTGTCTCACCTTCGATAGAACGCCTAGCTTCTTCGCAGCTGTCTTGGCCTTGGACTCTATGAACGAGCCAAAATTCAATTTTCTGGTTAGCGAGAACCCTAGAAGCTCAAGTTGGTCCGAAATCGGAAGAGATACATCACGGAAAGAAGGAGTCACGTGGAATTGACTCTTTTTAGTAGAAAATAGACACGCCTGGGTCTTCGAAGCATTGAACTTGACCAGATTGGCATCCCCCCAATCAGCAACTGCTTTCAAAGTCAAGTTCATTCGATCAACCATGGCCTCTCTACAAGACTGGATCTGCAATCCGCTAGAACGTGTGTCGGGTATGTAGCTCTCTACGACTGTGCTGTCGTCTGCATACCCAATGATTCCGGGCTTAAGCAGATCATTGATGTGCAGCAAAAACAGTGTCGCAGAGAGAACTGATCCCTGAGGAACCCCGGCATTAATTGCCATGTGATCAGACGAGCAACCGTCAACGACTACTCGAAGTGATCGGTCCCTCAGAAAGTCTGATACCCAAACACAAAAGCCAGCGGGTAAGCCGTACGATGGAAGCTTGCCTAAAAGGCCGTCGTGCCAAACCCTGTCAAATGCCTTTGAGATGTCCAGAGATACTGCAAGAGCTTCTCCGTTTTTCTCAATGGCTTCGCTCCATACATGCGTGACATACGCAAGAAGATCTCCAGCAGACCGGTTTCGGCGAAACCCGTATTGCCGGTCGCTTAGGAGGTCATTGTCTTCGAGGTATGCCAGGAGCTTGTTGTTAAGTATACGTTCCATACTCTTGCACAGTATGGACGTTACTGAGATTGGTCTGTAATTGGCAGGATTGGCGCGACTTCCCTTCTTGGGTACAGGCTGCACATTGGCAAACTTCCGAGACTTAGGCACTACACCAGTCTTAATTGAGAGTCGAAAAAGGCGTGTCAAAACTGGAGACAACTCAGGCGCACAAGTCCTCAGAACAATAGCTGGAATACCATCCGGGCCACTAGCTTTGTTCACGTCCAGATTACGCAGGGTTTTGCGAACCTCTATCTGTCGGATACGAATATCTGGCATGACCGTCTCGCATCTACTCGAGAAAGTTATAGGGGTTGCACTACCAGCATCCAGACGTGAAGACTCCGCAAAAAGAGAAGCAAATAAGTTTGCCTTTTCTTCAGCAGTGTGGGCTAGCGAACCATCAGGCTTCAGCATAGGAGGCAATGACGGCTTGCAGAAGTTCGATTCGACCGACTTAGCAAGGGACCAAAAAGCTTTGCTGCCTGCAGGGTATGAAGCTAATTTAGTCCCTACTCTGCTGATGTGATCAAACCTAGCCTTCCGAAGTGCCTTCTTGCAGGACTTGGCAGCTCTGTTAAAGGCTTTCTTCCGTTCACGCATATCATTCGACTTGCGGTTTCGAGCGCCAACCCATGCTAGGTATGCCTCATGTTTCCGCGCCCACCCTGTCAAAACACCCAACAAAATTCCACCCTGTATATGAAGTATTGATAAAAGGTCTAAGAAAAATTACAACAAATTATTTTTTTTCTTTATTTATTTGTAGTTCAAACAAAGCAGCCAAGTGCGAGTCGGACTCGCCCATGAAGGGTTCCGTAGCATCAATTAACATAATATAAAGGTTTTTGTAGTTCGTCGAAAGGTAAATTGCGGTTTACGATTTATGACGTATAAAAAAAAACTACTGACTTGATCTCGTTCAAACTAAATATCGTTGGAAGTTTACATAGTAATGTACAACATATATTTTTTTTGGATTTATCATTCTTATTTTAGAAGTTAGAGGGGGGGGGACCAACTTTTTTCTACTTTGGAAGTGTCTCTCGCGCAAACTATTCAGTTTAGAAAAAAACGATATTAGAAACCTCAACATCATTTTTGAAGACCTATCCATAGATACCCCACACGTATGGGTTTGATGAAAAAAAAAATTTTGAGTTTCAGTTTCAAGTATGGGGACCCCCAAATTTATAGTTTTAGAAAAAAACGATATTAGAAACCTCAACATAATTTTTAAAGACCTATCCATAGATACCCCACACATATGGGTTTGATGAAAAAAAATTTTTTGAGTTTCAGTTTCAAGTATGGGGACCCCCAAAATTTATAGATTTTTTTCTATTTTTGTGTAAAAACCTTAATGCGGTTCACAGAATACATCTACTCAACAAGTTTCATCAGTCTAGCTTTTATGTTTTCGAAGAAAAATGGCTGTGACACGGCCGGACAGACAGACAGACAGACAGACAGACAGACAGACATGACGAATCTATAAGGGTTCCGTTTTTGCCATTTGGCTACGGAACCCTAAAAACTGCTACCACTCAACGTCCGGTGGAAATATTGATAAAAGGACTGAGAAATACTTGAACAAAATAGTTTTTTTTATATAACTGGAGCTCAATAAACAGAGTACCGCTCAACGTCTGGTGGAAATATTGATAAAAAGACTTGGAAAAATTTCAGCAAAATATTTTTTTTCTTTATTTATCTGGATCTCAAAAAACCGACTACCGCTCAACGTCAGGTGGAAAGATTGATGAAAGGACTAAGAAAAATTGCCACAAAATATTTTTAGTCTTTATTTATCTGGGGCTTAAAAAAACTGCTACCACTCAACGTCAGGTGGAAATATTGATAAAAAGACTTGGAAAAATTTCAGCAAAATATTTTTTTTCTTTATTTATCTGAATCTCAAACAACCGACTACCGCTCAACGTCAGGTTATAATATTGAAAAAAGGACTAAGAAAAATGGCTACAAAATATTTTTATTCTTTATTTATCTGGGGCTTAAAAAAACTGATACCACTCAACGTCAGGTAGAAATATTGATAAAAAGACTTGTAAAAATTTGAACAACATATTTCTGTTTTATTTTTCTGGAGCTCAAGAAATAAACTACAGCTCAACGTCAGGTGGAAATATTGATAAAACGACTAAGAAATTAAAAAAAAAACTTTATTTATTTTGAGCTCAAAAAACTGCTACCACTCAACGTCCGGTGGAAATATTGATAAAAAGACTGAGAAATACTTTAACAAAATAGTTTTTCTTTAGATAACTGGAGCTCAATAAACAGAGTACTGCTCAACGTCTGGTGGAAATATTGATAAAAAGACTTGGAAAAATTTCTGTAACGTTCACTAGTAGTTGCTTCATGCAATCAAAATTGAGTTCTATATAGTAATTGTGATAAGACATAAATAATTTTTTTTTCAGTTTGTTTATAATCATTATATAAGTATCCACCTATAGTAGGTTAGCTTGGTACACTTTTTTCGCGAGTTTTGTGCGAAAGCCGAGGTCCATGTAATTGTAGGTCGATGTTCGCAATCGTTGGTTTTGCGAATGTAAATAAGCAGAATAAAAGCAACCTAATTGCTCAACGAATAAAGTATATTTTTAAATGCAGTCACATTATTAGACTTTCTGTACTTTGGTAAGTGAGCCGCTTTGCGTGTTTTTTATTGCTGTGTGTGTGTGATCGATGAGGTCTGGCGAACCACACCCCACCTGATGTTGAGCGGACCTCCACCCATGATCTTCAACTGTAACGTCATGACTGGTTTTGAACCCACGCCCCCCAACCGCTAGGCCGATGAGGTCTGGCGAACCACACCCCACCTGACGTAGAGCGGATACCCACCCATCATCTATTACTGTAACGTTATCACTGATTTTGAACCCGCACCCTCCAACCACTAGGCCAATGAGGTCAAGCAAACCACACCACACCTGATGTTGAGCGGACTCCCACCCATCATCCTCTACTGGAACGTCATCAACCACAACTCCATCGCTCCGCGCCGGGGTCAATGGCTCTCTCAACTCAACTCGGAGTCAATGGTTCTCTTTACTCTTCTTCAATTTGGTCCAGAACCCGCACAAACCCTACCTGATGAATAAACTCACTCGTATCATGTTAGAGAATTTCCTGGTGTCTTTTCTAAGTGCGTAAATAGCTACTCTGAAGGTTCTTTATCGGTTCAGGAATGTTGTTTTTTTTTTCACTTTATTCTTGTATTCAGAGCATGACCAATCCTTGCTTATTGAATACTAGAAAAGCGAAACAAGCAAGCAATAAGCTTAGAGGGTTAGTCAGGTAATGCAGCCACAAAAAATAAAAACATAAAATTGTAGGGTGCAAAAAGTCAACTCTCTTTGACCAGATTTGAACTCCCGCCCACCTCGTCCTCTCAGTGTGAATCCGCACGCCCTAGCCACTAGCCTATCTGACGCTTAGTAACGTTGACGAAATTAGGCAATGCATAAAAATCGTTAGCAGTGGCTGACGCACACGCACAAGCGCGGCACTATGGTTGGATTCACGTATAGAAGTAGCGCGTCACACGAGCGCCTGTGTGTGTATACTACTATTATATATTCCGTGGCGCCCGCATCAAATGAATAGAGATAGCTATATTCGGAGCAGTTTTTGCTCACGCCTCGAATTGAAGTTGCGAGCTGTGTACGTCGGCCCGTTAATATTTAGGCATCCGATTTAGGCGTCGGTCGCCTAGGTTTAGTGAAAACGGGTGTTAGTAACGTTGACGAAATTAGGCAATGCATAAAAATCGTTATCAGTGGCTGACGCACACGCACAAGCGCGGCACTATGGTTGGATTCACGTATAGAAGTAGCGCGTCACACGAGCGCCTGTGTGTGTATACTACTATTATATATTCCGTGGCGCCCGCATCAAATGAATAGAGATAGCTATATTCGGAGCAATTTTTGCCCGCGCCTCGAATTGAAGTTGCGAGCTGCGTCCGTCACCCTCTTAATATCTAAACTTAAACATTACGGTATTCTAAATCGCTCCATTGACTTATTACAATCGTACTTGACTGATAGAATCCTTAAAGTTGATGTGGGCGGTGAGAGATCTTTTGGGTCAGTTATTGACATAGGGGTGCCACAAGGTTCGATATTAGGTCCTTTCTTGTTTCTAGTGTACGTAAATGACCTTCCTTTTTTGGTTAAAAAACTATGTGAAACAGTACTATTTGCTGACGATACCTCATTAATTTTTAAAGTCGATAGATAGAAGGCTAATTACGATGACGTTAACGCATCTCAGTCGTAAATACTTAACTGGTTTAATAATCTTTTACTTAATGTTAAGAAAACTCATAAGTTTTATGAAAAAATATTTTTTGAGTGTCAGTTCTAAGTATAAAAATCATAATGCGGTTTACAGAATACATCTATTTACCAAGTTTCATCAGTACATATAGCTTTTACAGTTTTGTAAGTACCATACTTCAAGCAAATAAATTATTTCTTTTCATTTCATTTCATTTTTTTGAAAAAAAGTGACTGTGACATACGGATGGACAGACAGACAGACATGACGAATTTATAAGGGTTCCGTTTTTTACCTTTAAAAAATACAAGTGTTCATTCACCGACTACCGACATTTATGAACTTGCAACTCACTCTGGTTTTGCATAATATGAGGAAAATCTCTCTTGGTGGAAGGTTTCTTTTATTAAATCTGGGGCTATTTGCTTGTTATACTATATAAATTAGACTACTACTACTACACTACTATATAAGTTAGATTTAAAATGTAGCGTTCGTGGTAGTTTAAAAAATACCGCACAGCTTGCCATTGTTATCACCAATCCTGGATGAAAAATATGCAATGGAAACTCTGCGACGGGAATCAGCTAACATAACAATTGGGTTATATTTATTTACTGAATATCTGTCTGTGTTTTTGTCTAACGAAGCGTATTCTAGTCAACACATTGTAATGTCGTGACAAATGTCAGACCCAAGCACAGAATAAGTAATAGTTGGTATCAAATACATGAATTCACAGCTCAGGTCAGGCAACGCCATCTTTATTTTAAATTTTTCCAACTTTCCGGTCGTGTTTTGTTTTTAGACCAGCGTATAGCGGAGGCTTAAGGTGTTCTTTTGATAGAATTTAGTTTTTTTTTTTAAGATCTAAATGTCAGTCAGCAACCAACCGGTCAGTAATGTAAAATGTTAATAGGTACTTAGTGCACATTATTATGTTTATTAGACATTCCAAAGCAAATCCCAAAAAAACTACCAAACTGTTTGGTTCTCCGTAGTAAATGCAAGCAGTTTGGCAAGAATTGGTAGTAGAAATGTCGTAGGTGACCTAAAACTTGGATGGAAATTTAATAAAGATATATATAACGTCTTTATTAAATTGCCATCCAATGTTTCACGTATTTATCTGTGCTAACAGTCGTCATAAATTGTATTCAACTACCAACATTTAGGTAGAAGCAACCATTATTGTAGCACGCTGCACATTTGAAAGAGGAAAGATCAAATACGTCATGGGTCATGGCATTGGCTGAGACTAAATGTATGAAAATTTGGATTTTTCATGTATGTCATTGTTAGTATGGACGTGACATTGGTGGGACTAATCCATCTTGAGTGGGGTTAACTTAATTTCTATTTTTGTGAAATTAATTATGATTTGATTTTGATTAATTATTCGTTAAACTACGGCTACATCTAGGCGATAAGCTAAGATGTATAGACAGCATCGCTGTCAAATATCGCAGTTAAATGTGGCCGTAACATCACGTGATACCGATTTGACAGGCAAAAGCCATAATTAGTATTATTTTCCCCCAAATCCAATCCTGCCGCAGCAGAAGTTTCTTATAATGTTTCTATGTTTTATCTCCGTTCACTGGAAAATATTCTAAAGTGTATCATTGATAAATTTAAATTTCGAATCGTCTACTATTCTAGTTCTTTAGAATGAAAATAAAAAATGACCCTGACCGTTCATAACACAAGAAAGATATTTTCCAAATTGAGTTTTATGTGATAATTATACTAGATGCTAATCATGTTAGTTTCTTGTCATACAAGTATAAAATGTCAAATTTAATAAATTTTCGAACATTATTATGAAAAAATTAATAGAATCTGATTCAATGGACACCAGACACTACAGTTTCCCCTTAATACGGGTGCATATCTACATCGTCTAAATTAGAAATAAAATACGTAAATCAAAGGTAAGGTATAATAAAATAAAAAATAAAAGCAGCCAAGTGCGAGTCGGACTCGCCCATGAAGGGATCCGTAGCAACAAGTAACATTAATATGAAAGTCCTTGTAGTTCGTCAAAGGGGAAATTGCGGTTTACGATTAATGACTTATAAAAAAAAACTACTTACTAGATCGCGTTCATACCAAATATCGTTGGAAGTTTACATAATAGTGTACATCATATATTTTTTTTTGTTTTATCATTTTCTTATTTTAGAAGTTACAGGGGGGGGGGGACACATTTTGCCACTTTGGAAGTGTCTCTCGCGCAAACTATTCAGTTTAGAAAAAAACTATATTAAAAACCTCAACATCATTTTTGAAGACCATCATCACATCATTTTATTCATAGATACCGCACACGCATGGGTTTGATGAAAAAAAAATTTTTGAGTTTCAGTTTCAAGTATGACCCATACTTGAAACTGAAACTCATTTTTTTTTTGTTTTGTGTAAAAATCTTAATGCGGTTCACAGAATACATCTATTCATCAAGTCTCATCAGTCTAGCTATTACAGTTTCGGAGAAAAATGGCTGTGACATACGGACGGACAGACAGACAGACATGACGAATCTATAAGGGTTCCATTTTGCCATTTGGCTACGGAACCCTATAAAGCTTTATAAATGTAACTCCATTCTAATCTTTCTCTTGCCTTCCTCACACAGACTTACCCAGCTACTTACGCTATTATCGTCACTCCACCTTTTGGGAGGACATCCTTTTTTTCTTTTTTTGTCCCGTGGACTCCAGTTAGTGGCTGCATGGGACCATCTGTTTCGATCCAGCCTTTGCAGGTGACCAGCCCATTTCCATTTCAGGCCCAGAATCCGCCGTACTATGCCTTTTTCTTTTGTCTTTTTCAAAAATCAAAGGTATATAAGCTATTTTATTCCAGGCAGCATGGCGTTCCTCTGTCAACCACTGGGCAGCATCTTCTCCGGACCACTGCTGGACTACTTCGGGCGAAAGAAGGCTTTATTCCTGGTCAATATACCGCATCTAATGGCGTGGGTGCTGATGTATTCGGCTTGGAACGTGCCTTCTCTGTTCGTCGCGAATGCTCTTCTTGGAATCGGAACTGGGATTATGGAGGCTCCATCAGTGACATACGTCGGTGAGGTCAGGTAAATATCACTCTCTACGTATCATTCGGTTTGAAGAGATCTGTCTTCCGCAAATAATCAGACTAATAATGTACCTACCATCATCATCATTGAAGAAGTCCTCTGGTGGGTAGGCGCCCTACGCTTCGTTTTCCAGTTCGTGGTCACCATTCGAGAACCTTTGTTCCCCAACGGTTGTCGGTTCTTCGAGCTATATGGCCTGCCCCTTGCCACTTCAACTTACTAATTCTACGAGCTATGGCGGTGACCTTGGTTCTTTTTCGGATATCCTCATTTCTGATTCTATCACGAAGTATAACTCAGCATAGCTCTCTCCATAGCTCGTTGCGCGATGTACCTATGGGGTTCTTCAAAAATGCTGTTTTGACGAGGCAACACAATTATGATTCTTTGTTTTGTTGTCTCTTCTTCTAGACTTGGTCGCGAAGAACTGACTCTTAGACTCACCTAGCTTTAAGACGATTCAAAGTGATCCTTGTGATACCATTGCAAAAAGTAATATTTGATTGATTTGGTTATTGCAGGTATTATTATGGTATAGCAACCGCTTTCTATCAGGTGAGCCGTAAGCTTGTTTGTCTTTGTTTTTTATTGTAAACCAGTATTTCGTATAATTTAATTTAAAACGTGGTAATGAAAACAAATGACTCATAAAGTTGATAGTATCTGATTTCTCGAGATAGCTGAATGTCAAAAGAATAAACAGAGCTAAGATGAAGTGCTAAATAATTTAAATGATCGATAAAGTTAATTTGCTTAATAGATTTTATCATCCACAAATCTGAGCTACTATAGTATATCTATGTGAAATCTTTGAAGATAATAATTTTATCACTTCTATACATACTAAACGCTGTGATTATTTTTATTGTTTCTGTCTAGACCGGAACAATAAAAGTTTCTATAGCACAGTTTTGTGCTACGTTTTCTTTTTATTTTCTTTGTAGATGACGCTGATAGAAACAGAGGTGATTTTTGCACTCTATAAAACACGTGCAATGTTTGGTTACTTAGGATAAGCATTGTTTTGTAGCAAATACAGTTACCCAAAAATCCAACCCATACATAGGCGTACGAAATTTTAACATGATTTAAAAACCTGATCACGTCCCTAGGAGACCAGCACAACCGATGTAGTTCTTTGTTTTGTGTACCTACATATTCTAACCTTGCGCTCATCGGGTTAAATATTGACAATAGTAATTTCAAGTTGTCTGTAATAAAATATACAATATATTACTATATTATAAACTGGTTTTAGATTACAGAAGCGCGTTCAATTCTTTTCTATGAAATGTATATGGAACGCGTGTTTTTATTTTATCTGATTATTATATAATCAACACTAGGTACTACCTACCTATGTAATTAAGGAATAATAATAATGCATGTATAATTTACTATTGATTAGGTTATTTTATTGCGACACAGTTTTAATAAATACGATTAGGATAAGATGAGGAGTAATAGGTTGGCATGGTATGGGCATGTCATGCGGAGGGATGAGAGTCATATTACGAGAAAAGTGTTGGGAATGGATGTGGATGGTGGTTATAGAAGAAGAGGTAGACCAAGGAAAGGATGGATGGAATGCGTCAGGGATGACATGAGCAGGAAAGGAGTGAGCACTGTGATGACGAGTGATAGAGGTGAGTGGAAGAAGAAAACCTGTTGTGCCGACCCCACTTAGCGTGGGATAAGGGCAGGAAGATGATGACAGTTTTAATAAATACGATTTTCAGTAATTGGTTCACTTGTTTGTTTTCACTCTGCACTCTGTTTTTATATTCCTTAGACACTCGACACTGCTAAAAGTATTCATCTTTTTTCAATAAATTTAGACGTTAAGCCTCCGCTATACGCTGGTCTAAAAACAAAACACGACCGGAAAGTTGGAAAAATTTAAAATAAAGATGGCGTTGCCTGACCTGAGCTGTGAATTCATGTATTTGATACCAACTATTACTTATTCTGTGCTTGGGTCTGACATTTGTCACGACATTACAATGTGTTGACTAGAATACGCTTCGTTAGACAAAAACACAGACAGATATTCAGTAAATAAATATAACCCAATTGTTATGATAGCTGATTCCCGTCGCAGAGTTTCCATTGCATATTTTTCATCCAGGATTGGTGATAACAATGGCAAGCTGTGCGGTATTTTTTAAACTACCACGAACGCTACATTTTAAATCTAACTTATATAGTAGTGTAGTAGTAGTAGTCTAATTTATATAGTATAACAAGCAAATAGCCCCAGATTTAATAAAAGAAACCTTCCACCAAGAGAGATTTTCCTCATATTATGCAAAACCAGAGTGAGTTGCAAGTTCATAAATGTCGGTAGTCGGTGAATGAACACTTGTATTTTTTAAAGGTAAAAAACGGAACCCTTATAAATTCGTCATGTCTGTCTGTCTGTCCATCCGTATGTCACAGTCACTTTTTTTCAAAAAAATGAAATGAAATGAAAAGAAATAATTTATTTGCTTGAAGTATGGTACTTACAAAACTGTAAAAGCTATATGTACTGATGAAACTTGGTAAATAGATGTATTCTGTAAACCGCATTATGATTTTTATACTTAGAACTGACACTCAAAAAATATTTTTTCATAAAACTTATGAGTTTTCTTAACATTAAGTAAAAGATTATTAAACCAGTTAAGTATTTACGACAGAGATGCGTTAACGTCATCGTAATTAGCCTTCTATCTATCGACTTTAAAAATTAATGAGGTATCGTCAGCAAATAGTACTGTTTCACATAGCCAAGATAGTGTCAGACTGTCTGAGGTTTTGCGAGCGAGATTGATGGATGAACGGTATGAGATTGACATATTTAATTTGTTAAGTTATTTTAATTAATTGAATTTTGTATTATTATTATTTGTATTATTATTATTGAATTTATTATACTTGTCTATATTTTTAATTAATGTAATTGGTGTGTAACCGTTTTAATTAATAAATAAATTAAAAAAATTAAATTAAATTAAAATAGTTTTTTAACCAAAAAAGGAAGGTCATTTACGTACACTAGAAACAAGAAAGGACCTAATATCGAACCTTGTGGCACCCCTATGTCAATAACTGACCCAAAAGATCTCTCACCGCCCACATCAACTTTAAGGATTCTATCAGTCAAGTACGATTGTAATAAGTCAATGGAGCGATTTAGAATACCGTAATGTTTAAGTTTAGATATTAAGAGGGTGACGGACGCAGCTCGCAACTTCAATTCGAGGCGCGGGCAAAAATTGCTCCGAATATAGCTATCTCTATTCATTTGATGCGGGCGCCACGGAATATATAATAGTAGTATACACACACAGGCGCTCGTGTGACGCGCTACTTCTTTAAGTGAATCCAACCATAGTGCCGCGCTTGTGCGTGTGCGTCAGCCACTGCTAACGATTTTTATGCATTGCCTAATTTCGTCAACGTTACTAACACCCGTTTTCACTAAACCTAGGCGACGCCTAAATCGGATGCCTAAATATTAACGGGCCGACGTACACAGCTCGCAACTTCAATTCGAGGCGTGAGCAAAAACTGCTCCGAATATAGCTATCTCTATTCATTTGATGCGGGCGCCACGGAATATATAATAGTAGTATACACACACAGGCACTCGTGTGACGCGCTACTTCTATACGTGAATCCAACCATAGTGCCGCGCTTGTGCGTGTGCGTCAGCCACTGATAACGATTTTTATGCATTGCCTAATTTCGTCAACGTTACTAACACCCGTTTTCACTAAACCTAGGCGACGCCTAAATCGGATGCCTAAATATTAACGGGCCGACGTACACAGCTCGCAACTTCAATTCGAGGCGTGAGCAAAAACTGCTCCGAATATAGCTATCTCTATTCATTTGATGCGGGCGCCACGGAATATATAATAGTAGTATACACACACAGGCGCTCGTGTGACGCGCTACTTCTATACGTGAATCCAACCATAGTGCCGCGCTTGTGCGTGTGCGTCAGCCACTGCTAACGATTTTTATGCATTGCCTAATTTCGTCAACGTTACTAAGCGTCAGATAGGCTAGTGGCTAGGGCGTGCGGATTCACACTGAGAGGACGAGGTGGGCGGGAGTTCAAATCTGGTCAAAGAGAGTTGACTTTTTGCACCCTACAATTTTATGTTTTTATTTTTTGTGGCTGCATTACCTGACTAACCCTCTAAGCTTATTGCTTGCTTGTTTCGCTTTTCTAGTATTCAATAAGCAAGGATTGGTCATGCTCTGAATGCAAGAATAAAGTGAAAAAAAAAACAACATTCCTGAACCGATAAAGAACCTTCAGAGTAGCTATTTACGCACTTAGAAAAGACACCAGGAAATTCTCTAACATGATACGAGTGAGTTTATTCATCAGGTAGGGTTTGTGCGGGTTCTGGACCAAATTGAAGAAGAGTAAAGAGAACCATTGACTCCGAGTTGAGTTGAGAGAGCCATTGACCCCGGCGCGGAGCGATGGAGTTGTGGTTGATGACGTTCCAGTAGAGGATTATGGGTGGGAGTCCGCTCAACATCAGGTGTGGTGTGGTTTGCTTGACCTCATTGGCCTAGTGGTTGGAGGGTGCGGGTTCAAAATCAGTGATAACGTTACAGTAATAGATGATGGGTGGGTATCCGCTCTACGTCAGGTGGGGTGTGGTTCGCCAGACCTCATCGGCCTAGCGGTTGGGGGGCGTGGGTTCAAAACCAGTCATGACGTTACAGTTGAAGATCATGGGTGGAGGTCCGCTCAACATCAGGTGGGGTGTGGTTCGCCAGACCTCATCGATCACACACACACAGCAATAAAAAACACGCAAAGCGGCTCACTTACCAAAGTACAGAAAGTCTAATAATGTGACTGCATTTAAAAATATACTTTATTCGTTGAGCAATTAGGTTGCTTTTATTCTGCTTATTTACATTCGCAAAACCAACGATTGCGAACATCGACCTACAATTACATGGACCTCGGCTTTCGCACAAAACTCGCGAAAAAAGTGTACCAAGCTAACCTACTATAGGTGGATACTTATATAATGATTATAAACAAACTGAAAAAAAAATTATTTATGTCTTATCACAATTACTATATAGAACTCAATTTTGATTGCATGAAGCAACTTCTAGTGAACGTTACAGAAATTTTTCCAAGTCTTTTTATCAATATTTCCACCAGACGTTGAGCAGTACTCTGTTTATTGAGCTCCAGTTATATAAAGAAAAACTATTTTGTTAAAGTATTTCTCAGTCTTTTTATCAATATTTCCACCGGACGTTGAGTGGTAGCAGTTTTTTGAGCTCAAAATAAATAAAGTTTTTTTTTTAATTTCTTAGTCGTTTTATCAATATTTCCACCTGACGTTGAGCTGTAGTTTATTTCTTGAGCTCCAGAAAAATAAAACAGAAATATGTTGTTCAAATTTTTACAAGTCTTTTTATCAATATTTCTACCTGACGTTGAGTGGTATCAGTTTTTTTAAGCCCCAGATAAATAAAGAATAAAAATATTTTGTAGCCATTTTTCTTAGTCCTTTTTTCAATATTATAACCTGACGTTGAGCGGTAGTCGGTTGTTTGAGATTCAGATAAATAAAGAAAAAAAATATTTTGCTGAAATTTTTCCAAGTCTTTTTATCAATATTTCCACCTGACGTTGAGTGGTAGCAGTTTTTTTAAGCCCCAGATAAATAAAGACTAAAAATATTTTGTGCCAATTTTTCTTAGTCCTTTCATCAATCTTTCCACCTGACGTTGAGCGGTAGTCGGTTTTTTGAGATCCAGATAAATAAAGAAAAAAAATATTTTGCTGAAATTTTTCCAAGTCTTTTTATCAATATTTCCACCAGACGTTGAGCGGTACTCTGTTTATTGAGCTCCAGTTATATAAAAAAAAAACTATTTTGTTCAAGTATTTCTCAGTCCTTTTATCAATATTTCCACCGGACGTTGAGTGGTAGCAGTTTTTAGGGTTCCGTAGCCAAATGGCAAAAACGGAACCCTTATAGATTCGTCATGTCTGTCTGTCTGTCTGTCTGTCTGTCTGTCTGTCCGGCCGTGTCACAGCCATTTTTCTTCGAAACCATAAAAGCTAGACTGATGAAACTTGGTGAGTAGATGTATTCTGTGAACCGCATTAAGGTTTTTACCCAAAAATAGAAAAAAATCTATAAATTTTGGGGGTCCCCATACTTGAAACTGAAACTCAAAAAATTTTTTTTCATCAAACCCATATGTGTGGGGTATCTATGGATAGGTCTTTAAAAATTATGTTGAGGTTTCTAATATCGTTTTTTTCTAAAACTATAAATTTGGGGGTCCCCATACTTGAAACTGAAACTCAAAATTTTTTTTTTCATCAAACCCATACGTGTGGGGTATCTATGGATAGGTCTTCAAAAATGATGTTGAGGTTTCTAATATCGTTTTTTTCTAAACTGAATAGTTTGCGCGAGAGACACTTCCAAAGTAGAAAAAAGTTGGGCCCCCCCCCTCTAACTTCTAAAATAAGAGAATGATAAATCCAAAAAAAATATATGTTGTACATTACTATGTAAACTTCCAACGATATTTAGTTTGAACGAGATCAAGTCAGTAGTTTTTTTTTATACGTCATAAATCGTAAACCGCAATTTACCTTTCGACGAACTACAAAAACCTTTATATTATGTTAATTGATGCTACGGAACCCTTCATGGGCGAGTCCGACTCGCACTTGGCTGCTTTGTTTGAACTACAAATAAATAAAGAAAAAAAATAATTTGTTGTAATTTTTCTTAGACCTTTTATCAATACTTCATATACAGGGTGGAATTTTGTAATGCCACCTAGAGGGAAAGTACTCTTTATACTCCAGATAGAAAATTTTACTCACAGGAAACATTCCTTTATTTTTGAATAGAAAGCAAACTGCATTCAAAGTTTTTCGAAAATTCTCTCACACCCGGGAATTGAACCGGCTAAAATCAGAAAAATTATACCTTGTACTTTTATTGCATCGATCGTTCGTCAATTATAAGGATGAAATCTCTCTAACAAACATGATAAATTAAATGAAAGAAAAACCAGGAAATCTTAAATTAATTTAATTATTTACAAAAAATGGATAACTAACTAGTTACTTGAAATTAGTTGCTTGAAATGGGCTCCATTCTCTTGGATACACAAATTTATTCTTTTAACGAATTCATTTCTTTAAAAGAATAAATTTATTCCTTTCAAAAAAAAAAAATTAATTTAAAAATTATTTTATTTTTAATTTTAGAAATTGCTTTCTATCCAAAAATAAAGGAATGTTTCCTTTGAGTAAAATTTTCTATCTGCAGTATTAAGAGTACTTTCCCTCCAGGTGGCATTACAAAATTCCACCCTGTATAGAAATTAATGGTTCATAATTTGTTTTAGTCGAAATGTTGGCTTTTTTCGAAATTTCGGCAGACTTTTTGACCTAGTGCTGCACCTTAATTTCGTTTACCCAACCTACAACCTACCTAGGTACTTAGTATTTCCCATCTTCACTTTGTACCCTTCCTAAACTAACAATTATCAAATATCTAAGCATTATGTTTTATGCCAGTGTAGGTATTTAACTAGTCCGAAGTCCGAGCGATTCACACACACAACCGAAGTGTCCCGTGTGCTTCAAGCGTTTCCTCCCCCTGCACCCCGCCACCCGCACCGTGCGTGCGCGATAGCAATAATAGCCGTTCGAAAATGCCATGAATTTGATCGTGTTCCGTAATACCAAAAATGATGACTGAAAACTTTTTGTATTCTTTACATAGTATTGTTATTCTGTAACTAGACAATATAAACTAGGTTCCTTAACAAAAAACACGTAAGATATTGTTGTTTTTAGTACGAAACCAATAGGTAGAAAACTTGATAAGTTTAGCATAAAAATGTGCAAAATGCGATTGGTGTTTATTTCATTTTAGGTAAGTAATTTGAAATAAAAACTGTTGAGGAACCTAGATAAATACTATGCAAATACAATTATTACAATAATATAGTGTAAATCTGTCTAAATTAGAAATCATTTTGGTATTCCGTTTGTATGAAAATTTTCCATACGTCAGCCCCTTAACTAGTTTTTTCGTGTGCGCGAGCTGCAAGCAGCTCGCGTGTCGGTGTGCTACTCCCAGTTTTACATTACACTTGCACTTGTAAAACCCCAAAAAGTAGTAAAGAAAGTCCTAAGTAACCCTAAAAGTCGATCAGTGAATCAAGTTCCTCAGTGTAGTAAAACCCCAATCAAAGTCCTAAAGAACCCTAAAATTGTTTACATAATCAAGGTCCTAAGTGAAGTAAAATTCCAATTAAAGGCCTAAGGAACCCTAAAAGTTGTTTATTTTATCAAGTTCCTCAATGTAGTAAAACCCCAATCAAAGTCCTAAGGAACCCTAAAAATGTTAACATTATCAAGCTCCTAAGTGTAGTTGAAACTCCAATCAAAGTCCTAAGGAACCCTAAAAGTCGAACACTTAATCAAATTGCTCAATGTAGTAAGACCCCAATCAAAACCTTATACGGAACCCTAAATTGTACGTCAAGCCAAAACCCTTAACGGGTCGAAACCGCTGGAAGGAACCCAAACGTTGACTAAAAGAAAGAAGAAAGAAAGAAAATATATTTATTTGACATAAGTAGGTATACGAAAGACAAATACAATAAAACACACAGAACGGACAACTGAAGGCAGGCAGGCAGGCTACCTATGAAGGTAATTAAGTAATCATACAACAGAACTGGGCACAACCAGTCCCGTCCTGTGCTGAATGGATAAAAGAAAGATTATGTCAAATAGGCCCTGACTCAGCTTTTTGCTGCTTGTTATGGTAGTAGCTACCATGTCAAGCAACGCTGGTTTTCAGGCAGGGCCACCGGGCTACCGGGTCGCGTGCATCGCGAGCTGCAAGCAGCTCGCGTCCTCAATGCGTTCCCACAGGGGCGGAACCCTAAACCAAGTGAAGATCCAATCAAACACCTTAAAAAACCTAAAATTCAATCTCCAATCATAGTCCTCAGTCGAATGAACCGTTTGAACGACCTTAATCGGACGATTTTTGCAAAACCGGAAGTGGCACAGCCGCCATTTTGAATTTTGAACTCAGTCTAGTGAACATTTTTTCACACCCCTAAGACACCCTAAATTTCAGTAGGAGGGGGTTCTAAATTTCAGTAGGGTGGGCGTGGTCGCGTGGCGGCTCGCTTCGCTCGCCGCAACGTTCCCCCCGGGTTCAGGAGGAGGGGGTTCTGGGGGCTTGAGGGGGGGGTCACAGCACGGCTCGCTTCGCTCGCCGCGACGCTCCCCCCGGGTTCAGGAGGAGGGGGTTCTGGGGGGCTTAGGGGGGGGGGGGGGGTCACAGCACGGCTCGCTTTGCTCGCCGCACTGTTCCCCATTCGCTCGCCGCAATGCTCCACTCGAAAAAAAGGGTCAAAAATAATAAAGGGGTCTAGAGGGGGGAGGGGGGCAAAATTTATTTTGCTTTCAAAATAATCTCACCTTCCCTACATGACCCAAAAAAAAAGTCTTGCAAGTCAATCCGCTTGGAAGATACGAAAGGGGGGGGTGAAAAAAGGGGCAAGAGGGGGGTGTTTTTTTTGTTTTTTCAATTCAGGAAGAAACCCTCTATACGAAACCCCAATCGAAAACCCCCTATCTCGACGGCATCCGGTAGCACTCACAAAAGGGGGGGTCCTGGGGGGCAAGGGGGGCAATTTTTTTTGTACAATAATATTCTTATCTTTTTTCTTCTCTTTCGTCTTCTCCCTTTTAATCTTTTTTTTTCTGAAAAGTAATATTTCATCAAAATCGGCTAAGCCGTTTTGTTTTATTATTTGTTACTGCATACCTTCGTCATTTAATTTTATGATCCAATTTAGTAAATTTTTCTTTTATCTAAAAGGTTATACTTCCAGATCTGTATGTAAATCTAGTAAGTATAACTTAGTGCATAGAATTCATGCCTATGGAAATAAATAATAATAATAATAATAATAATGCTGGACAATTCACACAACATTATCTAGCCCCAAGCTAAGCAAAGCTTGTGTTATGGGTGCTAGATAACTGATATACATAATACAATACATTACATGCATAGATAATTTTCATTTCAATTCATAAATGAATTGAAATGGAAATTATTTATGGGTGGCTTTAAGCTTTGCACTCATTTAGGCCTTCGGTGCTCATTGCGGTGGAGATCAGTGAAGCATTGTGAAATAACACTGTCTATTCGACTTATATTATTGTATTTTATCGGCATTTAAAAATATTAGGTATACCAAAGAGTTTCGACAACCCCAACTGACTCTTCAAAGTTCTGTCAAACGCAAAATCTTGGGAAACTCCTTGCTGCGTGTATAGAAATAGGCACATGTATTTTGGTATTTGGGTATTTGAGCGCACCGTGCATGAAGCCTTTGACAGAAAGTTCCAGAATTCGGGACATTACAGGCACCTCCAGATTTAAAAGACGGCAATCAAAAATACTCAAAACCCATGATATTATTGTTATGACTGGGCTCTCAGCTCATTTATTAGTAGCTCTGCCTTCTGCGCCATAGGTCGTGGGTTCGATCCCCACCGAGAACAAATATTTGTGTGGTGATCATAGATATTTGTTCTCCATCTGGATGTTATATTGTTTTCCAAGTACCTATGTATTTACAAACAAAATGTATTTAAGTATTACATCAGCTATCTGGTTCCCATAATACTAACTCTGCTTAGTTTAGGGCTAGATAGTGTAGTGTAGATTGTCCATAATATATATATATATATATACTTCCTTTTCATTGTAATGGGCTCCCAAACTCTTTGCAAAATCGACACTATTTTTATAAAGGCCTAAAATCGGCTACTAGTTTTTGAGTCTTCTTCTTGTCATGTCAATAGAAAATTAAAGCTGGTGTGGTGGATTATGAATGTGCCTCAAAAGTTTTGCTACTTCACGTTGGTTTCATTTATTGTTTTCCTTCACCGTTAGAGTGTACTGACATAGTGCACATAGGTTTTTTGGCAGATAAACTAATTTGTGCATGACGGGGTTTGAACACACGCCTTTAGAATCAAAAAGCGGGTCGCTACGACAATATAACCGGTGCTAAGCAACCAGAGCGCCCCTCCACCTAATGGACCGATGACATTCTAAAGATCGTGGGAAATCGGCAAATTGTTTTTTCATGGAAATGTATAAAGGAGGTCTATATCTAGCAGTGGACTTCTACTTACTGATGATGATGACGGAAAGCACTGGGTAGATAGGAAGATAGCTACTTATGCAACTACAAAAATGGAGGTATTTAACAAAAGCATTGCGCTTCGCTGGTCACGCACGATAGGAACGTGCCCTAGAATGTACTTGATAAGTTATATGCTACATAAAATATATACTTCTACAGGCTGATGATGATGTGAATACAGGTTATCGATCATAATGTACGATGAAGATGGTTTTATGTCATTTCGTTATACTGTGACAGTTTGTTTTATGTTACACTGTGGCAAATTTATAGTACCAGTAGTAGCTATGATTTAATCTAGGGTATATTTTACGTAGTCAGAGATGAAATGTCATGTCACGAAATTTGACATAGGTCCAACCTTCTTGGCCGCTCGGGCTGTACTGAGAAGTAAGTACAGAAACCTATCTATTTATATTTTTGAAAATTTTATTTTTTTATAAAAACTACGGCAACTAAGAAAAATGCAATAACATCAGGTTTTTACGTATTTATTAAGGTAAACGGGAACAAAACTTTCATTGCAATGGCTCTAACAGCAACGGAAAAAAACCATTTCAAATCCAAAAAAAATTGAGAGTTTTTGGCAAACTTTGCGTTCAATTTTATCGAACCCTGTGAGTTGAGGAGAATTTCTAGCCTAATCATAATTTTTTTACACCATTTAATTGTAATATTTTACAAAAAAAATAAATGGATTCGTCCATACAACGAAAAAAAATGCTACTTTACATTTTCGGTTTCACCTCATGTAGGCCCTTAAATTTAAATAACATTTAATTTTTTGTCCCTGCTTTGGATAAATATAATCAAATCAGAAATGTCTAATCTAATTCTATGCATATATTTCGTGGAGAACGCAGATGCATATCGTGCAAATTTATTAAGCTTTAATAATTGTTAATGTTCTTGTTTGCATTTAAACTTCATGTTATTATAATTAATATTTTGTGCTTATATGTCTGGCTAGATTGGTATGTATATAGAGACTAAATAACCCTATAAAGTTGCGTAGGTCGTAGCCTGTGCTGTCTTTGAAACTTTTGCTTTTGTATTATTGCATATGTCTTACTAAGTGAAGTGGCACCCCACTGGAACTTCACTGCTATTATTTTACATTATTTTAGGATCATATAAAAAAGGCATTCATTTTAGGCTTGGTCGCGTGGAACTGGCACCTAACCTCACTTAGCTTTAAGACGTTTCATAGTGATTCTTGCAATCCTACTGAATATAATATACACTTTTAATTTGGTATACCAGCCGTACTAGGGCACATCGGAGGCCAGAAAAAGGAAGCCCTAAAACAATAAAAAGTACACCCATTCGCAGTCGCTGCCGCCTAAAACGGCTGGGACAGGATATCACATCAAATACCTCATCTACGCTTTCCCCTGCATCCATACATACGTATAGTGCTTCCCCTTTTACACCTTTTACAGAGATCTCTCTTAACTACTGCCATCTTCTTATTCTTCCTGCCCTTGTCTCACTTTATGTGGAGTCGGCACAACATGTTTTCCTCTTCCATTCTCTTCAATCAGCCGTCATCTTTGTATTCACTTATTTCTTATCCATGTCATCTTTCACACTGTTCATCCATCTTTTTTTGGCCTATGTCTACCCAAGTACCCAGTTACGTTCATACTCATCACTCTCCTAGTTGCATGACTTTCATCCCTCCTCATGATATGCTCGTACCACGCCAGCCTGTTGCTCCTTAAATATCTGGCACCGGTGCTACTTTCAGACTTTCCCTGATATAATATCTATCTCTGCGGCATGTGCCCTTCTTTCGTCAGTCTCTTTCGTTGCCCAACACTCGGATCTATACATAACGATAGGTCTTGTGACCGTCTTATAGATCTTCCAATTAAACGTTACTGTCTCTTAAATGAAATAAATAAAAATAAAAAAGCCTTTATCTATACAGGGTTATTCATTATTAACTGCAAATACTCAGGAATTAGGTTCAACAAATAGAATAAAAAATATTTATGAAATTATTTTTTTCAAATTTGATCAAAAATTTTTTCAAGTTTTTGTATCAAAATTTTATTTTTATTAATTTCTTTACGGCTATTGCATAATGATTGCCACGGAGAACAGGACGATGACCCACCCAGGCGGTGACTGAACGCAGAGTGTCGCTCACGGCGCGCGGGCGCGGATCCAAGGTCAAAATAGGTCAGGTGCCAATGATTCCTTTATCGATTTTCTCCGGATTTTCATAACAAAACTTAAAAAAAATCATTTCATAAATATTTTTTATTTTATTTGTTGAACCTAATTCCTGAGTATTTGCAGCTAATTATGAATAACCCTGTATCTATATTTATAAAAAAAAGTCGTGTTATTTACACTATTTATAACTCAAGAACGGCTGAACCGATTTGGCAGAAAATTAGTGGGAAGGTAGCTTAGAACCGGGAGAAGGACATAGGATACTTTTTATTCCGAAAAAGCAACGGGGACGGGGCGTTATGCGAACGGGCGAGCGAAGCCGCGGGCGGCCACTAGTTTCTAATAAGTTAAATACTATTAAAAAAAACTAACTTCTCCACTTTCTTAATAACTAACTAAGCAAGACACTTCCTACTTACTAATTTATACTTTAAGATTAACATATAAGTCGCCTTAGCGGTGTAGGCCTCCCCCAAATCCCATGTACCTACCTTACTCGCTCTTACCATATTTTTATTTATATATATTTCAGTGATCCATCAGTAAGGGGCATTCTAACAACACTGACCAACGGGTTCACAGCAACTGGTCTCTTCATAGCTTATCTTCTGGGAACAGTGCTGCCTTGGCGGCAAGCGGCTCTGTTGTCGCTCACAGTGCCTCTCACCACAATGGTGCTTGTACTATTTGTAAGTACGAGTACATAAATATTTATCATCATCAGCCTATTTAAGCAATTTTTGAGCCATTTTTTATCATCCCTATCTGTTCACTGTCTTTGCAAACAGACTTGCTTTTTGCTTGATAAAATATTAGATATAGACATTTTAAACTAGTTTCGACTATTAATTTAGACGCATAAACAGTGCATAATCTTAAACAAACTAAACTCTTAGCTTTATAAGATACTCGTATCATTAAATACCATCAGATAACGAATGATATATGCGCTAAAATAATCTTAATAGTGTGTAAAGCAATGTTTTTTTTATTGAGACATGCTGAGAGAGGATAATAAAATTAAATTTAGTATCACTAAAAGCTTCCGAAATGACCTTCCAGATCTGATAAACATCTAGATCAAGATTGCCAAATTGTTTAAATTGCGTATATGCCCAGAAAAATAACATTTATCCGCACCATATAAAGTCTATTTCGGTAAAACCTTTTAAACTTTGCTCTCAAAACTGAATATAAATCACAGAATTGAAATAAGATAATATCGAAGCAGGAAGTTCTTATCTGCATTCAATCATCTATCCCTTAATTTACATACAAAATTACTTACATCTTATTTAAAACACCCAAATATCCAAACATGTTTTTGTTCACTGTCATTGACATTGTATTCTATCAGAAGTATTATTTGGGCTATCTGGATCTCATAGTACAAGCTCTGCTTAGCTCTGCTAGATAGTGTTGAGTGGATTATCTAAAATATTTATTTTTATATTATTCCAGGTTCCAGAATCTCCGATCTGGTTGCTATCTCAAGGCCGACAAAAGGATGCTCTACAATCTCTATGTCGGCTCCGAGGGTGGGCCCAGCCCGAAGACGTGCAGAAAGAGTTTGATGAGCTGGTCGAATATAACCATTACATTCACAGATGTCTTCTATGTCTCAACGAAGGGAACACTATCTCTTGCACGCATAAAGGCACTGGTTTAATCAAACGGATAGTATGGAAGTTCAAACATATATTTTTCGTGAAGGAAACGATGAGACCCTTCGTTCTTGTGATGGCGTATTTCTTCTTTCACACCATGAGCGGTTTTGCGCCAGTGAGATCGAATATGGTCAATATGTGCAAAGCGCTGGGGATGAAATATGATCCGAAGACTATTGTGGTAAGTACCTTTATAATGAAAAATGCACACTAAAGTCGCGATAATTTACAATACAATAATGCTTTATTAGGAACGAAAAAATTATAGTTTCAAAAACTAAAAAAACACGCTGTTATAACTAATTGAACTAAAAAGTTAAAAATAAAACTGTAATAATCAATTAAAAAATGTATATTATTGTACAAAAACGCGTGGGGTGCTCTTTATAATAACTTCAGATATACTAACTATTCATAAAATATTTACAACAATCAAAATCAAGCCCCCACGCTTTTTGTACAATAATATAAATTATTCAATTGATTATTACGGTTTTATTTTTAACTTTTTAGTTCAATTAGTTATAAAAGCGTGTTTTTAGGGTTCCGTAGCCAAATGGCAAAAACGGAACCCTTATAGATTCGTCATGTCTGTCTGTCTGTCTGTCTGTCTGTCCGGCCGTGTCACAGCCATTTTTCTCCGAAACCATAAGAGCTAGACTGATGAAACTTGTTGTTGGTGAGTAGATGTATTCTGTGAACCGCATTAAGGTTTTTACACAAAAATAGAAAAAAAAACTATAAATTTTGGGGGTCCCCATACTTGAAACTGTAACTCAAAAAAATTTTTTTCATCAAACCCATACGTGTGGGGTATCTATGGATAGGTCTTCAAAAATGATGTTGAGGTTTCTAATATCGTTTTTTTCTAAACTGAATAGTTTGCGCGAGAGACACTTCCAAAGTGGAAAAAGGTTGGTCCCCCCCCCTCTAACTTCTAAAATAAGAGAATGATAAATCCAAAAAAAATATATGTTGTATGTGTACATTACTATGCAAACTTCAAACGATATTTGGTTTGAACGAGATCTAGTCAGTAGTTTTTTTTTATACGTCATAAATCGTAAACCGCAATTTACCTTTCGACGAACTACAAAAACCTTTATATTATGTTAATTGATGCTACGGAACCCTTCATGGGCGAGTCCGACTCGCACTTGGCTGCTTTTTTTAGTTTCATACACTATAAATTATATTTTTTTTTTTTTTTTTTTCATATTATTGCATTGTCATCGACCTTTGACAGGTGCGCAAAGTTTGAATCAAATCTGATCGTTCAAAGTAGGACAAAATTGAGCTCAAAGGGGTCGGTTACATAACAAGCAAGCAACCAAACTTACATACAGGTGAAGCTAATAAAAGCGTTACAAAAACCAGTTTGTACATGTTTAATCTGTGGAAAAACGACGACATCTGCAGAAGTTAAAAAACTGTGACGCAGACATCAACGCCCTCCTCAAATCTCTCAATTCCGAAGAACAGTGTGATAAGAGAGAAATGTGGTGTGAAAAAAGACGTAGTGATGAAAGTAGAGAAAGGTATGCTAAGAAGATAGTAGACAGAATGGATGAAAGAAGATTAACAAAACATGTGAATCAGGAGAGTGTGAATGGACCTGCTGGAAAGGGAAGACCTCGGCGCATGTATTTCGATCAGATAGCAGACGTTTTAGAGAAAGGCCAGTTAGGAGTACCCTAAAACGACGAGCATGTATGAAGAATGTTCTGCGAGTGAATGAAGCGAAAGAGGTAGGTATTTCAGGATCGTAGCAAGTCGAAATATGTGATCTCTGCCTTACCCCTATGAGATTGAGGCGTGATTTTGTGTATATTTGTATTGTAATTTCAAAGACTTTTATTCATCAGGAAAGCTAAGACCATATCTAGGCGTTAAAGTGATGACAATACTTGTGTCACTGTCACTAATCGCAGCAGATTGCCTAGATGTGTCCGTATCTTAAAATGTCAGATTGACAGACTCTTCTATCCTCAGTTCAGTAGGGCAACACAAAAGATAGTTTAAATATTAACAGTCGTAATTGGACGTAATCACCCATGTCTATCTTCCGTTATTCTTTCTATACATTAAAATCTTGTTTTTTGTTTCTCCACTATCAAACCATAAAGTTTATTGGTTCTAATAGGCATTTCCAAATTCCATCGTATAGGTGGTCTTTGGGAGTTTAATTAACATGAAACGTCTTAAAGCTAGGTGAGTTTAGGTGCCAGTTCCACGCGACCAAACCTAGAAGAACAGGCAACAAATTACGGCTCGGTTCCTACCGTTTTTCTAAATGATCCTTTTACAAATCTAAAATAATCTAAAATAATAGCAGTGCAGTTTCAGTGTGGTGTGTTCCACTTCACTTAGTCAGACGTATGCAATACAAAAGCAAAAGTTTCAAAGACAGCACACGCTACGCTTCGAAGTTATGAAAAGCATCTACACAGCATATGAAAAGAAGATTTTTATTTACATAGATTTTTATTAGGTACACTCTGATTTTATAACGCATTGACGCAGACTCTGACTATGGCATCACTGAACTTCCTGTGGCATCTGTTTTACTTTCTTCTTATCGTGTCAATGATTCTTTTTTAAACCAGTGTGATGAAAAGATTTTCAGTGTGCCTCATAGAGGCTCTTTTCGTGCACTCGTCACATGTTTTTCGAACTTATTAGGTTCTCGACATGCCGGTTTCCTCACGATGATTTCTTTCACTGTTTGAGAGTACTGTTTTACTAATGACCAAAAGTGATCGACAACATCATAATAATTTACTTTCATTCTGAAAGCAAAATCAAAGCTTTCATTTGAGAATGGTATTGGAATCGAGTAGAAAAATGTATAGCCTAAAATGTGGTAAGGTTTTCGATGTCAGTAATTAATTTGATTCAACACATTTTGCTTGAACTCAGCATACAAGTACACAACAAAAGTTTTGTGGTGTGATTGCGTATTTGTGTCAATCAAAACTTTTGGCAGTTTTGATATAATTTTGAACAAAATGGATTAAAACCAAACGCATCTATGACAATTAAGATGACAATCGAACGATTGCAGCACGTGATCGCGGTTCCTTTTTAGTACCATTTATTTGTTAGTATCAAACTCATGATAGCAAAAGAATTACGCAGTCACCTGGCTGTAGTAACCACTTCGTTAAATAATAAATTATTTGTCAAGCAGTAGCGATGAATACGTGCGTGGGTAGGGACACCGATTGAAACAACAATTTGTATATTGTTGGTTATATTACGTGCGTAATAAAGGGTTTTTATAATTTAAGGTCATTAGATGTTGGCCTTTGGAACAGGTTATTTACCTAAAGTTCAATAATTATAATGTTCTGATACCATAAAACCATTAACTACGTTTAGTCACCTGTTCCTATTAACTCATTAATATTAAAATAATACTGGAATGTTGAAATTGTGATCATTATATTTCAATGGCAATAGATTCAAATCACAAAACGATGGTTTATTTAATTCATTATCACTTGATTAGCATCCGCCTGACTAGATAAAATCCTATCATTAGTCTAATCTATTTCACACGGTTTTAGGCTACATCATCAATTGCCAATATTGAGACAATGCAATGGCTGGACTTATTTCTGCCGTGAAGCAGCATTGCTGTGCTTCGGTTTGAAGGGTGTGGGTGCCGGTGAAATGTCTGGCACGTTAAGCTGAACCTCTGTATGCCTCAAGTCGATGGACGCATTTAACATTAGGTGCATGGGCCACATCCTTGTTCCATCAGCTAACCTTAGGTCTTTCCGAAAATACACCACTGAGCCCGTCTTCGCTCTTGTCATTCAATATTTGTTAACTACGTTTCGCAGACTTATAAAGAAGCCCTACTTTGCTTATGTATAAGTCCGTATTGATTTCAGTTTTATTTTATTTATTCATAAAACAATAAATAATCGTATTCGAATGTTACTTAAAACTTAATAATACAATATATAAAAATATCATAATAAAACACAATAAATTAAATATTAAATACTCGTACTATGAATTTAAATTACCTAAATCAATTATTTTTTACTATTCTGATTGATTCTGATGATTTCTGTATTGCTATAAAAAATCTATTATAATAATTATGATGTCTTCAATGGGTAATTCAGTAATAAGAGGTCTTCTAAGTTTACTATGTTTAATATAGGTTTAAATAAATCTCTTTTGATTCCAGGTTATAGTCGGTGCCGTCCAAATCGTCATGAGTCTCTTCTCCGCAATGATTGTCAAGGCAGTTGGGAAGCGAAAACTTATCATCACCTGCCTTCTCGCTTCGGCCGTCTGCTGCGTCGGCATTAGCATCTACGCCAAGGCCAACATTCCAGCTACTGTGCATTCCTATGATCCTACCACATTTGTTGATCAGAAGGAGTTTCTTCCTGTTATCCTGTTTCTTCTGCTGGTTTCTTTCTTTGGGTTGGGTCTGCCTTGGGTGCTGCTGTCTGAAGTGTTCCCGTTTAGGTATTTATCACTTCTTTGTTTTATTTATCTACACTCTTAAGTTTTCATTATGATGAACATACCAGTTTTTCTTTATTGTTTTATCAAAGGCATTCCAATTACTAAAAAGTATTTATGAATTATAACATTTTTATTTAGAACATGCTTCTTCTTCTGAACATTAGTCTACTTCTGGACATAAGTATCAGTATCATTTCTAGGAAGAACAATTCTGAGCCCTCTCCATTTACCGACTTCGCGCGATCTTATCAATGTCATCAATCCAAGTACCACCAAGATCATAGAATGTTTGTACTATAATAATAATCTATTCTTTTTCAGGAGCCGAGGAATGGCTACTGGCCTAGCCGCAGCACTCAGTTACACCTTCTTCTTCATCGCAACAAAAACCAACATCAATTTAGACGAGGCATTCCACCTTAGCGGAACTTATGCCATCTACGCCTGCTTCGGCGTCATCGGTTCCATTTACCTATACTTTTTCCTACCTGAGACTGAAAACCGAACCCTGGTTGAAATTGAGGCGTTCTACAAAGGGGATCAAAAGATATTTGCTGATGATTATTTTATCAACTTCTTCAGGAAGAAAAAGAAGAGTAGCAGTGAAGCAAATAAGCCTATGCTAGTCAAAGATACGGCAATCCAAACATAATACGTTCTAGATGACTATCTACTTATCTAGAACGTATCATAAATAGATGATCATAATATTGGGACCAAGGTTTGTAATTATGAAGCCTTATTTTGTCTTCGCTCTTAATCATTCCAATAGATAAAACAAGTATAAAAATAAATAAATACCACTAGAAAAATAATGTGCAAACAGTTTCATGGTAAAAAATTAAAATGATTAATTTTAGGTCGGAAGTTCATACGCTTTAAATATTAACTCATCAATTTAAAAGCATAATAAAGCGACCTAAGATTTTTCATAATATCAATATTATTCAATATTTAGATGTTGCTAGCTCAATTTTTATAGTTTCTTTACGATTAGTTAGTTTAACTATCCTAGACTGTTTGTATTTTTTAATAAATATTGTTATCTCTTTCCTAATGTATGTTCTCATTTTTGTTTCTTGTTTGTTTTTTTGCCATCTCTTGCCAAATGAATGGGCCTATGCCCACACAATGTTGTATTGCGTTATTAAGTTTCTCCTACGTACCTAGTACAAAAAAGTTGATTGATTTGCCTTGCCTAGTGGCAGGCGGCCTAATAAAAAACTAAGAATTTTCCGTGACGTTTTGATTACAGTTGAATTTTGGTTTATTATTTGTCAACAGCAACGGTAAATCGTATCTATGGCCAGCAATCAGGCACCATGATGTGTCTTCATCATCATTATCAGCCTGAAGAAGTCCACTGCTGGACATAGGCCTCCCCTACACATTTCCAGGAAGAACGATTCTGAGCCCTTTCCATCCATCGACTTCCCGCGATCTTAACAATGTCGTCGGTCCATCTGGTGGGTGGGTGCCCTACGCTTCGTCTTCCGGTTCGTGGTCGCCATTCGAGAACCTGTATTCCCCAACGGTTGTCGGTTCTTCGAGCTATGTGGCCTGCCATGATGTGTAAAATGTTCTTATTGTTAAATTAGTAATAAAAAATAAGTTTGTAATTTTTCTTTATTTTTTTGTATATTTACTTAGCTACGGAAAATGCCTAAAGAAAACTGTATACCTCTATATAATTTGGGTTTTTATGTTCAATAGAGTTACAGCAGCTGTAACTCTATTGAACGTAAAAACCCAAATTATGCGATAATGCTACGAGTAAAACAATAAGTATTTCTGGAATTTTCATTTATTTACTTCCTTTGTAAATTTACTAAGCAACTCAATAATCATGCATACAAATCAGTAATCTCTTTCATATTACTTTTTCATTGGATATAACTGTTTTTCACCCTCCTGTACAATTCTAAAAAAGTCTCTGGTCTCCCCTTTCACCGTGGTCATCCATGTCCGGGGTCTTGCGCAGCTTGTACCACCATCAGTAGACATATCAGTAGACTTTACTTTTAAGTTTAGTTTTTCTATGGATGCATCTTCCTTATTATCATAATAGTCTTGGAGTAGGTATAACTTTTCAGGATCTTTGAGAATAACTGGTTCTGCTCTATAAGCGTGAGTAGTTTCAGTTATTACTGAAGTAGTTTCGTCTGTATTTTCAATAACACTAGTAGCAGTGATTTTGATATTTGTTTCGGGATCTTTTGACGTTTCATCACAAATGGACTCGAAAAACGCTGAAATTAGAAAATGATTTTATATCAGTGGTTTGATTTATTTATTTAGTATTTATAGCATTTATAAGACAAATGGAATACGGGAATGTCTATTACCTAAAAGGTCAGTTACTAAATAAAAAAAGCAGCCAAGTGCGAGTCGGACTCGCCCATGAAGGGTTCCGTAGCACGACGAACTACAAGAACCTTTATATATGTTACTTGATGTAACATAATAAGGTTCCTGTAGTTCGTTGAAAGGTAAATTGCGGTTTACGGTTTATGACGTATAAAAAAAAAACTACTGACTAGATCTCGTTCAAACCAAATATCGTTGAAAGTTTACATAGTAATGTACAACATATATTTTTTTTAGTATTATCATTCTCTTACTTTAGAAGTTAGAGGGGGGGGGACCAACTTTTTTCCACTTTGGAAGTGTCTCTCGCGCAAACTATTCAGTTTAGAAAAAAACTTTATTAGAAACCTCAACATCATTTTTGAAGACCTATTCATAGATACCCCACACGTATGGGTTCGATGAAAAAAAAATTTTTGAGATTCCGTTTATGACGTATTAAAAAAAAACTACTGACTAGATCTCGTTCAAACCAAATATCGTTGAAAGTTTACATAGTAATGTACAACATATATTTTTTTTAGTATTATCATTCTCTTACTTTAGAAGTTAGAGGGGGGGGACCAACTTTTTTCCACTTTGGAAGTGTCTCTCGCGCAAACTATTCAGTTTAGAAAAAAACTTTATTAGAAACCTCAACATCATTTTTGAAGACCTATTCAAAGATACCCCACACGTATGGGTTCGATGAAATTTTTTTTTTTGAGTTTCAGTTTTAAGTATGGGGACCCCCAAAATTTATAGTTTTTTTTCTATTTTTGTTTAAAAACCTTAATGCAGTTCACAGATTACATCTACTCACCAACTTTCATCAGTCTAGCTTTTATGGTTTCGGAGAAAAATGGCTGTGACACGGCCGGACAGACAGACAGACAGACAGACAGACAGACAGACAGACATGACGAATCTATAAGGGTTCCGTTTTTGCCATTTGGCTACGGAACCCTAAAAAAGCAGTGTTTCAAGGCATTGCATATTTTTTTATTAAATACTAACATTTAATTTCGCCTGTGCTTCCTAGATTTCGCCGTGGTAGTCCATACCTTTGGCCTTTGACATTTATTTGATGGGCACAATTTTGGATACCATCTAGTGCTTGTTTTTGTATCGTACTGATATGAACCAGTATACCATTCTTCATTTAATTTTAAAACAACTATTTGAGCACTTTTATCGGGACTGATCTTTTCGCTCGTTTTTTCCGATTGTTTAAGTAGTTCTTTTATCTCTGTCACACTTTCTTCAGTGCTTCTTAAAGTAGACTTGAAATGCGTAGGCTTTGATGGTTTCTCTTTAGAAATAACAACAATATATATGTGTCCTTAGTGACCACAGGGTCTGTAGTTTGTGTGTAGTGTTGTTTTTTAGTAGTCGATATATTTTTTATCGGTGTATTTGTTATTGGGGAATTTGTATTAAGTGCCTGATTCAACGGTTTATCTGTTGTTGGCGGGTCTGTTACATCTTTAATTACAATACGATCTGGCATCGTTACGTCCACAATTACAATATGATCTTTAGTTGGTGTAATATCTTTTTCACTTTCAATAATAACGTTTTTTTCTACTGATTCAAAAGGTAAGAAGCTCACAGGTATAATATTTTCCGTTGTCGTTAACCAAGTCATAGGTATGTTGCAACACTTAGTTTTCTCCGTAGTTGTTGTAGATAATGATTTTGGTGTAATTTGTACTACAGGATAAGGCTTTGTTGTCCATGCAGTAGACCTTGACGTAATGCACTGTATTATTTTAGAATTTATCCATGAAGTACGTGTTGTTTTTGGCATAGCATACGGACACTTTGTGGTCGTCTTCTCCCAAGATCTTGTTATGACAAGGTGATGACAAGGGGTTTTGGTCATCCAAGTATTAGTTTTAGTAGTTGCAATAGGGTCAGCATGTAAATAATCATCATTATCTTTCTTTTGAGTAAATATGTGGGTAGGCTTTTTAGATGTTATGGCGGCTGTACACATGGGGCCAAGGTGTTGGGCCAACGTGTTGGGCAAAAATGATGGATAACCAAGATTTCTGTTCACACATTGGCTTACTGATCATTCTGCATTGGCGCTTCAAAGATGATGGACGTAGAAGTTCTTGCAGCCGTGGCAATTAATTTATACAATGCGTTTAGTTATTACGTACATGTGCACCAAAATAGAATGACTAAAAAGAAATGGCGCAAAAGAAGGTGGTGGATGGTTTTTTTTTGGATTCCAAATTATTCCTTCATGTCGATACAATTCTATGAATTGTAAAACCTCATTGCTTATCCACACCGGCGCCGCAATCGCTATCGGAACATGGGATCGTAAATTTCACTCACGCACGAACTACGTACGAACTGAACAAGACACCAACGTGTGAACGCTGTTTGCGGAGCGCGCCAAGATCCTTTGATGTGTGCACAAAAAACCGACACTATTCGGATGGCCTGCCAATGTTGGCGCCAACTAGACCAATTAAGCCAACATACCGCCAGGTAGCTCTCTACACGTTGGCCCAACACGTTGGCCCAACACCTTGGCCCCATGTGTACAGCCGCCATTACACTAGGAGTGTGAAAAGCAATGGGAGTTGCATATTTCGGTTTAGTTTCATCTTCTTTTATATTTGAAGTTATGCAGTACAAAAAGTAAGTTTCTTGGTATCCTGAAACAAAATTTCAGCTACTAAACTATTTTATAAATTATATTTTGTTAATACTTATTGGTACAGAATTCCATAGGTTTTCATACTTATCAGGCGTTTAAAAAAAATACACATTTTCACTAGTTTAAAAGCCGACTGACATCTTTTCGAAATCGATGCAGGCGTAAGTACTGATGCGCATTGGTTAGTACGCCAAACGTCCACACATAATAATATATCATACACAATGCCTGTAAGATGTGTTCCAAATACATTGGTACCTAACACACAGACTTTGATTTTTTTTTTCATTCATCAAGATATAAGTGTACTTATATCTCGATGTTTTCATTTAATTTATTTTTTCACATGCAGACATCGAGATATAAGTACTACGTACTAGAGAAGCTACGTCAAATAACGGAATTGTCCTATTCTTCGTAATTTGTTCTCGGCAAAAAGGCCTTAAGCGCCATGTTAATCATGGCACTTACGCGTTTTCGAGAGAGAGCGACTGAGGTGACTGAGTGATTTGCGGCGCGATCGCCGCAGTTGAACGGGACAAAGTAGGAATTTACGGTGTCTTCTCTAGTACGTAGTACTTATATCTCGATGCATGCAGGCGGTTTTTGCACACAGATAGATAATCGGTCTTTTTTTTTGCTTAAATATTCAGCCCGGTTGTACCCAGATCGCCAAATTGTGGCATTCTTAGACGCTTTGATATACACATGCCTGTAGGCCTACCATAAGCTCTGTTTGGCTCTGTCTCTGGCTCTGGTTTTGAGTCTGTGTGAGTGTTGACTAAATAAATCCTACGCTGAAACGTCACACACACAGTATAATATACTGGAGAGTGAGTGCTCTCCAGTATATTATACTGTGTGTGTGACGTTGACAGATTCAAAACCAGAGCCAGAGACAGACCTAGGCAGAACTTGTAGTAGGCCTATACTGTGATGATGTGTCATCTACATAATTTGTTTTGACAACTCAAATAAACCTACTTGTGGTTTTTATTACGTCTCCTAGATTCTCATTGTTCAAATAGGGCTTAAAATTACTAGCTGTCTTAGTCATAGAAGTTATGCCAGTGTTTGGAGTAAAATCAGTATGCAATAGTTTCCACATTTATTATTTTTAAAGTATTTACACTAGTTTAGATTAGCAGCTGAAATCTTGCTGCCCTCCCATGCAAGAGCTTTGCGCTGATTTTGTGCTGTACTCTGAAACACAAAGATTGTATGAGAGCTATTGGTTTCACTGATTTTATCCCCAACACATTGTCTTTTTTTTTTTTTTTTTTTTTATGTAACTAGCTGATGGAACTAGCATATGGCCCACCTGATGTTAAGTGGTAACCATCGCCTATAACAAAGCAATGCCTCGTAGGTCACGCACGCCCATACCCTTCAAACCGAAACACAGCGATGCTGCTTCACGGCAGAAATAGGCATGGTGGTAGTACTTCCCCGGACGAGCCCTTCACAAAGAGCTCTACTACTACTAACATTGCAACAGAATTGCCAAGGAGTGGAACTCTTTACCGTCATGAATATTTCCAGAGCATTACAACCTTGGAATTTTCAAGTCAAGAGTGAACAAGTGGATTATAGCTAAGCGTGCCCCACCTTAGGCTGCATTTTCACTTTCCATCAGGTGTGATGGCAGTCAAACGTTTAGCTATTCATAATTAAAATAAAAAAAAAATTAGACAGTTGCCCAGCTGATTGTGGTCACGCCTGAAAAATTAACTTGGCAATTGTTCAATCATCTCTTTGCGCAGACATAACAAACATTATTCATGCCTAGACTTTAATGAACACTGAAACTTAACACTGAAATCCGACTACAAAAGTTTACGACGTCAGAGACAAGGCGAAAAATCTCAAGTGGAGTTGGGCAGGACACCTTGCCTGACGTGGTGATGCTCGGTGGAGTTGAGGCTTTGACCGAATGGTAGCCGAAATCAGGCCGAAAAAATCTGTGTCGTCCGAAAGCGCGATGGGTCGACGACATCGTAAAAGTCGCAAGAAGCACCTGAACAAGAGATGTGCACCCAGCATAAGTGTGTGATAATGGGCTGAAATGATGATGATGAGACTTCTTTGAATACTCACTAGTGCCATAATCGCAGTTGTACTCGTACATGTCACATTGGTCCATGAAGTTGCGCCGGCTGCAGCCGTCTGCGGTAGTTGCGCATACCATGCGGTTGTCGTGTATGCAGGCTGTCGCCATGTGGCAGAAGTTTACGGGCTGGAAGAAAAAAAACTCTGGTGGTCCTACCATACACATTCAAAATATAACTACGCTATGAGTATTATTGTAAAATTAGTAAGTCAAGACAAGACCGAATTTGAACCGACTTCAAATAAACAGGAGGTTCTCAATTCGGCAGTATTTTTTTTATGTTTGCTATCGCATTTAAGAGCCGATTTGAAAAATCCTTTTTTCATCTAAAAGGTAATTCCAGATTGACCCCATAGAAATTTCATCAAAAATATCCGTTTGGCCATGAAGTCGGTTTCTCAAGTTTTTAAACTTATATAACTGATATGAATAAGGCAGAAAATTTATGTTAGAAACAAAGGTGAAGTAAATTTATAACCAAACTACCAAAAGTAAAAAACACTCACAAATAATAAATGCTGTTCCGTCCAGTAAACCAATGACAAAACTGTAATGAAATAACATGGGTTAGGATTTTTTTGCACACATCCTGTGTTGCTCATATTTTTTCAGTATAAACTTTTCTTATCATTTTATAAGAAAAGAGATTGTTTCACCAAGAAGGTTTGCATAGCTTGACATGTCAACTATAAAGTGATTTTAAAATGGAACGCATTTACAGTGCATTGAGTAGCAAACGCCTACTTACACAGCCTCTTTGCACAACAGTAAGTCAATACTCAATACTCAATTAACATTTTACGCTCATTAGTAAGATATTTTCAAGGAAACCCCAAACTAGCATTGTTAATTATCTTAGTTCTACAAATTTAAATAAAAGTAATTCGTCTCACCGAGCACGATTTCAACGTGCATTTTCGCGTTTTCAACATTTTGTGTGAAGCGGGCGACATAAAATAATTGGAATGGTCGAGTTTCAATTTAACTTTATCGATAACCATTTTATACCAAACTCCGCTGAGAAGTAGATAAGGGTGCTATCGAAATCTAAAAGGCGCACAACATTAATAATACACAAGCTCTGTCTGGCTCTGTCTCTGGCTCTGGTTTTGAGGCTGTGTCAAGCGCTGTCAAATATCATTGTCATATTTGACAATGATTTGATTGCTATCGCCATCGCCTAGATGTGCGCAGGCTTTAAGACCTTGCGATTCAAGCGGTGGCGATCAGTAAAACGCTGTCAAATATGACAGCGATATTTGACAGTGTTTCTCTGATTGCCACCGCACGTAAGGCTTAATTCAATATTTTTTGACTTTGGCTTTGAAAAAGTAGGCCCAGAAGTTACCAAAAGTTACAAGTTATAACCTACAATCTGTATAAATCCACAGAAGATGTAAAGGCCTGTTAATTTACTATGTAAAGCGTAACAAGTACTAATAGTTAGTGTAATATACATTGCAATACACAACCGGTATAAACTAGTTTCTACCAATTTACCTACACGCTGACTATTTCCTTGCGAACCAGATTGAAGCAGTTACTACGTAAGTCCAAAAAACGTAACAGCTCCGAAACGTCATGGCATGGAGAAAAATCGCAAGTGGAGACGCCTGAGCACGCTCGGTCCGAGCAAGCTCAGGTGTCTCCACTTGAGCGGCAATCTTTCTTATCGTGCCACTGATTCTTTCGAACCAAGTGTGGTGAAAGGATTTTAAGTGCTCCTCAAAGAGGCTCCTTTCGTGCAATTGACACATATTATCGAACTTTTTAGATTCTACAATATGCCGGTTTCCTCACGATGTTTTTCTTCGCCGTTTGAGAGCACTGGCATAGTGTACATAAATTTTTGGGCAGAAAAACTAATTGGTACACGACTGGATTAGAATCAAAATATTCTAATGATCGTAACATATTTTGTTTACTACCAGTGCAGTTCCTGGAAATTAATGGGGGACGCCTAATGTCCAGCAGTGAACTTCTTCAAGCTGATAATAATAATACATTTGAAGACAATTAAACTAGGATTCAATAGCAGTCGTGATGTCCACAAACGTGAGGAAAATTGTGATATTACTAAATTTTACAAAAAATTTCGTAGACCGTGGACTGTTGGGAATAATTTTTTTTTTGGAATATGCCCATATCCCAAAAAAAAACGATTCCCAACAGTCCACGGTTCCACCTCGTCCCCACACGCACGTGCAGGATTACCCACCATTGCTGGAAACCCTGTATTGTATAGTGTCACTTGGATCGAAAGAACCAGTAGCACTACCTCCAGAGGTCTTTCCCTTATCTATACTAATATTATAAAGAGGAAAGATTTGTACCTATTTTTGTATGTTTGTATGTTTGTAATGAATAGGCTCAAAAAGTACCTACTAGGCCGATTTAAAAAAACCTTTCACCAATAGAATGCTACATTCTTCCAATTTGACATAGGCTACATTTCATTTTGAAAAAAATTAGGGATCCTTGCTAAAATTTGAACAATGTAACCGAAGGTGTAGAAAAATGAGTCTTAAAATGTCTTTCGTCGAATGCGCTGCCGAAACTATTAGCGAGAGAACAAAATAATGTACAACAATATTGTCTACCCCGTGCAAAGCCGGGACGGGCTGCTAGTGCTCTAGATATCTAAAAAATTTAACGCAACGACAGCACCCTTGATTTTGTTGGTGTCTATGGGCGACGGTGTTTATCTATTACTAGCGGCTTGTCCCGGCATCGCACGGTGGATGTTTATTTTTTAAACACATTAATATAGCTTATATAACTCGAGGTGAATGTAGCTTTCCAATGGTGAAAGAATTTTTGAAATCGGCATAGTAGTTTTTGAGTTTACTCATTACAAACGTACAAAAATACAAATATTTCCTCTTAACAATTTTAAAATAGATATACCTACATAATAGATTTGCATAAAGAAACATGATGAGAAGAAGGTAATATATTGCAGTGGAGATTAAGTAAAAATAAAATAAAATAAATAAATAAATATTGTGGACAATTCACACAACACTATCTAGCCCCAAATTAAGCAGAGCTTGTACTATGGGAACGAGATAGCTGATATAATACATGCATACTTTTTTTTTTGTAAATATATACTTAGAATACAATACAACACCCAGACAGAGAACAAACATCTGCGTTCATCACACAAGTATTTGTTCTCGGTGGGGATCGAGCCCACGACCTGCGGCGCAGAAGGCAGAGCTACTACCAACTGAGCTGAGAGGCCAGTCAAATTCAGATTGGCAGACCAAAAACAAAGAACACTGTAAACATCCCACGATTACGAATTGTATGTATTCTAATACAGTTGACTCGAACTACGTCTTCGAACAAGCATAATAAATAAGCATAATATCACTTGTGTTTTTGTTACTTTAATGAGCTCTACAAGATCGTCATGGTTGCAGTCCCCAAAGGATTTCATTTAAACCGGTTTTTTGTCTGTACGAGTCACGTGCCCAAGATACCAGTTCGAAAAGTATCAAAATTGAATAACTAATCTGCATAGTTTTGATTACTGACCAAGTCTGAGAAGTAGTCCTCTCTATTATCCTAGTTATATAAAATAAAATGAAAAAAAAAATATATTGAACAATCTATACTTCTATCTATATTTCTAATATTGTGGAAAGATTGGTATTTTTGTGTATAATATGTTTGTAATGTTTGTTTGTAAACTCAAAAACTGCTGTGCCGATTTCAAAAATTCTTTCACCATTGGAAAGCCATATTTATCTTGAGTAACACAGGCTATCTTCATTAGTTTAAAAAAATAAATGTTAACCCGTGCGAAGCCGGGACAGGCAGCTAGTCACAAATAAAAGAAAACTGAGATACAAACGGTATCGGTTTATAGAGGGTATAGGTGGTATAGTATCTTGAAATAACTGTACATAGAGTGGAAAATACTACTTCGGCTTTTTAAATGCGTCTCTTAATTGGCATCTTGTTCAATTGTCACAGAAAAAAAACTCTACATCCACCATCTCAGCGATCCTGTTTGGCGGTTCTTAATTCGACAGGAATCATGAAGCAGGTTTTTGGTGTGGATTTTGCACAGATTTCTTTTTATTATAAATTTACTCGAAAGTAATCTCGTTGTAATGTACTTTTACAACGTCTGATGCGAAAGAGGTCATGGAAGGTTTGGTGGCCTACAATGTGAGATTAAGCATTTGCTAATGTTTAATGAAAATAAACCGGACTCAATTGTATACATTTTATTTTATATCTTGAACCTCTTGCACTACAGTATGTATAAAATGAACAGGTTTCAAGGCTTCGTATTTTCCTCACTACTTAGCATTTCAGTTTAGGCAACGCTCGTCCGTAGATATTTATGCAAATGTAATAGAATTCATATAAAAAACTTGGAATCTTAAATGTCGCAAAATTATGAAAAAAGAGGTTGTAAATTGAAAATAACCTTTTTAGTTTTTAAAGTGTGGTTGATTTTTTAAACAAAGGATATAATAAAACTAGTGAAAATGGTGTACAAATTCAAATTAGGTGATAATCTAAGTTTATCCAGATTAAAATCTATAGTGGCTCAGGTAAGACAAACATTTTTATTTGACTGAACGAGCTGAATGGCTTGTAATGGTTTAATTACAAGAGAAAGTGAAGAAACAAGGACATGTCCCACCGTTATAGTGGAGCACCTTCAAACAAGCATCTTTGCTTATTGGCCAAACTAAAGTGTCGTAAGAGTACAATTTTAATAAGAGCTCTACTACTAAACCTATCATTTGTAGGTAGTCAGTAAAACTGAAGCTAAAACTATGAATGTGGTTGACAACCCGTTTAACCGTACCAGATAGCTGATACAATACTTATACATTTTTGTTATAAATACATACTTAGAATACAATATAACACCCAGACAGAGAACAAACATCTGCGTTCCCCACACAAATATTTGTTCTCGATGGGGATCGAACCCACGACCTACGGCTCAGAAGGCAGAGCTACTACCAACTGAGCAGAGAGGCCAATCATCATATTTAACAGTTGTTTTTTTATGTTCCAGTGCATAGCAATAATGTCTCCAAACATGCTGCTTCTGGACATCGGCATGGCTATCAGCTTTCCCACCATAGCTGTGCCATACCTCCTACACTCTACCACGGACCTGTCAATGGACGACACCCAGGCATCCTGGTTTGGTAATTACTATCGGAATGAAGACTTTGACTACACCTTGAGATCCTCAAAAAAAGTTATAGACAATCCACACAACACTATCTAGCCCCAAACTAAGTAGAGCTTGTACTATGGGAACCAGATAGCTGATGTAATATTTCAACTGATCGAACCCACGAACTATAGCGCAGAGCTATTACCAACTGAGCTGAGAGGCCAATCAACAAAGAATCTTGAGTTGATTTTTGATATAAAATCTGAAGAATCAGAAGGGTTATATATAACATGCTTAGGGATCAAATTGTTAAAGCTTTTTGTTTTCTGTTTTCATGCCATCTCATTTGACAATATTATAATCATTATGTAGTCTAAAAAATCAAGCCTAATCCATTTAAAATCCTGTCCCAGGCACTATAGCGTCCCGTAAAAAACCAGTAGCAGGAGTAAAAACCAGTTGCCCCTGAAAATACATAAATCATCTATCCTAGATGCAAAGCCTTTTTTTGGCCAAAAAATATTCATGTGTGGATTTCTCGGCTTACGTTCGAAGGGAAGACTCGATGGTTCGATCCCACTTCTGCAGACCTTATATTACTGTCCTGATAAGAATTTGAACAGGACAGTCGCAGACAGTAATGTTTACAATTTGCCTCACAAGTTGCATCACGTCACCGTTGTTACACTGTATTGGTACAAACAAACCATTTCCGTAAATGCGTTGACCAAAGAATACAGACAAGAGTAGAAAGGCGTTCATGCATTATCTCTACAGATAATGCATGATCGTGCTATTTATAATAATTAGATTATGCGTTTTTTATAAATATAAATAAATAAAAAATGCGCCTTTTGTATTGGAACCGCTGTCGCCAGTTTTATATTTACTTACACTGTTTTATTTTGAAATATCACTAAATTTATGGATTCTTAGAGAACGAAAAAGAGGATTAAAGAAGTATTTGTTTTAACTCGTCGCTTGATTTCTTGTTCAGAAAGTAATTATTGTGCAAGAAGGTATTTTTCATGTATGACTACAGAAAAAAAACAAGATGGCGAGACGAGCTCGATATTACAGACCACAGTTGAACAACTTAGCATAGAATGGAGGGAATTGGAGAAGGCCCTTGCCTAGCAGGGGGACATAGAAGGCTCATAATAAAAATAATTACAACCGAAAAAACTACGGAGTTTTTAGGGAGAACGGAGCATGTGCTCATGTATTTTGGCGACACTTTTCCGGCTGCATGACAGTTATACTATGTTATATACGTGGTTTCCACTCAACGACCACGTGTTGAAAAGACATCGCTTTTTTGCAATGCTCATTGCAAAAAAGCGATGTCTTTTCAATGTCTACCTTTGCCGGTCGCAAGCTCGCAAGTGAAGTCTACCAGAGGCCAACAACCTTAATGCAATGTAATAACTCTCTAAAGGGCCTTACAATTCCATAAAATTTATTTATTTATTTATGCCATCGTTTTACACCAGTCAGTGCTGCGTTAACTTTGAGCAACGTTCAACTCGAGTACATACCGTTTAAAATATATAATACAAGTAGGTAAAAGGATAATTATGGTGGACGGCAGAACGTAGGTAATTTACTTAAAATTGACAGTAATTATCTTCGCCAACAATGTGCTCAGTGTGGTTGATTTGCTACAGTTATATTGTCATGTATGAACGTGCTTACTTGCTTACGTCGCTTCTAACATGTTCGTTATTTGAGAACAAGCAAACAAGAAAAAACAAGTAGTTTCAATGTCTTAAAGGCCTGCGCACATCTAGGCGGTGGCGATGGCGATCAGATGAAACGATGTCAAATATCACTGTCATATTTGACAGCGTTTCAGTTGATCGCCAACGCTATCACCGAAATGTGCGTAGGCCTTTATATTGTCGCTTGTAGTTTTTTTTTTTTTGGCGTCGCATAACTTGTAGATTAACATGTTTGATATTTGAAAACAATCAATCAAGAAAGAGCAAAGAGTTTCAATGTCTTTAATGCAAGCTTCTCTCATAGCCAAGACTATAAGATGACGATAAGATGTTAAATAGTCTGTGGTATTTATGCACTCTACTATATAATTTATAGATAAATAAAAAATAAAATAAATATTGTGGACAATTCACACAACACTACCCAGCCCCAAACTAAGCAGAGCTTGTAATATGGGAACCGGATAGCTGATATAATACTTGAATACATTTTTTTTTGTAAATACATACTTAGAATACAATATAACACCCAGACAGAGAACAAATAGATAGGTATAAAGATGAACTATCAACGGCATAAATAATTAAAACGAGATTAGTTTAATAGGATTAAAATATAATTCAATTAAGCTTTAGAAAGTAGTCAGGTGTCAATTTCAGAACTCGTTTTTGATAGTATAAACTCAGCTTCTCAAATTCCTAATTTTATAGTTCACTTTAGTAGTTTTGCTTATCTTAGATAGTGCCCGTTTCCGTCCCGTTTGTAAGTGGAAATATCACGCAACGCTGTCTATTCCCAAATCAACAAAGCTTGTTTTTTTTTAATTGAATAGTTTGTTAGGTGTTTTTATAACATCTAGACATAGACCCATTATCTATGTTCAATGTTCGAACCCACAACCTTTAGTGCAGATGGCGCAGCAACTACCAACTGAGCTGTGGAATATATTTTGGTTTTCTGTTAGTAAATTTCTTATAATTTGCGATCATACAACCGTTCTGCCCCGTTCGAACGGCATTATTTCGAAATCGAAATCGATACAGGCGTTCATATTTTGAGTACACAGGGCCAGGGGCCTAATTCTCGGGCCGATCTCGATCATTTAGCAATTTTACTTTATTACTTCTTTTCACAACTCCGCACTTTTTCACCGTTTTCCGTATATCGTAGCTGTCGAGGCTTTTACGATAAGGTCGTTGATGAATTACTCAAGGAAATCTGCCATTCTCTCTTCGAAAAGAAGCAATAAAATAAAATTGCAAAATGATCGAGAACGGCCCGAGAATTAGGCCCCTGGAAGATGCGTTCCAAATTCAAGATTGAAAGCTAATTCAAAACCTCTTTATTTATAACCACAAACTTCTGCATATAAACTTGACAACTGGTTATTAAGGCAGAGCGGTGCTATTCCTGCAACACGGTTCTCTCAGGCGATTGCTAAAACCGCGTTCGATTTTCAAATTGAAAACTCACGGCGACTTCAGCGGCCGCCTGAACGAATAAGTATAGCACCGCTGGTGTGTAAAACAGGCCAGCTCTAATACGTCTCGGTTAATAACCCTGCTAATATTAAGAAGTTTTGATTTTGAATTTCCGTGCCCAGGAAGTCTCTCCTACCTCACCCAGCCTTTTGGAGCCATTATGTCCGGACCAGTGGTGGACTACTTCGGCCGTAAGAAGGCATCCTTCATCGTGAACGTGCCGCATCTAGTGGCCTGGATCATCATGTACTTCTCGCCGAATCTGCCGACCATCTTCTTTGCTAACGGCTTGCTAGGCCTCGGAACTGGGCTGATGGAAGCCCCGATCTTTGCTTATGTAGGGGAAGTGAGGTGAATATTACTTTTGTCGCAATATGCTACTATTCCCCAAGTATTCCTGACAGTCTTCCTTTTTCTTATGGTCACTATTCTCTTTTATTTTCACTAGTCCAACTGGTCCCAATGTTCGTTCTATTCCCGATAGCCCTACTTTTCTTAGCAGTCCTGCTACTTGTGCTAGTCTTTGCCATGTATGTAAGTTTATTGTAAGTTATATTTTGAAATAGAGTACCTATCTTTGTATTTATAAGTATCTCTGTATCCTAACTTACCTAGCGTGTCATAGTAATCAATAAAGAGTTATCTAAATATTGTATCTATCTGTATAGCTCGCTCACATTACACGTCTTTTTTTAGAGAATAGAAACTACATTTATGTATTTACTCCTCCTTTTTTGTCCATGTCGTCCTTCACACAATACACCTATCTTTTCTTTGGCCTACCTCTACCAACATATCCATTTGCCAAAATCTTTTTTTATGTTTTGTTTCTAGTGAGCCATCTATACGAGGAGCTCTGTCCACAGCCACACAATGCTTCCTCGCCATCGGCATCCTTAGCATGTACTTCCTCGGTACCGTAGTCTACTGGAGACAGGCAGCCCTCATCGCTTTAGCAGCACCCATCACTGCTATGCTGCTGATTCTACTTGTAAGTCCTGAAAACATTAAAACGTTATTATTGTATGTACCGCGACACCTTGTTGGCTGATTTAAAGATCCAGACGATACGTCTCTTGAATAAAATGGATCACAAGTCAAGACTGTACAAATGTTATGTACCTCTTGCTGATTGTAGTACTCTGGGCTAT
The DNA here is from genome assembly GCA_939531255.2 of Thera britannica. Taxonomy (NCBI): domain Eukaryota; kingdom Metazoa; phylum Arthropoda; class Insecta; order Lepidoptera; family Geometridae; genus Thera; species Thera britannica. Next base: position 4,902,142 of record OW618042.2, on the reverse strand, counting down.
TTCTATGTTCAGGGTTAGAGGTGTGACAAATTTCTGAAGCAATCTTATTTTACTGCACATTTACAATGAAACCTGATAAGTAGACAAACAACTTATTGTGACACGTCATGACTAAATAAACATTTGTAATGAAACTGTAATTACTAGACTATAGCTCTGACTAAATCTAGATTTTTGTCTTACTCATGGAAGTTTCCGACATTTCCATTGAGCTCCCTGGTTACATGGAGTACCTCATGCAAAAATACAAGGGAAATCAACGCACGAGCCGACTTCGTTCACCCATAACTTTGGTAGGTACTTCTTTACACCTCTTTTGGGCGCGACTTTCCATAAAAGTTTAAAAAAAAAACCCCAAGGTAAAAATGCCTGTTAAATTTAAGGCCAACTCCAGAATGCTTTAAAGTTTTGGAGGTTCAGTGATGAATGAGGCAGTCAGTTACTGAGTGGACTTTTCATTTATAAATAAAGAGTTGGTTGAAATTGTGTTTTAGGTTCCAGAAACTCCCGTCTGGCTTCTCTCTCAGGGCAGAGAAAAGGACGCCCTAAAGTCTCTCTGCTACCTCCGCGGATGGACCAAACCCGAAGTCGTTCAAGAAGAGTTTGCAAAGTTGGTCGTCCATTCCAGAAACCTGACGAGATGTGTGCTCTGCTGCCAGGATGAGAAGGAAGAAGGATTCGAGGATACGGGTGATTGTGAGCATCGGAAACTGAATATTTTTAAGAGGTAAGTCGATGCTAGGGATCTGCAGGCCGATCATGTAACTTTTGTTGCAATGGTTTCAATAAGATTTTGATTGAAACCATTGCAACAAAAGTTACATGATCGGCCTAATGGTGGCCTATTGGAAAACATTGGCATTGCACTGCGTCTTTTTGACTGAGACCTTTCTTTTACGTCTGGACCTAGAACAGCGCTGGCAACCATCAAACCAAAACACAACAATGCAATCATCACTGCTTAGTGACAGATATAGGTACCCATAGGTGGTACTTTCCCAAACTATTCTAGAGAATTACCAAGTTTGTGTTTATTTACCAAAGTAAAAATAATGTGATCTAATACAATGTGTGTGTATTCAGGTTCTACCAGAAATTCAACGTCGTGATGATATGCAAGGAAACGCTGAGACCGTTGAGTTTGATCCTTATGTACTTCCTATTCTTCGTGATGAGCGGCCTTACTCCAATCCGGCCCAACATGGTCAATATCTGCGACGCCTTTGGCATGGCTGACGATGGAAAAAATGTTGTGGTAAGCAACTTGATACAATACCTTTCTTTGAAATATACTTTGAATGTTGAATGTTGAAGAATGTTGCCGTAGATTTTGAAAGGCTTAAAGGAACACATACCAGTGAATGAACAGCAGCATCTCCTCGGCACACGGACTAAGCGTGGTGGCATGTGATATGATAATGATTTTCCTATTACTATGTTGGCTGTGTGAAAATCATTGTTATGATAATTATTATTATAACAAATGCAGAAGAATGATGCATTGAAGAATGCAGAAGCTACTATTTGACTTTAAGTTGATAAGTCTGCAGCGAAGCATAGTCATCAATAGTTGATACTAGTGATTTTCAAGTTTAATTAGCATTAGTTAATTTTTACTCTTCTTTTACAGTTCATGGTTGGTGTTATCACCTTCCTAGCGTCCATCATCGTGATATTCCTCATCAAGCTAACTGGTAAACGGAAACTCGGCATCACTTCCATGCTGGGAACCGGAGTCGCCTGTGCTGCTCTCAGTGCTTACGCCAAGATGTACTTGCCTGATACTGTCTTCTCGTTCGATCGAGCTACATTCCCGAAAGAGACGAGCTATGCTCCACTTGTGTTCTTTTATGCGCTGGCGCTGTTCACCGGGTCTAATGTGTCGTGGGTGCTGCTTGGAGAAGTTTTTCCTTTTAGGTAAGGATTTTGTCTTGGTATTTGATTGAATTAGGTTTCCAAAACTGTTTGAAAATAATTAGGGCAATTAAGCCCCTATACGGTAGACCAAGACCATGTCTACCTACCATGCTAATAAGGTGATGGTGTGAATTGAACTTCTTCATGCATAGATCCCACCCTCTCTATGCGGGGAATAAATCCTTGACTATCAAATCACAGGCAGAATTGTTCAGCAGTTGAGTAGCGAAGATTCAAACATTGCTATTTTTTTGTATCAGGAGTCGCGCTTCAGCCCAAGGTTTTGGTGCCGCCTGGAACTACCTCGTCACCTTCGTCGGAGCCAAGACTTATGTAGATCTGGAGACCAGCTTCCAGCTCTGGGGAACCTTCGCTGTATACGCTGCTTTTGGCTTCATAGGCACAATATACCTGTACTTCTTCATGCCAGAGACCGAAGGGGTACCGTTACATGATATTGAGACTTTCTATAACGGCAAGTTCAGATTTTTCGCCAATGATCCGTTCATCAGATTCTTCAAGAGGTTTAAGAAGAAGGAGAATAGCGATCTCGGACTTTAGCTTTAAAGTAAACTTATGCTTGATTTTGGCTTTGATTATACTACTTTCTACGACCCAAATACATGTGTGTTATATACCGATTGGGTACCGACCGACAGTCCCACTTAAAAAAGTGGCCCAGAACCGTACGTGATTTTCGTTTTGTTGGTTTGCTTTGAATATACAAAATGTTGGAAATATTGAGTTTTATTATATTAGTTATGAATTATCGTAATATACGTAAATAGGTATTGTAGCCGGTTTTAGGTAAAAGACAACATTTCTGAGGCTGAGCAACGAAACACATCACTAGTCGGGAATGCTGAAAGAAGATGGCGTCGTAATGCGTAGTTTTTGGTTTTCCGTGAGATTTAGATTATACAGATTTCTAATTTTATTATATTCAATGAAAAGCTTTCGCTGTATTAGTATCTACTGTTGTAAATAGTCAACTATGAGCTATGCCCTTCAGCAATAATGTAAACGCCCAAACGCTGAACGCTCAAATGTATGAGACTGTCGGAAAGTAAAATAATAATGAAAATGAATCATTTATGTACATAATCTAGATTGTTTTATTGTTTATCCACAGTTTGTAGGGACAGGAAATAGCTAACTCGTAAATAGGTAAGGTTGTTGTACGGAAATCTTTTGCACGAGACAAGGCCTACCGCAAGCTCTGTCTGGCTCTGTCTCTGGATCTGCTTTTGAGTATGTATGAGTGCTCACAAGTGTATTATACTGTGTCGTTTCGAGGTAGGATTTATTTAGACAGCACTCACACAGACTCAAAACCAGAGTCGGAAACAGAGTCAGACAGAGCTTGTGGTAGGTCTACAGCATGAGACGTAAGATGAATATGATAAGAAGAATAATATTAAAATACTTTACCTACTAACATGATAGCAATAAACCATCTTAGAATTATCTAAAGTGGGGATTAGAAGGTTTATGATCAACAAATGCCTTGACTTTGTAGTAATGTCTGTACCTATTTTGCAAATAACGCGTGTACCTAATGCTACCCGGTTTTGGGAATAAGACATCCCTACTGGGACCGGGAAGACGAAGCGTAGGGCGCCACCCACCAGATGGACCGACGACATTGTTAAGATCGCGGGAAGTCGATGGATGGAAAGGGCTCAGTGTCGTTCTTCCTGGAAATGTGGAAGGGAGGCCTACGTCCAGCAGTGGACTTCTTCAGGCTGATGGTGATGATAATGACTGAGACCGGGCGATGAGACACATAACGAGTTGGGGTTAAAAAGCTGGCGTCGGGATGCGTAGAGGATTGTTTTTAGGGTTCCGTAGCCAAATGGCAAAAACGAAACCCTTAGATTCGTCATGTCTGTCTGTCTGTCTGTCTGTCTGTCCGTCCGTGTGTCATAGCCATTTTTCTCCGAAACCGTAAGAGCTAGACTGATGAAACTTGGCGAGTAGATAAATTTTGGGGGTCCCCATACTTGAAACTGAAACTCAAAAAAATGTTTTTCATCGAACCCATACGTGTGGGGTATGTATGAATAGGTATTCAAAAATGATTCTAATATAGTTTTTTTCTAAACTGAATAGTTTGCGCGAGAGACACTTCCAAAGTGGAAAAAAGTTGGTCCCCCCCCCCTCTAACTCTAAAATAAGAGAATGATAGAACTAAAAAAAATATATGTTGTACAAAAAAATATATATGTAAACTTTCAACGATATTTGGTTTGAACGAGATCTAGTCAGTAGTTTTTTTTTTATACGTCATAAATAGTAAACCGCAATTTACCTTTCGACGAACTACAAGAACCTTTATATTATGTTACTTGATGCTACGGAACCCTTCATGGGCGATTCCAACTCGCACTTGGCTGCTTTTTTTTTCATTTTAATTTCTCAGAACTCATTTCTACCGCTTAGTTCACTCTTCTAATACCAACTTTAACTCTTTAGACATAGCGGTGGCGCGTCCTAGCAGCTTCAAAAAAAATATTCTTGAGAATTTGGTATACCTAGGTATAGTACTTAACTTACTGTGGTAAACGGTGTTGGTACCACAATTAATAAAACTTAGATAAAACATTTTCTTTAGCCATATTTATTGTTTGTTTACCCTAATAAATGAAAAAATAAAAAACAATTTTCGCGCTACCTAAGGAGCTAAAGTTGCCAATAAAAAAGTGAACTAAGGGGTACAAAGGAGATCGCTTACCAGCATTAGTGCGACAGCGAGCTGTTGCAAATAATTGGCATGGATTACGGCAGTGCGTTCTAGTAAGAATTCTATAACATAATTTATTGTTTGCCATGTTTTGTACACATACAGAGTTCTAGCTATATTCAATGGATAGTTTTCGCCGTAATACTAAGCATAAAAATACAAGGTGCAAAATACTACTCCCTAAATCTTTAGTATCTTTATTTCATGGTTCTTGGTCGTAAGGGATAAGAATGCCATCGAACGAGAATGTTGTCTATAGAATAGAAGACAAAAAGATGATTAGGATGTATGGCAACGGAATTTGGTCTCCTTTTAAACCGAATTCAAATAAAAAAAAAGCAGCTAAGTGCGAGTCGGACTCGCCCATGAAGGGTTCCGTAGCATCAAGTAACATAAATAAAGGGTCTTGTAGTTCGTCGAAAGGTAAATTGCGGTTTACGAACTATGACGTATAAAAAAAAACTACTGACTAGATCTCGTTCAAACCAAATATCGTTGAAAGTTTACATAGTAATGTACAACATATATTTTTTTTAGTTTTATCATTCTCTTATTTTAGAAGTTAGAGGGGGGGGACCAACTTTTTTCCACTTTGGAAGTGTCTCTCGCGCAAACTATTTAGTTTAAAAAAATACGATATAAGAAACCTCAACATCATTTTTGAAGACCTATTCATAGCCCCACACGTATGGGTTTGATGAAAAAAAGTTTTTTGAATTTCAGTTCTAAGTATGGGGACCCCCAAAATTTATAGTTTTTTTTTATATGTTTGTGAGAAAATCTTAATGCGGTTTACAACATACATCTACTTACCAAGTTTCATCAGTGTAGCTCTTATAGTTTCGGAGAAAAGTGGCTGTGACACGGACGGACAGACAGACAGACATGACGAATCTATAAGGGTTCCGTTTTTGCCATTTGGCTACGGAACCCTAAAAAGCAGCCAAGTGCGAGTTGGACCCGCCCATGAAGGGTTCCGTAGCAACAAGTAACATAATTTATAGGTTCTTGTAGTTCGTCGAAAGGTAAATTGAGGTTTACGATTTATGACGTATAAAAAAAAAACTACTGACTGGATCTCGTTCAAACCAAATACCGTTGGAAGTTTGCATAGTAATGTACATCATATATATTTTTTTGCTTTAACATTCTTATATTTTAGAAGGTACAGGAGAGGGAGGCAAACACATTTTACCACTTTGAAAGTGTCTCTCGCGCAAACTATTCAGTTTAGAAAAAACTATTTTAGAAATCTCAACATCATTTTTAAAGACCTATTCATAGACACTTGATTTCATGGGTTTGATGAAAAAATATTTTTTGAGTTTCAGTTTCAAGACCTCAAAAATATATTGTTTTTTTATATTTTTGTGTAAAAATGTTAATGCGGTTTTAGAATACCATCTACTCGCCAAGTTTCATCAGTTCAGCTTTTACAGTTTCGGAGAAAAATGGCTGTGACATACGGATGGACAGACAGACAGACATGACGAATCTATAAGGTTTCCGTTTTTGCCATTTGGCTACGGAACCCTAAAAAGAACAGGTTCGCAATTCGGCTGTATTTTTTTTGTTTGCTATCGCATAACTTTGTCGTTTGATGAGCCGATTTGAAAATTCCTTTTTATCTGGAAGGTATTTTTTCAGATTGGGTGTATACAAATTCCATCAAAATTGGTTCAGCAGTTTAGGTCATGAAGTCGGTTTCTCAAGTTTTTTAAACTTCAGCTTTGGCTACATAGTGGGCCAGTCATTAAAATGACAGTCGAGATAGTCCCGCCATCTTCTCCGGGGTCAACGACCTTGTGGGGCCCAATCAGATAATATTTTGGACCAAAGCACGTCCGGCCTATGGGCCACATGCCATGCCCAATCCCATTTGAGGTTTGCCGTTTTTCCAGTCACATCGATTATTTGTTGTTTTGAAGCGCAGTAAGTATTGTTTGTATGCTGTGTAAAGGAGGTTCTCAATTCGATGGTGTTTTTAGGGTTCCGTAGCCAAATGGCAAAAACGGAACCCTTATAGATTCGTCATGTCTGTCTGTCTGTCTGTCTGTCTGTCCGGCCGCGTCACAGCCATTTTTCTCCGAAACCCTAAGAGCTAGACTGATTAAACTTGGTGAGTAGATGTATTCTGTGAACCGCATTAAGGTTTTTACACAAAAATAGAAAAAAAACTATAAATTTTGGGGGTCCCCATACTTGAAACTGAAACTCAACAATTTTTTTTTCATCGAACCCATAGTGTGGGGTATCTATGGATAGGTCTTCGTTTCTAATATCGTTTTTTTCTAAACTGAATAGTTTGCGCGAGAGACACTTCCAAAGTGGAAAAAAGTTGGTCCCCCCCCCCTCTAACTTCTAAAATAAGAGAATGATAAATCCAAAAAAATATATGTTGTACATTACTATGCAAACTTCCAACGATATTTGGTTTGAACGAGATCTAGTCAGTAGTTTTTTTTTTATACGTCATAAATCGTAAACCGCAATTTACCTTTCGACGAACTACAAAAACCTTTATATTATGTTAATTGATGCTACGGAACCCTTCATGGGCGAGTCCGATTCGCACTTGGCTGCTTTTTTTTATGTTTATTATTGCATAACTTTGTCATTTATGACTTAATTTAAAAAAATATACCTGAAAGAGGATACTTCCAGACTTCCAGGCCCCTAATTTATAAAGCTGACAATTCGACATATATGTCAAAAAGCGACAAAATTGTGGAATTGTCGCGCTTTTGTGACATATATAAGCGTGACAATTCCACAAATTTGTCGCATTTTGACATATATTTCGAGTTGTCAGCTTTATTAAATAGGGGCCTGTAGGTCTACCATGAGCTCTGTCTGGTTCTGGTTTTAAGTCTATGTGAGTCGTAGGATTTTACCTGCACCTTGCACCTCAGGAACTAACACGACAAACTAATAACTTCTACTATATACCGCATACAATAGTAGGTAGGTATGCTTAAAGTCTAGGTGGCAGGTACTGTATAGTGTGGCAATATAATGGTGATGAGCCGATAACACAAACCCATGATTGTGTCGAAATGTATAAAAGTACTTCACTTCATAATGCATTGTTTTTACATAATGTCGTTTTACCTTTTATCGGCTCATTTAACGAGTTTGACTCTCCGAGGTGAACGCGTCAAGAGCGTGATTTAAAAAAATATATTTACGCTACCGTCTTTTTAAATAATGCATTTGTTTTTAGTTGGACTGAATTAGGTTACATATTAATTAGATCAGTCATATTTATGTGATAAGTTTTGTTTTTTAATTTTGTAAAAATGGTGCACAAACTTCAAATTGAAGAGGTGTCTACAAGAGTTACTACAACCAGACTGAGGTGTATAACATCACAGGTACGTATTTTGGATATTATGTTAAGTTATTCCTGCATTTCCTAAACTTTCATCCTTTGTGGGAACGAGCAGGAACGTCTATGCCGATTAAAATAAGATATTAACAAAAAAATACAAAAGACACATAATAGTAACATTTGAACATCATATTTAAACAATATTAAGATAAATTGTTTTGGAAAAAGGGGATGACTCAGACTAAAATAAAATAAAATAAAATAAAAGATAAATCTTTGTGTTTTTTTGCTACTGCAGCAACACGGAGACAAACTTGGTTCGGACGAGCGGTAATAATCCATACCTTTTGTTATTGTTGACATAATACCTATTATTAGTAAATAAAAAGCATGACAGCTTGACATATTAATAATATACACCGTTGAAAGTTCTCAATTCAATGCAAAAAGAACATAAGTAACATAAAATTCTTAGCATTGATTACAAAAACAATAAATCTTCGATGAATTGTAATTTGATACATAATTTAACCTAATTGACCGAGCAAGCGAAGCGTCTCTGCAAAATTTGCTTACATCTGTTTGTTTTTATGCATGTAAAATATGCCTTAATAAAGCGGTGTGCTAGCCCTCCAAATATTTAAATATTTTGGAATGAAATGAAATGTTTGAAATGAATGATTTACTTTAAATATGGTTAGGTGGTTATGGTTCTTAAAGTATTGTTATCAGTTGTATTGTAATGCAAATTGTAAGATTTTTTACAATATAAGTGCATTATTAATACTTTTTTATATACAACATTAATATAGTTATGATACGTGGTAAATAGTTTTATTAAAATATAAAAAAATACTTTTAGTCTAAGATCCCGCTATAGAAGGACCTTCACCGAGCTGGTTATTTAATGAAACGTATTTTATATATAATTAAACATGCCAATAAATATATTCTATATGGGTTGCCCATCACATTTCAGTTCAGGATAATTATGATTAATTAATAAATAAAAAAAATAAAAAACTTTCCACTGGTTTGTTTATTAAACAAATTCTATACCAATCGAAAGTATAGATCCCAGTATTTTTATTCAATAAACATACCGGTGCAAAATGCTAATATCGATTTACCTGTTTATACCTGGCTACCCGAGAGTTGTGACTGGAAAAAAATAGGCAACCTAACCGTTTGTATATTCTATGGGGTCTATACTTTCGATTGGTATAGAATTTGTCTAATAAACAAACCGGTGGATTTTTTTTTATTAATTTTATAGTGTTTACTACACTTAAGGAAATCACAAAGATTTTTATAATGTCCCAAAAGTTAAGAGCCGAGCGGGATTTGAACCCGCGACCTTCCCCTCGGTACGGGGCTGCGCTGACCACTGCGCCATCGGATCCTAATCACACTCGACGAATAACTCTTAGGGACTGTTCGAAAAAATCTTTGTGGTTTTTCTGTGGGAAAATCTTTGTGATTTCCTTAAGTGTAGTAAACACTATAAAATTAATAAAAAAAAAATATGAAAAACGCAAGGTGACATCTCTCGTCGATTCAACTGAATGCAACTTCGGTTATCGAGCAGGTTAGTTGACTATAACGTCAAAACTGTAGATGGAGCCACGGTCGCGTTAGTGCCGAACAGTCCCTAAGAGTTATTCGTCGAGTGTGATTAGGATCCGATGGCGCAGTGGTCAGCGCAGCCCCGTACCGAGGGGAAGGTCGCGGGTTCAAATCCCGCTCGGCTCTTAACTTTTGGGACATTATAAAAACCGGTGGAAAGTTAAAAAAACAATTTTTTTTTTAATTATTAATTAATCATGTCCTGGACTGAAATTTGATAGGCAACCCATATAGAATATATTTATTGGCATGTTTAATTAAATATAAAAAACGTTTTATTAATAAATAACCAGCTCGGTGAAGGTCCTTCTATAGCGGGATCCTATACTATTTGGAAGCCTCCTTCTTTTATAAGTCGGTTAAATTTAAATGCTATCGTTTTATTTGATAATATAAGTAAATAAATAAGTAGCCAGTGAAGCCAAGGCTTTACTGGGGATAAAAAACATCATATAAAAAGATCTGCTTAGCGAAAGAAGTTTAGGGAAAACCTTGCTTATGGTTCCTTCACGTAATAGTCAACATTCGATCTTATTTTAATTTGATCACAAATTTTAATGCTCTTTATCAGAAAGGGAATCTTAAGTGCAATGGTCGCGTCAGACTGGCACCTAAATTCACATAGCTATAGACCGATTCAAAGTGATCCTTGTGATTCGACTAAATAAGACTCCAATTTGGGGGTCAAAGTCGTGATGCTGTATTCGTTTTTTTTACACTTTTAACATTTATCTAATACGACTCACAATTTGAAGTTAAAATTGACACGTTAATAAAACGAATTCAGTCTTGATTCACATACCACGATTCTGTTGAGTCGGCTTTATTGGACATGGGTTGCTCGTCAGTAGTACGGATTTTCAATACAAAAGACTTCAACGCATTAATACAAAACGCGGGAGAAGCAGTGGGTCATGGGTCGAGCCAAAATTAGGAAATCATGTTTCTGGCCCCATATTTAAGGAGATGGTATATTAACATCACAGTTATGCGACCAAAAAAAAAGGAAAACTAAGGTATTTTGCATCTAAAAATAGTTTTTTCGAGCGATCGTAATTACTACTTCGGGACGCACATCCAACCTTAGCAAAGGTCTGGGTGGAAATTTACATATTTATCCAATAAATAATGGCAACAGAATGATGTCATGCTTTGATACCACATAACTAATAATAGAGAGAACCATTTGATTACAGCGAATCTTGAAAAAGGGCTAGATTTTGAGATATTGCAAACAAAAATTTGAGAGGTCGATTTCGCTAAATCAACTTATTTCAAACTAGCGGCCTGCCTCGGCTTCGCACGGGTGGATATAGTTTTTAAACACATAAATATAACCTATGTTACTGAAGGTGAATGTAGCTTTTCAATGGTGAAAGAATTATTGAAATCGGCACAAACTACACATAAAAATGCAAATCTTTCCTAATTATTAATAGTTATAGTGTAAATTTAGATTTTACAGGCAAAAAATTGACATACGAGTAGCAATCGTCAAATTTAAGTATCCTAAGATTTTTTTTACAGTACAGAATTCTTCTAATAAACTGAAGCTAGGTAAGTTATGTGTATTAAAAGTCTTGGCTCAGCATAATACCTAGCTATTGTGTTTTCCAGTTGATAGCATGCTCGTCTCCATACCTCCTGCTTTTGGACCTGGGAATGGCAGTCAGCTTCGCCACCATTGCGTTACCAGATCTACTGCACGCGCCGGAAGGACTGTCTCTCAACGACTCACAGGCTTCATGGTTTGGTGAGTATTATCTATTTTTTATTGATTTACTACACTGAAGGAAATCACAAAGATGTAGATGGAGCCACGGTCGCGTTTGTGCCGAACAGTCCGTAAGAGTTATTCGTCGAGTGTGATTATGATCCAATGGAGCAGCGGTTAGCGCAGCCCTGTGCCAAGGGGAAGGTCGCGGGTGCAAATCCCGCTCGGCTCTTATCTTTTGGGACATTATAAAAAGTATTCTCTAGTCCAACTGGACTAGAACTGGCCAGTGCATATAAGTATAAGTATATTTAGGTACCTATATTAGTTGCTAAGATTGACAGAGTGCCAAAAGTATTAACTTTTGACACCCTGTTAGCTAGACAGGGAGTATATAGTAACTTGCATTATTACAGGGTGTTTTATTACTTTTTGACATCCTGCATGTTTCAAAGTATGTAAATAAGAATTTTGAGATTAGGCGCAAAAAACCTTTAAGCCCGTCACACACTTAGCTATAATATATATATTAATATAAATGATAGCAAAGCATATTACAATGTATGAACAAATATTCAAGTGACCGCACACGGAGCTATATATATTTCTATGACGTCACCAACTTATACCGTAATTCGTATTACCGGCATATTTAAATATATTATAGCTACGTGTATGACGGGCTTTATTTGAAGTTGTCACGTTTCGAATTTGTGTTAATTTGCTCACTCAATCATAAACTGAATCTTTATTATTATGTCTTTGTCATGAAGTATGCTAACAACGGTAAAAAATATTATATTGTATTGTATTCTAAGTGTGCATTTACAAAAAAAAATGCGCACTTATAATACAATATAACACCCAGACAGAGAACAAAGGCTGTGTTGACCACACAAATGTTTGTTCTCGGTTGTGATCGAGCCCACGACCTACGGCGCAGAAGGCAGAGCTACTACCAACTGAGCCGAGAGGCCAGTCATACATACCCCACAAATACGCATTATGCAAAAATACGCGTACGTTTTCAAATATACGAATTTATTTTCCTTCGTAGTAAGCAACTGCTGACCTGAATTACTTTCATTTTCGACTCGCTTGTTGAATTTGCATGCAAGATTAGTAAAGTTGATAGAGAAGAATGATAAAGTTAATTGAATAAGGCAACTCTCCCCTTCATCACAGCCAAGATTCGAAAAAAATTAAAAGTTTTTTACGCGCCTTGCCACATTATGGATTAAAAAATATAAATTTGGGAATAAAAATATTGAAAATTAGGTAATTTTAATTATAATATTGCATGCTATTAGCTAAATATGCGGAACATTTTTAATAAATTGCAACACCCTGTTACACCAATTTCAACCAAATAAAGAAATTATATTCTATTATAGAATAAGAGATAAGAGATCATACGAATAGTCGTATGATCTCTTATTCGGCATTGCGTGGAAAATGCGCTCATTTCTTTGCAGATATTCAGTATAACCCCCGAATACTGAAACGCAACTCAGATTTAAGCACGTCTCAAGCGACGAATATTTGACAGATTTTCATTGAAAACTGTCAAATATTCGTCGCTTGAGACGTGCTTAAATCTGAGTTGCGTTTCAGTATTCGGGGGATGTAAATTTAATAGTGTCAGATCGTAGAATTAGATTTTGGATCAGTACATAATATAACAGCCAAGAAGTGAAACGATTTTTTGTGTTCTCACAAGCCCACTTAAAACTAAGAATTAGTTTGTTGGCATATAGACTCATTTTGAAACAAACATGCGGGGAACTTTTTAACCGACTTCAAATAAAAAAAGAGGTTTTCATTTCGTATTGTATAACTATCTGACTTATGCAACACCACCACCGACATTCAAACCTAGTGAATGAATGGAAATTGATGGAAATTTGTATTTTGGAACTGCGTAACGCCGAATGGGTCGACCAGTGACAATCGGCTTAAAGTTCACTTCTTCTTCTTCTTCTTTTTCTTCTTCTTCTTATCGTGTCACTGATTCTTTTGAACCAAGTGTGGTGAAAGGATTTTAAGTGCGCCTCGAAGAGGCTCCTTTCGTGCACTTGACACATATTTTCGAATTACGTTCACTTATAATGGATTTAGACATAGACATAGACATTTATTTATTTACTACATAAGCACACATAAACCAGTAAAAAACAAGGACACTAAAAGAAGAAAGATACAAACAATACATCGATACTGGAGAAGTACGTCGTGTTTCTCTGTGCTACAGCAACAAAAGGGCCTTGACTCAGCATAATGCCTTAGCTACTGTGAGGAAGCTATGCGCTGGTATTCCGTCAGACCGTAGGCCAATAGACCTTGTGAGACACAAAATATTGTTGTAAGTTTGATTTCAAGTTAGACAATGAGGCTACTGCGGGCGTCAATTCCAGCAACACGGTTCGATTGAGTGATCGTCGAGTGATCGCTGAATCCGCGTTCCATTTTCAAAATTTTCAAACAAAAATTGACAACTCACATCGATTTACGCGATCGCTTGAGTGATTTGTGTTTTCAGAATCGCCACCCTGTTCTGTTCTTCCATTTCCATTCTCCTCTATCAGCCGTCATCTCTGTATTCATTTCATGTCATGTTGTCTCAAATAGTTACTATTATATTTTACCTACACGACACAATCGATGCAACATTTCAAATAGCGGAACATAATGTTTTAATGGCACCTACTAAATACTTTGACCTCTTATAACCTGTCAGTTAACCTTTATCAATGTCCCACATCAATGTACTACCGATGAAGCTACTTGGCCATTTATTAGAGTTCCGTAGCCAAATGGCAAAAGCGGAATCCTTATAGATTCGTCATCTCCGTCCATCATATCTGTCCGTCCGTATGTCACAGCCATTTTTCTCCGAAACTATAAAAGCTAGACTGATGAAACTTGGCGAGTAGATATATTCTGACTGGCCTCTAGCTCAGTTGGTAGTAGCTCTGCCTTCTGCGCCGTAGGTCGTGGGTTCGATCCCCACCGAGAACAAATATTTGTGTGGTGAACATAAATGTTTGTTCTCTGTCTGGGTGTTATATTGTATTCTAAGTATGTATTTACAAAAAAAAAAAAAAAATGTATTCAAGTATTATATCAGCTATCCGGTTCCCATATTACAAGCTCTGCTTAGTTTGGGGCTGGGTAGTGTTGTGTGAATTGTCCACAATATTTATTTATTTATTTATTTATTCTGTGAACCGCAAAAAAAAAAAAATTGGGGGGTCCCCATACTTGAAATTGAACCTCAAAATTTTTTTTTTCATCAAACCCATATTATGGTATCTATGAATAAGTCTTCAAAAATTACCGCAATTTACCATCGACGAACTACAAGAACTTTTATATTACGTTACTTGTTGCTACGGAACCCTTCATGGGCGAGTCCGACTCGCACTTGGCCGCTTTTTTTTACTAGCTTATTTGCCCATCTTTCTAACGTGTCACACCAGTTTTTTCAAAACAGTTTGGTGAAAGGATTTTAAGTGCAACTTAAAGAGGCTCCTTTCGTGGACTTGATACAGGACAATTGCCTATTTTACTATTTTAAGCAGGTAGGTAAGTAGTTAAGTGAGCACTGAGATGACGAATGATAGGGGTGAGTGGAAGAAGAAAACCTGTTGTGCCGACACTTAAGAGGGAATCACACAGGCGACTCTCCATACAAACGTAGTCCCTTATTTCCTCCCTGGATAATGCCTCTAAGAGTAACCATTTTGTCACATAAAATCCAGATCTGCTATATACTCGTATGTTTTTTTTTTTTCAGAAACTTATTTATAAAGAAAATATCACCTCCAATTCATATTTCATATAAAACCATAATTATGAGGGTCATATTTTCTTTATCAACAAGTTTCTGAAAAAAAGGAAAACATACGAGCACGTATATAGCAGATCTGGATTTTATGAGACAAAATGGTTACTCTAGAGGCATTATCCAGGGAGGAAATAGGGGACTACGTTTGTATGGAGAGTCGCCTGTGTGATTCCCTCTTAACGTGAGATTAGGCCAGTAGGCCTACCACAAGCTCTGTCTGGCTCTGGTTTTGAGTCTGTGTGAGTGCTCACCAGTGTATTATACTGTGTGTGTGACGTTTCGACGTAGGATTTATTTAGTCATTACTCACACAGACTCAAAACCAGAATCAGAGACAGAGCCAGCCAGCTGGCCTACCATGAGCTTCATATGGTTATGGTTATGGCTAACAAAATTGTGCCAACAGTATCAACACATTCGAACCCAAGAAGAAAATGAATGTGTGGGTCAGCCTATCTATACACAACTTGACAGCCATAGCCATAACCATATGGGGCTCGTGGTAGCCCTGCAAGTAGTTCAAGCTCCGCTTAATTTGGGGCTAGATAGTGTTTCATTGTCCACAATATTTATTTATACCTTTTCATTGAACACAGTATTTTTGTTTACAGGAAGCCTGTCGTATCTCACGCAACCGTTAGGGGCAATACTCTCAGGGCCCATAGTGGACTACTTCGGCCGAAAGAAAGCTAACTTCCTAGTCAACATACCCCATCTGATAGCGTGGGTTCTGATGTATAACGCGTGGAACCTGCCGTCGCTGTTCGTTGCGAATGGCCTGCTGGGGTTCGGTTCGGGGGTCATGGAAGCACCGATTAATTCCTATGTCGGGGAAATAAGGTTGGTTTTTGCTTAGCTGTATTTTTGAACACCGCTCTGACTCAAGAAAAATGTATCGGTTTAAATGTATGCAGCAGTTCAGGTATCCACGATCTATTAACTTCATATAAAATTATGTAAAATGTACTTTAACACAACCTAGTTAAGGCTTAAGTTTCAAATACGATCACTTGCTAACTCAAGTGGAACTCATAATATAACTAAGTCCTCTACTCTCCTCCAAACTTCAAAAATACCAAAGAAAAGACATAATAATTCTGACTGAAGGCCTGCGCACACCTAGTTCGCTGGTGAACGCGATCAGTGAAACGCTGTCAAATATTGCTGTCAGATTTGAGATTTGACAGCGATATTTGACAGCGTTTCACTGATCGCTACCGCCAGCGAACTAGGTGTGCGCAGGCCTTTACCTGATAAAATAAACAGGGTTTTATATCTATTGAGAAATATTATCAATTCAATGGATTTGATCGATCATAAAGTTTTACTTAATTATTTCGTAAGAGTTTCTATCGTAGATTACTGAATTAGGTCAATGTTTTCGATGTTTTCAACTAAGTATGCCATGGAGTTTATCTTTGTATCAAGTGGGCAGCCTTACTGTCTGTGCCTACCACAAGCTCTGACTGGCTCTGGTTTTGAGTCAGTGTGAGTGCTCACCAGTGTATTATACTGTGTGTGTGACGTTTCGACGTTGGATTTATTTAGTCAACACTCACACAGACTCAAAACCAGAGCCTGAGGCAGAGCCAGACAGAGCTTGTGGTATGCCTACAGCTCCCATAACATTTTATACCATATTTTTTGACCACTTGCTTTGTTAATGGTACAAGATTTATATTGTTACCTACAACAAAGCATTGCTCTGCAGGTCATGCTCTTTTGTTTTAGCTACTTTGTTTTGAATATGAGCTTCATTAGTTTGTTCTAGATCATTTTCAGACTGATCAATTCCACATCTAGTAATAGGCCTCATAAACATTTTCACGAAGAAAGATTCTTTACCAACCTTCTGCAATCTTTACAAAGTTTTCATTAGTTTGTTCTAGATCATTTTCAGACTGATCAATTCCACATCTAGTAATAGGCCTCATAAACATTTTCACGAAGAAAGATTCTTTACCAACCTTCTGCAATCTTTACAAAGTTTTCCGGTTCGTGGTAACTATCAATGTCTCGCAGATCACGCCACGCACCATGCACATAATCTGTTGTCATTGATTATCCTCATCTTATTAGGTTGTCTGGAAGAGATCGCTCTTAGCCCATTTTACTTATTATTTAGTGATATTTTAAATATAAAATACAATTAAAAATTAAAAATTTGTTTATTCAGATGTCACAAGATCCATTCCTAAAGCTAAAACAACACAGACAATAGTAAAATAAAAAATAAAATAAACAGAGAACATAAACAGAGAATTTATGACAATGTAAAACTGGCGACAGCGGTTCCCAATCAAACGGCGCATAAAACCGCCTTTTTTTTTGTGGTGAAAATAGTAGGTAGCAAAAACCCCTGTTCGAGGAAAAACAACAAAAAACAATACAAAAGGAGTAAATACGTAAATCATTATGAATGAGTTGTTGAATGAAACACTACCGATTACTTTATTGACCTTTTGTTTATTACTCATATGTTTTTGTATTGTAATTATAGGACGCTATCAACTAACATTATTGAAATAACACGAATCACATGTTTTTATTCAAATAGGTTTATTGGCAGAATTGAATCTAGTGGCAGAAAATATTGACATATTTCAATGTTCTTTGAGCGAATTCTTAAAAGCTTCTTTTTTCATCCTGAGTTTATAACTTGTAATTTGTATAAATTTAAATGTATATTGCCTTTTTTTTGTTTTGTTGTTTTAATACCTACTTATTGATTGCATCCTCCGGTGTGTCTTATTGTGATTATTTTTATTATTTATTAACTGTTTGTGATTGTATAATAATTAAATCTGAAATTCGGAGGATGATGGCTGCGCTATCGTATTAGGGTACCCCTGTAAAGATAGAGCAATGTGTAAAAAAAAAAAAAATGAATTTAACTAGCCCGTAATGTGCTTTATTCCCATCAAACCCGAAGTTTGTTATTATTTTCTGATTAAGCCACGGGTTCCCTCATATTTTTTTCTTATTTACCGTCTGAGAGACTATTACTAAGAACATTATACATATTTTGACGGATTTTATCTCAAATTTTGAACTTAACGGGCCCGTAACGTGTTTTATTTTTATCAAACCAGAAGCTTGTTATTATTTTGTTGATTAAGAGGGTACCGAGCAAAATAGTTCAAAACGATAGTCACGGTTAAATCGATATTATGAATATACTTGCAATAATTAATCTAATATTATGAATAAACTATCTGAACCTGTGAACCTGACGACTGAACGTATTTACAATTATTCCGTTACAAAAATATTAATTGATGTGTAGTTAAATAAACAAAGTTAAGTAAAATTTGACAAATCGTATCGGCGTCAAAAACAAAATACTTAGTTTGTGGGAGTACCTACCAGATTGAAAAACTTGACCACTTACATTTAACAATATTGGGTAAGCCCATAGTTCGAGGCTCTAAACTTAGGATTGCACCTACACTCAGCGGCACAATTAACCGCCCACCTTGATATTTTACGTTTTTGGTTAAAAAAACAAATTGTGGCCTTACTTGTGAATGTTTTTTTATAACGTAGGTATATTGAAGTAAAATGAAAGATAATATTGTTTTTAATTATTACGTTTATTTATAAAACAGTCTGAAAAACACTTTGACCGTAAATTAACAAATGTGATGAAATGGCTTCAAAATAAAAAAATCTGCTGAATAAATGAATTCTAATAGTGCGTATTTCCACCTCTAGCCCTCATGACTTCCATCAAACGGTTTGGCATGCTGTCGATGACATCTTTGATCTGTTGTTGTGGAATGTTCTGCCTCTCCTCAATCACGGATTGTTTTAATTCATCTATGGTGGTTAGAGCTGGTATGCGGCTTCGAACACGTCTTTTTAAATTGTCCCATAAGTGTTCAATAGGATTTGAATCTGGGCTCCGGGAGGGCCATGTTAATTTTCGAATGCCGACGGTATCCAGGTACGCGGTAACAACTCTAGCAACGTGGGAGCGAGCGTTTCCTGCATTAATAAAAAATATTCGCCAATAAATGGAGCAAATGGCATTACATGAGGTTCCAACACTTCTGTTACATACCTCTGAGCATTTATTCCACCTCTTTCGAAGATAACCAAGTCGGTGCGTGCTTCGTCAGTAATGCCGCCCCATATCATGATAGAGCCACCTTGGTAACCTACTGTTTCCTCAACAGTACATGGTGCAAACCTTTCATTCTTGCGTCTGTATACACGCTGGCGACCGTCAGGACCGTGCAAACATATTCTTGTCTCGTCAGTAAACATAACATTCTTCCATTGTTCCATATTCCATTCGGCGTGCTTTCGGGAAAAACGAAGTCTTTCTCTCCGGTGGCCTACGAGCAATTGTGGCACTCGATATGATCGAAAAGCTCCAAGGGCATTCTCTCCTACTCTTCTTCTCACTGTTCTTTCACTCACTTGAACATTGCGAACCTCACGAAGTTGGTTTCGTGCCTCAACAGCTGTAGTGAACCGATTTCGTAGAACATTGGTCACAAGAAATCGGTCGTCACGAGCGGAGGTGCATCTTTTTCGGCCCTGTCCTGGTCTTCGCTCATAAGAGCCAGTTTCCCGAAACCGTTTCACTGCATCCCTTAAGGTGGTACGTGCGACACAAAGCTTCCGCGCCACGTAACGCTGACTAAACCCTTCGTCGATAAGAGCGACGGCTCTCGCCACTGAATTAGCATCAAATGGCATGTTTGTGATGTCCAAACACCAGCTTTAAGTTACGAAACCAAAACAAACTCAAATTGTTTACTTTTAATGCCACTGAAGCAATGTAAGCAGTATGGCAACGATAACGATAATGAGACGAAGTTAGATATTTATCCTATTCACAACTTATGCGTAAAAAATACAAAGTTAGATGGATAGTTTGTAATTTTTTCGTCACTACATTTCTCTCACACTTGCCTTATTTAGGCCGAATAACTTACAACTGCGATAACATCAAAACTTGCCACTTTAAAAGGGTGGGCGGTTAATTGTGCCGCTAAGTGTAGATTCAAATCTGAGATTTGAAACCCACATAGTCATCTTAGACAGTGTGCGTAGTTGTTTCTATAGACTAAAAGTGATACAGAATTAGGCCTTATCTTAGCGAAGAACTCCGGCTCAGGTTGGTGGAGTCTCTGGTGCTCTCTAAACTGAACTACGTCGACACGGTGTTTGGACCTCACCTCCTCGCACGAACTCAAAAATTATCCAAAGGGTAAAAAACGCGTGCGCTAGGTTCTGTTTCGCAATTCCGTCCAGCGGGGGTTCCGTTTTTAAATAGTCATCTTGTCTTGTACTTAAAAGAAGTCCCGCCGTAAACTGCACTTGGCATGTCTCTTGTTTGGTGTTATAAATGGAAAGACGCCAGCTTTCTTTTATAATAAGCTCATGTGGATGGCAAACCACCAAACCCATGGTAGGCGGTGCGCACCAGAACTTTTCACACAGCGTAATAGAACTGCAACGTTTCGAGGTAGCTTTCGATACGCTGCCATTAGTGGCAGCGTATCGAACACCTAGGTGTTGGAACAACATCCCTCGTCCGATCAGAATCAGAACCTTATAAAATATGAATGGTTTTAGGACTGGTCTCGAGCGTTTTTTACTTGAAGAGCAAATGAAACGAGAGGGTTTCAACAATGACGCCTCCATTATTTGATATAGATGTTTTTAAGTACCTACCTAATATTTTAAAATATTTTATGATTGGAATAAACAAGGCTATTTTCTCAAACAAACAATAAATCACATTTTTTTTATTAAGTACCTACCTAATCATATTTATCATGCCAACTTGACATTTTAAAGCACAAGTTTTAATTATTAATTGTTATACGTACATAGGTCATATCAAATATATTGTTTTCATTGCTACATAGCGATCTACCTGGCTCTGCGGTTAGAAGTGAAATATTCATGTATGCCGACGACGTAGCAGCAATTGTTACAGCGGAAACGTTGGATGAGCTCGAGCGGAATCTTAATGAAGCAGCAAAAGAACTAGCATGCTGGTTTAAAAGAAACGGCCTTGTACTGAACACCAACAAGACACACTTCATTCATTTTGCTATTTCAGGACGAACTTGTAGGAGCTTGTCTGTGAATGTGGATGACTTGCCAATCGAAGGAGTGGCGTCCACTACGTTTTTAGGATTGGAAATAGACAGAGCTCTCACGTGGGGCTCTCACGTTGAGAAACTGTGTGCCAAGCTGGGTAGTGCTTGTTACGCGCTGACTAGACTAGCGCGCATAGTGCCTAACGAAACGGTACGAATGTGCTATTTCGCCACAGTAAACTCGTTGCTTCAATATGGCGCCGAGCTGTGGGGGCGTGCTGCAGAAAGAGAAAGAGTCTTTCGTATGCAGAAAAGGGCCATTCGGGCAATAGCACGTGTATCGTCCCAACGCACTACCGTAAGACCTATTTTTCGAAAGCTGAAGATTTTGACATTTCCGTCAATCGTACTATTCCAGGTCGTGGTGTACGTCCGTCAAAACCTGGAGTCATTTCCAAAACAGTCGAATATGCAATGCCAGCCAGCGTAAAGGACGCACCCATATTGACAATTTTAAATTCAGGCTCAAAAACTGGTTCGCTGAAAAGACATTTATATAGCTTTGACGAATTTAATGAATTACCTACTGCAATGGTTAAGTAGTATAGACACAAGATTTTTATACTATTCATATAATTTTTACCTATAATTTTACATTTTTCCATGACATGTAATTTGACCTATTACCAATAAAATGTTTATACCTGTTTTTACCTGTTGCGCGATTGTATTATGTTTTTGTGTTTATTGTTTAAGTACCTGTCTATACCTGTAATGCCACGTTTCCACGCGTGCGTTCAACTCGACATTCAACGTGCACATTCACATTCACGCGCGTGGAAACGGTACGCCCGAGCCCGTAAACGCGCCCGTGAGCGTGAATGCCGCGAACCGGGCGAGTGTCGGTTTTTTGATGAATGTGCGGGTGCCCGGTGACTGTTTACACGCGCGCGGGCCAAATTGGTGTTGCCAATTATACAGATTTATCTGTATTTATACAGAATTTAGGGTAGTATTACAGATTACAGATTTTACCCTACTTTTATACAGATTTTTGGAATCTGATTTAGTCTATGATAAGATGAACATCTTTAAACATAATAAAGGCAAAAAATATTCATTTAGATCCACTTTTGATAATACTATTAGTATAGTTAATATAGTTACTAAGACTTCACTGTCTGTCCGTCTGTCTCCAGATATTTTGCTTTGGCACGTGGCAACACTGGTGGGCAGTCAGTCTCTCTCGCGCTTTCGTGACGAGTGGACGTTGCTAAAAAAAGTCGCTACGATCGGAGATTACTGTTGAGGTTGCATCAGTTAGAATAAAACCCCTGTGACTGTTGCTAAGACAACGAGTCAATTATTGTTTGACAAATGTCTTCATGTTTAGTTAGGTTACAAAGTCGTAATCACCGAGTACTCTTCTATATTGGTCGTAATAATTACAACATGGTCGATTGGTCTAACGAGACAATTTTGACTAACTAGTTAAATACTAGTTAGATTGTTTAACTAGTGGGCAGGGCAAAGGGCATACTTTTACATTTAGACGTATTTTGATGATCGGGGAATACCTACTTCGTAATTATTTACATATTGACTGTCAAGGTAATTCATAATTAAAAATACCGTAGAAAATGACACGGTAGTGAAACTACCGTATACCGTGTTTAAGCCAAAAATACCGTGCATCTACGGTAATTACCGTGTACCTGGTAACACTGGTTGCATGCCGCGCAGCTCGCCAGGCAGCTCGCCGGGCTGCACGGCATGCTTGTAAACAGCTTGAATGTTCGCCGGCCCGGGACGGGCTGCATGCCACGCAGCCCGCCAGGCAGCCTGCCAGGCAGCCTGCCGGGCTGCACGGCACGCATGGAAACATAGCATAATATATGTAATATATATACCCGTCTTATTATTATATTTATCACGGTAAAAAGCTGTTGCTTTAACTTTTTAATGATACCCTTAAGGCCTGCGCACACCTAGTTCGCTGGCGGTAGCGATCAGTGAAACGCTGTCAAATATTCGCTGTCAAATCTCAAATCTGACAGCGGTATTTGACAGCGTTTCACTGATCGCTAGCGCCAGCGAACTAGGTGTGCGCAGGCCTTTAGCTTCCGAGTGTTGGTGCGTTTATCTGTCGTACGTCGTCACCTCACGGTTCAGCTGAAAATCAGCGTTGGATAGGTAAGGTACCTGCCGACCTATTCAGCAATGCTGAGCTGAAACCTGTTGAGTAAATACAACATTATGTAGTTCTGATAGGCGGGTGGGTGGGTGCGTTTGACTCTTACCTAGTAGTTAGCCAATTTTAATATATTCCTTTTGGTCTCAAACATTACCTTAGACTACAAGGCCATAAAAGGCACGACCACCGACATACACTGTGACGCTATGAAACGTAAAGGTTTTTCACATCAGTCAGTCAAACACATTAGTTTTATAAAGACTTGCGTAAGATCTCTTGGATGATCAATCAAAGGCAACGCGTGTCCACTTTCCACAGCTGTAAGCCTACGACAAGCTCTGTCTGGCAAGGCAAGGCAAACGGCTTGGTTCCTACCGTTGTTTTATATGATCCTTTTATAAATCTAAAATAATAGCAGTGAAGTTCCAGTGTGGTGCCACTTAGGTGTAGGCCTACCACAAGCTCTGTTTGGTTCTGTCTCTGACTCTGGTTTTGAGTCTGTGTGAGTGTTGACTAAATAAATCCTACGTCGAAACGGCACACATACACAGTATAATACACTGTGGTGAGCACTCTTACAGACTTAAAACCAGAGCCAGAAACCGAGCCGGACAGGGCTTGTGGTAGGCCTACTGATGTTATTATTATTAAATATTTAAGCCCATCAACGTTCCTATAGTGTTTTGCAAGTAGTGTGTTGTATAATGTGCAATTTTTAATGCGAGCAAGTCTGAAGAAGTCCAAAAAACTACGGCTTCGTACCTACCGGTTTTGTATTAAGTTTTATATTTTCCAGTGAGCCTTCAATCCGCGGAGCGTTGTGCACGGTCACCCAACTGTTCAGCTCTGTTGGCATGTTTGCAATATACTTCCTGGGCACCGTGGTTAACTGGCGACAGGCAGCGTTGATCTGCCTGGCCGCGCCTATCTCTTCAATGCTGTTCATTTTATTAGTAAGTGTCTAATCTTGGATATCCTGGTGAAAAACCTGGTGGAACGACCATTAGTGGTTGTAGCTTATTTAAAAGTAACAGTCACATTAATAGTTTGATGCTTCCCTATGAGGAACCAAATTATATACCAAAGATCCCCACATATCCGTGGCGTGTCAGGGACGGGACAGAGCCGTGGTGGAGCCGTAGATTGAATTTGAACCCTATCTGTCCACACAATGAGTTGAATTTCCATAAGACAATATCCTGTCATCCGGGCTCTAGTTGGATCGAAGCCAAATACGAGAATCCCACTCAATTTGCACAAACAAAGGGTTCAAATTCAATTGACAGCACCGCCATGGCCTAGCCCCGTCCTTGACACGCCACAGATGGTGGGGATAGACCTTTAGTCTGATCTTTTAAACTTCAGGTGCCCGAGACTCCAGTGTGGCTGCTCTCCCAAGGGAAAGAGAAGGAAGCTCTCAAGTCCCTCTGCTACCTCCGCGGCTGGACCTCCGCGGAGAACGTTCGAGAAGAATACGACCAGCTCGTAGACTACTCGAAGAAACTGCAGCGTTGCGTCATCTGCGAGAAGATAGGACATGAAGGCGAATGCGAGCATTATAAAACTAATTTCATCAAGAGGTAGGCACTTGAGTAAAAAAGTAAACAGGACTTTGTATCTATTTTAGATGATTTATGTAACGTCAGTCGGGAAGTCGATGGATGGAAAGGGCACAGAATCGTTCTTCCTGGAAATGTGTAGGGGAGGCCTATGTCCAGCAGTGGACTTCTTCAGGCTGTTAATGATGATGATATAGCGTCAGGGGCAACTAGTATTTTATCATGCCCTTGCGGGACGCTATAGTGCGTGGGACAGGATTTTCGATGGAATTGTTAAGTCGGCCTTATCCACAGGAAAGACATGGTCAATACGTGCGGAACTGACTAAGCCGCGGGTTTCCTCACGATGTTTCTTGCACCTGAGTAGATCTAGTTTTATCCAGTGTTTTTATTATATTATGGGTACTTTTTATCACTTGTTGCTACTGTCAAGTCGTGTTAGGCCCCTGCTAATCTGCCCAAAATCCTGTCCAGGCAATATAACATCCCGTAAGTAAGGGCATGAGTAAACAACAGTTGCCCTGACACTATATGAATCACCTACAATAGATGCATGGGCCTATTTACTTACTTTTATCTGCCCAAGGTTCCCTTATCTCAAATAGTGATATTATTTCTAACTCAATAGTTAGAATCAATATTCTGATGTGATAACTGTAGGCCTACCACAAGCTCTGTCTGTCTCTGTCTCTAGCTCTGGTTTTGTATGACTGCTCACCAGTGTATTATAGTGTGAGTGACGTAGGATTTATTAGTCAACACTCACACAGATTCAAAACCAGAGCCAGAGATAGAGCTTGTGGTAGGCCTACAGAAAGCGTGGAGTAAATTCACTAGCACAACAATTTGTATGATATTTACTAAGCACTTTTTTAGCTAAGGCAGCAGGTTAGTGTCAATTAAGTCTTCAGAATTTTGCACTCAATGCTGGTAGGTATGTGTTTATACATATAACCTAGGCCATTTATACCTAGTCCTATCCGTCTGTACTGTTGTGTATTCTGTGACCAGGCTCAAAATAATAACATACTTGTCACGTCTCACGAAAGATAAGACGTGCACGCAACTAAGCGTTCTACGGTGACGATTAGTGGAACGCTGTCTAGTAACGCTGTCTTTTACTGATCGCCACCGTTGAACGCTTAGACGTGCTCAAGGCTATAGAGTATAAAGACTCATTTTGTATTTATCTAGGAAACTGTTGGAACATCTCAAGGCAGCCAAATGTACGTGTATTCTAAAATGTTCAGTTTAGGCTGCATACACACTGGTGTACCTACATTTTATCGCAGTACATGTATGACCAGTGCTGAGCTCAGCTTTTTAATTTATTTGAGGCAAAATAATAAAAAATCACGTTCCCATTTTTACTTATCAATATTTTATGCTTTAATAAATCACGAAAGCGGCTTAGTCATAGCTCCGCACGTATTGACCATGTCTTTCCTGTGGATTAGGCCAACTAAGCTGTCAGGATGGTATAGGTGCTGGGCAAGCCTATTTCAGCTAAAATCCTGTCCCAGACACTATAGCGTCCCGCGATTTAGGGCTTGTGTACCTAATCACCAGTTACCTCTGACGCCTTAAAAATCATCTACAATCTTCAATAGATGCAAAAGCCTGTTTACTAACTTTTTTTAAATCACGAAAATTTTCCACATGTAGAAACAAAAAAGGGGAGATCCCGTTGTGTGAAAGTGTTTTCGATAAAAAAGACATTGATACTAACTTTTCCGGCATTTTAAACCTTTATAAAAGATAAGATATTGTTATTTGTTCATGTCAACAAGTCACCTAGTTTTCTCAACCCATATTTATCTTTACAATAAAAAAAGCGGCCAAGTGCGAGTCCGACTCGCCCATGAAGGGTTCCGTAGCAACAAGTAACAAATATTATTATAAAAGTTCTTGTAGTTCGTCGAAAGGTAAATTGCGGTTTACGATTTATGACGTATAAAAAAAAAACTACTCGCCAGATCTCGTTCAAACCAAATATCGTTGGAAGTTTGGAAGTTATCATACTAATGTACACCATACATTGTTTTTGGTTTTATCATTCTCTAATTTTAGAATTTGGAAGGGAGGGAACACACATTTTACCACTTTGGAAGTGTCTCTCGCGCAAAATATTCAGTTTAGAAAAAAACGATATTAGAACCTTGACATCATTTTTGAAGACCTATTCATAGATACCCCAAACGTATGGGTTTGATGAAAAAAAATTTGAGTTTCAGTTTTAATATTTACCCCCCAATTTTTAGTTTTTTTTTTTTACTTCTGTGTATAAATCTTAATGCAGTTCACAGAATACATCTCGCCAAGTTTCATCAGTCTCTTATAGTTTCGGAGAAAATTAGCTGTAACATACGGACGGACAGACAGACATGGCGAATCTATAAGGGTTCCGTTTTTGCCATTTGGCTAAGGAACCCTAAAAATTGCCTACCATCGATAGTAGCATTATATCAATGTCAGGGCCTACCATAAGATTTTCAGTATAAAAAAAATAGAATCCAAAAAAGGACGTGCAAAGTTTACACACGAACATGTCGTTATTGATGAAAAGTTAAAACAAATTCAAATTTGATTTTCCAATAAAAATAAATTATCAACTTTTTTTATAACACTTTTGTCCATGTCTAATATAAAAATATTAGGGACCGACTTTCTATTCTTCAAATTCCAATTTTATCTACTATGACCTACGCTTAATATAACTTACGCTTACGAATAATCATTACGATAAATTGTATTTTCTCTGTAAGTGAATTTGTAAACTCTATTCAGTAAATAAATATTTATTATTATGTCCCAAAAGTTAAGAGCCGAGCGGGATTTACTTTTGGGGCATTATAAAAAATCTTTGTGATAGTCTTATGAGTATATAGTAAACACTATATATAAAAAATCAATGAAAAAAATGAGAAAATAAATGTTTAAAGCAAAACCAAATACGACTAAAGCTGGAGTGAAAAGTAGATGTAAAAACATGTTTTGTTTTTTTTTCAGATTCTTTCTTAAATTCAATCTGGTCATGCTCGGCAAGGAGACACTCAGGCCATTGACCCTGGTGATGATGTACTTTATGTTCTTCATCATGAGCGGTCTCTCGCCCATCAGACCTAATATGGTGAACGTGTGTGGAGCGTTCGGTATGCCTGGGGATCCTAAGAATATTGTGGTAAGTAGGTAATAACGACTGTTGTAAGCCAATGTTTGACTTCGGCAAATTTTATTAAGCGCACTTGATGTGCGGGCAGGTTTTTCCGCAAGTAGGCCGCTGGTGGGCCCTTTTTGCGTGACCCTTGACACGTGTTGCTCGAACTTTTTTTAGGTTCTACGACACGCCGGTTTCCTCACGATGTTTTCCTTCACCGTTTTGAGGGTACTGGCATAGTGCACATACATTTTTCGACAGAAAAACTCATTAGTACACGACTGGATTTGAGCTTACGACCTTCGGATCAGAAGGCGGGGCCACTACCACTAGACCACCAGTGCTATGTTTGACTTACTAAATGCTTTGGATACTAAATGGAACCTAGACTATTCTTAGATACTTTCAAATCAAATCAAATCAAAAGTGTATTAATAGGATGCCAAGGATCACATTGAAACGTCTGAATGCTAGGTGAGTCTAGGTGCCAGTTCCACGCAACCAAGCCTAGAAGAACAGGCAACAAATTACGGCTTGGTTCCTACCGTTTTTTATATGATACTTTTATAAATCGAAAATAATCTAAAATAATAACAGTGAAAGTCCAGTGTGGTGCCACTTAGGTGTAGGCCTACTACAAGCTCTGTTTGGTTCTGTCTCTGGCTCTGGTTTTGACTCTGTGTGAGTGCTGTCTAAATAAATCGTATGTTGAAACATCTCACACACAGTATAATTCTCTGGTGAGCACTCACACAGACTCAAAACCAGAGCCAGAGACAGAGCCAGACAGAGCTTGTGGTAGGCCTACTGGTTTGTCTAAGTAGATAGAATTTAAATAATAGCAAGCACTGTTTTTTTTCTAGCTCTTCAATCCAAACCATTCCACTAACCCAAAATGTCATTACCAATCAATCAAGCAAGAATCTATCGAAACCGGTCGTAATTGCCCCTAATTGTTTAATAATGTGTTCGCAGCTCATGGTCGGCGTGATATTATTCCTGGCTGCGGTCGTCATCATCGGCATCATCAAACTAGCTGGGAAGCGCAAGCTGGCAGTAACTGCTATGTTTGGATCTGCTGTAGCTTGTACAGGTACTATTTTTATGAAACAACGGGATATTTACCATGATTAAATTTTGTTAAATTTTGCTAAATAGAGTCGACGAGGAAAGAGCCCTCATAGGAGTTCTTGAGAACAGAAGAGGAAAGATGATTGGCCATCTTGTACGACATGACGGCTTTATCAGAAATATCATCGAAGGAAAGGTAGAAGGGTAGAGAGGAAGAGGAAGACCATGGATAAGCTACATGAGCCAAATAAAAGCAAAGATCGCCGTCATGTCGTATAAGGAGGTGAAGGAGGTTGCCCTCAAAAGAAATACCTGGAGAAAAATGCATACATTACGCCGACAAGAGCGTTGCTCTTAAATAAGAAGAAATTTTGTTAAGTTGACTTCCGATATTTCGGCACAGTTGCATGCACCATGATCACGGTTGGACTGAAGTCCACGAGTAAAAGAAATGTTATTGGCATATAAATCGATCTACTCTCTTTCGCACTCTTTTATTGGTTTCGAGACTACTATTGTTTCCATTCTCACTCTTTTTTCGATTTCGACACACAACACTGACAGTATCAGGACGCAAAAAATACGCAGGAAATAGTGTTAAAAACCATGATAGTTTCAAAAGTTGTACAGGTAACTGTAAACGGTAAACTACTGTTGGTAAATGAAGTCTTCATTGGCAATGACAATCAAATAATTCCAAGTGTGTACCAAAATGGATGTATGTTACATTCAAAGCATAAATTATACAGCAATGAAAAAGCAATGCAAGAACTTGCATCTAATGTAGATGATTTATGCAGCTTCCCTGCAACATAGTCAGTGTCTAACTCAAAGAAGCTACAATTTCAGCTTAATCAGTTCTATACAGGGTGTTACAAAACTACCCGTAAAGCCGAAAGAGGGTTAAATGGGGCCTTATAACTAGCCCATTTATAATATTTAAGAACCGTATTAACGCTGTATAACATACCCAAAAAAAAATGTATAAATGAAAAAAAAAAAAAATAGATTGTTGGTTTAATTGTAAGTTTCTTTGTGTAAATAAATGTTATTAAGCATAAAAAAACAGACAATTGTTAGGATAAATAGGTACGTAGGCTTTTCTGTGAAATAATCTGGTCGGACGGTAGGACATGACAGCTTAGCATTGTCAAAATTTTTGGCTTTGATAATTTTGTACAGGGTATTTTGTAACACGTTTTTGTTGGAAAGAAGAATGTCATGTGACGAAAGGAGTGCATGTATGTAGTGAGGAGCATGAATGTAGATGGATATAAAAGTAGAGGTAGGCCTAAAAAAAGATGGATGGATTGTGTGAGAGATCATATTATATCCAAGAAAGGAGTGAGTACTGAGATGGCGAGTGATAGGGGAGAATGGAAGAAAAATACATGCTGTACCGCCCCCACCTAGTGATAAGGGCAGGAAGAAGAAGAAGAAGAAGATTTTGTAACACGTTGTTAAACCGTTTATACTTCCAGGTATGAGCGTCTACGCAAAGCAACATCTGCCAAACACGGTATTCTCTTACGATACGTCTACGTTCCCAACGGAGACCAGCGTCGTGCCACTGGTGTTCTTCTACATTCTCGCAGTCTTTTCCGGGTTCAACTTAGCCTGGGTACTGCTGGGAGAGGTGTTTCCGTTCAGGTAATTACATGATTTAGTTGACATAAGGAAGAAAAAAATTATTTAAAATTCGTGTTAGGGGAGGCCTATGTCCAGCAGTGGACTTATTTTGACTAATAAAGATGATGATGAGGTGATCAAATAAATATCACCTATAAGGTCGATTTATATCTACAGACATTGAGCGTGGCAGACACGTGCCGTGGCAGACAAAATGATATTCTTCCATACAGTAACTACACACGTGTCTGTAAGTGTCTGTACGGCCGTGTTACGATAGATATAAATACGTTAATAGTTACTGTATGGAAGAATATCATTTTGTCTGCCACGGCACGTGTCTGCCACGCTCAATGTCTGTAGATATAAATCGACCTTTATTAGTCGGTAGGCCCAAGTTCTGTCTCTGGCTCTGGTTTTGAGTAGGTATGTGTGGGTGTTGACTAAATAAATCCTACGTCGAAACGCCACACACACAGTATAATACACTGGTGAGCACTAACACAGACTCAAATCCAGACCCAGAGACAGAACCAGACAGAGCTTGTGATAGGCTACAGGCTAAAGCATATTAGGTGATATTTATTTGATCACTAATCACTATCTTTATAAGCCTGCAAAAGTCAGTCAGCGAAAATTATGAAGGACGACAGTACATTATAATCTTCATCATGGATCATCTTCTTATACGAAGATTGTAAAGAGTTAATAAGGCAACATTGACAATTTACCATGTTCTTTTCAGGAGTCGTGCTTCAGCTCAAGGAATAGCAGCAGCCTGGAACTACGTGGTCATGTTCTTGGGTTCAAAGACCTTTATAAACTTGGAGTCCAACTTCCAGCTGTGGGGGACTTTTGCTGTTTACGCAGCCTTCGGCTTTGCTGGCACGGCCTACTTATACTTCTTCATGCCAGAAACTGAAGGGAAATCCCTTCAAGATATCGAAGGTTACTACAATGGAGAATTTCGAACATTTGCCGATGATCCAGTTATCAATACCTTCAAGAGATTTAAGAAGAAAACGTAGAACCTACCCGATGGATAGACATTATTATATTAAAATCCAGCAGCTTTTATTAAATAATTTATTTTACTTACATAACGTTGTTATTCTTTGTCATATCATCAATGGGAAACAACCCCAGCAAAAGATACAAAATAATGACATTCATTTTGATATTCCTGCTCTCTCAAACATATTCCGATTCATAACACAAAAAACACGCAATTTTAAATGTGGTGCCAGTCACAAATTCAAACACTCACAACTCTAGCCAACTATATGCATATACAACATATTTATCGTAATTACACAAAAATATACATCTCCTAGACAGTAGGATCTTCAATTTTAGCAGTAAACAGCGGCAAGTTAGCCATTCCGTCCCACAGGACTGCCAAGAACGGTCTGTTAGCCCTGAACACCATACTCGGATCGTCGCTGGAGAGTGTCACTACGGCGAAGGCTGTGGAGGCTGCTGCAGAGCCTCCTTCCTCATCAATGGTGATGGCGGCAGAGTGAGCGGCTGCGGACACCACTGGAGGCCTGTTGTCCCTCAAAGTTCCAATGTTGGAGAGGTCGGATCCCGCGAAAAGCTGTGTGATCCCCATCTGGAAATAGAGAAGTAGGTACAAATTGGCAAAAATATGGCAAATTTATCAACCGCACTTGATGTGCGGGCTGGTTTTTCCGCAAGTAGGCCGCTGGCGGGCCTTTTTTGCGTGACACGTGTTGCTCGAATTTTTTAGGTTCTACGACACGCCGGTTTCCTTCACCGTTTTGAGAGTACTGGCATAGTGCACATAAATTTTTCGACAGAAAACAGGTACATAGGTTTTTTGTTTACAGTGTCTCTATAAATACGCATTTCAATCTTCGTTTTTCTAAACTATTTTCAATTATGTTTTATTATTCCCCTTTTTAGGGTTCCGTAGGCAAATTGCAAAAACCGGTACTCTTATGGATTCGTCATCTGTGTGTGTCACAGCCATTTTTTTCAGAAACTATTATAACTTGGTTATTAGATGTATTCTTCTGTGAATCGCATTAAATTTTTCACACAAAAATATTCAAAAAACAATAATTTTTGGGGTTCCCCATACTTAGAACTGAAACTTCACTTTTTCCATAAAACCCATACGTGTCCCCACACGTATGGGTTTTATGGAAAAAAAGTTGAGTATCAATGCATAGGTCTTCGAAAATGATGTTGAGGTTTTATCATTTACACACACCTTAGCTATAGAGTTCTATTCTTAAACCTTACCTGCATCAGTATTGATGACAAATCCGTATCAGCCTTGATGGAGAACCTTGGCAGTTCCAGCCTTGTTTCTATATGAGGGAAGTTCAGATATTCTTCAAGTCTAGACGCTGTTAGTGAGGCTAACGTGTCTGCCAAGGTGCTTAGAGTGTTGGGTAGTATAATCATGAGGGAGTATTCGGCACGCTGAAAAATAAAACAGTAGGTATTGTTATGCAACAAACTTAACAGTAAATCTACTAGGCAGCTAAAGATATAGTTTTTATCCTTCCACATTGATGGGTTAGTAAAAGAATGTAGTTGGAATACAGGTATGGTGAATTTACTCTTTGGGCAAACACACAAATCTTCTAAAAAGTAACTCTTTATATCTGAAAAAAGTCAACAAGTTGGGCACTGTGGAACAGTTAACCCAACCGCCTTTTTCTGACTTGGAGGAAAATACGTACCTACAGTAAATCAAATCACATCAAAAGCGTTTTTATTCAGTAGGATCGCAAGGATCACTTTGAAACGTCTTAAAGCTAGGTGAGTCTAGGTGCCAGTTCCAATCCAATCTTCCACGTAATCTCTTAAAGAAGAAAAGCGAAGATTTTAAAACAAATTACCTCAAAAGGCACAATAACAACTTTAGCCGCAGTGTCACGGTCCAGACCAATCTTGAAGTACCGTCTGGTTTGCATGAACTGAGCCATCTTGATCAGTCCGGTACTGAGGAGGAACTCGCCGGGCTGTGTGGCCTGCTTCCTGAACGGAATCTCCCAAAGACCCTTGAAATACATCGCGTTGGCTAGCACCATCTGGGTGTCTATGTTGAGAGAATCTGCAAAAAAAAGGCAGATTAGCTCTGGAAGCAACGAGGGTTTTTGTATTGTAATTATGTCGATGATCGTGGGCATGTAATGTGTTCAGGCGCGGGCCCAAATAAGTAAGGGACTAAGTAAGGTAATTTGTTTGCCAACGTGGGTCTACGTTTCTACTGCTGTCTTCTTCTTCTCAGTCGCTTCACTCTTGTCAGAGCGGTCGTGGTCATCATGAATATATGATTATTTGTTTTTATCAGGGGCTGTGGCACGCCTCACGATATCTCGCCACTTCTCCCTACATGTCGTCATCCGGGAGCACTCTTGTAGGGTTCCACCCACTGCTGATTTGACCTGATCAGTCCAGCGCATGGGAGATCTTCCACGTGGTCTTGTACCCTCTACTTGTCCCTGAACCACGAGGCGCTCAATCGAGTCAGTGTCCCGCCGCGAGACGTGTTCGAAGTACTTTAGAATGCTACTGCTGTACACAAATATAAATCCACGACTGTAGCGTGGCCCAGCACGGCGCACGGAGAGAGACTACGTACATGCCACGGTTTTGCTTGAATATGCTGCTTCCGTAGCTCAACGGCAAGCACGCTGTACACGCGGTACATGCAAGCGTGCGTAAGCGTGCGTGCGTTGAGCTATGTAACCGTTTATTCGAACAAGCCACGCATGTGACTGTGGTATGTGACGTATCGACGTAGGATTTATTTAGACAGCACTCACACATACTCAAAACCGGAGCCAGAGACAGAGCTAGACAGAGCTTGTGGTAGGCCTAATGGAATTTTCAATTACAAATTGGTGTTATTTTCTTACCTGGTGCAATTAAATTTCGAATCATGTTATCAGTTCGTTGCGCCACCCATCTATTGATCTCTTGCACTGTTTGAGGACCATTAGCAAAGTTAGTCGGAGTGACGTCACTGCTGAATTGTCTAAGCGCGGTGGCTCTGAAGTTAGCGTTGAGTTTGAACCCGTCGGCCAAGAAGATGTTGTTGGCAGTTTTGAGAATGTTGTTGGATCTTCGAATCTGGAAATAAATAAATAAATATTTTAGACAATCCACACAACACTATCTAGCCCCAAACTAAGCAAAGCTTGTACTATGGGAACCAGGTAGCTGATATAATACTTATGTAAATACATTCTATTTTGTAAATACATACATAGAATTCAATATAACATCCAGAAAGAGAACAAACATATGTGTTCACCACACAAATATTTGTTCTCGGTGGGGATCGAACCCACGACCTACGGCTCAGAAAGCAGAGTTTCTACCAACTGAGCTGAGAGGCCAGTCAAGAATGTCTAGAAATGGTAAGCCATGCTTATAAAATTATAGGAAAGATACTATACAGGGTGTCCCACGGGTATGCCGCGGTATAGTACCTTGAATATTGTAGATGGAAAATTTTACTGAAAGAAAACATTATTTGAATTTAAAACACAACTTAAACTGCATTATGCATAACATGGAGCCACTAAGAGTTATTCGTCGAGTGTGATTAAGATCCGATGGCGCAGCGGTCAGTGCAGCCCCGTACCAATGGGCAGGTTGCGGGTTCAAATTATATAAAATATACAAGAATTACACACGTATATTCTAATAAACAAATTGTGCACCACATCGTAGTACGCTATTGAGGAAAAGGGAACAAGGAAAACCATTTTTAATGAGTTGTTGTTTCTTTTTAACTTAATGCAAAGTCTATTCTCGGTCGCAATCTTATTTATAGTTTTGCCAGTTATTGGTATGAGTTATGAATAACAGTACAGCAATAGGTACAGAACTATATTCATAGGTTTTAATTTGTAGAAGGATCATTATAAAAAAACGGTAGGAACCAAGCCTAGCTGCCTGTTCTTCTAGGCTTGGTCGCGTGGAACTGGCACCTAGACTCACTTAACTTTAAGACGTTTTAAAGTGATTCTTGCGATTCTACTGAATAAATTATGATTTTGATTTTTTTATTTTTGTACACCCTTCTGCGCTGGATGGCGTCCCCACCAAGACTGTTGTTGTGTAATGTCCACAATATTTGCTTTGTTAGAGTCTGTTCAGAATGAGAGCCGTGTCGTGGCCAAATTGTGAAGTAACGTTTCGATTTTTATATGGCAGCTCATCCCTTTCTTTCTGTCAGCATTTTGCATCATCAAAATTAAATAAAGGAACGTCGCGCATCTGTTGCGTTTTGATCCCATCACTATAGTTGTGCTAGGATCAAAATGCAACAGACGCGCTATTGTATTGCCCACTAAAAAAAAGGTAATTAAGCCCAGCTGCGCCCTCATATCCCACGACACGGTTCTCTTTCTGAACAGACTCTACTAATATTTCTATTGCATACATATAGACAAAAAATATATATAAGTATTTTACCTATCAGCTATCTGGTACCCATAGTACAAACTCTGCTTAGTTT
Organism: Thera britannica; assembly: GCA_939531255.2. Classification (NCBI taxonomy): domain Eukaryota; kingdom Metazoa; phylum Arthropoda; class Insecta; order Lepidoptera; family Geometridae; genus Thera; species Thera britannica. Next base: position 4,865,786 of record OW618042.2, on the reverse strand, counting down.
GGGCCTAGATAGTGTTGTGAGCATTGTCTACAATATTTCTTCATTTATTTATTTTTTTACACTTTTTTAATACAACTTGCTGATAGAAAAAGCATATGGCCCACTAGCGATCACTTATAACAAAGTGCCACCTCGTAGGTCACGCACGTGCCCTTGAATTTTGTTTGTCAGACAAATATGCAAGAACTCTCTCTTTCTTTCTCGATTCTTTGAAACTTTAATCAAATTATTTGCAGACTTCAACTCGGGCATTGAAACGGTGACACAAACTTACCTTTACACTATCAGAATACGTTTTGAATGCTGTCGCTGACTCTTGCGGGTTCAATTGAAGAGCTGAAGACAGCTGTTGCAGCGTGACCCCAGTTGCTCCTTGCTGCAGCAGTGCTAGAAGAGTCGCGACGGAGTGCGGAGAAACCACCGTGTTCCCTGGAGCTTGCTGAACTACTAACTGAAAAAATATAATAAGATACAACTCTTAAAGATAGATAGCAATTTATTAAACAGTAGGATACAGCTCAAATTACCTAAAAACAAAGAAAAATTACGCTTACTGCTTACAATAAAAGCTAGCTAGAACCTAAATTGTTGGAAATATGTGTCAAGTGCACGAAAGGAGCCTCTCTGAGGTGCACTTAAAATCCTTTCACCACACTTGGTTCAAAAGAACCAGTGACACGATAAGAAGAAGAAGAGCCAGTAGTGTATAGTCTGATGCGTATCCGTGCGTATCGGTATGTATCGGTGCGTAACCATGGTTACGAGTTTTTTAAATTCTTGAAAAATTACCTTCATCAGATTTATGCTGAAGTTTGTGAGCGCTGCACTCGATCTGTCAAGGCGTATAATTTCAATGACCCTTCCTGTATCTGAACTTCTGGGCTGATTTTGAGGTGGAACCAACTGGTTTGCATTCTGATTAAATATAGGCTGGTTGGTACCAGCTAGTTTATTAGCCAATGGCTGTTGGTCAGATCTTGGCCATTGGGCGAACCGTGGCTGTGGAGTTTGTTGATCATCAAAAAAGTATATCTTATCCATGTTTATATTGGCATCGAATCCTGGTCTTTGTGAGTTCACACAAATTAAATAAAGCCAGCATATTGTCGTACCTGAAATTTAAAGATATTATTTTAGTTAGAGTTGCCCCTAACATCATAGATTTGAGTTCATTTAAATATATCGAGAAAGAGACTTTTAAATATCTGTATAAGTACCTACATAAACTTGTATTCTCTTTTTTTAATTAGAAATAACAACAGTAGCAAGGCTATACATTTTTTAAAGTAGGGTTTAAAATAAATTTTAATGTTTCTAGATATTCCTGAATACTATTGATTTGTATAAATATTCAGAAATAGAAAGAACCAGGTTTTCACACTTGAAGATTTTTGAGAGTTTAGTAGGTTTAAAAAAGCTACGCGTTCCAATATACCTACATAATATACAATACAATATCAAATTTATTCTGTTTATAAGATAATGGTAGTAAAAACATAGCAATTTGCACCAAATTTGCGCGGCCAGGAAGTATTACACAATAGTTAAAAAAACAAACAAAGTGAGTACTTACATAGAACTCTTCTGCATTCCATTTTGGCGTAATCACAGCTGTGTGTCAAATTTCACAAAAAACGATTGACGCTTTTCAATAACAAACAGTTTAAATATAAACTTTAATCTCTATCAGCGCGGAACAACACTGAACTAAAACGCGTCAGTGACCCTACACAACTACTAAAGCACAAATAAATATGACTATACTTTTCTGTGGACTTTATCTCCCACTAAATACACAATATGCTCTTCCAATCGTGCGAATACGTTAGCGTTAAATATGCTGCGGTCAACACAATACTTGCTGATAGGACCTCAGTGGTTTTTCCACGAGCACAGATGATGTTACTGTTAGTAAAGACAAGTAACTGGATTGTCGGACGACCTAGATCAATAACGACGTACCTTAACAACTTTCGCGTGAAATTTATTTTTATAGATTATTTGCTTTTTAATTTTTCATAATACACTGGGTACACGAAATCTTAATACTTATATGAATACTGCAATTTATGTATTTAGATTTCGTGTACGTAGTGAAACAAGTTCACGCTAAAATACTGCATTAAAGTTAGAGGGAGCTTTTATTTTATATAGTTACGTATGAGCCGTTAAAAAGTATGCGGCATTATGGAAAGGGGGTTAGTCTGTACAATTTATAGTTTGATATTCTATTTTAAATATTTTTTTAATTGCTATTAGATAGGTACTAGTTTTCAATGATTATCATTTACTTTTGAAACACTTTGACCCCAATCATTATTTACTTTTGTTGTTAAGCATAAAATTATATATTAACTGTTTCTTGCGTTTTATTGAATTACCGTTTCAAGTTGCCTTTAAGATGAAAACTTGAAAAAAAATTTAGCTCGCACACCTTTTCAAAGATCCTAGAACGTTTTATCGAAAACTGTGATGAAATAAGTTGAGTGGCCTTTGGCTTCCAAAAGGTAATATGCGAGATATAAATAAGAGTGTGTATGGTAGTGAAAGTTGGGTATGGCAGAAAAAACATCAGAGCAGAGTGAATGCAGTAGAAATGAGAGCGTTACGTAGTATGTGTGGTGTAAAGTTGAGTGATAGAGTGAAAAACAGTGTGATAAGAGAGGAATGCGGTGTGAAAGAAGACGTAGTGATGAGAGTAGAGAAAGGTATGCTAAGATGGTTTGGACATGTAGAGAGAATGGATGAAAGGAGACTAACAAAACAATTGCATCAGGCGAGCGTGAATGGAACTGCTGGAAGGGGAAGACCTAGGCGCATGTATCTCGATCAGATCGCAGACGTTTTAGAGAAAGGCCAGGTTAGGAGTACCCTAAACCAACGAGCATGTATGAAGAATGTTATGAGAGTGAACGAAGCGAAAGAGGTGTGTCAGGATCGTAGCAAGTGGAAATCCGTGATCTCTGCCTACCCCCATGGGAATAAGGCGTGATTTTATGTATGTATGTATGTATAAATAAGAGTATTGATGGGTGTCCTCCCCCGAAAAACGCTTACGATGTTATTCATGTGGCGTCAAAAATGGATGTATAAAGATAGACCGGTTTTATTCCAATGCGACGTTTTTAGATCATTTATTTTTCAATAAAATCTAAATTTATTTATCCTCTGCAAATATTACCACCAGGCCCATATTACCACCACTAGGCCCCTACCACTAGCTCTGCCTCTGGCTCTGGTTTTGAGTCTGTGTGTGTGCTGATCAGGGTATTATAATATGTGTGTGACGTTTCGACGCAATTTTTTAGACAACACCCAGACAGACTCAAAACCTTCTGTTTTTTTTAAAGATGTTTCACAGTAATTATTGTTATTTTCCTTTGCTTTATTAGGGTTCCGCAGCCAAATGGCAAAAACGGAATCCTTATAGATTCGTCATGTCTTTCTGTCTGTCTGTCCATGTCACAGCCATTTTACTCCGAAACTATAAATTTAGGGGGTCCCCATACTTGAAACTGAAACTCAAAAATTTTTTTCATTAAACCCATACGTGTGGGGTATCTATGAATAGGTCTTCAAAAATGATGTTGAGGTTTCTTATATCGTTTTTTTCTAAACTAAATAGTTTGCGCGAGAGACACTTCCAAAGTGGAAAAAACCCCCCCCCCCTCTAACTTCTAAAATAAGAGAATGATAAAACTAAAAAAAATATATGTTGTACATTACTATGCAAACTTCCAACGATATTTGGTTTGAACGAGATCTAGTCAGTAGTTTTTTTTTTATACCTACGTCATAAATCGTAAACCGCAATTTACCTTTCGACGAACTACAAGAACCTTTAAATTATGTTACTTGATGCTAAGGAACCCTTCATGGGCGAGTCCGACTCACACTTGGCTGCTTTTTTTAAAGATGTTTCACAGTAATTATTGTTATTTTCCTTTGCTTTTTTTTATTAACTGTTGCACAATATCAAAGGTTATCACAGCATTTTTTTACTTTTATACACTTCTCGTCAAGGCCAGGGCTTTGAATAGTGTGGGTGCAGCTAAACGCGGTCTCCACTCAGTATTCGTTTGCTCTAAAGATTGCCTGTTCTAACGGTAAACATGACCGGCCTACTGCCATTGGTATTAGGTTTAATTAAAACAAATAAAGAATTTGGATACGTATTTTTATTGAAAGCGAAGTAATTATAAAAGTAATGTCAGTCTTTCAATTCAAGTTATTCAATGTCCAGTCCAGTCTTCGAACCCGTTTTGCAAAGGTTCCTTGCAAGTCATGTTAGATTTTACTGAGTTAGAATTAGTTCCCATTTATAATATTATTATTAATTACCAATAAACTTGTTTAGTACATAGTGACATCAATTTTTAAGATCTCCCTCAATGCCACGGCATGCCGATCGGATAATAAGTAAGATTTGCTAAGGCCACCGTTTCGCTTTAGAAAAATAGGATTTAGTAAAAGTAGTAAAAGAAACAGTTTGAGCTTAAAAAGGTATATAAAATCTACAGCAAAACGATTCTTGACGGCCAGCGCAAAAACTAGAAAATCTGCTGTAATATTTAATTTGTCTTTCAACACTTTATCACTTGCTTCCCCCTTCATCCTTTCGCTGATTTTCGTCGTAGCAGGTGTATTTATATCAAATAATTTATATACGTTATATAACGTTATATTACATCCACTGTCAACTGTCTGTCATAGTCTATTCTGTCAGTTAGTCAAAAAAGTTACAAGTCATTTCCTCAAACTTCACATTTACAAAAACAACTGACAATCCATACCCAATCAAAATTTACCAAACCGATACACATAATATAATTCAATTTAAAAACTTATATCGCGCTCGAGTTTTTGATCCTCTGCATGTTCTGACACTTCTTTTTTAAGCCAAAGATAGGCCTCTGCTTTCTTTTTTATCTTGCACTTTCCTAGCAGCAGCGACATCACTGTCGAGCAGCAATGATGATTCTCTGGGCGATGAAGTGAGGAGGCACCCCGTAGTGGTCTAATGGTGCTTTGTACTCGTAAATGTCATCGCCCACAGTTCGAACAGCACTGCGCAGGATGGAACAGGTGTGGGACAGGTTTGACGCTTTCTTCTCTGCAGCTTTGTACCTGATGTAAACAGATTTTTTATTAATAAAATAAATATTTTAGACAATCCACACAACACTACCTGCAGGGCTACCACGAGCTCCATATGGTTATGGCTATGCCTGTCAAATTGTGTATAGATAGGCTGACCCACACATTCAATTTCTTCTTGGGTTTGAATGTGTTGACACGGTTGACACAATTTTGACAGCCATAGCCATAACCATATGGAGCTCGTGGTAGCCGTTATGGCCCCAAACTAAGCAGAGCTTGTACTATGGGAACTAGATAGCTGATATACTACTTATATACCTTTTTTTTGTAAATACATACTTGGAGTACAATATAACATCCAGACAGAGAACAAACATCACATGCGATCACCATCACTAAAAATTGTTTTTTATCTCGGTGGGGATCGAACCCACGACCTACAGCGCAGAAGGCAAAGCTACTACCAACTAAGCTGAGAGGCCAGTCAAAATGTATGCAGTTCAGGAGGTTTATGTAAAATCCAATTTCTGACAGCGGAACAAGCCATGCGTTTCAACGCAGGTTTGTTAAACTATTATACTTGGCTTGGGTAAACGTCAGGCTAATTTTCCCGAATCGGAAGAATAATTCAAGCCTTCTTCGTCCTCTTTCTCGAGATCTCGAGATCTTTACGATGCCTATTCCTGCCGTGAATTGAAATTACTGGCACGTGAGGCTGAACATCGGATGCCTCAAGTTGATGGACGCAAGGCAGTGAGTGCATCGTAGGGCACGTTCCTGACGTGCGTGACCTACGAGATAATGCTTTGTTATAGGCGATGGTTACCACTTAACATCAGGTAGGCCATATGCTTGTTCCATCAGATACTTATAAAAAAACAATGACAGGAGGGGCTTTTTATGCTTTGTTTCCTGGTTTGTGGTGGTAGGTTCAACAAATATAACATTTTGCAGTAGTTGTAACTCTATACGTGAACGTCAGCCCAACTAGCTAGAAAACGTTTTCCTCACAATGTTTTCCTTCACCAATTGAGAGCAATAATTACATTGCGCCTCTAATTAGCAACAAAACAATACCAATAATCTGATCAATCGAGTCATGCTTCTCCAAGAGGTATAACTTGCTCTTTTTCCTCATATTATTTACGTTCAGTACCCCGAGTCGGAATTTTGCTACCACATTTCGTCTACCAAATGTTGTTTTCGTGTGAGCACGTGTCTCTCTCTTTTTAACCGACTTCCAATCAAAAATGAGGAGGTTCTCAATTCGGTTGTATTTTTTTTTAAATGTTTGTTACCGCATAACTTCGTCATTTGTGAGCCGATTTGAAAAAATATTTTTTTATCTGAAAGGTACTGCTTCCAGATTGGTCACATTTTAATTTTATTAAAATCGGTGTTGCAATTTTTTTTTAATATTTTTTTTAATGTTTGTAACTGCATGCCTCCGTCATTTATGAACCGATTTAGAAAATTATTTTTTTATTTGGAAGGTTATTCTTACGTCCAGATTGTCCCAAACAAATTTGATTAAAATCAGTTTAGCCGTTTGACAATGAAGTCGGTTTCTCAAGTTTTTTAAACTTATAATTATGTATGAAAAATTGCTGAGACCACAACTCGTTTCAATCGTTTCTACGTAACGTATTTTGACTGTCTCATCTTTACTTCATACAATAGAGAGATGCGAAACGAAAACAACATTTCGTAGACGAAATGTGGTAGCAAAACTCCGACTTCGGGTACAGTTGTTAGAACTGCGTAGCACATGCATCGTACAGAGTCCATAACCCGAGTGTATCATCCGCGTCACTGGGATTTTTATAATATTATGAGTGCATAATCTGAGTAATCTTATAGGGGAAAGTTTGCTGATGAGCCATTTACCGAGCGATATTGATATAAATTCGCCAAAAACATTCGATATTCAAAAACAAGTTTTTATTTAAGTATGTGACAGATAACTTTTTTATACAAAAAGTATGTGCTCGCAAGGTTTGCTTACGTGCTTTCGGAACGAACTATTAGTTCAAAAAGCTGCACTAAGCAGACTTATCTAAACATTACAGTATTGCAGTCGAATAAAATATGACTGCATAAACCAGTTACTTCTTCTTTCTTGTCGATGTTTCAATGATTAAATCCACTTCGACCAGTAGGCTCGGCCAATGGATGATTTAGATCACCCATTGTGCATAGGTGTAAACCAGCTGATAGACCAACTTAATAGACCTAATATGATATCTAAAGATAGGGAGAATGGAAAGGGCCCAAAGTCGTTCTTTCTAGAAATATAAAGCCCCTAATCGACGAGCGAGTAAAACCGTGGTCTTATGGCTTTGCAATGCCGCGGTTTTCTGAGTTAACGAGACTGGCTTGCGGCACCGACGAGTCTAAAGACCACGGTTTTACTCGCTCGTCGATTAGGGGCTTTAGTCCGGTCTTTTCTGGCTGATAATGACGAAACAACACCTATAATTTCTTGGAATGAATCATATAACATGTTTATTATTGGGACAGAACCTGGCCCCACAATGACGCTTGATTAATCAATAATTACCTAACATACTCGTGCGTATGCAAGATGGAAAAGGAGATAAAAAATATGGTAATACCCACCAGATTCTAATGGGTAATACCAGCCATTCCAAAAATAATATAGCACTTTTCTATTAGCATTGGGGACTTTAATCAACGCTAAACTAATGTGATTCTCCTCAAACAAATTATTAATAATATTAATTCTGTGTAAAATCTAAAGATCAAAGTTTATTTGAAAATTAGCATCAAAATATAAATTTAGACATGCAATCAGAAAATTAATACTTACGCAATATCTAACCTAATAATATGGGAGTATAATTACAATATTACCTACATTGTTTCCACAAAAAATTCTTGCCTTATTTTCAATCAATAACATCCAGTAGGTATGCCTTTTGTTTTTTGCCTATCTTTATAAACTTTGTAAATAAGTACTTACTAAAACAGTGACTATAAAGGCCTACACACATCTAGCGCGAAGGCGATGGCGATCAGTGAGACGCTGTCAAATTCGACGATATTTGACAGCGTTTCACTGATCATCACCGCCATCGTGCTAGATGTGCGCAAGGTTTCAAAGTATTTTCTTTTTCTTTCTACCAAGCTTATTAATTTAAAATAAAGTAACGAACTATCTTTATTATAATGCCTGGAAATTCTCAATCTATAATAATATAATGTATGTACGTACCTTCTGTCTATAAACCTCGGCCTACCTCCATGTTGCTTTACCCTTTATACAGGGTCCATGTGATACTGACTTACACCTAAGAACTAAGTATGCACCTAAACTAAACCATTATTGAGTATTGAGTGTCACACAAAACCAACGTTTGATTATTTATAACAAACTTACATTGGGCAAAGCAGCAAATGTTTCATCATATCTTTCTTCTCCAGCAGCAGTACAGCATTCCTGACTGCAGCACAAGCCAAGACTGACGGGAACTCCTCACATAGTCCTTTCTCCACCATCAGTCCAGACGTGCAAAGAAAGGTGGCGGCCACTTCTATTTCCCCGGGATGGTCACTATCGCACCACCAGGCCAGATAGGTAATGAACTCGTTGGGTATCACAGGCTGACGAGGAAAGTTCTGGAATATGTAATAAGGATCATATCATCCTTTTGCCCAAAGGTGCCAGACAAGAAGTGGAATTCCTTGCCAGCGTCTGTCTTACAACTTGGACGTTTTCAAGTCAAGAGTGAATAGGTATCTTCTAGGTAAGCGTGCTACATCGTCGACCGCATCATCACATAACAGCAGGTGAGATTGCGGTCAAACGCAAGCCTATAAATTGTAAAAAAATAAAAAGTTTGGATAATATGGGTTAAAAAAAGGTATATAAGTTTGGCTTGGCGCATCGCAACTCTCTCTCGATCGATTCGCATCGAACTTTAGGCCTACCACAGGCTCTGTCTGGCTCCGTCTCTGGCTCTGCTTTTAAGTCTGTGTGAGTGCTCACCATTGTACTATACTGTGTGTGTGACGTTTCGACGTAGGATTTATTTAGTCAACATTCACACAAACTCAAAACCAGAGCTAGACAGAGCTTGCGGCAGGCCTTTAGTGGTTTCACTGTGATTCTTGTGTTTTTTACGAATAAAAATCGCTTACCACAGCTTTGATTTATATCACATTTAATTTAGCGTCATCTGTAGGTATCTGTAGATACTGGGAAAACCCCATTACAAATAGGCATTTGTTGTGTTGATAGATAAATAAGCAGTACCTACTGGTTCCAAATAGTAGACAAGCGCAATCAATTAGTAACCTATGCCTACGCTTATATAGCCAATGTTTATTATTAGTTATGGGTTTATGTTTCTCGACTAGCTTTACAGTAAGTTAGTCCAGTTTTATAAGCTTTGATAAGACTGTAGGCCTACCACAAGCTCTGTCTGGCTCTGTCACTGGCTCTGGTTTTGAGTCTGTGTGAGTGCTCAACTGATTATTATACTATGTGTGTGACGTTTCGACGTAGTATTTATTTAGACAGCACTCACACAGACTCAAAACCAGAGCCAGAGACAGAGCCAGACAGAGCTTGTGGTAGGCCTACTGACTAGAAAATACTTTGACAAGCTTGGTCATGGTCATGCCTAAAAGCATATAAAATTAATCTAAGTATATGCTTTTAGGCTTCATGTAGACAGAGCCAGACAGAGCTTGTGGTAGGCCTACTGACTAGAAAAGACTTTGACAAGCTTGGTCATGGTCATGCCTAAAAGCATATAAAATTAATGTATATATTTTTAGGCTCCATGTACTTATTGAGTATAGCTTCAAAGATAGTAAACAAAGGTAGATAAACTGACCAATTTCCGCAGAACTGCTTTCTCCACTGCCAGCAGTCTCTCTTGCGTGAACGCGTGGTTGGAACACTTCACCAGTTTTGACGCTGGCACCATCGGACCATGCAGCTTCTGGGCTATCCAGAAACAAGCTGCGGCGACCAGCTGGAGTCTATCGAGCGAAACGTGTCCAGTTCCAAGGATTGAGTCGAGGTACCAGCATGCTGATTGGATGACAGCTGGATTGCCAAGGCTTCCCTGAAAGGGTATTCATTTTCAGTCGTGCACAGGACTTACAGTAAAAAAAAATATCAAACAAAACGTTCCCAGTTGTTTTTCTGTTTTTTAGCTGTTTATTGGACAAGCCCACTAAAACTGAAATTGGTTCTTTCAGTGTGAACCTTTACAAACATACAGTAAAGTGCTTGGCTTTATAAAATACTAGCAGCCCGTCCCGGCTTCGCACGGGGTAGACAATATTGTTGTATACATATATTTTGTTCTATCGCATATAGTTTCGGCAGCGCATTCAACGAAAGACATTTTAAGACTCATTTTTCTACACCTTCGGTTACATTGTTCAAATTTTACCAAGGATCCCTAATTTTTTTCAAAATGAAATGTAGCCCATGTCAAATTGGAAGAATGTAGCATTCTATTGGTGAAAAAAATTTTTAAATCGGCTTAGTACTTTTTGAGCCTATTCATTACAAACATACAAAAATAGGTACAAATCTTTCCCCTCTTTAAAATATTAGTATAGAAGTATAGATAGCTTGTTTGTAAGAAAATACCTACCTTACGAAACCACTTACATTTACTTTCAAAAGCCAATTGATGACGCAAGCTCTGGTGATCCTGGGTATGGTTGGAATGGCCAATGGCTTTCTTTCCACCTTCAGCAAATAGTCGAGCATATATTCTGTATAGTCTTGATTCATGCAAGACGTGTACGACTTTTTCACTGAAAATATGAATTCGCATAAACCTGTACGATTGCATATTTTACGGTCGAGTAAAGTAGTAATAGACTTATCTCTTTGCTTGGGTTTTATACCTCTTTGGTAAACATGCGTAGCCAGCTAATGAGTTTCCGCCAAATCCCATAGAAAAAAACCCCAGTCACGGCGCAAAAGAATTGTATCTCAGATTTAAGATAATTATTAGTAGAAACAATATCAGGTGTCGCTATTTCCTGATTCCTTGGCTAACAGGTTTTTTTTACCCAGAGAAGTTTCATAGGCGCTACATGCAAAAATTACACTTTTTAGGAAAAAACCTCATGTTACTGTGCTAATTGACATTGAATTGGCAAAAAATGAATAAAACACATTATATAAACACATTGTCACATATTATTATGTAATGCCGGGACTGAGGCAATTTTGGCGGAAACCCTTTGTTTTTCAAATTCTCAAATCAAATCGATTCTAAATTCAAATGTGTAAAATAGGAATGAAGATAATAAATTGCTGCCTACTTACAAAAATCAGGTGATTGTAATTTCTCCAACACACTTTCATTAAACTGTAAACGACGTTTAGCTTTATCCTCTTCCCTCTTCTCCAGCTTACAAGTAGGTGACAAACCTTGCAGCTCACGGCTATGAGGCCTCTTCAAACTTCTTTTTATATTCTTCACTGACTTATGCTGTAGTGGTGACTTTTCTGAAGGAGTAATGGCAAGACGCTGGCCTAGGCAGTTTTTCGGGTTATTCTCATCGAAGAAGGTCTCTTCTTCGCAATTAGTCTCAGCATCATCATCACTAATGCTTATGTGACTTTCAGTGTGATCTTTGAAGACATCTAGATCCCAATCTAGATTATCAGTTTTCTTCCGCATAGTGACGTATTTTGTTTCGATATTAATTTTACATTTTGGTTTATTTTCTGGCTTTTCTTGTTTGCAGTTACTGGAACTAGGACACTTTTCTTGCTTAAAATTACCCGAATTAAGAGCCTTTTCTTGGTGACAGTTACTAGAACTGGGATAGATATTGCTTTGCACTAGGGTTTTAAGAGGAAGCCTTTTCTCAACGACCGATTTTTCCACGTTTTTATTTAGTAAATGCCTTGGTAAGGCTGGCAATGGTTCCAGAGGTATCGGTATTTTTGTTTTTACTTTTCTTCGCATATTTTCTTTGTTTGCCTCCATCTTTGGCTTGAAACGATCACTTGGGCTTTTTAATGAAAAGACAGGATAGTTATTTAAACATAAAACGCAGAATCTATTTTTTTTTCTAAATTACGATCACGACCAGCATGACCGTTAAAAACCACAGCACTGACTTTTGTAGTTTGATTCGATTTGGAGTGCGTTTTTATTTGACTACCCACTATTTTTTGATAGAACTTTACGTTTCATTTTACGTTGCAGAAAATAAATAAAACAACACATAATGTTAATAAATAATTTTATCTTATCATAATTTAATAAATAAAACTTAATTCTAACTTAAAACTAGGCTGTGTACTTTTTCGTAATCAAATGCGTCTGGGTTTTTTCAAGAAGTAAGTAATAAGTAAGTTTAAGTCTCACAGCAAGTAACTGAACTTAATTACAGTTAATAAAAAAAGTAGAGAGTTGAGTTTTTGTGAAATTTCAAGGAGTTCGAAAATCCACAAAAAAGGAACACCACAAAGAAAGAGCTAGCAACTCTTATAGCATTGTCGAAGCTTGTAGCTAATTTTGAAATTCAAATCAGATTCAAAATCATGGACTATTTTTTGAGCCTTAGAAGAATTCTCTGGTCTGCATTTCAAAAGGTGTTGGCTGCTTGGGGTCATTGATCTTGCCAGCTGCCACCACCAAGTTGTCCAGTTGGTCGATGACGAAGAAAATGAAGGGATGTTCCACGCTGAATTGTCTACCGAACTTCTCCTGGGATGCTGGTAGGTTTTTAGTGGCCTCAGCAACGGTATTGGAAGCTGTGGACAAGAGAAGCAATTAAACTTTATAATTGTTTGATACGCATTATTTTCTCTGGCCTCTCAGCTCAGTTGGTAGTAGCTCTGCCTTCTGCGCCGTAGGTCGTGGGTTCGATCCCAACCGAGAACAAATATTTGTATGGTGAACGCAGATGTTTGTTCTCTGTCGGGGTGTTATATTGTATTCGAAGTACATAATGTATTTACAAAAAAAATATATAAGTATTATATCAGCTATCTGGTTCCCATAGCTCTGCTTAATTTGAGGCTAGATAGTGTTGTGTGGATTGTCTACAATTTTTTTATTTCATTTATTTTGTCGAGACCTTTGCCCAGCAGTGGGACAGTACAGGTAAAAAAAAATTGTTTGTACGGGCACAGTAGAAAAAAACTTTTGATACAGCCAAAGACACTGGCTCCTTATAAAAGCATATAGCAATTTGATCGTTCGTTATTGCTTCGACTTTCCTGCATTATTCAATTCAAATAAAGGCCTGCACAGACCTAGGTCGCTGGCGATGGCGATCAGTGAATCGCTGTCAAATTTGACAAATTTCAGATATTTGTGTGGGAGACCTAGGTGTGTGCGGCCTCAATACCTTCTTAGTTATCCAGCTCAGAAAAATAACGTTAAGAGTTGGTGAAGAAAAGTATTATCGTGTGTAAAGTGCTGTAAAAGCAAATTCTTAAGATCTATCTTAGGGCCGTACCTTTATTGTCTGCAATTTTTTTTATATTGTCCCAAGAGACAATATAACCAGATAGGAGTGAGAACTCTAGTCTCCAGTTTAAAAAGTAGTACTTACAAGTAAGCTGAGAAGTTGAAGCATCAGTGTTATCGACTCTCACAGCAACGTGCTGTACCATCTCTTGTACGAACAGACCCTCATCGGAAGATACTCCTGAAAGGTCCGCGTCTCGACTGAAGATCTTGGTCACTCCAAACTGTGAAGTAAAATAAACTGCATGATTATGGGACATCTACAAAGTTACATATCTGTAGGCCTACCATCAGCTCTGGTTTTGAGTCTGTGTGAGTGCTCAACAGTGCATTATACTATGTGTGTAATGTTTTGACGTAGGATTTATTTAGTCAACACTCACACAATCTCAATACCAGAACCAGAGACAAAGCCAGACAGAGCACATGGTAGGCCTACTGGTATCAATCCAAAAATATTAGCTATTTAATATAGAACTAGAATTTTGACTATTTCAAAGAAGAAGAGTTTTCCATCATCAAAACATTTTTGGGTATACTCTACTACTAAAGAATGATTGGTACATTCGGTCTCGTAACACTAGTTTATTTCTGTCTATGACTTACCTTAGCCAAAGCAGAGATAGGCTTGGTAGTAGTCTCAACGTAGAAAACTGGCATGCAGAGCTGGATATCCTCTTCCTTCAGCATATCCTGCATATCAGCTAAGGGCGCGGCCGGCAGGTCAGCGATCAAACGGGTGAGACCATCACGGGATCGAGGAACCACGACAAGAAGGGCAAAACGACCAGACTGAAAAGAAACAACATTATTTAAAACATTATACAACGTCCCAGTGCATTTACAACATTTCGTTATCAAATGTTGATTTCGTTTCGCCTAGGTACGTGTCTCTCTTTTGCATGTAAAAATGATGAGACAGCAACTCTAACTACGTTACGTATTTTTGCTGTCTCATCTTTTCTCCATACAAAATATAAGAGACACGTAGGCGAAACGAAAACAACATTTGGTAACGAAATGTGGTAGCAAAACTCGGACTTCGGGTACAGTTTTATAATTTTTGTTTTGCTTTTGTTCTCTCCTAATTCTCTTTCTCTCGTAGGTAGCAAGGGCTGAATTTTCCATCTGCGGAGTAACGCTATTCGTCGAAAAAGATATGAGTCCTTGTTTTTGACAGGCCTAAAAAAGAGGTGGATATATTTTTACCCGACGGATAAAATCTCAGAAGGATTTAGGCTCAGAAATGATCTTCCTGGAAACGTTTAATAATAATAATAAAAAAATAATGCGGATAATTCACTTAACACTATCTAGCCCCAAACTAAGCAGAGCTTGTACTATGAGAACCAGATAGCTGATCGAATAGTTAAATACTTTTTTTTCTAAATTAATACAAAGAATACAATATAACACCCAGACAGAGAACAAACATCTGTGTTCACCACACAAATATTGGTTCTCAGTGGGGATCGAACCCACGACCTACGGCGCAGAAGGCGGAGCTACTGCCAACTGAGCTGAGAGGCCAGTGAAGTTTAAAAGAAGCCGATATCCAGCAGTAGACTTCTAATGCTGCCTTCCTACGGTGCGTGGTTCTGCAGATCATCACGCACCGCGCACGACGACGCACGGCAACGCACACAGAAAAGGCTCCTGTGCTATCGCGCACCACACACCAGTGGGAAGGGGCTATAAGTGAGATGATGAACTCACATTACTGACAGATGACTGACAGATCACATTACTGAGATACTCACATCATAAGGAAGCAGTACTGCCTCACTATCCAGCGCAGCAACATACGCTGTCTTGAAGCTTCCCTTAGCTTTCATGAAAGACACCTGCTTCTTTTCAGAGCTGGACTTGTAAAAGACACCAGGATCTACGGTGGTGAACGGATGCTTCCAAGATCCGCGGAAGTACATGCCGTTGAAGATTATCATCAGAGAGTCGGAGACTGCTTCTGAAATGATCAACCACTCCATTAAAAAAGGGTATACTATAAAGTAAGGTTGTACGAGTAATATACTAAATCAGTATATTTGGAATCCAAAACCAAGGTATTTAAAATCTTATTTGAAAGACACACGAAGTCCTGAGGACTTGAGATTTATGATATCAGGAAATGAACCACTCCTGTAAGCCTACCACAAGCACTGTCTGGTTCTGTCTCTGGCTCTGGTTTGAGTGGGAGTGCTCACCAGTGTATTATACTGTGTGTGTGACGTTTCGGCGTAGGTTTTATTTAGTCAGACAGAGCTTGTAGGCAGGCCTTCTGAAGTCCAAAATGATTACATCAGTTTTGTACTTACTGGTGCTAGTTTTTTTCCCAAAACTGTTAACAGATAATGATGAAGAGATGTCCTTCTTGTCTTGAAGAATCTTAATGCTTCTACCATGGTTTCTGGCTTCCACAGCAACCATTGTCTCTTCTTCATCAGCCGAAGATTCCTTCTTGGGGTAGGTCTTGACTAACTTTATCTTTTCTTTGATGTTCTTTGCTGGCTTGTATTCAATTTCTGAAACGTCTACTTTCTCGGGGATGTCTTCAACAGCAAATGAGATCAGTTTTTCGTCTGATGGTTTTGGAGGCATCATTTCAGGAATATCATCAAGTTTGTCTTCTGGATTCTTCTCCGGGATTTCTACGGTGAATTCAGGTTTTGCGGGTTCAACATCATCATCATCGTCATCATCATCAATGGAAGGATTGACCTTTTCAACAGACCTTACATCAGTCAAGTAATAGTCTTCCAAAATCTTTTTATAATCATCATTGATTGTGTAGTTTTTGTAGACGTAGAAGAAATTCTTCAACGGTACCATTCCTAAAATAGATTTGTAGGTTTTCCTGGTTAGTTTGTGGTCAGTTGGTAAGTGCAGAGCTGTCATTAGTTGCTCCCTGGTTTCTCCTTTAGCACCTTCAGCCAGCATGGCTAGAATCGCTGAGTAGCCGAGAGGAGAGAAAGCAATGTTTGAATCGTCGTCGATGTAACCCTGAAATTAAGAGAAATCTTCTTAGAAACCGGCTGAATACGGTTATTAAATCTTGCTCGCACTTTCAAACTAGTCAAAGAGAAAACTAGTCGACTAAAACAGCGGCATTATCGACTTTTTTATTGGAGATCTTGTTTAACAGCTAACAATAGAATAATCATTTCCTTTAGACTATCTTTGTACTAACTACAGCATTATAAAATGGTAAGTATTATAAATGGTATTATTTCAAGAATCTCTGTCTTTCTGCTTTCGTAAGACGGCTGCTGTAACAGATACATGGCAGGAGCCAAATAGCTTATGATTCATTTCGGACCAAAGGAATCAAAGGGCCTAAGGCCAAGAAGGTCTATAACTAGCGGCCTGTCCCAGCTTTGCACGGGTGGACATTTAAAAACACATAAAATAGCCCATGTTACTCAGAGTGAATATAGCTTTCCAATGGTGAAATAATTTTTGAAATCAGCACAGTAGTTTTTGTGTATTCATTACAAACATACAAAGTATAGGTTAATAATAGCTCGTTTACCTGAAAGATAGCAGTCGATAGCTCTGAGGTAGCCTGTCCGACGATGGTAGCACTATCAGACCGCGCCCTTCCTTGGCGCATCCATCGTGCATTGCTCAATCCAACCGCCAACAGCAACACTGGAACAACGATTAATAAATTAGTACTGATGCATGTCCCTCTAGCTAGATTCACTGTATTGTATTTCCAAAACACTCAGGCCAACGTGGAAAGGTTTATTCACCTTCCTGTTCTTGTCCTTAGCGAAATGGGGTCGGTACAATAGATTTACTTCTTCCATTCTCTCCTATCATTCTACAACTCAGTGCTCATTCTTTTTTTAATTATGTTTTATTTCGTATTACAGATACTTGGCAATTTCTGAGTATTTATAGTAAAAGCCTTATGATGGTTCCCATTCCGGTCTCCAAAGAACCTTCTCAATATGCAGACCCTGACATAATTTGTCTTACTGGATCTATAATGCTCATCTCACGAGCTCGTCCTGGCAAACACAAAACAACATTTGCTCTTCGAACTTTGATGATTTTTTTAGAGAGTGAGATGCACACACTATTGTCGAATACAACAAAATATATAATTGGAGATTCAAACACGCGCCAGCATTGGAAGGCGGGATGTTATCACTATATAAACTATTATTGTATTCTGTACTAGTGTGATGAATTTCAATAATGGATTTAATTTTAATGGTTTAATAGAAATTACTATTATGATATTTGATGACACTTGTCATATTTGTTTGTAAAATAGTCTGTCAACTTCATAGAAAATGCCGTTGGCAATTATGTATGGTTAGTCAGTTGATTCGATTGATTTAAAATATGTCTGTGGATCTGAATAATTTGTTTGTAAATAAATAATGATTTTAATTGTCATCAATCATAACTGTTTTAGAAACTAGTTTGTTTGTTTAGTTCATGTAAAAGTATTATTAATGGTGATTGATTCAAAATGTCTGCACTGCATACTGGCAACGCTTCCGGCGATAAAGATGGCGGTCGGGCTCGACTGCTCGATCGCCATTCTGGAACGAGCGCTCGGAAGAGTTGGTCGCATGCAATGCAAGCTACTTTGTAAAACCACGTGGCTTAGAGTTGGTAATTTGTGAAGTACTAGAGAGATTGTAACGTAGAAGGAAGTGAACAATATAGTTTGATTGGACAACAGTGGGAGTTTTATTACATCTCCGAAGTGGTAAGTACACGCCCAATTTTATTGTTCTGATGACGTTTATTGCATGATGGATAATGTGTAATTAAACTTAATTTAATTAATGGATCTTTGATAAAATATTTAAATTTTTCTTGAGAAAATTTAAAGAGGGTACTCAAAAAAAAAAAAACTTGCTCTGAAGCATTGTTACCATGTATTGTGGGGTTTCATAGGGGGATGAAATTTTCGTCATTTTTGTGCTACGACGCACCGTTTACGAGATACCCACAATCTAACATTATTCTTAGATTATCGGTCTTTTCTTTTAAATTTATTTATTAGGTTATGCCTACCCTAAAATGTGTGTGGAATCATATGAAATTTGATATTAGCCGCTCATCCGAACATGAAATGGCCTGCACCTAATATTTAACGACTTTGACTACTTAGTTAAGCTGTTCCATTTCAAACAATTGACATTCACTTAATTTTTGGAATATACGCTAAGTTTACCGAAAGATATTTTAAAAATATTAACGAACTTAATAACAGCAAATAGTTTTACATTATTATGCATTACGATGATCATTTTATTGGTTACCCTCTGATAACACATGACTCGTGTTACCGTGTATGAAATTAAGTGAAGGTACTTGAGTGTAAAAAACAAGCTTGAGTGTTAAACGCAAGTCAGTCCTCTGTAGCATTCTTGTTACTTTTTGATATGCAGAACTGTTGGGTACTTAGGCAAGGCCTACTTTCCTGTCTAGAACCATAAACAAACATTTTTATGTCCATGCTAATAGTCGCCATTGTGCCGATGTAGCCTATGTACAATATTAAATAAATACCCTTAAATAAATTAGAATCTCTGTTGGCATAAGCAGGGTGTTATTGGCTGGGTTATGTTGAAATTATTATTTGGTAGGTTTCTGGAAATATTTATTTCTTATAATTTACTTAACATCAAAAATGAGTGATTGAATAAAGTTTCATAATAAAGTGGCCGTAAATAGCAAAGACCGATCACAATCTTGAATTTCATAAAAGCCGGTACGGTCTTTGTCATGGACCGGGCCTAACCATAACATTGATATAGGGGCTATCCGATAGTGCTAAAACTATTCATGTACTGCTAATACCATAGCAGCTCAGTAAAGTTTGAGTAGCCTCTAACTGCAAATGTCTAACCATGCTGGATTTAAAATAAGCAAGTTAATGATCATGATCAAGCCTACCGAAGCGAGTTTTTGAAGCAAAGTGTCCATTAAACAGGTTTCACATAGTGAGACTATTGGAGCTTTAAAAAAAAAATGATATTAAGTAATGAGAGACTAAGGTAGACAAACTATAAAATGAAGATACAATTTTTTTAAGAAATTACAATTAAAACAGAAAAACAAAAAGTACAATAAGAAAAAAAAAAAAAAAAAGCATATGGAACCTGGGGAGTCTCCTCGAAACAGCATTTTGACAAAATGTTAGTAGCAATTCTTGGTGGTTTTGAGCAAACAGATCTAGTTTGGGGACGTTAACCAGGCCATTGAACGTAATTACTGCTCGTCTAAAGAAAGTGTTTTGGGATCTGTGTTTGGCTAAGTACGCCATAGAAGTAAAGATTAATAACATTTTGGAACAAAGTGAGTACAGTTTGGCTATTTTCGCCTTAGAAGATGAAATTTATTTTGGAACCAAGTGAGTTCAGTTTGGCTATGTACGCCTTAGAAGATGAAATTGATTTTGAAACCAAGTGAGTTCAGTTTGACTATGTACGCCATAAAAGTTGAAATTGATTTTGAAACCAAGTGAGTTCAGTTTGACTATGTACGCCTTATAAGATGAAATTGATTTTGAAACCAAGTGAGTTCAGTTTGACTATGTACGCCATAAAAGTTGAAATTGATTTTGAAACCAAGTGAGTTCAGTTGACTATGTACGCCATAAAAGTTGAAATTGATTTTGAAACCAAGTGAGTTCAGTTTGACTATGTACGCCTTATAAGATGAAATTGATTTTTAAACCAAGTGAGTTCAGTTTGACTATGTACGCCATAAAAGTTGAAATTGATTTTGAAACCAAGTGAGTTCAGTTGACTATGTACGCCATAAAAGTTGAAATTGATTTTGAAACCAAGCGAGTTCAGTTTGACTATGTACGCCTTAGAAGTTGAAATTAATTAACCATGCGAGATCTGTTTGGTCAAAGTAAGATAAGTTCAAAAAAATCAAAAGTTCAAAATGTTCAAAAAGTTCAAAATGTTCAAAAAGTTCAAAATGTTCAAAAAGTTCAAAATGTTCAAATGTTCAAAATGTTCAAAATGTTCAAATGTTCAAAATGTTCAAATGTTCAAAAAGTTTAAAAAAAAATTATAAAAAGTTAACAAGGTCTCAAAAGGCGCAAATGTTTCAAAAATTCTAAGTTTAGTAATTTAAAGTCGTGTAGAGTTGTTAAAAGGTAAAAGTTAAAGATCAGTTTTTGTATTGGATTATAAGTAAAGATTTTGGGTTAAGATTATATAAGTTTTTGAATATGAGAAAAAGTTAAGTTGGATTAGAGTTCAAGTTATTTGAGTTTAAAATTAATGTTTTGGATTTGAGCCAAGTATGTAAATTCGTTCAGTTTTGCCAATGTCGAGGGAGGATATTATAATAAAAGATGAAAAGACGATGAATTAATTAATTATGAATTAAAAATGAATTAATGATGAATTTAGGATGAGTTCAAGATGAATTTAAGATGAATTTAAGATGAATTTAAGATGAATTTAAGATGAATTTAAGATGAATTTAAGATGAATTTAACATGAGTTTAACATGAATTTAACATGAATTTAAGATGGATTTAAGATGAATTTAAGATGAATTTAAGATGAATTTAAGATGAAAATTTAAGATGAAAATTTAAGATGAAAATTTAAGATGAATTTAAGATGAATTTAAGATGAATTAAATATGAATTAAATATGAATTAAATATGAATTAAAAATGAATGTAAGAGAAAATAAATGTGAATTTTTTATAAATTAAAGATTAGCGATTTATAAAAGACCTACTACTTACTAAAATATCAACTTAAGATTAACTAAAGATGAATTACAGTTTTAGGTGTTCAATTACAGCTTAACAGTTCAGTTTTACAACTGAATCACAGTTTTAAATAAAAATTGGACAAAGATTCTAATTAAAGTTAGTGCGTCGTAAACCTGAACCACTAGATTGTTTACGTACCGAAACAGGTCACTGTCGAGAAGATGTTTGCATTTCAGCAAGAACAATGAGAAGATGACATTACTAGTACATGCCTGCAGTGCCATGGCAGGGCATGGCATGGAGAAATTCAAGTTGATAAGTTCCTTGCTGTCAGAATTAATGATGGCGTTTTCATGCATTTACTGAGCTAAGTTAAACGTATCTTTTGTAGTATTTAAAGCGCAAAACTAAGTACAGAGAACTCGTCTAAATGCCGTGGATAGTGTACATTTAGTGTTTTATATTTTTGGAATATATTGTTACTTTTTAATTATTTCACAATTGGAAAACCTATTCATTTGAACTAGATATAAAGCAGATGAATGATAATAGGTTAAATCACAGTGTGTTTGCAGATCTGTAAATTTTATGACGAGTTTCAGATCCTTAAAACTCCAGGCAAAGTTAGTAGCGATGCACCGCAGAAGGTGCCACAGGACACAACCGTGACGCACCGCATCAGCAGCATGAGCAGTGATGCGCCACGGGAGGCGCCGCACCAGCGGCCTGAGTCGTGATGCGCCACGGGAGGTGCCACACCAGCGGCCTGAGTCATGATGCGCCACGGAAGGCGCCGCATCAGTGGTCTGAGCCGTGATGCGCCATGGAAGGCACCACATCAGCAGCTTGAGCCATGACGCGCCTCTGAAGGTGCCGCAGTAACAGGCTGAGCCGCGAGTTCCGTATTAAGGAGAAGAATTATGTAGTTTATTATCACAATTTCATTTTGTTTTATATTTTACTTTATTTGTTTATTAGGTACACAAAACAGAGTACAATCGATAATTTACAGGCATAAATACTATTAAATTATGAGCTAGACAGTACCCCAAAACATGCGTACACAGAATGCATTGAACAGGGAAGTTATGTAGATAGCGTGTAACCAGGCTTAACTAGTAGTAGGTGATTAAAGTTAACATTTACTTGGAACTTGGGTGTACTCATACAATTATTTTATTACAGTAAGTCACTTCGAGTTATGACTCGAAGAGAGTGCAGAATTAATTAACTAACTAATAAGAGTTTTCGGCACACTCTAATGAAAGAGTGGCCAAAGCTGCATTCTTGAATTTATTTTGATTATTGTTAAAGATATCAATTTTATCACTGTATTTAATCAATAAATCGTTAAATAGGCGACACATTCTGACAACGGGGTTATAATAAGAGGTGTTGTTTGAATTGACTTGTAGGGCGAAAGTGTTCTGAAAGGGTTGCCGAGGTCTAGGCTTTATATTTAGATTAATAAGATAAAGTAAGCAAGGAGAGTCGATATGCGAGTGGATAATTTTGAAAAGATACAGTAGATCATGATATTTGCGATGATTTTCTAATAACATTAAATGAAAATGATGGAGCTTTGCAGTATAGTTATATTCAGAAACTTTTTCTGGACCCTCTCAATCCGGTCAACGTGAATATTGTAGTAGGGAGACCAAATTACTATTTGACTTTTAAAACAATTAACTGTTTGACTATATTTTTAACCATGTAGATGTCTTCCTATCACAATCGGAGTATAATTTATGTTATTGGAATATTTAATTTAAATAATATTTTACCCGAATGGATTGTTTATGGCTGGGATGCGAAGACTTTTCTGATACAAAACTGTTATTATTATCTTACGAGAAATTTCATTTAGTTAATTTTTTTTGCATACAGGCTTTGAATATGGTAAACGGGATATTTAACTTTAGTTATTTTTAGATAGAATTATATTTTTAATATCTGTTTGTTCTAAGAAATGACTAAGATTTATTTGGGTGTCTTCGTATCTTCTACTTAATAATTTCATTTTGTTTACAAGTTTTATATTGTAATTTTGGATTTGTCTTAATTTGTTCTTATTAGTTGTTTGAATTTTGGTAGTCATTAAAGTTTCAAGTTTTGTTTAGTCATACATAAACATAGTTATCATGTTATCATTATGCTCTCAGCATGTGCTTCCAGAGTAAGCACACTGTCGGATGGCCGAATTTGATAGACGTTAGATTTTTTTTAGATTGTATTTGAATGGTCATCTTTTCTTTTGTGTTTTAATTCAAGTTCTGTTTGTTAGACATTCAAATTTTTTTTAGATTTTATTTGAATGGTCATCTTTTCTCATTAAGTATTTGTTTTAAATTCAAGTTTTGTTTGTTAGACATTCAATTTTTTTTAGATTGTGTTTGAATGGTCATCTTTTCTCATTTGTTTCAAATTCAAGCTTTGTTTATTAAGTTATCATATTATAATTATTGTGCACTTAGCATGTGCTTCCAGAGTAAGCACAATATCGGATGGCCGAATGTGATGAATTTCAATAATGGATTTAATTTTAATGGTTTAATAGAAATTACTATTATGATATTTGATGACACTTGTCATATTTGTTTGTAAAATAGTCTGTCAACTTCATAGAAAATGCCGTTGGCAATTATGTATGGTTAGTCAGTTGATTCGATTGATTTAAAATATGTCTGTGGATCTGAATAATTTGTTTGTAAATAAATAATGATTTTAATTGTCATCAATCATAACTGTTTTAGAAACTAGTTTGTTTGTTTAGTTCATGTAAAAGTATTATTAATGGTGATTGATTCAAAATGTCTGCACTGCATACTGGCAACGCTTCCGGCGATAAAGATGGCGGTCGGGCTCGACTGCTCGATCGCCATTCTGGAACGAGCGCTCGGAAGAGTTGGTCGCATGCAATGCAAGCTACTTTGTAAAACCACGTGGCTTAGAGTTGGTAATTTGTGAAGTACTAGAGAGATTGTAACGTAGAAGGAAGTGAACAATATAGTTTGATTGGACAACAGTGGGAGTTTTATTACACTAGCATAAACTGTTGGTCAATAGTGAGACGGTTCTCGCTATTACCTAGGTACTGCCTTGTAGTCTGTGCAATAAACAGTTAAATCGGTTCATTATAACTGCATAACACACGCTCGTAATGCCACTTTGCCGTGGAATCTAGCTACGTTCGTAATGTTGTTTATAGCATTATTTGCTATTGCTATTAGCTAACAACCTAGTTCGCCTAGGTTGTAAGATAATTTTACAATATTCATGGAAAGAGCATCTATAAGGATTAGAAAGCTTTCTTTGAGATTATTAAAAAAACAACCGTCGCCGAGATCTACAATTAAGGGACTTTGGGTGACTCGCAATAATAATAATAAATATTGCAAGGTTTTACTATGCGAACCAGATAGCTGATATAATACTTACATATATATTTTTTGTAAATACATACTTAGAATACAACATAACACCCAGACAGAGAACAAACATCCGTGTTCACCGCACAAATATTTTTTCTCGGTGGGGGATCGAACCCACGACCTACGGCGCAGAAGGCAGAGCTACTACCAACTGAGGTGAGAGGCCAGTCTGCAATTCTGGATTGCAGCCCAAAGTGAAAGCAGAAGAAAAATCAGGACACCATACAAAGACACAGCAAAGAATAAAATTGCAATTTTAAAGCAGAAGCGCCAGGTAAACAAAAATCAGGATTCTTAAAACCAGTATAGTGACTTCTTTGACAAAAACAAAACGCTTGGTCCTCTCAAGGTTACCAAATTGAAATTCCAGTGGCGCTTCTTATAGCGACATTAACCTCGTTATGTGGTTATCAGAATGTAGGTGATACTCGGGTGACTGACTTTTTTGCTTATTTCTCACAAACTTGGTCTTATATCTTTAAAAAATCTTAGAGTTTAGAGTTTTAGAATATTTTACTATTTATTCTAACACCAGTTCAAAAACTTAGTGGAGCAAAGTCTTTTCGGTGACAGCGATTGCTTATCGTCAGTTGCATCCAGTAGGTTTTGAGTCTGTGTGAGTGCTCACCAGTGTATTATAACTGTACGTATGTGATGTTTCGACGTAGGATTTATTTAGTCAACACTCGCACAGACTCAAACCAGATCCAGAGACAGAACCAGACAGAGCTTGTGGTAGGCTTACAGTATATCTGCAATACAGCAGCCATTTTTATGCCTTCGCCAGTCAAATATGACTAAAAGCCTTTTTTTTCGGTCACAAATAGTAGCTCTCTTGCTGAACTTTGGCTAAACCTCTGCTATCAAACCACCATTGGGGTATTAGAGCGGTTGGAAATGCCGATGCATCAGGCCACCGACCGCTCCAAATGGAGAGATATTGTCCACAGAATGGGAAAGAGTCGCGATC
Organism: Thera britannica; assembly: GCA_939531255.2. Taxonomy (NCBI): domain Eukaryota; kingdom Metazoa; phylum Arthropoda; class Insecta; order Lepidoptera; family Geometridae; genus Thera; species Thera britannica. The sequence continues at coordinate 4,840,086 of OW618042.2, read as the reverse complement.
CTCAACAATGAGGGACCGACTATGGAGGAGGGAGATGAACGGGGAAGTTTTTCTCGTTTTTCAAAGACTCTGGGACATCTGAGTCACCATTGGGTCATCTAGAACATTGCTGCCACCAACCCAAAGTCCTTCTCCGCTATTTTAAGGAGTTGGGCTGGCTGGGGTAAGGGTTAGCAGGGGGACAATGCACAATACACCCCATCGCGGGACGTCAGTGCAGATCTTATTCCCCCAACACAATTAGAATTAGACTCTGGGACGATTCTATCGATATTTCAATAGTTAACTGTTCAATCATCGATACTGGTTCTGGGATGTGGGTCGAGTCCAAGTAGCGGGATCCGTGCATGTATATACAAGTAACTGTTGATCACAGGACGTACATGCACCACCTTTCGCTTTCGTCTCGAAAATAAAGTGGATTAGGTCATTTACGAACTGTGTTTTTTTTCATCTTCTCTCTAAAGTCTTGCCTCTCTCAGGAAAATTCATAGTAACCTAGAAGAAGATAAAAAGACAAAGAAAAGATGAATTTTTCGTCATTCTTGTCTTGACCTAGCCAATACAACATCAGGGAATAAGCACATAATATAATAAAGAAGATAATGGCTAAGCATAAATATAAGAACAGTTGCACAGAGCTCAGTACATTGACCACAGCAGTCTACCGTGAACAGATAAAATGCAACGTGGAATCATAATCACTTAAACCATAGTTTTCATGGAAAGGCTACCACCACTATGATAAACCAAAAAGAAAATCCCTCTATCCCCATAGTTGGCACCAACTACAGGCAAAATTCATTTATATGGCAAGCAAGCGCAAACTTCAATAAGCTTAGTAAAAATCATGATTTTGACCTATTTTGCACGAGTGCTGGTTCAGTCAACAGGGAATTCTTTGGTAGCGAGTAAAACGCACATGCATGCACCAATCTTCTTCAATATTATGTTGACTTACTCACAGTAGTTTTTTCTAGATTGTTTTGTATCCGCTAAAACCTGTAATTGGCTCGCTAGTTTCTAGCGTATTAATATTATTAAGTTATTATAAGCTGTTGCTTTTCCAATAAATCAATACTTAAACAAATAACGACCGCTAAAGTGGAAACTTGTGATAATTTGCCGATACTTGACCAGTATGAGTGCACTAAAATCACATGAGTCGGGATATTACGTCCGTATCCACAACACACACACACACAATACAGTGGGATACAGCGGATACAGCTCAAGTTACCTAAAAACAAAGAAAAATGACTCTTACTGCAAGGACAAAAGAGCTAGCAGTGTATAGTCTGATGCGTATCCTTGTGTACAATACTACTGCAATGCTTCTTAGAGACCGTAGTCTTACTCCATAATTGGGATAATAATTTGTACCTCGAACGCTACGCTTGAAGACAAGGAATTTTTCAAAGGAGTAAGTAAGTTAATTACTGAGGGGTAATTTACTTTACGTTGCACAATAAATAACTCAGTGCAAAACTCTGAGCATTTACAAAAACTATGGTCAGCTCTTACAAGGGACTAAGGGCTGGTTTAATGTTTTGCTAATCGTCAAATTAAACTTTGACAGCTGTTTAACTCAAATTTCGTTGGTAACGCGGTGACTAATATAGACAAGATACCACCGCGTCTTTGTCTGTTTGTTAATTTGCTAGTTGTTATGAACCCGTGTGTATAGAAGTATTTATTTTTAACCGACTTCAAATAAAGTTTATTATGTTGTTAGAGCATAATTATAGCTTCGTCATTTATGAAGCGATTTGAAAAAATCTTTTTTTTCTTTGAAGTTTTTTTAACTCATATTATTGTGAAAAGGTTTTATCATAAATTTTTTCAAAGTAAACAGTCTGATTCTCTGAGAGAATGAGAATCTGAGGTAATTTTGTTGCAAGTTTTGTGCTGAACTAAACAAGCGTTCGGTGAATGCACTGCATTGACCTTTCACTAGGTATTGTACTGCCCTACCAATAGAAAATAGTGGAAGCTAACCTGCTTTGAGGGCCTATAGGAAACAGTCCTGGATGCTTTCTTCAGTGTAGAATGTAACTGCAATTCGTAAATTGCAACTTTCATGCAATGTGCAATTCGTAACTTTCATGGTATATAATAGTAATCGGTCGCGACGTTGCATTAGAACTTTACAGAGCGAGGTTCTAGTAGATATACCAATAGAAAATGTGATAGTCCTTTCACCACACGGGTTCGGAAGAACCAGTGACACGATAAGAAGAAGGAGAATATAAAATAGTGGAAGCTATACGAGGGCCTATACCTATACGGTTTAGTCCAAAGGTCTAATTATGAGTTTAAAATATTTTTTGTCGCTATATTACATAACCCTTAAACGCTGTTAGGTACCTACTTTTATTAAACAGCTTCGTCAGGTTAGTTCTAGAATATGCTTCAACTGGTATTACACAGTATAATAAAAATAAGTTCCAGTGTAGTGCCACTTAACTTATTGAGAAGGCATTACATAATTTTAAGTTTAAAAAACTTGAGAAACCGACTTCACTGCCAAACGGCTAAACCGATTTTAATGAAATTTGTTTAGGACAATCTGGACGTAAGAATAACCTTCCAAATAAAAAAATATTTTTCTAAATCGGTTCATAAATGACGGAGGCATGCAGTTACAAACATTAAAAAAATTATTTAAAAAAAAATGGCAACACCGATTTTAATAAAATTAAAATGGGACCAATCTGGAAGCAGTACCTTTCAGATAAAAAAATAATTTTTCAAATCGGCTCACAAATGACGAAGTTATGCGGTAACAAACATTAAAAAAAAAAAAAAAAAAAAAAAAAAAAAATTGAGAACCTCCTCCTTTTTGATTGGAAGTCGGTTAAAAAGCAAAAGTTTCAAAGACAGCACTCGCTATATACGCTTCATAGTAGTAATAAAGTACCTATCTATACTATCTATACTAATATTAAAGAGTCTACCCCGTGCGAAGCCGGGACGGGCTGCTAGTACAGTATATAAAATAAGATATGATGATAGTTAGTACAGAAATTGCAAAGATGTGTCCCAAATATTGCATTTGAATGTACCTCAGACTACCTCTTCAGACATCCTCAGAGACTAGTGTTGATACTTGCTAGGATAGGCACCTACTGATAGATCTGATGGGGTATCTACCGTGCCTAGTCGCTAAGTCAAGAGACTGTAATGTTTGTTTTAAATTATTGTTTATGTACACAACACAAACATGAAGCAAACATAAAAAAATGCAGTCATTAAATAAATAATCAGATTTTACTGGATGATATCATAATCTACATAATATACCTATTATTAGGTAATAATCATAAATAGAACGTATGATTGAAGGACTTGATTATATTCATGACCATGATTTCATCTGTCATATGTACATACCACGGTATGTACCTATACTAGTACTTATTCGTTCCATTCTTGTTCCATGAGTATTAGAGGTTATTCTGAATAGGTACTCGTAAGTAGATATTCCTCCATATCATCATCATCAAATCATCACTCATTCATGTCATTTTTTTCATCACACGGTAAAAATGACAAATACCCACCAGTGGTAGAAGTCGTAATAGATTTTAGCACCGGAAAAAATAACAGTAACTCGTACAATAAAATTAGAATAAAGTGAGTGTTTTTAAATATTTGTTTGGATTATTCAAGTAAATTAGGACGCATCAAATTTTGGGGAGGCGATAATGTACACCCCGTTATTAGGATGCCAGTTAAGCCACATGCACATTGGAGCAATTCAGACATGGATTTTTGCTTTTTTGTTCTGGTACTGGATACTTAAACCTTGTCCTTGATGCTTTATAGGGTGGATCCAACTTCGATAGGTTAGGTTAAGTTAGAACATAAAAGTTACGCACAAGGCGAGCGAGCAAAGCGTGCGTGCCGCGGCAGCGGCCTCCGCGCTCAATGGCAGAATATAGTTTTTTTCAATCGTTTCAGACAATCCATCGTTAGATAAAAAAAGTAATCATAGAAATATTTTATTGCGACAGTGTACATAGGCCTATAGAAATTCACAGTTCAAAAAAAGAGGATTCGTTTTAACTGGTTGTACATTAACTTGCCGTACATTAACCAGACCCAATTTTTGGTGGTGAGAGAGGGAGACACATAGCTAGGTACTTACCTAATAAATACGGACGCATGGCGAACTAAGGGTGATCACAACTCCTTAAAAATCTGTAACAAAGGTTTATCACATTAGTACCAAAATTTGAACTATCAATTAATAAATAAACCAAGAGTTTAATTACAAATTAAATGTAAATAAAAAAAATTACCTAGATAAAAATAATTATTATAATTATACATTAAAGTTTTTTTAATATTTTAATCCTAGAATTATAAAACTAAATGCTGATTTTGCAATGATATTTTTGCTTATTAAATAGCATTACACTAACAAAAATTTATTAAGTACACCATAATCCAATATTTGTGCGTGCGTTGTATTTGCTAAACCATACTTAATCATAACGGTATGCGCCTTAATGCATTTTATCTTAAACCCATCAGTCCACAACTAAACAAGCATTTACAAAATCACTTGAACTTCATAATTTCTTCGACAGCCAAGACTCAAGACGGTCCGTACACCGTGGTCTCATAAGTTCACAACAAAGCATGACCTACATTTTAAAAATAAAAGTCAACGACCACAGATACTTACAATCTTAATACTGGCTGATAACAAAGGCGTGACACAAGAAAAAAACACTTTTATAAAAAAAGTTAACGTCAAAAAAGGTTGACACGGGCGCGCATGCGCAGACCTGGGTATAGAGTGATGTGCGCGGAAGCTATGGCGCTTATATCTAGACATAATAACAGTTATGTTTGAAGAAGGCACGCAATGGATAGAGATGGCTTTTGTGCGTTATGCTTCTGGGATTAAATTAAATGTGAGTTCCTATAGGTAACAAGAAACTAAAGTCACATTTAACTTTGTGTCTGGTGTTCCAATTTCGTTCTTCAATTTATTATAGAAAAATTTTGTCTGTTATAGATTCAATGCAAAAGCATAGGAAACCTTTAAAATACTTTGGATTAAAAATTCTAAATACTTTGTCGATTTTATTTATAAATTACACTTATTTTACTCATCAATAGTTTAAAAAAGTGTTATTTTAGAAAATGTTTTTTTAGAATTCTGATGTTTTGGTTTTTAGCATAACGAATTCATTATTTTTTTTAATTAAACATTGTAGGTTAGATACTTAATCAAACTACGGAACCCTAAAAACCAAAAAAAAATGTTTTTTGATAGAAGTCGGTTACGTTGAGTTTGAATTTTTGATACGCAGGTTTATTTATTTTTGTACTAATAACTCAAAATAGTAGCATAATTTTTTCCGCATCTTAAATTTTAAAGAGAATGTCTAATAATTTATATATCTGCGTAATATCCCACAATATCAGCCACGCGAAATCATCGATTGCATTACTGAAGATATACAAGACGGCAATTTTAGAAAGGCATAATTAATTTATCTTTCTCCGTTCTTATTTATATAAAGCATATAAATCTTTTTAATTTTATGTTATCTTTCTTAGTCCACTTCTAATGGCATTATATCTTGAATTTTTACGATGATCGATTCACTTTCACTACAAAAGGTATTTGTTTTATTTCTTAAGTTAATCGTCATTTAAAATAAAGAAATCATTTATGGCATTACTTAAAAAATAAGTGCTTATACCATTGCCATCTCTTACCACTGGGTAATGACAAACAGTGACAGGGCTATTATTAACCTTAAACAATGATTAAAAATTCGTTCATATTGAAATATCGGTTGTAAATGTTGAATTAAAGTCAGATAATCACAAAATTTTGTTATTTTATTTTGGTATTCATGCGCTTAATAAACACCATTCGCATACAAAAAATAAAAACAAGCCATCCAAAAAGTCAAGTCTATCATATTTTGAACTTAGTTTTTTTTTAAATGAGAAGTTTTTTCAAAACAGAAGACCCTGACATTTACATTAATTGTAGCGCTTTCACTGTTTTTCCAGTCTTTTTACTTTCCTCATTTCAGGGTCTCGTATTTAGCTAAATAATCGTTTGCTAAAGTGGGGTGATTAGTACGTCATCATCATCATCATCTCATTCCAGTTTCACGCACTGCTGGGTATAGGCCTCCTTAATTATCTGCCAGCCTCCTCTGTCCTGTGCGTCTCTTGTCCAGGCCTTTCCTGCAACCTTTACGATGTCGTCGACCCAGCGCGTTTTCGGACGACCCAAATTATTACCGTCACCATTCGGCCAAAGCTTTACTCCACCGGACATTACCGCGGCTAGCCAGGTATCCTGGCCAACTCTTTTGTTGGGTCTCTGCCTGCCGACAGCATTTTTTTGTGCGACGGCAGCCTTTTTGACGGCGCGAGAATAACTTTGATCGCCTGATCTCATTTTTTAGCTGCCACTTAAATCATGATCAGACAGTAGCCATGAAAACATGGCACTGGTTTTGCAAAGCGGCTTCCAAAGTCTGTATCAAAACGCACAGTCTTTAATCACTCAAAATGACTGACAAATCCAAACGTGAACATACACATCGCTGGGGCTCTACTTAGCTTTTTATATTGGAAGGTAGGTTAACAACACACAGGTGAGTTTTTCCGACTGCCTTCTTAGAGCAAAATCTGGATTTTGATAAAAATAAAAACCAAATTTACAAAAATCGGAAAGCCAGTTAAAAGTCCAACAAATTTTCTTTGCCAATTATTTTTTTTTGTTTATACAGTTCTTATTTTTATCGAAATTCGAGCCCATTTCTTAATAACTTTTTAATTTTGCATTCAGAAAGCAATCGAAAAAACTCACCCTGTATATTATGCACCTACAAAGTTTAATGCCGTGCCAATACCCTACTTCATGAGATCCTGTTTCGAAGATCTGGTTACCTGCCGTGATCGTTTGGACTACATACAACGGTTCGTTGTTGCTAAGGCTGATACGACCCTGGTTTTAAAATAGCTTGCCTTATAAAGATTCAAGTTGTCTGGAAGATATTGCTTTCATCGATAAGGCTGCCAATTTTACTTGATTAAGTTACGCCTAAGTTTTATGATACATCTTTGTGTACATTTGGTAGTTAGTGAGCGGACTGGTTTCCGCAAGTAGGCCACAGGTGGGCCCTTTTTGTGTGACGGTATCCTTGTCTATATACATACATTATTCTATAGAGGAAAGATTTATATTTTTGTGGGCATGTTTGTAATAGATAATCTCAAAAACTACTCTGCCAATTTTTAAAAATATTTCACCATTGGAAAGCTACATTCACCCTGAGTAACATAGACTATAGGTACTTATGTATTTAAAAAATGTCTATCCGAGCCCGGACCAGGCCGCTAGTGTACAATAAAGTTGTATTTATCTATACTATGGCAAGGATCACTTCTTACTGTAATTTTATATTTAAAGTGATTTTATATATTTCAAAGGAAAAAATGTGCAAGCGATACATTGACGGTGGTCTTCGCCTTAAGAACAGCAACTGTGATAACATTGCTTTAGGCAACACATTAAATAATAGTTTGTAGCATCTTTGTAAGTAGAACAAATGCCTAAATATTGCCAAACGAAAGCAAACAACTAATTAAAGTAAATAAAAAGAGAATTGAGAAGAAATTGATAAAAATAAAGCTGTATAAGAACATGAGGTATTTTCATGGAATAGGGTAAGTAAACAGGCCTTTGCACCTATTGTGGATGATTTATAAATCGTTAGGGGCAACTGTGTTTACTCATGCCCCTACTTAAAAGACGCTATAGTCCCTGGGACAGGATTTTAGATGGAATAGGCTTGCCCAGTACTTATACCATCCTGACGACTTAGTCGACCATACACAGGAAAGACATGGTCAATAATATAACGTGACTGACTAAGCCGCAGGTTCCCTCACGATATTTTCCTTCACCGTTTGAGAGTACTAGCATACATACCCTTACCGAACAGAAAAATCCGTAGGAAAACGATGGTACGAGTATTCTATATAACCCGCGACCGTAGGATCGGAAGGCGAGGTTACTTCCACCAGTCCACAAGTGTTCTTTTAGGGATTGGGTACCTATACCCAATTAAGTAAAGGGCATTGGGTAAAAGTGGCGTCACTGTCACTGTGAGCCGATCACTGTCGCCGGAATGCCTCTCGAAGTTGTGCAGGAGTAGGTATGTCTACCTCGGGTAAACCTTGCGGTTAGGTAGACACAACTTTGAGAGAGAGCTAAACTGGAGAATACAGCTGGGCTGGGCTGCGTTTGGGAAACTCCGTCAGGTTTTCTCGTCGCCGATCCTACAATGTATGAAGACGAAAGTCTTCAACCAGTGCGACCTGTAATGACCTATGCTGCCGAAACGTGGACACTAACAGTAGGGTCGGTCTACAAACTGAAAGTCGCTCAGCGAGCTATGGAGAAGGCTATGCTCGGAGTCTCTCTGAAGGATAAAATCCGGAACGAGGTTATCTGACAGAGAACCTTTGAGCTATGAACGAATACGAGAGTGGAGACCGCGTTTAGGTAAGCGTAGTGTAGGACGCCCTCCGGCAAGGTGGGGCGACGATCTGTGAAATGTAGCTGGCAAGCACTGGAGGAGAAGAGCCGAAGATCGGGCCCAGTGGCACGTCTTGGGAGAGACCTACGTCCAGCAGTGGACTGATATAGGTTGATGATGATGATGATTATTTATGGGATCCATGTTTTTTATTCCTAACTTACCAATTCCAAAGGTAATAATAGTAGTTTTTTAAATAAAATACATTTTATCCCATACTTGTACAATGTTATTCTTCTAACTTCAAAGTCGTATATTTTTGCTCCGATATAAGTTACGACGTTTTTTGTTTTTGATATTATGTATACAGGTGTAGTACTTCAATTAAAAACACATTGCATCAGTGGTCGCATTAAAAAAAAACAACGCCACGACTCCATACAAAGTTACCCAATGCCCTTTGTGGTTCTTTATGGATAAAGCTAAAGATTATTTATCTTCCATTGGATACTTAAATAAAAATTCCGTTTTCTGTTTATTTCAATAGTTTATTAGTTTTGCCTACCTACCTACTTTTATGATCAGTCAAATTTTTTTACATAGAGTACAAATAGTTTTACGTCACAAAAAATAGTTTTATTATAAAAAATGAAAGTTATTTAAACTGAAACTGGAGACAGAGTTTTATTAATTTCTCTTGTTCAGTCGCGGTATGAAAATGTTCGTCACCGTAGAGTCGGTTTTCGCTAGCACCAGTGCCTTGATCATGAACATATTTTGACATAATTTGTGACGTTAACTTATCGGTGTATTCTGTCTATCAGTTTCAAAAGGTGTGATCGTGATACGTTGAACAAATCAAGTTGAAAATCGACGAAAATTTTCATACCGCCACTATACAAACGTTTGTATTTTTTAGAAGTTACTGTAATGGGTCATCATCAGCCAAAGAAGTTTTTGAGGGAGCTTATAAAGCCTTTTGCCTTCTCCGTTGTGGTTGATAAGGGAGCTTGCTTATAAATATCTGCCTTCTGGATCACTTGCGGTGTCAACACTTCTTTCGGACCTGAAAACAATATTATCTGGATGAAAAGAAATAAAATCTGCGCATGACCTTCCAAAAACTTACAATATTGTGTAGCAGCCACATCTAGGCGATAGCGATGGCGATCAGCTATACTGTTAGTTATGCTGTAACGCTGTCAAATATCGCTGTCATATTTGACAGCGTTTCAGCTGATCGCCATCGTCATCGCCTAGATGTGCGCAGGCCTTTACTTCTTCTTTTTCTTAGCGTGTAACTGGTTCTTTTGATTGTGGTAAAATAAAATAAAGTGCTCCTCAAACAGGCTCTTCTCGTGCACTTGACACATGTTTTCGAACTTTTTAGTTTCGTTTTACCAATAGTATAGGTATTGAAATACTAATAAGATGAATGTTTGTCACCCTGTGCTATATAATAAATTTACTACATCTTCTGTTTCTTGCCTAATGTTATCCAGCATCTTTTGAGATGAGAGCGTTTTTGTAGGCATGGGAAAAGGCATCAAACTATTTGGTTCTAGAACGGTGTGCCTAGCCCCTGCTTAAACAGTCCTTATTTGTTTCTGGTACAAAAAGGGGTGTACACATTATGTTAAACTTCAAAACCTCACCATTCTGTAAAGGCTTAACAGCAAGTGCATCATTGATAGCTTGACCAGGTGGCTTAGATGGCGAAATCTCCACATTCGCCGGCATAGGTTTCGCAGGCTCCACAAAAGCCGTAGGTTCTTGAATCTTCCCTTCAAAAAGCACAATCCCTAGTTCATTGTCCCTGATGAAGAAGACAAAAGGCCTATCGACGGTGATGTACACTCCACCTAAGGAGAGTAGTACCGCCACGCTTGAGGATGCTGCGGCTGCCACGGTTCCCTTCTCATCCACCGACATGTGAACTTTGTGCGTGAAACTGCCCACTTTGGCGGTGGTCCCGTCGAAAATGCCAGTCAGATTCGAATTTGAAGTGAAAAGGGAATTGATGTGCATCTGGAAATATAATAAACAAGTTTGAAGAAACTTACAATTAAACAAATATTTACAAAATGTACAAAATACACAAGAAACAGTTGAGCTATCTGCAGATCGTTACAAACGATCTAGAGATAGCTCAACTGATCCAAATCAGTGCCAGACGGAAGCGTCCCCAAGACGCTGGCGACATTGCCACGCTGAAGATAATTATAATGATGAAAGTACTCATACAGCTCAAGTTACCTAAAAACAAAGAAAAATAACGCTTACTGTCGAATAATTCCACTTTTATAAATATTGTCATTTTTGCATGCTCAAAATGGAAATGAGAAGTGTGTAATTCAACATTTAATTTTGTCCAATTCTAATGTTAATTCTGTACCTAATGATGTTATTCAATTCTTTATGTTTGCATATTTTTAATGCCTCAAGTGGTGCAATTATAAATAATTCAATCAATTTAACTTGAGGATAACGCAGTGGGCTGCAATTTTATTAGTCAAGTAGGTAGGTAGAATTATACCTATTGTTAAACTAATTTAGATTATTTTTATGTTGTAGCTGTTTGTTGTCCCTGAATAAATAAAATGCAATGACATAAGAGCTAGCAGTGTATAGTCATACGTATCCTTGTGTACCTACTCAAAATAAATTCACTACTCAACTTCTAAGGCCTTGCGTACACAACGCAAATCTTAGATACCCGACTATTTAAGTCTCTAAGCGACTACTACAATACAATTTCTTATAGATTCGTACACATGCAAATCGTTGGGAATCGAAGTTTTGCGTAGCGCTGTGTGCAAAGGGTCTTACGTGTACTCTTTTTCTTTCTGCCCTTATCCCACTTTTCTCCCACTTCCTCCTCCATTCCTCTCTGTCAGCCGTCATCTCTGCATTCACTCCTCTCTTATCCATGTCATCTAAGGTCTTACGTGTACTAATTTACTAAAACCAAAACTAACTTTAGACAGAGGTTCAATCATATCGCCGCTGTAATCGACGGTAAACTTAGGCATGATGAGGGTAACGTCTGTCTTGTGCATCAAATTGCGGATCTGTTCAAGGCTGATGAACGGCAGATCCCTGAGCAGGACTTCGCAACCCTCGCGGTCCGTGGGCACGAGGAGAATCATGGAATGGCGTCCACCCTGAAAATACAAAAAGGGTCAATGACTTTCACGAATCTCATTTTGGGAATATACTAAGTTGTATATATAATTTCAAAGGTTTTCGTTGTAGGTACTGTGTAGGTACTGTGAATTATCAATACAGCTATTTGCGACAACACCGCTGTGTTGTCGCCTTGATATGGCCGGGCTTTTAAAAGTTACAGGAATACCTTACTCGAAAGGCACGGCCACATGATAAATTAAGTTATCTTGCAAGTAGCATTAGCATAATAATCATGGCTAGAACTAAATTAGATTGCTCAATCATTCTAAAGAATAATGATAACTTGCTTGACCTATCTAAAATTATAAGGGTTTGGGAGTGGCATAGTTAAGTCACCACGTACGCGAACAGGTGAAATTTTACATAATCAAGTAATTTTCTTTCAATTCACACTAATCCCTCCGTAGACCGAGACATATCCTCAGTGATCCCGATGACTTTATCACCGCCGCTAACGCGGAGGCAATCGAGCCATCCAGTTTGGACAGAAACACTGCACAGATTCACCGACCCCGCCGGCGAGGTCGAAGACTTCCCTTAATGCCCGCCTTCTCCGGGTCTAAACTAGATTCAAACCCCCCCCCTGGCAACAGTCCAAGCCGAGGTCGTACCATAGCGGTGCCCTTGAGTTTGTTGCCCCAACCTAACTTTACCGGTTGAGCGCGAACCATTGTCCGGTAGCGCTGTAAGAATCGTCAGACAATCACCAGCATTTTGTCCATTCGAAAAAAAAAAACAATTCGCATTGGTTTGAAAGAACTAGTGAAACGACGAGATGAAGAAAACTCAGAATATTTTCCTTACTTCATAAGGCAGCTCCACAGCATGGACCTTCAGATCTTTCACGTAGGCATAAGGCAGCTCGGTCTCAAGTTGCATCATAGACACTTTTTCGCATGCGTCCAAGCGGTAGAAGCAATCAGGGTGCGTGCGCTTAGTGTTGAAGGAAGTTTGCCACGCGCTTTTGAAGTACATGGCGTTTGTGAGAACCATTTGCACTGATGCTGCCAGTTGTGCTGGAAGGTTTGATAAATAGGTTTGGTTAGATCAGGTATTATAAAACTTCGAAGGACGGCATAATACCAATGAAGAAAGAACCCCTTTAGCTTTACAAGAGCAAGAAGTTTCTATTATGTCTCTGCTTATTCTGCTTCTATCAAAACAGAAGTTTTGGTAAGTGTAGTAGTGTAAGTAAGGTTTTTACATTTCCATGAGAAACGAGCTCGAGCCCTGTTCATCCACCGAATATGTAAGTAGTTCTTCCTGGAAAGGTGAAGAGAGGCCATCAGTAAGGCCTACCATGAGCTCTGTCTGGCTCTGTCTTTGGTTCTGGTTTTGAGTGTGTGTGAGTGTTGACTAAATAAATCCTACGTCAAAACGTCACACACACAGTATAATGCACTGGTAAGCACTCACACAGACTCAAAACAGAACAGAACCAGAGACAGAGCCAGACAGAGCTGGACTTTCTCGAGGTATAAAGCTGGTTGTTATGGTGTTGATTACGACTCCATATGAACAAAGGGTTTACCTATTTACCTACCACGAGAATTGTTCAATTACATATTTAGGAATCCAATATTTTGTACTAAGTAGTACCCACCTGGTTCAACGATGGTTGGAATGAGTCCGTGTGTCTTCTGACTGATCCAAACATTGACCAGGTCTGATGCTTTTTTGGCATCATCAAAGTCCATCTTAGTCATTTCGGCGGAGAAGTCACGCTTGATGGCCGTCTCATAATCTTTCTTCAGTGTTAACTTCTTGGAGACGAATACTCCGTTAGCGCTTTCTAAGACTGTGGTCGATGCGTTTATCTGGAATTCGAAAATAACTTGGTTTGAGATATTCGACAAAATAATAAAAAACCAACATGATAGCGTTGTAAGTAATTTTATTTTATGTCCTGTTAGTGATCGAGTACCGTAGTATTACCGCCAACCATTGGGGAATAAAGGTTCTTGAATGGCGACCTCGAACCGGAAGACGAAACGTAGGGCACTCACCCACCAGATGGACCGACGACATTGTTAAGATCGCGGGAAGACAGTGGATGGAAAGAGCTCAGAATTGTTCTTCCTGGAAATGTGTAGGGGAGTCCAGCAGTGGACTTCTTCAGGCTGATGATGATGATAATGACCGTAGTATTAACCTCAGAGTAGCTTGATATTGGGAGAGAGAAGCAGTCTTCTTTCTTAACTCAACTTGTAGGTAATCTAGGTACTGTAAGTACCTAAATTATAGAATTTCTTAAACTTACATGTAACGCGTCCAAATAAGCAATCAATTCCAATCTTCGATCATCTGCATTATCAGAGAGTCTGAGTGCATTCCTGATCTCCGTGGCTGTAGCATCCTTTGCCCCTTCTAATAGCATCGCAAGAGTGGTTCTGATGCTGGCTGGAGACACCATGACATTGCCTCGTTTGCCCTCAGCCGTGTATCGCAAGAGCTCGATGTCAAAGAAGTTGAGACGTCCTCTGGATGCTTGACTGCCATGGCAATCAGAGCTTTGGTAGCTGATTAGTAGTATCGCTAAAATTTTAACCGAATTATCAATTTGTAGGACAAGTGGGAAACAAATCCAGGTGATCTATTGATACACACATCAATAGATCACCTGGATTTGTTTCCCATGCGTGTTTAAGGCGGTTTGCAATGATAAGCCTGTAGGAAAACTCTTTCAAGTCATCTTAATGAGGACCATTTTGGCTCATAAACAAATACATAGATACATAATTGGATACTGTCGGCACCCTTTTCAGCAATAGAACTAGGATTATGTGTGTACTTATTTCTTTCTATGTGTTTCTATATAATAATATGTGTTCTATGTTTTATTTGCTCTTATGATTTCTTGTGTAGCCGTACCTTTACTCAATGTTCTTCTCTTTCTGTTGTTTAGTTTTTTTTATAAGCTATGTTTTTTGAGCCAAATAAAAAAGTTATCTATCTATCTATCTTAATATTATTTTTGTCAACCATGGATGAGTCGTCCATGCTGCCAACGAACTGTCTAAATAGATTCAAACTAGAGTTTCACAACAGTCAACCGCCGTCTTTTTCCAGATACGTTAAGGAAATTATTTGCAGAAAATGTATCCATAAGTATGCTTATTTTTAAATATTAAAGCATTTATCATGAGTAGGTAAGCAAATTCGTACCTGACGCTTTTTTTTATTGTTCATAATGAACCATAAAAAAAAATATTAATAAGTTTTTCAAAATTGACCATACTTCAAGCGAATAAATACATTTCATTTCATTTCATTTCAACGACGGCTCTCTTCAGACAATATTGACAGAGTAGGTATTTCGAGTATAATTTTTGACAATTTTATCCTCAAAATTTGCAACCAATACTCGTTTTACCAACATAGAGGTCTGTCTAGATTTTACATTTCTCTGATCAATATTTCCTAGTGTCTGCCGATCAACACAAATCACAGCATTCATTAACCTTTGTTTTATCTAATTAGTTAGTAACCAAATCGTAGTTGAGTCATTTCATGTACTCGTACAACTTCATGTATGTTATGCTAGAGTCTTAAAAACAATAACAGTAATATTACTGTTTTTGTTCATAAACTTCTAGTCCAAATGAAATTATATCCAAAGTAAAAAAGTAAAAATAAAACCACTTACCAAATGAAACGGTAAACTTCATTTTGACTGCACGAATATATTTTTAAGCTACGTTCACACACTCACGACCGTAATCTATACCACTCGGCATCGACTGAGGTAAACTGGTAAACAAAAAGTACAAAAGTCAAACTGTATACAGGGCGTCCCACGGGTATGCCACATGGAGGGAGAGTGCCTTTAATATTGTAGATGGAATATTTGTTTGAAAGAAGACATTATTTGAATTTAAAAAACAATTTAAACTGCATTCATAGTTTTTTTTATTGTTTTTTTATTTTCCTTAGCTTTTTATTTATCTCAACAAAATTTTACATCAAATGTTAAAATTCATGGTTTTCCTTTTATTTCTGACACTATGTTGATTGGCAAAAAAAAATCCTTATGATGAAGCCTTTCGATCGGTATGATAAGGTTATGGTAAGGGTAATTATTTTTCTCCTCTAACGGGTTCGATTCTCAGGTAATTATTTAATTATATCAATGAATGCAGTTTAAATCGTGGGTGCAGTGTCCCGATAATCTAAAATTTGTTTTTTATACTCACGAGAACAGATTTTTTGCATTTATCGGGTTATAACACTGCACCCTCGAAATAGTATTTGATATTCAAATAATGTCTTCTTTCAGTAAAACGTTTTATTTACAATATGAAAGGTACTTTCTCTCCATGTGGCGTACCCGTGGGACGCCCTGTATAGGCTTAATCTAGTCCAGCTATAGTGGCGGAATGAAATAGTTCGTCGATTTTCAACTTGATTTGTTCAACGTATCACGATCACATACTACCTTTTGAAACTGAATAGACAGAATACACCGATAAGTTAACGTCACAAATTATGTCAAAATGTGTTCATGATCAAGGCACTGGTGCAAGCGAAAACCGACTCTAAGGCCCGTATTCCGAAACAGCGCTTGAGTCTGAGTCGAGCCTCAAGCATAGATTTTATGACAGTTCTCCATTGAAAAGTGTCAAAAATCTGTGCTTGAGGCTCGACTCAGACCTAAGCACTGTTTCAGAATACGGGCCTAAGGTGACGAAGATTTTCATACCGCGACTGTACATAAAGTTGATTGCACCAAAGTGTCGTCTCGTTCACCAAAAGTCTGTTGATAGGTTGCCTAGAGTGGTTATTAAATCAGGTTTGGCAAGACGTGATGTTTGCTGTTGGCCATTTCGGAAAAATCCTTTGTCAGTTCATGACAAAGATGAGATTTTGGTAAAACATGACCTCATGTTTATTATTCTTGGACTCAATGAACCTACATTTTTTAAGTAGGTTTTATTCCGCTATTAATAAGGAGAGGGGCGGAACGAAGACAAAATCCCAAGAAAAGATCAATCAGATAATCGAAGAAATATTTTACTAAATTTATTTATTATGCTTGTGATAAAAAACAATCTGAAAATCGAAAAGGCTTAAATAATTGGTTTGGTGGTTTTTCCGGTTTCGGTTCTTGCTCTATCAAGATGTTTCAGAGTGATCCTTATGATATAATTGTCTAAAAGCCTTTTTAATTGACTTCAAATAAAAAAGGAGGAGGTTCAATTGGTCTATGTTTTGTTCATTATTCCATAACTTCGTCTTGGTTCTTCTTCGTTGGTTACTCTAGAGGCATTATCCAGGGAGGAAATAGGGGCTACGCTTGTATGGAGAGTCGCCTGTGTGATGCCCTCTTAAGGCCTGCGCACATCTAGGCGATGGCGATCAGCTGAAACGCTGTCAAATATGACAGCGATATTTGACAGCGTTTCAGTTGATCTTCGCTATCGCCTAAAGGTGTGCGCAAGTCTTTAAGCTTTGACTCCAGGGCACAAGCCACAACACAGGCTTGCTCGTTTAATACAATACGTAGGTACCTAAACTTAAACAATTAAAGGAAAGAAAATAAGTAAAAATAAACAAAACACCTTATACTGTGGAATCACTTTCAGTTTATTACAAAATAATGACACTGTCTTGATATAATAATTGTGTATAACAGAAAAAAAAATTGAAATCCAAAATAAACCTACTTACATATAAAATCTTTAAAAAAGTTACCGGACTGGCAGACTGTATGGCAGAAGTATCTTTGAAGGGTTGAGAGATTTCTTGAAGCTTTGCCTATACTTACATGCGAATTTAAATTAACTTGTGAAAAAAAAATGCTGTGTGTGCTTAGATTACAATTTATTTATTTAATTTTGTGACCTTTTAATAATTTCTGTATCTTTTACTTAGTACTTAGTATTTACTTACTTAGTACTTACTACTTAGTATTTTCAAATTTTAAGGTGAAATTTGTTAAACTTTTTCAACCAAAACTTATCATCAATTTTTGTATCTAATTTGGGTAGGCTATATACATCTATATTTTGTATCTACCAGAAAAAAATAAAAGCTTTCAGCAGTTGCTTTTTGAAGTTGAAATTTAGTTACAAAATATGGGTGTATTGTATCCAAAGAAATATACCTAGTACTAATTGTATCTTTATTTAATTTTGATATCTCTGCATTAAACTCATAAAGCGCCATCCACAAGTTCTGGGTTCGAAACCCTGCCGGTGAAAAGCAGTTGTCTTGTGGGTTCATCTTGAATGAAGAATAAGAATGGTTTGTTCGCGATGATCTCGTAACTGATCTCTGTTTCTTCACCGAACTTGTTTATCAGGGCAATTTCTGTAAAAAGAAAACATATTGTTATGAAATCAAAAAGCGCGGAATCGCGGGAAGTCGATGGATGGAAAGGGCTCAGAATCGTTCTTCCTGAAAATGTGTAGGGGAGCCCTATGTCCACCAGTGGACTTCTTCAGGATGATGATGATCAGTAAGGCCATTGTCCAGACCTATCATGGATCTAGTATTTTTTTTTCTACTAAAGCTGAGTGACGTCCAATTTTTGTGTCATTGTTACTTGTATACCTAACTATCATATTTGTGTTAGCCTATTGTTGTTGTTTGGCCTAAAAATAAATAACTAATGATTTGATTTGATTTGAAAAGTACTAAACAAGCCTTGGCCACAACTAAGCATAACTTATCACGTATTTGTTCACGTATTAAGTGTCCATCAATGCCTATATGGCCGCTGCAGTAATGCACTATTACGGTTTACAACCAATTATAAACAATAGTTTTCGAGCATAAAACGTCTGTCTAAGTACCATACTACGTCTAAGTACCTTTTAGTCATCGTGTTGTTTTTCAATTAACTTAGAATTTTGTCCGTTACTAAGAAGTAATTACCAACTTGTATTGATTGTAACAGGAAAACCTATAGGTGATCATGCAATAATGATGTTATGTGCTATATTTCATAATAATTATAATGTGGCCTTCCTACTAACATTATGAAGCTCTACTGTTATGAAGTCAATCTATTTAAAACATAAAAGATTATTAAGCTTCATATTATTATGGTCACTATAAGATGTTGTTAGGTAAGTTAATTACGTAATAACTTAAGACAGAAGGACCCTTTAAGTAGGGACTGAATAAATTAACCGACTTATTACATGGATCTCACATTTTACGGCAGAAGATCTGAGTTGAGGCTTAGTTTTTTTACAAGTTATGTTTTTGATGGCATAACGATTTAAATGATGGTTGGATGAAGTATCTTGTAAGTACCCATCTTTTCTTGATTTGACGCATCGTAAAAAGTGGTAGAGATGCGATAACCAAAAGAAGGTTAAACGAATATGAAAACTATGGTATAAGCTCTGTGAACTGTAGACCTCACGAGCATATAACACTATCCTGAGAGCTGTGTCTGACTATCTAGCCAACCCCATTTTTAAGAAATGGATTTCCATGCACATGGATCCTAATAAAAAGTGATAGGTTTAAGACAGAAGGTAGGTTTACCTACCAGTGTTATTTTGTGTGTGTATTGTTTTTTATTACTGTAATTTTTATGTGATATGGGTCTATCGTGCCTGAAATAAACAACTTTTATTTTATTTTTATTTATTATATATACTAAAAGTGAGACATTTACTGCATTTTAAGAAGCTGTTCTGCTGATCATGTCGAAGATCCCAATCAAATATTTGTCAAATTTGTACGATGGTTCTTTTTTTACTTAAAATTACTTTTAAATAAATAAAGAACCATCGTGATCGGATCTCAAACGAACTCTTTTTCCACTTTCTTGGAGGAAAGACTCCTCCAATCAAAATAAGTAGCAGTATATGTAACCAACTAGCTGATACCCGCGACTTCGTCCGCGTGGATATTTGAGTTCGTTTTTTTAGTTTGATATGACCAACTGCTAGTTACCATTGTTTTGAGCTTGTAATTTAGAGTGTATTTGAATTTGAAGGTGAGTGCTGTTGTAGCCGATTTTTTTCAGCAGTGTTTAGTTTAAGTATTATAGATGTTTCCCGCGATTTTGTCTTAGTTGTTATCATCAGTTTTTTTGTGAACCTCTGTGTGTAATCGAACCTGGTGCCAGATGCTGCGGTAGTTGAAATTTTTTTAATGTTTTTTTTTGCGTATTTAGTAAAGCTCTTTTTCGTGATTTTGTTGAAGTGGCTAATTTGGGCAATCGTATTCGTCGTTGGTGTATAATCGAATCTGTTTTTTTTATTTGACATGACTTCAGCAGTGTTTAGTTTAAGTATGATAGATGTTTCCCGCAATTTTGTCTTAGTGGTAATCATCGGTATGTTTGTGAACCTTTGTGTGTAATCGAACCTGGTTCCAGATGCTGCGGTAGCTGAATTTTTTTTAATGTTTTATTTTGCGTATTTTGTAAAGCTATTTTTTGTGATTTTATGTTATATTAGTGGCTAATTTGGGGTTTCGTATGCGTGTTGGTGTATAATCGTATCAGATTTTTTTAATTTGACATGACCAATTGCTGGTTACTATAGTTTGAGCTTGTACTTTAGAGTGTATTTGAATTTGAAGGCGAGTGCTGTTGGAGCCGATTTTTTTCAGGAGTGTTAAGTTTAAATATGATAGATGTTTCCCGCGATTTTGTCTTTGTGGTGTTCATCGGTTTTTTGTAAACATTTGTGTGTATTAAAACCTGGTGACAAATGCTGCGGTAGCTGAAATTTTTCTAATGTTTTTTTTTGTATTTTTTAAAGCAATTTTTTGTGATTTTATGTTATATTAGTGGCTAATTTGGGGTTTCGTATGCGTGTTGGTGTATAATCGAATTAGATTTTTTTTATTTGACATGACCAATTGCTGGTTACTATAGTTTTGAGCTTGTACTTTAGAGTGTATTTGAATTTTAAGGCGAGTGCTGTTGGAGCCGATTTTTTTCAGCAGTGTTTAGTTTAAGTATGATAGATGTTTTCCGTGATTTAGTCTTAGTGGTTATCATCGGTTTTTTTTGTAAACATTTTGTGTGTAATAAAACCTGGTGACAAATGCTGCGGTAACAGAAAATTTTTTGATGTTTTTTTTTTCGTATTTTGTAAAGCAATTTTTTGTGATGTTTTGTTATATTAGTGGCTAATTTGGGGTTTCGTATGGGTGTTGGTGTATAATCGAATTAGATTTTTAATTTGACATGACCAACTGCTGTTTACTATAGTTTTGAGCTTGTACTTTAGAGTGTATTTGAATTTGAAGGCGAGTGCTGTTGGAGCCGATTTTTTTTCAGCAGTGTTTAGTTTAAGTATGATAGATGTTTCCCGCGATTTTGTCTTAGTGGTTATCATTGGTTTTTTTGTAAACATTTGTGTGTTTTATAACCTGGTGACAAATGCTGCGGTAGCTGAAATTTTTTTTAATGTTTTTTTTTCCGTATTTTGTGAAGCTATTTTTTGTGATTTATGTTATATTAGTGGCTAATTTGGGGTTTCGTATGCGTGTTGGTGTATAATCGTATCAGATTTTTTTAATTTGACATGAACAACTGCTAGTTACCATAGATTTGAGCTTGTGCTTTAGAGTGTATTTGAATTTTAAGGTGAGTTTTGTTGGAGCCGATTTTTTTCAACAGTGTTTAGTTTTAGATGTTTCCCGTGATTTTGTCGTAGTGGTTATCATCTGTTTGTTTGTGAACCTTTGTGTGTAATCGAACCTGGTGCCAGATGCTGCGGTAGCTGAAAATGTTTAATGTTTTTTTTGCGTATTTTGTAAAGTTATTTTTTGTGATTTTTCTTAAAATCATTTTCCGTTTTTTCTTCTTTTAGGGAAATAATTTTCCTATTTTCTTTCTTAGTGCACCTCTGCTCTATTAGAGGAACATACCTTCTAAGTTTCATGCTCTTAGGGCTAACGGTTTAGGCTGTGCGTTGATTTTTCTTTAAACCATTTTTCCCCTTTTTCTCCTCTTTAGAAAATAATTTTCCATTTTCCTTTCTTAGCGGATGCCTACGTCATAACATCTGCCTGCATGCCAAATTTTAGCCCGATCCGTTCAGTGGTTTGGGCTGTGCGTTGATAGATCACTATGTCAGTCAGTCAGTCAGTCAGTCAGTCAGTCACCTTTGAGTTATATATATTTAGATTTAAAGTGTCAAATAAAAAAAGAACTATCGAAATCAGATCTCGAAACGGTGGAGATATCCAGCAGTCCCTTTTTTCCACTTTCTTGGAGGAAGGACTCTTTCAATAAAAATAAGAACTACCCACCAGTAGCAGTATAAGCAACACTGCCGAGCTCGTTGACTTCGATGCCAGACCGCTGCAGCACCTTGGACACTCTTAGCTTTTGTTCCAGGAGCTGGCCTCGTGCGATGCCGGGGAACGACGCGCCTTCTTCGAACGCTGTGCGGACTCCTAGCTGGATTACCAAATAAAATACCTATTAGCTGGATTTTTCGGAACGGCCGGCTCACAGATTGTAAAAAAAGAACAAACAAGTCAGAATCAAAGAGTTGAGCTGGCTGGGGTGAGGTTTGGCAGGGGGACAATGCACAATACACCCCATAGCGGGACGTTCGTGCAGATCTTATTCCCCCAACTCAATTAGAATTAGAGTTAAAGTCACAAGCATCTTTGCTAAATTTTTCTCGCATCTATATAAATATCAATAATCAGATTGAGCTGATTATTGATTAAACATGTATAGTAGAAATAGCTGGAGAAAAATGCATACATTACGCCGACAAGAGCTTTGCTCTTAAATAAGAAGAAGAAGTAGCTTACTCAAACATTCACTGACCTCTCGTAGGATTCCATCGAGCCGCGAAGTGAAGTCAAACTTGAACTTAGGCAGAGTGACGTCGACTAGTCGCTCGACCATGTTGCCGATCTCAAGCCGGAGGTCGCTGAGACCGTTCAGCACGCGGGGCAGGCCACCGATGGAGTTAGGCACTATTATGTACATGGCGAACTTATTGCCCTGGAAGAACACATTAGAAGCTTAGACTTCACATGGGTCGAAAAATTCAAATGCAATGACTCTGAATATTTTTGTTATTAAAATATGTAAGTAGTATGACAGACTACTGTCTGTTTTAAAATTTTCAATTCTGTAGGCCTGCCGCAAGTTCTGTCTGGCTCTGTCTCTGCTTCTGGTTTTGAGTCTGTGTGAGTGCTGTCAAAATAAATCCTATACGACAAAACGTCACACACACAGTTTATACACTGATAAGCACTCACACAGACTCAAAACCAGAGCCAGACAGAACTTGTGATAGTCCTACAGAACTGAAAACTTTGGCATGATTCAGTCATAATGTCGTTGAGTTAGGAGTCAGAATATTGTGCCTAAATCTCTCCGGCAAATTTACGTGATTATGTAGGTATAGGTATGTAGCAGTTGGTCACGCTCCAGTAAGAACCGCTCAATGCATCAGGGGCATTGACCGCGACTGTCACGTACAGGACCATCATTAAATCGTGACCAGAGTTTTAAGAGCCCCATTAAATTCTGCCCAAATTGACAGAATAACTTGAGGCTTGTTACTCCCCTTTGTGTTATAGGGACTAAACAAGAAAACTACAGAGTTAGTGTTGTTAGTATGAGGTTAGATAGCGCTGTGTGAAAAATATCCTAAAATATATATTTAGATTTTTAGGTAGCATATACAATATACATATACTAGAGTGGAGTGTATGGATGTATGTTTTACGTGTGCAGAAGTAGATTATAGAAACATGGATGAACTGTGTGTAAGATGACATGGATAAGAGAGATGTAAATGCAGAGATGAAGGCTGACAGAGGGGAATGAAGGAGGAAGACATGTTGTGCCGACCCCACATAAAGTGGGATAAGGGTAGGATGAAAGGCACTATTTACAGATCCCTAAGGTCTAATTTGGACATGACAATGGCTAAATTATACTTAGAGTGCTTGTACCACTCTAAGTAGAATTAAAACCAGCTACTTAAAAGGATCCTTTTTTCTTAGTTCATAAACGGGGCACCAACTAATAAAAGTTATTCAGTTTTTAATTCGTAACGAAGTTATGTATATGGCATTTGCAGTGTTCCAAATACTATTAGTTGCTATCAGTGATATGAAACCCACCTTTCCTCTGTACGGCATCCTCAAGATCTTAGCGTCGTATTTAGTGGACTCTGTGTAATAGAAGTTGTCTTTTACGTTCATAAAAGGAACTTGGCTCTGTTTAGCATCGGTTAAGTAGAAGGGACCAGCTTTAGTCGCGTTGGGAGGGAACTGGTGGCGCCAGCTGCCTTTGAAGTACAGCGTGTTCAGGATCAGAACCACCATGTTGGTGATATCATCTGGAAAGGACAAGTTGCATAAATATATAGACACTCAAATAGACGGAAAACTAGGTATAGGAAGGTGCTACAGAGTTTTTTTTTTTTTTTATAATAGATAGCTAAGCATTTGGCTGCCATCACACCTGATGGAAAGTGAGGATGCAGCCTAAGATGGAGCATGCTTAGCCATAATCCACCTGTTCACTCTTCTTGAAAATTCCCGAATTATAGCGTTCCGGAAATACTGACGCCGGTAGAGAGTTCCACTCTTTGGCAGTTCGTACTATAAAAGTGGAATCAAAACGCTTTGTACGCGAGTGTGGGATATCCACCATAAAGGAGTGGCACTTATCCGTGCGTCTAGAAGTCCGGAGGTAAAAGGGTGATGGGGGTATAAGGTCGTGCAGTTCTTGTGAGCACTCCCCGAAATGTATGCGGTAGAATACTGATAGACAAGCCACTCGACGACGGTGTTCCAGGCTGTAAAGCTTGGAGTCGAACAGCTCGTCGTTGCTAATGAGCCTCCTGGCGCGCCGCTCAATAGAATCCAAGGCCTCGAGCTGATACTTGGCAGAACCGTCCCATAGGTGACAACAGTACTCCATGTACGACCGGACTTGAGATTGCAAAGAGGAAGAAACTAAAACACGCAAACGTTGTGAACTTAATGCCAGTTTTTTCAATGCGTTGGTTTTTTAATAGAAACATCCATCCATCCAAACTTTCACATTTATAAAATCAATTCTAAATATAAGTGGGATTCCACCGTTTATAGTTGGGTACGATTGCATTCAACATTTAAAACCCTTAGTTTTTTACACATTACCAACTGTCACAATACATTTACGTCTACTATTCGAGAAGTTATAATAGTTTCTGATTCTACCTTGGTTAACCAGGTCTGGGATTCGTCCTTCTGTGATGTTGGACACCCATCCGTTGATCTCCTTAGCCGCTTCCCCAGGGTTGTAGAAGTTGACAGATTTCAGCTCGGTCTTATAGTACTGTTCAGCAATAGCCGCGAAGCGCTGTCGGGGCTGTGCACTGTCTCCGATGTAAATCCGACTGCCGAGGTTCAGGATGTACTCTTTTGACTTTGTCTGTTGATGGAAATAAGCTTGGAATGATGCGGACAAGGTGCAGAGTTAAAATTACTTTTTCTGCCGTGAAGCAGCATTGCTGTGTTTCGGTTTGAAGGGTGTGGGTGCCCGTGAAATTACTGGCACGTGAGGCTGAACATCGCAGTTGGTTGTTCCATCAGCTAGTTGTATTAAAAAAAATCTTGATTTACCCATTTTTGAATAGTTAAGAAACACATGCCTCTTGAGGTCCTCAAGAGGTATTCCTGTTAATCCAGGGTCTAGATACATATGAAAATTCTATGACCATAGCGTAGTAATATTTTATGTTCTGTGATCATAGTAATTCTTTCTACAAAAAGCCTCACAAAGATATCGCAATATCACTAACTCTCATGCAGGTTATTATGTTTACCTTCAAAGAATCGATAATGGTAAGGAATTTTCTTCTAACAAGGTTCCTGTCTAAGTCGAATCCCAGCACAGAAGACAGTTCCGTCTGTGTGACCCCCGTGGCGGCTTCAGTGAGGATCGCCAGCGCAAGCTTCAGACCCAGAGGAGACACCAGGAAATTTTCCGGTGATGATGCCGCTACACGCTAGAAATACATTATAAGTTTTTGAATCCAGAAGTTGTTTTAGGAAAGTTTCCGGTAAATTTAACCTTCCTCCGATGGTATAAAGTCCATGATAGGAAAATAGTATTTTGCATGTTACATAATCAAACTTTTACTTTTAAATTGTACGGCTGAAACTATTAGTTGCATTTACCTCGGTAAGGGGTTATTGCAATTATTTTGGCGTTTGTGAAAAAATATGATAATTGACGCTTTCATTAATGCTTTTGCGCCTTAGTGTCATAACAAAAGTATTCATTGATATATTTTTGACTTACTAAATAGATTGTTTTTAACTCCATGGTTCTCTATACGATGGTATACTTATCAGTTGATTTTAATGACCATATATTTTTAGTTGCAATAGCCTCCCCCAGACTTTATCAGTTAATGGAAATGTTTGCAATTCGATCCGCATAACATCCGGCTTACCAAACCCAATCGTACAGCCAGTTTTAATAAAACAACGATTTTATTTAAAACCAAAGTATCTCAATAAAAACATGCATTTAGAATCCTGATGCACGAATCACTTTCCAAAACGGTACATTCGAAAGTAACACAAAACATCAAAATTCACCTCGTTGCGATGAACCAAAGAAAAAGTGAAAACACATTTATTTAATGTCACTACACACTTTTATGAAAAAGAGGATGAATCAAACGACAACCGCATCCATTGAATTTTAGTTGTGCTACAGACTAGAAGCATACAGTCCAGCCTTTCATTTGGCCGACTAAGTTGTTCTTACTCTTATCGTGTCACTGGTTCTATCAAGACAGTGTGTTGAAAAGATTTTAAGTGCGCCTCAGAGTGGCTACTAAGCTGAAAGGATGGCATTGAAGTTGGGCAAGCTCAGTCCATCTAAAAACCTGGTTCCAGGTACCAAATACAGTGTCCCGTAAAAGTTAGTAAACAGGCTATTAGTAGATGATTTATATAGCGTCAGGGGCAACTGGTGTTTTACTGATGCCCCTACTTGAAGGACGCTATAGTGCCTGTGGCTGGATTTTAGATGGAATAGGCTTGCCCAGCACCCGACAACTTAGTCGGCCTAATCCACAGGAAATTTAAAAATCCCGTAAACGCAGTCTATTGTGGCCATAGAAAGCCTGTTCACCCACTTACGTTTGTAAGAGTCCAGTCAAAGTTATCGTAGCCAGTGTTAGTTGGAGTGAAGTCATCGTATCCTGAGTCCCAGTAGTCGGGGTCCACCAGGGTACCATTCGACGGAGTGACAGCCTCAGCCTGTATGCTGGACGACGCTAAGGCATCATACTGCTGAGCGTTACCGAAAACGCTGAACAATGTGTTGGGGTCTATCTTTTTTTCCGCGCTGGCGACGATAATCGTTGCTGTGGAAGTTTTTTTTGAGTTTAGCTGCGATATTTACATATGCATGTGTTGGCTAGTTAGAAGGAAAACTTTGGGAAAACCCTACAAATTTCAAACCAACTGACGTAAGTAAATAAACCAGTCTCGGCCAAGAAATCCGCAAACCAGTCTCAATTTATACACCTTACCTACCTACGAGTACATTAAAGAGGCAAAGATTCATTTCTTGCTTTAGTTGATTAACTACTTTATTTATTTATCATTAATAAATAATAAATAAATAAATAAATATTATGGACAATTCACACAACACTACCCAGCCCCAAACTAAGCAGAGCTTGTAATATGGGAACCAGATAGCTGATATAATACTTGAATACATTTTTTTTTTTGTAAATACATACTTAGAATACAATATAACACCCAGACAGAGAACAAACATTTACGTTCACCACACAAATATTTGTTCTCGGTGGGGATCGAACCCACGACCTACGGCGCAGAAGGCAGAGCTACTACCAACTGAGCTAGAGGCCAGTCATATTATTACAGTAAGTATAAGATCATAATAAACTACATCTAGGTTTGCTAGGTACAACTCTCTCTTTTTTTCTCACACGGTCAAAAAGAGAAGGAACAATAACAGAGACAGAAAATACTGAGCGAGCTAATAATAAACCACATCTCACGGTTATGTCTTCTACTGATAACTGATGACCTGTGGTAATCTATTCTTGGGTCCGGAGGATTACAAACGATAGGTATATATTGTAGTAGGGTACCGTATAGACATTTTGGCTTACACTGCCCGCACATACTTCGTCAACTCCACTGTGAAACGTACTATGGTCATGCTAAATAAATGAACTTCCTAAGGTATTCACTAGACATCGGAATAAATGCACTAAAAGCTCTCAAAAATTCAAAAATATGCGTAATGTATAAAACTACTTTTACGTATGTAATTTTTTTTTAATATAAAATGTACATTTGTTTGCACAAAGAAACTTACAATTAAATAAATATTTACAAAATGTACAAAACAAACCAGAAATTTAATTAACATCATTATGTTAATTAAATTTGCATATGCATGTACATCCATAGATTATCTGGAAGAGATCGCTTATAAGGATAAGACCATCAATTGTGCTTTTAGTTACATGCATTCTGTACATTCAAAGATTTCCTGGAAGAGACCGCTTTTAAGGTTAAGACCGTCAATTTGTAGCTTTAGTTTTTTAAGTCTTCGCCTAGTTTTGTTATTTTTTTACCTTTTATTTTTTACAATAAAGTAATATCCTACTCTATTCTATGGTCGTGTTTGCTGCTCAGAGTAGGCCTACCTACTTTAAAATGACAATACGTATTAACTTTTGTATACTTTAGCATAGTAGGCCCTCAGAATTAGCGTAAAACGTATCATGAACTGGTTTTTCATTTGGAACCTGATTGGAGCCAATAACCTGTTTTGGAAAATCGTTAAGTTTTATCCTGCTTATTCATCAGCGTTCGTCAGCTGGTTCTTTGGTCACCCTGTGTAACAGCTCAAGTGAGTCACCTTAAGGAAACCAGTGACCCTGGCAAGAGTCTTGAGACTGACGTAGGTACATAGTTAGGTTATCAAAACTATTATAATTAACATAGGTAATTGACTGTAAAGTTATCAATTGAATTTAGCCATTCAGCAGGTGGTGTGTAGGATCATTTTCGATTGATAAATCTTAGTTAGGACCCTACATAACTTGATAGTATGTGGAACAGATTATTCATTGTTACAAGACTATTATAACGTGCTTGGTTTTGTAATGCACTGACACGGAGTCACACACAAACACACGCCCAAATAGGTACTTCATTAATTGGGAAGGGTTTAATTAGCACCAAGGACGAAGGATTCAAACTCATTTAGAAACCTGCTGGCACCGTGCTAATTCAATGCTACGCAGCGCTACGCTGTAATACGCAGCGCTACGATATGCTACGCAGCGCTACGGTTGTACTACGCAGCGCTTCGTTATGCTACGCATCGCTAAGTTATGCTACGAATCGCTAAGTTATGCTACGCAGCTCTATGTAATGCTACGCAGCGCTACGTTGTCCTACGCAGGGCTTCTATACGAAACGCAGTGCTACACTATGCAAAGCAGCGCTACGTTATGCAACACAACGCTACGTTGTGGAACGCAGTATAGTCAACTCTAAGCTATACGGTATCACCTAACTATCCTTCAAATCAAATTAAACGTCGGGACGTCAATTGAAATTTTAGTATGTGTATTTTTTGTGTTTACCCACAAGATTTAAATAACTTTTTCTTGTAGTAATAACATGAGTATGTACTAAGTCTTCAGCATACTATTTTTGTTGCCTGTTTTGTAAAATAAAATAAACTCATTTCAGTGTAAAATTATATTCTCGTCGCCCATGAAATTAAATTTGAATGGAAAACAAGAGAACAAAATATCATGAATCTACATACTTTATAAAATCCTTGCAAAATATATCGTTGTTTGACATTGGCCATTATAAAATCAACTTGCAACCTCCTTGCAACGAACATGACCCTTGACCAAGGATGTTTAAAGAAATTCCTTGCTCTTGAATCCAGTCAAACATGAGATAAGTACACAAATACTTGTAAGAAAAAAAAAGTCACTTTTACCTTATTGACCCAAAGTTGAATTTTCAAAGCGCTTAGGCGTATGATAATAAAATTTTACGAGTTATCGTCAGTAGCTACCGCGGAATAATAGCTCCTATGTTAATTACCTACGCGTTAGTCGAAACTGGGCACATATAAGGTCGATTGTTGCAGATTAAGACTTGTTGTTGCTATATTTTTGCATATAAACATTATGTGGATATCTTATTAGATAGAAGCTTAGTAATGTTAAGCTAATTTTTTTGAGCTGTGTTTCTATGCAACCCTGGGCCTATTTGCGATCTTATTTCTAGAATAATAGGTAAAAAGAAACTTACCGAAAACAAAAAAAACAAGACACATTGAAGTCATCTTGGCTGCGGCAAATAAGGAAAATCCGCGATTAAAAAAAATGCGAGTTCAAGGTAATTTGAAACCAAGCTCGAATGTAAATGTTAAACACTATTAGCTTTATCACTATGCATTAGGATCTATTTTGATATTTGTACGAAGTTCTTGAGTTAGCTATCATTGTACGAAACGACTATTCATGAACAGAAACATGGTCAACTGATGATTACTACCAAAGAGACCAGTATTACTACCACCAGTTCTAACCGGTTTTGCCAGTCTATGTCTTGTTGACATTTGTGCCGTTCACATATCCGAACGATATTCGACCTTATTGCGTTACAGCTTAGTTTCATGGCTGCATGTGCGGTCACTTTACGGAGTCCGGTCAATTTACGGCCAGTTAATGTACAACCCGTTAAACGATTCCACAAATTGTTGAGGCCTATGATCACTGTAGCAATTCAATAATGAAATGATTTATTTATTATATTAATAATGTATTTTTTATCTTACGATGGATATTTGCCGTAAAGGGCAAACTGGCACTTCTAATTTATCATTATGTTTTGATACACCTAACCTAATGCGACCTACTCTCGTCAAAGTGTTGTTTTCTGTCTGGTTGGGTCGTATGTATATTGTTTTCATGTATTAAAAAAAAATTGTATTAAAAAAGCAGCTATCTGGTTCCCATAGTACAGGCTCTGCACAGTGTGGATTGTCCACAATTTCTATTTATCTACACGCTTCGTCGTAAATAAAATATATGAAGTCAGTTTTCGTAATAATAAAGTTTATTTTAAATTTCTCCCGTTCACAAAACAAAACGTAACGATTACCCATTATAAATCATTTATACAACACAATTTTGGAGTCCATGAATCATTTTTCAATAGATAACATCATACATAGATAAGGAAATAAGTCAGTGGTACATAAATAAAGCCACAAATTGCAAATACAAGAAACAAGGACCTGCGCAGAACAAAAGTTTCTAAGAGAAATGCGTTTTTTTGCAGCTTACGTCAAGTGCGATCCATATTATGTTTTTGCAGATAAGGTCCAGGGCGAAACCAAATGACTTTAGAGCTTAGGTTAAGGGCGATCTATAGGACTTTGCAGCTTGGGTCAAGAGCGAAACATATGACTATTATCGCTTTTCTTTTTAAATTATATTAAGTAATACAATTAAACAGGTACATTAATGGCCAATATGGTCCACGAGAATTAAGAAAACAGGCATTTATGGGTTTATAAAAAAATAGCACCATTTTACTAAACAAAGCGTCCATAAAAATAAATCTTTGCTATATTTATGTTTTCTATTTGTGAAAAAACACATACCTAGAATTTTATAATATTCCAACACGAGGACGATGGTTAGTTTGTTGATAGTTTTTGGTATCATAAAAATCAATGTATATTTGTTTTATTTTCACTGTTACGAATCTTGTTACCAAATATTTTTTATTTACTAACATTTTTCTAACCCGTGATAACATCACTTTTTTAATAACAATAAGTATAAGAACTCTTCATACTTTTTTAGAGAATTTTCTTACACAATATTTTATTTATCACTTAAAATACACTCATTTCCTATTGTGCTAGTTACTGTAGTGAGACTTGCTTAATAATGTAATTTGACATTATTGTTTTTATCATGACCTATTGCTATTTGGCCTGGGAATGTACGAATCGGGTGAACTTGTCAGTAGGACTGTCATCACCCAAAAATGGAGGCAAATCTGAAACAAAAACTATGGTAAGTGATACAAAAAGTACTTTAGCTATTTTGATTGTGCATTTGGCAGGAAGAAGAGATGACTTGAAACATTTGTGGTCACTTCACTTCATTTCTTCTTTTTTGGCTACTGCAACTTTATGCCACAATTCTGCCAGTGTCCGTTTCATGCTAGTGTCATAAACTTAAGATGGAGTAGAGTAATATGAACATGGCCGGTATTATGTTACAGAAAATCTCAGCCGGCCTATCCTTGAAAATATCTTTAGTTTTGACGGAATTTTGACCGAAATCTTATCGGTTTTCTGTCAGAATTCCGTCAAAACTTAAAATTGGGATCTTGAGGGGTGTTGAGAACTCTTGGCCACATACAAAACCCACTTAGAAAATTACATATTATACAAAAAAAACAGTGAATGTACTGAGACTCTGTACCCGAAGTCCGAGTTTAGCTACCACATTTCGTTACCAAATGTTGTTTTGGTTTTGCCTACGTGTCTCTGTCTTTTGTATGGAGAAAAGATGAGACAGAAAAAATACGTTACGTAGCCAGAGTTGTTATCTCATCATTTTCCATGCAAAAGAAAGAGACAGGCGGAACGAAAACAACATTTGGTAACGAAATGTTGTAAATGCACTGGGACTTTGGGTACGGAACTCATATTTTTATTGATTTTATAGTGATTACTACACTTAAGGAAATCGCAAAGGTTTTATAATGTCCCAAAAATTAAGAGCCGAGCGGGATTTGACTGTACAAATCCCGCTCTTAACTTTTGGGACATTATAAAAACTATTAACGCAGACTAGGCCATCTGCTTATCCCGTCAAACTCTCCTAAGAAACCATACTCACCATATAAATAACTATGAATATTCTAAAGGCGGGATGCCGACGCATCACGGCTGCCATTCTGTTAGAGATGATTTGCAGCATCGATTCGGATTGAAGGCGCCGTTGCCGGTCGGTAGTCAAGTTTACGACGCTGTGAGAGTTAAGCCGGTGGGACATTTCCGATTTGTATTTTGACTGTACAAAAAAAATAAAAATATAGGGAGTTCATAAAAAAATTAAAAGTAATTAGGTTAAGCAACGTTCTTTATCGCTATTTGTATGGGTGACACATGGACATTTTTGTCATGTTGAGTAGACAAGTAGCCCGCGATATTATAAATGTAAACTTTCTATAGTCAAACATAATAATAATTATTATTTATAACACACTGGAATTTCACAGCTATTTTTATTTTGTAAAAGGATCATACAAAAAAACGGTAGGAACCAAGCCGTAGTTTGTTGCCTGTTCTTCTAGACTAGTCGCGTAGTCAAGATTCCAGTTAGTCAGTTAGTCAGCTAGGTAACTAGCTTTAAGATGTTTCAAAGTGATCCTTGTGATACAACTGAATAAACATTATTTTTGACTTTGTATTGTCTAATTTTGGCAAAAATCTAGGAATTACCTCTAATTTATCCAGCTGTATCCTGAGCATGTTATTGTCTGCAAGCAGTTTATCAACCTTCCCTTGTCGCTGGACCAACGTCTGCGTCAGATAATGGATCTTTTCATTATCTATAGTGTCCTGGAAGATTTAAAAAATATGTAAAATCTGGTAGTAAATATGTAAAATAGGGTAGTTTTGTAACACCCTGTATAGTACTAGCCTACAACACGAACAAGCAAGCGAACACACTGTACCTGTGTGACGTCATAGTCTGCAACGTTCAGCGCGCTGGTGTCAGTAGTCTTGACAGAGGAAGCGGTCTCTCGGAGGTTATTCAACTCGCTGTCCTTGTCTCGCAGAGCGGTGCGGAGACTGGCGATCGTCTGGCCCGTCTCTAGCTGAACCGATTTGAGTTCCTGGAGGAGAGCAAATTCAGCAAATTTATGATCAGCACTTGATGTGCTGGCTGGTTTTTCCTCAAGTAGGCCGCTGACCTTTTTGCGTGACCCTTAACACGTGTTGCTCGAACTTTTTTAGGTTCTACGACACGCCGGTTTCCTCACGATGTTTTCCTTCACCGTTTTGAGAGTACTGGCATAGTGCACATAAATAATTGACAGAAAAACTCATTGGTACACGTCTGGATTTGAACCCACGACCTTCGGATCAGAAAGCGGGGCCGCTACCACTAGATCTGGTGGTCTAGTGGTAGCGGCCCCGCCTCCAAAGAGAGCTCTTTCCTGGAGGAGAGATGTTAACTATGATATCCGGCGCTTTTTATGTACAAAAAGAGAGATACTTGTGAAAATGCGCTATCGCCTTTAGCGCTGAGCGATACGCGGAGGGGATAGCTGCGCATGCGTCGTAGTGTGCGTTGTCGCGCACACTGGATGTGTGGATGTGTGATGCAGAGTGTTCTATTGGTACAGAGAGCGGAGTGCGACTGGAGAGCCAATCAGCGCTACGCCCGCCCGCCCTTCATTCCGATAGCCCCCCTCAGGTACCTTATTTTTGACTTCTGCGCTATAACAGGTGAGCACTGGTGGTCTACTGGTAGTGGCCCCGCCATCCGATCCCAAGGTCGTAGGTTCAAATCCACTCGTGTACCATTGAATTTTACTGTCGAAATATTTATGTGCACTATGCCAGTACTCTCAAAACGGGGAAGGAAAACAACGTGAGGAAACCGGCGTGTTGTAGAACCTAAAAAAGTTCGAGCAACACGTGTCAAGGGTCATGCAAAAAGGGCCCACCAGCGGCCTAATTGCGGAAAAACCTGCCCGCACATCAAGTGCGCGCATGATAAACTTGCCGAACTTTCTATAACAGTCAGCGTTAAAGTTATGTGCCGCTAGTTATATTAAACTTGCCTTGCCGAACGCGACGCACTGTGCCTCGGCTCTGTTCCTAGCGGCGCGTTCGTCTCCCAACGCGTCCCGTAATGCCATCACCACTCTTTCGGCCGCCGCATGTCTCGCCTCAACTTGGGACAGATACACCTTCATAGTTTCTGAGTCATTATGCACTCGGGTTATCGCTTCTGATAGCTCGTCGCGTTCATCTCTGGTAAAACAAAATAAATATTAGATTAAAAAAATATATATTGCGGACAATCCACACAACACTATCTAGCTCGAAACTAAGCAGAGCTTGTACTATGGAAACCAGATAGCTGATATAATACTTAAATACTTTTTTTTTGTAAACACATACATAGAATACAATATAACAACCGCAACAGATAGATAGATAACACTTTATTGGACACAACAAGATTAGGACATTACATATTTAACGAAAAATACCAAAAGTAAAGCGAGTAAAATAAATTTAATTATTGTATGTATTGTTATATTGAAGCGTAGCGCGTGCTACATTTTAAACGACCATTTTTTTTGGTTCTGTTATGCTCTTAGCTTGAAAGATAGAAAATACTTTATTGCACACCTCATAAAATTAACAAAGGAATACAGAAAAACATCAAAGTGGTATACAATAGGCGGTCTTATCACTAAAAGCGATCTCTTCGAGGCTTGATCGGCCTTAGATATTTGTAGCATTATTAAAACGATTAATAAGAAATCTGCCAAAAGACGATCGAATTTACAAGACCTCCAAATAATACGAAGAATATTTTTATGAACAACGGGATATTTACCCGTGATCATGGTGCATGCAACTGTGCCGAAATATCGGGAGTCAAAACTAACAAAATTATATCATGTTAAATATCCCGTTGTTCATAAACATAGATAAAACCATGATAGATTCAAAATTAATGTGAAGAATGTATACAAACTTTAAATTTTCTAGCTGCTCCATCAAGACTTTAGTGTCCTCAGTCAAATTTAATCCATCCTGCAAAGCCTTGATTTCGCTATCCTTAGAAAACAGCATATTTTTCACCCTAACTTTATAAGCCTCCCAATCTTTCTCCAGCCTTTGGCATTCAACGTTGGACTTGTCCAAGTTGCTTTGTATATCAGCGATAGTGGACTGTGCGTGACGAAGCTCGTTTTCTAGCTTGAGCCTGGACGTTTCGATTTCTTCCTTGTTTTTTGTTATTTCCATAAATCTGAAATAGTTTTGGATAATCTAAGTTCACTACCACTAGCGACATCTATCAGTGTCATGATAATAAGTTATGTAAAACGCCACCGTATACAAAGTTGTGGTAGTTTCGTTAAAAGATGGCGCTGCTATAAATTTTATGTCCTCTACCCAAATGGTGGTTTTATTTTTATCGAATTCTGTTTTCAATACCTTGGCAACCACAAATGAGGTTCCAAATTTAAAATATTGTTACCTTTCTTCCAAATCATTGTTAGCATCTTGTAAACAGGCAATTTGTGTCAGCAACCTTTGTTTTTCATTTTCGTGAGTTTTCTGCGTATCTGTTATTTCAATAATCTTCTTTTTGATTTGCTCTAGCTGTGATGCCAGAGTATCTTTGTCTAAAGTCACTCTGTGATTTTCTAACTCTGAAGATTCTAATTTGAGATGTGTTTTACTTAGCTCTGAAACAAAATATTGTTCTCAATACAATATTTATATAATTTGTATTAATATAATTGGAAAGAAAAATTATGATAGCTATGATAAACTGGCATCTCGAAGCAAACTAGGAAAAAATAGCCATAGAATTACCAACCACTCAGCTATGCTAAGCAGTGCAAGAAAATTATGTATAAAACTCAACCAGTATAAGCAGGTGGGCCTAAAGATAGCTGTTTGTGCATGAATTACCAAATGCTAATGGCAGACTCACAGAATACAGAAAAGAGTAGAAAGGTGATCATGCGCCGTTTGCATGGGAACCACAGTCGCCAGTACATTTTCACTATTTCATTTAATACATCAATAAATATATAGATTTTAGGTAGATCAAAGAAAACATGGATGAACTGTGTGAAAGATGACACGGATAAAAGAGGAGTGAATGCACAGATGACGGCTGACAGGGGGAATTGGAGGAGGAAGACATGTTGTGCCAACCTTACATAAAGTGGGATAACGGCAGGAAGAAGAGAGATTTCTTTACACTAGAAAATGTTCAAATGAGCTCTAAATACCTGTGCTAACTACATTATTACCCTCCTCTGTCTTCCTGAGCCTGTCAAGCAATTCCGACACTTCTTTATTCATAACATTGAGCTCATTTTTCAACATTGCATTTTCCACTTCCAAATTTTGCATGCGGATTGTCAAGCTTTCATTACTGATCAGCTCAAGATCTGCTGGTAAACTGAATCCTGAAATAATAACAAACATAGATAAAAAAAAAGCAGCCAAGTGCGAGTCGGACTCGCCCATGAAGGGTTCCGTAGCATCAATTATATAATATAAAGGTTTTTGTAGTTTGTCGAAAGGTAAATTGCAGTTTACGATTTATAACGAATAAAAAAAAAAACTACTGACTAGATCTCGTTCAAACCAAATATCGTTGGAAGTTTGCATAGTAATGTACAACATATACTTTTTTTGAATTTATCATTCTCTTATTTTAGAAGTTAGAGGGGGGGGACCAATTTTTTTCCACTTTGGAAGTGTCTCTCGCGCAAACTATTCAGTTTAGAAAAAAACTATATTAGAAACCTCAACATCATTTTTGAATACCTATCCATAAATACCCTACACGTATGGGTTCGATGAAAAAAAATTTTTTGAGTTTCAGTTTCAAGTATGGGGACCCCCAAAATTTATAGTTTTTTTTCTATTTTGATGTAAAAACCTTGATGCGGTTTACAGAATACATCTACTCACCAAGTTTCATTAGTCTAGCTCTTATGGTTTCGGAGAAAAATGGCTGTGACACGGCCGGACAGACAGACAGACAGACAGACATGACGAATCTATAAGGGTTCCGTTTTTGCCATTTGGCTACGGAACCCTAACAATAGTTAGGGCATACAATAGTTAGCCAGAGAACTAATGTCTCATTTGGGATTAAGCCAGGAATCAAATTTTTATTACTGTTTTCATTCCTGTTTATCTCTTTTTTTATGCATAATGTTACATCATGTACTGGTAAGAGACAAGAGTTATTGTTGTAACATTTATAAATTAGTTGGAAACAAAGCCACTTCTTGACTTTCTAAATCAATATTTATAAACCAGTTAGAAATGTTGTTAGCTGTTGCTAGTAGATTTTCTCTTTAAGTGGAGAATTACATATGTATTTCTTTATAGATATGGGTGAAACTCCACTTTCTAGAGAGAATAGTAGTTCTAGTTTTAAAATATGGACTTACTTCTATATTTTAACCCAAAATGATCAGTCATTTCTGTATCCCCTTGCACATCATCAACCAAAGTTTTTGGACAGTTATTCAAGTGGTACTGAGGACTCTTCCTTCCTGGAGACTTTCGTTGCCTTATTCCATTCTTAGTCTCTGGTATATCTTTGATTTGTGAACGGGATTGGTGGTGAGTAGGGGAGGCTTTCCTACTTGGTGTGTAGTTTGACTTTGTTTCTGTCACTGCATTAATTTTCTTTAAATTTCGGGGTGGGATACGTTTTTTCTGAGCCCAGTTGCCATCTGGGTGTAAAGCATAGTCGGGTTTCTCACATTTTGAACGTTTTGTGCTATGGTTCCTGATCGCAGCACCAGTGGACTCATCCAGATTGTTGAGTAGGCTTTCAGCCCTGCCAGCGAGGTCCGCGAACCAGGCCATTTCGAAACGCTACGTAGTCCCTGAAAGTATTAGTATTGTAGTGCTACTGAGCCAGCAAGAACAGTTCAGAACAGCAGTTAGACAAGAACAGGATGAATAGAACCACAATTACACATTCACAAACTAATGGTGTAATGAATGATAGCTGGGAAAAATGATAAAACAAATAAAATAAAGTTAAATAATTTACCAATCATGAAGAAAAGAAGATAAAAGACAAAAACGAAAAGATTTCACCGAAAATAAAAATATTGTACATAGATTTTAGAAATTTTGTTGACCTACGGCTACGAGCCTAATAAACGTCATGCATGACAATAACACGCATGATTGATGACGTTGGTTTGACAATTTTGACACCATAACGCAAGTGACCACAGATTAACATGCAAAACTGGTTAGGATTTATTGGTTGTCAATTGGCAAAGTCAAATTGAACTAGTCACTGTAATGTCAATGTCAAGTTATGAGAATGCCTTGTTGTGTTTATTGATTTTGATTGAAAAAGAAATAAATTGAATTTTACTATTTCAGCTCAGCTACAAATAATACTTTCATGTAATTCTCTGTGAGTAAAATTAGGAGTAAATCATGGATTTCGAAAGTCCTGATGTTGAGAAAGACTTTCCAGGCTTGTACGCTTCCGAGAGTGGTCGGAAAAGTAATGAAAGTGACTGTAAGTAGATAGCCCACAAATTTTTACGGAAGTGACTATTTGTACGGGTGCTGGATGAATAAATTATATTTATTCGTACATTTATTCAATTTTATAATGAGTATATTCATACGGATATTATTCAAACTCGGAGCACCCCGACTTAAGTCACAAGAGTAACAGTAGGTTGTTAGGTTTTTTTTTTTTTATATACCTTCTTAATTTCAAGAATGGTGCATATCAGTGCAGAGAGGGCCCTTCCCCGTCCCTCCTCCCTAACAATACTAAAGCTAACCCAAATTTTAACTTTACTACGCCTTTTAAGCGACTGTAAAGTGTTTTAAAAATCCAGATTCAAACTCGGGGCACTCCGACTTAAGTCACAAAAGTAACAGTAGGATTTTAGGTTTTTTTTTTTTTATATCTACTTAATTTCAAGAATGGTGCCCCCTCCCCTCCCCCCGCAGTACCCGTATTTATAATTATAAATTGTTCATAC
Organism: Thera britannica; assembly: GCA_939531255.2. NCBI lineage: Eukaryota > Metazoa > Arthropoda > Insecta > Lepidoptera > Geometridae > Thera > Thera britannica. The sequence continues at coordinate 4,800,553 of OW618042.2, read as the reverse complement.
GGTAACCGTATTAATAATTACAAATTTTTCGTACAGTACCTGTATTAATAGACTCAGTCAATTTTTACTCATTCCGGAAAAAATAATTGAAATGATATTTTCTGCAGTTTATTAGCAATCATAGGGATGTGAAGTTACTATTATGATACTTTATGCGTACAAATGACATCATCTACTATGAAATCGACACTGTTACCCAACAAACACAAGGGTATCAGGATTTTGGTGTCTTAAGCTTTTCAAAGCTACAGACAGAACTCACTATAACATCGGTCCTCAAGAAATCTAAGCAAAAACATTTCTGATCTACTTCCACACAATGATTTAAGTTTTTGATTCGGCAGTTAGTGATGGAGGTGACCATGAGAAGCCAAGCAAAAAGGATTTATTAGGACGTCGGAAAGAGAAAAAAGAGAAGAAAGACCGAGGCTATGCTGCACTTGAGGGTGAAAGCTCTCCAGAGGAGGACACAGACACAAAGTAAGATTTTATTTAACGCCTATGGTTATGACTTTAGCTTTTTGAGTCAGGTTAGTTGATGGTAGCCCCTACCAGAAGCCTACTTGTTGAAACAGGTTTAAAATACCAAGCTCTATGACTATTTTACATAGCCATAAACAATTTAAAAAACATCTGAGTTAAATTGAAAATAACAGATTCAAATCAGCAATTATTTATATGTTGAAGTTATTTATGCTTAGTTCAGAGGCACTGGTGGTCTGGTGGCCTTCTGATTCTAAGGTCCTTGGTTCAAATCTAGTCATGCATCAATGAGTTTTTTTGTTGCAAAATGTATGTGCACTATGCTAATACTCTCAAAACGGTGAAGAAAAACATTGGGAAGAAACCGGCATATGTAAAACCTAAAAGACATGTGTTAAGAGTTGCACTAAAAAGGCCTATAGATAGTGCAATTCACGAAGACGCGCCCCACCAATTTTCGGTTGAGAGGATCGTGGGGTGCGGGGAGTTTGCTCCGAGCGACAGCCGCGAACCGTAGTCTATTCATTGTAGTGTGCGTGTGCACTCATAGGTAATTAGTGTGTACCGATAACACTCAAACATTGACGAAAGCTTGCACACATATACTATAAACGGTTAGGAGGAATAGTGGGGCACGCCTTCGTGGATTGCACTATCTATACCAGCAGCCTACTTTCAGAAATTAGTAAGTGCGGATCAAAGAATTTGCCAAAGCTCAGTTCAAAAGTTTGTTTGTCGAGCCTCACATGGATGTTTTTCCCAAAAATGGCAGATGCTATTGAAGAACTTAATATTTTTGCAGAAGTCCATCTAAATCCAAAAAAACAAAATCATTCAAATTCCCCACCAAAAGCAAAGAAAAGCGTGAGAAGTCCCGCGACAAAGAAAAGGTTCTAGAAGAAGTTGTCAAACACAAGGAGCTAAATGAGAAAGAAAAGAAAAAAGAGAAAGAAAAGGAAAGGAAGGAGAAAGAGAAACGGGAGAAGATGAGAGAACTTAAAGTAAGTTTTAGCCAACATCATAATTGGTTCTGTTTCAATAATTAGAGTATTTTGGGTCATCATGATTAGGCCAGTCATTTAAGCTTAAATTAGGTAAGAATCTCGGAATTCGAGATACCCAGCTGTAAGTCTGTAAATACTTGTATATTGACACCCAGGCCTTATTAATAAACGTAGACTAAACTAATATTAAGCTTACTCCAAGTTTTAGAGCATAAGTAGATAATTTTAATATTAATAAACAAAGAGTAAGGAGGAAGTAAGCTAATCCAAATGAACTCTCGGACTAAAAGTTAATCCCAGATGGCACCTAGTTTATAGACAGAATAAGCATAGAGTAACATGACAATGCATGAATTTTGTAAATTTTGACATAATCATAAGCTAAAAACTCCTACAATGATTGTTATTTTCATGGTTTTTTACGTAACATGGATAGAGACTATTATGTTGATGATTTGAGAGTGATAGAAGAATTAGATGAGCTTGAAAACCTAATTCCATCAGTGCGACGAATAAAAGTTTACAAGATTCGTAAAAATCCATTAGAAGATCTTGAAGAAACTGAATTGCAAGCAAAGTACAGATTCTCTCGATCTACTGCCCTTTTCATCATTGACATGGTGAAAAATCTTAGCGTTAGCTGGTGAGTCAAGAAGTGGATTTATACCACCCCACCTGATAGTTTTTAACTGCAATAAGAACATGGGCTTGTGGAGAGGTAAGCGAATAAATCAACATCATCCAACAGCAACAGTTACTTTCCTACCTAGTTCTAGTTAAAAAGAAAAAAACAACAGATACAAGATGGTGCAGGAGACCTAAATGGAATGATTCAGCCAACAGTATCACTTGTATGCAAGCAAGTTGCTTTGGCACACGATATGATACAGAGCAGAACAATGTAATTGCAAAGTTCCATTCAATATGTGGATTTAGACAAGTTATTGGGGCTATTGACTGTATGTACACATATTTGAATCCCAAAAGTAAGTGGAAATATTGGACAATATTATATAAACAGGAAAGGATACAGTTCAATAAACATGCAAGTTGTGTCTAATTCTAATTTAGAGATCATGGATATAGTGGCACATTGGCGAGGTAGCACCCATGATGCAAGAATTTTTAATGAATGTAGCCTAAAACAAAGGTTTGAAGATTCAGAATTTAAAGGGAGACTACTAGGAAATTCAGGTTATAATGTACTCCATATTTATTCACAGCTGTCCTGAATCCAAATTCACGAAATGAATGAACTGGGCACACATAAGAACCCGTAACACTGTGGAAAGATGCTTTGGAGTATGGAAACAAAGATTTCGTTGTTTACTGCGTGGATTTACTACAAAATTAGATAATACCAAAGTATATAGGTATTGTTGCATTAGCAATATTGCAATGCATAGGCAAGACCTACTTGAGGATGTAGAAGAAACAGATAATGGAAATTATACCAGTGGCTCACGCAATAAATGCTTCACTTATAGGGAATGTGGCACAGGCAGCATTTAATTAATCAAAATTTTTAAGATTCTTTGTTAATAAATATTGTACCAATTGCCAATTTTTCTGTTTTTTTATTATCCTACATAGGTAACTTAGTAATATAATTTATCATGGTCACACATTATTACAAGATGCCTGTGTGTTAAAGTCAACCTAAAAAAGCGTTATAAAATAAAACAAAAAGAAAATGTAAAGACATTTAAGATTTTAAGACATTGTAAGACATCATTCAAGTTATTTCAGACAGTTTTTCTTCGCGGACCATTCTTAATTCTAAGATTTTTTCTTCTAATATGACACAATTCAGCTGTCCTTGCTTAATTTTCATATTCATTTTATGTTCTTCTTCGGCCATTTCCATACGTCTTGTGTGTTCTTTTTCTTTTAAAATTTTGGAATGGCTTACGAGAGCATTATCGTAGTCGAGGTTCTGAAAATAACAAACATCTTAGCCAATCATAAAATAACTGTACTTAGTTGAGTAGGTAATACCCTGATAATGAGTAATGGTGTTTGTTTAATAAAAAGACTAAAATACGAGTACATACCTTACTTAACTTCGAAACCCTATCTGGTTCTGGTCTGTCTGTTACATTCTTGTAGTTTAATTTACGTTTGGGTACCTGTAAAATATAAAAAAAAGATTAAAAATTAATAATTAATTTGCAAAGCCAAGCTTGGACTGTGGAAAACCAGATTATACAAACCTTCCTTTCTGTAGTTTTAGCCATATTTGTGTGGAGTGGAGTGACCAATTACATTAGTTACATCATTTTCAAAGTTCTGTTAAAAAGTGATACCTACAAATTTTATCTTGTAGATGCATAGACAGATTGAAATACTTGTGTATGTATGTATACCTACTGTTGTTGCTTTCTACTTACACCTGATGGAGTTTTCTGTGCTTCTGTTTTTATGTCAACTTCTTCTATCGTTATAACAGGGCAATCCTAAAAATAATTTAAACAAAAATTAAATTAAAAATTAAATTTAAACTAAATAATAAAAAGTAATACTCACAAGCCCATCTGAATCAAATGGATTATCATCTATCAACAGCTCTGCAGGATTTAACAAGTCTATGACTTCAATTATAGCATCGTCAGGAGTTACTGGCCTTGCACCACCGCCTGTTTTATTTAATTCCTGCTTATATGTACTGAAAGTTTTGCGGGCAGTTACTTTCATACCTTTCCACTGGATTTTAAGCTGGCTCAGCTCTCGCTGTCTGCGATTCAACGCATTAAATCTGCAATAATGAAAATATGGTAAAAGTCGAAGTCACGGGCAAAAGTAAGCAGGCAGTAAAATAAAGTAGTAACTTTTTGAGGACATCTTTCCATGCTTTAGTTTTATTTTTGTTTGTGTTAGTGTCGAGAGATTTGTCCTCTATTATACCCGCATACTCCTTCAGAACACTACGAAGTAATTGCTGAAACGATACAAAACCGAAAGATTAACAAAAATACCACGTTCATAAAGCAATTAAAGAATGAATTAGAAATAACTTACCTTTTCTTCTTCGTCCCAGTTAACAGAGCGGCTACGCTTTGATGAGCTCATTTTTTAAATGGTTTATAGATTAGTCAAAAGTACAATTTTCATGCGCCACAAAATCAAATCTAGTCTAGCGCAGTCTAGCGACATCAATCAACCTTTGACAAGATATCAACAAACAAATCACTAAAACAGTCTGTCAATCACAAAATATTAACTTGTCAGTGTCATCATTTTCATTCTTTGGCTCACTCTTTTTACTTTTTAATTTTAAGGGTTGCCATATCGCACTTGCTAATCCTGAATTAGCGAATGTGTTGTTACTCCGAGGATACTCCTTGTCTATTATTAACATTGAAATGTCATACTCGGTTAGTCTATGATTAACTAGTATAAGGCCCGTATTCCGAAACAGAGCTTGAGTCTTGAGTCGAATGTGTTGTTACTCCGAGGATACTCCTTGTCTATTATTAACATTGAAATGTCATTGGTAATACTCGGTTAGTCTATGATTAACTAGTCTAAGGCCCGTATTCCGAAACAGTGCTTGAGTCTTGAGTCGAGCCTCAAGCACAAATTTTTGACACTTTTCAATGGAGAACTGTCATAAAATCTATGCTTGAGGCTCGACTCAGACATAAGCGCTGTTTCGGGCCTAAGAGTAATCGCGAATTATGCTAGGACTTAGCGATTTTTATTAATAAGGCCTAAAAGTTGTCTCAAAACCTGCATTATGGTAGGGTGTGCGCAACTATTAAATTTCAAGGGCAAAAAACTTTTTTTGTAAATATCTCTATTTCCTATGGGTTTTTTGCTATTTGTATTTTATATCAATATTGTATAATACAAAATTATACACAATTTTTGTTTAAAAACATTTTTCATACGGTGAACCGTTTTCGAGATAGAGGGCAGAGAGCGCGCGTTCACAGCATCACTTCAGGTCAACCGACGACCGGGCTGTAAAATTTTATATTATACAATATTGATATAAAATACAAATAGCAAAAAACCCATAGGAAATGAGATATTTACAAAAAAAAGTTTTTTGACCTTGAAATTTAATAGTTGCGCACACCCTACCATATGCAGGTTGTGAGATAACTTTTAGGGTGTCAATATGTAAGTATTTACAGACTTACAGCTGGGTATCTCGAATTCCGAGGTGAAATTACTATAATGACTGGCCTAGATGTCACTATTCCCCTTCCACATATCATATTTTTTTTTATTTTCATAATTTATCTGGAGATTTCCCCTTCATCAAAATCAAAATCACATATTTATTCATTCTAATCCTTATGATACACAAGGATCACTTTGAATCATCATTTGGTTGAATGAGCCAATCATACATTTTGCAAACAGTTTTTACAAGGCACTATCTTATTTCAAGCTGTTTTTGTTCAATAGAAGACATATTGTTCAAACAGATTACCTACCTTCCAGTGGTAGATCTTCTTTGTCCGGCCGTTCTTTGTTGCACAAAAATCTATTATTTTTCGAGATCATTGTGTATGCTTTTCTGCTGACTTCGCATAGACTGTCCCGCTATTTGTAGTATCTTAGCTCTGTCATTGGAAAAAAATTTACTCTTGTTATCTTGGTAGGTACAGCTTCTTCAAAGTAAAAAAAAAACTGATGAATGAAAATACTTTATTCTACCAACCAATCAAAATAGAGCAACGTTAGGGGGCAGACCACCTTCAAAAAACTTCACGCTCGCACATTTCAACAAAAAAATCGCAAATAAGCGCGGTCTTTTAGCTTTAAGCTACCTATGTATTTGTTTGGTACCTACCTACTACAAGAAAAGGGGCTCCCCCACATAAAACTATTTCACCGCAATTGATTGAAAGAGCTACAGTAACACGACAAGAAAAAGGATTACTTACATAGTTTTGGTTCTATTAAAAACACCCACAATTAACATAAGCTACGTACCTAAGCATGACATCGTTTTACCTATTAAAATTACACGCGCATTTCTAATGCTTCTCTAAATATCATGAACCCTGTCGTTCATGTCATGACTGAACATGAATAACTAAGTTGATTTTTCGCGCACTACCGAGTTTCTGCCATACTTTAGCATAATTTTCGCCTTGTTTCCTTTATTGCGCCGTTTTGTAACTACCTAACCTTGGGCGGTGGTCGGTGAAACGGTGCTCAGTTGTGTTTGAAATACAAGCGATGCATCACCTACGTAGCGTTTTCACAAAGGTATTCGCGTAGCCTTATCAGTGTCATCGAGATAGTTGCCGGAATCTATAAGTGGTTGTGTTTCATGTGTGAGGATTCGTTTAGAATAGATATTTTAGAGGTTTTATACCTATTTATATAAAGTCTCGAAAAGTAGGTAAAATAAGTTGGAAAGTTTGTGTTGATGTTGATGAAGGTTTTTGCGTAAGATTTGAGATTTGCGTTTTAGAATTTTGAGTTCGGGGCAATAAATGGTCTCAGTCGGCTTTAGAGATCTTTACTTCTAAGTACCTAGGTTTTTTCCAAACAAATAAGTTTGATTGATTAATGTCCTTAGCTAATTTTTTTCAGGCACCTTCCCTTTTGTTATTAAGTTTGCGTTAGTATAGGTACAATGGCCGAACGCGCCGGTATACCATTATTTTAAGCCAATACACATTTGTAGTTAGAATGAATCATTTTATGCTTAGAGGCTCTGCCCTTAATTAGTCCCTGACCTATAATTTATCAATGGACAGTAATTACTCCTACGTATTCTTTCTGACCATTTCTTGTTGTTAAAAAAAATCTGTATGATGATCTGGACGCCTTCCAAAAGAAATGGTGGGAGGAGGCCCAGAATAGGAGGAACTGAAAGTCTTTGGGGGAGGCCTTTAGCCAGCAGTGGTACAATGAAGGCTGAAACAAAAAACGTTCGTCATAATGAACAAAATGGCATAGTTTTGTATCCGCAAGGATATAATGTGTGATCTGTGTTTTTTTATGATCCGTGCAACTTTGTTTACTTGATTCCGTAGGTAAGTATTTATAATTTAGTGTTTCAATGCGAAACATCTCATACCGATGATGAATTTTACATTGCTACCGTATGCCCTGGTGTGATTGATTGTATAAATATTTTATCAGCTAGAATGGCTAGAATACATTAGAAAAACAACCGGTATGATACCGTTACTGGAGTTTTTTATTATAAAAAATTATTGTCACTGAAAATAAAATTGTCAAAAAAAATTGAACTTAAAAAATTATTGACTTTGTAAAAAATATTCTTAGAAAAAAATAAGTCGCAGACGGGCTCAAATATAGGTACAACGTCCTTTTCGGAATTAAAAACGACCATACAAATTATGACCAAACGATATTGGTCGCGTGGAACTGGCACCTAAATTCACCTAGCTTTAAGACGTTTTAAAGTGATCCTTGTGTACTATTGAATAAATACATTTTGACTTTGTCTCGGGCACTTAGTTCGTCTAATATTGCCATTATCCTTGAGCTACCTACCAAGAGCGATCGCAAAATGTTAGGTCGCATTTATGTAAGTGCGTGGGTGTAACATACAAATTCACGAAGCAAGTCAAGCAAGCTACTGAGGTTTTAATTTGTTTGTTTATTCATTGACGCGACACGGTGTTTCAATTTGTCTGGCACCTCAGCTCAGTTGGTAGTAGCTCTGCCTTCTGCGTCGTAGGCCGTGGGTTCGATCCCCACCGAGAACAAATATTTGTGTGGTGAACACAGATGTTTGTTCTCTGTCTGGGTGTTATACCTATTGTAATATTCTATTCTATTAAGTATATCAGCTATGTGGTTTCCCTAGTATGTACAAACTCTGCTTAATTTGGGGCTAGATAGTGTTTGTGGATTGTCTGCAATATTTATTTATTTTATGTTTATTTCATGATCGCATTTTCTTATCGTTTCACTAGTTCTTAACCAGTGTGGTTAAGGGTTTATGGCTGCCTCAAAGAGCCTCCTTGCATTCATGGTCGCTTGGAACTGACATCTCTTGATGCACCTAGCTTCAAGAAGTTTGAAAGTGATCTAATTCTCAACTAATATTATAAGAAGGAAAAAATTGTATTTTTGTGTGTATGTTTGTAATGAATAAACTCAAAAACAACTGTGCCGATTTCAAAAATTCTTTCACCATTAGAAAGCTACATTCACCCTGAGTAACATAGGCTATATTTATGTGTTTAAAAGATAAATGTCCACCCGTGCGAAGCCGGGACAGGCCGCTTAGTCCTTGATAAATGCCTTTTGACTTCAACTGAGACGTTCGGACGTCTAAGCATTGCGTGTTTGCTTCAGACTGAGCAAACAAAACTTGCAAAAATACAAGCGTTCGAAGTAAATTCATTCATCGAAGTGATAACCAATAATACAACGTAAAAAAGCAGCCAAGTGCGAGTCGGACTCGCTCATGAAGGGTTCCGTATCATCAATTAACATAATATAAAGGTTTTTGTAGTTCGTCGAAAGGTAAATTGCGGTTTACTATTTATGACGTATAAAAAAAAACTACTGACTAGATCTCGTTCAAACCAAATATCGTTGGAAGTTTGCATAGTAATGTACAACATATATTTTTTTTAGTTTTATCATTCTCTTATTTTAGAAGTTAGAGGGGGGGGGGGACCAACTTTTTTCCACTTTGGAAGTGCATCTCGCGCAAACTATTCAGTTTAGAAAAAAACGATAATAGAAACATCAACATCATTTTTGAAGACCTATCCATAAATACCCCACACGTATGGGCTCGATGAAAAAAAAATTTTTGAGTCTCAGTTTCAAGTATGGGGACCCCCAAAATTTATAGTTTTTTTTCTATTTTTATGTAAAAACCTTAATGCGGTTCACAGAATACATCTACTCGCCAAGTTTCATCAGTCTAGCTCTTATGGTTTCGGAGAAAAATGGCTGTGACACGGCCGGACAGACAGACAGACAGACAGACAGACAGACAGACATGACGAATCTATAAGGGTTCCGTTTTTGCACACAGAAAAAAATGGGTCAACAAAATCACAATAAATGCATTGTCAGAAATTTCCTGTTAGAGCAACTAAATACTCTGTTACTTTAGCAGAAAGAGCTTTGTTGTGTTCAGCAACTTTTTTATTGTCAGCTGATTTTCCTTCGTTTAATGTGCAAGGAACAATTTAGCTTTGTCCTTACATCAAAGTTAATAAAAAAATTGATAATATAACAATAAAACGTTTTAGGTGTGTCAATGTGAACATTGTTAATAAATCTAACAAAGTAACTATAGTCGTAGCATTTAACTACCATTTGACATGCAATAGATACGTTGCTGTAGTGAAAATGGAACGTTGCTATGCTAGCGTGTCAATGTAAACATTGTTAAAAAACGTAGCAAAGTAACTATAGTTGTGGCATTTTAGTACTTTTTGTCATACAATAAGAATGTTGCTGAGGTGAAAATGGAACTGGCATGTGTGTCAATGCGAACATTTTTAATAAATCTAACACAAGACCTATAGTCGGAGCATGTGACTACTCAAACTCATACTCTTATTCTTTATTGCAATTATTATGTTACATGGTGAAGTTATAAAGTTAAAAATGGTGAATACATAATAAGCCCTTAAGTTTAGGGCATAGCAATATTTGGAGTAGAAGTGGGCCAGTGTTATACATTAAATATATTACTGTGATGGCAATGGATCGTTGCAAATGTGTTAATGTAAACATTGTAAATAAATTTCGCAAAATAACTAAAGCGTAAAGTTCAACTACGTTTTGTCAAGCAATAAGTAAGTCGTTGTGGTGACAATATAACGTTGCTAGTGTATCAATGTGAACATTGTAAAACAACCTAGCAAAATAACTATAGTCGTAGTACTCAACTACCTTTTGTCATATAATAAATATGTCGCTGAGGTGACAGTGGAATGTTGCAAGTGTGTCAATGTGAACATTGTTAGTAAAGTAAACTAACAAAAAAGCTGCTTACTAAATTTAGAACTAGATGGCGTGACTAAAACTGTAACGATCCTAGAACGCGCTGACGAAAACGCACGGCGTTTCCTTATATTGTAGAAGTGGTTTTATGAAATTATATTCAACGGATTAATGAATCCGTTGAAGATTTGAGATGACTGGAGTTGATCCGATGAATGCATCGGATCAACTTTGTTCTTAACAAATCTTCTTTTTTTACCCCTCACACTTGGGGTCTTTCGTACCTACCAGTTGTATATTTTTAGTCCTTCGTTTTCGAAATTAGTTCCGCTGACAAAAGATACATTGTTGTAGTATCAAAACACGCCTTATTGATAAAATAGAAACATTGTTGCAATGAAAATTAATTCTTGACAATAGAAACATTGTTGCAATGACAATTTACTTCATGACAATAGAAATATTGTTGTACTGACAACTTGATCCATGACAATAAAAACATTGGCGCACGGACTATACACCATTGTGGGCTCTCCCCTGTTAAAGTTTTATTGTTGGATCCAACAATATTTTTTTCTGAGTGTGCCATTTGGCTACGGAACCCTAAAAATGGTTTCTTTTGTTTGACAAGGCATAAAGTCATACCATACGTAAATAAACAAACACGCAATCATACTCATACCTACTTATTATAAATACGAAAGTCAAAAGTATGTTTGTGAGTGACTCAATAACGCTGGACCGTTTTGATGAAGCTTTAAGCAAATTATAGGTCAAGGCCCGGAGGCTATATTCGAGTGTACGCGTGTGTGTGTGTTTACGTTGCGTTATAATTCCTGTGCGGCCACGTTAACGTAGTTTTTTTTTGTTATAAAAAGCTAATTTGTAAGAATAAGTAATTTTTCAGGAGAAGGAAGAAAAAGCAAAATTCAAGTTAGAATCGAAGGAGAAACTCAAAGATGAAAAGAAAGAAAAAACAAAAGATGATAAAAAGCCAAAGGATAAAGAAAAGGAAAAAGTTAAAGGTACCTTACCTAATATATGTATAGGTATATGTGTTAAGGTAAGTAAGTGTGTGTGTTAAGGTGGTAAGGTATATGTATAATATATATATCCTTTCTTCCTTATCTAACATGTTGATTACTAAAATATGTGACTGAGATTGAGATCAATCTCAAGATTGTCTGTAAAAAATCTCGACAAATTCATATAAACTCCATCTTGCGGATCAGTTAATCTAAAAACTTCACCAAAGAAACGTTATAACTCGTACATATTGTTGCAGAGAAGGAGAAGGAGAAAGTGAAAGAGAAGGAAAAGGAGAAAGTAAAGGAAAAAGACAAGGACAAAAAGGACCGGAAGTTGATAAAAATGCCGTCGACAGTGACCTCTGGTGTGCCTTTTGAAGAAATATTTACTTTGGGAGGTGAGTCTTGTTCCTGTAGTGTTTTTCTTCATTGTTGACTGCCATCACACCTAATGTAAAGTGAAAATGCGGCCTAAGGTGGAGCACGCTTAGCTATTAACCATTTGTTCACTTTTGTCTTGAAAATTCCAAGGTTGTAATGCTTCGGAAATATTGAAGACGTGTAAAAACGTAAATAAAAACGATGAACTTCACCAAAAACGAAAATACAAAACGTGATAAAAACGTAAATAGCTCGGCTTGGGAAAGCCCAAGCCGAGCTATTTACGTTTTTATTTTGCTTCCTCCAAAAAGGGATATAATATGTACCACCTTATGAGATCTGAGTAGTAGTAGAACTCTTTGTGAAGGGCTCGTCCGGAGAAACCATGCCTATTTCAGCCGTGAAGCAGCATTGCTGTGTTTCGGTTTGCAGGGTGTGGGTCGTGGGTGCCGGTGAAATTACTGGCACGTGAGGCTGAACATCTGTATGCCTCAAGCTGATGGACGCAGGGCAGTGCATCGTAAGGCACGTTCCTGACATGCGTGACCTACGAGGCCATGCTTTGTAATAGGCGATGGCAACACATCAGGTGGGCCATGTACTTGTTCCATCAGAAAAAAAAGTAGATTGTGATTGATTTTTTTATTTCAATGGAATCTTGTGTTAGGTTCGATCTACATAACATATTCCAATATTTAAATCAAATAGACACGAAAGGCGTTTTCGTAAACAACTCAGGAAAATGAGAGCGTGCTTTTAACGGTATTTGTGCATAATGATAAAACAGATAACACGTACTATCACAAATAAATAAAACAAATTCTTTTGAGATAACGGCCTACGAAAGTCAGTCGTGTGTTTTGGTTGCAGACGCATATTTGTATTTTTGTTTCATTGTGAAGTTATGAATCCTTTTCTAAATGGATTTTCTATTGACGGTAAGCTTATTGCAGAAATCGGTTGTTTTTGCTCCCAAAAAAATAAACAAACGTTTGAATACGCCCTGCGTCCATCAACTTGAGGCATACAGATGTTCAGCCTCACATGCCAGTAGTTTCACCGGCACCCATACCCTTCAAACCGAAACACAGCAATGCTGCTTCATGGCAGAAATAGGCATGGTGGTAGTACTTGCCCAGAGGAGCCCTTCACAAAGAGCTCTACTACTACTAAAACTGTTGGTATGGTGATAACCATTTACCATTAATTAATCTATGAAATAAACAGCACAAATAACGTCAATATTTATTAACACTTAAAAATACGAATAGAATAGTATGCTGCTGCCCTGACATTGACATTTAATGAGTCCTTGGTATTTGATGTTTAGGGTGTGCTCACCCAAACTATTGGAATGGCTACGAATTCTTTTGTGTTTGTTAGCTATTCGGAGCATTATTTGACACCCTGTTTTATATAGGGTGCAAAAGACAACTCCTGATTTTTTCCCGATACATTAACGCTAGAACAACTTTTTGACGTGACAACGTCTTATAATTCGATGGAGCCGGCTGCACGCACGAAAAATACATGACGTCATGCGGCGTTACCTCGCTCTGAGGCGTTCTATATAAGGCTTGAAGGCGCGGGACGAGCAACAAAGAGGTTTTTTTTTTTTTTTTATATGTTATCAACAAAAAAAAAATCCATCTTCAAAATCAAAATCATCATCAAAATTTGATGGCTGTTTGATGGCAGTCAAAAGCTAAACGTTTGACTGCCATCAAACCTGATGGAAAGTGAAAATGCAGCCTAAGGTGGAGCACGCTTAGCTATAATCCACTTGTTCACTCTTGACTTGAAAATTCCAAGGTTGTAATGCTTCGGAAATACTGACGACGGTAAAGAGTTCCACTCCTTGTTTACAACTGTTGGTACAATCGGCCTCCGCGTTCGGCAGCTAATTTTGATGATTTTTATTTTTGTTGAATAAACTGTAAATATGTTCCAGTCGCGCTCCCGATATTCAGCGTACCACTGCAGCAGTCAGTGGAGCGGTCGAGATGTCACGACGACACCGGATTACCGCTCGTTGTACGAGATAGCATCGACTATTTGCAGGTTGGTGTTTCATCTTCTAAAAATATAAAACTCTTACGTTACTGACTGACTAACAATCAACGCACTGCCTAAGCCGTCCTAGAAGCATGATTGGAGGGTATGTTTCTTTTATAGCATAGGGGTACACTAAGAAAGGAAATTGGAAAATGATTTCCCTAAGCGGAGAAAAAGAGGAAAAACTTTTAAAAGAAAAATCAACGGGGCGTAATGGCAAAGGGGCGAGCGAAGCCGCGGGCGTCCGCTAGTCTAAATATATAAAACTCTTACGTTACTGACTGACTGACTGACTAACAATCAACGCACAGCCTAAGCCGTAAGTCCTAGAAGCATGATACTTGGAGGATGTGTTTCTTTTTTAATAAGCAGAGAAAAAGAGGAAAAACTTTTAAAAGAAAAATCAACACACAGCCTAAGGTTTTAGTCCTAGAAGCATAAAAATTGGTGGGAAGGTAGCATAATAGTAGGAGACAGACATAATATATGACTTTTTGTGCCGAAAAAGTAACGGAAACGGGGCGAAACAGCAACGGGGCGAGTGAAGCTGCGGGCGGCCGCTAGTGTTTGATAATTTTACGCTGATGCCAAAAACGAACAAGTGAAGCTAAAAACTTGAGAAACCGACTTCATGGCCAAACTGCTGAAAAACTATGGGACCAATCTTGAAATGTTAACTTTCAAATAAATATACCTAAAAAAATAGGTAAATGAAATAGGTTCGTAAATGGCAAAGTTATGCGATAAAAAACATTTTAAAAAATACAACCGAATTGAAAACCTCCTCATTTTTAATTGGAGTCATTTAAAAAGTATAAATATGTAAATATATAAACAATAATTGTTTACAACAGTAAACAATTCACCAAACACTATCTAGTCTCAAATTAAGCAGAGCTTGTACTATGGGAACCAGATACCTAGCTGATATAATACTTAAATACTCTTTTTTTTTGTAATTACATGCATAGAATACAATATAACACCCAGACAGAGAACAAACATATTTGTTTACCACACAAATATTGTTTCACGACCTACGGCGCAGAAGGCAGAGCTACTACCAACTGACCTGAGAGGCCAGTCTGCCAGTATGCCTATCATAGTAATAAAAATATTGCATAGCAAAACCACCAATGCCAAACGCAATAGATTTAACATCGGTAAATGCCGCCCCATGTCTAATTAATTCACCGCACTCGGCCTGTAAAATCCATTATCATCATACAGTAGAATACAGCTCAAGTTACCTAAAAATAAATTATAGTTTAAAAAACAAAAAAAAACGCTTTTATAACTAATTGAACTAAAGTTAAAAATAAAACTGTAATAATCATCGAGATATAAGTACTTCAATAAGTGAATTGTCCTATTCTTCGTAATTTGTTCTCGGCAAAAAGGTCTTAAGCGCCATGTAAATCACGTCACTTACGCGTTTTCGAGAGAGAGCGACTGAGGCGACTGACTGATTAGCGGCGTGATCGCCGCAGTTGAACGGGACAAAGTAGGAATTTATGGTATCTTCTCTAGTACGTAGTACTTATATCTCGATGGTAATAATCAATTTTTTTTCATTTTTTTTTTTCATATTATTGCATTGTCATCGACCTTTGACAGGTGTGCAAAGTTTGAATCAAATCTGATCGTTCAAAGTAGGACAAAATCGAGCTCAGAAAAATTACGCTTACTGCAAGGACATAAGAGCTAGCAGTGTATAGTAGTCTGATGCGTAACCTTGTGTACCATTTTACAGATAATTTAAACGACATTGCACTCTATGCTTCCAGGCACACGGCTTAAAATCGAACCAGATCTACCGGTCTGAGCCGGACAGGATCAAACTGCAACAACTAAGGAAACTGTATACGGATAGAGGACCAACATTCCCTTACCATTGGGACGTCGCAGTGGCTTGCGCTATGCTTAAAAGTTATATCAGGTAAGATAATACAATAATATAAATATAATAAAACTAGCTGACGGTCCCGGCTTCGCACGGGTGGACATTTATCTTTTAAACACATATTTATAGCCTATGTTACTCAGGGTGAATGTAGCTTTCCAATGGTGAAAGAATTTTTGAAATCGGCTCGAATACGTGTTGTGCCTTTAAATTTTAGGAGAACTATAATTCTAAAATTAAATAAATATTTCAGTACAATAGTTTGCTTACCTGTATTTTTATATAAATAGTTTTTTTGTCACATTAGTTTTCTTTCTCTCGTGTCTTGTTTTGTTTCTGTGTTATCTGCTTTTGTTTATATAAATAGAAATCTTAATTCTTGTACTTTGGCCTCCTGCGATACAGGCTTGTCCTAGTGCGGAAACCCCCAGCAATTTAAGTAAACTTTTGCATGTTCTTTTGGTGAATAAATAAATTTGTGTTTTGTATTTGCAGTGAACTCCCGGAATCGATTCTAACCCAAGAATTTCACGGGCAGTTCGAACAAGCGACAGCGATCGCCGAGCCGCAAAGAGAGATCACTATGCTCGCTCTAGTCGGGAAACTACCCTCATGCAACTACAGTCTAGTCGGCTGGCTGATGCGCCATTTTGAAAGCGTTGTAGCCAATGAATCGGTAAGTTCTTATTGAGCAATGCTTGTAAAGTTGATATCAGACGATTCATTTTTTGTTCATTTTTGCCTTTCATTCGACACCTTTCACTCGAAATGAAACGTATGAACAGAGAATGAAATAATATTGCCAAATGAATTCATTAATGGTTCATTCGGAATGCGAATGAAAGATGCCGAATGAAAATATCCAACATCGTTGGGTCGGTTCAATAATGAATTCAGTCGGCACTATTCTTTCATTCCGTGTTCACACGTTTCATCGTCTGATATCATCTTTATAGAAGTTTGTTTCGCCTATCAATGACATTAAAATCTGCTCGTGAAAATTTAAGCCTTGCGCACATCTAATCGATCGCGAAGCGATCAGTAAAACGCTGTCAAATATGACAGCGATATTTGACAGCGTTTCACTGATCGCCATCGCCTATAATGTTCGCTGGCCTTCAGTTCTGTACGTGGTCATGGTGCACGCAAATTTTATTTTGCTTTTTGTTTAACATGGCCGCGCGAAAACTAAAATGGGATTGGACAGGCCATGTTTACCGCATGTCGGATGCCTTATGGACTAAATCTACAACAGATTGGACGCCTAAAAACGGAAAACGACCTAGCGACAGACCACTGCGATGATGGAGGGACGAAATAGATGCCTCCCTTAAAGATTGGTCCACAATAGCTCAAATAAGAGATGAATGGATAGAAGGAAGAGGGAGGCCTTTGCCTTGCAGTGGGACGCAACAGGCTCTTAAATAATGTAACTTGGCGACGATTTAACACAACGCCATCTATTATCAAACTAAGGACAACTTCACTATGGGAATCGATGCTTTCATACATTTTTCTTGTAGGTATATGTTTTTCAAAACATTATATCTTTTTTTTTTTCAGGTAAATCACGCAAACATTCAGACAATATCAACAGCTATGGGCCCAGCACTCAATATGTCGTTAAATCTTCTCACGTATCTTATCAATAAGTCTGAGAAACTGTTCCCAGATGTTCAACTTAGCAAGTGAGTAACTTTACAACTATTGACGAGGCGTAGAGTATCTTTATTCAACAAGTATCAATAGAAATGTAAATTCAGTTCTATTCATATATTCAGTCACAATTAATTAATCGTATTTGAAATAGCTATACACACACTTAAAAAAACACAAAAAAGTAATATTAAATAAAATGTCAGCCGATACAAGAAAAATAAAATAAGAGTAAATAGAAGACGGACATAGGATACTTTTTATCTCAAAAAAGTAACGGGAACGTGACGAGTGAAGCCGCGAGCGGCCGCCAGTTAATTATAAAATTTACTCGCTTCTCAGATACGTTCCACCACTGCTGTCTCTCCCGCCCGACTTCCCCGAATCAGCGAACGAGATGAGCTTAGAACTTCGCAAGCAAGAGTCCTTGCTAAGCCAGATTCACGCGGAAATGCACGCGGGATTCATCACACCGGCGAGGGATCATCAGCTGTGGGAAGCGCAACGAATCGTCACTCAACTCAAGGTATGATCTTACTATTCAGACACAACCGTTTAGAACTTAATCAGCAAGAGTCCTTCCTAAGCCAGATCCACGCGGAAATGCACGCGGGATTCATCACACCGGCGAGGGATCATCAGCTGTGGGAAGCTCAACGAATCGTCACTCAACTCAAGGTATGATCTTACTATTCAGACGCAACCGTTTAGAACTTAATAAGCAAGAGTCCTTCCTAAGCCAGATTCACGCGGAAATGCACGCGGGATTCATCACACCGGCGAGGGATCATCAGCTGTGGGAAGCGCAACGAATCGTCACTCAACTCAAGGTATGATCTTACTATTCAGACATCAACCGTTTAGAACTTAATAAGCAAGAGACCTTCCTAAGCCAGATCCACGCGGAAATGCACGCGGGATTCATCACACCGGCGAGGAATGATCAGCTGTGAGAGGCGCCACGAATCGTCACTCAAGGTATGATCCTACTAAACAGGTACAGGCGTGTAGAACTCTGCAAGCAAAATGTCTCGTTGAGCCAGATCTATGCGAGATTTATCACGCCAGCGAGAAATCATCAGCTGTGGGAAGCGCAACGAAACGTCACTCAAAGTTTCCATCTTACTAAAAACAACAGCCGGAAGATTAAATCTTTTAAATGCTTTTTTCAGGCTGACTGGTTTTCCATATTCATTCGTTTCATATTGTTATAAATATGGTGTGTTCATTTGTGTTTCCTCAATAAGTATACATTGAAATAGGAATGAGGAAAAAATATTAAAAATACAAAAGTGCGCATCATTTTTAAACATACCTATGTCTTTCTGTAAAATAGCAATAACATTAAAATATTATTCAATTATAAAATTAATAGATGTATGACATCACCGCAGATTTTATTCCAAATAAGTAGGTAAGGTTTATAACTAATTATCATAAAATATTTGGTCATCTTTATTAAATTCAAAATGTTTACCTGTTGTAAATATACGAATCTTCAATGTTTTCAAACTAAACATCTTAATTTAATTACAGAGAAAACTTCGTACGCTACAAAAATCCGTGGAACCAAACGCCATATCGCAGCAGCAGACATCCATCGACGAGAAAGATAGCGGATCTAGACGAAACTCACACAACGACACAAACACAGACACAGAAATCAAGACCCCACCTGACGCTTTCCAAGACAGAGTTCTAGAAAAGGAATCGCCTAAACAAGACCCTTCCTTTGAAGCAGAGTTCAAACAACCCGAACCTATCTTTGAAGCTGAATTTGAAGACAATTTCGAATTCAAACCGAAAGATAGCTTCGAATTCAAAAATGAAAAAGATTTCGAGTTCACAACGGAGAATGATTTCGAATTCAAACCTGAGGTAACCAACTTCGAATTCAAATCAGATAGAGAAACGCCAGAATTTGAAGTGCCACCCGAACCTATAATCGAAAAACCGAAATTCACTGAAAAAGAACTCAAAATACTCCGTTTAGAGTTAGAAAATGCAGAGTATTTGCAACTCAAATCCTTGCTACAAGCTAAGATCAACTCTGAACAGTTTGAAATTGTGAAGCTAAGGAGTCACGTAGCACTTAAAAATAAGCAAGAAGGCTTACTCAATAAGGAAAATAAGGAGGCATTGTCACCCGAAGATCAAGATTTGAAACAAAGACTGATAAAAGAGAATGCTATGCTAGAGCAGAAAAGACTTACCTTGATCAACCAGATATTTCAAGAGAGGGTGGCTTGTATACAGCTTAAAATTGAGCTAGCTATGAAAGAAATTCTATCTAAATCATAATTTTAGAACTACTGAAGTCAAGAGATTTCATACTGTTTTATTGCTCTCAAATGGAGATTTGTATGATGGAAATACATAAAAGCAGCTATTCATCAACATTCTACTGATATTTGGGACTTGAATGAAGGAAATGCATGTAATAACAGCTTTTTATCGGCGTATTTCTACTAGTAGAAAGCCTGCTTTGAATTTGCCTTAAATCGTTGACCAACAAAAGTAAGAGTTTGACAAAAGCTTCGAGAAAAAGGCCGAGAGTTTATAAAGATGACATACTTACGGGTATATGCATAATGGTTTTAAAGCAGTCATTTAGTGACAGATAAGTCTGTTGACATAAAAATGACACATATGCATATGTTAATGCAATATGGTCACATTAACTACAACTAAACTATACTAAGTAAATAGTAGTAGTTGGCTTAAACTATAAGTAATATTAAAATATTTAGGAAAGTTAACATAATTATGACATAGTGAAAGAAGGGTATAACGGTTTACATAAAAATGTGTACTCGAATAACAATATTTAATTTATAAAATGACTATTTGTAAATATTATAAAATGAAGTTAAAATAAATACACTCATTGTAAACATTATCTTTTATCTTTTCTTGTATACTACCAATCAGTTAAGATAATAACACTGTACATGTATTGTGAGACACCTGGGGACATATATGTACCAGTACTTGGGTACATAGATGTACCTACCGACTGGCTCTTTGTCGGAAGATTGACCAACTAAAAACCATCTAAAAGTTTTAAAATCTAAACTTTTCACGTGACAACGTGTTATAATTCGTTGGAGCCGGCTGCACGCACGAAAAAACATGACTCATGCGGCGTTACCTCGCTCTGCGGCGTTCCATTTAAGGCTTGAAGTGCAAGCGAGAGCGCGGAACGAGCGACAAATAGGGCACAATCGGCCTCCGCGTTCGGCAGCGTTCGACATCTGTCTCTACTTACCTACTTGAGTGAGCGATGCGTCCGCGTGGACAGCTGTATGACGTTGTCACGTTCAACTATCGTCAGTAAACCGACTTTACAGACTTTTTTTGACAGCACGACAGACATTGATAGTGGTAACGTTGATTAGTTCATTCAACGACTGATTTTACTCTTGTTGCTTGTTCTTTTCGCAGGCAATTAACCGGTTGCACCTCTCGCCTCCGAACTGGAAGATGAAACGTAGGGCGCCCACCATATGAACCGAAGTCGATGGATGGAAAGGGCTCAGAATCGTTCTTCCTGGAAATGTGTAGGGGAAGCCTATGTCCAGTATTGGACTTCTTCAGGCTGCTAATGATGATGAGATGATATTTCAACATTAACAAGTGCATTAATTGCATAACCACTGTGACTTCTTGATATGATAGCTACTCGATAAGGTACTTTATCGCATACCACTTACCGACGTATATCTTAATTTGCTGATAGCATTTCCTATAAATTTACTTACATGTTGGCAAATTGTGTTTTATCAACACTTCTTATTCTTACATAAATGAATTCAAGTATGAAAATGATGGCAATTTTTTTGACATTTTTGAAATAGTGCAGTCTGAGTCGAGTCGCCTCAAGCATTGATTTTTTGACAGTTCTGTATTTAAAAATGCTCGACTCATCAGACTCAACTCACTGTTTCTGAATACGGGCAGAGATATAGGTACCTAGGGGTTATAAGACTTGGCAAACGCGCTAAGGACATCCTTAGCACGTTTGCCCCATATTTAAAGGGGATACCCAGATGGGTATCCCCTTTAAATATGGGGGAGCTATTGTATATTTCGAGTTGAAACCACCTATTGGCTAGATGTAGCTTCTGGTACCTTGGTATCCCTTTTTAAATCGGTGAAATCAACGCTTTTTTTGTTAGTCGTCTACCAGACTTATACCTACTTGTTTCGGTGAAATCTGCAAATACATCTAATAGCCGACTAGGAACCACTTGACCATAACCCGAGAGATATTTTAACTTTTGACTACAGCACAGAATAAATAAAAGTGTTACCTACTGCTACAAAAAACGGCCTTCGTCCATAAGTTCTCATTTACATTAGCAGTTAAAAGTGGGCGACCTTAAGGTCAAGCTGTGTAACTGTGTCGACGTCAAAGGGCATACTGACCATCTGTTATCTAGATTAGTGAAGCCTTAAGCAATTATAATGATCCGCTGCTGCATTTTGAACTCTATTTCAGAGGAATTAAAGTGAAAATAATGTATAGATGTTGGCTAATAGCTATTCTGTCAGAGAACAAACAATTGTACTTCGGGTGGTTAGAACCAAACCAGTCGACCACATTTCTTGTTTCAAACGGTATCGATAAAAGGTAAGACCCGATTTTTATTGCAAACCGGCACTTTTCTGTCGTCTAGTCGTCAGTAGAGTTCTCGTTGAGCTGCATTGCATCTCGCGACACAAATGTAATTACAAAATAGTGGTGTATAATGACTACCATTGAACTTATCACTCAACTCATCTCATCATCATTATCAGCTTAAAGAAGTCCACGGCTGGACATAGGCATCCCCTACACATTTACAGGAAGAACGATTCTGAGCCCTTTTTCCATCCATCGACTTCCCGCGATCATATAGCAATGTCGTCAGTCCATCTGGTGGGTTGGCGCCCTACGTTTCGTCTTCCAGTTCGTGGTCGCCATTCGAGCACCTTTATTCCCCAAAGGTTGTCGGTTCGAGCTATATGGCCTGCCCATCACTCATCTAGAACTCATCTTTAAAACACGGAATAAAAAACAATAATCCACGCATTCCGACGCCATCTTTTCATCTCCCGACTAGTGATGTGTCTCGTTGCCCGGTCACAGTAATTATGTCCTATTCCCAAAACCGTCTTAAAACTATGAACGAATCTTCAAAAAAAAAATCCCTATCGCTTTATCGTCGGATAAAAATATGTCCGTCTCTACTTTCGACTTGTTAAAAACAAAGATGGAAATTATACCTACTCTGGTAAATTAAAATTAGCTGGGTCTAGGATAGGTAGCGCTAGCGAACAAGTGGATGCATTTCCGTGAAAACTAAGGTTGACTAGGCACTGCGTGAAAGTACACACTTTAAGGCCAGGATATTCGAGCGCAGTAGGCATTTAGCGCTACCTCAGCCCCTGCCATGATAAGCGCGCGACGTAATTATTTACGCGCCCGGCAGGCCGTGCGCCACTGACCGCGTACGATAACTTAGTGCCACAGTATAGAAAACCAAGCAGTAGTTAGGTATGATATTTACTTACTAACTTCAGTTAGGTAGTATTGTAGATAGTATTGATAACATATTACCAGTATTTTTGTTACATATTGTGTGTAGATATAGGTACAGTCACAAAGCTAAGTAATAAAAAAAATTAGAATTAGTCCAACTAAAAAGTACTTTGGTTTCGTGTGGCACATACAACTATTCGATCCAGCAACGAGAACATAGAGGTAAAAAATACAACTAGTACAAGTAACAATTATATTTATTTTGTAAAACGACACATACTTCTGCCTACAATACGTAAATTTTGAAAATGTTATTTTTATACTATATTATATAAAAAATATTTTTATTTCGTATGGCACATATCACTTTTTCATTGCACATACTCGGAAAGTAGGTCTGAAGTTGCCTGAGGGGCCTAATTGAAAGTAATACTTTCAGCCCTAGAGAGAATCGCTTTCTACTGACAGCTGTCAAATTATAAAAAAACAAGTTCTATTTTATTCAACCATGTTCCAACTTTCTAAAGCTATTTCTAACTGCAAGGAGGTTATTGAACTAAATTCTAACGTTTTATTCAGCAAGGAGGTTGGAAACCCATTACAACGATTAGAAGTTTAAAAAGTCTAATTAGTCCGCGATGTAAAATTTAAATTTAAATAACATAAAGATAGTGGGTATTAAATAAAGAATATATTTTCTAAATGACTTTATTATTATTTAGCTTCAACTATTTCTTTATTTAAATAACATAGATTTGCGAAAAAAAATAACCATTTTTTTAATTATGAAAATTAAAATAATGGTTGAATAATGCTGGCCAGCGAAGGCCCACCAGAAGTCTCGGGACTCAAAAATGTGACTTTCTATCCTCAGGTAACAATGTACTATTTTATTCAGCAACGTGAATAATATACAATTTCGTAATCTTTGTGCATCGTTTTGATGAGTTTACGAAATTGTACATTTCTACAATTTGATGAATTTTAGTAGGTAGGTAGGTATACCTACCTACTAAAATTCATCAAATTGTAGCTGCCTAGGTTTGCATGGACCAAACTGACCACGAGGTTGGATTGGACTTTGAATTATTTCCAATTGCTTACTTGGACCTGGCTGCATAGGTACGTCATTATTTTCGTCATTTTCTTTTAAAATTATATCACGTATTGGCATACCGCGAATTTGTCGCGGGTCTACAATCTCTGGCAAAAGGCATTTCATGTAAAAATCAATAACTTTTTTTTCTATTTCCACCTTCCAAAATTCGTCATCTCTAGGAATGTATTCGATTATGAGTGGATGATTTTCGCCGGACCAAATTCCAAAAATGCATTGGTTTCTCTCGGTAACATTGAGTTGACCCTGCACTTGGTAATACCAATTGCTTCTTTTATTAATGATTCGCGTACTGTTTTTTTTGTCATATTTATATATATTTTGTATTTTGTTTTCTTTTATAGCAGTTTCTATTCCGGTCTTAAATGCCGTTATTGGACACTTTACTTCTATAATTTTATCGTGGTCAACTAAACCGTCGGGTGTAGCCCCAATAAATGGGTATTGTTTATCTATGAAAAGTCCACATGGTTCGATGACAATGTTTTCTTGTCTCTCCATTTGTTGTAGCGCTTGCTTTTCATTTTCTACACCATGAGCTACTGACATTACGTGGCCTATATTTTTTTTATACAGTAAATTTTTTACTGTATTCGCTGTGCTTTTGGACAATTTCCTTTTACAGATTGCGCCAAAATTTGAGGCCGTTATAAGGCTTTTTCTAATTTCCATCCACTCACTGCAATCCCTTTGTAACACTAATTATCAGTTTTTTCCCTTTGTAACACTAATTCTGGGGGGCGTAGGAAGGTCACAGCACGGCTCGCTTCGCTCGCCGCGCTGTTCCCCGTGGTCGCGTGGCAGCTCGCTTCGCTCGCTGCGACTCTTCCCCCGGGTTCAGGAGGAGGGGGTTCTGGGGGGCTTGGGGGGGGTCACAGCACGGCTCGCTTCGCTCGCCGCGCTGTTCCACTCGAAAAAATAGGGTCAAAAAAGGGCATTTTTAGGTTTTTTTAATAATAAAGAGGTCTAAAGGGGGGAGGGGGCCAAATTTATTTTGCTTTCAAAATAATCTCAACTTCCCTACATGACCCAAAAAAAAAAGTCTTAAAAGTCACTCCGCTTGGAAGATACGAAAGGGGGGGAAAAAAAGGGGTAGGAGGGGGGAAGTTATTTTGTTCTTTCAATTCAGGAAGAAACCCTCTATACGAAACCCCAATCGAAACCCTCCTATCTCGACGGTATCCGGTAGCACTCTCAAAAGGGGGGGTCCTGGGGGGCAAGGGGGCAAAATTTTTTGTACAATCAAAATCACTTTAGACCCTCTTTACGTTGCCCATTAAAAAATTATGCAGGCCCTCTCCGTTGCAGAGCTCCCCTGTGGGGGGGACTTCCGGGGGGGCAAATTCCGGAGGGGTTACAGCACGGCTCGCTTCGCTCGCCACGCTGTTCCCCATGGTCGCATGGCGGCTCGCTTCGCTCGCCGCAATGCTCCACACGAAAATAAAAGGTCAAAAATAGGCCATTTTTAGGTTTTTTAAATAATAAAGGGGTCTAAAGGGGGGAGGGGGGCAAAATTTATTTTGCTTTCAAAACAATCTCAACTTCCCTACATGACCCAAAAAAAAAAAGTCTCGCAAGTCACTCCGCTTGGAAGATACGAAAGGGGGGGAAAAAAAGGGGTAGGAGGGGGGAAGTTTTTTTTGTTCTTTCAATTCAGGAAGAAACCCTCTATACGAAACCCCAATCGAAACCTTCCTATCTCGACGGTATCCGGTAGCACTCTCAAAAGGGGGGGTCCTGGGGGGCAAGGGGGGCAAAATTTTTTGTACAATCAAAATCACTTTAGACCCTCTTTACGTTGCCTATTAAAAAATTATGCAGGCCCTCTCCGTTGCAGAGCTCCCCTGTGGGGGGGACTTCCGGGGGGGCAAATTCCGGAGGGGTTACAGCACGGCTCGCTTCGCTCGCCACGCTGTTCCCCATGGTCGCATGGCGGCTCGCTTCGCTCGCCGCAATGCTCCACACGAAAATAAAAGGTCAAAAATAGGCCATTTTTAGGTTTTTTAAATAATAAAGGGGTCTAAAGGGGGGAGGGGGGCAAAATTTATTTTGCTTTCAAAACAATCTCAACTTCCCTACATGACCCAAAAAAAAAAAGTCTCGCAAGTCACTCCGCTTGGAAGATACGAAAGGGGGGGAAAAAAAAGGGGTAGGAGGGGGGAAGTTTTTTTTGTTCTTTCAATTCAGGAAGAAACCCTCTATACGAAACCCCAATCGAAACCCTCCTATCTCGACGGTATCCGGTAGCACTCTCAAAAGGGGGGGTCCTGGGGGGCAAGGGGGGCAAAATTTTTTGTACAATCAAAATCACTTTAGACCCTCTTTACGTTGCCCATTAAAAAATTATGCAGGCCCTCTCCGTTGCAGAGCTCCCCTGAGGGGGGGAGTTCCGGGGGGGCAAATTCCGGAGGGGTTACAGCACGGCTCGCTTCGCTCGCCACGCTGTTCCCCATGGTCGCATGGCGGCTTGCTTCGCTCGCCGCAATGCTCCACACGAAAATAAAAGGTCAAAAATAGGCCATTTTTAGGTTTTTTAAATAATAAAGGGGTCTAAAGGGGGGAGGGGGGCAAAATTTATTTTGCTTTCAAAACAATCTCAACTTCCCTACATGACCCAAAAAAAAAAAGTCTCGCAAGTCACTCCGCTTGGAAGATACGAAAGGGGGGGAAAAAAAAGGGGTAGGAGGGGGGAAGTTTTTTTGTTCTTTCAATTCAGGAAGAAACCCTCTATACGAAACCCCAATCGAAACCTTCCTATCTCGACGGCATCCGGTAGCACTCTCAAAAGGGGGGGTCCTGGGGGGCAAGAGGGGCAAATTTTTTTGTACAATCAAAATCACTCTAGACCCTCTTTACGTTGCCCATTAAAAAATTATGCAGGACCTCTCCGTTGCAGAGCCACCCTGAGGGGGGGAGTTCCGGGGGGGCAAATTTCGGAGGGTTCACAGCACGGCTCGCTTCGCTCGCCGCGTTGTTCCCCGTGGTCGCATGGCGGCTCGCTTCGCTCGCCGCAATGCTCCACACGAAAATAAAAGGTCAAAAATAGGCCATTTTTAGGTTTTTTAAATAATAAAGGGGTCTAAAGGGGGGAGGGGGGAAAAAATTATTTTGCTTTCAAAATAATCTCACCTTCCCTACATGACCCAAAAAAAAAAAAAAATAATAAAATAAATTGTGTTGCTTACTTATATTTCCGTAAAACAAAGTTAATTGTACTTACTGTTACAATTTTATACTGTGACGGCAAACAACAATAATAATTTATCGTATATTTTGCGGGGAACGTAGCGAGCTAGCAACAGCGACACAGGTCCTACCTCAAAGACGCCTGGCCGGCTACTGAAACGAAGCGCGCGGGCCGCATTATTATATAATATCTTGATAAAACAATAAAAAACTGTTTTGAGAAAAATGAACCGTAGAATATTCTTCGTAATTTCATTGCCTATTTTTTGACATGTTTTTCGGGAGTAAACGTTGGGTCTACTTCAAGTACGACTTAAAAAAACGATCAAAAATTCGCGAAATTGGGAGTTTTCGCGATTTTTTTTGATCGAGCAAAGTTGACAATATCGTGTTTTGAACCATAGAATAATCAAGATTATTTATTAAACTACAACATATATTTTTATCAGATCAAAACAAATAATATTTGATTGTTTAATGTTGAATCTAAAATAGGTCGATTCTGAGAGTCTTGGTCTTAATAACTTGACATTATAATATCACATTGATCAGTCTTGATTGCATACTCACAGTATTTTTATATTGATAGCCTGGCCCTACTTGTGGTTATATCTAGAGACTTATCAAATAAATAGGTTCATATAATTGATGACAGACTAAGGCAGAACATTTATAAGTTATTACTATAGAAATTAATAATGTTTCCAAAACAAATAACAACGATAAACTTTGGGATGGGTAATAAAGAAATTCAGGAAGGGACATAGTTGAGGCCAAAAGTTCAATCGGTCATATTCAATTCTTGATAACGTGATATTATAAGCAAAACTTGAATTCTTTATACGACTGGCCTCTCGGAACAGTTGGTAGTAGCTCTGCCTTCTGCGCCGTAGGTCGTGGGTTCGATCCCCACCGAGAACAAATATTTGTGTAGTGAACATAAATGTTTGTTCTCTGTCTGGGTGTTATATTGTATTCTAACTCTTAAGTATGTATTTACAAAAAAAAAATGTATTCAAGTATAATATCAGCTATCCAGTTCCCATATTACAAGTTCTGCTTAGTTTGGGGCTTGGTAGTGTTGTGTGAATTGTCCACAATATTTATTTATATTTATTTATTTATTATTGGAATGATTAGGTATACCTACATTGCTCCCATGCTCTTGGCATTTCTTGAGAGTCTACCAAAATACAGTCTTCTTCATCATCTGTTAGAGAATATGTGTTGTGCAAGTGCCTTGTTTAGGGAACCCACACCCACATTACATTCACATTTTAGATGACCACACGGTCTAATTTTTATTATGAATTCTTATTGCCTATAATGCCTATCCATTTCCTGCCTGATCGCTAGTCTATTGACTGGCCAAACATTAGTCACACATCAACTACGGAGTCACGCAACCCGGCAAAAAATGCTTGAAGAAATACCGGGTGTCTAAATGCTACTTCCGAACACAAACACTCACTTATATTCTCGGTGTCCATTTTTGGTAAAGGAGAAGCGTGGGTCACGCAAGTATTTGTATTAGAATCAATTTGTAAGAGTATGGATTCTACTGATTCAACTCTGCTTTTACATTTCACAGGGTTATTTGTAAACACCCTGTATTATAATGAGACATTTGGTCACAGATTCGGTATTACAATAACTTCGAGTTGGATACCAATCGTAGGCGTGAATTTTTGTTCACGGTCAAACCAAAGGCCAATGCCCAAAATCGTATTCAGATTCATGCGAAATGAGCTCACCTGACCGATGATGTTTGATGTTGACAATGTTAGGTACGTATTCATCTTCTAAAACAGTTACACCTACCTCATCAAACCTAGAAAACAGAATTGTCAGTAAGATACAATTGTCTTCTAATTAGATTTAATCTATGTAGGTATACCATCAGCGTCGGACTGGCCATATAGTCGAAATGGCATTTGCCGCCCGGGACCCCCGCGGGCTTGACTTGCGGGGCTTGCGGCAGCCGTAGGATGGAGGCCCGCGCAGGTTAGGTCCCAGCTCTTGCGACCTAAATGTAAAACAAGATCAGATACTTTTTATTAATAGGGTCTTGATGTGTAGTTAAATCGTGTTTTGGAACAAATGTGACAAAACACGATTTAACTACTCCAGCGTTGCGCCAGGATTATTAATAACACCCATCCAGGATTATTAATAACACCCATAGTGTTTACTACACTTAAGGAAATCACAAAGATTTTTATAATGTGCCAACCGTTAGTGCCGAACAGTTCCTATGAGTTATTCGTCAAGTGTGATTAGGATCCGACCGATGGCTTAGCGGTCGGCGCAGCCCCATACCAAGGGGAAGGTCGCGGGTTCAAATCCCGCTCGGCTCGTAACTTTTGGGACATTATTATAATCTGTAGACCAGATAGTTCGTAAATACAATTAGAGAGAAATTAAATAGAAAAATGTTTGCCTCGGGCCCGAGCTTCTAGGCAGCAACCCGGGCCTTTCCGGCCCATTCTCACCCTGTATACCATACCTGGAGGAGAAGAGCCGAAGACCGGGCTCAGTGGCGCGTTCACGTCCAGCAGTGGACTGATATAGGTTGATGGTGATGATCATACCTAAACCTATATGAAATAATGAGAGCAACATGAAATAAGTAGGTTTAGAGTCACGCTACGTCTATAGTAGACTCTAGACCACGCATTCCCCCTGGAGCCTAATTCTCGTGCCGACCGAGATCATTTTCCATTTTTATTTTATTGCTTCTTTTCGAAGAGAGAATGGATGATTTCCTTGAGTAATTCATCAACGACCTCATCGTAGAAGCCTCGACAGCTACGATATACGGAAAACAAAAAACAAAGTGCGGGGTTGTGCAATGCCAATGTGTAAATACCTAAGGGGCATTGAAAATCTTGGTCGGCCCGAGAATTAGGCTCCAGATCTCTAAGTCTAGATTGTCACGATCTTTGTGGATGCCAGCTTCAGAAGCAAAGAGTCTGATCAAACAAACGCAAAATATAAAGGAAGATTAAATCGTTGTTTCTGCTTGAGTCGATGTACCTACCTAGTTTAAAATCTGTTGGTAAGGTTTAATAATAATTTGTTGCAGACTTGTAATTCTTGTAAATGACATAGGTCAAAGTTGAACTGCACTATGTATGGTAGGTATAAGAAAACTACAGCGTTGCGTGGCAGTTATACCACAATTAGTGATCCGCCGTAGCTTCGTGGAAAAAATCAAAGGCAGTGACTTTACATTTTTCACCATATTCTTTCTTAATCACACCCGTGCGAGGTCGGGGCGCGTCGCTAGTAATATATATGGCCTTCGTACGCAGGGATAAAGTAGCATTCTAATGGTAAAAGATTATTTTCAAACAATCCAGGAGTTTTTGAATTTATTCGTTACACACATCTGAAAATACAAATCTTTCTCTTATTAATATTTGTGGAAGAATATACTTACCTAGTAAAGTTTTTTCTGCTTGAGTCGGAGTAGATATTTAGTTAAAGAATCTGTAGATAATAGTTTGTTGCAGACTGTAGTTGTAAATGACATAAGTCAAAGTTGAACTGCACTAATACGTATGTAAGAAAACTACGGCGTTTTGTGTGGCTGTTATACCGTAATAAGCATTTTAGGAGCCAATTTTGTATGCCGTACAAACAACGTCCGGGAGCCGGGTGTGACTGTACAAGTTATGTTGATGACACATTTAGTATTGATTTTATGGGCAAGATGCTGAAATATAAACGCTTCTTGATATTATGATACCCATCTACCGACTCAGAGAAAACGGTTAAATGGTGACCCCCAAGAATATAGAAGCATATGTAGGAGAGTGGCGGAAAGGTGTAATTCAGGGTATGCACGGCTGCCAATATCAATTAAAGAATAAGTTTTTGCATAATAATTTATACATTACGGGTATAAACGACTCTGTAATCATATAAACTGCAGAAATCTGCTATACTTTTACAGAAGAGGTACCTATAATACGCACGAGGTACGTTTTATTTAAATCGGTTAAGTAATTTTCCGATTAAATGTAGAATAGTATAGTAGGGGCGGATCCTCTAGCTGGTAATATTGAGTGACAAGGAAGTAGGCACAAGCTACATCTATTATGCTGGTACAGAGTGCACTGCAAGTACATTCCATCGCATTCAAAGCCACTAGACCGACAGGTTCCGCCGGTACTTGTAATGGTAATTGCTCAAATTGATCGGTAACCATTTGTGTCGAAAGGTTAATTTAACGCATATTTTGATAGTGACGTTGGTAAATGATTGGCAATTATATACAGGTCGTGTGACGCTTTAATCGGGGAATATACTTATTTCAACTTAATTGGTCACAATCAGAAGATAAAGCTTTTTCAGGGACCATCAGAACACCCACTGGCATAGCTTAATTGTTCGGTTCTTTCCAATAAGTCTAATTGGCTATTGACTGATCCCTTTAATTGGTGACCCCAATGGCATTTTATTCATAGCGCGCTTTCGAGCTTCGAATGCTAACGTAATGTGGCTTTTGGCTATAAAAGACGCAGGATCACTTTGGGAAACTCCGGCGCAAGATTTATTTATTTATATATTGAAACGATTATACTATAGGTACATATTGTATGTTAGGCGCATCGTTATATGAAGAGAAGACAAAAGTGAGAGCGAATCGGTTGAATAAGTAAAAGTATGAAGCTTTAACAACCAACATTGCACGCAATTTATAAATCTGGTTAGAACGAGCAAAATTAAGAACCCATTCGCTGATAAATGTTATCAAAACTTTTTACAAAACAAGTGATAGATATTCACACAAATCTGAACAACATAAAATTTTTTTGAGGGCGAGACTTTTCATTAGCCAAATTAGTACGTAAAGTGAAAAAAAATATTTTAAACTAGGCTCGTAAATACAAGATTTCCATAAAAGCATAATACTTTTTCTTGTTATCATGTCACTGGTTCTTTTAAACCAGTGTGTGGTGAAATGATTTTTAAATGCGCCTCAGAGAAGCTCCTTTCGTGCCTCATACTTATCTACACGGAAACCTGCCTAAGTATACCTAGCACGAAAGAAAAAACACCGAGTCTTAAAAACTGTACCTATAGCTATAGTTAGATTTTAATGTTATTGCGTCTTGTGGTTTACCCAGCTAAGAAAAAACAAAGAAGATTTGCTAAGTAATCTTTCAGCAGCAGTTTTCGTAAATAAACTGCGCTTATTATTATCAACTGGCAGAAGCGGCGCCCCAGAAAACAGTAAACTAAACTGGCACAAGAAAATATCAACAAAACAGAACGTAGACGGGTACCTACTTAGGTATAAATAGCACAGCAAAATAGTGTAGCGCTACCGATCGACGTGTATGTAGGCTGTTCCATCTAACAATCGCGTTCAATGCATCAATCAGATACAAAACGTTTTTTGCCTGCTCAAACTTCAATGCTAATCACTCGAACAATTTTCGTTCTAACGGTTCATTGAGCACAAATAAACTCTGGAGTCTACCCAACTGCATACAATTTTGATCTCTATATCCTCAGAATACTATATTTATAATAGCAACTAAGCGAACAGTCGATATCTCGTCACATCGCGGCTTAGACGTTTCCACAATCTCGGAGTTTGTGATAGAAACTGAACAGAGCCCTACTCAAGACTATTAACGAATCGCCGCGAATAAGTTTAAAGGTCGGCTTGTGTAAATATTGACGCGCACAATGCAGGAAATTAGCATTCAGTGAGGATTACAATGAGGCATTCTCGCGTATTTGGGACATTTGTTTTAATATTCATTACATAATGAGGCGCTCGCCGATAGTTCGCCGTGTGGCGCGCTTTCACTCGCTCCGCTATTAATTACGTACTCGATTGTATTCAGTCGGTTATATTTACTCAACTGGTTGGACTGCTGAAAGATAAAGAAATAGCTAAAGTGGCGGCGCGGGACACGACGCCCGTATCTTATCGCGTCTACTCTATTGATCAGCCACATATCGCGAACGGCCCGCCTTATACGGACGACCGGACCACCTTTATTGTCCAATTTAATGTGCAGAGTGTACCATAGGCGCGATGTTACCGGTGAAGTCATGATGTGCGCCGGACAGAAATAGAAATACAGTGTTTACAGGAAAATAGAATCAATAACATTGTGTTGCGGTTTGTTATCGAGCGGAAATGACGGCTAAATCACCAACGATGAGCGTGAAGTCGCGAGAGATCATTGGAGGTGACCAGTTCAGTCAGCGGCGTGAAGTGTTCGACAAGCACGACACCGTGTTCCTGCCGCCGGCATCACCTACGAGCTTGCTGCCCGCCTCCGACGTGGAGCCGATCGTCACGTCTAACCACGGGAAAACCACTTCTTACTTCAAGCGGAACACCCCGGGATACTCCAGCATGAGGGAATCCCGGACCGAAGAACTGGAACACGATTTCCGGCCAAGGAAATATTCGGACAACTTCATGTCCGAATTGAACCAGAGTGACGATGTGGATTACAGACGGACGATGACCGATCGCACGCGGCGACTCTCCAAACTGCGAAGGGATTTCATGACATCCAACCTGCACGAGCCCACCAGCGGCGGCAGCCCCTTCAACCGCGCCGGAACAAGAGCTTCTCTACCTGCAAAGAGTTATTCACCGAACTCTCCTATACTGAATTACAAAATTGAAAGCCCTAACCTGTACAAATTTCCATTCGCCGAGCCGTACAGGACGCCGACATCGACGCGCAAGGTAAGACTCGATTTGGGACAGTCTGAAGTGGACGGAGGAGGTAAGGAGAATGAGGATCCTAAACAGCGGCACTTGAGCCTCCCGGATAACAACAACACATCAAAAATTGACCACAACAAATTGTTTGAAGAGCTAGTGAAACGTTATTCGCCGCAGCGAAAGCCAGTCGATTGGAAACTACCTCCAACTAAGCCTAGGGTCATCGGTTCCGTTCCGAAGTCAAGTGCTGATAGTCTCATTACCGAGGAAAAAAAACCTGTGGAAGAAAAAGTTGGAGACGATGATGTATTTGAGAAGATAGAAAACAATATAGACGCGATTCACGAAGTCAAGACTGCAGAAATTGAGAGTAAAGTCGATGAGACAGCAGCTGTGAAAAATGGTCCCGAAAGGTTAGATGGCAAAGAAACCAACTCAAAAATATCGCTGTCTGAATTGGATGAGAAAAACGATCAAGTTCCAGAACTTGGTAAATTCCAAAGGCAATTAAGTAGAGAGTCCGCTAAAAAGCCACCTTTAGAATACGTAGACTTGACCATTCCAGACTTAATAAATAAAATGACGGAAGAAGGCAATGAGATAGAAAATCATTCGAAGACTACGACTAAAGTGAAACGAAAGAGGAGTTTCTTAGATAAGTTATTAGGTCGTAAGAAGGATAAGTAATACAGTCTACATACCTAATGCAAGGATTGCGAGTGATACTGCATGCTGCAA
Organism: Thera britannica; assembly: GCA_939531255.2. Classification (NCBI taxonomy): domain Eukaryota; kingdom Metazoa; phylum Arthropoda; class Insecta; order Lepidoptera; family Geometridae; genus Thera; species Thera britannica. The sequence goes on along the minus strand of OW618042.2, from coordinate 4,765,859 downwards.
ACCCGCCAAAGATTATAGCAAGGTTGTGCCTTATGATGACGTCATTGCAATCTTTCGATTAAAGATAGCGTATAAGGGATAATTTTATTTCGTTAGTATTATTTATGAACATAATTACAGCCAGTTCTTTCCTACATTTTTATCAGTACACTTTGGTTGGGTTATCTCTAGTTGATAAAATGTAAGGTGCCATGTGAGTTGTCACACTTTATCGCAAAATTTTAGGAGAATTTAACTATTATATACTAATATTTTGCTTTTACAAGGTTGTTTGTACAGTTTTAATAATATATAAAATCTAGCAATAATAATTGTTTGTACATTTTGAACTATTTCTGTAATTTTAACCGATTTTCCTTGTTAATGTATAAGGATTTTTCCTTCATTTAATATTTTGTTATTACATACCTATTATACATAATAATTATTGAAGCATTTTGTAAGTAAGACACAAACTAAAACGTTTTGCTAAATATATGTTTATTTTTACCAATATTATTGTGTTTTGCTCACATTATATTTGAAAAAAATAATAGGACTAAACATAATTTAAATTATCAAAAGAGTAGATACTTATATGTAAGATTTGCTTGAAACTAGGAACTTATCCTTGAAGATCTCTATCACAACAGCATGATTCATGAGTTCATCACAAAAGACTACAATAGAATCACAAAGCTATTTACATTTTCATTGTAGACCTTAACCTCATTGCTACAAAGCTTGCTTTCAAAATTATAATCTTCATTGCATAATATTAGCAGGAGGAATGTTACTAAAAACATCAGACTTTTTGAGATAAAAATTAGAAAAAAACTTTATACTGTAAACATTTTACAGCATAGCTATAGATCAATATATCTACCTATAGTCTAAGATCCCTAGAAGAAGGACCTTCACCGAGCTGGTTATTTAATGAAACGTATTTTATATTTAATTAAACATGCCAATAAATATATTCTATATGGGTTGCCTATCAAATTTCAGTCCAGGATAATTATGATTAATTAATAATTTAAAAAAAATATTAAACTTTCCACTGGTTTGTTTATTAAACAAATTCTATACCAATCGAAAGTATAGACCCCAGTATTTTTATTCAATAAACATACCGGTGCAAAATGCTAGTATCGATTTTCCTGTTTATACCTGGCTACCCGAGAGTTGTGACCGGAAAAAAATAGGCAACCTAACGTTTGCATATTCTATGGGGTCTATACTTTCGATTGGTATAGAATTTGTCTAATAAACAAACCGGTGGAAAGTTAAAAAAACATTAAATTTTTTTAATTATTAATTAATCATATCCTGGACTGAAATTTGATAGGCAACCCATATAGAATATATTTATTGGCATGTTTAATTAAATATAAAATACGTTTCATTAAATAACCAGCTCGGTGAAGGTCCTTCTTCTAGGGATCCTATACTACTAGGTACTTTAGTAAGGCCAGCGTAACTTGGCAGATCTGAAGTTCGCCGGTTTACCTACTATTTTTCTAGCAGTCATTGGCCATTTTCCCACAAACAGATAACTTCAGACCTGTCAAGCTACTACAGTATCATGATTTTTTTCGAAACATTGGAACAAGGTTTTTAGACTGGACTCAAGAGGGCAAGCGCCTTAAATATTGATGTCAGCAATTACCGCCGCCGCGCAAACGAAGACGTGGCCGGAAGGTGATCAAATTATTATAATGTTGTTGCCTTTCAGTAGCAACTTTTTTAGGAATATGATGATAAGGTCTGATTATATGAGGAACATTATACTAACAAGAGTACCTATTTAAGAGTTAAGACTGCATCAGTTACAAGCACAACAAATTGTAGGAAAAATAGCCTCCTGTAGCAAAATTATTTTGCTTCTAAAAGCATTTAATTAATTTATTAAATCACAGCAACTTATGAAAAATTAAGGTCAGTATTCCATAACTAAATAATAATTTGATTAAATATCTTGCGATGATTATTGGTCGCAAATGTGCATACGAAATAACGAACTACGAGGTAGGGTTTGATAGCTAACCTTTGATTTGATTTTTTACATTGTATCTTGTCACTTTAAGAGGGCAGAACAACAAAGCGCAGCTAGAACAACTAGGATTTCATCATCTTTGCACTATGATACAAAACAAAAACAGATTTTGAATTCATATAGGCTGGAAACAAACCTGCAGCTTGTGTCGCATTTACTACCATGACTATAAATAAATAAATAAATAATGCGGACAATCCACACAACACTATCTAGCCCCAAACTAAGCAGAGCTTGTACTATGGGAACCAAGTAGCTGATAAAATACTTAAATACTTTTTTTTTGTAAATACATACATAGAATACTATATAACACCCAGACAGAGAACAAACATCTGCGTTCACCACACAAATATTTTTTCATGGTGGGGATCGAACCCACGCCCTCCAGCGCAGAAGGCAGAGTTACTACCAACTGAGATGTGAAGGCAGTCATAAGAATAGTAATGGAATAGCAACATCTTTCTACTGCAACTATCTACTCTCAACTACTCTCATCTGGGTCTATCCTCCGTAGTGCTGCCTCCAGCTTGAACAGATGGTCATCTTTGACATGTGGAGCGAGCTGCCTCATTGCTGCAGCCAAGTTGTAGACATATTCTTTGTTGGGCCCACTCGGGCCGCTGCATGATAATACTTGCTCTGCTATATCTTGTACTGGTGCAGGTCCTAGAATTAGAAAATGAAGACAAATAATTGTGGTCTAGATGGGATAAGGATAAAAATAAATTTTTTTTTACAAGAAACCTGCTCAAAGACTGAAGACTGAACCCAGATTGGAATTGAACAAAAAAAAACTCATCCGTATGGTTAACCAATTAGGAATAGATCAAATTAACCATTCTAGCTTTTTAGTGGTTCATGCGAGGTGGCAATACTGGAATTTGGGATCACAAGTCAAAATAAAAATCATCTTTCAAAAATGAGAATTCTCACTAACCCGCGTAAGATTCATTCTCTTCCATGGCTACATAAAGTGTCAGTTCAAATGGCTTCTCATTATCTTTAGGATGGAATGTGACAGTTTTCTTAGAATAGCCATTTTTCTCCCGAAAATCCAGGTGCTGAGTAACCTCTTCTATGTCTTGTTCATTAATTTTGTATGCTACACCCCACACTTCACTTGTGCAGTCATCGCTGGGTATCAAGGTTACTACTCTACCTGGCTGGAATGAATAAGCAGCATTTTGTTCATTTAAGAAATTATTATAAGGGCTGATTTTTCCAGCTCTATAACAACGTTATCTTTAAAGAAAGAAAAATTTGCCCATCAAAAAATAACGCAATTTCTGCTATTTTTTATGAGTCATTAATACACTACCTCCTCAGGAACCCCTCTGTGATCTATGCTGTGCTGGTAAAATCTTCGGAGATAACCCTTGATGCAGCCAACCACTTTTAGCTCGTATTTGAAGTCCACTTTCCACATTAGCGAACCGTAGCCAAAGATCCACATGCTTTAGCTAGCTAACAAATTGAACTCTTTATTTTACAAGCCTATCAAAAGAAAAGAAGACAAGACAGAAATAAATAAAAATCCCCTTTGAGATAACCAAAACAAACAAAACTTCACTTCACTTCACTTCTTCTTTTTTGGCTACTGCGACTTTGCCACAATTCTGCCAGTGCCGTTTCATGCTAGTGTCATAAACTTAAGATGGAGTAGAGTATTATGAACATGGCCGGTATTATGTTACAGAAAATCGAACATATTAGAAAATAAAAACCAAAATGATTTCTCCAAACAAAAACTTACTAAACTAGGCTTGTTGAAAAAATATCGATACATCGATATATCGATATTATTTTTTCAATATATCGATATTTTAGAGCGATATTTAATAGTTCGATATATCGATGTATCGATATAAAATTCTAAGTATCGAAAAGGTATAAAAACCGATATTTTTTTCAGACCAATAAACATCTAAAAGTTTAAAGATTAAAAAATCCCAAAAAGAAAATACTTTTTTTATACTAACATCTTTTAACAAATTATATTTTATATATTTTTTGTTTTTTGTCGACTTGATTTGCTGTTTTATAGTTTGGTTTTTAAGTTGGCAACTCTGTTAGTCAATTTCAATTTCAACAGCACGAATATTCTCTGCCAAGTCAAATCATACCGATATATCGATATATCGATATTTTTTAATAAAAATATCAATATCGATATTGATATTTTCAAAAAACATCGATACGATATATATCGATACTTTATTGCATTTCCGACATCCCTATACTAAACCACAAATATCTAAGAACAATCAAAATCAAACAGAAAGTCTTCTTCTTCTTTGCTCTGTCTACGGCACTTTTCTGTCATTGTCATACTGTCATTTCAACAGACTATCTTCCCAACGTCAAGTGAAATACACAAATCATTTTAGTCAGGTCGGTCGGTCCAAAATTAATTGCAACCACATAGCTGCAATTTTGACAAAAACCCTAAGCTTTCTGTCGAAATTTCGCCAAAACATGAAATTAGATTGGTGTAGGTTCGTGTCTTGGTAGATGCTCTGATAATGCTAATGATGATGATATTTAAATTCAAATTCTTTTCTAGCCTCAAAAATAACGTATCACTATGCTATGCTCCAGGCTAAAAAACGCGTCTTAGGCGTCGCGTCGGGCGGAAAATAAGATTAAAAATAAAAATTCATTAGAAGAAATAGTATGTTTTTAAGATTCTAGCTAAGGCTAGAATCTTAAAAACATACTATTTCTTCAACAGACTACTAGACTATAAGCCGTGTGAGAGGCGTTTAAAAAAAGTAGTTCCGATACTTCCTTATCCGGTTTTTTGGCACTAACATTCAAAATGTCGTGAATTTGTGATCACCGTTTAGCATTACAAAACATAGATACCATGAAACCCTATACTTAAAATGATTCCTCCTTACGAAACTACTACATAGCAGGGCATATTCAAATAATAATAGTGCTTACCAAAATGATATACTTACACTTTTTCCTATATCAGGTATGTTATGTACCTAGTATGTATGTAATTACAGATTTCTAATATTTCTGTCTTTCAAACCTTTGAGGATAAAAACCAAAGGACCAGTTAAACTTATTAGCACAAATGTCTAGAGTAGCTCAAAAACTGTGTGATGAAATCGTAGAGCCTGCTCTGAAGCCATTTAAAGACAGTGCCACGAGGAGGTCATCAAGCAAATTTCCAAGCCAGTGTTCCAACCGACCAGATAATAAACCTACACGTTCTATCATCATCGAGAAAAGGAAAGTTATCAACAAGTTAGTTCCCAACAATTCTAATCCTAGCAGAACTAAATTTAGATCAAAAGAGACTCTTTTAAAAAAGGAATTTATTGATATCGCCGTGAATACAATGATCACAGGCCCACTGCGATGCGACAGTGATTGTGTTACGATGGTCCGTAGGCGGGACAACAAGTGTAGCTGCAAATTTGCTCAGAAACGCTTGAACTACAAAGCCAGTACCAAGCAAATACAGACATTAAATACCAGGAATTTTATCCTCTCAGATAAAGCTTGTGCCCAATGTATTGAGACCGCCAGTTGCGGCACTCAGTTCCTGGAAAAATTGAGCGGAGTTTTAAAGCCCCAGAGCAGTACCGGTGTCAAGAAATCTAGCAAAGACTTCATGAACATCCACTCTAGTGTCAAAGACAGAGTCAAACAAGAGGAGTCTACAACTTCACGGCCTGCTTTTATAAATTACATGGGTGCTAGACGTTGGGCTTTATCAAAGTACCCAACGCATGGACCAGATTTTTGAATTTAAAAATAAACTATTGTTTCTTACTTGTCTCAACAATTTTTTTATTGTGTAGCTTAGATAATAGTCATGACTCGTTCACCATTAAGACCTACAGGTAGACAGAGTGCTTATATTATGACTCTGCATTCTTTGACCTAGACATACCTGTGGTCTCTGGTGTGGTGGTAAGTTGAGGGTCGGATTCCCCCAGCAATGTATGAATAGGTTATTGTAAAGATGATCGGCAAGAAAAGATAGGTAGACATTCATCAAAAAAATGTTTATTTGTCTATTCCAGTCCAATTACTACTGCATACAAAATTAGTGCATCCATCTGGTTTTCAACCTAAAAACAATAAGATAATAAGGATTTTTGTCAATTAGGACAAACAACATTCAGTTCATTAAAAATACAGAGTAGCAGATATGTTTTTAACATTAGAATAATCCGCTTATAATGTATTAAGGGACAAACAAGACAACATATTGTATAAAGAAATATGCCTAATATACTTCATTTACTAATCTATATTGCAATCTTGCAAATTCAAAAATCTGTAAAGCATTATAACTATCAGTGCTTATAGCTGCCTAGTGTTAAGGACCAATAACATGGGTAAAGAAATAGAAGAATGAAACCTAATATTAGAATATTTTGCTTTGCAAAGTATTGACTTTTTATAAACGGATTGTCCTGTGATAACATCTAATATTAAATCTTATAATGCAGCAAATATCTTTGCAGATATTTTTGTTTACAAGGCACACAAGCCCACTACAGAGTAGTAGCAATATCTCACTAATTTTAATCAATCAACTAATGAGCTGCCTGGTAGTTAAACCAGATACCAATATAATACTATAAAAATATAAATACCTACATAGCAAGTAATCTTTTCATTGACTATCTAAATAAATAGATGTAAGGTAATTATTGCTATTAATTATGCTAATTCAGAAACAACCAATAAGATCAATATCATCTTGACCCAGGTATTTCTAATAAATAATTATTTGTACTACTTGGTGTATCTGTAGTGGGACTGTGTTGCCTTCATTAAATTGAAGCTCACAAGTTTTGTTGGGCCGGGCTGGCTGGAGGAGGGGCGGCTTCCAGGTTCTTAATGAGCTGGGCTAGCCAATGTTTGGTAGAACTGTCCTCTTGTAGGCACGCCGAAAACGTGGCGTCCCTTAATTGATCAGGAAGACATTGCCTTAGAGCTTCCCGAGCCCTTGGATTGTCGGAAAGACGCAAATAACAACGGACAACATGCTTGAGTAAACGTGCGGATGGCTCTTTAGCAAGAGATAAAACCATCTTTCCCAGTATCATAGCCACATGTGAGAACCGGTCATAGGTCTGGCAAATGTAACATAGGCCACTGTCATCCAGCAATATCTTCTGTAGAATAAATGTAGCAACTGTCTTGGAAAGTTCAGATCCATTTTCCATGATACGAAGGCATAAAGGTATGATCTCAGTGGTCAGCAAAAATGTAATGACCTCTTGTTCATCAGTTTTCACAAGAGCTCCAATGACTCCCAAGCTTGTAAGGCGCAGGTATTCAAAAGGGCGGGTTTTGGACACGGTATGCAAAAAAGGGTATAGGAATAAGGGTACGTGGGCTTGAAGGAAGGCGGATCGCGTTTCGGGATGAGAGGCGACGCATTGCATGAGCGCCAAGGCGTTGCACACCCGGTTGCTTTGATGTGCTGTGAGCGTCGGTGGTATCATGGCCACGTATATGTTTGTTATTTCTTGCAGCAAGGCCGCTATTGTGCCGAAGCTGTGCCACAGCATGGGCGCTAGATCTGGCACCACCTCGCGTTTCTTGCTCAGCTCCAGCAAGGCATTCTCTCGTGTTTCCGGGCTGCAGAGCTCAACTATCCATGTATAGATTTTTTCTCTGTCCACCGCGGCTTGCATATTAGCCGGGCTCGGCTGTGAGCTCATGCTAAGCATTTGGACTACTTTAGATTTGGCACTGGCTTCGAAAAGTAAGCGGATCTGCTTTTTTCTTGTTTACTCTTGTAACTCGTAGTTGGTATGAAACCAACACCAACACCTTTCAACAATCCAGAAATGTTTGACATATAGATTTTTGACCTATCTTAATTTCACGAAAAAACGAAGAAGCAAATTCTTTCTATACAGGGTGTAATCGTTAAGTGTGCACAGGCGATTATTCCGTAACTATTGCAGATATCAAAAAACTTTAAACTGATATCGAAAGTACTTTACCTAATGAGTAAAATGACATTAATAACTTTTTAAAAATAAAACGAGAAATATCCAAAAAAATTACATTAATCACTCCCATACATTTAGTATGAGATAGTAGAAAGGTTTTAGTTTCCTTATTTTAAGTGGAATAGTACCTACTCATTTTACCCTTGTCATTTTATAATTATGTACGATATGAAGGTATTAATGAATTTCAAGTAGATACACGTGTAGATTAATAATACTAATACTATGGGGATTCGTCAAAGACCACGTGTACGCTGAGAGAGTACACAGCCTAGAAGAGTTACAGAATCGTGTACGTCGTGCAATTGCTTTAATTACTCCGCAAATGTTAAGGAAAGTTCATTTAGAAACTGTAAATAGAGCTCGTCATTGTATTGCACAAGGAGGACGTCACTTCGAACATATGCTTTGAACACAAAATTTTGTACTTACTAAGAAATAAAATGTATGGGAGTGATTAATGTAATTTTTTTGGATATTTCTCGTTTTATTTTTAAAAAGTTATTAATGTCATTTTACTCATTAGGTAAAGTACTTTCGATATCAGTTTAAAGTTTTTTGATATCTGCAATAGTTACGGAATAATCGCCTGTGCACACTTAACGATTACACCCTGTATATATTTTTTTAAATTTTGTGCTGGCTTGGATTCAAAGTTCTTCCGCCAAGTCCTATAAGTTTATCACTTTACCAGTATCTTTTGCCACTTCATTCACTTTCACTCATGTTTGTTTTTGATTGACGAGCAGCACTGTCTGTAACTCTTGAGTTTGAGTATTTTGCTTTCGGATTAGTTTTTTGTCATTTCGGGAAGTCACATAGCTTTTTGATTTTAATTTGTTTTTCTGGTGTTATTTTGAGTTCTGTTGTGTAATGTTGGTTAAAATACCACCGGTATTTTAACCAACATTACTTGAGGTCTTAGCTCAAAGTGTTAGCAAGTAGAATTAAAGTGTATTAGGTGATATTCTGATTTGATCGAAAATGTTTCAGATGGTTTTGGGAAAAAACGGCCATCTTTTTTTCCAATAGATAGGGCCGACCTGACAGACGACTGACGATTTGACGGAAAAGTATTTTAACTATGTAATATATTAATAACATCATTCTCATTATACTACTCGACACTGGCAAAATTATTCGAAAGGACAGATGCCATTCATTAAGAAGAAGAAGAGTATTTTGCTGTCATGTTTGTCTGTCTGTCACCACAGAGTACTCTAACCCCCGAATACTGAAACGCAACTCAGATTTAAGCACGTCTCAAGCGACGAATATTTGACAGATTTTCAAAATCTGTCATCGTTTCAGTATTCGGGGGTAAGTACGGAAAGTCTGTGAAAGAGGGAAAAAAAAAAAAAAAAACTAATAATAAAATACCCACTTATAGCCAAGACGAGGCAGATCTATTCACGCACGCCACTTAACTGTCTTGGCCAACGAAAAGCGTAAGGAGCCTAGCCGCCTGGAAAGGAAGGCACAAATGGCTGAGCCCCGCGACCCAGGGTCCCCAGGGATCGTTGTCCCTGCGAGTAGCAGCCAGGGCGATGGGTCACACACCCGAGGCCCTTACCTGCAACTCCCATGAAGAGCGAGTTGTAGAAGACCGGATGATGATGATGATGATGGAAAGTCTGTCACTTGTCAGTTGTCAAGATTGCTGCTTTGCTTTTTGTGTGTGTGTACTGTGTTTGTGTTGTGCAGTATTTCTGCTAAAATAAATTTGTGATGGGAAAAGCTCTTTAAAATACCTAATTTCCAAAAGAAAGACTCGTAATATAACATTCGGACAAACTATTATCCTTCCACATGCTCATAATCCATTGGTACTAAATGTTCAAGATTCCAGTTTGTGGTTTATAAATCTTTCGTCACATTCATCACAGGTTTGTAAACCATCCTATTAAATTGTTTCTATAATTCAGCCGAGATTAATCCACATTTTCTATTCATAATTAGACGACCTTGTGCTGATTTCAGCGTATTCAATCTTTTAAGTAGGTAGAGGGTCTGATTAGTTGAATCATCGGCCTGACGCCATTTCATAATAAACAACTACAGCGGTGCTGAATCTGTGTTTATTGGATTTCTTTCTGTAATGAACACTGACACTAACCATTATTATCTGGCTGTCCATGGCACCTTGAGTGAACAAACTATAAAAAGTGAACTGAACTAATTCAGCGCTGAAATTTCATCTGCTGTGTAACTAAACTGTTCAACTGTTTGAACATTAAAAGCCCGTCCGTTACAGAATTGCGAAAAAACCTAGTAATGAAATATCGCTGTTTGGACAGGGCCCTATGGCCATATGCAGAAACAATGCTTAAGTCTGAGTTGAGTCTCAATCATAAGCAATACAAAAATAACTAGCAAAATATTATGAGAGAGACTTGAACTTGAGACTGAAGTAGGTATGATATCTGCATACACCTAAAGGGCAGCGCACATCTAGGTGAAGGCGATGGTGATTACTGTCAAATAGCGTTTCACTGATCGCCATCGCAGGCCGCTTAGATGTGCGCAAGGCATAAGTCTTATGAACAAGTGAGTCCTGACAATAATTACGGGGGAGTTGAGAACCTATTTTATTTTACTAAGAATTTTACTTTTTAGATCAACAAATCAACTAATGCTTTCAACTAATTGTTTCAGAATCATGGAGCTGTCTCACTCTTTGACTCTAAATGAGACTGCTCTGCAACAGCTGCCCGATGACAAGAAGCCACACTTCATATTTGAGTGGCTTCGATTCCTTGACAAGGTCTTGGTGGCTGCTCACAAGGTACTTTTTGCAAACAATTTATTCCCAAAGACATCAACAAGTTCGGCAAGTTCATCATGCGCACTTGATGTGCGGGCAGGTTTTACCGCAAGTAGGCCGCTGGTGGGCCCTTTTTGCGTGACCCTTGACACGTGTTACTCGAATTTTTTTTAAGGTTCTACGACACGCCGGTTTCCTCACGACGTTTTCCTTCACCGTTTTGAGAGTACTGGCATAGAGCACATAAATTTCTCATTGGTACACAGTGGTGTGAAATGTCTACCCACAATATTTATTAATTTGTTTTCTTCCAGTCTGACATCAAAAGTTGCCAGCAGAAGCTAGTTGCACAGCTAGTAAACCTACTTCGAGAGAACCTTGGGGTTCCAGCAAGGAGGCTTCTAGCAAGATGCCTGGCGACTCTCTTCTCTGTTGGAGACACATTCTTGCTGTTTGACACTGTCAATAAATGTAATGATATTATCAAAGTGAAAGACGATTCACCTTCCTACTTGCCGACTAGACTGTAAGTACTAATAACCTCTTTTTTTTACTAGCCATTATTGTCCCACTGCTGGGCAATTTCCAATTGCCGTCTATTCATCTCCCGTCCCATTTAAGTCTGGCCTCTTACCCAGAAATAACGTATTTAAGCCTTTTCCACCCACTGACTTAACACATAATTCAATGTTGTTGGTCCATCAGGTGGGGAAATCTTTGGCGTTTCGTTTATGGTCAATATTGCTTGGCCTAACTTCACTGCTTTTATTATTTATTATTTTTGGTTTGCAAAAGGATCAGACACAAAAACGGTAGGAACTAAGCCATAGCTTGTTGCCTGTTCTTCTAGGCTTGGTTGTGTGGAACTGGCACCTAGACTCATCTAGCTTTACGATGTTTCAAAGTGAATTGGAGATCCTTTATTTGTCATGAATGTAATATTGATTAAACAATTACACAAGATTAAATGGTATTTAATGCATTTATGTAATTTTTCAGGGCAGCAATATGCTGCTTAGGAGGAATGTATGAGAAGCTCGGAAGAATGATGGGAAGGTCTTATGAGGAAACTGTGACAACTCTTGTGAGATCACTGAAAAGTGCTGAATCTCAGACTAGATTGGAGATTATGAACACCCTTGAGAAAGTAAGAAACTTCATCAGACCTAATTCTATCTATCTCTCTGTTCATGTTGTGTCACTAGTTCTTTCATCTTATCTTGACTAAGCTCTGCTTAGTTTGGTGCTAGATAGTGTTGTGTAGTATTAAAAAAAAATACTAGTCAATAACCTAACCCGCTAGCTTAAATATTCTTCAATTATCTCGTAGATTTGTGTGGGCATGGGCACAGCCGCCCCTGCGGCAGTCAGAGAAGTGTCTCGCGCGTCACGCAACGCTTTGATGTCGGACCGTGCCTCGCCTGTACGGGCGGCCGCAGCCCACACATTGAGGAACTTACTGCCTCTGATGAAACTAACTCCGGCTGATCTGGACGCTATAGCCGCAGCCTGCCTGAGAGCCGCCCAGCCCAGTGATTACACTCTCAGGTAGTGTCCACGCTATATCATTTCTCTAGCTCAATGATTCCCAACGTGGTCCAGGGGGACCCCCAGGGGTCCACGGTAGACTCAATGGGGGTCTACGATGGTGTGACAAAAAATGGGGGTTCACGATTCGTAAGCGGGGGTCCACGTTTATCTGATTTCGATAGTGAAGAACTAAAATGCTGGCTTGACTTTACCTATCAATGGAGGCAGATCATATTTTGTAGAAGCCTAGCGACTGTAACTTGTAAAACCTTTTTTCCAAAACTGTTTATTTGTGATAGGAACTCAGCCGCAACGCAAATATCCATAGTTAGATCTAATTTCCATATTTTTGTCGACTGGAAATATAGTAAAAATTATAGCTGCATGGCAGGGGGTCCACCGGAACCAGCAAAATTTTGAAAGTGGTCTATGAGAAAAAAAAAGTTGGGAACCTCTGCTCTTGCTTGTCTGACGTCAGATCCGTGCATTGAAGACCTACTAGTACCTAAAATAAAGCTATTTTTTTTAAAATATGTTTTTGTGTTCATCAGATGCGCGATTGCTGAGCTCTTGGGGACATTGATAGCCACAACACAGGCTGGTGAAGTGACTAATCTCAACAGCAAAAAAGGCGGCGCTCAAGGTAAGAAGTGGCACCACACAGGACCTTCACTGCTTTTATTGTTATTTTTGTTTTGTAAAAGGATCATACAAAAAACGGTAGTAACCAAGCCGTAGTTTGTTGCCTGTTCTAGGCTTGGTCGCGTGGAACTGGCACCTAGACTCACCTAGCTTTAAGACGTTTCAAAGTCATCCCTGTGATACTACTGAAAAAACACATATTTGATTTTATTTTATCTATAATTTTAATCTAATATTCAACATGAGTGAAGAACTTTAAAACTTGTGTAATTTTGTTTTTCATAATTTTCTTCACATTGTTGATGGATATAAAAGTAGAGGTAGGCCTAAGAAAAGATGGATGGATTGTGTGAAAGATGATTATGTTCAAGAAAGGAGTGAGTACTGAGATGGCGAGTGATAGGGGAGAATGGAAGAAAAAGACATGTTGTGCCGACCCCACCTAGTGGGATAAGGGCAGGAAGAAGAAGAAGAAGAAGGACAACAATATTACGTGATTTGTCAATTCTACACTGTCTACATAACAATGTGACTGACTACTCTAACTACCTTATATCAATTTAGCCTGTATGTTGTTAGCACAGAGCCCAGTTTGGAAGAGCAACAACATCCTACCGTCATACAGTGCAAACTAGTACGGAGGGTGACACTTGACTGGACAGTGACTTTGTTTACCGACTTACCTTAATTTTTTCTGCAAAGCAATAGTTTAGTGTATTTATGCCTCACACTTGTAAATACCTGCTCAAAGTTTAAGCTTAAGATTATGTGTACTATCAATTAAGATAAGTGGGTATTTACTTTTCTATACTTCCAATTATTTAAGTTTTATGCATAGTATAATTAATTGTAAGTTTGTAAACCTCCGTTTTTAAATAAATAAATAATAAATAAATAATATAATTTAGCTAGAGTAATAGCTTTATAGGATTTTAACTTTTTTAAATCTTTTAGTTCAACAAAACAAGAAAGACCCGCCTAAAAACGTAGTCTCATTAGACGAAGCGCTAAATTTACTGATGGGCGCTTTCCTAAGAGGGGGTACCTCGTTCTTGAAGGGAGAGATCATTAAATCGGGGTCTGGAGTGAACAGGGAAGTCAGAGTTTGTGTTACTAATGTAAGTAACGACAATATTGATATTATACATTGTAAGTTTTTATATAATTTTATCATTATAAATAAATAGTACCCACTCTAAGAGTTGGTTACTCTTTAATTTTTTTTCCATGTAGGTTCTTACTAATTGAAAATGCATTTCACTCTGTAAGATGTTTATAGATTTGGGCTCGTATATTATTGGATCATCACCAATTTATCTTTTTAAACGACTTCAAACTTGAGAAGAAGGTTCTCAATTCGGTTGTATTTTTTTTATACATTTCTTCGTCATTTATGAGCCAATTTATAAAAATCTTTTTTAAGTGAAAGGTTATAACTTCAAGATTGGTCCCATAGAATATTGAAATTGGTTCAGCAGTTGGCCATGAAGTCGGTTTCTCATGTTTTTCAAACTTATCTCGAGTTAGGTTATTTCACTTTCATTTTCTTCATAGAAAAAGCCTTCTGTGACGTAATCTTTGAATTTCCAGGCGTACGTGGTGTTTGTACAAAACATGGGCGGTGTGTGGCTCGAGCGTAACATTACCACTTTCCTAAACCACGTGCTAGATCTAGTCGCTAACCCTAAAGCAGCGAGCTCGCATGTGGACGCTGTTTATTCTAGGTGAGTAATAACAAAAACCAATGTATTTTAGAGATATTGACGTGATAACGTCTTATAAATCGATGGAGCCGGCTGCACGCACGAAAAAACATGACTCATGCGTCGTTACGTCGTTTCGTCGTTCCATTTACCTGAGCCCAAGCCCGGGTCGGGTAATGAGTAAGGGTAAATGAGGGTAAAGGTAAATGAGGGTAAGGGTAAGGGTTCGGTCGGGTTCCGGGTCCGGGTCCGAGAGTTCGAGTCCGAGTCCGATTCCGAGTACGAGTCCGAGTCTGAGTCCGAGTCCGAGTCCGCGAGTCCGCGAGTATTTTCTTATGACGTTATCACGTTCAACTATCGTCAGTAAACCGACTTTACAGACAACCGATTTTTTTTTATATCCCAATCCTAAATCAAAAGCTATTAAGCTACGCATAATTTATTTGGATATTTATTGATTTTATGGTGTTTACTACGCTTAAGGAAATTGTAAAGATTTTTATAATGTCCCAAAATTTAAGAGGCGAGTGAGATTTGAACCCGCGACCTTCCCCTTGTTCCTGCGCTGACAGCTGCGCCATCGGATCCTAATCACACTCGACGAATAACTCCTAAGACTGTTCGGCACTAACGCGACCGTGGCTCCATCTACAGGTTTGACGTTACAGTCAACTACTTAATTACCTGCTCGATAACCGAACCGAAGTTGCATTCAGTTGAATCGACGAGAGATTTTCCAAATCCCGCTCGGCTCTTAACTTTTGAGATATTATAAAAATCTTTATTTGGATTGATTGAGATTGACATTTATACTCTTACTTTTTGATTCAAGTACAAGTCAGTATGCATTAGCATTTTTAATGCAAACCACCTTCCCCACAATTGAGCACAGTTCCATAACAATTTTTTGATAAGATCAGTTTGAAAAGTTAATTACTTTCCTATCATAGTTCGGAATGACTTCGCGGTTAATTACTGAGACCTAATAAGCGAGTTCTGCGATCAGATAAGCAAATTAGAAAATCTGTCAGATTTTACGTACACAAGGATACACACCACACTTAACACTGCTCGCTCTTATTATCCTTGTGGTAAGATTCATTTTTCTTTGTTTTTAAGTAATTTTTCCTGTATCCTTCTGTACGATGATTGTAGACAACATACTCTCAATTGCACAGGAAATGCATCAATTACATACTTCGCAATACGTTGGGTAAGATGCTGGGGGAGAAAGCACAGGCCTCCGCGTGCAAAGAGATTATACAGGTGGTGATCAAACAGATGAACAGCATTGACTTCAACCCCGAAAATGCCAAAGACTGCAATCAGGTAAATTTCATATCAATGATCTTAACTGAAACTTTAAGACGTTTCAAAGTGATTCTTGTATCGTATTGAATAAAAGTTTATTAAGTTGAGTTGAGTTGAGATCTGCAACATAGAAACAGTATTAGTTGGGCTCGTCTGAGGAAGTAGTACAAACATGCCAAATTCTTGATGGTTTGAAGGTTGGACGTAGGGCATCTTTTTAATTTGCTTGACCTACGAAGTAATCCATTGTTATGGTTAACACTATAATGATTGACCATCAACAAGTTGAATAAAAAAAAAAATTGAAAAAGCTTTTTTTTATTTGTTAACCCATAACTTCGTCATTTATGAGCCGATTCGAAAAAATATAGTGTATCAGAAAGGTCCAGATTGATTCCATAGAAATTTCATCAAAATCGGTTCAGCAGTTTGGTCATGAAGTTAATTTCTCAAGTTTTTTAAACTTATATTATTATATTTAATACCACATCTTGATGGAACGAGCATGAGACCCACTCGATGTCACTATCACCTATAACTAAGCTCTGCCTCATAAGTTACGCGTTCTAGAAATGTGACCTTTGACGCACTGCCCATCAACTTGAGGCGTACAGGTGTTAAGTTTCATGTGCCTGTAATTTTACCAACACTCATAAAAACGAAACAGAAATAAATGTGTGTATCTTTTTTCAGGAAACCCTTTTCAGTCAACATTTACTAGTCTGCGCTCTGATGGAAGCCGGCGAGTTAGCCTTACAGCTAGGAACCTCTGTTCAGAATCTCGTCTCTGACACGTCACTGAACATGTTGGATGCTATATGCACAGTTCTAGAACATCCGTGCGTAGCGGCTCGGCTAGCGGCCGCTTGGTGCGTCCGCTGTGTGTGCGTAGCTCTGCCGTCGCAGATAACGCCGCTGCTGGATAAGTGTGTTGATGCGTTGGACGCCGCTCGCCCCACGCCGCATCATATCTCTGGTACATATTATTATACATGTATTTTGTTGTAGTGTTCTTTCAGTGTGTCCTCTGCGTGTTCGTAGCTTCAGATACAAATATTTTCGTCTCTTCTTTAAGTGAATATAGTGCCATTTTTATTTTTGAAAAAGGTATCTTTATTTTTGACATATACCATTTTCAAAAACAAAGATGGCACTATTTTCACTTGACGGATAACATTACTTAGAGATATAGGTATAGGCACTTTGTATCGAATCAATAATCTTTGAAATGCGTATGCGTTCTTTCTTTAATATGAAAGAACATAATTTATTTACAATCAGTCATCTCGTTAATATTCGCATTATTTTTACAGGATATTCAGCAGCGTTAGCGGCAATCCTCGGCGCGGTTCGTCTGTCGCCACTAGGCGTGCCCCATGGCCGCGGCAAGATAGCTTTCAACGCCGCTGAGCAATTGCTTCGATCCGCCGGACAAAGCAGCCGCCTTACTGCCGCTAGAACCAACGCTGGCTGGTTGATTGTGGGCGCTATTTGCACACTCGGTAAGTATCTAGAACCGGTCAGGTTCTTTCAGCAATCGTTGCTATTAAGATTCAGCGGCAAGTTTTTTTTTTTTTATGCAACTAGCTGATGGAACAAGTATATGGCCCACCTGATGTTAAGTGGTAACCATCGCCTATAACAAAGCAATGCCGCGTATGTCACGCACTCTCTGCGTCCATCAACTGGAGGCATACAGATATTCAGCCTCACGTGCCAGTAATTACACTGGCACCCACACCCTTCAAACTGAAACACAGCAATGCTGCTTCACGGCAGAAATAGGCATGGTGGGTACTTCCCCGGACGAGCCCATCACAAAGAGCTCTACTACTACTAAAAATTACAATGCCACACAGCAGTACCTTCGATTAGCTTAACAGCAACTGTCTCACTGCCTCTAGGATCAACGCGGGCTGGCTAACTGACTGTAGGTGCTATTTGCACACTCGGTTAATAGTATCTAAAATTTGACCTTATTTTTTATCTTTATTTAATTAAAAGGAGTTTTGTCACGCAGTGACTATGTCACCACCGTAGGATAATAAACAAATAAACACCCTAATAGAAAAAACAATTGTTAAACTACCCGCAAATAAAGTTTCTTGAGAAATCTTTGTTACGGGGACGCTCCATTGCCGCGGCAAAATTTGCTTACAAGTGCCAGCTAAACACGTTTATAATAAACAGGTGTGCCTGTCGTGCGTGGATTGCTGCCTCGAATGTTGCTGTTATGGCGGAACAGCTTCCCGCGATCTGTCAAGGAGTTAGAATCGGAAAAGTCTAGAGGGGATGCCTTCACTTGGCAGGTAATTTTTTGAGTAATGCTTGGTTTGTAAGGTAGGTTATTGGCTATCGCAGTGTTATTTGTTTCATCACGCCTTAACCTCTGAACCTATTTGCATGAACCTAAGCTTAGATTGAGGAAATCGGTATGTCGAAGAACCTAAAAAGATCGAAAATATAATATGTCAAGTGCACGAAAAGAGCTTCTTTCAGGCGCACTTGAAATCTTTTCACCACATTTGTTTCGAAAGAACCTGTGACACGTTAAGAAAAAGTTAAGATTAGCCTAAAGTTACTTTTGATCCTAAAAAGTTACAGAAATGGAAAAAAAAACGAATGTGCCCAAATCGGACAAATGCCTTAAATCTTAATGTTAGCAATAACCGGGCGAAGTCGCTAGTAAATCTTATCTATACTAATTCTATACTATAATATTAGAAAGCTGAAGAGAAAAATATTTTTGTGTTGAATAGTCCTTTTATTGAGGATAGGCTAATTATGACATAACGCTTCAACAATGTGTATATTTTTTTCTACTAGTGACCCGTGCGAAGCTGGGACGGATCGCTAGTATGATATAATATTTAAGTTAGCTGTGGTTGCCTTCAGTGGATAAGCACGGGAAGGATATTGTTTTTCTCGACCTAATTTTAGTTTTTATCTATTATTTCTTGGTGATCCTAATAAATAAACAAATAAACAAGCTTTTTAACATTTAGGACGGGGTTGTTATGCAATTATTTTGACTACAGGTGACGTTAGAAGGCAGGGCTGGTGCGTTATCAGCGTTACACAGCCTTCTGATCCACTGTCCCTCGCTGGTCAACAACGACGATACCGCAAAGCGCTTGTTGCAGCCGATAGAAGGTGCTATAGCTGTGCTAACGAAGTAAGTTAAAATATTTTCTTGCATTATTTAGACAGCACAAAAAGCCAAACCGTTTTCTAGAAAAATATATTAGAAAAATCTGCAACATTTTGGTGTTGTCAAACAAAGAAAGTGCAGGGCTATGGAAAGGATTTGGTTTCCCATAAATCGGCTGCTGGCAAATTTAGAGTAAAAATACCCGCAACAGAACACAAAAATGCTATTAAGTTTGTAAGATTCTTTGTCTGTTCTAGCGTTAATAAAATAACATTCATATCGTTGATGAATCAATTCGATAATAGGGTATTATTCTTATTTTAGAGCAATGCTCTTGTCGGCGTAATGTATGCGTTTTTCTTCAGGTATTTATTTTGAGGGAAAGGTTTGCTGGAAGAAAACTCTTTTTTTAGGGTTAAGCTCGCCTATGTACATGTCCTTTGTTATTACTTATTTGTAAATATTTCTGTGTGCATTAAAGAATTAAAGGGAATGTGATTATAATGAAAAGAATGAGAAAACAATTAAAAGAAAGAAGAATGAGAAAAATATAATTGGGTTATCTATTGTAATTTGTTCGTTATTTTTCCAAGTGTATCAAGTGTAGTGCGAAGCTACGGTGGAGCCCTAAAAGCCCCCGCAGCCCTGCTCCGCCTCCGACTATACCAGGCTTGCGGCGCCCTAGGAGGCGCCGGAGCCCCCGCGGCGCCCCTCTTGCGGTTACTGGCGGCCGAACTCGCCGGCGCGCCTAGCCCTGCGCCCCCTAACTTAGCCACTGGTCAGTATACTATCCTACTATCCATTCTTCTATACTTATACAAACGTATAACACAAATGTATAATTGTTAATGAATTAATAAATGAAAAGAAATAAAAAAAAATTGAAAAATATTATAAAGAGGATTTTTTTTATTTTTGTTTGTTTGTAACTTAGCCACTGGTCAGAATACTATCCATTCTTCTATACTAATACTAATACTAATATTATAAAGAGGAAAAATTTGTATGTTTGTAATGAATAACTCAAAAACTACTGTGCCGATTTCAAAAATTCTTTCACTATTCGAAAGCTACAATCACCCTGCGTAATATAGGCTATATTTATGTGTTAAAAAAAAAATGTCCACCCGTGCGAAGCCGGGATATGCCGCTAGTATATCATCGACGCAAAAGTAACTCTGTAAAAAGCGATCCTAAAAGGGGATAATAGGGTATAATAGGGGATAAAAGGGGATAAATAGGAGTTGAAAGTTTGTAAAGGCAATCCTTGATTCCCCAAGTTGAGAATGAAAGGGAAAGCCCTGGAGAAAAAACGTCTACAAAATAGTTTAAACTAAGTGCCTAAATATTTGAGAGCGGGGGCACACGATGCGTTGCGGCGCCGCACCGCAAAGATTTCACCGTGTCAGTGGGCACACGAGCGGTGCGGCGCCGTAACGTAGCACCGTTGGACAGTCTGTTAATGAAAATGGATCGTAAAAGACGTCTATTGTTGGAAACAACTGAGCGGTGCCGCTCCGACGTCGCAACGCATTCACCCCTCCCCGCCTCGTCTTGGTGGTTGCAAGTCCGGTGCGGCGCCGGAGCGCATCGTGTGACATGCCACAGATATTTCTATGTAAGACGACGCAGCGACACCGCTCCGGCGCCGCACCGCCGCCGCAACGCATCGTGTGCCCCCGCTCTTAGTTAGCAAAACGCATCGGAAAATATTGCCAAGTACAAATGCCTTGTTTAGTTACTTTCACCGGGTGAAATTCAAGACACGACTATGTAATCAGGATTTAAAAAAGCCTTAAGATTAAAAAATAAAAGGAATGATATTCCCTTACATATCCAACCATATTAGTGCATCTGTGTTTCGATATAAGATAAATATAGGATAAGTTTTCAGCATGCCTCAAAAACTTACCTCAGCTCTTTAACCAATAGATGGCGTTACACGGTTTTCAATTTGTTCAGGTTTGGTCAGAGCCGCTATGAACCCCTGCGATACTATTCTGCTAGGCGAGGAAGGATGGATCTATGATACAGATCATGCTGATATCGAAGAACAAGTATGTTTTTATATTGTTAAAACATTTATTCATCATGAGCATTGGTGGCCTAGTGGTGAACCTGACTCCTGATCCTAAGGTCGTAGGTTCAATGACCGTGGTGGTCTGGTACTTACCAGAAGATATTAGCATCTCAAAAAAAAACAACTTTTTTTTGTCGATTGTTAAGAGTGGTATAACACAATGAAGCCATTGAGCCAAGCTTTAAGAAAGGGTCATAAAGCAGATATTTTAAGGCCACATCGTAGTACTTTTATTATTTCGTTTTTCAAAGTATCTAACTTCCAGTTTACCTTGGCCCCTCAGCTCACATCACCGCTAAGCGCGAGTGGCTCCAGTGCATTGGAACATGAGCCATGCTGCATCTACCGAGGGATGAATGGCGCTCAGCCGCTGGGAGTATCTGTCATCGACGCATCGGTGGCACTATTCCCGCAGGTCTTCGCCAGAGCCGCTAATAAACACAGGTGAAATAACACAACACATTATATATTTGTAAATAAATAATATCGATTACAATTCCATTTATACATCCTTACAAAAATGCAAGGATGTATAAAATGAGTATAGCTATGGCCCTTGACGGTAAAATAAGACATAGTGGTAGTACATACCCGAACGAGCGCGAGTGCTACAAATAACTTGTTTTAATTCAGTTGTTTTAATTCATAATTAAGTTTGATTCAATAAAATTTTATTTTTTTAAATGACTTGCGTGTGGTGATTGCTAACATCAAAATGAAAGGCGCTACCTACGCTAGTATGTAAATAAATACATGCTTAAAATACAATATAACACCCATACAGGGAACATACATCTGTGATCACCACCCAAATATTTGTTCTCAGTGGGGATCGAACCCACGACCTACAGCGCAGAAGGCAGAGCTTCTACCAACTGCATGTGCTGAGTTAATAAGAGGATTTCTTTCCCAGGCAACAAATGCTAGAACACTTCACGGAATGCATAAAAATGTCGAAAGGGGCACGCCAAGAGGCGATACAAGTGAATGTATACACCGCGTTACTACTTGCACTGAGGACCTTGGCTGAGCAGAAGAGTGCCTTGGGACAGGAGGCTGTGAAGAATATAGCTACAGATCTTATCATGGTGAGTGATAATAACTGTTGGTCATTATAAGTAGCGGCACGTGACTTTAGCGCTTACTGTTATTGCGTAGAAGTCAAAATTAAGGTACCTAAGGGGGGCTAGCGGGATGAAGGGCGGGTGTGCGTAGCGCCGATTGGCTCTCCGGTCAAATTCCCCTCCCCGCACCGATACCACACTGTATAAACTGCTATTGTATTGTTATTGACAGATAATGTTTTTCTTTTCTACTCCCCCCCTTCTAAAATTATGTCTTAGGTACTATAAATCTTTGGACATCTTACTAGTTGACATTACATTAAAAAAAATCGGTTGTCTGTAAAGTCGGTTTACTGACGATAGTTGAACGTGATAACGTCTTAAGAAAATACTCGCGGACTCGCGGACTCGGACTCGGACTCGGATTCGAACTCTCTGACCCGGACCCGGAACCCGACCGAACCCTTACCCTTACCCTCATTTACCCTTACCCATTACCCGACCCGGGCTCGGGCTCAGGTAAATGGAACGACGAAACGACGTAACGACGCATGAGTCATGTTTTTTCGTGCGTGCAGCCGGCTCCATCGATTTATAAGACGTTATCACGTCAATAATGTCATTATCGTTATTTAGCTAATAATTACGTACTACCACCATGCCTATTTCTGCCGTGAAGCAGCATTGCTGTGTTTCAGTTTGAAGGGTGTGGGTGCCGGTGGAATTACTGGCACGTGAGGCTGAATATCTTTACGTACTGTATACTGTACTGACGCAGGGCAGTGCAGGCATTGCTTTGTTATAGGCGATGGTTACCACTTAACATCAGGTGGGCCATATGCTTGTTCCATCAGCTAGTTACATAAAAAAAAATGAAGTTATAATAGTATTGCGTGCGTGACAGTACACATGCGAAGCTATCCCTTCCGCGTATCGCTCAGCGCTAGATTTACGTGCCGCTAGTTATACCTAGAGTATTCTAGAGGGTTCTAAGAAATTAAATTGCTGAAATGTAAGCACTTTGTTTCAGTCTGGTCTATCAGCCAACAGCGCGACCGTCCGTGCGTTAGCCGCTTCTTGCGCGGGTCGACTATGCGGGTGCATCACTGAGGCGGAAAGCCAAGCTCTCAGCGAGAAGGTAAATATAGAATAAATATAGAAGATAAGATGTTGCATAATTAAATGCAACGCTGATCTTCCGTCGGAACCGAAAGTTCTTCTATTTTTGACTACTTCTCAAATGTATATGTGTGTAACTATGAATCAAATATACTGGGTTATTCATTATTAGCTACACAAACTGACAGGGCCTAATTTTTGGCTCGTGAATATTTGTTTGGCCGAATCAATTTGATTTCTAAACTGATTTAATAGTTTTTGTATCAAAATTTTATTGCATAATTATTGCCACGGAGAACAAGACGATGACCACCCAGGCGGTGTCTGAATGAACGTAGAGTGTGGCTCGCGGCGCGCAGGCGCGGATCAAAGATCATAAAAGGTCAGGCGGTTCGCCTTTGATTAGAAATGGACTGTTAGATGTAACAACGCGCCAATAATTCGAAAGAATAATCTTTATCGATTTTCTCGGGATTTTCAAAACTTAAAAAAAACATTTCATAAAATATTTTTTATTTTATTTGTTGAAACTAATTTCTGAGTATTTGTAGCTAATTATGAATAACCTTATATAATTATCTATTTATCCGTAGAAGAACCAAGGTCACCGACATAGCTCTTAGAATTAGTAAGTTGAAATGGCAATGGGCAGGTCATATAGCTCGAAGAACTGATAACCGTTGGGGAATAAAGGTTCTCGAATGGCGACCACGAACCGGAACACGAAAAGTAGGGCGCTCACCCACCAGATGGACTGACGACATTGTTAAGATCGCAGGAAGTCGGTGGATGGAAAGGGCTCAGAATCGTTTCTCCTGGAAATGTGCAGGCTGATGATGATGATAATTATCTATTTATGTAAGGCCATAGCCCTTGCCCGCACGGCTGTGAACCGGCCGACGAAGGCAGCGGCCGCGGCTTGTGTGGGCGCGGTGCAGAGAGCTAGAGGGGCGGGCTTCAGCGCCGCGGCCTTACCCTTACTCCGCGCCTTGGCGCAGGACAGCGCGGGGCATGAACTGCAGGTAAGAACCATGTCTCATTTCGTCTCAGGAAAAAAATAAATTATAGTTTAAAAAACTAAAAAACACGCTTTTATAACTAATTAAACTAAAAAGTTAAAAATAAAACTGTAATAATCAATTGAAAAATGTATATTATTGTACAAAAAAGCGTGGGGTAGTAGGTAAGTAATTTAGTGGGATTGGGTGAGTCATGTTCGTAGAAAGCATCCCGATAAATGGACAAACATCTCAACCTTTCACTCCTGTAAGTAAGGAGTAGATTATATTATATTATGTATATTAAATTATTAAATATTGTGGACAATTCACACAACACTATCTACACCCAAACTAAGCAGAGCTTGTATGATGGGAACCAGATAGCTGATATAATACTTGAATATTTTTTTTTTGTAAATACATACTTAGAATACAATATAACACTCAGACAGAGAACAAACATCTGTGTTTACCACACAAATATTAGTTCTCGATGACCCATGACCTACGGCGCAGAAGGCAGAGCTACTACCAACTGAGCTGAGAGGCCAGTCAAACACTAGTCCACCAACCAACACCAGTCAAGTACTAAAAACACACCCCTCCACTTTTTTCCAGCAGCGTTATTTTTACGTGACGCGTACTATACATACATATAGGTACTGAACATTTCCAGGTGTGGTCTCTCCACGCTCTATCCGTGCTAGCAGACGCGTCAGGGCCGATGTTCCGTTCGCACGTGGATTCTACCCTCAACTTGGCGTTGAAGTTATTGTTCGTATCGCCGCCGTTCCCAGAAGAATTACACAGAAGTGTGGGTAGACTTTTGTCTGCGCTGATCACTGTTGTTGGGCCTGAGCTGCAAGGTATGTGAACTAGAAATAATAAAGATATTGATAATTAAGTTTAATAAAATATAAAAATGAACTATAAACGTACGGGTTTATCTAGATGCTCCATCTAAAATGGTACGGTACTTTTTAAATCTTAGCAAATAATGTTTATGTCAGAAAATGTCATGAATACATTAATAAAAGGTCATGAATACATTAAACTTTGGGAGAAAAATATAAAAAATAAACAAACAAACAAATTGCAAATATTTTTACAAATTGTCCAAATTTTTCTTACTGCTTTAACAAGTGATTAACGATTTATTCGCTTAAGAAAGTCCGTGTTTTATTTATTTAATACGTCGTATGACGTAGGTACGTGCGCTTTGATAATAACAGCCTCTGATTTCTTGCATATAGCAATATCGCCTCGGCTGTAATTTTCAACTTACTGCACTTATATCATGATGTACTATTACATCATACATGCTCAGTAAATAGGATTTACTTTAGCGCAAAGAGGTTGTGTAAGTAGGCGTGTGCAGCCCAGTGCATTGTAAATGCGTTCCATTTTCAAATCACTTTACCGTCACACTATGGCTGGCACCCGTCGCGCTTAGCTCGTTCGGGCATCTAAATATCTCGGGTACACTCGATCAGGACTCGAAAAAGGATCTTGTTCTGCAAAAGCTCACTTACAGCCCTTGTATAACAATCTACTAATTGTGAATTCGTTTTATATTACAATCGAAGATCATGATAAGGTCATAACTGACGATACGACTAGGTCTTGATTACAACAAAAGATACGCAAACTGGTTTCCTCTGGTTGCAGTGACAGCGGTGGGTCGGTTCGTATGCGCTTGTGCGGCGCTGCTGGAATGCGGAGGGCCGGGCGCCCGCGCGGAGGCCTTGGGATGCTTTCAACAACTGCAGATGTTCGCGCCATCACATATCAACCTACACACGCTGGTGCCACAACTTTGTGTGAGTATTTTTTCACCTAGATAATCTTGTAATAGTAGGGGGGGGGGGGGGGGCATTGTAGGGCAATGCCCTACTTTGAAATCACAATGCCCTACCTTAAAAGTACCAAAAACTAAAGATAAATTATTAAAACTAAATTTGGTCTTCATAGTTTGAAATATATAAAAAGCAGCCAAGTGCGAGTCGAACTCGCCCATAAAGGGTTCCGTAGCAACAAGTAACATAATAAAAAGGTTCTTATAGTTCGTCGAAAGGTAAATTGCTGTTTACAATTTATGACGTATAAAAAAAAACTACTGACTAGATCTCGTTCAAGCCAAATATCGTTAGAAGTTTGCATAGTAAAAAAAATTTTTTGAGTTTCAGTTTCAAGTATGGGGACCCCCAAAATTTATAGTTTTTTTTCTTTTTTGTGTAAAAATCTTAATGCGGTTCACAGAATACATCTACTCGCCAAGTTTCAACAACGTCTAGCTCTTACGGGTTCGGAGAAAAATGGCTGTGACATACGGACGGACAGACAGACAGACATGACGAATCTATAAGGGTTCCGTTTTTGCCATTTGGCTACGGAACCTTAAAAAGAGACCTGGATCTCTATAATATCAAAATATCAAAATCTGGAAGTTCAACCATCTTGTTCGCTTGTTCTTCATCATCGAGGATTTAATAGTTCCTTCAATGAAATATGGTAATATACGCGATAAATACACGTGTTATAGTTTCAACATGCTAATATTGTAGTACACATTCTAGCGTGACCTGTCCAGCTCCGAGTTGACAGTGCGTCGTGCGGCGTTGTGCTGTCTTCGTCAACTCTCGCAGAAAGAAGCCGCCGAGGTTTGCAGACATGCTATGATGGCTAAAGACCATGTCCCCGCTAAACCTTACTGCGGTAAGTTTCTGCATAGAATTAAAAATATAAAAAATGTACGGAGATGGATTAAATAATGTTAATGTAGTCGATAATTAAAAATAGAATTATGAATAAACAGCAAAAAAAAAATAAGAAACATGTCAATAAAATACTGTTAACATTAATTATAATTTATCGCATAAAAACTGTTATGAGAGTGAAAGAAGTGTGTCAGGATCGTAGCAAGTGGAAATCCGTGATCTCTGCCTACCCCCATGGGAATAAGGCGTGATTTTATGTATATAGGTATGTATGTATAAAAACTCGTCAATACTATAATAACATTTCTGAATTAATAATTGTTTAAATTTTATCTAGGTATATTTATACTATCTATACTTATATTATAAAGAGGAAAGATTTGCATTGTTGTATGTCTTTTTGTAATGAATAAACTCAAAAATTACTGTGCCGATTCCAAAAAAATATCACCATTGGAAAGCTACATTTACCCTGAGTAGCATAGGCATGTATGTGTTTGAAAAATAAATGTCGACCAGTGCGAAGCCGGGATAACTCGGTAATGATAACATTTATGCCTTTATCTTACAGGTGTAGTGATAACAGAGACTGGTTTACCAGGTGCGCTATTCGCGTATCTGGATATCGAGCGAGACGCGGGTGCGGTCTCGCATGCGAGAGACACTCTCACGTGCTGCCTGCTAGCCGCCGCCTCTGCGGCCGCGCTTAAGGACTGGCTCGCGCTTGCCAAACGCGTGCTTACTATCAGACTTGGTAAATACTTCTTCTTATTTAAGAGCAATGATTTTGTCAGTGTTAGAATTTTTCTTCAGGTATATCTTTTGAGGGCAACCTCCTTGACCTTCTTCATGTCGTATAAGAATTTTTTCTTATTGTTATTATTACTATTGTAATTTTTTTTAACCATATACATACCTTTCTGTTATAAGTATTTAATAATTGTAGTACATTTTTCTTTAATTTAGTTTTGTAAATAAACATTATGCATGCCGTTAAAAGGTAGAATTACCCTTGAAAACAAAATTAATTGATATAAAAAAAAAATAAGCAGTTATTGTTTTTTTATAATTGGAGAACATGACGACTTTTCTCTAACTCTCGTGGTTTCGCCCACCACCGCCCTTCTCAAAAAACCATCATGTTGTACACTTTGACTTTGAAACACAACTATTTTGATTTTTAGAGGACAGTAACAACCCTGAGACGGATTTTGACGTGGAAGGCGATGACGACCAGGTGGAATTCCATGCAGAATCTGAGACCTCCACACATCCAGCTGTGCAGGCCCGTTGGCCCACTCGGGTAACTATTTAACTTTTTAGGGTTCCGTAGCCAAATGGCAAAAAACGGAATCCTTAGGGTACATACGCACTATGCGGTTACCCGCGATGCGGCAGCCGCAGCCCGAGCGACCGGAGCGGTCTGCGGGTAGCCGCATCGCAGTGCGCATAGAAATGAATCTTACGTACATAATTATGCTTGCGGTCAGCCGGACGGCTAGCTGCATTGCGGGTAACCGCATAGTGCGTATGCCTTATGGATTCGTCATGTCTGTCTGTCTGTCCGTCCGTATGTCACAGCCACTTTTTTCCAAAACTATACGAACTCTACTGTTGAAACTTGGTTAGTAGATGTATTCTGTAAACCGTATTAAGATTTTCACACAAAAATAGAAAAAGAAAACAATAAAATTTGGGGGCTCTCCATATTTAGAACTGAAACTCAAAAATTAGTTTTCATCAAACCCATACGTGAGGGGGTGTCTATAGATATATCTTCAAAAATCATATTGCGGTTTCTAATATCATGTTTTCTAAACTGAATAGATTGCGCGAGAGACACTTCCAAAGTGTTAAAATGTGTGTCTAAAACTTATAAAACATTTACATATATTTTTTTATTATTTCCATGCAAACTTTCATTATTGACGATACTTCCATTCAACTTTTTATCCCCTCTTTTCAACCCTTTTTTCGCATTAAAAAGTAGCCCATATCCTTTCTATCTGTGTACCAAATTTAATTTAAATCGGTTCGGTATTTTTGGTGTAAAAGCGCGATAGAAAGAAAAACAGAGTTACTTTCGTGTTTATTATATTGGTTTGTGAATAAACTGACTTTTTTTAGGTGTTTGCTATGGAGTGCATTCAGAAAATAATGGGCGCTTGCGAGGCGACCGGTGACGGTGCACACTTCGATCTTGTGAAAGCAACCAAAAAGAAAGAACAGGACCCATCCTGTGGTAAGTAACCAAATGATATAATTTTTGAAACTATCATGTTTTTAACACTAACAACGAGTTATTTATCATGATTAAATTTTATGAGTTTTGACTCCCGATATTTTGGCACAGTGGCATGCACCATGATCACGGTTGAACTGAAGTCCTTTTGTTGTTTTGTTTTCGTTGTTGTTTTATTTTTGCTGAACCGTTATTGTTTTAATGTTATTCTTCTAAATTTCCATAATTATTTGCGATTATTTAAAAAAAATCACGAAATAGAAGTAGCCTAGACCTTTGTCAACATCTTTAAAAAACACAATGATTTCGCTAGGGTCGTTCTAATGCTAGGGTTCAAATTCCCCTCGCTTTCCGTCAGATGAGCCGTAAGCTTGTTTGCTTGTTTAGTCTTATACGTTTTTTTTTTATATGTTTCAGGCGATTACCTAACGTTTCACCTATCCGACCTAGTCCGAATGGCATTCGTTGGCGCGACTGGAGAATCGGACGCGTTAAGACTCTGCGGCCTAAGGACCTTACAGATGATAATACAACAGTATGCCAGGGCTCCCGAGCCTGACTTCCCGGGACATTTGTTGCTGGAGCAATATCAAGCGCAGGTAGGTTGGAATACAGCTCAATATCGCTTGGCTAAAAGTCTGTTTCACAGTCTGTTCAGTGTGTTCCGAGTCATGCAATTCCTGAGGTAAATGAAAAAACTATGTCACTAACTAAAACTAACAAAGAAGCTTGAGAGAAGTTGTTATACGGATGTCAGCCTCTTAATTGACTGGCCTCTCAGCTCAGTTGGTAGTAACTCTGCCTTCTGCGCCGTGGGTCGTGGGTTCGGTCCCCACCGAGAACAAATATTTGTGTGGTGAACACAGAGGTTTGTTCTCTGTCTGGGTGTTATATTGTATTTTAAGTATGTATTTACAAAACAAAATATATGTATATAAGTAGTATATCAGCTATCTGGTTCCCATAGTACAAGGTGTGCTTAGTTTGGGGCTAGATAGTGTTGAGTAGATTGTCTAGAATATTTATTTATTTAATTTGTATTCATAGGTCGGTGCGGCAGTAAGGCCAGCATTCTCAGGCGACACTGCTTCCCACGTGACAGCAGCGGCTTGTGACGTATGTTCTGCTTGGATTGGCTGCGGAGTTGCTAGGGACATCAATGATCTGAGACGGTAAATCATTTTAGATGTTACTTGTTTGTTACTCGTGTAGTGTGTTATGCGACAAATATTAAGCTAGGTACATAATTGGCCGTGTCTGTACCTTTATATTCATATCTGTAGTGGTCAATAAAATACCTATAGTAGCTAAAGTAAAAGTAAAATTCGTAAACATGTGTCAAGTGAACGATAGAAGCCTCTGTGAGGCGCACTTAAAATCATTTCACCAAACTGGTTTGAATTATTAATTCGTATAGATATACCCCCTTATTTACAAGAAGACAACCAGTGTATAAACAACTGCCATTTCTTACCTCTAAGTAATGACAAACAACGACAGGGCTACCTTTAAACAAAGTCTGACACCCTATTAACGCTTCTAACTAAAGGCCTGCGCACATCTAAATCTAGTGAAACGCTGTCGAATTTGATAGCGTTTCACTGATCGCCATCGCCAGCGACTTAGGTGTGCGCAGGCCTTAAGTCCAATAGAAGCTATAGTTTTCTGACACATTATTGTAAATAAGGTATATCTTTATAATGCAGGGTTCACCAACTGTTGGTCACAAGTTTGGACAAGTTAAACACAAAAGGCAACACCACATTGATCTACAATGAAAGCATGGCGACGTTGGAAAAACTGTCCATTCTAAAAGCATGGGCTGAGGTAAGAGTATAGACTTTTAACACCATTGAGTTCAAAAGCTAACTTTAAACTTGTCAATAAGTAAAAAAGAATCAAAGGATGTTCTTCAAAGAACATCATTGAAGGAAAGGTTGAAGGAAAACAGGGAAGAGGAAGGCCAAGCACAAGTTACATGAGCCAGATAAAAGAAAAAGTCGCTGTCATGTCGTATAAGGAAGTCAAGGAGGCCGCATTTGAAAGACTTAATTGGAGAAAACTGCATCAAAACCCCGACAAGAGCTAAGCTCTTAATTTTAAGAAGAAGACTAAAAGGATCTATATACCATGTCATAGTCATAGTCATATTATTTATTCACCATTTGGAACGCAAGGAAAACTTGGTTTTCTAATTATTTGTACTTTAGCGGCTGTACATAGGCCTTGTCATGTATGTTGTTATAATATTTAATTTTCAGGTGTACATAGTAGCAATGGTTTCAAACAACAGCGCACCGGGCAGCTACGTAAAGCAACTCGACACCAAACCGTTTAACAATCGCGCGGAGATTGCGAAATGGCGGAATCAATTGCTGTCAAACACCAACCAAGTTGATAACGCTAATACGGAGAACGAGGAAGATGATTTTGGAGAGTTTGAAAGCAAAGGTATGGAGTTTTTTTTACAAATTAATCTTTACTTATAATATTACTAGCGGCCGCCCGCGGCTTCGCTCGTTACCGTACCCGTTGAAAAAAAAACAACCTTTAAACCTTCTCTGGACCTCCACAAATCATTCAAGACCAAAATCAGCCAAGTCGGTCCAGCCGTTATCGAGTTATAGCGTCAGGAAGGAAAACCCGACTTATTTTTATATCTTATACCTTTAAACGAGAAAATCTTGTATATATATATGTATATATATATATATTTAGGATCTCGGAAATTGAGCCAACGATTTCCATGAAATTAAGTATATAGAGGGTTTCGGGGGCGATAAATCGATCTAGCTAGGTTTCATTTTCAGAAAAGACCCGGGTTAAAAGTTATTTTAATAATAAAAAAAATTAGCGCCATCTCTTGTCGAGTAGTCGAAATCACGAATTAGTGTCACGGAGAACGCCATCTATTGAACTTCTACGTAAACACTCGACACAAAAGTTTCGGAAATTTTCATGAAAATTAGTATACAAAAATATTATTAATAAATTATAGTTTAAAAAACTAAAAAAAAACGCTTTTATAACTAATTGAACTAAAAAGTTAAAAATAAAACTGTAATAATCAATTGAAAATTTATATTATTGTACAAAAAACGTGGGGTGCTTTTTATAATAACTTCAGATATAATAAACTATTGATAAAATATTTACAACAATCAAAATCAAGCCCCCCACGCTTTTTGTACAATAATATAAATTTTCAATTGATTATTACAGTTTTATTTTTAACTTTTTAGTTCAATTAGTTATAAAAGCGTTTTTTTTTAGTTTTTTAAACTATAATTTATTTTTTACTTTTTAGTTGTTTTTATTTTTTCATATTTTTTTTTTTCATATTATTGCATTGTCATCGACCTTTGACAGGTGTGCAAAGTTTGAATAAAATCTGATCGTTCAAAGTTGTTTTTTTTTTTTTTTTATTTCTTTTCATTTTTTTTTTTTTTTTCATATTATTGCATTGTCATCGACCTTTGACAGGTGTGCAAAGTTTGAATCAAATCTGATCGTTCAAAGTAGGTTTTTATTTTATTTTTTTTATTTCTTTTCATTTTTTTTTATTTTTTTTTTCATATTATTGCATTGTCATCGACCTTTGACAGGTGTGCAAAGTTTGAATCAAATCTGATCGTTCAAAGTAGGACAAAATCGAGCTCAAAGGGGTCGGTTACATACATACATACATACATACATACATACATACATACATACATACATACATACATACAGGTGAAACTAATAAAAGCGTTATAAAAAACCGAGCAAGGCTCGGGCACACCAGCTCGTAGTAGATAAAGCTGAAGAGTTTGTTCGGTTGAACGCGCTAATCTCGGAAACTGCGGGCACGAATTGAAAAAATATTTTTGTGTCGGATAGTCAATTTATCGAGGAAGGCATACATAGATATATTTGTTTTTTATAACGCTTTTATTAGTTTCACCTGTATGTATGTATGTATGTATGTATGTATGTATGTATGTAACCGACCCCTTTGAGCTCGATTTTGTCCTACTTTGAACGATCAGATTTGATTCAAACTTTGCACACCTGTCAAAGGTCGATGACAATGCAATAATATGAAAAAAAAAATAAAAAAAAATGTAAAGAAATAAAAAAAAACCTACTTTGAACTATCAGATTTAATTCAAACTTTGCACACCTGTCAAAGGTCGATGACAATGCAATAATATGAAAAAAAAAATAAAAAAAAATGAAAAAAAAATGAAAAAAAAATAAAAAAAAACCTACTTTGAACTATCAGATTTGATTCAAACTTTGCACACCTGTCAAAGGTCGATGACAATGCAATAATATGAAAAAAAAAATATGAAAAAAAAAAAAAACTAAAAAGTAAAAAATAAATTATAGTTTAAAAAACTAAAAAAAAACGCTTTTATAACTAATTGAACTAAAAAGTTAAAAATAAAACTGTAATAATCAATTGAAATTTTATATTATTGTACAAAAAGCGTGGGGGGCTTGATTTTGATTGTTGTAAATATTTTTTACCCCACGCTTTTTGTACAATAATATAAAATTTCAATTGATTATTACAGTTTTATTTTTAACTTTTTAGTTCAATTAGTTATAAAAGCGTTTTTTTTTAGTTTTTTAAACTATAATTTATTTTAATGAAGAACTATCAAAAAATATATGCTTGAATATGGGCCCTAAAGATCGAATGACGAATATAACTATAACGTTATAATTTGCAGGAGAAAGCTTGCTGCGATTGGTTGAACCAGAACTGGAGAGTTTGGGAGAGAATTGGCTCGCTGCTTTGAAAGATCACGCGCTGCTTAGTTTGCCTCCCGGTAAGTGTAAATGTTTCTTACTTATTCGCATTTTTATTTTATTTGCATTTTTATTTAACGTAACTGGTAAAAATGCTATAAAATTGTGCTAAAGGTCCGATTTGAATACTGTTTTTAGGGTTGGTACCCAATAAAAATTATTGCCATTTCTAATTTTCTAAAGAAATTATTTTCAGTTTTTGTAGAGGTCACCAGTGAATAGCCATAGACGATGTTGATGTATTTAAATATTGTAATACAATATAAAAATGCTCAAACCAGAATTTGCGTCTCAACTTCCGCACGGCGGCGGTGCGTTCTACTCGGCGGAGACAGCCGAGGCGTCCCGAGCGCACTACGCCAACGCGTGGCCGTCTCTCCTGTATGCCGCATCGCTACGATTCAACGCCAATATCAACGCACCCGCGTCTACTAATGGTGAGCCAACCTCATTGCAACTAGAGTTTGCGTCTCAACTTTCGCACGGCGGCGGTGCGTTCTACTCGGAACGTTCTTCCTTGGTCGGAAGGCAGGGCCGCTACCACTAGACCACCAGTGCTCCTCCCGTGAACCAACCTCATTGTTACTAGAGTTTGCGTCTCAAAACTGCCTAAAATAAAGTCAGTACCCGAAGTCGGGAGTTTTGCTACCACATTTCGTCTACCAAATGTTGTTTTCGTGTGAGCACGTAATATCTCTATCTTTTGTATGGAAAACTGATGAGACAACAACTCTTAACTACGTAACGTATTTTTGCTGTCTCATCTTTTCTCCATACAATAGAGAGAAACAAAAATAGGCGAAGTGGGACTTGCCCTTCGGATCACTGGTGGTCTAGTGGTAACGGCTCTGCTTTCCGATCCTAAGGCACCAATGTGTTTTTCTCTCCGAAAATTGAAGTGCACTATGCCAGTACTCTCAAACGGTGAAAGAAAAAATAGTGCGATTTCGTAGAACTTAAAAAGTTCTAATACATGTGTCTAGCGTCACGCAAAAAGGGCGCGCCAGCGGCCTATTTGCGGAAATCAGTCCGCACACCAAGTGCGGATCAAAGAATTTACCGAATTTGCAGAAAGTCAAAGATGTCTTTATTTAATGGTATCACAAATATCACTTTGAAACGTGTAATATTCGTAGGAATACTGACGTATTATTATAAATTACAGATAATTCGGAAAACAATCTGGACAACCGATCATCCAAAACAGAGAACGGCAACTTTGAGTTCTTTGAGCCGGTAGACGAGCGATTCCATTTGCTGTTCGGTAAGTAACTTATAAAAAAACTTGATTTGGTCAAGTCTAACTCGTTCAGCTCTCATTTAATAAATAAAAACTAAACAAAAAGTTTGTCCTGAAGGATCTAAGGAGTTCGCCACAAAACGTTTTTATATCACAGTACTTTTTGATCACTTAGTAGATGTATTGTTAATTTTATAAATGATTGCACCAGGTATTTGCATGGAAGCCCTCTGTGCACAGCGCGATATGAGCGTCGATAACACTATATCAGTGTTGCTATCACTGGTGACGCTACTCGACGCTCCTGAGAACAGAGCCAGGCTACTGAAAGATAGGTCTGTATATTTTATTACCTTGTTTGTAAGTACTTATTCGTCATTTTGACTGGCCTCTCAGCTCAGTTGGTAGTAGCTCTGCCTTCTGAGCCCTAGGTCGTTCGATCCCCACCGAGAACAAATATTTGTGTGGTGAACGCAGATGTTTGTTCTCTGTCTGGGTGTTATATTGTATTAAGTATGTACAGTTACAAAAAAAATGTATGTAAGTATTATAAAAATATCAAGTTCAATAAAATTTATTCCAATTTTTTGATACATTTTGTACGCTCGGAAAAGTCACATTATACAAATACACATAAGACATTCAAATAAAAATATACAAAGAAATTCACCTACACTATCAGATAACTGGTTCCCATAGTACAAACTCGGCTTAGTTTAGGGCTAGATAGTGTTGTGTGGATTATCTATGATATTTTTTTATAGCGTCATATCCTATTGTCGCTGTGAGACACTAATAAAAGAATACCACACCAAACGGACTCATAAAAAACTCTGTTGTGCTTCAGATCACTAGCGATAGAACTATGTCAAATGATCCATCGCACTGGCCTGACTCAGGAGAGTACCGAAGCGTTACTGCTGGCCGCTGACGTGCTCAAACTGATCATTGACGCGGCCAGGGAACAATTGCACGTTAATATGCACGCAAAAATTAAAGGTAAGTCTATCTATGTGTTGTTTTTTTTTTTTAATACATCTAAGTTAGCAAACAAGCATACGGCCCACCTGATGGAAAGTGGTTACCGTAGCCTATGAACGCTTTCAACACCAGAGGCATCACTCGCGCGTTGCTGACCCTTTAAATATTTTAAAACGCCCTTTTTGAAGAACCCCATACTGTAGTCGCTAGGGAAAACCGTAGAAGGTTATTGATTTGTTGTCAAATCAATGTTAAGAAAAATTATAAACAAATAAATAAATTAGTTTTCCATAATATTTATTTATAGATATTATTTCTTAACACCTTGAACGAATACATTAAAACGCAATACACACATTCACTATAAAAATATTTATCCTGAGTAGGAATCGAATCAACAACCTATAAGGCGGATATGGTGGACAAAGCTGCGGGTGATATTTGACAGCTAGGCAAACTAGAACTTAAAAAAAAAATGGAATAAAACTTCTTGTCATGTCATGTTCTTAAGAACCAGTGTGTTCAAAGGAAGTGCACCTCAAAGTGGCTATTTTAAACTAATACTCTTGTCATCAGCCTGAAGAAGTCCACTGCTGGACGTAGGGATACACATTTCTAGAAAGAATGTTGAGCATTCTCTATCCCCCGATTTCCAGCAATCTTAAACTAAGATACAAATTTTCCAATCCACAGAACTAGCACCAAACGAATCACCCGACTCCATCCCCGATTCAGTTCTCGAAGTGGTGCATACCCTCGGCGAAGGTGGCCCCACTGGAGACTTACCCCCCGGGAAATCCCTCGTCTTCTCCTGCCTCGAAGTCTGTGTCTGTCTGCTTGTCCGTCGACTGCCAGCCCTCAGTCCGCTGAAACAGGAGGGAACTGTGGGGGTTATTGGGGTGCCGAGGGGGTTGGGAATCCATGGGGATACGCTGCTGGTGAAGACTTTGTCAGCGATGTCTGAACTGCCTACTTTGACTAGTCCTCAAGGTAATCCATGTTTATATTGAAAGCTGGGCCCATAACCTGTTAGATGTGATGACCACATGTC
Source organism: Thera britannica (assembly GCA_939531255.2). Classification (NCBI taxonomy): domain Eukaryota; kingdom Metazoa; phylum Arthropoda; class Insecta; order Lepidoptera; family Geometridae; genus Thera; species Thera britannica. The sequence continues at coordinate 4,728,432 of OW618042.2, read as the reverse complement.
CACATTGACTAGTCTCAAGGTCAATGGTAAATGAAACCCATTAAAATCTGGGCCCATAACCTGTAATAATGCATGACATTATCATGTCAAGGTAAAACCAAACTACATTCATATTCATTTATAAGTTGTTCAAAAGTAATAAGAAATTCTAGGCCCATAACCTGTTGGACTTCTTATTTCCATTGGTTGATTTGAAGCAATAACAAAATGTTCTAAAGAAAAAAAAAGAATTTATAATATTTTATTTTTGGCAAGATTCAAATAATAAATTAGTTTTATTATGTTGTCTGTCTGTTTTCGATCAACGCCATCTGGAATGGAATGGATTGGAAAGCATTTTTAAATCATTTTCTAAACTCATTACTATTACTACTAGTAATGAACAGTAATAGTAATGAATTAAGTAGTAGTATATAATTCATAATAATTTCTAATGCTTTATTATCCAGGTGCTCTTTCAATCCTGCCCACCATCTTATTCCTCGCAACCGAAATCCTACGTCTGAGCAAAGATTCTCCCACATTGTCCGACGCCGGCATAGTGGTGCTCGAGCGAGCAGCGGAGTGCAAAACGGTGCGGGTCCAGGAACAAACCCGCGCTGCTCACGCGCTGTTACTGCAGAGCGCACTCGCCAGTTTAGTGGAGCGCGTCAAATGTGGTGAGTTGGATTAATAGATAGAAACTTTTTTTTTTTGAAACATCGGGATAAGTATTTATTATGATTAAATTTTTGTGAGTTTTGACTTCCGATATTTTGGCACAGTTGCATGCACCATGATCACGTTTGAACTGAAGTCCACGAGTAAATGTCATTGACAGACAAATCGATCTACCCTCTTTCGTACTCTTTTATTGGTTTTGACACTACTATTGGTTCCACTCTCACTTTTTTCTCGATTCTGACAAACACTAGAGCAACAAATAATTATAAATAAATAGATAAAATAAACTGACAGCCGGGTGTTTGTTACTTAGGTTTACCTTATTGAATTAGCCGTAAGGCCATTGTAATGCCCCAGCGGGGCTCATGGTCTGGACGTTATTACCCCCTAAGACCTATAAAACACATGTAGCAATGAATAAATGAATATGAATTTGACCATGCATCCGACTAAAAACTTATTAAATATGTTCTTTGTTAGATGAGCCATCTCAGCGGATAGAGAGCGTGATCGGCGCTCGAGGCATGGCGGCCGTGCTGAGTCGCGCCGAGCCAGCGCCCGCGCTCCACTACCCCTGCATCAACCACTTCCGACACTGTCTCGAGACGCAGGACCATGAGGTACACTGTAACAAGCTATAGGCTACCAACTGAGCTTCTACTCCACAAAATTCTCTTGTTTTATTTATACAACTTTTGGCGTAAAAACTAAGAAAATAATATTGTGTGGCTGTGTTATCGATACGGGCGTTGTACGTGAATACATCCCGTAACTTCGGGGCTTCCCCCTCCGCTTTCTTTTTTAGCTATCCAGTGGTGTAATTGAAATTTGGATGGGGATGATAGATAATATGTAGCTTCACTAAACTGTATCCCCCTATTTTTTTATCATTAGTTTTTTGAAATGCGCCCTAATGGAAGTACAATGTGTAGTTGAGTTCAAAGTCGTATTCAAGTCAAAATGTTGTTATTGCAGGTGTTCGCGTCATGTTGTTCAGTGCTGCGCAGCATCTGGTCAGGCGCCGCGCCGGGCTGCGTGTCGTGGTGGGCGCGCGGCCTGGCGGGGCGGGTGGCGGCACGCGCCGCGCTCGCCCGCCACCCGCGCGACGCGGCCCACGCGCGCGCCGCCGCCGCCGCGCTCGCCGCGCTCGACGAGCTGGTGCACGCCGCGCCGCCGCACGCACGTGAGTCTACTATCCACCGCGCCACGTGACGTCACGCGGCGCTCCCTCCCCCCGCCGCCCGCCACCCGCGCGACGCGGCCCACGCGCGCGCCGCCGCCGCCGCGCTCGCCGCGCTCGACGAGCTGGTGCACGCCGCGCCGCCGCACGCACGTGAGTCTACTATCCACCGCGCCACGTGACGTCACGCGGCGCTCCCTCCCCCCGCCGCCCGCCGCCCGCCACCCGCGCGACGCGGCCCACGCGCGCGCCGCCGCCGCCGCGCTCGCCGCGCTCGACGAGCTGGTGCACGCCGCGCCGCCGCACGCACGTGAGTCTACTATCCACCGCGCCACGTGACGTCACGCGGCGCTCCCTCCCCCCGCCGCCCGCCACCCGCGCGACGCGGCCCACGCGCGCGCCGCCGCCGCCGCGCTCGCCGCGCTCGACGAGCTGGTGCACGCCGCGCCGCCGCACGCACGTGAGTCTACTATCCACCGCGCCACGTGACGTCACGCGCCGCTCCCTCCCCCCGCCGCCCGCCGCCCGCCGCCCGCCGCACGGTGGAGTACTACTATGGACGAACCCGGTCAAAAGTCAGAAAACTCAACTCTATTGTTTCGCATTGAAAGTTGTTTTTTCGTGTAGTAGGATAACCACAGTGTCTTAAACAGGCCACTTGAGTTATCCCAAACACGCCCCCTGCTTGTTTTGTCAATCACAATCTACCTGCTCTTACGGATGCACGTAATTGTTTTTTGCTCTCGATTTATAGTGTCATTCAATTTACATTTACTGTGTTTGTTGGTGCAATAAAGTAAAGATTTATAATGGATATTGGAGAAGAAGGTATGTGCTTTATTTTATTACTTGTTATGTTGTTTTCTATTTAGTCTATAGTTATGCAAATGTCGCCTAATTTAACTCCGATCTGCAAGTGTACCTGCCTTCATACCAGTCGCAAATAAACCATTCATACGCACGGTCGCTTTTGTTTTCACTCAGATAGGAACAAAATCATAATAGACCTTATAGACCTCAACATAGTGGTCCTTCGAGCCGGATTCTGCTCTAATCATCGAAGGAAAAATACATTTTTGCATCAAAGTTTATCTTGGACATCTTACGTGTTTTGTGATTTTGTTGATTGCAAATCAATCCTATCGTAGAACATTTACAAAGTGAATAACAACCGGCGTAATTACTCACGAACTTGCAGTGATATTTCAACTTATTGTGAACTGATATTGTGTTGTGTGGTTATGAACAATGGCGGAAATGCAAAAGTTAGTTGATCAGTTAGAAGACTTGGCCGAATTAATGAATAAGGCAAACATTAACTTTAAAAAGTGCCCTAAAGTGCGTAAAACAAAAGGTTATTTACAAGCGCGAGTGCAATGTATGGACGAATATTGGACTTTGTTTCGACAAACACATATCGAGTTATTGAAACTTACTTCTAAGGACGAGAGAAGTACTTTGTCGTATTTTACTATTGATGTACACAGTGCATGCGAGGAATTGTACATGAGTTTGAAGGCGGACATGATGGATTGTTTACAACAAACTGAACCTACTCAACCTAGTCCAGCTTACATTCCGAGCACTAAAACGAGTTCACCGAGCAATCCAGAAGTAAAATTACCACGAATCAATTTACCATCTTTTGGTGGAGCTTACGAAGAGTGGCAGTCATTCGAAGATACATTTACATCGCTAATTCATAACAACAACGCGCTCAACGACGTGCAAAAACTCCATTATTTAAAGTCATGCGTTATCGGTGAGGCAAAGAACACAATCAAACATTTTCAAATCACAGAGAAGAATTATTTGCCCGCATGGAATAACTTGAAAAACCGGTACAGTCAACGACGGCTTATTGTTAATGCAATTTTAAAGAAGTTATTTATGTTGAAAAAACTCACATCCCCATCACCTGTTTATTTAAAATCACTGATCGATAACACTAAAGAATGTTTGAATAGCCTACAAAGTTTAGACATTTCTACTAGCAGCTGGGATCCGATCATCATATTTTTGTTGATACAAAAATTGGACAGTGAGTCACACAGAGCTTGGGAGACCCATGTTAGTGAAGAGTACTGTGACGGGATGCCTACCTTCGACAACCTTACAACATTTTTGGATAGCCGCATCTGTACACTGGAGTTGACAACAACATCATCATCAGCACGCGATAAAGTGAAGACGTTTCACGCCACTACCCCCACACAACAACACACCTGTACATTATGCAACGAGAATCACCTGCTTTGTCACTGCAAGCAGTTTGGAAAGCTGGACCCGGACAAGAGAAGTGAATATGTTAGAGAGAACAGATTATGCTATAATTGCTTAGCTCCTGGTCATTCTATGATGTACTGTAGACAGAAAACTTCATGCAGAGTATGTGGAAGGCGTCACCACTCTCTTCTTCATTCATTCACGAAGAGGGACACGGAGGAGAAGAATCAAGAGCCCAACATGTCATCACTGCACGCTAAAGTGGAAGAAATCCAAGAAGAAGAGGATCAGGACATCACGGATATAGCAACATACTTCGCATCACACTTCACCAGCAATCGTAAGAGTTCGCTGCTGGCTACTGCTGTAGTTCCTGTCAGAAGTAGTTCAGGGCACACGACTTTACTCAGGGCTCTTATCGACTTAGGTTCAGAGGCATCATTCGTGAGTGAGAGGGCGGCTCAAAGATTAGAAGTTATGAAAACTCCAACCCACGCTAGGATAACCGGAATAGGTTCCACGGAGACACAGGTCAGTCATTCAACTCAACTTGAGGTTCTATCTAGATATGAGGACACTTTCAGCCTCAATGTTGATGTTTTTATATTTTCAACACAGCTGACTAAACAGTTACCTAGTAAGACAATCGCGCCTACTAAATGGTCACACTTAGACGGTCTTGTACTGGCCGATCCTAAATATAATGTTCAAGGCAAAATAGATTTACTACTCGGAGTTCAAGTTTACGCTGACATCGTGAAAGGAAAGGTCATCAAAGGTCCCTCAGGTTCCCCATGTGCACAAGAGACAAGCCTGGGTTGGATTCTTTTTGGCGAAGTAAGTGACAAATCACACGATGACAGAATTATTGTTCACCATCACCTGGAAAACTTAGACGTACACAACATGTTGAAGAACATGTGGCACATAGAAGAAACATGTACGAGAAGTATGACAGCTGAAGAAAGGTTATGTGAAGAGATATACACAGCAACTCATTCCAGGACACCAGATGGACGTTATGTAGTCACACTACCACTCAAAGGTGCACAGCCAATAGAAGAAATTGGTCAAACAAGAGATATAGCACTGAAGAGATTTTATCAACTAGAGAGAAGGTTAGAAAGTAAGCCGAAGCTGAAGGAAGAATATACGAAAGTAATAAACGAATATATACAGCTCAATCACATGGAAGAAGTACCTAAAGAAGAAATATCAAAACCAGCAGTATATCTTCCACACCACGCAGTTGTTCGAGAAGATAAAGAGACGACGAAGGTAAGAGTTGTGTTCGATGGATCATGTAAAGGATTTAACGGCAAATCATTGAACGATGAACTTCTAGTCGGACAACAACTGCAGAGTGATTTACGAGATCTGATAATGAGATGGCGGATGAAGCCTGTATGCTTCACATCAGATATAAAAATGATGTATCGCCAAGTGTTGGTAAAGAAGAATTGCACAGACTTACAAAGAATATTGTGGAGACCAAATTCTAATGAAGAAATTAAAGAATATCGAATCCTAAGAGTAACGTTTGGCACCGCAGCAGCACCACACCTGTCGGTAAGGACATTAATGCAACTAGCCGACGATGAAGAGAAAGACTATCCAGAAGCAGCAAGAGTAATCAAAGAAGATTTCTTCGTCGACGATTGTATGAGTGGACATTCAACCGCAAGAGAAGCGATACAGCTGAGTAAGGAAATATCGACTGTCCTAGAAAGAGGAGGATTTGTTCTCCAGAAATGGGCCTCGAATAGTCCTGAATTTATCGCTGAAATTGAACCAACACTAAGAAGCATTCATGCAACACAAGACATAAAGAACGAAGGTATGATTAAAACTCTTGGCTTGGCATGGAATATGAAGACTGACACACTGCATTATAGATTTGATGTACCACCTCAACCGAAACAAATCACCAAACGAAACATATTGGCCGACATACAACGTTTCTTTGATCCGCTTGGATGGATCAGTCCTGCTATTGTTTTAGCGAAGATACTAATTCAGAAACTATGGCTGGAAAAACTAGAATGGGACGATAAAGTAAACGAAACTATTGCAAATGAATGGATAAAGCTAAGAATTGGATTTGAGAAACTGAACGAGATTGATATTGACAGATGGGTAAAGACGAACAATGAAGACCTAAACAAAACTACTCTGCATGGATTCAGCGATGCATCTGAGAAAGCGTACTGTGCTGTAGTGTATGCCAGAGTAGAAACCAAGAACGGTGATATAAAAACCACAATCATTGCTTCAAAGACAAGAGTTGCACCTGTCAAATCAATAACACTGCCCAGACTAGAGCTCTGCGGAGCACTTCTTTTGTCAAAACTCCTGACACAAGTTTGTGAAGCTATGAGAATTCCCAAAGACAAGGTGTACGCATGGACAGACTCATCGGTAGTCTTATCATGGCTATTTGGTGATCCTCATCGATGGAAACTTTTTGTGAGCAACAGAGTGATTGAGATACTAGACAACGTAGCAAATACACAATGGTTCCATGTTGCTTCAAAAGATAACCCAGCAGATATTGGGTCAAGAGGAAAAGAACTACCCCAACTGATAGAGAGTAACCTATGGTGGGAAGGGCCAGAATGGCTGAAGACAAAAGAAATGAAACTAACAAGACCAAATACGACAACTACAGATATGGAAAGGAAGAAGACAATACTAGTAAACGTGAACATTGAAACTGAAAAAGAAACATTAAACTTCGAAAACTTTGACACACTACAAGAACTACAAAAGGTGATAACATACAGTATTAGATACATCAATAGCAAAAAATATCCAGAAAAAATAGAAGAAAAGTTTTCGACAGAAGACTACGAAGAAGCTTTAATCAGATGTATAAAAATTGCACAATTTAGAGAATTCGGACAGGAAATAGAAAGGCTACTACAGAAAAAGAATTTAAGGAAGAACAGCAAAGTATTGAACCTAAATCCATACCTGGATGAGAACAATATTCTCAGGGTGGGCGGCAGACTAAGAAACTCAGATTTACAGACGGAACAGAAACACCCGATCATACTCGGCACACATACCCATCTCACGAATCTGATCGTAGCAGACGCTCACAAGAAAACCTTACATGGTGGAATACAGCTCATGCTTTGTTACCTTAGATCTAAATATTGGATCATCCACGCCAAGAATGCAGTGAAGGCATATATTCACAAATGCTTAATCTGTGCTCGTCAACGAGCCGTTACGCGAACACAGATAATGGGTGACCTACCGAAGGTCCGTGTTACTCAAGCACGACCTTTCCTCCACAGCGGAGTCGATTTTGCTGGTCCTTTGCAAGTTTTAATGTCAAAGGGCAGAGGTGCAAAGTCAAACAAAGCCTACATCGCCGTCTTTATTTGCATGGCTACAAAAGCCATACACTTAGAGCTGGTAGGAGATCTCACGTCCGAATCTTTTATCGGCGCATTTCATAGATTTGTCGCCAGAAGAGGAAAATGTACACATATTTGGAGCGACCAAGGCCGAAACTTCATCGGTGCTAATAAAGAACTAGCGGAAGCATTCAAAGAAGCCTGTTTAGAGTTACCTGGAGACATGGCTGATATCTTATCAAAAGACGGAACCCAGTGGCACAACATTCCTGCCTATAGCCCAAATTTTGGAGGACTATGGGAATCCGGAGTCAAATCCACGAAATACCACCTGAAAAGAATCCTGACCAAAAACCTGACCTTTGAAGAGATGACAACAACCTTATGTCAAATTGAATCATGTTTGAATTCGCGTCCTCTCGTTCCCATTGATGCTTCTGACCCCGACGTTATTGACCCCCTCACTCCCGGTCATTTTTTGATAGGCGAAGCCCCTGTTATAATCCCTAGCCCTGATCTACGCAATGTTAACGTCAACACACTCTCACGTTGGCAATACACCCAGAAGTTGGTAAGAGATTTCTGGCATCGTTGGCAGTCAGAATTCATAACGAGACTCCAAGAACGACCCAAATGGATGAAACGTGAGAAGGAACTAGAACCTGGTGACATTGTTATAGTTAAAGAAGATGGTTTACCCCCCGGTAAATGGTCCCTCGGTCGTATAACTCACAAACATGTCGGTCCAGACGGTAACACGCGAGTCTATAGTTTGAAGTGTCGTGGTGAGATTATAAAACGCACAAATGCACGTTTATGCGAACTACCTATAGATAGGAGTGATTAGTTTTAGTATAACTGCATGTTATTCATTAACGGTTACCTAACCTTTTTTTTGTATCGTTTCAAGTCCCATGAATAGATATATTTTTTGTTCAATTTTATAGCTTGCTACTCATGTTATTTTACGGTAAGATACCTACTAAATTGTTACCTTTTTTATTTCATTCGATTCTCTTAGAACAAAGTACCTAGTTTGTGAACTTATCATTGGTATGTGAAAGTAGGTAGGTATGTAATCAAAACATTGTTATTCGAGTAAAATCATTTATTTTCAAATATGTACAAATAAAGCTAATGTTAGTACCTATGTAGGTAGTTACTTCTCAATACGTAAAGTATAATTTTGTTGATTATCTTCAGTTTAGAAAAGACTATTGTCTTTGGTGGGCGGCATGTTATGTTGTTTTCTATTTAGTCTATAGTTATGCAAATGTCGCCTAATTTAACTCCGATCTGCAAGTGTACCTGCCTTCATACCAGTCGCAAATAAACCATTCATACGCACGGTCGCTTTTGTTTTCACTCAGATAGGAACAAAATCATAATAGACCTTATAGACCTCAACATTACTATTTAATTTTATGTTTCTATTAATATAGTTAAATATTTGTGATTCATATTAGTTGCTATTAAAGGAATTTTTAAAAATAAAATTTATCAAACTCGAAGCTTTTTGTTTATGTGTCAGGTTTTATCGGGCAAAATTTTTTGTAACAAGGCAAAGTTTATGTATTCTAGAACATGTTTATGAAAAAAAAACTTGCGCGTAGTTGCGCCTTTTTTTTTAAGACTAAGAGATAAAGTATGCTAAAAAATATTGAATTTTGAGAATGTTCTAAAGGTTGTAAGTTTTAATTCCAGAATCACGTTACGTGGAAACAAAGGCAAGCACAGAGAAGACTAAAAGTGAATCAGAATCGGAAGAAATTAAAAACATAGAAGAAGAAAAAGAAATAGAGTTTGAAGACGGATCTGACTAAAAAAATGTGTTTTTAATTGATGTTAGTTTTAATATTTTGCCAAATAAAAGGTACTTTTGCATCTAAATGGTCTTTCTAATCAATTTTGAGCATAAAAATGCCTTCATTATATTTTGGCCAGAAATTTGATATAAATACTCCACTGTGCGCCGCCCGCCACCCGCGCGACGCGGCCCACTCGTGTTGGTAACCATGGCGAACATGGTTTTGTGTCACTGCGGCGCAAGTTGTTGCTACACAACCGAACGGAGCAAAGCAACAACGTCGAAAAAACATTACTTTACCCAGTCTTCATTTTGTGAACTCGTTCCTAGTCCAGTAGGCTTATAGTTTTGATAAAAAAGTTATTATATTGTTTCACGCTGCCATACAGACGATGGCAGTCCTAAAGGTAAGACTCTAATCGTTCTCATTCATAGTGCACGATTCTTTTACTGATGACTGATGAGTAGAAAGAAGGGGAAAGTCTTAGCTCGGAGTGGGGCGTTAGGTAGAAAAAAAATTAGGCACTAAACTAAATGTTGTTCCAGGTATTCAAATGCTATGGCTGCTGGTGCCCATAGTGATCTCATATCTCCGCTCAAGCTCGGAGCTGGCTCGCGCGGCGCCGCACGTTCGCGGCCTTCACGAGTTCGCGCTGCAGTGGCTCACACGCATTGGACCTAAGCATCCTCAGGTACGGCGTAGATAGATCGTTTTAACTGCTTTCACAGTACAGTTGGTAGTAGCCCTGCCTTCTGGAAAGAAGGAAGAAAGAAAGAAGAAAAATATTGACCTTAAGAATTAAATTACAATAATTTTGGGTACTGCATGCCCTCCTGTAGGCACATAAAACATAAAAAAGACAAAAAATTAAGTTAATTAAACGTAAAAAGTTATACAACTTATATTTAGAACATGTAGGTATGTGCAATACCTACCTGTGTGTAGTATCTGTTGCACCGTGGACCGTGTTCTGAGCTGGATATGCAAGTTCTGTCAACTATCTGGTTCCCATAGTACAAGCCCTTCTTAATTTGGGGCTACATTCGTGTTGTATAGAAATTAATGTATTAATTTTTAATGAATTTTCCCAGGAATTCAAAACGATGATGCAGCAATCGTCGGAACTCCGCAACAAGCTGGAGATCGCCGTGAAAGCGAGCCAAGCGAGCGCGCGCCGCCAAGCGCCTCGACCCGTGTTCCAACAACAGAACAGCCGGCCCACTATACAACTGAAAACCGACTTTAGTGACTTTAGATAGACTCATTCATCGTATAAGGGCACTGGTGGTCTATTGGCACACCCGCGTTCCGACCCGGGTTCAAATCCTATTGTGACAATTCGATTATTTGACGATTGAGATTGAAGTTACTCTTAAAAATAAATTTTGCTATATAAATTATAACTTTTGAAGCTAGCATGGGTTTAAACACTTCGTTTTCACTCAACCCGTTATTGTGGTGCATGCAACTTTGCCTAAATATCGGGAGTCAAAACTCATAAAATTAAATCATGGTAAATATCCCATTGTTCATAAAAATAGAGATAAATTATTATTGTAAACGTAAGTTTTATGCACAAAAATATGTTTTTATCATTCCACCCAATTATTTATTTTATTTATTGCTCGCGTTTGATCTTATTTTTTTTCAGCATTTTATTTCTTATTTTTTTCTAAAATAGGTATTTATAGCTAAAAAACTGTAGTTGCGGTATTTAATAAAATTTTAGGGTTCCTATTTAGAAAGAGAAAAAACTGTAATAAAATAATTATTGCGTAGCAATTACTAATATAATGGTATTTTCAAAAAATTATATTAAAGTAGTAGTATGAAAAATACATTATTAATAATAAGATGTATATGTAATTTGAAATATTGTTACAAAAGAGCGAATAAAATTGTATACCTACCTATCGAAAGTTTTATACTTATGACTGTGATAACATAAAAAGCCCAGTTTGCCAAATTTTATATTTTTAAACACTGCCTTATATTCCCAAATCGAGTGGCTAATTTTGTAGAAATCTCTCATGTAAAACGAAGCGTTTTGCAAATTTTACTTTCATAAATTGACAATGTGTACAATTCCTTTAATAAGATATTAACATAGCTTTAAGTTCAGTCAATAACGTGTATTTTAACGACTATTTAATAAAATTATTTTAATCTCAAATTGTTTTTTTCTTTTCACTGGCTTCTCAGTTCAGTTTGAGCTCTGCCTTCTGCGCAGTAGGTCGTGGGTTCGTTCCCCACCGAGAACAAATATTTGTGTGGTGAACGCAGATGTTTGTTCTCTGGATGGGTGTTATAATGTATTCTAAGTATGTATACTTATACAAAAAAACGTTTCTACGTATTATATCAGCTATCTGGCTCCCACAGTACAAACTCTGCTTAATTTGGGGCTAGATAGTGTTGTGTGGATTGTCCACAGTATTTGTTTATTATTATTTAAAATGATTCTCGAAAGACGACACGACCCAAAATACCAAACTTAAGACGCCCACCCGATGGACCGACGACATCGATCGCGAAAAGTTGGTGGTTGGAGAGGGTGCGCGAAAATCGGTTTTTCCTGAAAATGTCCTCAAGGAAAACCTACTTCCAAGAAGTGACTTCTTGATGATGCTGATATGAAGCATTAAAAGAAACATTGTTTACGAAATGTTTTATTAATTTATCATTTTCTTATCGTCATTTAGGTACATCAATAACCATCTTTTCACTGGCACTGTTGTCAATGTCCGTTTTTACTTCACACCCCTCAATTAATTTCTTCGATTTTCCTGAAACAAAGAGTGTGATAAGTCAACCAACATTTTATTGTAATGGATTTTAGGATTTAAGATCTTACAAAAAATCGGTAGGAACCAAGCCGTAGTTTGTTGCCTGTTCTTCTAGGCTTGGTTGCGTGGAACTGGCACCTAGACTCACCTTGCTTTAAGACGTTTCAAAGTGATCCCTGTGATACTATTGAATATATACAGACTTTGACTTTGGTCAGACCAGACCCTATAGTGCCGTGAGCGAGAAACTGTCTCGACTATTTTTACATCATCATACATGGTACATTATAATATGATGCATGAAGCAGAGCTTGTACGATGATGATTCGTTCGTGGCTATTTATAGATAGTGCAATCCACGAAGGCGCGCCCCACTATTCTATTCCTCCTAACCGTTTATAGTAGGTATATGTGTGCAAGCTTCCGTCAATGTTGAGTGTTATCGGTACACACTAATTACCTATGAGTGCACACGCACACTACAATGAATAGACTACGGTTCGCCGACTGCCGCTCGGAGCAAACTCCCCGCACCCCGCGAGGGGCGCGTCTTCGTGAATTGCACTATCTATAGTGCTGTGTGGATTGTTTAGAATATTTATTTATTTCATATTCACTTTTATGTAGGTATATAAAACTCGCTCAGCGAGAACTTGCTGCTTCTCGCGTATTGTCGGCAGAGGGACAAGTAGGGACCTAGAAGAGTTAGACAAACTTACTTCTAGCAAACAAGGGCGGGAGCGTCGCGACGGTCAGGTATCCTGTGTGACCAGGAGTGGTGGTCGGCCAGGTGCCCACGATGTAGCTCGTTTCACTGTTCGGCTTCTCCTCCACTGGCTTTTCTGAGCTCTGTGAATATGAAACAATTTAACAATTATAAAAAAATACAATTCTGCATAATGCCAATGGATATTTACAGCAAACTTAAAATTTACGAAAAAATGATTCTGGTTTGTTGTGTGCATTTGAAGGATTGAAGCATCAGTAGTGCACTGCTAGGTACATAGGGCACGCACGTTCACCTGAAACGTGCTTTGCCTTTGTGATGCAATGCAGATGTTTTATACAGAAGTAACCATTCACAGCTGGGACCTCTACTTAATAGTTTTCATAAAAAACTTAGATTTTAATAGAGAACTTGCAGACAAATAGCGCCTTATCTAGGTGATTCATGCATTCAAGTAAATTCGTTTGAACTTTAACACCAGTGATTCACCGTGCCTACGAAATTAGTTATGGGAACTAAAATAATTAATGTTGTTTTAATCTGCGATCAGTGATCATCCAATGCCAATAGCTAATGGTTTTAAAATATTATACTCGTATGATCAAGGACAATACGAGGACTTGCCTTAAGAGGGAATCACACAGGCGACTCTCCATACAAACGTAGTCCCCTATTTCCTCCCTGGATAATGCTTCTAGAGTATCCATTTTGTCTCATAAAATTATATAGGTAATTATATAAATATGACCCTCATATGATTTATATGAAATATGAATTGGAGGTGATATTTTCTTTATCAATAAGTTTCTGAAAAAAAGGAAAACATACGAGCACGTATAAGTATAGCAGATCTGGATTTTATGAGAAAAAATGGTTACTCTAGAGCAGCGGTACTCAAAGTGTGTTCCGTGGAACCCTAGGGTTCCGCGCTACCCCTGTAGGGGTTCCGCAAGAATTTAGAAAAAAAATAAAAATAATTAGTAACTGTTACATTGTTCTTTTATTATGCTTCTATAATAAAGAATACACTTTTAAAAACTATTGTTTTATTGTGGGGTTCCGTCAAGTATTTTGCTCGTCAAAAGGGTTCCGTGACCAAAAAAGTTTGAGAACCGCTGCTCTAGAGGCATTATCCAGGGAGGAAATAGAATAGGGGACTAGGTACGTTTGTATGGAGAGTCGCCTGTGTGATTCCCTCTTAAGAGTTAAGACAATTTTATATGATCGAGTGCAGATCCTAGTTTGGTAGGTAAATTGGGTGATTTGGAGAGTGGAAATGTTATTTACGCTTTCTTGAAACATTTCAATAATGGTTGTACCTATCTATACTTTTGGGTGTAATATAAGTTTTGTTTTATCAAAAGCCACCCACAGAAAGAAAGAAAATTTATTTATTTAACATAACATAATAATTTATGTAACTAAATGAGGCAAAAAAAAGTACAAACACAAATAATAGTGTAGGTTTTTTTTCTCTTTTCCCAATGCCTGTATGTTTGTACACCCACCCACTACTATAATCATCTCTCTCTATCCTCCAAGGTTTGCTGGTAGAAAACTCTATTTAGGGTTAAGCTCGCCTCTGTACATGTCCGCTTTATAACGTTTATCTATCATCTGTATGTGTGTGTACAATAAAGAATAAAGAATAGGTTCCTATCCTAATACAAAACAAACCACTACTTAGTTACGTCCCGTGACGCATGTTTTGCCAAATAAGGCCCTGACCTGACTCAGCTTTTGCCTTATCGGGGTATGAACCTAACACGCCAAGCAACGCTGGTTTTTAGGCAGAGCCTAGGTCACGCTAATTAAATGGCAACGCTGCAGCTATAACTACTGATACTAATAATTATATCTACGATTCTGAATTTCCTAAAACGAGGTGCTAAATCATTCAACATATCATCATTTAAATCGGAACCTACAATTACCAACTCATTACTATAGGTACTTCCAAGTTAAAAGTTATCTTAATCCGCGTGACGTAACTAAACGTGCAATATAAACAGTGGTTTATGCAGAGGCGTCTTTAGCCAAAAGGGGCCCGTAAAGCTTGATATATAGGAAAGGAATTTCTGTTTTCGACAGTTCGCGTTCCCTCCATTTCTTTTTTCGAATAGCCTAAAGGCCTGCGCACACCTAGGCCGCTGGCGATGATCGCTGATTAGTGAAACGCTGTCAAATTTAAAGGCGATATTTGACAGCGTTTCACTGATCGCTGACGCCAGCGGCCTAGGTGTGCGCAGGCCTTAAATGCTGGTGATCGTATGACGATTCTTACAGCAGCGTTACCGGACAAATAACATTGATCCTTTTCATTGAGCCGACCTCTTCCGTGTTAGGGGTTCCCGCTGTGCGAGCGACCGCCAAAGATCGGCTTACTAACAACTAGAAGGATAGTCAACCTTTACGACGAATGACTTTCTGTTATGAATTGTGAAATTGCGAAAATTGGGTCAGTGGCTTAGGCCCCTGATTTGTTGACCCGGGGGCCATAATGAACGGGCCCTAATGGAAAGACGGCCCTGGGCACAAGATGGCACGCAGACACCTGCCGACCGAATACGTGCTTGATGGTTCGAGCAGTCAACGGCAAAACTGCTTTGTGTATTTTTGTTTAGCATAGGTAAATTACTATAGCTTGGTTACCAAATAGGAAAAAAACAACCCTGCATAAATTCACGTAAATTTTGACGGCGCAGCTTCTGCTACAACCATTTCATCTATAGGCTCCTTTTTACGGAAAGATAGAGTTACTATAGGATATCGTTTACAAAAAAACGTAGGTACTCAGGAGATAAATTAAAAAACAAAGGGTTAAAAATACTAAGTAACTAAGTGGCCGCCCGCGGCTTCGCTCGCCCGTTCCCGTAACACCCCGTTCCCGTCACTTTTTCGGGATAAAAAGTATCCTATGTCCTTCTCCTGGTTCTAAGCTACCTCCCAACCAATTTTCAGCCAAATCGGTTCAGCCGTTCTTGAGTTATAAGTGGAGTATCTAACACGACTTTCTTTTATATATATAGATTGTAAGGATGAAACGGGTATTTATCGCGATTACTATTTTTATTTGTCGATGTTACGACCGTGCTAAAACACTAAATAGAGTCGGCGCCACCACTGAAGTCCACTAAACGCGGCGCTGCTGTCGCATAATCTTTATAGTAACTATAAGCATCTTCAGTTCAATCTACACTATTTTTGTACGTGATAGGTTTAGTTCCCGCTTCTGACGTAAGGTTTCAGTCGTGGTGCGGACTCTAATACCTACGGATAACTTTCGGAAGTAGCGACACAACTATAAATGAACAAAGGTATAACCCAAGTATCTTAGTTATAAGTTTATTGAAGGTAGTTTACAAATGCAAGTTTCTGAAGTATGCCAAGTGAGTCCGACTGTACAAGAAGTCAAAGGGTCAGGGTGTACTGTAATTATCGATGTCAAGGCTTCACCAGAACATACTCCACAGCGTCCTTCAACAAATATTATCACAAAATGATATTAACTAACATAGTCCCACGTCTGAATTACATACATGCCTTTGCCTAGCTATCTATATAATTCTTTGGTTGATGTTCTAACTGTCCGCACCAAGCGCTTTGCTTCAACTTTTATGTTGCGGACAGCCAAGGAGTGGAATTTCTTGCTGGCGTCTGTTTATCCGAACACCTATAACTTGGATGTTTTTTACAGAAGAGTGAATAGACATCTTCTTGGCAAGCGTGCTACACCGTCGATCGCATCATCACATAACAGCAGGTGAGATTGCGGCCAAACGCAAGCAATATGTTAAAAAAAACAGCCTAGCTTGTCTTACTGCAGAGCAAAGGCCTACCTATCTTTTATCCAGCTTTCTCGGTCCATTGCTAGATAGAACTAGGTTGGTAGATGTTGGTGCTCATGAAATTCGTCGCGTTATATAGCTCTTTCAAGCTCCTATTTATCTTCATTCATAAACTAAACGCTAGTTTCCCATGGGGGTAGGCAGATATCTTGACGACTACCCTTACAACTTTCTGCATTCCACATGAATGATGCGATGGACGCAGGTCATGCATAGTGCGAACGTGCCCTACGATAGTTTTACGTTCATTATCTTGAGGCATATCAGTGTACCGAAAACCACAACCTTCATACTCAAACAGCAACGTTTGCTTGATGGTAGGAAAAGGCATGTGGTGGTAGTACTTTTCTGGACGATCCCATCACAGAGAGCTGTACTGATGTTCAATGTAGATCAATTTCGCAATAGACCTAGATTTCGTAACAGAATGAACACACAGACCAGACAGATGTTTAGTCAAATACTCTAAATGACAGAGCACCAGGCGCCCGTCTAATGATAGTGTGCAAGATGTTCTCCAGAGATTTGTTATATGGATAAGCTTTATTGCTTCATATTGTTGTAGGAAACTTTCAAATAAGATGAAGAAAACATATTTTCGAAAAAACTTTTTTAGAGCTAAGCTCCATGGTTAGAACTTAGAAGGTCAAAAATTGGATAAATTTAATATCGTACACAATATTTTTTTTGTTCCGTTTTTGTGTTGTGTAAAATACTTAACGAATTTGGTGAGGACTTCGACAGAAAAATGTATAGCTGGATGGCTCAGAATCTTTCTTATATAGGTGAGGCCTACCTATAGGCCTATAATAGGCCTCACCTATATTATATTCCGCATGAAGAAAGATATATCCAGCAGGATATATCCAGCAGTGGAATTCCTTGGACTTTTATCCGCTCAAGTGCCCAAATCAACTAATGATGTCAATTTTAAGGAACCTAATAAGTATAGTAATGTCAAACTGGGCTCAACACCTACCCCTTTACCAACCGTTTATCAAAAGATAATCTTTGTTTAAGCAACTGTCATCTCTTACCATCCGGTAATGTCAAGCAGTGACAGGGCGAACTTTAAGCAGTGCGTCACACCTAAGTAACGCTTGTAAGTAAAGCCACTACAGCACAGGATAGGCAGAGCCAACAGAGCTGTGAGTCCATTTAAGATCTTCACCGCAACATTGTAGTTCATCTTAACTTGGCAGCTAAAAGCCATCCGTTGATTTCAAAGTCAATTACGGCCACGTGAGCCTATAATTAGGAACCTTGACAGAATTGTGGTGAAGATTACACTAATTCAACCCCGGCACAGATTACCTAGCAGACAGTACACAGATAATCTAGCTGATGGTACAGTTAGCGCTACGAGTTTATTAAAGAAACAAGGTTTAAAATAAACATCTCACTTAAAACATCTGTAAGATTTTTGAACCAGCGCTATGAGTTTGTTAAAATAAAATTGTTTAAAAGAAACATCTGTAAGTATTTTTTATTTATTTACCAAAGTAGTTTTTAGTCATATTCCACTGACAAAAATGCGGTAAATGACGATTCTTCTTCTTAGTCGTAACACTTTAATGGACTTAATCGACTGGCAGACGGGACAGACTGATTGTGATCGTCATGACAGGGAGAAGTGGCTCGCTTGTCAATTTTCCGACACTCTTCTGGCCCGAACACACCTAGTTCGCTGGCGGTAGCGATCAGTGAAACGGTGTCAAATATCGCTGTCAGATTTGAGATTTGACAGCGAATATTTGACAGCGTTTCACTGTTCGCTACCGCCAGCGAACTAGGTGTGTTCGAGCCTTTCTTCGGGCACATTTGTTGAGATTTACATCTGTGGCTGCCTAGTTTAGTCAGTCCATTCTCATGGGGACATGCCGCGAGCTCTGTTGCCGACAAACTCCCCCTGCACCACCAGGCGTTATGGAGACCTCTCACGACGCGACACGTGCTCAAAGAAAGTGAGAATGCACCACTGTGCAATAGATGATAGTTGCTGCTTGATGACGAGTTCTTGAAGTATGGAAATGTTGGTGCGGTGATACCCATGGCACCCCAAGCATTCTTCTTCATTTCAAGAGCGTATATCTTCCGTTTCTCACTCTCCCGCAAAGTCTACGTCTCGGCAAAAGTACAATAGAAACTAATCGGTAGTCTGTAAAGTCGGTTTACTGACGATAGTTGAATGTGACAACATCATACAACTGTCCAGTCCACGCGGACGCATCGCTCAGTCAAGTAGGAGAGATACAGATGTCGAACGCTGCCGAATGCGGAGGCCTATTGTGCCTCTTTGTCGCTCGTTCCGCGTTCTCGCTTGCACTTCAAGCCTTAAATGGGACGCCTCAGAGCGAGGTAACGCCGCAAGATGTTTTTCGTGCGTGCAGCCGGCTCCATCGAATTATAAGACGTTGTCACGACAAAAATATGGGAAATATACTAGTCGTAGGTAGTACCTACTTAGATTTAACTAGCAAGGTTTTGGTTGCTTTTGTGATGTTCCGATTCCTCTGTATTTCTTGTAAATGGCGTTTATGAGTAACAAAATATTAAAGTACCTACATTGCGTATTTAAACGAAGTTTATAAGTAGGTATGCCCGTTAATGACTTTAGACATTACTTCGAATAATTTTAATATTTCTTAAATTTACAAATTATGGCGATGACTGTGTACAGATTAACTGACAGTAGAATCTTTTAACCGCAACATGAACTTGAGATTGTGGCCTTGACTCGGTCTAAGTTTGTTCTAATCCAAAACGCTTAGCTACTTTTTAAACGCGTTTTCTGAAGCAGCCAATTTAGGTTTTATCATTAATTCAAATGAGCCGATGGCGTAGCTGGAAAATACATCATTTTTTAAGCAGGTTGTGATTTTAATTCAGGAACTCTCGGATTTACTACCAAAATCGGCAATCAAAACTGTATTTTAAACTAGTGTAATCAAATCATACAGTTTAAGCTCTAATTGTAGCTAGTTGTCTAAAATAAAATGGAAAATTCAAGCGCATCTTTGAGAGAGAGCTCTATAAATCTCCGCAAAGTCATACGCAACACACATTTTTCCCATCAAACAAAATACATTTCGTAAATCATGTCAAAATAATTGTTCAATTTGCTGCAATCGCGCGCAATAATAAACATACAATTTCTCGGTGCATTAACAGAGATATCAAGGCATTAACATGAAAAACGTAATGTCGAATGCAATGCGCGCGCGCTTGGCCGGTGCCCACACACCGCAATTACGTAACATAAATCCATGGAACGCGGGCCCGTGATCGATGGATCGCTGCCTTCGGACCTCGGATACAACCAAATAGACCCCCACTTGTTAAATTTATGATTTATTACGCTAACTTTATTTAGACCGTTGCATTTATAGCTCTCATTTCATTATAAATGCGTCAATACAATCTATTAAACAATAAAGCTCTCTACCTCCCGGAAACATAACAAAAAATAGGTAAACCGTTTTAGAACACCACAAAAACAGAAATTACGTTTTCTAATACCGATTAAACGACCATAAAGCCCAGATTAAAACATAAAACCTCCGCGCTGTCAACACAGAATTTAACCTCTCCACTGGATGACATAAACAAAAAAGGAAATAAAATTCGAAAAAAGAACAACGACCAAAGAGGCGCATTAAGAATTGAGATAAGAGAGATGGACGAGCACTCAGCGCGCGGCCAACTTTATTATTTATTGACACTTAAAATAATTACCGGCGGTTGGCCCGTGCCGAAAATGGGGACCGTCGCAGTGTCGAAGACCTTACCTACACCAAAATACTTAGGTATCGCCAGAATAAGGTCGAATTTAAAGACACTAGGAGTAGGTCGTAGTCTTCTTACAATAAACTACCAAGACTTTAAAACGTGTTTGAACAAACTAATAACGAGTTTTTTCACGTGGACGACTTTCAAACTTCAAAACTACCATAATCAAACATTCTACAGCTTACTGAGGTCATCATCCACTGGTGTTAAAAAATACATCATATTCCTTTTCTTTTTTCTTGATCCCTATTCGCAGAACCAGCCAACAAAACGACATTATCAATATCGAAGCCATACATAAAATGGACAAGTGTTTTTTATCATCGATTCATGTACCCTGTCGCCATAACCGTCCACTGGTGATAAACAACCGTACAGTCGATTTAGACGTTTATACGGAAAATAAAATAAAGAATAAGGAGTGTTGGGAGATAATTTGTGAAGTGCGTTGGTAGCGCTCGGAACTTGTAGATAGCACGCACGCGAGTAGCTTGTAAAGAAGCTAGTGGTATTGAACATTTAAGAATTCCTAGATAAAGGATATTATGTACTTTCTTGCTTGAAAGTTATTTACAGTCTGTAATGGCGGAGACTGGCACGTGACCGAAAAGAGTCAGATGGCGGTGGGTGCATGTGCATACACCCTGAATATTTAAAATTGGAAAAGTGTTTTTCATTGGTAATTTTTTTAATGACGGAGCATTTGTCCCAGTCTTTAATATCAACATCCTCTCATCTGTTTATGCAACCTATTAACAAACCGCAAAAAAAATATCAGCACATAATTTTTTGAAAGGTGAATTCAAATTTTGAACCGAGGATACGGCTTGACATAGAAGAATTCTCTATAACGTGGCACCTATAGCTTTAAGGCGCTTCAAAGTGATTCTTGTGATACAACTAAATATTTACATATTTTTTTTAATATGATAGTCTAAGAGGTCCAGTACTTAACATAACATCAATTGAATTGCGTCCACCTGTATTATCATCCATCCAATAGTCTTCAATGAAAGCTATTGAAAATGTGTACAATATATTTGCGCGTGATTCATGTGCTCTCATTACCGACAGCCTGACAGATGGAGGTATAATGGCGATGGATTTACGATACCGCCGCGTAATGGCGTAATCGGATCCCGAGACGAAAGGTTTTAACAGCTAAGCTAAGGATGTACTAAGATATTTATAATGTTCCAAAAGTTAAGAGCCTAGCGGTATTTGAACCCGCGACCTTCCCCTTGGTACGGGGCTGCCGCTGCGCCATCGGATCCTAATCACACTTGACGAATAACTCTTAGGGACTGTTCGGCACTAATGCGACATTTTTGGGGACATTATAAAAATCTTTGTGATTTCCTTAAGTGTAGTAAACTCAATAAAAATGTATAAAGGATGCACTGTTTCCATGGACATAAACATGTACATGAATGCTATTCTATTTATTGCCCACCCTGTTCCATTGAGCAGTTGTGATCCGCCTAAAGGTCTTGGTGAGTTTTTGGAGCATAATTATGATTTAAAGATTCCAGAAACCATAATTATACTGGCAGAATTCTTTAGATGTGATGGAGGATGGTGTAGAGAGGATGATGGGAGAACCCAAGTTTTATACTTTTATTTTAATGGTAAAAACAGCACTACTGGGCATCACAGTTTTGACAGCACATGTGGAAAGGTATTCTGGAAAATCTTGTGTCTCAGGATCAGATTCTAAAAAGTTAGTAATAAGATGTATTTAAATTGAAATCGAACCATAAATTCTCGCGGAGACCTACTCGTATAATGCAGTAAGTGAGAAATACTATTATTTGACTGAAAATTGGTTAGTTTGAATAGTGCTGGCCAATCCCAGCTTTGGAAGACAAATTGCGTACTCCAGCGGGTGCTGAACTGCTGATATATCACGCGTCCCCATCAGCCATCGGCTTCCGAATGCATTCCACAAACCAGCCTCGTCACAGCTTGCTGAATAATTACTACATTTTCCAAGTTAAAGATGCTATCCATTAAAGCATGCCTTTTTTCGCTTTCGTGACTCTTTTTCTAGAAAAGCTTAGATATCGATCTGTGGTAATTTTCACCTCCTAATATGTATTTTACTTGTGATATGCGTAAATAGATAAAAAAAATAGTAGGAACCTAAGGCAGGGAAGACGTAATAGTACATTATGATATAAGTGCGGTAAGTTGAAAATTACAGCCGAGGCGTTATTGCAAGCCCGAGCCGTAGGCGAGGGCTACAAGAAAGCAGAGGCTGTAATTATCAAAGCGCACGTATGTCATACGACGTTTTATAACACATTTGCGAGGAAACAAATAATACTCGGACTTTCGGACGAACTTACTTACTTGTAGTAATTACTTAGGTACTTGTAAAAACAGTTGGAAAAATTTGAACAATTTGTAAAGTTGATTATTACGTTGCCACCACAATGAGCTTGACTTATATTTTTGAGAAAGTTCCATGAAATAGGCTAAAAACACACTTTCTGTGAAAATGAATTGGCATCTTTGCTTGTTTTCCATAAGATGAAGTTTTGATACGCTTGTAAGTATCTATCGTTCGATTTTTCAGGCAAGAGGCCTAAAGTAGCCTTTTTCACTGCCTCTGAGAATTTTGGCGGTTCGAATTAATAAATTCATCATTACTTGACGACATTTTCAAACAAAAATAATACAGCGAAAAGAAAAAGCGCGCGGAATAATTTTTTACTTTTTCACAAATTAGCAAATTTTTTTTTTTTTTAATAATCAACAATCATTAGCTATTTTTTTTTTTTTTAAGGCAAAGGCACAAAAACATACTAATAGAGTAAATTAATATTTTTTTGTTTTTGTTATAAATAAATGGTATTCATTTATTGTTAAAATTAATTAAATTAATGAATAAATGTGTATTTTCTATATTTTATCTCCCAGAGTTTATTTTATTCATAAAATGTTTACCACAAAAAAATCTTAGCAAAAAGTTTTTATGTCAGTTTTCTGACATAAAAACTCTTTGCTAAGATTTAAAAAGGTACCGTTCGTGGATTGATAACCGTGCGTTTTACATTACGATAACGCACAAGTACGTAAAAACATACATAACGATATTGAAATCGGTGAAGTAGGAGACCCTTTATGAGCAAATGTGTTATAAAACATAAACAAATCTGAATAAATCGAAAACTGTCAATGTAGCAGTCTCAGTTGCCTACAGCCACATTTTGACAACGCTTACTTTTTCACTTGTTTTCATGAACAAGAAGAGATATAGAGAAGGTTCACCTGTGAACTATTGAACATTTTATGCCAGGGACACTATTAGCCTGGGAACACCAATCGCCACAGCCACATCACCAATGACCAGTGAGACTTATTCCACTGTCGGCAACTCACAACGCCAAAAATGGGCAGAGACGGCCACTTTTCATAATTATATTTTACGCCTCTGGCAACTCATGTGTGGCGAGGCGCGCCCTTGCAAAATATATGAAAAGTGGCCTTCTCTGCCGATTTGTGGCGGTCGCGAGTTACCATAAGCAACGCTTTAGTCAGCATATTACTTTACAGTAACTACAAGTTATTCTGCGGTGGTTACTCATACAAGCTGTTTGTGATTCTGTGTTGCTGACACGCGCTATCTCGCCACTCACTCATTGGCTTGTAATGAGCCCGTATTAAAAATTACACCGTGTCACTGGAGGCTTTTAGAGGCTACTTTTTGTTCGGTCTGCTTCATTAGGCAGGGATAAATTTACTGCAAGAACAAGAAGCTGCTTTTTAAACCTACTAAATAACTTTTTTTTATTTGCATTTTTTTCCGTAGCAACCTCTTGGCCAATTTTACTCAGATTATTACCAGCAAATTCTTGTACATACTTACAACATGTTAACTGGTGTTACTTTGTTGCATCTAAAGCTATTGTTTTAGGTTGAAGTTGCCATTCAACATTGAACGGGACTGCTTGTTCTCACTTTTTATCGTCAAACAAAAAAGAGAATTAAATAGAGGTAAACACTTGGCAAGGTTGTAGGCAATAAATATTGCACATCAGCTTTTCTGCCTAGGTAGAGCGATCTCTTTCTGACGCACACATACGCTCTATGAAGCCGAAATTATTTATTGCCTTCTACTATACATTGCTTAGGTATGCTAAGATGGTTTGGACATGTAGAGAGAATGGATGAAAGGAGATTAACAAAACAATTGCATCAGGCGAGCGTGAATGAAACTGCTGGAAGGGGAAGACCTAGGCGCATGTATCTCGATCAGATCGCAGACGTTTTAGAGAAAGGCCAGGTTAGGAGTACCCTAAACCGACGAGCATGTATGAAGAATGTTATGAGAGTGAATGAAGCGAAAGAGGTGTGTCAGGATCGTAGCAAGTGGAAATCCGTGATCTCTGCCTACCCCCATGGGAATAAGGCGTGATTTTATGTATGTATGTACTATACATTGGAATAGCTAAAGATATACCAGTACGTATGTAAGTATGTACCATCGCCAGGTGTTTAAAATCTCAAATTACAATCCCAACTCAAAACATAAATCAATTCAACCCATTCTAAAACTAACATGATGCAAAAAACCATTTAAATTTTTACCGCTCTATCTAATCACTAGTTATATCTACAAAACAATTACCTAATTAAAACAAATTGTTACAATTTCAATTATCAAATGATAACGTGTCGTAAAATCTGAGTTAGAAGTTTGGCACAGCTGATGAAGAAAGCAGCTGTGGCACTCAAAAATAATATATCTCTTTTGAAAGATAATATGCAATAGGTAAATACACCTGTTGAGGTAAAGATTTGGTATCTTTACCTCGACTAGGTGTATTTACCTAGGTGCAGATTCATCTTAGGAAAATTATAAAAGTCTGGTATGTAATTTCAATCTGCATTTCACGCGTGAGGTATTATAAAATTGTATGAAAATGACATCACAGATGAACTTAATGACATAAAGTTGCAAGCAATAGATCAGAGAGGTATCCGGCTTGAGGCTGGCTGAGGGTGTGGTAAAGCTGCTTTTTCCTAAAGAAACTACAAAGATTTAAGAATGTCCCATAAAGGGATGATCTCGCTAGGTTTGAAACTTTTGGGAAATTATGAAGTCCAAATAACGTGTTTTTAAAAAAAGTTGGAACGGAGTTGACCAACTGATATATTTTGAGCTGTAACATTGCAATTAAATACAGTGTAATAATTCGAAAAACGGTACCTTGCGCAAGTTAACTTAACTTTGAATTTCTTATGAGCTTGGTATAAAGATATAGCTTATTCGACAGCATGTGAGAGCTCTAGGGTTGTCTATGAATAAAATTATAATAATAAACACTTTTAATAAAAAAATAAATGTTATTTCACAAAGTGCTTGCAAAGTACGCACAATTTTTCCTACTAAAACAATGCAAATGCCGTTCGTTTCATTTTGGCGTAGGTGTACAAAATCCGACAGCCCTAAACGAGTGGGACCCCCCATCGAATCGATAATCGTATTACGGAGCAATTGATCGATTATCACTCGATTCGATTGGTAAATCCTATACTTTCACCGAGTGTGAATGTCAAATCCCAGTGACATTAAACTTGTATCGATTTCGAATCGGCTCAGCTCGGGGGTATTTGTATCGTTTTAAAATCCTTTTAGTTATGGTCGTTTGGACCCGAAAAGTGCCTGTTATGACAGTAAGTCGTGTTTATCTCTTAAATTATGCATGAATTGAGATAAAGTGATACATTACTGTAGATTGTATAAAACCTTACATCACATCACAGGTAAAAAGTTGACGAAATTTATTAAGTGCTTTATTGAAACTAAACTTAACTAGGTATATGGAAGAAACGGGTATTTATCGCGAGTATGCCCGCGACCACGGCTGTTGTAACATGATCGAAATGTCGGGAAATAATACAGGTAATCGCAATAAATACCCATTTCTTCTAGTTATGCCTAACGATCGCGTTAATTTAAAAAGTGCTGAAACTAAAATTACCTATATACTTACTCTTAACAGTAGGGAAAGACTACACACGTAACTAAAGCACTTTGTCGAGAAAGCCAGAGAATTTCTTGTTATATTGATGATCTAAGCTTTCTTTCGTTTGGGGTTACATGACGTGCGCAATGCGTGCCAATTATAATATTCCAGATTTTAATGAGCACAGTTTTAATGAGATTTTAAATTTACTAGTGTAATCCCGCATGGCTTCGTTAGAGTTTGACACCCCTTTCAACTCCATGAGCTAATAATTTTCAAATTCGGTTATTAGTGAGTACTTCAACCCCTAAAATCAAATATAGTATATATCAATTATATTCATCTATTTATGCCAAATAAAGCTGCATGGTATACAAGAATTCATTAACAATTGTTGTCGAATATTATGGCTTTAAAATTTAATGTTAATGACTTTCAAAATTTAATTTAATTAACGTTATGGTGGTAGATACGATACCTCTTGGTGTCCTGCTTTGAGTGAGGGAGTTTGGACACAGTTGATGGAAGGGGTGATCGTGGGAGGCATAAGTTTCTAAATCTATGCCTATCGCCTATTATTTACGAGATTTTGCCAAAATGTTCTTAAATATTCCAGAATGATCTAGTCAAGAATAATTTGATACCAATTATAGACTACCCGGGCAACACCGGGTTTCACTGCTAGTATATATACCTTCTATCTAACTAAACTAAAAATTTCTAAATATAAAAGTGTATTATGTGAATTTTTTCTACACACTCTACACTACGACGTGAAGTGTGCAACGAAAAATAGAAAAGGCCTAAGCCCAGCAGTGTTTATGTTTTTAAAGACATGGAAAATTTCCAACCCTATAGACGCGCTGGCAAAACGCAACGATAGCGCGTTCTAATCTACTAGTGGCGACCTCTAGTCTTAATTTTGGTAAACTAGAGGAACGACATTTTTTTATAATAAATATCTGGTTAAAGATTCTTTATTTCTCATAAGAATTACATTCACTTACTGAGAATAAATCTAACAATTTAATTTATGGGCTGCGTATGTACGAAAAACAATAATATTATACTAAACAAGTAAACTTATGCACTATCAAACAATTTTTATGGAGCATATTGAAGGTAGATTGAAAAAAAAAAGTACACAAAGAATAATTATTGTTGAAATATAAAGGTGTTATTACATTATTTTCGTATGTAAATTGCTATAATGAAAATATAGTAAGAGATATAAACATATTTCGTGCGTGCGTAAATAAAACAAATTAACTAGTACATTAAAAAATAATAAAAATATTTTTATAAGTCTCTACTCTACATTAGTAGAGAGAGACTCACAGAAGTGTTGGTGCACTTATGGATACACTTTTTCAGGCGTATTATTAAGACCATGAGGATACTACAGACAGACACCATGCAAAGTAATTTTATTTAAATCATAGATAATAAGTCAATGCATAATATAAGTTTAAAATAAATTATAGTTTAAAAAAAACTCAAAAAACCACGCTTTTATAGCTAATCGAACTAAAAAGTACAAAATAATTTTTAATTAGAGTTTCAAACCGTGGGGTGCATTTTACTTTTTTATTTATTATGTTCATAACTTTTTACTGTTTTCATAACTCTCTGCTCATAGATATTTGCAAGTTGAATAATATTGTTACATGCTATAGCAAACATAAAAAAATACAACCGAATTGAGAACCTTCTCTTTTTGATTTGAAGTCGGATAAATATATATTTTATTTAAGGACTGTTAGCCTTACCCCGAATACTGAAACGCAACTCAGATTTAAGCACGTCTCAAGCGACGAATATTTGACAGATTTTCATTGAAAACTGTCAAATATTCGTCGCTTGAGACGTGCTTAAATCTGAGTTGCGTTTCAGTATTTGGGGGTCAAGCTTTACTTAAACACTGATTATCTATCGAAAAACGCTTGTAAGACTAACCCCCGAATACTGAAACGCAACTCAGATTTAAGCACGTCTCAAGCGACGAATATTTGACAGTTTTCAATGAAAATCTGTCAAATATTCGTCGCTTGAGACGTGCTTAAATCTGAGTTGCGTTTCAGTATTCGGGGGTAAGTAATGAATGAGGTATAAATATTTCTGTAAAATTAGTTTATGTAGATTGTTTAAATTAAAATTTTAAGCCGTATTAGCGGCTTTTCAAAAATTGCCGTAGCGGACGGTATTTCACGTCCACATGGCGGGGTATTGGTAAAGTTTTCAACTAGCAATAATCGCACCTCGGATTAACCTCATTGGTTACGATATTGCCTCTGCGCAAAGTTAACAGTAATAGAAAATTTGGTCCTACCTCTATGCACGACCAGAACGCAACGATAGCGCGTTCTAGGACTGGTACAAATTTACTAGCGCCATCTAGTTGTGAAAGTTAAACTAAAGTGGCGCTATCACTGGTGGTACTGTAGCGGCGGCCTCGCTTTCCGATCCATAATTCGTGGGTTCAACTTCGGTTGTGCATCAATAAGTTTTTCTGTCTAAAAATTAAATTATGCTAGTACTGTCGAATATTAAAGGAAAACATCATGAGGAATCCGGTATGTCGTAGAAACTAAAAAGTTTGAAAACATTCAAACATTATTATTTTGACATTCCCTAGTTCCATCAGCAAGATGTATAAAAAAAGTTCTCCAGTAACTTCGGACTTAGGAGTTTATCTAAAAGAATTTATTGGGATGAACATCTGGGCATATCGAATGGTGCGAAAACGCTTGCACGTCTGAGATCTGTGAATGAGTTCGGACGCCGTCACGAGTGTATTGTATAGTTTTTTCTTGATCGTGCCTTCCGTGTCGCAGGTCGGCTGACCGTGTTGGTGATCACTGTTTATTGGAAGACGAGAATCGTAAAGACGAAAACGAGAATTGACAGACGTGTAACAGCGTCACGGAAAACTCTTGCCCTTGGGGCCCAATCGACCTCATAAATGCTACAGATGCCGCAGAAGCAGTTGCAATTTTTTGGACAAAGCAGAGCAATTTTATACGGTAAACCACTGCGTATTCATAGTAGTTGTGAAAAACTTTGCTATAGAGGTAGACACAAGTGATGAAGTGACGTACGAGAAAGACAAAGCACGGTTAAATCTAGCAACGCGAAATTAACAATTCGACTTATTTTCACCTATTTTCTTTTCAGCTTCATAGAGCGTAGTGTGTGTCAGAAAGAGATAGCGCTCATACGAAAGCAGAAAAGCCGATGTGCAATATTTATTGCCTACAACCGTAACAAGAAATTCGGATGCTGCCTTGACAATGGACACAGGCCAGGTCGCCAGTAGGCGGCAGATCGTGACCCTTGCCAGTCAATCAGTCACGGTGTCAATCCAAATCCAATCCTGAATGAACCGCGATCAGCCCCTCTTACTTACAATTATTTGTAAAAAACAAACCCGTGAAAAGATTTTCTCTAATGTTTTGTTGACCGTGTAATCACGACTGTTCGGGATGACTTATTTATTTGTATTTAGAAAGTTTTTCACTTAGGAATTGTTAATTGATTTCGATGAACTTTGCGGATATTCATTCGATTATGTAATTATTTTAGTCCATACTTCGTCGGCAGTCGACCGTTTAATTGGCCACATCGCCATATCTATCTAAAATGCCGGCAATTTGATACATATATGGAGATATTAGTCTGCTGACATACTCATAGCTTTAACATTCAAATCTTCATTTAAATGAAATTGGTTGTGTTGCATAACGTGTGGTTTTGCTACCACCTTGTTTAAGAAGAGGGTTTTAATCCAGCCGCCCCCTTAGTTGGCAGTGTAGGAAAAAACCCGCGGCAACTCAGCGCTCTAAATGTTAGCTCTACATATCTTGGCCGGCCATGCATTTCCTATAGAAATATTACGTATTTTAACCTTTTGATTTTGACTTCGAATAGACGTAGTGATTTGAGACCTTTACGTAAATCAATAACATAAATAATCGACGCACAAGAATTCAATAACATATTGGAATTGTTCGCGCAAATAGTCATAAAGATCTTCAAATCAGTTTTGACCTTATCATAACATTATGAGCAGTGCTTCAATGAATATGATGATTTTCATAGCAGAAGTCGGTAATTTCGCTATTTGTGGGGGTTTTTCGTTATTTTCACTGCAAAACGATATACCTACCTACGAAAGTTTATTGACGTTCGGATCCACGTTTTAAGGTACACTGCTCGGCAGCGACTACTTGATTGGAACTGTTTTCTTTTACGGAATAAGTATTTGGCCCATGAGTTGGTAACCATCGCCTATAAAGAAAACTATTGTCTCGTAGGTCCCGTACGTTAAAAACATGTCCTTCGATGCACTGCAATGCTTCCATCGACTTGAATCATACAGGTTTTAACTTTACCGGAACCTAGACCCTTTAAACCAAAACATAGCAACGATGCTTGACGGCAGAAATAAGCACTGTGGTTTCCACATTACCACGCAGTGTACATTCAATATAACTCATAATGTTAATACAAATTTTCGTCCATCGTTTTGATTGTAGATCCCCGCAATAAAGTGTTTACGCTAGACTAAAACACAGGTATTAGGTAAGCCAGATAATACCATGAATATAATCTATTGCCGAACATCAACAATAGAGGCAAATGAATTTATTTATTGCAAATCAATACACGTTTTGTTTTGGACGGTGATGTATTGATGAAATAATGTTTTGTTTTAGACTTATTGATGAAATTGCGCATTGTTTCGACAAATTGATTCTACCAAGGCTTTGTGTCAATCAATGCATGTACACTTACCGACTTTGAGTATGGCACATCACTCAAACACGGATACCTACTTATTAATATTCCTGTGAAAGGATTTGCATGTATCAGCAGTAAGAACTGGTCATTTAAAATTTTTATAATACCTTGAAGCTGTTTTCGCACCAGCGACTTTTATATCCACAAATAAAAAAATAAGATCTATCGAGTAGAGGTTATCACATGAGAAAGGTGCCAGTGTAAAAGTTAGTAACTGTAGGTGGGTAAGGTCAAGTAGATGCCTAATGTATGGTAGAACTTCACGGCCTTTTAATTGAAAAAGTATAAGTGCTAGCAATTGACACTAATGAAACTTGTTCTAAGTGGCAGGCAGTGATTCATATTCAATTCAAGAGTTTTAGAAGAATGCCTGGTTACTCCAAGGCCACGTCAAAGGACAATTAGAAAACCTCTATATAATATGAATGACTGTAATTATTTTAGACTTTAATTATACTTCTATATCAATCCGAGCTTTATCTAAGTTTTTTGGTTCGCAGCACGCCCAATTTTTGCTTATAAAACGGGCCCGCGATACAGAAAATTAAAAATAAAAAGAAATTAATATAAAACGGACAGAAAATATTAAACTAGAATGTCAATAAAAGTCTTTAACTCCACAAAACAATATGGAAATCCAAAAAGACATTTAAAATAAGGACAAAATATAGAAACAGCGTTTTTGAAAAACTAGTAAGACGCCAGCAAATAAGCTAGCAGTTAAAAGCTTTTCTCAGAAGATTAACGATAAATGAGACCAAGAGGTATACAATGGGTGACTCTAAAGTAGACTTAAAGAAGAGATGAATTGTCTGAGAAAGGAGTGAGTACTGGGATGACGAATGATAGGGGGAGAATTGAAGAAAAAGACATGTTGTGCCAACCCCGCCTAGTGGGTTAAGGGCAGGAAAAAGAAGTGCATGATCCCCAGAAGCCAGTGGAAATGGAGAGTTTTCAGAAAAGAGACTAAGTCCAGTCTCCCAGAGATTCTATCACAATGATGAAAGCCCACCAAAGCCCAACCCCTTGCGTAAGTGCTCATGCATGAGTGGTCTGTCACAGCAACACATTTCAATTACAGATGGCTGCCGAGATACAGCGCCCTCATCGCAAGTTACGAGACCAAGAGATAATCAACTTTAGGAACAAATCTATACACTAATATTATAAATCTGAAGAGTTTGATTGTTTATTTGGTTGAACGCGCTAATCTTGGGAACTGCTGGTCCGAATTGAAAAAATATTTTTGTGTTGGATAGTCCATTTATTGAGGAAGGCTATATAACATCACGCTACAACGATCCGTGCAAAACCGGGGCGGATCGCTAGCACATTTTATACGTATAAGAGGGGATAGGCTGACGAAGTTGAAAAGGAAAGAGGAGGCCGACTTTAGGCTACTCGTACTACGTAAGTAGACTACAAGTTGAAAACAATACCAAACTCTGTGTCGAAAAAATAAAAAGCATTGGTGGATTAAGCGGAACGGTGAAGTTAGATGACATATCATGGTGGAATTTGGAGATACATGACGAGATCTCTTCCAAATTGTAATAGAGTAGAAAATATAAAAAATAAAACCATGCATAATGATGGGTTTGTGGTAGTCGTTACTTCTCCATTAGGCAGCAAATAATAAATATGCTTTAGTTAAAATTCAACTGTTTATCAAATCGTAATATACATACGATGAAGTTGGCATTTCACAAGTTGTAATAAGTTTTTTTGAACTTAGTGACTATAGAAATAAGACGATCGAAAAAATAAAAGCTGTGTGAAAAACTGTCTTTTCGAAAAACATATAGTTTCGCAGACTGTCTTGTAAATTGCACCAATCTTAAAACAAGACAATGGGTACAAGCGGTTACTAGATCGGGGTCGGGGCGGGTCACGAACCGAGCCAGTTTTGGGGTCACAGGCTACCTATGAGCTTGAAAAGCTTGGTGTGCGAAATCTTTATGACATGAAGTATGTCGCTCCGGGCGCTAGTAGGTGCTAGGCAGCTGGGTGACAAAAGCTGGGTTGAAGTGCTTAGTGAATTGCACAAGGGCATTTAGAAGTTGTTGTCGTCGGCAAAAGTTTGCGACTTTCAATCAAAACATATTTCGACAGTTTTACTAATACCATAAATAAAAATGAAAATAGTCATATTATGGGTAATAGTCGGCAAAAATAAAAAGGAATGCTGTTGTCTCGTCAGAATACCAACGCGTAGCTTCCACGCAGTACGCACGCATATAGAACCACGAGACCTTTTTCAAGTAAGTATGGATTTATCAGGCGATTTTGAAAGGTGTTACGGCTCAGTTGGTGCCTTCCTTCTGCGCCGTAGGCCGTGGGTTCGATCCCCACCGAGAACATATATTTGTGTGATGAACACAGAAATTTGTTTTCTGTCTGGGTGTTAGATTGTATTCTAAGAATGTATTAACAAAAAAAAGTCTTCATGTATTATATCAGCTAGGTATCTGATTCCCATCATACAAGCTCTGTTAAGTTTGAGACTTTTTTTTTTTTTTTTTTTTTTTTTTTTTTTTGTTTAGTTTGAGACTAAATAGTCTAGCGTGAATTTTCCATAATATTCTATATATTTTATATTTCAAGGAATGGGTACCGATACCCACAGAGGGTAATGGATCCCTACTTAGACTCCTTCAACAACGAGTGGGATGGAGTGGACTGATGATCGGGGGGAGTAGAAGACCTTGGGGGAGACTTTTGCCCAGCAGTGAGACAGTTTAAGTTAGAGGATTTGTTTTATTTATTTCTCTTTTTCGTATTTTTCTTATGTGTGCTAATTCAGTAAACAAACGGCTGTTGAAAAAATCTCGCAACTCCTGAAATAACTAGGCTGGCCCCGGAAATAAATTCCTTAACACATCCTGGTATATTGTTCTGTTGAGTCAATCAATCATTATTTACGGATGTATTAATAATATTTATTAGCACAATTAATCTGTATTAGGCCAAGGTTGCTTTTGCATTGTCTCGTTACGGTACGACTTTAATTAAAATGAACAACTATTAATTTTTAAGAACTATAAAAAAATACTTAAGCAAACAATAATTTGTTAAAAAAATACAAAATCTTAATTTTGACTGTATTATAGTACTTATAGAGTAGTAGAGCTCTTTGTGTGTGGCTCGTCCGGGGAAGTACTACCACCATGCATATTTCTGCCGTGAAGCAGCATTCCTGTGTTTCAGTTTGAAGGGTGCGGGTGCCAGTGATATTACTGGCACGTGAGGCTGAACATCTGTATGCCTCAAGTTGATAGACGCAGGGCAGTGCATCGTAGAGCACGTTCTTGACGCGCGTGACCTACGAGGCAATGCTTTGTTATATGCGATGGTTACCACTTAACAACAGGTGGACCATAATGCTTGTTCCCTAAGCTATTTACATAAAAAAAATATTATAACAAAACTGCAAAAATCGATGTAATATTATTTTCATTTCTTTATGTAAGTAAGTAACTCAATTAAGAAAAGATCGATAAAAACTTTATATTTATTTTCCAGTTCATATGAAATCTTACTCAAACTGTTTAATGCATAATGTCTTACTAAAGTTCTGTACCAGGTAGCAATTACAGAATTAAATTACACCTTAGAAACCAGAGAAAGAAAGCTAATATTTTAAAATGTATATTCCTTACATAACTTATAGAATAATCTCAGTCGTAAGATAAAATAACAAGACCCGTCATGGATAAAATGATATGCAGTTAATTTGGTTGTTCATTAAACAATTTCTCAGGTATTTTCTTGTAATTGCTGAAGCAGTGCAATGTCTGCGCTTGTAACATAAACAGGCAACATAGTAACGTAGGTAGGTAGGTGAACGCGCGACAGCCTACACACAGGACTAAGGTTAAGGAGCCAGTCCATATGTCAACTTTCGTGAGCAGTTTGGCTTCTCAGTTCAGTTGGTTGAACAATTTCTTTCAAATATAACTTTTGAAACTATCATGATTTTTAACACTATTATTATGAAATAACGGGATATTTACCATGATTAAATTTTGATGAGTTGACTTCCGATATTTCGGCACAGTTGCATGCACCATGTGGTGTGTGTGTGTGTGTGTGTTGTTTCATAAAAATATAATTTCTCTCAAAATGTTCTCTTAATTCTCTCAACAATTTAGCTCTGTCTTCTGTGCCCTAGGTCGTGGGTTCGATCCCTGCCGAGAACAAATATTTGTGTGGTGAACGCAGATGGGTGTTATAGGTATTTCCAAAAAATATATTTAAATAATATTATGAGCAATCTGGTTCACCAACAACAACAATAACTGGTACAAGGTCTGCTCAATTCGGGGCTAGATAGTGTTGTGTGGATTGTATACAACATTTTTTTTTATCGTGTCACTGATTCTTTCGAACCAAGTGTGGTGAAAGTATTTATTATTATTGTTTTATTTGAGCCATCATTACTCGTAGTTTTTATCGTCAAAACACACATGAATGACAAGTAATCAGTTAAAAAAAACTTATAAGCCTGACTACTGCTGAACCGAGTTTTGTTTTTATTGTTTTCGCATGTTTGTTATCGCATAATTTCGTAATTTATGAGCAGATTTGAAAAAAAAATTGAAAGAAACCAGATTGGTCCCATAGAAACTCCATTAAAATGGAGTTCCAGCCCAGTTTCTCAAGTTTTTGAATACCGCAATGTTCGCGAATGGATCACCTCCTTTAAGTACTTACGATTAGATACTATTCCGATAACAAGATATCAGTTTAGAACTAACTGCATACAAGGAACTTGACCTGGATTCACTCGAGCACATGTACGACTCCGAAAGCACTCAGGAAAGCTTTATTCTACATGGATTATGCCTACGAATATTTGGAAAAATACCACCATGCAAATGCTCTCAAACGGTTTTTTGTAAATAAATACTTCTTTTTCTTATCGTGTCACTGATTCTTACGAACCAAGTGTGGTTTCGTGCACATATTTTCGAACT
This sequence comes from Thera britannica, assembly GCA_939531255.2. Lineage (NCBI taxonomy): Eukaryota > Metazoa > Arthropoda > Insecta > Lepidoptera > Geometridae > Thera > Thera britannica. The sequence continues at coordinate 4,692,289 of OW618042.2, read as the reverse complement.
TTTTTTTAGGTTTTACTATAAGCCGGTTTCCTCACGATGTTTTCATACACATACATAATACATACTTAGAATATAATATAACACCCAAATAGAGAACAAACATTAGTGTTCACCACAAAAAGATTTGTTCTCTGTGGGGATCGAACCCACGACCTACGGCGCAGAAGGTAGAGCTACTACCAACTGAGCTGAGAGGCTGAGTAAGAGTCGGTAACCTTTGGAAGTGTAACTTCCACTTTAAAAACTTGCGTCAAGGATCTGGAGTAGCTTACTACTACTAGGTAGCTACTAGGAAAATTACTAAGATCTGAGAGAGATTGATTTGAGAGGATCTTTCATGCTCTGCGATTACAGACGTGAGCTTTTTTGAATATTTTTATAATAACAGACGTGATTTTCTGTCACAATTTCTCAAGTTAAGAGAACTCCGGCAAGGTCTAATTGGTTCCATGTTTCACCCAGATCAAAGTTCATCACTTCGACTCAACACTTTCAAATGCAACAATGTGTTACACAATTTAGTACAAAGTTACAAGTGCGACCGACTGACAGTTTACAAAGCCGGCCATATTGTAAACTACGAGTGTGACAGTGACAGCTAACAAAACGTCACAATAAATTGAGCGGGAAAATAAAGCATTTCGCGCCGTTTCTAGGCCGCTTTGGAGACGTTGTTCGACTCAGGCGCACCATCTTGATACCGTTCCACTGTTCGTGGGAACACTCCACTCCCAACAGGCTAATTTATTGCCTAGAACTGAACTCGTAGACTAACTAAATCGTGGACTCCAGTTTGCGAATAAGCAGTGCAAATACTTTATGTTTTGGCATATCTTTGTATGATGATGTTTTGTAACTAACTCGATAGCTTTGAATTGCTTCTTAGCCATGTTTAGTAGAAATTCATGTAGCCGTTTCCACTTTTTGAGGATATTCATTTTTGTAAAATAAATATCCTCAAATGATTATGCGTATAATATGGTTCCAAATGTTCCGAAATAAATGAATTTAATTGAATTGAAAATTACCTTGTTGCTCTTAATCCAAATAAGCGGGATATAAGTCCGACAAGTCTTCTGAATGAGGCTTACATTAGAGGTTAGTTTGCTATTGAGATTTGGAGTCTATAGCTTAGTAAGCTCTTGACTGAACTACATGCCAGTGACGGCTCTATACCGTCTGCCGTAGTCTGCCGTGGTATCGTAAATCCAAATAGCAAATGAGAGCGCAAAAATTAACTGAAGTAAGCTGTCAGCGCTGCATTGTCGCGGTTTTGTAATGTTTGTGCATGAGATGCGGAATGGAATCTATCCCACATAGTCATATGCAATTTTTTTCTACGTTTAAAATTACCCATATGTACTTTAAACGTAGTAGTACTCGTAGTAACTTAGTTTGATAACGCTGAACGAACGAAATTAGCTAAATCATATTAATACATAATGTTTGCAGACAAATTATTATAAACTTCAGTTTAGAAATTAAATAAAAACGGACTTTGAAAATTGAAAAATATCGTAACTTTATTCCTTAGACATGGAAAATATACATTAATTTATAAGTACCAAGCAAGAACGGGGGTAATCAGAGGAAAATTGATAATTTTAATAATAATTTCCCAAAGTATCACGAGGTTCATTAGATTAATCATTTTCTATACCAATAAATGGCACTGAAACATATTTCGCCTTCGTGATGTTTGCTTAGAACACACAGAGTACGAAGAAAACTTTCAAGCCGTTCATAGAGCTGCATTTCAAAAGAAATTAATTTCCTTACCATGCATGATACGAGTACAATGCCATAAAGCAATAGATGAGAGTAAGATATAAGATGTGTGTCAAATGTTATATTTGGACGTACCTGTAGTAAAGATTTTTATAATGTCCCTAAAGTTAAGAGCCGAGCGGGGTTTCAACCCGCGACCTTCTCCTTGGTACATTATAAAAATCTTTGTGATTTCCTTAGTGTAGTAAACACTATAAAATCAATAAAAAAGATACCTATAGTAGGTATTTCTGACTCTCTCAGGGGGCCTCTTATTCTCAAATAATCTTGAGTAGGTACTCTTGCTTGGTTGGTACCTGTTTGTAAGAGTCGGATTAAGCCTTTGTCAACGCCTTGTTCCACTCTAATCTACTTAAGAAATCCTTTGATGGATTTGATTTAACATACGAAGTTGTCATCATCATTTTATCATCATACGTGACAACTCAGAAATGTAGCCAGTCTTGCACCTTATTGCAGTCTGCGTCGGGTGCCAACCCGACGCAGACAATGAAAATGAAAATGAAATGAAAATGTTTCTTTCTTCTAGTATCTTCTATCATTCATCATCTTGTTACATTTCTTAAGTCATCGCTCAAAGAGTTAATAAATGTTTTCTTGATTAAAAGCGAGCTGTGAAGAGAAAAAAGAGCCCCAGGTAGCATCTATCCAAGTGTCGTCAACGACATTCTTACTCATCGGATGCGCTTGCGCAACAGAAGAAGCCACGCTTTGTATATGATCCTCGCTCAGTAAATCAGTTTAACCAGTAAATTGTAACTATTACTACTGGCGTAAATAAATAACGAACGTGCCAAATGATGCACGACGCAAACCGTACGTTAATCATATGCACAATACTGCCGTGGCTTGGGGAGTTGAGATGAGGAGATGTCTGGTTTAGTTTCGACATGTTCGGTAAGACTGTGAAGATGCAGTTTATCATTTTGCCTGAAAACATGGTAGCTACTACCATTTCAAGCGACAAAAAGCTGAGTCAGAGCTTATTCGATATAATAATCTTTTTAACCATTCAGCACGGGAGGGGACTGGCTACCAGTTCTCTTGGTAGTAATATATTAGCTTCGGTAGGTAGGTACGTAGGTAAGTAGGTACACATATAATAATGTTGTACCATTTTCTGCCTATCTTCAGTTGTCCGTTTTGTGTGTTAATTTGTATTTGTCTTACGTATACTTACGCCTTTCTGTCAAATAAATAAACTTTCTTTCCTTCATTCTTTAATTTTCTTGTCTAAATCCCACTTCACGTGGGGTTGGCACAACAGGTTTTCGTTCTCCACTCTCCTCTATTAGATGTCATTTCAGAAGCAGTTGTTAAAGTAAATAAATTATAGTTTAAAAAACTAAAAAAAACGCTTTTATAACTAATTGAACTAAAAAGTTAAAAATAAAACTAATAATCAATTGAAAATTTATATTATTGTAAAAAAGCGTGGGGTGCTTTTAATAATAACTTCAGATATAATAAACTATTGATAAAATATTTACAACAATCAAAATCAAGCCCCCCACGCTTTTTGTACAATAATATAAATTTTCAATTGATTATTAGTTTTATTTTTAACTTTTTAGTTCAATTAGTTATAAAAGCGTTTTTTTTAGTTTTTTAAACTATAATTTATTTTTTACTTTTTAGTTTTTTTTTTCATATTTTTTTTTTTATATTATTGCATTGTCATCGACCTTTGACAGGTGTGCAAAGTTTGAATCAAACCTGATAGTTCAAAGTAGGTTTTTTTTTATTTTTTTTCATTTTTTTTTATATTTTTATTCATATTTTTGCATTGTCATCGACCTTTGACAGGTGTGCAAAGTTTGAATTAAATCTGATCGCTCAAAGTAGGTTTTTTTTTAAATTTTTTTATTTCTTTTCATTTTTTTTTATTTTTTTTTTCATATTATTGCATTGTCATCGACCTTTGACAGGTGTGCAAAGTTTGAATCAAATCTGATCGTTCAAAGTAGGACAAAATCGAGCTCAAAGGGGTCGGTTACATACATACATACATACATACATACATACATACATACAGGTGAAGCTAATAAAAGCGTTATAAAAAGATCTTGGTTAACGTTCGTCTTGACTGTCGTTATCAATACCCTCTTGTCCTTATCTCAGGTCAGTCAGTGTTTTTTCTTCTCACCCTTCAAAAAAGAACACAGCAATTCGAGCATCACTGCATTTCTGCAGAGATAGGAAAAGGCAGGTATAAGATTTGTTAACAGATTTTGTAGATTAAGCTCCCGTATCATGCATAAATCGCGCTATATTCATATTTATATTATTTTTTTCCAAAATAAAAAAATATACATTATGTGCGGAATTTTAACTAAACCTAAAGTTTAAATTAAAAAAATAATCAAAATTATTGCATACAACTAATTAATTAATAAATACCTATCCATTACAAGTTTCTAGTACCTAGCTAATTTAGTAATAGAATATGCCTACAATACAATTAACAAGTTGCTACAGTTTGCAACATAGAATCAGAAATGTGCAATAATACAGAACTACATAGATTAAAGCTACGTATGGAGGTGATCGAAAATTGTTTAACACTTCGAATAACAGAGATTTTTTTAGTTCCATCGGTGCGCAACACGCATACACAATGAAACAATAAAGTTTTTTGAACCAGTGTAGTGATTGGATTTTATGTTCGCCTCTAGAGAATTGACACCTATAAGATATATCTAACTTTGTTTAGATTAAATAGGCGAATGCATGCAGGTTCATAGTCTTGGAAATCTAAAAGTGTAGCGAAATGTACGTCTACATCAATGACACACGCAACACGCGCGAATCAAGCCGCGCGTTGTCCATGGTTCTAATACGTAGTGCTGCGTCTACAAACCTTTACCTGTTCTCAAATACTTATTTAAAAAGCTTTATCTGCAATAGAGTGGCGTTGTTAGCATCTACTGCATCATAGCTCAGTTAGGAATCAAAACTTTCATTATATTTTGACCACCTTTATAATTTTTTTCAGCCTTTTTACGGCCTTTGGAGATTTGCAGGGGATAGTTGGTTTCAATTGTTTTATACGTCATACTGTAATACTACTTACTGTTACTTGTACTGTACTGTATTGTAAAGTAAGAAAATCTTTGACGACAATATTGGAAAAATTATCATCAAAGTTTTGATCGATCACATTTTAGATTCGCGGATTTTTTGCCATTTTTGTCGGACATTCGGCCTACTGCACGATTTTAGGAAAGATTTTTTTTTTTTTTTTTTTTTTTTTATGTAACTTGCTGATGGAACAAGCATATGGCCCACCTGGTGTTAAGTGGTAACCATCACCTATAACAAAGCCATGCCTCGCAGGTCACGCACGTCAGGAACGTGTCCTACGATGCACTGCTCTGCGTCCATCAACTGGAGGCATACAGATATTCAGCCTCACGTGCCAGTAATTACACCGGCACCCACACCCTTCAAACCGAAACACAGCAATGCTGCTTCACGGCAGAAATAGGCATGGTGGTAGTACTTCCCCGGACGAGCCCTTCACAAAGAGCTCTACTACTACTAAATTACTACTACAAGATTAATGGAAGATGGTGATGTACAAAGACAAGCAAAATGATTTGGGGCACACTAATGACTATGCCCAGCAGTAGGACGAGATAGATCAGTTTCTTCAATTATAATAAAGGAGGAATTATAATGTAGACATACCTTAAGACGACCCTCGATACGGAAATACAAGCGTAGAGGAATAGCCGTGATCCGATTCGGTGTCGTTGGAAAGCAAATCGATTTCGCTATTTGTACAGATTTGCGTTGTTTTATTCGCATGCCACAAGCTATCATCTATAATCTACATGTTAACCATAATGGGTTGAGAACACAGTAAGATGGGTTCAAAATGGTTCAAATAAAAATGTTCGTACCGTACTGTATAAAAGTGGAGTCAAAGCGAGTATGAGAATGATTAAAATGAGATAAAGTTTGCACTAAGTATCTGATTTCTCTATAGAAATATATTATATATAGCTATACTTATTATCTTATAAGACCTTATAAGACCAGCGTTATAGTGGCGCTCGCTACTATAGCATATGCTGAGTGACGACCAATTTTTGTTTCATTTTTACTTGTATAACCCTTGTGTAATACTATTGTTGTTGTGTGGCAAAAAATAAATAACATTTTTTCATTTTGATCATTTGACTATAGCTATAATAACGTTTGTGTGTTTTGTATGTCTATGACGGCATATTATATAGTGTAGATTCTATGAACTATAAAAAATGGGATTGTTCAGACAACCACAGCTAATACTAAATCTAATTTTATCGTAAGTTCGCTACAAAAAATAAAGCAACATCCACATCTGTTATGATCTATAGCTACATTTATGACTGCAGATAGTAATTGCTCCCAAAACGTCATATAAAAATAAATAAAGCTTTATCAGATCTTTAGAAAACGACTCAGACAACGAGTTTAATCAACACAACATAAAACTTCTAGAGTCGTTACACTTACACATGCGATTGTAAAGACACAGAGAAATTTATTACAACTGGTCTTCTGCATGCAAAAATATTGGAATATTCCTTTAAAAATAACCGTTTCGTTTCAAATTTGGAAGAGTTATTTCTCTTGGATTTATAATCAAATATGTGAAAGAAAACCGGCTTTGAGCTTGAGATTAGTATTGAAAGCTAAATAAAAGTTTTTTTTACATGTTTTAACTAGGCCTGAAACGCCTTTCATATTTGGGCCAGTAGGCCACGGGACCACTTCTGTGAGGTCCCTAACACACAAGGAATAACTACAATACATTGTGGACAATTCACACACCACTATCTAACCACAATCTAAGCAGAGCTTGTATGATGGGAGTGATCCAGATAGATATTTTTTTTTCTGTAATGTCAGCTTTTAAGCGTCTGGTTTATAAGCATTTCCAGAAGCAGATCTCATCGGACCTTAACTAGTAAGCATTGTACCATGTTGTTAATTTTAATATCTAAGCTTTCCTTTTTATGTAAGCACGCCAACGCCATTCCTACCTCTAAGGTTGGCAGGTAGAAAATGCTTAAAGCATTAAGCCCACCTTTTGTACATAAATTTAAGTTTTTTGTGCAATAAAGAGTTAAATTAATAAATAAATACTTACTTAGAATACAATACAATTTAATAGTTATTTATTGATAATACAAAACCCAGACAGAGAACAAACATCTAAGAACTATAAGACTTTAAACTTACATCCACCGACTTCCCGATGCCATACCTATCGGAAAGAAATGTATTGAAAACGTACTAGCTGCGATGATACCAGGTTGTGACGCGGTCATGGCCAAACGTAAATACAGTCAATATTTTACAAATAATGGCGGTCATATAAATTTATCATCAACAAATAAACATGTCAGGTGTAAATGTCTAAGATATAGCCACATAAATGAAATACACCGCGTTTTATTCAATCACACGATATTATTACATGTCATTTATTTTTGCTGAAATTATAGGTGTACGAGGTATGATTTACACATTTGTAGATAAAAGCGTGATGTTTAACGGGAATAATTTGTAAGTTATTGCTCCTGTGATATGATGTGCTGTTTTGATAAGGACGTGTATAGTTTATTTATAATTCAGTAAATAAATTCTAAGTCAATATTTACAAAAAAAGTATATCAGTATTGCATCAGCAATTTGGTTCTCATAGTACAAAAGTAGCTCTGCAAAATTTGGGGCTAGATATAGTGTTGCGTGGATTGTCCACAGTAGGTATTTATTATTATTATACTCGCTTTTTATTTACTGTTATTTACAGGACAAACAGTAACTTATATGTTAAACCAGATTACGAATCATTTTTATTCAGAGTTTCATTCAAATCGGTCCAGCTAGACTCTACACTCTACTAGGGCCTTATTAATAATCCTGGAGAAGCGTTGGACTAGTTAATCCGTGTTTTGTCACATTTGTTCGAGTTGACAATTGCATGTCAATGCAAGAGACAAAACACGGATTAACTAGTCCAACGCTACGCCAGGATTATTAATAAGACCCCATCGGCCTTATTATAAAACAAGGACTAAAGATAAACCAAAGATGATACCTTAGTTAGACCATGGTTTAGACAAAACCTTATTACAAATCATAGTCTATCTCCAAAACCAGGGTTAAACTATGTTTGTATTACAAAACAATGACTAGTGAAGGACTTCATAAACCATGGTCTAAATAATATCCACAGATTAAATAGCCAAATGGGTATAAATCGTTCATTCCTTCTGGTGCCACACTTTCTTTTACGCTCCTCTCACACAAAGCTAAAGTCATAAGATCATACTACCTCGGTTTTCGTCATATTTTTTTCAGTAATTTTGGCACCTTCCCGATACCTAGGTACTAAAGGGTGCCAGGACTGTAGCAGGAGATATAGTGAAACAACACCATGCATAGAAGTACTTCAAATTGACCATGCGAATGAATTAGCGTGAACTCTTCTGCCTACAAAAGTTATGCATGGTAACTTACCTACTTCATGTCGAAACCTATTTCCCTACCTCACCCACCTACCTATTTCCTATTTACCTATTTCAGGGCTCAAGGGGCTTCCTCGAGAATCGTGAGACAACTCTTCACGCAATAAATCTACACTTTTGACGCCGAAACGTTTTGTAAATCGATATTACATATAAAATCTTCGTCACATATATCAAATGGATCGATTCGTTCACGCTGTCTACTAGGGCGCTGGCCGGTACATCTCCAGCACATCTAAATCTTCGAAACTCATCACGATAATATTAAAATTATTCATTTTCAATGATACCTAACCTTTTTTATTATTTTTTTTTTTTTCGCTTCTTTTGAAGCAGGCTATAGTATCAAGACCATATCACCTAGTCTTACGTATAATGTTGGAATTTTTAAAATTTATGTCTTTCGTCAGGCCGCCATCTTGGAAGTCTGATACCTAACCTCTAAACAATCCACTACTGATGACATGTCATTTGACGGTTTGACGTTAGACCATAGTTAAACTAGGGGTCTCTCGGGTTTATCTTTTAGTCATAGATTAAACCTGGTTTTGGAGATAGGCTATGATTTGTAATAAGGTTTTGTCTAAACCATGGTCAAACTAAGGTATCATCTTTGGTTTATCTTTAGTCCGTGTTTTATAAAAAGGCCGAGTCTACTTAGTTCCGGTTTAAACCTAGCCTAAGTCATGTTTTTGTAATAAGACCGCATGAGTTTAGGGCGTGATTGAGTCACAAACATCAACATAGTACAAGCTCTGCTTCATTTGGGGTTGGATAGTGTTGCATGGATTGTCCACAATATTTATTTATTAACCAAACATGTGTTATAGCAGAAACTTACAACGAAGAAGGCATGTCTTGAAATATAAAACTGAAGATCTACACTATATCAAAAGCTGAACGAAAGATGAAGTCCCAACCGCCTATATTAAGGTATCTGATTGAGACAGCGAGATCCAATATATCTCTTCAGGCGTTAATAGCGTAGAACTATCGAGCACCCTATTATTTTGTCAAGTTGCGAATTTATAGATCGCTCTGTATAACGGTGGACTATCGCCCTCGAGTTGGGTTCATTTGATTTACTATGTGAATGTATTTAATCATATTAAATATAAATAATATTGCATGGGATTGTCAGAAACAATTATAGAATTTACTAAGAAGGAAGTCTGTGGTAGGCGATATTATATTTCGTTGCTTAGGATTACTAAATTGTATTTTCTCTGTAAGTGAATTCGTAAATTCTTTTGAGCTAATAAACGTTTAAACAAAAGCATACTTGCTTAATTTTAAACGATCCCAAAGGCAATATCAAGAGATATTTATTTAATCAATTTACAAGCTCTTCTTCCTGCCCTTATTCGACTATGTGGGGTCGGCATAACATGCCTTTTCCTTCCATTCTTCCCTAAAGACATAGAAAATGTACTAGATAAGCAAAGCACACACACACAAGTACATTAAAAGAAGAAAGATACAAATAGATACATCGATACTGGAGAAGTGCGTCATGTTTTTGTGTGCTACAGCAGCAATAGGCCTATCATTCGTCATCTCAGAATCATAAGCTTCTTCTGCTTTTTTTTCTTCCTGCCCTTATCCCACTAGGTGGGGTCGGGACAACATGTATTTTTCTTCCATTCTTCTCTATCATTCGTCATCGCTGTTGGTACTCACTACACACACACAACAAGATTCAGCGGGATTCTAGATGCCAGATCCAATCAAAATCAAAATCAAAAGTGCATTTATTCAGTAGGATTACAAGAATCACTTTGAAACGTCTTAAAGCTAGGTGAGCCTAGGTGCCAGTTCCACGTGACCTGTGGATTCTGTTAAGCGTTTGTCTTCACACCCTGTATAACAGCATTTGTTCTCAAATCTTTAATCCCAGCATTTGTTCTCCCACCCTGTATACCACCGTTTGTTCTCACAACTGTCCTCTCCGATTAGCTCCTGATAGCGTTTAACGAAAGGTTAACCCAGACAAAAAAATTTGATGGCGGTAATGTATGGTGCCTGTTTCCTGCACAATTAAAGGATGCTGTGATTTAGGAGTTCGGAGGAAGTTTATTGCGAAGGTTTTAGATCGCGATTGCGGAACCCAGATTCTAGGGTATACGAGTTAGCGATGGGTAGAAATTGTGGTGTTCTAGTTAAGTCTAGAGTCATTAGATGGTTTGAAAGTTTGGTCGCTATCAATCTGTTTTCTTTTTGGTTTTTATTCCAAATCATGATGGATGTAATTAATATCATGAGTTTTTTCTGTAATTATTCTTCTTGCGTCTTTGCATCTCGTTAAAACTTCAGCAAATGCCTACCTAATTCTTATTCACTTTTGCTGTTCTGTCTCTGTTTGAAATCAATAGTTATGCATAATATGGTTTAGTTTGTCCGTAGCATTACTGCGCGGCCCTGGCGGAAGACCAGCGTTAGTTTAGTATTAGTTTAGTAATCTAGTATTCAACTTATTCAGACTGGAAACTGTGCAATTTGAATTTGCCCGTGATATTAATCCAGTGATAGCCACCTCAAAATAGTTCAATTCGAATGCCCCAGTTCGGTTCAATGAAACAGTGAGGAGGTTGCAACAACCGCACTCAATAAGTCCACACAAGAGCAAGTAACGAGCGATTTCACGGAGAGCATCCTTTCGCCACGCCTGTCGCTCGATCAATCCACTAGGGATGGGTGGGTGATATCGATACTAGGTATAAAACATCGATGTACCTATCGATATTTTTTTTATTTAAGCAGCCATTTCATATAGCGCCAAGCAATGAGATCAGGTACCTGATAGAATATATACGAGATATCTTAGTAAATAGTAATATTTATCACATCACACAATAAATATTATTCTGTGGTGACGAAGTATACTTCTGTATGATTTATATTTATAAAACGAATTAACAGCAAAATGTTCAAAGCTATATCAATAACCTTTGAATAACGAAGATGATTGAAATTACAAAACCATTTAAATAATCATTTACGGGAATGAGTGGATGAGACTCGCGAGGGACCGGAAAGAGTGGCGCAATAATGAGTAAGCCTACTCAGTGGGTGCAAACGGGCTGAGATGATGATGAATCATGCACGTTTGATACATTTGATTTGGATTGCCAAAAGAGTGGCACAATAAAGAGGAAGCCTACTCAGTGGGTGCAAACGGGCTAAGATGATGATGATGAATCATGCACGTTTGACACATTTGGTTTGGTTCAGTGCTTTGTTATAGGCGATGGTCTACTCACGGAAAAAGGGCCCGCCAGCGGCCTACTTGCGGAAACCAGTCCGTACACCAAGTGCGGATCAAAGAGCTTACCGATTTTTTATAGGCGATGGACTACTTAATCAGTTGGGCCGTATGCTTGTTCCCTCAGCTAGTTGTATAACAAAATAAAACATATCTCCCATCCTTACGCTCTGAGAATTGGCTGCGCTCGCGCATACGACAGATTTGTTGCATCACACGCGCGACAATACATTGGATCATGTTACACTGTCCTAAATCCCTTTGTTCTTGATTTGCAACTTCTAGCAGGGACCAACGGACTGTAGTGTTATTGTGTGTATTAATATTGTTATGAGCATACATAAAAACACAGTCCACTACCTAAGTAACCAAAGGCCCTGGGGCAAAAATTAAAATGAACTATTTAAAATCGTTAAGTCCGTATTCGTCGTGATCCGAATTCGACGTCTACAGGTGTTTTTAATAGTTCTTCTTCTTCTTCATTTAATGGAATCTGTCCATTTTGGATCAATTTTGCCGGTGTTGAGTGAGGATATTTTACATATATAAAATAGTTTTTAGTCAAGTCAGTCAATAGACAAGACGTCCTCCCTACCCTAATTGGCTTTGAAAACAAATGATGGCCGTTTTTTCCGAAACCATCTGAAACATTTTCGATCAAATCAGAATATCATATAAGTAATACACTTTCATTCCAACACTCTTCTTTCATGCTTACACTTTGAGCTAAGACCTCAAGTAATGTTTAAAATACCACCGAAATTACACAATAGAACTCAAAATAACACCAGAAAAACAATTAAAACGAAAAGGCCATGTGACTTCCCAAAATGACAGAAAACTAATCTTTTAAATATGATCTAAGGAACACTCAAAAAGTTAGTCAATAGAAAGTGACGCCCGTCCATTGGTCAGCAAGCACGCGACAATGTTTGGACACGCAGTTGGCGCGACAATGTGCGTCGATCGTTGATTAGATGCTATCGGCTCGCACGCGCCGGTACAAGCCCCGTGAAATTCAACGCGATTTATGTAATGGGTACATGGATTAATTAATGAGGAATTAGCTTTCACTATTATAGATACAAAAGTGTAAATAGATACAAAAGTGTTAATTATAAATTGTGGAATAAAGCGCCAGTAGACCAATATTCTTCTTTTTTTTCTTAATTGATGGCTTCTGTGCATTCCGACAATTTTGCAAATGTCATGTGAGAATATATTCCTTTTATTGGTGTGTACCGGGAAGTTTAAACGCTAAGAGACAAAGCCCTGCAAATAAATAAAAAAAATGTTTTAAAGTCTGTCAATAGACAAGTCGGCCGTCATTGGCTTTGAAGAAATGGTGGTTTTCTTTAAAACCATTCATGGTTTTATCTGAATCTTTGTATGAATGACAAGAGTTAGTCTTGACAACAGTCTGTTAAAGTCAGTATATAGTACAACTGTTGGTTCAACCACAATTTTTAACATCTTTTCTACATTTAATTCAGCAAACAACTGACTTTTAAAATCGTCGTTTTGATTATTCTTTTGACTTTGATAAACCTATCCTTAAAGGTCAGTAACCAATAAGTATTTAGTATACTACATCCGTGCTATTATTTTCCAATATTTTTATAGAGCATTGCAATGTATCATAATTATTTTTATACGGACAATTATATTCGATAATATAGTTCGATAATGGATTCACATATTTACGAATGTTGCTTCGTTTAAAATATTACAACATTAGGTACTGGCCATAAAAAATACAAAACGATTTTCCAGATCCAAAACTGTCGGTTCTTTTAAACAATTACCAGAAAAATAAACATAATAATTACAATGATACTCCAACAATGCACCCAGATTAATCTCAAACTGACAACTGAAACAACACGAGTTTTTGTTGTGGCGTAGGAATGACACCACGATACCGACTCATTGTAGACCACTGACAGTCGCTAGATAGAGTCAATTCGGTTTTATCGAGTGATGTATCACTCGATTATGGCATTCGATTCTGTGCTTTGAAGGATGGAGAGGCTGTAATGATGGCTGGTATGAAGCAATCAAATATTGTAGGTTTGTATTTGTACTGATCACAGAGATATTCAAGCATTAGAAAGATGGATTGTAGATACCAGGCTATTTAGTAGACCTAGATCTACTAAATAGCCTGGTACTTAGGTTAGGTAGGGTAAAAAAGATAGAGGAACTGTGTGAAAATAACATTTTTTTTTTTTTTTTTTTTTATATAGATAGCTAAGCATTTGGCTGCCATCACACCTGATGGAAAGTGAGGATGCAGCCTAAGATGGAGCATGCTTAGCCATAATCCACCTGTTCACTCTAGTCTTAAAAGTTCCCAAATTGTAACGTTCCGGAAATACTGACGGCGGAAGAGAGTTCCACTCCTTGGCAGTTCGTACTATAAAAGTGGAGCCAAAGCGCTTTGTACGAGAATGTGGAATATCTACCATGAAAGAGTGGCACTTGTCCGTGCGCCTAGATGCCCGGAGGTAAAAGGGTGATGGGGGTATAAGGTCGTGCAGTTCTTGTGCGCACTCCCCGAAATGTAAACGGTAGAAGACCGATAAACACGCCACTCGACGACGGTGTTCCAAGCTATAGAGCTTGGAGTCAAACAGCAAAACATGATAAGAAAGGAGGGATTACCAGCTGACAGAAGGGAATGCAAGAGAACATGTTGTTTGCCCCCACATAAAGAGGAATAAGGAAAGGAAGATGATGTTGTAGGATGTGCTTGAGTTAACATTAGACTACACATTGTCCTCCTTACTAATAAATGATTTTTTAAAGATATGAGAGACAGTGACAGAGCTTACATTGAACTTAGAGCAGTGAGTTACAACCAAGTAAAGCTTGTAAGTACGATATATTTTACAGCCTTATAACCAATACATAATTTAACTCAGTTCTCTTTTCTGAGTTTAGATCAGAGATAATTATAAAAAAATACTCAAGGTTAATTCCACGGATTATTAATCGACTAATATAACAACTGTTTATCTCAAAACTCTGCTTGCAAACTTCGATAAAAAACGGCCGTTAAATATTTGATCGACCGTGATCAGCCCTTAGGGTGTGGACACTGACACCTTTGGTCCACTTTAAACTAACACTTTCCATCTTTTTTCATACAACTAGTTGGGATCAGTCCTTAGGGTGTATACATTGACACCTTTGGTCCACTCTTAAAATAAGTACTTCACTTTCAATTTTTTTGTACAACTATAGCTGATGGAGCAAGCTAATAGCCTAATATTTAAGTGACGACATATTGTACCGCCATAATAATAGGCTAGCGTCGATCAGTCATTTCTGTAAGTAATGTGGGAAAGTGTACACGCCTTTGTTCGAAGTTCGCCGCAGCTGCGCGCGCATGCATAAATCATATCCATACTAATCATACCATATCTAAATTAGGATGAAAGCTCGTTTAGATCTTAATTAGAAGATTTATTTGATTTTTGGTAACAACTTAATAAGAGATACCTACAACACAACACAGTCACATTTAACAAGAAAAAAAGCCATTAACAAGGCATTACCTCGTAGGTCACGCATCCATCAACTTGAGGCAATACAGATGTTCAGCCTCGCATACCAGTAATTTCACCGGCACCCACACCCTTCAAACCGAATATTATACTTTAGTAAATAGTCCTAGAGCCTAACTCGATTAAACACGATGTGATTCGCAGCATTAATACAAGCATACTAAGCTCACCGACCAGTTAAATGGTCCATTGCCTCCATATTTGGGTTCCCTGGCTACCCAAAATGTATCTACATGGCTTGATCTTGATGTTGTACGAAAGGTCAGAGACCTATGCACGAGATAGGAAGCACAGGTTTAATGTTATAACTTATTTCGATCGGTTCTTGTATTTAGGCGTGGTACTGCTAAGGCGATGTTGTAGGGAATTCGGTGGAAAGCTCATAATATAAGTTTAAAAAACTTGAGAAATTGACTTCACGGCCAATCGGGGGAATCGATTTTGATGGAATTTCTATGGGACCAATTTGGAAGTATCAACTTTCAGATAAAAAATATTTTTTCAAATCGGCTCTTAGGTGACGAAGTTATGCTTTGTTAGAACAACCGAATTGAGTACCTCTTCTTTTTTTATTTGAAGTCGGTTAAAAATCATTCTACCTTGAAATGTATAGAGGTGATCTATACCCTATGACTTCTTCAGGTTGGTGATAGTGATGATGATAGCCTGAAGAAGTCATAGGGCGTCAAGAACCATCAAAATCTGGATGGGTAAAAAATTGGTCCAAGACTGGATTCGAACCCACGACCCTACGATCAGGTTTGTTTTCAGCCGATTGATATGTCGTATATGTAATGTGTTCGATATTAACATAGAATAATGCAAAGTTGACATTCTTGAATAATTGTGTTTATGGCAACTCTAAATAAGGAAACAGCATTAGAATCAGGCAATAAGATACAAATTCACGTGTGGTGTGTTTTGCTCCAATATAACCGACAACGTACAGAACAGAAACTAGACACGAGATTAAGTTAGTCAATTTATCTATGTCCAGCCACTCAACTGCAAGCATTCGATATTGCCAAACATGGAGTTAAGAAAACAGACCATGAAAAAATTTACTAAACTTTGTAAGAAAAGAGAGAGGAAATTGGGAGATCTTTGTGCAATAGAAGGACGATAAAAAAATGATTTTGATTTGACACACTCTCTTTTTTGCCGTTCTTGTGTGCCTACTGCCTACGTAGTGCTTGCAAAGCAGCATGTTTAATTGTAGCCAAAGACAGGCCGACAGACCGAATAGGTACTGCTTTACAGTTCAGCCATACATTTAATTCATCCTTAGAGGCTTATCAGACTCCTTACGGCTGCCGAACGATCCCTAATCCGTACGAAATCAGTCCTGCGAAACTGCTCATAACAATGTAACTTCATCTACATCAACTTACCACTGTACATTTACACACTGATCTAGTTCTAGATACCGAACGCTTTCGGGTCCGATATTTTGTTAAACGTAAACTTATCGATACGATCATCGATTATCGACAGATGTCGATTACGAGATCGATACTGTCGATAGATTTACCTAATGTGTACACGGCACTGACTTTGATGTAGGAAAATTGTTTTGCGCGTTGACGCGGAGTGGTTGAGTTATAGGAGTAGGAAGAATGTAAAAATTTACTGTATATTATAATAAAATCTAGGCTACTAGTCTAGTATTTTATATCTACCTTTGAAGCATATTCTAAATGTTATGAATCGATTGATTTGAATGACTCTCCTATTGAAATGCAGCTTTTACGTATAGATCTAAAATCAAAGACCATAATCATGATAAAATTGTATTTTATTTATCTTTTGAAAAGTTATTGGAATTGGAATATGCAAGCGAAATGACAACCATAAAACCGATTGAATTAGCACGTCAAACACTAACAATCTAAACTGATTTTAACACAGATATTCCGCGTCTTCACTAAAATGGTTTACACCCTTATTATAAAATAGAATTATATCGTTCTTCTTATAAAATTTAATTATATCCCCTTAGGGTATCCAGAATAGACACATACATAATTTACACAATGCCAAAAAGGGAAAGCGCCTTAAAATAAGGCTTTTACGGTAATCTACTAAGTAATACAGTCTTTAATATACGAGTTTATACATGAGTCTGGGTTTAAGCTAGCTTTTAAAAAGCACTACGATTTTCCCACGGATACTAAAGCCTTTGTTGCTAGACTTGCTCTTAGCAGAAGCAATGTTAATGTACATTTATCGATCGATTTGGTGTGGTTTGATTTACCTTTAGATACGTTATGATTTAATTTCACAAACCCAATGAATCGATATTAATCAGAAAGAATAAAAAAAGTCTAGAATGCCGGTGTCAAAGGTCGAGAGCAACTCAAAACGGTCGGCAGACATTTTTTAGTACAACAGTATAATAACAGCAGGTATATTTCCTAACCGGTAGCTAAAAAAGAACCAATTACACAAAGAAGTAAGTAAAACTCTAAATTAAACGAAGAAAACGTAAAAGATAGTTTATAAGTTAAAAATATCAAGGTGGTCATAAATAAAATATACAAGCTATTCGCCGTCAAAGTTCAAGACATCGATCACCATTTATTGAAAGCCATCGATATTCGTAATCGATATCGACTAAAGAAACATACCGATGCGCCTCACTCGGCTACTGTAAACGTGACTGCTTGCGACAAACTGCGCTGTGACGTCTCAGCGCGATATGTCACTGATATTGCACTACTGCCTCAAATTAACATACACTTTGATTTCTAAGCCATAGAGTTGAAAATATAATGGCAAATTAATCATATTTCAGAGGAGCGTATGCGCTGCAAATATGCAATAACAAAACTCTAAGAACTCAATATGTGAAAGAAAAGCAGCAAAATAACGAACAGTGTGCTTTGTGTGTTTAACAAAGACTGACTTGATTGAAAATTTACAAATCATTGACAATTATGATTGACTAGTATGGTCTTGCCAAAGAGAATTGCGGTGACTAAAGCTTTTCTATCCCTTTGGCATTGATCCTTAAGAAAGCTACTAAGTCTTAATATTCAGGACCAGCAACTCGCAACACAATAAATAAATCAAGCAACTGCGGAAATTCTATGGAAAGTTCTCACAATCGCTACTTTCGTAAATCTCTATAACACTACCGGAGAGATCAATTTATATCAATCAATCGGTAGAGTTCCCTACAGAGTTCCTTGGTTTATCTAATTTAATTCGAAACACGGCGACTAGCCGGTCGTAAAGCGGAGCTACATATACGAACGTGAACGAACAAGACTGGAACTTTACAAACGCTTGTTTGAAGACAAAATTACTCTCTAGTGAGCAGGTCATTTAGGTTTAAGATCTTCGTATAAATCCATTAAAAAGTCTATCTCTATTGTTTAGTATTTACAATCATTTTTTTCCG
This sequence comes from Thera britannica, assembly GCA_939531255.2. NCBI lineage: Eukaryota > Metazoa > Arthropoda > Insecta > Lepidoptera > Geometridae > Thera > Thera britannica. The sequence goes on along the minus strand of OW618042.2, from coordinate 4,673,743 downwards.
AGCTCTGTGGTTTATTTTTGGGATATAGATAGATAGAATAGTATTTTATTGCACACCTTAAAACGAACAATGTAAAAACAAGTAACAATAATTTTAAAATACATATAGTAATGTACAATAAGCGGTCTTAACGCTGAAGAGCGATATCTTGCAAATGCGTTCCAACGTTTTGTTTCATGGTTTAAATAAAATAGTAGTAAAAAAATCGTGAAAAACGAATAGTATGTTCGCTGTTGTGCAAACCCCTTAGTGTTTTGATCCACATCATTCCGTCTACATTCAATGTGAGCCAACTGTGCTCCGTAGTTTCGCGAAGCGGAGACGTATGACCTTATTCAGTAAGTACGTGAGTTTCACATATCTTCGTATATCCAATTATCCGCCAAATAGATGTGCTGGTGGTATAAAGAAGTCTGTCAATATTGAACCTTGGTCTTCTCCATTCACTTGAACAAACGGTTGTATGAGAATCAGTGCTTTTCGAAATAAATGCCTGTGTGGTTTAAATAGATTATACCCTTGTTAACAAAAGCGACGAGAGATTGCATTTTCGATTCAAGACCTTTACTAATTCTATGTCTAAAGTCTATGTCATGTCAGAGCTTATGGTTAGCAAACATTTAGAGCACGGGGAGTACTATTGTGATGTCAGTGCTATGTTACTTTTAGGTATATTGTGTATGTCACCGTATTAATATCAGGCCACAGCAAACAACAGCCCATTGAAATTAGCCAAGCCATGTATTGCTTTTGAAAGAACATACAAAATATCAAACATACGGACTCATTTAATTGGATAATACTGGTTAATAACAACGAAATAATCGAAACTTAAAAGAGATCAGTATCTTCAACACAGGATCTTGATAGGTAATAAACACCAATAGAAGATAAGCTTTCAATTAATGTACTCGCTTGTAAATGAAATTGAGAAAGTAAGATACCCGGAAAAATGGATGAAGTGAAATGATAAAAATGGATAAACAAAAGACAGGTGGAGCGACTGGGACCCTATCTGCCAAACCCTCATCATAATTTCAGCCCGGCATAACCCACTGCTGAGTATAGGCCTCCTTCATTTTCTGCCAGCCTCCTCTGTCATGTGCGTCATTTGTCCAGGTGGATCCTGCGACCTTTACGATGCCGTTGACCCATAGCGCTTTCTTCGGCCCGATTTCGGCCACTATTCGATCAAGGCTTTACTCCACCGGCCATCACCACGTCTAGCCAGGTCTGCCATAACCAAGCAAAGAAAATTGGTTATTACTATCGAAGACAAATTGGCTTATAGGTATCGCTATGACAAGCAATTTATGAGTTCATTATCCACTATTTTTTCATGGTTTTTTTTTCAATTTTACCTTTAGGTTCAGACCTAGATTTTACTGAACACTTTGATAATAAGCTGGGGAAACACGCGTTCAATTTTAATTTTAACATTATGTAGGTAGGACCGATACAATCAAGTAGGTGTTTACTTTAGATAGCCCACAGTAAGTGAAACTACACAAACAAGAAATTAATTTAATCTGTACAAGTATTTGCGCATAATTAATTGAAACGATGTTTCTTGACATAGTGGTTTTAGATTGAGAAGATTTATTTACGGTGAGAGCTTGTAGATAGGAATTATTAGTTTAGCGATAAATTTGCCATTTATCAATAATATGGTATTTATTTATCTTAGAACTTAACACCTGGCGTGATGTACAGTTTTATCAAGAGCCTTCGACAGAGTAGGCATACTGGAAAATAACCGATACATAATTAACATCGAGCTTAATTACATTGAAACAAGCTTTGCCTAACCTTATAACCTAACACATTCAAACATAATAGCGAAATCGACGCTTTACTCAGTTTTTTTTTTCATAACAGTTAGATGAAGGTGTACTTCAGGGTAGCACGTTAGGTCGTTTTTATTTCAATTTTTTTTTATTGGTACAATCAAAATAACGGATTTTCCCATGAGTCAAATCAAAACATCCGTGTTTCCAAAAGTGATATTGAAATACGAAATCTTATCCAGTAAGCACCGCTGCGTACTTTATTCGTTGATCCTGTCAATTACTCGTACCTATCGGCTTGTTAGCCTGTGATCGATCTTGAGTGGAGCTGGTCTCCTAAGTTAGTTAAGTTATGTGTAAGTGGATTAGAGTGAGGTCAGTAGATCTACAGAGCAATTGGTCTGAGCAATTGGACTACATGAATTCGTGAAAATATATATTACAACCTAAAATTTAATTTATCCAATTCGATAAATCTAAATTGACGCGTAACTTTAGAATTTCGTTTTTTGAACACGTATTTGTTTTCTAGGCCGTTTTTAAAACTGTTCCATTTCAGAATTATAGGGAAGACATGTCTTTTACTTGATTAAACTGCACACATTTATGTATAGTGAAATTTAACTGACTTTTGTTTTCTCAGACTAAAAGTCTCCATCGTATATTATTTGTACCTTATGTTTCAAGAAGGATAAGTCCCGAACTGCCACCTTTTTCCGCGCCACGCCGATCTCACTCTGCAATACCTCCATCGTGGAGACGTCTGTGAACCCTTGTTCATGCAGTATCAGGCAGGTTCTCTGGACTTGTTCGATGCACGGCGAAAATGAGCAGAACCTACCACCTGTAGACAAATAATTATTGTTATTAAAAAGTTAATTACCTACACTGACTTTTTGGATCCTAATTATATGATCAAGGTCGACAGAAGTAAGGTATAATCTTTGAAAGACTATAACTATGGTCTCTGATAAGTATGTCTCTTACAACTTACTCCCAGTTCATAAATTAAAGTTTCATTGCATATTTATCTACAACTTTAGTAATACATACCTTACCTACTCTTGGTTATATCGGTAGAACTTTCGCGATCTTTTCTTATGTAAATGTCGTCATGATTTTTTATTTACTCAAAAAGCTAATATTCCTTAGCCCTAAAATCTAACCTCATCATGTTATTTTGAACTGCATCGTCTCTACAATCTTTTGCGAAATAGTATTTCTTTGAAACTGTTTATTTGATTTGCTGATCACCTAATCTTGTTGGCATCTTAATCTACTTTATTTGTTACTTTCCTAATAGGAGTGGGTAGTAAATACGTATAAAATTAATTAGATTGTTTGAAGCCCACGCTTAAACGAAACTAGGTGGGTCAATACTGCGGTCAATTCATTAATTTATTTGACCCCACCTTACGCAGAATTCCGTCCACATTTTTGCCAGCCCCGATCCTTAACACTTTACATAACAACTATTAATTGACATTTTGCAATTGATTCTCTAACAAGATTGATCTCCATATTTTTTTTTAAATAAGCCATTACTTATTTTATCATCGAAACTGGTCAGCCAAAAAAGCGGCCAAGTGCGAGTAGGACTCACCCATGAAGGGTTCTGTAGCAATAAGTCTTATTTTAGAAGTTGGGGGGGGGCAACTTTTTTCCACTTTGGAGGTGTCTCTCGCGCAAACTATTCAGTTTAGAAAAAAACGATATTAGAAACTTCAACATCATTTTTGAAGACCTATTCATAGATACCCCACACGTATAGGTTCGATGACAAAAAAAAATTGAGTTTCAGTTTCAAGTATGGGGACCACCAAAATTTATAGTTTTTTTTCTATTTTTGTGTAAAAATCTTAATGCGGTTCACAGAATAGATCTTCTCGCCAAGTTTCATCAGTCTAGCTCTTACGGTTTCGGAGAAAAATGGCTGTGACATACGGACGGACGGACAGACAGACAGACAGACATGACGAATCTATAAGGGTTCCGTTTTTGCCATTTGGCTACGGAACCCTAAAAAAGGTATTATCATCATTGTTCAAGCTAAATGTAGTGAGTAAGAGTTTCAACAATTTAATGCAAAAACTCACACTCACAATCTACAAACATAGAACGATGTCCATGATTTGTATAGTTCTCCCTTCGAAAAGCATTATTGAAATCAAAAGCTCAGTATAATGACTTCATTACCTCAGCGAGTCTACTTATGCTATAAAAGCACGTAATGCTCAGTCCAGTTATATCATACTGGCACGCGATACACATTTAAAATTGGAACAGTTTTTAAATCCGACCCCTGCTGAGCTGCGCCCGCTCCACTCAGATTGGCAGACTGAGTGACGTTCGCTGTCCTTATTGGTCGATAAGATGTGACAGATAACAGGCCGGTAACATAAAAGAAGTCGCGTCGTTTCCGTAGCGTATCGGACTTTTCAAAAAACGGTTCTATCTCGACGCGCGGTCATCTCGCATCTATCACATGGGAATGAAAACATCTGTCGACGTTTGTCTTTTTGTAGCATTTTGTGTTTGTTCTTTTTGGATTGTGTAATGGCGAGGTCGATCGCCCCTGGCGCGCTTCAAACATTGTTAGTCGGTCGGACGGGTCCTGACGCGGGCAGAAATATCCTTTTAGACATTATCGACTCCTACCATTGTGATAGCCGGCACCGCATTGTGCCGGGCGATGGGCGATAGTGCAGCGGGCTCAACACGTATCTTTCATCTCTGATGCACAAATTGAAATTGTACTGTTATGAGATCACAGTTAACGAATTAAAAGGTAACATCGATTACAATGTAAGATTATGGGAGACATACACGTGCGTAGTCAGGAAATTGAATAATTTGGCTCCCATTTGTTCATACTGCTACTTTTAATACTTTTTAGAGTTGTAGGATAGACTGAATGAGAGGATAAATAAACAAAATACACGCTAAAATGATCAAATAAAGTGAAAATTATAGACGTCAGATGAACTTCAACAAAATAAGAGATACCTATTCAATTAAAATTTTCAATCCTGTTATTGTGGATACAAAGTTTTCAACCAATTACAAAGACCTTGTGCCTAATCTCATAGCTTTTTGTATACCTTACGTAGGTAAGGTACCTAGTGTAATAAGCTGACAGAATGGCGCCGACATAACGCCCAGTTTGGAAAGTCCCTCGGCCGACAATAAGGTTAGTCATCATATTGGTTGCAACACCGGGTCAGGGCACAGGAATGTCGGCTAATTGACAGATCTGTGAGGACGTCCACCTTTGGACTATAGACTCTATTTCTAGTTATATGTAAGGCGTTTTGATTGATTTACAGATACTGAAGTTTTGCTAGATGAGCTTAGGCACATAATATAAACTAAGGCGTCTTCAGTATTTAACAAGAAACAAAATTTTAAATCAAATCAAAATCAATTAGTTACAATGTAACTTAGAGACTAGTGTTAGTGATTTTACGAAGACTATAAAAGAGACTATTAAACATTTTCTTATCTTCTAAAACATGAATATCTAGGTTGTGAGACGTTAAGCTTGAGAACTGCAACTAAATAAGAGCAATATTTTAACTTTAGTGACTAAACTTGGTGAGAAAGCTTAAAGGATGCTTGAAAACCTTTGCCATGAAATGTAAAATGTTCTGAAAGTTGGAGAGATTGGTTTTGTAATTTAGGGTCCAATCTATCTCAGGAGGCAGCACTATTTATGCTGCTATAAAAAAGTGTAACTGACTACAGTGGTGCAATGCTAGCAACACAAATCACTCAAGCGATCGCTGAATTTAAAGAGAGTTGTAATTGTTTAAAAAAATTGAATATGGATTCAGCCATCACTCAATCGAGCCGTGTTGCTGCCCAATTCGTTGCAGTTTCTCCCCTTTTTTGCTCAAGTGAAGTGTAGCTTTAGTCTAGCAAAGTATAGATGAACGCAAGTACGCTTAGCTTGAAACTTATCAAAGGTAGCTTATAATAGAAGGTTGCGACACTGGGTCAGGGCACAGGAATGCTGGTTAATTGACAGACCAGTGAGGACGTCCGCCTGATTGGTGTCTCAGCGGTAGTTGAGCTGGTTCATTGTTACGTGCTTATATTTGGATAGCATTCAGTTGACTTACAGTCTTGCATATTAGTAAATTTAGTATACGAAGCTTTACTTTAGCTTCGTCTACTAAAAAATGTATTCCGTTTTTAGGGTTCCGTAGCCAAATGGCAAAAACGGAACCCTTATAGATTCGTCATGTCTGTCTGTCTGTCTGTCTGTCTGTCTGTCTGTCCGTCCGTATGTCACAGCCATTTTTCTCCGAAACCGTAAGAGCTAGACTGATGAAACTTGACGAGTAGATGTAATCTGTGAACCGCATTAAGATTTTTACACAAAAATAGAAAAAAAACTATAAATTTTGGGGGTCCCCATACTTGAAACTGAAACTCAAAAACTTTTTTTTCATCGAACCCATACGTATGGGGTATCTATGAATAGGTCTTCAAAAACGATGTTGAGGTTTCTTATATAGTTTTTTTCTAAACTAAATAGTTTGCGCGAGACACTTCCAAAGTGGAAAAAAGTTGGTCCCCCCCCCCCCCTCTAACTTCTAAAATAAGAGAATGAAAAAACTAAAAAAAATATATGTTGTACATTACTATGCAAACTTTCAACGATATTTGGTTTGAACGAGATCTAGTCAGTAGTTTTTTTTTATACGTCATAAATCGTAAACTGCAATTTACCTTTCGACGAACTACAAAAACCTTTATATTATGTTACTTGATGCTACGGAACCCTTCATGGGCGAGTCCGACTCGCACTTGGCTGCTTTTTTTATCAAAATTATGTGCGGAAAAAGCTGATATCCATCTGGTGTTGAACGATTAGGTCACTCCTGTCTCTACTCTGCCTGCAACATTCGCATTACCTCACGGAGCACTAAAGCAGAGCAGCAGAGCTTGTATTTGGGTTGATGACGATATTATAAATTACCTACCTACTTTTAAGTAGCTTAGGCCCGTATTCAGAAACAGTGCTTGAAGTCGAGCCTAAAGCATAGATTTTTGTCATTTTTCAAAAAATCTTTGCTTGAGAGTGCTTGAAGCTCGACTCATACTCAAGTACTGTTTCTGAATACGGGCTTAGACTTTTTTATCTAATTAATTAACAACACACTCACTGAACGCGTACTTGTGTAAAAAAATCTTTACTAAATCAATACTCTAAACATCGGTATTTTAATCTTATATTTTACTTTCGATTTTTTTATGGCATCGGCAGTTAATTACCGTGGAAGATAGAAAAATGTATGAAGAATATTAGGAAAAAATAGATTGGTATTGGCAATAATAAAGATGCAATAATATGAATTTAAAATTACAAGAGGTACAGAATTTCGAAAAGTAGTTCAGTAATTTAAAGATTGCATGAAGATCTTATAAAGGCTGACTTACATTTTGTAACGTTATAACTGAACGTTACGTAACAAAGGCTTTGTGCTGTAAATACTCCCATTCAATCACTTTGTTGTACCTACGAGTATCGTAGAGATGGGATATTGATTCAAGTGAAAATATATCGATAACTAGCTGTTCCCTGCCACGCTTTGCTGTAGCAGATATTGTGACTGACGCAACAAATAGATAAAAACAATTCTTGGTGCGGATTACATATCATGCTATAATCTCAGCTCGATCGGTGCCGAACTTTTTGAGTTTTTGAAGCGTACACAAACCAACATAACATTTTTATAGTAAGAAACCACGGAAGGTATGATACAAAGAAATCCACGAAGAATATGAGGCAGTTAAAATTCAAGACATTTTTTTAAACTTTGAAGTTCTTAGCTAAATGTCTAAAAACTTTAAACTGATTGTTTAACCTAATCGATTTTTTTTACGCCCAGACTTTGCTACAAAGAATATGAGGCAGAAAAAAAACAGATGAAATGACATCATTGTATCTATGCTAACATTCAACAGCCTTTTAACAGAGCACAAAAGTAAACAGGCTTTTGCATCTGTTGTAGATGATTTATATAGCGTTAGGGGCAACTGGTGATTACTTATGTCCCTTACTTACGGGACGCTGCAGTGTCTGGGACATGATTTTAGATGGAGTAGGCTTGCCCAGCACCTATACCATCCTGACAGCTTAATCGACCTAATCCACATGAAAGACATCATCAATACGTGCTGAGCTGACTAAGCTGACTAAGTGGATTTCCTTCACAGTTTGAGAGAAAGATTTAACAGAATGATCAGTTTTATCGATGTTTTCAACAGCCAACTCTACAGCCGAAGGTATGACAATAGCTCGCGTCGCGTCACTAACAATACTGGACAAGTCATTGATGTATTAGCGTAGATAACGCGGTGAAATCATATGTGCCCTCCAACGTAATGAGGTCGGCCCATACAAACGGTATTGTTCTTTAGATTAACCGATTAATTATTATTGAATGGCTGGTGAGACGCAGCTGCTTTGGGGGTCGATGCCTGATATTGATTTGGCAACGGAGAAATCTACTTTATAAACGAGTGAAGCAAGGGAAATTTATTTATTATTTATTTATGTATGTAAATTCAGATTACAATATAACACCCAGACAGAGAACAAACATCTGTGTTCACTACACAAATATTTGTGCTCGGTGAGGATCGAAGCGCGACCTACTACGGAGCAGAAGCACTACCAACTGAGCTGAAATGTATTTGCGGTGTCTCTCAAGGAACCTATCTTCACCTTTACCACACTTTACCCCTTTTCTTAGTAGGTAAAAGCGGCTTTCTCCTTGAATTGTGGCATCAATGCATATGCGCCGGTGACCGCGTGGTGCTGGGCGTCGTCGCTGGGGTGGCCCGCGCATGCGTCCGCCCCGCCCTAGCCTGCGGCTGCGCGCCTTTACAACCGACATCCACCAGGGCTACCAGGGTATGGAAACGTTCAATAGAACAATACATAAATATGCTCACGATACACACTAATTTATTCAATTAATATTGTTTTTTCCTAGGTAAAGCATACTTATACTGCTTTTACTAACTAGAGCTAGCTTATTAATAAATATAACAGTGATATTTATCTAAGACCCTAAAGCTTTTAGTCAAAATGTACCAGCTTTGCATTCATGAGAATGTAAAAGATGCACATAGGCTCATATTCATATTGGTCCTATAGTTGTAATTTATCTTAGCAGGCCGCTTAGTCGATAGCCATCTCTATTTGTCAGCATAAAAGTGACAGTGACAAAAGGCTTTTAACGAGCTAAAAAGTGTCAGGTATATGACTAACTCTCTTGACATTCCTTTTGACCAATTTATAATGACTAAGTTATTTTATCTAAAAATGTATTAACTGTTAATTGTATTATAAACCAGCTTTGACATTGCAGTGCCCAACAGGGTGCATGTACTGACCTAAGCTACCTCAAGAACAAATGCTATTTATTTTATATGCATGAGAGCAATTAATAAATGAAATGAAATGAAATATTCATAGTACCTATCTACTACTAATCCACATTTTAACCTCTTCATATAGTTGATAAAGTGGCATCCCTATCGCAGCTATTACAAACACACCACCTATAAGCCGAATGTTGTAATTTAATGTAAACAATCCTGGGAAATGGCGCGGATTGTGCTGTCAAACAAACAAACATAATTTAATTTAATATTTGCATTAGAGAATTATCGCTGTGAAATTTTACATTTCGAACTTTAATACATAAAACAAAATAATGTGTAGCTGACTCAATGACAAATAAACGCAAAGCTCAAATCATAGGTTTTGGAAGTACCTACATTATGTGGATCGTTAAGATGGAACAGAAGTAAATACTCTTCTTAGTAGTACTCTTCCTGCCGACGCTTTCCCTATAAATTACAGCATGGGGCTTTTCAAAAAGGGCGTTTTAAAGTATTTAAAGGGTCAGCAACGCGCGAGTGATGCCTCTGGTGTTGCAAGCGTCCATAGGCTACGGTAACCGCTTTCCATCAGGTGGGCCGTATGCTTGTTTGCTAACTTTGTTGTATAAAAATAATAATAATAATAATAATTCCGGAATTTTAACCTCTCAACTAAGTGATGTAGCTCTTTCACTGAAAACACCACGCAAAAAATAGCACATTTTTATCAACAATTTGAATGGGATTTTATTTAATATTTGCAGAAAATGTTAAATCAATACAGGATATGAGCTCATCATCGTTTGAGACAATTTTGAATACAGCGCCAATGGCACACCGAGTCATTCCGAACCAGGTCTAATACCAGGAAGGCATACGATCCAGGATAACGCAGTTCCCAGTACAGGTTCAATTAATTTAAACTGCATTCGTTAATTTTATTAATGCGACGTCCCGCTGAATCTACCATCGTAGATGCCATCGCGAGGGTCTTCTCATTTTCGAAATTAGCAAATGGATAAAAAAAGGCCAACCGCCAGCAGAGTGGACAAGATAAAGAAATATACGGAGAGGTGGCTGCGTTCGAGGCTCCAGATAACACCATTAACGCCGGGTAGGTTGCTGAGCAAAACAATAGAAAGGGACACTGATACCCTACCCATAACAAAAAGCACTAAGCTTACGACACTACCGATCAAAAACCAACTCTAACTCAGAAGGATAAAGCACCACTTTTAAAAGCCGTGAGTGTGATATAGGATGTTGGCGAACACATTCGTTTTGATACTTCAGCGAACGAGAGAAAAGGACAGTGCATGATGACAACGATAGCAAAATGAGTGGAGTAAGTTTTTCTCAGCCACCCAGTCAGCAACATAATTAATGATTCTCGTGTCTCAGACGAATTTATAAATTGGCTTTTATTCCGTTTTAACAAACTTGGAACACGCGTGGTAATACCGATACCCTATCTACGCAAACGCTAAATAATTATGGGAACGTAGGGGGCGATAGATTTTACGATTGTGCAGGTAAAATATGGATGAAGACTGTGATGAGGCAGTAAGATGATTCGGTCTTTGAAAGCGCTAACCAATCCGGAAGCCGGAAGGATTTTCTCAACTAGATGAATTTGTCACAACTATATCTTAACGCGATGAAGAAACAAGTGTTCTAATTCTAATTTAAGTTGAGGGAATATGGTCTGCACTGACGTCAAGCGATGGGGTGTATTGTGCGTTGTCCTCCTGCTATCCTCACCCCAGTCAGCCCAACTCCCTAAAATAGAATAGAATAGAATAGAATAGAATAGAATAGAATAATGATTTATTTGCGAAACAAGCACTTACACTAATTTATAATAACCTAAAAAGAAATCTTAAAACTACATTTGTGTGAAGCTTGTGCGTCGCAAAACGGTCTCTGACTCAGCATAATGTGGGCTTACAACCAACGCTGGTCTTCCGTCAGAGCCGGTCGGTGATGCCACGGAAAAATAGCGGAGTAGGACCTAGGGTTGATGGCAACAATGTTTCAGTGGACCATCCACATCTGTGTCACCGGAAGGTGACACAGATGGAATGGAAAACTGGAATGGATGGTGTTGAGGGACAAGACTAAATTAAAGGAGCAAGTCAGGGTTTATTTTTAACTAAGCTCTGATTTTGGCAAATTTGGCAAATTTGGGCGAAGTACTCTTTTATTTAAACTTGTACGAATTCCATGAAGGCACATGCAATGTCCAAAGCCCTATGACCTTCCAATCCAATGATTCAGTCGGGGGTGTGACGTGTGATTCAAGGTGGAAGATTCCACTTACCTTTCTCACTCGTATAAATCAAATAATATAAAATCTCCTCGTATTTGCCCGCATATAATAATGGCATATTTAGTGTTCGATAAGGTTTAATGTGTAGAGGTTGGCATAAATCGGCGCGCGCGCAATCTAACATCGCACCCCGCCCCGCCCCGCAAGTAACTCATTGCTATCTACCCCGAATATTGTTAATCAGTGTATCATTAGCTGAGCTTCGGACCTCACTATGGGAGTATTATATGTACGTTTGAACAGAATACCCATATCAATGTCTTCAGGTACCCCACCCAGCTTAGCCATGACTGACCTCTCAGCTCAATTGGTAGAAGCTCTGCCTTCTGCGCTGTGGGCCATGGGTTCGATTCCCACCGAGAACAAATATTTGTGTGGTTATGTCTCGCTGGGCAAACCTGACTGTCAAAAACACCGCGGAAGACCTAAGTACGTGGCTGGACGGCATAGGGTAAGACTTGAAGGCAATAAGAGGATGAGAGGAAAAGCCCAACACAAACCCTGCCGGTGATATTTAACCTACTGAACCATGTCAATGCCTTATCAGCGGCCAAAATACCAAATGTAGACAAAATGTTGACGAGACTTGGCAAAAGCCTTGACTTGGTCTACTACAATCAAAAGACGGCTCGAATTTACTTTGCCAATAAATCGCTTGTTTTTTTTTTTAAAACGACACGCTTTTATTATTCGTAATTAGGCACTAGGGTTCAGACCACCGGAGAAACGGCTGTAACTGAGATGGTGATCAAAAAAGAACCAGTGTTATAACCAGCTAAGAACAAACCCGTGTGTGCTGATAGTAAGCTCCTAACGCAAAGGCCGATGGGGGTCTTCGCGATAGCTCCATACCGCACGGCTGATATTAGATAAAGCTAACGGGGAGGCGCAGCTATAAATCCAAAATCGAACTAAACATACCTCTGTCCTGCTCTAGCAAAGGAAAATATCACCCTTTCGGTGGCATCCCTTTCGTTCGGTGTAGTTGGTTTGATGTGTTTTGATAGTTGCAGGTTTAAGACTTTACAACCTACGTATTTTTCCTACAAGGTGGTGGTAAGATGGTATCTTTTCAGCTAGTCAGGTGTTTTATGATGGTCTAACTATGGTAGCCCAAAAGATAACCTGCTCGTATTTTTTTGCGAAAGGCCGGTGCATCCGGTGAAGTAACTACCATGTCAATGCGAGAGCCGATGAAATAACTGGTACGTGAGGCTGAACATGAGTATGCTTCAAGTTCGTGGACGCAGGGCAGTGCATCGTAGGGCACGTTCCTGACGTGCGTAACCTAGGCAATGGCTATCATTAACACCAGGTGGGCCAGTTTCATCAGTTAAACAATAACAAAATAAAAAAGCAGCCAAGTGCGAGTCGGACTCGCCCATGAAGAGTTCCGTAGCACGACGAACTACAAGAACCTTTATATTATGTTACTTGATGTAACATAATAAGGTTCTTGTAGTTCGTCTAAAGGTAAATTATTGCGGTTTACGGTTTATGACGTATAAAAACCAAAATCAAACCAATTTTTGAAGACCTATTCATCCACACGTATGAAAACAAACTTTTTGAGTTTCAGTTTAAAGTATGGGGACCCCCGAAGTTTCTAGTATTTTTTTTATTTTTATGTAAAAATCTTAATGCGGTTCACAGAATACATGTACTCGCCAAGTTTCATCAGTCTAGCTCTTACGGTTTCGGAGAAAAATGGCTGTGACATACGGACGGACGGACAGACAGACAGACAGACATGACGAATCTATAAGGGTTCCGTTTTTGCCATTTGGCTACGGAACCCTAAAAATGCACTATTAAAAAGACTCTCCGCCCCTGAAGGATCTACAGATTTTCAAAACAGATTTATTTTTTCTAAGTGAAATTTTAAGGCATCAGTAGCATCTAAATGCAGAGTTTCAGATGAAACTACGAGCAATACGAAGCAAGTCGAGCACAGGCCAATAAAGTATTTTACAAGTGATACAAGAGTGTAGTCCAATCTGTGCGCCGCATCGCTCGGTGCTTTAACTTTATAAATACTTTGCTATTTATTTCTGGGAATCAGACGATCAATGTGTTGGGCTGGCCTTTAGATAGGCATCCGGGGTTTAATACGAGAAAAAGCCTAATCTCGGGTCATCGGCCGAGAAGCAATTAAATATTGTTGGGTATAGTTTTTTGAATGACTGAACTAATGTTTATTATTTTTTAGTAAGGTGAGGCAAGTGATTTTTGAATATTATTGCTAAATTATCTTAAGTTTTGTTTAGGTACTGGGCTACAAATCTTTAGTTAACGTTTTACTATTATAGGAGGATGTGTCCTAAAACAAAATGTAGGCGCCTACTAACCGCATAATGCGGGCGTTAGTAACGCATGCGGTAAAAACGCCCCGTGTGGGGAAACCTTAAGACGTACACAGGCGCTCTGAAGCGCGCGCTTTCGCGGATTATATCGAGAATATTATCGAGGATTATAGAGTCTCGAACACCTCTTTATTCTTCTTCTTCTTTTTCTTATCATGTCTCATGGTTCTTTCAAACCAGTGTATTAAAATGGCTTTAAGCGCGCATCAAAGAGACTCCTTATTCTTAAAACGCGCGTTAACAAAGCGCGCACTTCAAAGCGCCTAATGTGTGCAAGGTCCCTAAAGCTTTACATCGAAAAGAAATTTAATGGTAGCTAACCGCATAACGCAGGCGTTAGTATCAAAAGCGATTATAACGCCCCGTGTAGGGGAGCCTTTAACTCTAAATAAAAGAGTAGCGTAAGTAGCTAACCGCACAACGCAGGCGTTAGCCCCGCATGCGGTAACAACGCCCCGTGTGGGGGAGCCTTAAAGCTCTATATCAAAAAGTAGCGTACGTAGCTAACCGCATAACGCAGGCAGTCCCGCATGCGGTATTAACACCTCGTGTGAAGGAGCCTTAAAGCTCTATATCAAAGAGTAGCGTACAGTAGCGACAGCGCGACACCGCGCCTTGTCGCGCGACAACCTCAACGCCTTATACGTAGTGAGCGTGCGCGTTACGGACGCTAGTAATTACGTGTTAGGTGCTATTTGAGTCACGATTGGAAATTGCTAAATAAATTACTGTTAATGATATAAGTTAGGAAATTAATTAAAACTTATTAGAAACGTTCCACAAATAAATAATTGCAAGATATTTCGCAATGAAAACTTACATATTATAACATAATGACATATCATTTTTGTAAAGATCGCAGGAAGTCGGCGGATGGAGAGGGCTGAGAATCGTTCGAATCAGTGTTTTTTGGCTAATAATGATGACACATTTATAAATCTCCTTATATTCGGAACACATTTTTTTTTAATTCAATATTTACAAATCATAGGATGGCCATTTAAACTTTGAGCATTGATTATTTTAATAAGCTGTTATAATTTGTGAAAATAATGGAACTATCAAATATTTTAAGATCTGATATTGGTACATATATTGTTAAGGCACAGAAAGCCCTAAATATTACTTACTTCGATTGCCAATTACTCTAAATACCCACGCCCACTCAACAAAGCCTAATGAATCATAATTCCCATCAACATCATTAGACTAAGGAATCCAATCGCTTCAGGAAATAAATGGTCCCAAGCCGATTGCACTATTTTCTATTCTGTTTTCGAGAGATTATAGACATGGACGCACGATCATAAATTAAATCGATTTCGTTCGCAATATTGTCTTGAGCCACAAAGGGGTTTAAGCTTTTGAAATATAGAGTGCTCGTTCAAAATAGGCTGGTCAGTAAGTAACGTGTTGAATATTCTGTGGTTTAAGGTAAAACACTCGGTAAATCATTAAGAGACGTGCCAATGCCTCCCTCGAAACGGATAAGGCTATAAAACTCATTCACACGTTCGTCAACTAAACAGGTGGCTTATTAAAAACGCACCGCTCTCGATACCGGAATCGATTCCATGTTCCAAACGCGATTCAACTGAGTCACAGCACTGTTAATAGTAAATTGTTATACAAGGGCAGTAAGTGAGCTTTTGCAGAACAAGATCCTTTTTGGCGCCCGTGCGAGCGCAGCTCGCAAAGGGCGCTAATGGATCGAGTGTACCCGAGATATTTAGATGCCCGAGCGAGCAAAGCGAGCGAGGGCAAATATAGTTCGAGGGTGCAATAGCTACTTATGCCCGAGGTAAGCATTCTACTTTACATCATTCATGCGAGGTAAATTTTTAACTAGCTGATGGAACAAACATGTGGCCCACCTGATGTTAAGTGGTAACCATTGCCTATAGCAAAGCATTGCCTCGTAGGTCAAGCACGTCAGGAACGTGCCCTACAATGCACTGCCCTACGACCATCAACTTGAGGCATACGGATGTTCAGCCTCACGTGTCAGTGATTTCACCGGCACCACTCGAAACACAGCAATGCTGCTTTTCGGCAGAAATAGGCTTACAATACAACAATAACACAACATTTATACGGGTATGACGAAATGTAATTTTAATTTGAGAAAAATAAAATTACAATAATAATATAAGTATTATTATAATTATACTATTAATTTTATTAAAATTAATAGTAAAATATTTGTACCGGTAGGTATCTGCTAAAACAGTCGTAGACGCACACTTATGCACACATCTGTGAGCTACTATCTTTTCAGTAAAAAGTTTTCATATCAATTTGTAAGAAAAGAGATTGTTTCACCAAGGAGGTTTGCATAGCTCTTGAACTGTAATGAACCATCACCAAGGAGGTTTGCATAGCTCTTGAACTTTAATGAACCATTACGTATCAAGCATAGTGTGACGGTAAAAGTGATTTGAAAATGGAACGCATTTACAATGCACTGGGCTGCACACGCCTACTTTCACAGCCTCTTTGTGCTAAAGTAAATTCTATTTACTGAGCATGTATGATGTAAACTATGTTACAGTATCGATGCTTAGGATTAAATAGTGGTTTCAAACCATGGTCTACCTCCCGTGGCGTTGTCTCGTCGCTACATCCTGTCAATCTGTGTCTAGTAGCCTTCTTCTGCTTTTTAATTAATGGCATCTGTACATTCGGTAAATTTTGCCAATGTCAATCGATTATTTAAATAAATAAATAGTTTTTAGTCAAGTCAATCAATAGACCGGGCGGCAATCATTAGCTTTGAAGAAAATGGTGGTATTTTTCTTCAAACCATCGGAAACATTTTCGTTTAAATCAGGATATCACTTTTATTCCAACTGCTCACACTTACGCTACGCTTACAATACCTACTGTTTAGTCTGTTGCGATTTTTGTGCAATGTTCTAAATTCAAATTAATAGCATCGGCAGTTGCGTACGCCCCGGCATCTGTGCTTCGATATTTAAATTTATTCGTGTCCTATTTTGTGACTTACTTCTTATGTTAGACTTCAGTAGCTTATGATTTATTTTGTACTATTGGGCTATTAATTGATTATTAATAGGTTTGCGTCGACGTTTACATGTTTATAGGAAATTCCGGGCAAAGCATTTTATATGGCTAATTCTATTTAAAACGAGCAGACATGACAGTTAGTAAACTAATAGCTATTCTGACTTTATAATTGATTCGCTAATAAATACGAAGGCTGTGGGACATCAAAGAGACATGAATATTGATTTTATTTAGAATAGGAAGTAAGGTGTAGGCGAACATTGAGCTGGGTGGGTAACAGAACACAAAACATTATACCATGACATTATTAAGCAAATTTTGATATCACCGTAAGTTCAGAAAGGCACCAGGCACAGCGGTTACGAATAAATCAGGCAGCCAGGCTCGCTCCGGTTTCTACTCAAATTTCTTTTAGCGTTGGGTAAGCCCTCAACCAATTGCATTAAACATTATTATAACAAAAATCTACACGTCTTGATCTAAGTGGCAGAGGCGAGAGAGAGAGAGAGAGAGAGATCTACGGGCAAATCAGGAACAGCTTCACGTGTCGTCTGAATCACGAACAGCGTTTTTGAACTTTTAGTCTATAAAGCCTATGCCTCACACCCAGAAAGTGAACCCACCTGTCCCGCGCGTGGGAACGTTCCCTATTCCCTAATTACCCGGGGCAGGTAACGAGTCTAATTCGCGGGCTGCGTGCGCCAGCGCAGCTCTCACGCACGCATTGTCTTCAGTAATTGCCGATCCTGTTCAATTGGCGGTCCTGTTCAATTTGTTGGATTTGTTGCCTTCCCCGCACTGTGATTCCTTTAAGTGGCCACTTTCAATTGCTAAATAAATCGCATGCGTGCTTAGGCGCCTATTTTGCGGCCGTACGTAGGGTGGAACATGTTTGGAACGGATTAAATAAGGAGCAATTAAAAAGGGTTCTGGGAATGGTAGTGACTCTACTGAGCTTATTCAAAACATACGGGAACACATTAAACAAGAGAGCATTGCTACTTGTCACTAAGAAGATAGTACCTTACACCCACAGGCATTACTTAAGTCAAAGCCAAAATATGTTTATCCAGTTGTATAACAAGGATCACTTTGATATGTCTCAAAGCTAGGTAAATCTTAGTTCCGGTTTTACGCGAGCAAGCCAAGAAGAATCAGCCAACTAGTAACATAGAATTTTCGAGATTACTATTTCTTTCTTGGTGTTTTGCAGAATATCGTGGGCTCACCTTACGAAATTTGATCAGCAGATCAGCAGCAGACTTCTTAATGCTGCTGATCTGATAATACAGAACGGAGGGTGTATTAAGGCAATGCAAAGTTAAGGCAAGATCTGAGCAGTTTGTTTTTATAGCTTCAAATATTAAGGTAACAAAATATTTAAATTTTGCAACATATTTTCTACAAAATTACAATAGAACCACAACATTGGCGTAGAAAGGCGAATAGGTGCGCAAGCGCAGGGGCGTAACCCCCCAGGCGGCTGATGAAGACATCACGCGACCGCGCCAATTGATTAGTCGCGCGACGGCCGTCAAGAGAAGCGGACGTATTATTATGCGACGTTAGACACGCGTCCTGGTTGGAGCAACTCTGTGATGAATAGACACGTGCGAATGCGTACATCATGACGAAGTTAATTTCTTCAATCAAAGATAATTTTACTAATGCATGAAAGGCGTACAGTTGAGAGCACTGGTGGTCTAGTGGTAGTGGCCCCGCCTTCCGATCCGAAGGTCGTGGGTTCAAATCCACTCGTGTACCAATGAGTTTTTCTGTCGAAAAATTTATGTGCACTATGCCAGTACTCTCAAAACGGTGAAGGAAAACATCGTGAGGAAACCGGCGTGTTGTAGAACCTAAAAAAGTTCGAGCAACACGTGTCAAGGGTCACGCAAAAAGGGCCCACCAGCGGCCTACTTGCGGAAAAACCTGCCCGCACATCAAGTGCGCATGATAAAACTTGCCGAAGGCGTACAGTTTCATACCTTCTAGAGCTTTACTATATCAGTTGCCCCATATTACAGCAAAGGTTATGTCATAACTGCTTTACTTTCTGTGAAAGCTCCTTAGATTCATGACGATTCCATCATTAATTTAGGGAATTTGCATCAACTCTACAGTAAACACGCAGAACTTTCTAGAAACCTCTAACAAGATAAAGCAACAGTTACTTATTGCGAAAATTAACTCCTCTAATCGGTAGAAGCACGCGTTATTGGATAGCCATAGGAACCGTCATCCTTAGCGGGAATTTAACAGGATAATCCATCGTGTAATTAAGGCTTAAGAAACAGCCAAGCTTAAACGGCTGGATCAATCCCAACCCACGGAAGATAAGACCTTATAGAGTACAATAAATGAACTGCTTTTATCGGGTGAAAGCGCGCGTTGGATAGCCAAATGAACCATCTCCTTAGTGGGAGTATAACTGGATAATTCATCGTTTAATTAAGGTTTCAGATTATTCCGAGACTCAAACCGCTGAATCAATTCAGATGTAGACGGGGATACTGTTTGGGAGATCATTATAATTTGACTGGCAAAGGTAAGAAAATGAAAGCGCATTAGAACAAGCACTTACGAGGTTGAGTGATATTTCTATAGAAAGAACTCGTATCACTGTGACGTGACCGACACCTCTTCGGCAGAGATCGGCAAACCAAAAAGTTTTCACTTCCATCCCCGGATATTCACGGAGTGTTTTTTATGGAACATCGTTTGCGGACCAGAGTTTAGAGAAAGGTTTTTTAATGCAACTAGCTGATGGAACAATCATATGACCCGTCTGATATTAAGTGGTAACCATTGTCTATAACAAGGCATAGCCACGTAGGTCGCGCACGTCAGTAACGTGCCTTACGATGCACCGGCCTGCGTCCATTAACTTGGGTCATACAGATGTTCAGCTTCGAGTGCCAGTAATTTCAATTTATGATGAACTCTGCGTAGATGCAGTGACATAGGTCTTGCAGATGCCAGTAGATCATCAGCTGTTTCTCTCTAAGCTTTGCCTTCAAGCTAAGCATCGTGTTGAGAGATAATTAAGTGAATTTCTCGTTGAATAGAGCGATGTTCTTTATTTCAACCTTTATTGATTTAAAGGTTACGCGTATTTTATGGCTACAGAAGTTGCCGATGTAAGTGTTTGATAGATGGCGTTGTTTGATGTTTACATGTGTGATGACTTGGTACGTTGATAATGTATTCATGAAGCTTGTTTGTGTGTAGGACTGTGGCTTCTATTTAACTTGTCACTTACGAATCTATTACACGGGTATTTATCGCGTTGATTACCTTATTTTATTTATTTTCCCGACGTTTCGGCTATATTGCAATAGCCGTGGTCGCGGGCAGACTGGAGCATTGACATGCGTGCTACCGTCCGTCGTTGAGAAGTAGAGCAGTATCACGAACTACCCTCACTTGATCTTCTTTTTCCGTGATGTTCGTGCACTCACTACGACACACAACACTAATAGCCACAAAATACCACATAAAAACCCGTGTCATTGTGTTATGATCGCAAAAGTTTAAGAAGTACCCTACTATTTATACTTGTCACTTTCCTTTGTTTATAGGGTCTCTAGATGTTTTTGATTACTATTATGCTTAGTCAGTTATTTGTTTAGGGTAGTCTCTTATAAAATCTAACTGTAATATTGTAAGTATAGAATTTCCAGCGTATGTAGCTGAAAACTAATAGGCTTGAATGGTCTAACCATAATTTGCCTTAATCGACCGGTTAAGCATAATTTACTCTAACCACAGTTACTATTACCAACACCAAAAGCTCCTCGTTTTAGCAATTTGCCCATAACCTTTGATAAAGAACTAGTATATTATGCGTTAGATTTAGTTACATAAACGTACAATATATTATTTTCTATTTGTAAAACAAATGTCGGGAATGTCTTTTTTTTCGTGTGCTTATATTTTATCTCAGTTAATTGCCTTCGCATGAATAGCTACTGGTTTGAATTATATATATTTAGCAGTCAAAATGCTTAAAGTAATTGAAGTAAATTTCCCAATTCTAAACTAGATGGCGCTACTCGAAAATTTGCTAATCATTAAATTTTGTACGTATCTGAATCTCTCCAAAGCTAGAGTGCAAAATATGCTGAGTCACCCTTTTCTGCTGTAGCACACAGAAACACGACGCACTTCTCCAGTATCGATGTTTTGTATCTTTCTTCTTTTAGTGTCCTTGTGTTTTACTAGTTTATGTGTGCTTGTGTATCTAGTTAATAAATAAATGTCTATGTCTAATATGCCTTCAGAACTTCCTGTTCCTGTACACACAGGAATAGGAAGGCCCCTGTTTAATAAAGCTGACAATTCGACATACATACATATATGTCAAAAAGCGACAAAATTGTGGCATTGTCGCGCTTTTGTGACATAGTTGTCACTTTTATTAATAGCCTAAGCGCGACAATTCCACAATTTTGTCGCTTTGTGACATAGCTTTATTAAACAGGGCCCAGGTAAGAGTGTAGTCTAATTATTGGGAGCCTCAGAGCCACGGGCAAAAGTTAGTTTCCTGCACATCATATTATTAGGTATGTGGTACATTCCCACACAACAGCGCCTCATAACAACAGGTAACCTGTAAGTCATAGCGTGCCTAGACGCATTTGTAGAGAAACCGCCTTGAGGCCCTAAAGCCGATCGTTTAAAACATTCACCTACGAATTAATTGCCGGCATAAATGAATTTAATGCGATACATTAGTCTGGACACGTGATCGTTTTTGTTGTATTCAATTTTAGTTTGTTGAGGTTGATGATAAATCTCTTGTTGTAAAATGGACTAATGGGTTTGCGGCATTAGTGCTTCAGGTACTTTCAGGTGACACAATGTGGAAAATCCTATACACTATCTAGCTCCAAATTAAGTAAAGGTCCTATACACTATCTAGCTCCAAAATAAGCAAAGCTTCTACCAAGGGAACCAGATAGCTGGTATAATACTTTTTTTTCAAACAGAGAATAATATCTGCTTTCACCGCACAAAATATTTGTTCTCAGTGGGGATCGACCCCACACACCCTTACGGCGCAGAAGGCCGAGCTACTATTAACTGAGCTGATAGGTTAGTCATATTTAAGATATTTTAGAATAGAGTTTTATTAATTTACCTATAATATTTTAAGGCCTGCGCACATCTAAGCGATGGCGATCAGCTGAAACCCTGACAAATATCGCTGTTATACAGCGTTTTAGCTGATCGCCTTCGCCATCGCCTAAATGTGCGCAGGCCTTTCCATTGCGTGTAACATGACGGCTGATTCAAAGTCAGTTTAAGTACAATCGTTCTGGCATAAAACCCGCACTGAATCATATATCTAAAACGTAATTAAACATAAGAATTTCACCGCGAAAAACCGTATTTCACCGCATAGTAGGCCGTAAAATAAATTCACTTTCAAATACACCGTGTTTATAAGCAGTATTCTCAATAAACATGTGCTGGTAGGTATAAATTACCGTGGCAGACAGGCCGCTTTGCACGTCCGCGAGTATTGAAACTAAATCATTTCCAACTAGGGTTTGGTTCGGCTTTCTCGAAGAAAAACTAGAGAGCCAAAAAGTTTGAAAATCGGATATGACTAGTTCATCATGATAAGCATTTACGGGTCTCTCTTTCTTCTAAGATCCACCACTACGTTTGCGTCTGTTCCACTTTATTCATCCAGTATTTGCAGACATTTCACAGATCGTCACCCAAATTGCCAAACTCACTCAGGTAAGTTTTTTTTATTTCCCTACTATTTCTCCATGGACAGAAATCATTTAATAATGTCGATTTTCGTGTAATGATTTAAATTATTTTTTATACTTGTACTAGCGGCCGCCCGCGGCTTCGCTCGCCCCATTTCCGTTACTTACATGCGTTACAATACCTTCATAAGATTGTAACCTACGTGTTATTCTGATGTATAAGCTATATTATTGCAAGGTTTCATTAAAAACCAATCAGTAGTTTTTACGTGAAAGAGTAATAAACACCCATCATTCCATACTTCTTCTTCTTCTTCTTCTTCTTTCGTGTCGATATTACAATCATTAAAGCCACTTCGACCAGTAGGTGGCTACATCCACGGCATATTATTATTATAAACTTCATTATAAAAACAATTTTTTAATTTTTAAGCATTCCATACTTATAAACTTTCGCGCTTGCCCTGCAAAAAGCTGCATAAAGCTAGACCTTGGTATGGCAACCCTATTTCCAATCCAATCCATAGACTGCAATAAACAAATAACCGATCTAATAAAACCTGATGAACAATTAAAACTGATTTATTTATTTTTAAATTATGTATCCGGTTAATTGTTATGTTTTAGATATCACGCGATCGTGATTTCGATTTGAACGATTCGTAATCGATAAGGTATTTCGTTTGGTGACAGATTTAATTGATAAAATAGTTGGCACTGGTTTGTGAATGGATATTATCTCGCTCTCTCAGCTCAGTTGGTAGTAGCCCTGCCTCCTGCGCCGTAGGTCGTGGGTTCGATCCCCACCGAGAACATATACTTGCGTGGGGAACGCAGATGTTGGTTCTCTGTATGGGGGTTATATTGTGTTCTAAATATGTATTTACTATAAAAAAATGTTATTAAGTAGATATTATATCAGCAATCTAGTTCCCATGGCACAAGCTCTGCTTAATTTGGGCCTGGATAGTGTTGTGTGGATTGACTAAAATATTTTGTTATTTTTTTTATAACATAAAACGAATTACCTACCTTTATTGTTTCTGACCTATCAAACCAGACGAGAGTTATTTTGATGAAACAACGGGATATTTACCATGATTAAATTTTTATGAGTTGACTTCCGATATTTCGGCACAGTTGCATGCACCATGATCACGGACCAAGCTCAACCTAATCAAATGATGACCAACCGTGATCATGGTGCATGCAACTGTGCCGAAATATCGGAAGTCAACTCATAAAAATTTAATCATGGTAAATATCCCGTTGTTTCATCAAAATAGTGTCAAAACCATGATAGTTTCAGACGAGAGTTGACTCTTTTAAACATATGTAGATATTGTCACATAACATTATTAGGTACTTTTCATTTACAAGTACCTACTTGTTTGCTATGCTTGTTAAATTGTGTTAGTTTTTAAGAAAATATGGTACTTGTGTCTTGTGATATTGATAATAAACATTTTCTTCTTTTAGAAACAATGCAACTTCAACATTGTATCCATGTTAGACGGGGTGGTGAGGTATATAGTATGTATGTATATGTCTAGTAATGTATTATCAGACCAAACTGGTCTTGAATTAGATCAAAGCACAATGTCAGCTGGGATCAGTCGAACTTTGAGCTTACTAACCGCAGTTTATAAACTGTATACCTATAAGGGCACAATTAAATCACAACAGTCTAAATTTCAGCTTAGTAGAGGCTCTTTTTTAACCGACAAAAAAGGAGGAGGTGTCTCAATTCGACCGTATATGCTTTTTAATGTTTGTTCGCGGATAACTTCGTCGTTTATGAACCGATTTTTGATGATTTCTTTTTTTTTGGAAAGAAGATATTTCAAAGGACCACCTTGAAATATCTACCATGATAAGGAAATCAGGGTTTGATGATGGCAGTTCAGATAAATCGAGGAGACCTTCCGAAAATCGTAGGGGCGACTAGTGCGGTTGCATGTTTGCAGGTATATTATTTAAGAAGACAAAAGTGAATGGTGTCTTCTAGAACGTTCTGCTTGCTCCGTCGTCGGCTTTATCGTCGCTTACCATCAGGTAAGAGTAGCCCAAGTCATCAACACCTCTTCTCTTGAAATTATACCGAAATTTGAGGTGGTCTAAAATGCCCTCGCTTCCAGGCTTAAAGAATCAAACCTTTACCTAGATCGCTATCGCCAGCGACCTAGGTGTGCGCAGGCCTTTAGTATAACATTTCAAAAATAAGTATCTTAATGAATTAGCAAGCTAATCTAAATGCCAAACAAAATTTAACCTTTTGACATTGATTAAATTCGTACGTGTATCGAAAGTAATGTCCAAACGCGACCATTTTCACGGCCACTCAGCGTGTTAGCTAATTGTTATTAATAATAATCTGTAAAATGAACTCGGACAAGCCTGCCTTTCTATATGACCCCTTACCTTGACTCGGCGCGCCCTACGGCATACCGACGCACGTCATACAATACTACGTCATATTTGTTTAGCCTGTCTTGGGGCTATTGTAAAATGAGTTATGGTAATAAGGAACTAGGGGCTTTCTAGGCAGCTGAGAATGTTGACAGGTCAAGAATCACAATAGTCTTGGAGATGTCTGTTTTGTGATTGTTCGTTTTACATGGTAAGAGAATTAAAGTGTACTGCACTGTGTACTTGAGGAGTAATTTCTACATGAGAGGCTCTGCCTTGCGGTATAGGTTGTCGATTCGATTCCACACACAACAGCAAATATAATATGTGTCAAGTGCAAGAAAGGAGCCTCTTTGAGGCGCACTTAAGATCCTTTCACTATACCTGGTTCGAAAGAATCAGTGACACGATAAGAAGAAGAAGCAAATATAATCATTGCTGGTTCTGAAAAAAATCAATAATATCATTATGAATTATTTGTTTTGTGTCTGGGTGTCATAATGTTTCATATGTATTTTCAGTTATGAAGTTCCCATAGCCTTAGCCAAGAGATCAGTAAAAGGCAAAATAAAAAAAAAATAAATTGATATAACTTAAACAATTACTCCTCCTTATTTATTTGGAATGGAACGTCAAATAGCATAAGCGAATAAGAAACATTATTTTTTTATTTGCTTGGTTTGGGGCTGGATGGCGATGTGAAAGGACCACCCAGTGATGATTACCCACCCAGTATTTATATTAAAGTAAAAAACCCACATGATTAAACATAAAACATAGATCTACAAGTATAAGCACAAAAGCAAACCGACAATACGTACTAAATCGTTGAAGTATTACTTACATTCTCAAATACCTTTTGAACGCCTGCTCTCAATACTTTCGGCTTACAATAGGACAAATCATTTCGACATATCATATGATTAGAAGTATTGTTACCGTAAGACGGCTTGCGTAATAAGCCTAGAGCATTTTAGCTTACTGAGAGCAGGTTTTAGGTTGCAATTGTTGAAGGATTTTGGGAAATGTATAACATGCAAAATGTTGTTCTCGTATCTGAGACAAATAGTCAACGTTGGCCCAAAACAGAGCTTAATAGAATAAAAGCTAAACGTTGGGCACCCACCCACCAGATGGACCGACGACATTGTTAAGATCGCGGGAAGTTGGTGGATGGAAATATCTAGGGGGCGGGGGGGCATCAGTGGAAGTTAGTGCCAAACAGTAAGTAACACAGGTTAAAAAGCATAGATAATTTTCCCAAACCGTACTAAAAGTTATAATCATAAAATCTATGCCATTTATAACTAAAAGAAAAAGCAAAAGACGAGAAGAGAAGACAAAAACAACAAATATTTATTTTACATTAACTTATTTGCCAATGATCAAGTATGAATGAGGTTAGTGCATTTAGAACTATAAGTTTCAAAAGGAACCAATAACCATATTTCCTGCGTAGGTGATTCAAATATCACAACTGGAATTCAAGCTAATTAATGCAATCAACTAACGCACAAAGGTTAGCACAGAAGCCGTAAATTTATTATAGGTTCGTAAATTAATCAATGATCCGTATGCACAGGCATTAAATATTCTGGAATTTGCACTGCTAAGATTATCTGCACCTAAATTGTAAAATTCTTGCGCAGGTGGTAGCTTATTTGTTGCACCATTTGTCGCGTACGGCGGCAGTGAAAAATTGATCAATTTGTACTGAAATCAGCTAGTTTATTTCTACAATCGTTAGAAATTTATATTCGAATTGTATTTCGTGGGAGTACATGACACAATGGACTCAGCTGCGACACACTAATATAAAAATGATAACGTTGAAAATTGCAAAAGATAAATGAGAAATCTGAATCCACTCGCTTTTCCAATGAAACTAAAATTATACTCTCAACCAATCCAATATTTTTCGGAAGATCAATGGCAAGTAGACTTTAACAAAGATAGAACAGAAGATGATGTAAATAGGACAAAAGAAAACCAAAATAAGAAGCGATTCAACAATTTTACAGAAGTTACTCAGCTTCAAAAAGTCACCTATAGTAAAACCCAAAAGTAATACAATTTTTTTATTAAAAAAGGTAAAATTTAAATTGTACAGGATTTCCAAACAAAACCATTTTGGTTCAACAAAATTATGATTTCATTTTAAAGCCGGGTCAAATTTTATATTGATTTACGCAACTAATCGACTTATATACTGATTGGAATTCAATTCACTCCGGCCCAGTTGTAATTCAGTTAGCCAAACAAAACGTTGTATTAGTCATACGCACTATTGTCCAGAGCTGTCGGCCGAGGCGCTTTATCTTAATTGAGTGCAATTTGATTTAGTGGCGCAACTTCTTACCAAAATATATTTACTATAGAATTACTTTTCTACTTACTAACTATACCGCCAAACTTTATTTCGGCAACTGCATTGGTAAATTTGTCTTCAGTAGCACGTGCCGGGTTTTATGTAATGCTGTTGAATGACTCTGCATTCCAAAACAGCTTTTATTTCGCTCGCATAAGATCCATAGCAAATTTGAGAAAGGGTATTATAGAAGTTGGGTTAAGAACATTGTGTGAGACGCCTTAGGGTACAAGTTATGTCATACAACTATTTCGTGTCCACGTCTACGAAAGTAACAAGGATATGAGATCTTTATCACACGTGGATTTCGATTGGAGTTTCGAAGTTATTTGAATAGAATTTAATGTAATAGAATATGTTTCTGTTTCTATAGTGGTTCAGATCTGAATGTACTGATCGTTATCAGCATAGTTGGTTAGCAAATGAAACATGTCAGCGAATAAATTTATCAACATTGATTTGATAAGATTTGTATCCCTGTTGAGTTAGCCATTCTGTATAATATCATGTAAATGAGATTCCCGGTTCCAATGATGAATCATTGATGTGTCGACATTGGGTCTGAGTGAGATATTGAGTAGTCTTGTATAACCGCTTCATAACGAGCTTTATACGGATAGAAATTCATCCTTATAAAATAAAATGAGCCTTTATTTCTACTACTTTTTACACCAATTTTATAATAGTACATGCTTGAATTTTTAACACTTTTACATTTTTATTTCTTATACTTATAGGTTTATTTTCTTGCTAATTTACTCAATACTATGCTTATATTTCTAATTTAATTTAGAGTAGTAGTCGCCTCCTTGGCGTAGGCCTCTCGTAGGGATGAAGAGGCCTACGCCAAACTCATCCTTATGTGGTGTAATTATATACTTTAAAAGATCGATATTTTATAATTATTATGACCTGACGATCTAGAATTAATTATAAATACCTATCTTTAATTATATACTCGGGCACTCATTAATCAAATGTTTCACACCCATTCTGTCAGTCAAAATGGTTCTTGCAATGCATGATGATAATCAAATTGTATGGCAAAACTACGCATAGGATTTTTTTCACCGTCTGTTTTTTATATCAGTCTTATGTTGACAGATCAGAACAATAGTGCAACTATTATATGTAGTTATACATACATACTTAAAATCACGCCTCATTCCGATGGGGGTAGGCAGAGATCACGGAGTTCCACTTGCTACGATCCTGACACACTTCTTTCGCTTCATTCACCCGCTTAACATTCTTCATACATGCTTGTCGGGTTAGGGTATGTAGTTATAATATTATGTCAGATATTTTCATACATATATCATAGTATACTCATAATGTTATGCATATAAAAATATATATATCTCACTGTCTGTTTCTTTTGAGACATTCAATAAGATATTTATGCGTATTCAATCTGAGGTCATGGTTTAACCTAAACCTTCTATTGATATACTAACTATTAATCAATATACCGACGGTGTTAATGCTAATCAAATTAAATGCTTCGTTAAGTTGTAAGATAGTGTTTATGATGCGGTTTCAAAGCCTTATATAGATAGTGTTGGATTGTGATGACGGAATTATCGTGTGGAAAAATGAACTTAGATATATCTTTAACACGTTCAAGTCTACTGTAGAGAGCATTAGACAGACTTTATGACGCAGTTAGATAAGTTGGTGATGATGATGACACAAAATAAAAGTAGCTATTGTTTTAATTGCTACTAACCCAAAATTTATATCTTCTATCTTCTATAATTTAATATACACACATCAACATTGCCTAGGGATATTCAACTTTTGTTGATTTTTACAAAAACTGAAAATAATTTCTTAAGGAAACTAGGGTAGGGCAATAATCGTTATTTTCTGTTGTTTATTAATAATAATAAAATACAATTATTTGAAATTATTTAATAATAAAAATTAAAGAAGGAACAAAATCTCGAAAAATCAGAACATCAATTCAAAATGGACTATCCCCAGACAATGTTGATGAGTGTATGTTATGTTGGTTTGTTAACGCTTCAAAAACTCAAAAAGTTCTGCACCGATCGAGTTGAAATTTTAGCATGATAATAATCCACATCAAGGATTGTTATCTATTTCACAATGTGCCACAGCGAAGCGTGGCAGGGAACAGCTAGTAGTATATACAATTATAATCAGTTATAGACTTTCATAATTTAGGGACATAAAGTCGTACTTTAATTTGCTCAACACCACTTTCCCCATTAGACTTGCATTCAGGGCACAAAGGATGCAATTTTTCACCCAAAGATAATGTCTTGCACAGACAGTTGAGCAAAGCATCTGTCCTATTACAGTTCCGCTCGTGTCCCATGAGACCACCACGGGAGAGGCTCTTGTTTCGCAGATATGTCATGTTGTTTTGGACATTTGTTAATGGCTAGATTGTGGCCACTTAGGACTTCAGTGTTGGCTAAATTTTGCCTCTGACCTCTGTTTCTTTATTCTTCAGTTGAATCTTGAGTGGTCTGGGAATGGGAATGGTTTTGTGAGAGGAGTTTATATACCTATGTATAAGTTAAAAAATCTCTAGAAACCAACTTCATGGTCAAACGGCTGAACCAATTTTGATAGGAGTTCTATGAGATCAATCTAGAATTTATCTTTAGAATCTACCTTTCAGATAAAAAAGAATTTCTTGAATCAGCGCTTAAATGACGAAGTCATGTTAAATCTAACATAAAAAAAGAACTGAATTGAGAACCTCCTCTTTTTTTATTTGAAGTCGGTTAATAAGTGTGAAATTGCCTAAAGTACCTCTAGCTGGTAAATTAAACTATCATGAAATTATATGTAAGACTATTTAGAGTCTATACTATACAAAAGATAATTTGCAAACTAATTCAAGAATTGCATGTCTACAATAGAAACGGTAATAACGGAGACGTTTGTTCTATGGAATCTATAACAGAGATATAGGTATATCTAAAGACTAGCGGCCTGTCCCGGCTTCACACGGGTGGACATATATTTTTAAAACACATAAATATAGCCTATGTTACTCAAGCTGATTGTAGCTTACCAATGGTGAAAGAATTTTTGTAATCGGCACAGTAGTTTTTGAGTTTATTCATTACAAACATACGCACAAAAATACAAAAATAATATCTATAGACATTTGTATATTACAGTAACGTTGATGCCAAAATGTCATATGCTGCAGAACAAGTAAATGAATTCTATTTGAACAAAATAAAAACAACTATGCAGCTTTCATACGTTTCTTGTTCAATTTCGCTGCTATTGTGGGCCAGGCCGGCGTTTCCAGACCCATTTATTAATAGGACGTATTTGGACAAGAACGACAAGAGATATATGGCTCGCTAGATGACCCGGAACGAGCTTTAGTTACGGTGTGAAGGGTTTTGTACTTTAGAAATAGATCGAAATTTTTAATAGTACATTGTTACCTGAGTGTTGAAAGTCACGTTTTTGAGTCAGTCACGTTTTTGAGTCCCGAGACGGGTTTGGCGCCAGAGCGTAGCGAGGGCGCCAATGGAGCTTGAGGGACTTAAAAGACTTTCACCCGAGGTAAACACTGTGCTTTTCATTACGAATACAAGGAAAGTAAAAATAAAAACATGAAAAAAAAAATTGTGAAAATGAAGATTGAATTGCCGCCATCCCGGTTTTTTTTTTCTTTTTCTCTGGCGGGCCTTCGGCTTCGGTTCGACAGCATTATTCAGTCATTATTTTCATTCTCATAATTTAAAAAATGGTAAATTGATGCTCAAATCTATATGTTATTTTAAATAAATAGTTGAAGCTATATATTAATCAAGTAATTTAGAAGATATATTATTTATTCTTTATGTTATTTAAATTTAAATTTTACATTGCGCTCTAATTAGACTTTTTAAACTTCTTACCGTTGTAATGGGTTTCCAACCTACTTGCTGAATAAAAAATTGGAATTTGGTTCAACGACCTCCTTGCAGTTAGAAAGACTTTAGAAAGTTGGAACATGGTTGAATAAAATACCTAGAACTTGTTTTTTTTTATAATTTGACAGCTGTCAGTAGAAAGCGATTCTCCCTAGGGCTGAAAGTTTTACTTTCAATTAGGCCCCTCAGGCAACTTCAGACCTACTTTCAGAGTATGAGTAATGAAATAGTACATTGTTACCTGAGTGTTGAAAGTCACGTTTTTTGAGTCCCGAGACGGGTTTGGCGCCAGAGCGTTAGCGAGGGCGCCAATGGAGCTTGAGGGACTTAAAAGACTTTCACCTGAGGTAAACACTGTGCTTTTCATTACGAATACAAGGAAAGTAAAAATAAAAACATGAAAGAAAAATTTGTGAAAATGAAGATTGAATTGCCGCCTTCCCGGTTTTTTTTTCTTTTTCTCTGGCGGGCCTTCGGCTTCGGCTCGCCAGCATTATTCAGCCATTATTTTCATTCTCATAATTTAAAAAATGGTAAATGTCAAATCTATGTTATTTTAAATAAATAGTTGAAGCTATATATTAATCAAGTAATTTAGAAGATATATTATTTATTTAATACTATCTTTATGTTATTTAAATTTAAATGTTACCTACATTGCGCTATCTTATTAGACTTTTTAAACTTCTTACCGTTGTAATGGGTTTCCAACCTACTTGCTGAATAAAAAGTTGGAATTTGGTTCAACGACCTCCTTGCAGTTAGAAAGACTTTAGAAAGTTGGAACATGGTTGAATAAAATAGAACTTGTTTTTTTTATAATTTGACAGCTGTCAGTAGAAAGCGATTCTCCCTAGGGCTGAATGTTTTACTTTCAATTAGGCCCCTCAGGCAACTTCAGACCTACTTTCAGAGTATGAGTAATGAAAATTAATTTTATCTTCTTCTTCTAAATATATAAAACTCTTACGTTACTGACTGACTGACAATCAATGCACAGCCTAAGCCTAGAAGCATGAAACTTGAAGGGTATGTTCCTTTTATAGCATAGGGGTGCACCAAAAAGGAAATTGAAAAATTATTACCCTGAGCGGAGAAAAACAGGCAAAGCTTTTAAAATAATAATTAACACCCAGCCTAAGCTTATAAATAACTCTTAGAAGAATGAAAATTGGTGGGGAGGTAGCTTAGTACCAGAAAACAGACCTACGACTTTTATCCCGAAAAAGTTACGGAAACGGGGCGTAACGGCAACGGGGCGAGCAAAGCCGCGGGTGGCCGCTAGTGCTTGTATAAAATTACTTTTAAGCCCGTCCGCGGTTTCACTCGCCCCGTTCTCGTTAATTTTTCGGGATAATAAGTATCCAATGTCCGTATCCTGGATTTAAACTACCACTCCACAAATTTTCAACCAAATCTGCTCAGCCGTTCTTGAGTTATAATATAAACACGACTTTCTCTTATACATATGATTAATAACAAATACATCCCACGGGAACCATTCATTTTACTTGGATAAAGATTAGCCTATGTGCTGTTCCAGACCATAATCTATATCTGTGCCAAATTTCATCCAAATCCGTTCAGTTGTTGTATAGTTATTGAGTAACAAACATCCATACAAACTTTCGCGTTTATAATATTAGTATGATGTAGGGCAATGGATTGTGTGTTTAATATTATGACTATGGAAACTATACCAAAATATGTACATATAGTTCGCGACATAATGTAAATACTAGCAGTTGGTAACCGAGCTTCGCTCGGATTTTTTTTCGTTAATTTTTGTATTTTTAAGAAATCATAAAAGTCATATTATAATCTTTATTGGTTTATTCTTACTGAACAACGCCATCTGCTGGATATGATTGCAGTTAGTTGCTCACAATCGTCAATAGATGGCAGGAGCAGTCACATATTCAGTTTATGTTTAATTATTGTATCTTACCTCAGAGTGAAATAATCATTTTCTTAAAATGAATCCTAGCTAGATCAATTTATCGCCCCCGAAAACCCCTGTATACTAAATTTCGTGAAAATCGTTGGTGCAGTATCCGAGATCCTAAATAATATACCTATATATATATATATATATATTCAAGATTTTCTCGTTTAAAGGTATAAGACAAGATTTTCTCGTTTAAAGGTATAAGATATAGTTGGACCGTTATAACTATTATTCTTCTTCTCGTTTAACAAACCTTGTATAAGTACGTATTTAAGTGCACATCGCAACATCTATGGGTCGGGTATGTTGGTAATATGTTTGAAACACACCGATTAGCTACATTATCTGCTATTGACCACATAATGACGTAGTTATATTGTATTAACTGACGACCATGGACTAATACCGCAGTAACTATCTGTGCTGATATGGCTAAATAAAGGGCTTGGTATCAGAGAAACAATAAACAAAGATTGACGAAGTGGAGAATGAGGTGGCTTTGAATATTGACATAGGAAAATTGGCAAATTCATCATCCACAATTGGTGTGCGGACTGGTTTCCGCAAGTGCCTACCAATTTTCCTATGTCAATATTCAAAGCCACCTCATTCTCCACTTCGTCAATCTTCTAGCGCGCCATTTTTGCGTGACGCTTGACACGTGTTGTTCGAACTTTTTAAGGTTACGATATGCCGGTTTCCTCACGATGTTGTCCTTCACCGTTTGAGAGTCATGGCACATAGATTTTCGACAAAAAACTCATTGGTACACACTGGATTTGAACCAATTTGAACCCACGACCTTAGGATCGAAAGGCGAGGGGCCGCTACCGCTAGACCACAAGTGCTCTATCACATAGGCGCACGTGGTATAAATGTACTCCACAGTCAAAACTAGCGAACGATAATGGAAGTGCTGGGCAAATTGTTTTCTTTATTTGTTTTTATCAAAATCTCTTCCAAACCATCACACCATCGCTTCACAAAAGTAGAATTGGGAATTGGCCATTAGTTTGGCTGAACAGTGTATCCTCTGCGGTTCATAGGTCTATAGGTTCATCGTCTGCTTCATCATCATCTTAAATACCACTCTGAGAGCCCCATGATGTTTACTTGAGAGAGGAGAATTAAGTTTAGGAAATAATTACAACTACATCATAATCGGTCCGTATTCGTCCGTTTTAGCAATAAGGAAGAAATGTTATTGCCGACGGATTCTTAGTTACATCAGTGAAAAGAATAACTCAAAATATAGTGTACGCAAAAAATATTGCACATCGGTTAATTTCGGCTTCATAGAGCGAAGTGTGCGTCAGAAAGATATAGCGCTCTACGAAAGCAGAAAAGTCGATGTACAATACTTATTACGTACCTACTTAGTTATAGGTGGTAGGGACAACAAAGTTTTACCTCGCAGGTCACGTTAAAAACGTGCACTTACCCTACTTGAAGCACACAGTGACAAGTAAGATTCACGTGCCCGCAACTGCACCGGTATTCAAATCCTTCAAACCGAAACGAACGAACACATCAGAATTTGATATGAGCATCGCTTGGTTCTATGTCTAACAGGGATTAGTTGAAGGTTCCTTTATATCTTTAACATCTGAGCTTGGTGTCCTCGAATTGTATTTTTTTTTTTTTTTTTTTTTTTTTTACATGATATAGACCAGCCTTTGGCTACAATCTCACCTGGTGGTAAGTGACGATGTAGCCGACGATGGAGCAGGATGGTCTAGAAGACACCTATTCACTCTTGCCTTGAAGAGGCCCAGATTGTAGTGGTCAGGAAAAACAGCCGCCGGCAATGAGTTCCATTCCCTGGAGGTTCGCATAATGAAGGTGGAGCCAAAACGCTTAGTGCGAATGGGTGGTATGCTAACCAGGTATGGATGGTACTGAGCCGTGCGTCTGCTAGTCCTATGGTGGAAGGGAGATGGTGGTATAAGATCATGCAGTTCCTCACTACATTCCCCAAAATGTAACCTATAGAAAATCGATAGGCAAGCAACTTTGCGACGATGTGCCAGACTCTGGATTTTAGTCTGCGCCATGTGTTGCTCACCTATCAGCCTAAAAGCTCTTCGCTCAATCGAGTCTAAGGCAGCAAGCTGGTGTTTGGCAGAGCCGTCCCACAGGTGACAGCAGTACTCCATACCAGACCGGACTTGTGCTTTGTAAAGGCTAAGCAGCTGTCCTGGTGTGAAGTACCGCCTTACCCTGTTTAGGATGCCAAGCTTCATGGAGGCTGTTTTAGCCCTAGACTCGATATACGACCCAAAGTTGAGAGCAGGCGTAAGCGAAGCACCAAGGAGCTCAAGGTGATCCCGTATCGCTATAGGTACATCTCGGAAAACAGGAGCGTGGGGAAACTGACTTTTCTTTGCTGAGAACAGGCAAGCTTGCGTTTTGGATGCATTGAATTTGACCAAATTGGCGTCTATCATAATAAATAATATAATGATGTATTGGTATATATATTTGATATGGTATATCGCGTATCTTGACAATGGAGCTACAGTTTCAAGGATTAATGACTTGTTACAGCTGTTGTATTGTTCCACAACCCAATATCTAGCAATTGATGCTATCTAGGCATTCTAGTTAGTAACTACCAATTAGGCAAATGATTTAGGGTTAATGTGATTTGGTATATAATTAGATAAATAAATTGATTTGAATGCTATCATCATCATCAACCTATATCAGTCCTCTGCTGGACGTAGGTCTCTCCCAAGACGCGCCACTGAGCCCGGTCTTCATGCTACATTTCGCATAACGTCGCCCCACCTTACCGGAGGGCGTCCTACAACACTATTTATTTATTTATTTTATTTATTTATCAAAAATATTACAAACACTACGCTTACTTAGACGCGGTCTCCACTGTAGTATGCGTTTGCTCCCAACGATTGTCTGTTCTCAAACATGACCAGCCCACTGCCACTTCAGCTTACTAATCCTTTGAGCTAGGTCGACTACCTTGGTTCTCTGTCCTTTTGAAATACCTTGTACTTTACTGGCATGAGAGACTGAGCATCTGTCTGCCTCAGGTTGATGGGCGCTTGGTAGTGCATCGTAGGGCACGCTAACGACGTGCGTGACCACCCAGTTGTATTATAAAAAGCATTTCAGCAGCTATACTCTGTCAGCCTTTCAACTTTAGGCCGCGAGCACAGACTGACGGGACCACCTTTGTGAGGTCCGTAGCACACACAAAGGGCGATTGTGCACTACAAGGAATTTTACTGTCCAGCACTCCGATTTTTTACGGTCCGATATGGCACGTCATATAATGTATATACTAGTTTGTGCACTATGCGTAATTTTACCATCTGATATTTTACTTTTCCCCATTCCGGAACGGTTTTTTCCGGTCCGAAATGACAACAATGAAAAACGTGTTTATGCTTGTGCACTACGTCCAACTGCCGACGTTCCAAGAAACTCATCGTTCAGAGTAATTTCGCGTGCGTGACGTGTAGTTTAACTGACGGAGAACTGAAAAGAGACTGAAAAGACGGAGCTAAACTGAGGCGTATCATCCGAGTAAGGACTGACAAGTGCACAAGCCAATCCGTTTTTTTCATGCCACTTCGGACCGTAAAAAATCGGATGTTCGGACAGTAAAATTCCTTGTAGTGCACAATTGCCCAAAGAATAACAATAAAACCAGTAGTTTTCCTGAAGCTACTACACAAGCGCTTCAGCCAGATAAAACACGTTACATGCTAACTTTCAAATCGGCACCGATAGATTAAATCGACAACAACAATCCGATTAATGAATAGGATCGAATAACTTACAGGGGATTCTGAATAATCGACGCGGAGTAATCAGATAGCAATCGATTTATCGATTATTTGTTGAACATTGATTGTAGGAAACTGCCGACAAGGCAGGATATGCATGTGTTCTATTGAAAAGGTAGCTAAGGCTTAATTTATGTAGTTACTAGTTAGGTTAGGGAGAGCATACTAGTGGCCTAGTGGTAGCGGCCCCGCTTTCCGGTTCTAAGGTCGTGCGTTCAACTCAAAATGAGTTTGTCAGTCTAAAAATGTATGTGCACTATACCAGTTCCCTCAAACGGTGAACAAAAATATCGTGACAAAGACGTAAGGATGTAAAAAAAATTCGAAAGCATGTGCCAAGTGCACGAAAGGAGTCTGTTTGAGGTGTACTTAAAATACTCCCACCACACTGGTTCCTTTCACAAACTGATGTTAAGTAGTAATCATCGCCTTTAGCAAAGCTTTTTCTTATAGGCCAAGCACGTTAAGAACATGTCTTGCGATGCTTGAATTATTAATTATTTTAAGATAATTTCAAATAAAAAATTGATTTATTAAATTTACAAGCATCGAACAACCCAAATTTTTCTCGCAATAACCACTACCGCTAATCGCAGTTAGGTTAGTTTTTTGGGCCGCTAAACAGGACAGTGATGGATTTTCATACAGTTTTCGCCGTTCGCTGCTTGCAAGATATATTTGGCAGTACAGCAATTTCGATTTATCTTGAAGAAGTTGTTGTGTCATTATAATGCTCTTTCCGAGCATGTTTGAGAAAAAACTATGCCGTAAGCTTCGTACCTCATA
Organism: Thera britannica; assembly: GCA_939531255.2. Classification (NCBI taxonomy): domain Eukaryota; kingdom Metazoa; phylum Arthropoda; class Insecta; order Lepidoptera; family Geometridae; genus Thera; species Thera britannica. The sequence goes on along the minus strand of OW618042.2, from coordinate 4,635,873 downwards.
ATAAGACTTGGCGCCCAAGACGTTTTAACATATTCCATTTTAGTCAAATAGTTTTTGACTTTGTGCAAAATCCTTTGGCCAACCTTTATAAAGGACGCTGCGGTAATCAAAAGACGGACGTTCAGATCCAACAGTAGACTAACTGAAGACGTCCATACAACGTGTTTATTTTTGATATCCCATAACTTTAGGGTATGATTGAGGCCATATCAAAGAATCAACTGGCATATGAGTTATGTTCCAATCCTTCGTTTTTTTTTTCATTTTTCATACAAAATAATTCGGCAAAGTATGTAAAACACCCTTATGTGAAATATGACAACGTCGCATTTTCTTAGCTTTAAATATGAACTTAGACATCTAGACACATCGAGGGTCTATTTTTGGCAACCTCGCAAAAGTAAAGATTCGTCATACTGGTGACAATTTTTGACCTAATTTAATTATGATTGATGATATCTCCGAAACGATGTATTTTTGGACCACCTATTCTAGGAGTTTTAGTATTATTTTTACCTACAGAATATAACCCTAGAGTTATGGGATATAAAAAAAACAAGTTGTATAAGTATTAAGTGAACAAGACCAATCAACGAACTATGCAACGCAAGAGTCTAAGTCAAGGACCAACCGTTTCCTGATCCAATGCTATAAGAGACTATAAGATAATAGAGCACAATAAATCCATGTGCTAGTTGGTTTATTGGACGTACAATAGATTTGTTAAGCACTGGCCGGGCTCGGTAATCGTTCGTAATTAGAGTTGTAGAGGTGAAGTAGTAATCGGCTCCTAATTTACTTCCTATTGGAGCGTTTCAATTGAAAATCTGTATGTAATTACGGTTGTAGGCAATGAATATTGCACATCGGCTTTTCTGCTTTCGTAGAGCGCTATCTCTTTTTGACGTACGATACGCTCTATGAAGCCGAAATTAGCCGAACAGTACCCGAAGTCCCAGTGCATTTACAATATTTCGTTACCAAATTTTGTTTCCGTTTCGCCTACGTGTCTCTCTCTTTTGCATGAAAAAATGATGAGACACAATGATGAGACAACTCTTACTTCGTAACGTATTTTTGCTGTCTCATTTTTTCTCCATACAAAAGACAGAGACACGTAGGTGAAACGAAAACAACATTTGGTAACGAAATGTGGTAGCAAAACTCGGACTTCGGGTACTGTACCTAGCTTCTTTAGCCTTGTTTTTCTCAAGCAAGATTTTTGACACTTAAATGGGGAACTGTCAAAAAACTTGCTTGAGGCTTATTATCTAGTATATATATAGTATAGTATCAGTTATGTGATTTCTATAGTACAGAAGGTTACAGCTCAATTTACCTAAAAACAAAGAAAAATTACGCTTACCACAAGGATATAAGAGCGAGCAGCGTATAGTCTGATGTGTATCCTTGTGTACAGTCGCGGTATGAAAATGTTTGTCACCTTATAGTCGGTTTTCGCTTGCACCAGTGCCTTGATCATGAACACATTTTGACATAATTTGTGACGTTACTTATAGGTGTATTCTGTCTATTCAGTTTCAAAAGGTAGTATGTGATCGTGATTCGTTGAACAAAACAAGTTAAAAATCGACGAACATTTTCATTCCGCCACTATACAAGCTCTGCTTAATTTGGGGCTCTGCTTAATGTAAGGATTGTCCACAATATTTCCTTATTTATATACTAACCTTCTTCCTTCATAGCAGTCACAGCATGCACAACCCCTATCCATGGACTGGGGAGGTCGAGGAACACAGCATCTGCCTTTCCATTGAGGTCGGGGCCGAAGCCATCATGCAGTACGTCTCTGTGCTTAGCCTGTGTGAGATTTGACCACTTAACATTTTTTTAAATCTCTGATTCTTGCAGTCTGCCCATACAAGCAGATTGTAAAAATCAGAGGTTTTTTTTTATGTTTGTTATGGCATAATTTTTTTATTTAAGAGCCAATTTGATTTTTTTTCTTTTATGAGATATATTTCCAGATTAGTCCCATAGAAGTTTCATCAAAATCGGTTTAATAGTTTGGCGGGAAGTCGGTCTCTCAAGGTTTTTATATTATAGTTTTTAAGGTTTTCACTGAAATAAATGAGAAATAACTTACAAAAGGCAAGTTCAAATTGATACAAACAAATATATACAAATACAAACTTAAAGTAACTGGAAATGCCAAGGTCCTCTAGTGAACTCAATTGTAAAGATATTGGCACTGTAAATAGTGCTTGTAGAGCACAAAATTGAACTTACAGTGACAAAATCAGCTAATCCATGATTTGTAAACTCCTCCTGAGCTAACTTAGATCTTTGCTCATGGAAGTCAAATGTGTGGACATGTCCATGGGGTCTCACACGGCGAATCAGCGCATGAGTGAGGGAACCGCTGCCTGTGCCTAATAAATAAAGTCAAACTTTATCAGTCATACTAAGAAAGAAGTCTTTTCTCTTTTTTATACATCTTGCTGATAGAATATGGCAAACCTGATGTTAAGTGGTTACCATTGCTTAACAAAGTATTGTTTCACAGAACATGCTCGATGAATAAAACACCTGTTGTGGGCTGGAGTTTAATAAATAAACTGAAGGTGGATGAATCTTATCATCAATTTCGTACAGTTTTTTGTAGAACCAAAACAGTTTCTAAGTAGGTGTATAGATTTCATACCTGCTTCAATAACTACAGACCCTGGAACTAGGTCGAGTTGTAGAAGAATCATGCTGATATCAGGTGTGTAGATGATCTGAGTTCGATGGGGCAGCGTCAGAGACCATAGCTCAGGAGTCGGCTGCAGTACATGACCCCATCCTTTAGACAATTCCACCTTTTGTTAGCCGGAAAACAAGAGGTTATCATATAATTTTTATGCAATTTACGTAGTTCATCTTTGATTCAGGTGCCTAGAATACTTACCCGGCTTCCATATTCAGTACCAATCAGGTTTTTAACCTTCAAGGCACCATAAGTTGTCTGAAAAACATTCTCAACCATATCACCCTTTTTGTTTTTAATTTCATTGGTTACGTCCAGAGCGTACAAGTTATTGCTTATGTACAAGATCACGGTATCACCTTCCTCAATTTTATCTTTGTTATTTCTGAAGCTCATCTTGTTATTTAAATATTTTCACTTAGCAAAGTAAAAAAGTTTGTAATGTAAACAAACAACAACATTGGAAGTTTTTGGGGTTAGACATTTTGACTTTTGACTTTGACGTTCATTTGACTTGACATGACATTGACACGAAGCAGAAAGAAGTTAACGTTTCGTTCTACGCACGACTTTGTTTCACTACAGAACAACGACAGAACAGTACGGTTATTTAAGTGTGTTCTTGTTGTTGAGACATCTTATAACCAATCAAAATCTGTTTCTTTTATACAGATAGGAGACTGATGAATTTTTGTAAATGAAAACTCACTTGTCTGTGCTTATCTGATCTGACGTTTGTCTCGTCGTCGTCCAACAAAATGTTTTGTTTGTAAAATAAAATTACTCAGAAATATCACTCATAGATGAACTTTGTGCATGAAATGTATTTAAATTAACGCGGCTTTATGCGCCGTAGTAGTGGTGAAGTGGTTAGACATTATACCTACTGTGTTCTATACAAATAACTAAGGTGGGCCTGAGGATGGATGCTTCAAAGATCACCAGTAAAACGAGCTCCTTGAAAGCGCTCATTCTGAAGGCATGGAGAGAGCGATGGACTGATATTCAATGGGGCATCAATATCAAGACCATACTGCCCAGAGGAGTGAGTGGCGACCTGTACAACTTGGCAGACTGCATTCTCCAGCAAGCCATGGTTGGCTGCGGTGCAAACCAGTTAGTAATATCTTATTTAAAGCATTCTTTAGCTTCTCACCTTGTATCTTACGCGGCAGTACTCCAGAGAATAGCGAAGTTCGACGCTTTTCACAAACCCCACTGTGTAAGCAGTCTCCTCGAGTTCTTAGAAAGCTTTTTAGATAGCATCACATGCCGAGGAAAGCTAGAGGAAGAGACCCTCACTTACGCAGTATCCTCTATAATATTATGGCTCTTACAAGTGTACCATTACTGTCTGAGTAAGCCATCAGCAAACCCAACTCAAAGTCAAGAAATTTTAGAGAAATCTACTACATTACTCAATCAGATTATCAGTTCTGATTTCCTACTGGCTATGTTTTATCTAGCTAAGCAGAATGATCCAGAAGAATACCAGGAAGTTACCAAGAAATGCAAAGAGATTCAAGCCTTCATGATGATGAATACTCAGTTCAAAGCACCGGTGACCATTCATGAAACTATACAAAAGATCTGTGTTATGGATATTGATAAAGTAGCTCCATTGAATAATAAAGCCGAGCCTGTGACATATTGCCTTCAAGCTCTTATCACTGTCAATGTTTTAGCGAATCCTAGTGCTGATATGCAGCAACTGTCAAGTCAGTTGCTAATGGTTCAAAGAATAAAAAGCTACTCATTGTCGAGACTGTATTGTGAACTAATCAGAGCATGCTTTATATCTCTCAATGACTCGAGCAAAGATGCTTCGAAGCAAGCTCTATGGGCTGCATTTACTTTTCTTAAGATACCACAGGTAATGCACTACATACACAATACATGTGGAACAACAAACAAGGAATCCGAGTATTCAGTCGAAATAGTTGAGGCTTTTGAGAAGTTGTTGCAAACAACTCCATTACTAGACGTTGTGGATACAAAAAACTCTTGTAACAGTATTGTTTCATTGTTAGAGCCCTTAGTTCAACTTAATGTGGTATCAGAAAGCCATTTGGTATACTTCCAACAGAAGCGAGAAAGTAAGAGCACAAAATTACAGAAACTTGAGCCTACGGGTCTACAAGGATCGGTCCCCTCTTTCATCACTAGAGCTGAACCAACTTTGGCAGGAATTTTGAAAACTATGGGGGGAGACTTCCATAAAACCCAGGAGTCATTGTATGCAATGCTCTGTCAGATAGTCGGAGGAACTACGTTGGACACAATTCTAGCTGTTGCCACTGTAGAAGGGAAATTGAAACTGTTTGTTTCAAGATTAATAAAATTTAATGAATTTGCTCTAATTGCTGCAAGTGATAAAACTGCCCCACCAACTAAAGCCTACATATTTGACATTTCATTCCTCATTCTATGTTCAATAGTTCAAGATTACGGACCTAGTGCTGTACTTGAGGAAAATGGAGATTCATTCTTTGAAAAGTGGATTCGAGATTGCATGCCCCACAAAGGAGTTTACAAATCCCCCGAGCAAATCCTTCAAAAGTGTGAGCCTCAACTCATAGACTTCTTCATTCACACCCTGAGTTCTCCTGACTTTGACTTCAAAAACACCAACATGAAACCCCACGATCTGTGCATGAATGTGAGTGGAGCAATCAAAGAAATCTTATATGCATGGGAACAAGGTTCACTTTCCGTTGTTGATGTCAAACGCATGCTGGATTCGTTGCGGCAGAAAATGGCGTCATTGAGTGTGTGCGCGTCTGTATGGCTCTGCTCCTACATTAATGTGGTGCATCAAGATGCTTTCCTAAAACCCATCAATATGGTCCAACAGTTTTTGACACCACCAACAGAACTTGAGATGCAAATCGATAACTTCAAAGAGCGCGCTACTCTTATGTATCAGATAATCAGAAAAATGCAGAGAGACATTCACCCTCCTTCAGTACCAAAGTCCAAACCTATCATTCTATCTCATAGCATCATCTCTCGTCAGCCGATTTTGGAACAACTGCACTCAGTTTGGGAGGATATAAAAACCAGAGGGTATCTTCACATTGATGCTACTCTCGTCATTGAAAGTCTTCTGAATACGACTGGACCAGTTTGGTTTGTCACTAACATAGTGAAAGAGACCCTCAAGTACCGATATCATGAAGACCTTGATAGGACTGTGGACATAGTCTTGGCGATGTTTCATTTGGATATAGAACGATGTACCGAAGCGTTGATCTCGCACGTGCTGCCTCAGTATCTCTACAATGCAAAGCTATGCGAGGAGTTGGTAGAGCCACAATGTGCCACGTTAGCCAAGCTATCTGTCTACTGTATTTACGCTGCTCTTGAAGCGAGCAACTGCAATAAAGCCCCATCCCATCTTATACCACCTACCAGAAAACGTCGACATGACGATTCTGATGATTTAGACAGTCTAAGTACTAGTAATAAACTGAGAAGGTTGAATGATAACTCATCTGATGCTAGCATATACTACTCCCAAGATTCCAATGCTACTGGGATCCAGTTGAAGGAACCGCTACAATCGTCATTAGAGACTTTGTTCGCAACATTTTCTCAATTGGCTGGTAAAAACGGTGATGTGACGCCACAAACCCAGTTTATATTAGAATTCCTGGTGTACGTAGTTCGTTGTGGACATGATAGGTCCCCAGTGGTTCTGCAGAAGATGGCGAGTGAACTCGTGCCTACTCTGATAAAAGCTCTTCCTGATATTTTCAATATCGGTTTGATACTCAGACTGTATGATTTGTCCAATCCTTATGGCAGAAAGGATACTGCTAGAGACTTATGTCTATTGAGAAATATGAGACTACGACAAGACTAAAATCAGAATATTATCGAATTATTATACCTTAGGTTTGTTATTAATTATTAAGAAATAAAAATCATTGATTGATCTATTTACGTATTTTATTGATCCAACATCTATTTAGGGATAGGATAAATTAAACCAGCATAGTTCAAGGCCATAAATTTTACTTTCAAAATCAATCAACAAATCATAAATTAATACTATGAATAGATCCTGCTTCTCGAAAATATTCTACACAGTAACGTTGCATACTTAGTACTTTTATTATATAAACTAAAATAAGACTCGATTGGACGGTATCATTATTTTTTGGAAGACACAGGAAGAAAACTACACCTATTAAGATATACTCAAAATTGAACTGGACGGAAACAGAACTTAAAATTATTATTTGTATATAATTTAAATCATATTTACAAAATACATTCGTATACACAACAAATCACATTAGATGTGAACATATTTAATGATATTAATACTACATTCTTTTACCTACTATTTGTACAACATTAACTTATGAAACGTAACTAGAATTTACAAATTCTTACAAACATCACAGGAGAGTTCCAGAGCTTTCATAATATTTACTAAGTACACTTTATCCTATATATTGTATTATTACAAGTAATTCGTTATGTTTAAGGGTAACAAGATTAAGCTATTGTAGTTATAATGCAGGCTTTTTGGCGTCCGGAGAATCGGGATGTGGCCGATCTAAAACAAATAAAGAAATCCTTGAGTCCCTATACTTCTATTTCTACGGCTGAATTTTTTGCATGATCTGATTAATAGATTCTTATCGAAACAGACTTATCTAAAATATATCAGAAACAAGTTCACAAAACAACTAGTGAAATAAAGCTTTTAAAAATGTCGTCATAATCGGCGACAAGCTCATACGAACTGATTTATTTAGTGATATCGCAGATCAACTTACCAATTTGCCTTCTAAGCAACTCCCCTTCTCTTGCGCTATACGCCGGCGGTGGATTACTGACCCTCATTGATAAACTTAATCTATTAGGATTGCAATTCTCGTCCGAGTTATCTGCGTTAGCGAACGTCCTCTGACTTCTATTCCACGTCTGCTGATAGGAACTTTCCGTTGTTACTGTGTTACATCTATTGTTAGTATGAGGAACGTATTGTTCTGGTGACCAGTCGAACACAAATGAATGACTATTGTAGTTCTGCGTATACGCTGAAGGTGTGCCGGAAGGGGTTGGAGGCGTCGTGGTCACATACGGACTCAGATCCTGGTGACAGACATCTGGAACTTTCTGCAACGCTGATTCCGACCACGTTGGACTGGGATTCCACTGGTCTATTTCGGTTTCTGATATGTTAAAGTTTTTCGATCCTGGTCTTCTGCTTGCGATGGACCCTGCTGATACAGCGACTAGCGTGTCTCCCGACGTTACAGCTGAAGGTGTGCATCGAGGGGACATACTTGTAGGAGTTATTGGTCTATCGTCAGAGATTTTTCCTTTCCGTTTCGCGTTAGGTTGAACCCTCGTATCCTCTATCCGAATATTGTGGTACCTGGAACAGGAACCTGAAGTTAAACATGCGGAATAACTATCGTCTGCTAGGATGGTCATTGACAAAAACTGGACAATAGGCTATAGTGTATCCGCATTCCTAACCATTATTTGATCGACGTTACAAGGTTTTATAGAACAATATTGGAAAATCTGCAGTTCGTCAATAGATAGATGATAATTATCATTGACCCGGAGTTGGTTTTTTTTGATCGTTCATCAACGAACCTACCTGTTTTCCTGTAATGAGACAGAGTAGTCCACTGGGCCAGGAACGTTATCTGGTCTCTCGTAAGCATAGTGCATCGGAGCTAGGTGTGGAGGAACGTGGGGTATGTGCGTCTGGAGTCCAGCATTGGGCATCATGACTGGCTGGTTTCCATTCATGCAGACAGGAGGAGTTGGGGCGTATTGCATGGTTGGAGGGTAGACTTGAATGTCTGGTGGCGGGGGCCCGTACATTCTAGTAGCCGCTTCGTAAGCCAATCCGTAGTGGAGTTTTGACTGGACTGCGTAGTAGTGGTAGAGCCAAGGGTTCGCCTTCATAACTGCTGCTTCTTCTTCACTGTTGACAAATAAAATAAAAAAGTTTCAAATCTCAATATCTTAGTTACCTATAAAAGGATACTATTCACCGACATATCTCTTAGAGTCAGTAAGTTGAAGTGGCAATGGGCAGGCCATATAGCTCGAAGAACCAACAACCGTTGGGGAATAAAGGTTCTCGAATGGCGACCACGAACCGGAAGATGAAGCGTAGGGCGCCCACCCACCAGATGGACCGACGACATCGTTAAGATCGCGGGAAGTCGATGGATGGAAAGGGCTCAGAATCGTTCTTCCTGGAAATGTGTAGGGGAGGCCTATGTCCAGCAGTGGACTTCTTCAGGCTGATAATGATGATGATGAAAAGGATACTCGCTCTTAAAAATCAGCAATAAATGCTATATAATTAACTACTAGGTCAGTGATCTTAAACAAGTTGTTTTTACAAGCCTAATTTAGACCAGGATATGAAAGAGATCGGTTTATTTAGAACACAAATTGGTATTTTTATGTTAATAAACTAGACAACTATAAGACGTCGCTACAAGTGCATAGCTGCTTGTAGGAATCAAGTTATCACCGAGATACGCAGTTAAAATAACTTTTAATTGGTGATGCGGTTTCATGGGATATTATTGCTGGAAATCCGCGACATTGTTACAAGCTTTACCCATTATACTTAGGTACTAAAAGAAACAAGATGGTAATCGTTAAAGCTTAATGTTTATTGTTACCTATCGAAGTGGGTACCTACTTAGGCCTGATGCGTGCACCTAAGTAGGTGAGGTGGTAAGTACTATGCCTTGGTTATTTCCTTAGGTAGGTATGTCATGTCACATAGCTTAGTTAGTCTACCTATTTGCCTAATAACAATACCCTTTACTGGCTCTACTAAGTAAAATATAGATTCTCAAGCAAATAGGTAACTCTAAAGCATTATACCTGATCTCAACAAAGGTGGGATTAAATCCGCAAGGTGCTGTTTCACAGCGTATTGAATTTGTAGGTTTAGAAGCTACTCCTAACCTTTCACGGCAAGCTAATGTTGCCTTAAGATAGGATGCGGGGAAATGTCACATAGTTGGACTAAGCCCTGGACCTACATAGGTACAGTGAGCTGCAAAAGCTGGGGGAGTGAAAAACTTGATTTATAGTAATACCTACTTGATAGACTCGTAATAAGATGGCGGGACAAGCTTGTCATCTAAACTCAGGGCCTTAGAAACTTAGGGCTGGTAAATGCTGTGTTTTTATTGTCCCAGGTCGGGGAAATGCCGCTTAGACCTATACTTTACAATGCACAGCAAATTACTACTGACTTTGTCCATAAAATGTTGGTAAGGCAAGGACCGACCTATCTGATTTATCAATTCTGCCTACTTTTTATTTGGTAGAGCCAAGTACACTAGTCTCTTTCATATCATCTTGCGTTTTGTGAAATCCAAAACTCCAAAATTGCATCTCAAAATTACAAATTTCTAATCGATCACATCTGCCAACTTTTTATTTGGTAGAGCCAAGTAACTTGCGTTTTGTGAAATCCAAAACAATTGCATCTGAAAATTGCAAATTTTTCCAACTGGCTTCTTTCATCGAGCGTACCTTCATCAAAGTTTAGATATGTCTTGGACGTGGACAAATCGGTTTAGCATTCACATTAGGAAGCCGAGATAACTGGCAAATCAAATGGCGAGAGGATAAACCCAGCCAATGTTAACACACGTTCTGCATTAATGAACTTGAACTGCCGATGAACTTCGCAGTTAAGCTTGCGTAAAAGGTTTTATACATGTATATGCGTTACATTGCTTAGTCTGGGTCTTGTTTTTTTTTCGCGTTTGTGTCTGTCTTTTAGTCTACGATTGCCAGTTTATGACGATTGAGTGATAATTTCACGGTCTTTTCTGCTGATACCCAAAAACATACACTAAACTGTAGGCCTACCAGCCATGGACACTGACCACGATGATTTTCGAGAACGACCTTGCTTAGCCCATCATCTGAAATCGTCACTGAAGGTTCAGTTGTTAAGAACATTAGGCCTACCACAAACTCTGCCCGGCTCTCTCTGGCTCTGGTTTTAAGTCTGTGAGTTCTGACCAGTGTATTATACTGTGTGTGTGACGTTTCGACGTAGGGTTTATTTTGTCAACACTCACACAGATTCAAAACCAGAGCCAGAGACAGAGCCAGGCAGAGTTTGTCGTAGGCCTAATGTTCTATTCTTGACAATTTGAACCTTCAGTGACGATTTCAGATGATGGGCTAAGCAAGGTCGTACTCGAAAATCATAGTGTTCAATGTCCATCACAGTTTTTGCAAAACAACTTGGCATAATCATTCATTCATGCCTGATCACCCATACTTATTTATAGAGCACGGGAAATCAAAAAGCCATAAAGTTTTAAAGCCGTTGAAATTGAAATTGCTGCATTCGAACAAATCGAATCTAAATGGCAGTAGGTAAGCTTGAGCATCTTAATCTTAGAACCGGATTCTCCGTGCTCTTACTGAGAGTGTTGTATCGTGCTTATTAATTTAACACATGCATGATACAGTGAACGACAACAAATTGTCAACGTGTATCCCGCCTACGTTATGTCTGCGAGATTTATGCGTTTAGCCTAGGGCTGCCCAAGGCATGCGTGGTATCTCACAACAGGAAACATTAGGTCCGTTTTTGAAGTCCCAGAAACTCCCACCATCAGTATAAATAAGTCACTATTATTAGACATAGGCCTCCCCCATTTTTGGAGGGATTTACTAGAGATACCATGCTTGGCAGACGCATTGTTGACCGCAGTGTTGGTGTTATGAACTCCAGGAACTACTTACTTGATTTTAATTGGGACTTAGGTCTAATACTCTAGGTAAAAGTGGATGCTTTAGTTCAGTCCACAGATCAAAAGTTCAGTCAGACGTGTCTTAAGTAAGCAGATATCGTTTTAATTAGTTGGTAGGTACGGAATGCTACAATGCTCTTTTGTAAAAACGTCTACTGTTGTGTATTTTTCTTCACAAATACAAAATGTGCGATGCAACCCTATCTAACCTGCGCGGACGCACAAATTGGCGTCTGGTGGGAAACTGAGAACGTACGGATACGATATTTCCATTAACTCTGTTATGCATAACAAGCGAAGGATTATGGAGCAAAAAACCAACCGAGAATGCCGGGGAGCCTTGAAAATTATCTACATCTAGGATACAGACTACAGTGCGCATGTCTACAATCTGGGACGCAGACGCAGTGCTAATAGGGCTAGGTAGGTAAGGCAGGTACGTGCTGTTAGTTCAGTATAGATAGAATCATTATTTAAGGATGATCATAGCACTTTTTATGATCCTTTTTCTACAGACCTTGTAGGCATGTAGGTAAAGTTATGTACTTTGTTTGAAATATAATATGCTAGCTAACTAGAAGTAGGTACCCAATCGTATTGACTTCCTAGTTAGAGGTAGGTCAATTATTTTGAATCTTTAAGAATTTGAAACCGTTTAAGTTTCACATTTAAATATGATTGCCGGTCATAATCAAATCAAACTTTGATTAACGATTGCATATTCTATGCAAATTAAACCATCGACCAAATCATACACATACTTTTAATCAATAAATATTAAATTGATCTCACTCAACAAATATTTATTGGTTAGTTTACCGGAGTACCTACCTAAAACACGGTATAAATCTTACGAGTTTATGGCGGGTATAATATTGCTTTCAATTTAATTAACTCGTTTTACAAACAGTATTTTATTAAGTAATTAGTAGGTTTGATGTGGTTTTAAACTAGTTCCCACACTAGACCCACTTTTATTACTTATTTGACTGATGACCTCAATGTCTCTGCCTATCTTGTGTTGTGTAAGCACCACAGAGAAGACATTTTGAAATTCTTGTCGTGACAGATTCGGGTGGTCACAAAAACACTAGACTTTATTTAAATTACGATTTCAACACATTAGGTACTAAGTTTAGTTTAGTTTGGGATTAAACTTAAGCGTATCATTTAAAAATCCGAACAGTCTAAACGGTTTATTGCCCGCTAATTGGCTGAATGCCGTGCCATTAAACCTCCCGATAATGCCGCAGACCCTCGGCGCGCTGGACTTTGAAAAATGACCGGCCATAACTTAACGCGGTCACTTACAGACTTCCCTATTGAGATATCAATGGTAGATGAGCGACGTACGCCTCGCGTAAACACGGTTCTTACCAGTGTCTTGCGACAAGTCGAATGGTATTCACTCATAATCATAAAGCAAGATATTTACCTATTTATGTATTCATTAAACTTCATTGCACTTTACAATTTGAGCACAAAAAAAAGGCTGCTGCAATTTCTATCAAATAGTTAGGTATTTATCTTCTTCAAGAGTATAGGTACCTAAATTGAAGCAGCTGACATAAACATAGTTTTGAGGGTAGTTTGCAATTGCGCTAAGCTTTCCGTATGACCGCCAAGAAAATAAGTGTTTTGGTCGTTGTAGATTAAATTGTAGTCGCTCATACTAAGGCTCGGTGGCTTATTATCAAACGTGTGCCTTTCCGATAGAGAGTACAGATACGAGAGATCGCGATAACGAAGTAACAATGTGTCGCACTGAGAATCAGACACAGGATTATAATCCGAGATTAAGACTACTTACAGGCTGTCCCAAGTCCAGTAAAAATGGAAAGAGTAAGTATCCAATTCACACCGATAATACTAACACCTTGCAGAACTAAGAAATTTCGTATTCCCATGAAACTCGATCGCGTAACATAAGACCATAGTGATGCCCCCTCGAATAAATATTGTAAAGGGTGATTTATAGAACGAGAGCGGTGTTTCGAAGCGATCTACCGACCGATGTAGCTATCGGTATAGCTTGAAATATGCCCGCAGACCTATTGTTGCTATGTGAGAAACGGTGTTTAACAAGCGCCGCTGTTGATCGATGGTGGCAACACTATGCTTTATGGGAAATTGTAAAAGTTTAATTTTTACAGAGTTTGCTAGCGGTGGGTGAATCGCTGGATTTGAAAACAAAACTCTATCTGCATCATGTTAATTAGGTTTAAATAAATATTGTGACAATCCACACTACACTATGTAGCCCCAAACTAAGCAGAGCTTGTACTATAGGAACCAGATAGCTGATAAAATACTAACATACTTTTTTTGTAAATACATACTTACAATATAGCCGTAACTATGTGTATGTATTATAGACATTTTTATAACGATTACTAACGCTTGTTGATTTGTCTTAAATATCTAGCATACTGGCAACTCACAGATGCCATTTTGAGACCTACCCTATTTTGATACTTTTTATTACAAACCTACTAGAAAAAGTAAATAAAGGAGTTGTGCAATGGCTTACCGTCTCGCTCACACTTGTTGTACCTAACCCTGCTTCTGCTTGATCTGTGTCGGCATTAAGAGCTAAGCAATATTCAAAACAAATTGCGCTAACAAATAGATCCAGTCGCACCTTTCATTCTGTACGCTGGTAATGATTTTGTTAGCACCGATTAGCATCACCCAGCTGCCCTTAATCTGGACAGCTTGAATGTAGAAGGAACTTTAAGGTTTTATGAAAACCGCTTCGGTTTTATGACGGCCGTAAAACACAAATACAACGCAATTCTAAACATCGTTTTGTCAACCTTGCTAAAATTAAGTATCTCAGCACATACTTGGGTTTAAGATATACCTACACTTAAATTGAACCATTAATTTAAATACCTGTTAATCAATGATAAAGATGAAAGTTTTGATGTAGGAAATAACATATTATGCCCTGCGTGGATAAAAAAAAACTAAATGTGTAATCCCTAAGATTTATTGGGTCATACCAGCTCCTACCTTTGAATAAGTGTACGGACCAAAACCGCACATTAAACATTTTAATTTACTTAATTTAATTTTAATTTAATCATTAAGCATAGTTTAGCACTTTATTTATTCAATAAACAGTTGTAAATACTCATCAGCGTCGTTTTCCTGACCTACCCGATCCCATCATACTATCATCATCATCGTCATGTTGGTTCTCAGTCTGGGTGTTTGTTATATTGTATTCTAAGTATATATTTACAAAAAAAATATACCTGGTTCTCATAGTACAAGCTCTGCTTAATTTGGGGGTAGATAGTGTTGTATAAATTGCCAATAATATTTGTTTATTATTATTAATTTATTATGTGCACGTCCCCGTACAATAAGTGAGAAACTATTTATAGACAATACGTCGTTTACGCCGTTTTACAGAGTCGTTTTCTAAGGAACTGAGACTTTAGTATTCAATTCAAAGTATCAAACAATAGAAAGTAAAGTGGAGTGCAATACCTATTTGTTGGCAACACTGCTGGATATGTAAATGGGAATGAAAGATAGGGTTAAATGGCGAAATAAAATGAAAATGTAGGTTTTAGGCAAGTTCCTGGTACCTTGATGAAGCAATACCAAAATCGTGAAACAATAAAAGGGTGCTTATAAAATTCAATCAAATTCGTTGTAAGCTGTCTACATGTACAGTTTCAATATAGAAACGATTACACGGGTATTTATCGCGTATATTACCTTATTTTAATTAAACCAATTTTTTTTTATTTAACAAAAACAAACCAGAACTGGTTTCATGGATTCCTAACTTTCAACCTGAGCCTTAATTTCAAACTTAGAAAAAAAATAACATTTTGCCTTGACGTTGGGTCTATCTATATGGACAGCTGCGCATAATTCCAAGTGTGTTCTAACAGTTGCTTTTAAATAATTTGCAAAGTGAAAGTTCATCACCTCCATAGAAAATTGATGGATTATTTTGGGGAAAATATTTGGCTACGCGACTGCTACGCAGAAGCTACGAAGCTTCTAGTGCTACGCGATGAGTAAATCTAGCTTACTCGTATCGTAGCTTTAGGGCGCTTGTACACGCTAAGAAAAAACGCCGGGCCTACCCAAGAATTCGTGTCGTAACAAGAAAATTACTGTGTACACTGCTCGCAGCGGTGCACGAAAAAAATCTTATCTGCGCAAGACAATAATTTTGTCTTTTCCACACACGAAAACGCAACAACGTTCGCCGCGTCGTGTCTTGCGCAGATAAGATTTTTTTCGTGCACCGCTGCGAACAGTGTACACAGTTATTTTCTAGTTACGACACGAATTCTTGGGTAGACCCGGCGTTTTTTCTTAGCGTGTACAAGCGCCCTTAAGCCTCAAGATAATATAAATCATAATTCATAAGTAAACCCTGACTCACACCGTTTTCTGATTTGAAATAAATTGTATAACTTTTAAAAAACAAAAACGGGGTGCATAAATTTGTTTGAATTTCGACCACGAACTGAAAGATGAAGCGTGGCTCCTGGTAACCTTGATGACTGTTAAATCGCGGGAAGACAGTAAATGGTTGATGCCCAATATCGTTCTTTTTAAATGTATAGGGGAGACATGTCCAGCAGAGATCTTGAAGCTGATTATTTAGTGAGCTCTATTAGAAGTTGCTGCATGCCTTGGGTTCAATTGTGCATTGATAGTGTTTTGTGCAATTCCCCCAATATTAATTATACATAAATATCTTAAAAAGTTTAAGCTCACCTCAACACCTGGTTAGTGCAGACGATGACAGGTCGCTGTGAGTTCTCCAGGTTGTCTTTTAGCTGCATCACGGAATGCACCCACAGGTACTGTCCGCAGCGCTTCTGCAGGCGGAGAAGCGTGATGCAAGATCTCTCCTGCTCCGATTGCGTTACTGTAGGGAATTAACCATTTTAGGCATTATTTTTAGCAGTAACTCTACTATTATTATGAACAACGGGACCATGGGGGATGGGAACAATGGGACCATAATTAAATTTTGTGAGTTTTGTTATTTTTTGTTTTGTTATTTTTTATACTATGATATTTCATAGCATAAAATATAGTGTTAAAAACCATGATAGTTTCAAAAGTTATAGCTACTCTACTGCTGGACGGCATATATATTTTCTTATTCTTTCTACTAGAACAAAGTTTTTTATTTGAAATGTTTCATTTGTAAAAATAAATATTCTTGAATTGTCCAAAGATGGGCCTCTGGATTTCAAGCCTTTAGGACCAGTGGTTTAGGCGAAGTACCTGCTTAACTTATGCCAGTAAGGACTTTGATTCCTTAAATATTAGATTATTTGCAAAAAGCTCAATAACTAAGTTTTTGTTTGATATTTCAATAAGTAGATTCAGCCGAGCTTTTGACCTTGTATAGTGTTTAACTACACTTAAAGTAATCACAAAGATATTTTACCAAAGGAAGGTCTCGGGTTTGAATCCCGCTCGGCTCTTAATTTTTTAAGCATTATAAAAATATGTCTAAAGATTGTAGTTATCCTCGTAGGTATGTTCTTCAAAACTTATAGAGGAATGCTTGAATACTCCGTCCGCCAGAAACAATAACTGTAGGTAGAGAAGTATAAATAGTTTAGCAGATAGTAGGTTTATTTTATTCATAAGTCTTTAGTTTACACGATCACTTCTCAATACCTAGCACGCTTGATTTATTTACAACAGAATAAGCTTAATTATGCGCTGCACATAAATTAGAAAACAAATAAACTTTGCAAACGAAGGTCCTAATGATAATTGTCTACTAGTCTGCGTTTCGTACTCAACACACCTATTATCAAAGTTTATTCTTAAAACAAATACAACTTTAGGTAATGAAATAGCTAAGAAAGGTTGGGGAAGATATCAACTCCAATTACTAACAAATAAAACAAGAAACAATGAGAAAAAAAATATCAAATCCGCGGGCTAATTCTCATTTTTCCAGTTTTTTTTTTAAAGTTAATTGTATTTAAAAGGTCTAAAAGTGTAATTAAATTCATGAAGCGTCAAATTACAATGTTCCCGTTATCTAACCTCATGTATCGTAAAATCCCAGTGGTTAGTAAATACCTATATAATAGGTAAATATCATAATGAGAAAAGGCGTCTGAATGACTGTTGACAGTTCTGAATTTGAATTCAAAGCGTTTATTCTTGTGACCACAGACTGCGAGCCGACGCATATCGGCCATAGAACATAGGTAAAAATCCTACGCTTTAGCTTCTATAAAAACACTTTGAAAACTTTATTTCATGGTAAAGTCGTTCTTATTACGATGATAAAAAGACTCACAGCATAAACAGACAATAAAGTCAAGAAATGTGTAGAATCTGAAACTAATTGTATGCATAGTGAACGGTCAATAGGTAATGGTAATATCATATTCAATTCATTATGTAAGGTTCTTGGGTAGGTTTGATGAGGGCGGCCCGGATATCCGTAAGTGTATATTCGATACAATCAATATATTGGTACAATACCTTAGTAAAGATCTCCACTAAAGAAACTAAATAGACGCGTAATACGTTTTAAAATAAATATTTCAATGATTTGGGAGTCTAAGGTAAACACAAAACATAGATATAGATATCTCTTCTTAGTAAAGATAATCAAAATTGCATTTTAAGGCCACTGCACACGGCCGCAATAATAGACCCGTCCTTGCCATTACCACAGAATATAAATAGTAACCACCCATTACCGATTATCGAATCATTCGAATGATGACTCGAATGCTAGGGATTTGAATCCCACAAATTATTTCTTTGCTCAATGTAACCGATTTGAAACCCTATTTTGAGTGATACAAGGTTTGTTTTGAATAGTGGGGCTGTAGAAAAGTAATGAGGGTTAATGCCAGATGGTTATTTGTGCAATCCATACAGTTGGTTTAGACTCAAAGCACAGGAAAGAGTAAAACAGCTTTGCTCCATAAAACTGGCCTGTATGTACCTACCCACCATCGTCAGAGAGCACTGGTGGTCTAGTGGTAGCGGCCCCGCCTTCCGATCCGAAGGTCGTGGGTTCAAATCCAGTCGTGGGTTCAAATCCAGTCGTGTATCAATGAGTTTTTCTGTTGAAAAATTTATGTGCACTATGCCCGTACTCTCAAAACGGTGAAGGAAAACATCGTGAGGAAACCGGCGTGTCATAGAACCTAAAAAAGTTCGAGCAACACGTGTCAAGGGTCACGCAAAAAGGGCCCGCCAGCGGCCACTTGCGGAAAACCAGCCCGCACATCAAGTGCGGATGATACAAAAATTTGCCTACCCACCATGAAATTCGGAGTTACTTCATTATTTTCAATGATTGTCACTTATTTTGTAGCTATCACTTTCAGTGTATACCTAATCTTTATCGACATACCTGAGTGTACCTACAACACTCCACATAGAGAAACACGACGCACTTCACAAGTATGTACTATGTACTTAATTATCTTTAGCGATAGGTGTGGTATAGGGACGTGTGTTCGGTTACTATAGTTTTGCGACAGATTCCAATAAATTTCAGTCTCGCAAGGTACGTTTTTGTTGTATGCGATGTGATCCAGCTGTTCTCTGCGACTATGACCGAGATTGATTAGCAATGATTGCGGTCTAGTAACTTATTCGTATCAGTACATGTGTTTAAGTAAAGTGGAATCACTAGTGGTTTGATTTGCGAGTGTGCCGTCTTTCACCTACGCACTAAAGCACTACTGATACCTCTGGGACATGGATTAATGAGCTGATTTAGACTCTAGATTTGTAGTAGGTACTCTAGAATATGCTATAAAATAGAGTACTTATTTAGGTAGGTACCTACATATCGCGGTGTAGTATAATACTATACTACTAGTATTTGGCGTGTCACTGTCGTGTATAAAGCTAAAATTAATAAAATATGAATTGAAGATAAGTACCTACATAATAATTATATACTTTCTACTTAATTAAAATGTCGCTTTGTCTGGAGACTGAAGTCTTTGTTACACTGCTATTTGACGGTCGTCAATTGAACTTAGGCAGAACTTATTGTTCAATTTAGTTTTTTACTGAATTGTTCTTAAAAGGCAGAGTCACATCAGCGAGAAGAAATCTTGTGAATCGCGAAAATCTCGCAAACCTACTATCATTGTTCATCTTGCGACCCTGCCGACCTTTGGAACAGTTTAGCGACATTATCCGCGTCTTCACACGTTAGAGAAAGTCGCGCGACGTGCACTCGTGTGTGAACGGCTTTAATACCTACGTGAGCGATTATATCGAGACACACCTAATTCTTCATAAAATGGGTATTATACTGGCAAAAGTTACAGCAAGGAGAATATTGAACAATCTAAGGGAAATACAATGTTACGCGGATGTTACTCCCAGACAAAATAAACGCCACCTACCTACATCTCATAGTTCTTAAAACTCCTGAGGGTTAATAGGCGAGTCAGAGGCACGTATAATGTGGTGATATACCAGTGGAAGTATCCAATTAAGCGACACTTAAAAATAAGTATCTATTTGAGGGACAGCTCTTTATGACTAGCTAATAAGTGCAAGTCCACTCGTGTAGGGTGTATGGTTTGCATCTGTGGGATGGCATAAAAAAATGGCAGCTGCAAAAAGTAAGTGTACTCACTTAACCTGTGCTTGCTCTGTGCTTCCTTACAGCAATCTGGATGCAGGAGGTGGTACCAGCTGACGCCGTGAAGAGATGTCCTTTCCCAGCCCAGGTGCCACTCGCTACTGGACAAAGGAAGGAGACAGTGTATAAGAAAAAGACGATTACTTACGATTATATAAAGTAATTATAGTACGTAAGTATAGATCAAAGCCAATACATTCCCTTATAAATCCAACAAATCAATCAAAAGTACAAAAAAAGTGTTAAACTAAGCATGCACCAAATTTACTTTTTGGATATGCTTCTGACTACCGTGAGTGTAGTGTTAAGGAATTTGAGTCACGAACAAATAGTTTTCTTTCTTTTTTGTTCTTTTTCTAGATCTTTGACTGGAAAAAAATAAATAAGAATAAAACAGAGGTCAATAATAACCTTGTTATCTTTTATTAGGTATAATCAACTCTGGACTTGACATTATCAATACTCGTAGCCATGACAGACAATCAACGAAAACTATTTATTGTGATCATTGGCCAACGTTTCTTGTTAGTTCTTTGTGTCTTTAGAGATAAGGTATAAATTGCAACGAATCATCAAAATAATTACAATACGGTTTATTTGCATTTGTCTTATGTATTTATTCTTTACTCGAGTGTAGTGGTACAATGATACTCTTGAGGTAGTCCGTCCTCAAGGGTTTTTTAGTAATTTGGGCCAAGGGCTGAGCGAAACTTTGACACTAAAGTATTACACAATCTTTGAGGCGCATTTAAAATCCTTTCAACACACTGGTTCCACGATAAGAAGAAGAATACTCTGTTATTTTTAGTGGTTATAGAAGAAGAGGTAACCAAAGTAAAGATGGATGGACTGTGTCAAAGATGACATGAGCAAGAAAGAAGTAAGCACTGAGATGACCAATGATAGAGGTGAGTGGAAGAAGAAAACCTGTTGTGCTGACCCTATTTAGCGTGAGATAAGAGCAGAAAGATAATGTCATCATCATCATCTTTCTGCTCTGACATTTTCACACACACTTTACACAGCTTAAAGGGCTTCACACACAGCAGCTATAATGTAAAGATGTACATTATAGCACGATACATCTCATTACATCTTTCCATAGAAATCGTCAGGAGACCACACACAACAGCTATAATGTATATTTTCATTCACGTATATTTTCCCGGGATGTAAATGTACATTAATATACATTATAGCTGTTGTGTGTGAAGCCCTTTAGTGCCTAAGCAAAGCGTGTAGGTAAACCAGATAAATCTTATACCTGCTTAAAACCTTCTCTTAAAGGCTTAGGCTTAGCTGTGTCTGCGCTTGGATTAGTTCCATTGAATGCCATCACTGCTCAAGTATATTGAAGTTTCTGTGCTGTTAGGTTGGGTGTTAAATCTTGACCAAGGACAATTTGTGTGGAGATCATATATGATTGTACTCTGGGTGTTCTATTAACCTTACTGATAGATATGTATTTAGGTAGGTACTATGTACTATTTCATTGCAACCACAAAAGACATAATTAATAAAACTTGACGCCAAACAAATATTCGGATGGGGTCAAATCAATCATTAATCAATGTCGGCCTTGTCCAACAACAAATTCGAAAGTAAGTTACTTTTGTGTTCTTCCTGAATTACCTTTGGTGTAAATCTATTTCATTGATATGTCTAAACATTTATCAATTATTTTGATTAATTAAAAAAAACCTGTTCATAGGTAAAAAAAAATCTTAGTATTTTTTTTTAATTAAAATAACTTTTCTGTTCATCCGATTCGAAAAATTACATACAGAAAAAAAATGTTTATAAATAAAAATATGAGTTTATATCACAGTATTTAATTTACCTATGGTCCTCTCAAATGTTAAAAACCTTCGAAAGCGACCACAGCGATATTCCTATTACAATAATAATTGAAACTGGCAGTCTTCTATGTAAATGATGCACACCAGTTCAATGCACAATAAACAATACTTATTGATGCGTAAGCCACAGCCACCGTCCGTCAAAGCAACGCAGATGTATGACAACATCTCTATTGAATCCGCTTCATATTCATGCCTCTCGTCACAGGAGATAATGCAGCTCACAACAATATGCAGGTAAACAGTAAGTGAGGTTTCACATGCGCTGGTGCTGTGTTAACGGTAGCACAGCGCTGTGGCGCCGGTGACAGTGACTTAGCGTCTACTAGCTTCGTCAGCGTCTGTGACGTCGTCAGCGTCTGTGACGTCGTCGTGTGTCCAACCGATCGACGTACGGCGACGTCATCAAGCGTTGGAGGTCGGTGGTGCCGTGATCAGATTGTGTCATATTGTGACATTATTGATATTGTGAAGACCATAAAATGCAGCATAATGTTCAGCCAACTATTTAGACGCGATTACTGTTTTATTTCAACTATTGTTAATTAATTTTTCTAAAAACACATTGATTTTTAATAAGCTATCACCCTATTATCTGTGCTCAAGGAATGACCTCTGTCATGCACTACTATCTATCATGTCATACAATATCAAAGTATTTGTTGTCAGGGCTCAAAAAGAAGATGAGATAATGTTGGGGTTATGATGTTGGCTAGGAAAAGATTTGTTGTGTCAGATTGAATAATAATAATTGCGGTTCTAATGAAAGTTAATGCGTGTTTCTTTGAAAATGTGCACATTGAAGAAATGTCCTTTATTCACCAGTACACTATTTCCATGTAACATTTTATAGCATAAATAAATTATTTTGATTTGTTTTTATTTGATTACCCCTAAGTATATTTGCCTGCATTGTGCCGCTCCGTGTCTGCCGTGAAAAGACGCCATGGCCATGTGAAAAGTGCGTCAGTTTGTCACTTGTAGAGTCGCAAAGTCGCAATCAGGTTTCCTTTGCAAGCCTTTGCTTTTCGTTGAATTTATGGAAAAGTTTGAATGTTTTATTTATAGAGAATGACGGACATCGATCTTTTAAACCTACAGTATAAAATAGGAAGTCTTGAAACGAAAAAGAAAGCATGAATACATCATGTTTTGACAGATAAAAAGTTGGCGAATACTGTGCCATTTTAATTTGCTAATTCTGTGAGCTACGTCGAAGCTCTGGCTCTACGGGTTCCCTCATTTCTGATCCTACCATGTAGTACAACTCCCACTAAGGATTCTTAAATGCTAGTCTGATGCTGTGTATACACAGAGCAGCAAACACGCTTTTGCTTAACATAGGCCTCTCCTATAGATTCTCCTCGAACTTCCTGCAATCTTTACAATCTGAATCTCTTTGCTGAAGTACTTCATCATCATCAACCTATATCAGTCCACTGCTGGATGTATGTATCTCTCAAGACGTGCCACTGAGCCTGGTCTTCGGCTCTTCCCTTCCAGTGCTTGCCAGCTACATTTCGCAGATCGTCGCCCCATCTTGCCGGAGGGCGTCCTACACTACGCTTACCTAAACGCAGTCTCCACTCTAGTATTCGTTTGTTTTAATGATTATCTGTTCTACTTACTTAGCGTCAATATGCAGTATCTTCATATCCATGGCGTGTACTGTGGTGAAGACATTAGTGGCGCCGTGCACTACACACTCGCGTGTCTCCGGCATGGCGAGAGGCGTGCATGCACAGAGGAACACGGGCTCGTTGCGGCTGCAGAGAGGTAGGTAGGACACGTAGTGCCCTCGAACTAACACCACCTGGAAAATAAATGATTGGTTTATAAAGTTGAAACGAGGTACGCACAGAAGGAAGTACACAGAATCTGTTTAAAAAATGTGGGTAAAAAACACCATATTATTTATTCGTGATAGGTGCAATCAGCGACAAAAGTTGAATATAGGGGTAAAAAGTTACAAAGGGTCTATAAATATGTATTATTCATATTAACTGATCTTACAGTTAAGGTCACAAAGATGTAGATCACGTCGAATTTAGAAAAAATATTGTAAGAAAGAAGGAAAGATTTTTTTTATTTAACATAACAAAGGTACACAAAACGGAACACTGACAAATATAATACTATGAAATAGGCACAAAAAAATATATAATAATAATCATTTTTTATTTGTTTCATGTTTATCACTAAAAAACGCTATCCCAAAAGTTATGAGCCGAGGTGGGATTTGTGAACAATCTACAAATCTGAGTTGTACAAATCTGAAGTGTTTATGGCAGAATCAATGAAGCCTAAAAAAAAATAACACGCTCTCATAATATCGTTGATAACATCAACTCAGTACTGAACTTTAACCCAAAATTCAAAGGTGGTGTTTCGTTATGACATTCTTCGTTGTATTGTACTTTTTGCAGTGTAGATCATGTACGGTTGTAGGCAATAAATATTGCACATCGGCGTTTCTGCTTTCGTAGAGCGCTATCTCTTTCTGACGCACACTACGCTCTATGAAGCCGAAATTAGCCGATGTGTAATATTTGTTGCCTACTGAAGAGCACAAATAATTTGATAAGCGACCTACAGATCTATTAGCCTAACCTTTGCTGTGGCGGACGGTTTTTTGAAGTCGAAGCCAAAGTATATTTATTGCTTAAAATACCATGTTGAAAAGGTTTTTATTTATAACTAGCTGTGCCCGCGACTTCGTCCGCGTGGTATAGTGTCTATGGGTAGCATTTTTAATTTGCAGCGGAAGAAAACAGTAATTAAATAACAACGTCATATTCGCGTGCACGTGACACAGTCGTCTGCCCTCTTACTAAACTTAGACATATATGGCGTCGTACTACGCCACACTTTCATCCCCCCCGCATTCCTCTCCGAACTCCCCCCACACTCCCCCCACTCTCCTCAACACCCCCCCACATTCCCCCCGCACTCCCCCCAGACTCCCCTCCACAATCCCCCTGTACTCCCCCCGAACCTCCCCTTCACACTCCCCCCTGTACTCCCCTCCACACTCCCCCCTCGCTCCTCCCCTCCACACTCCCCCCGCACCTGCCCTTCACACTCCCCCTGTACTCCCCTTCACACTCCCCCCTGTACTCCCCTCCACACTCCCCCCTGTACTCCCCTCCACACTCCCCCCTGTACTCCCCTCCCTCTACCCCCCCAGCACAAACTTTGAATGTAATATTTTTTTATATCAAATCAACAGACTAAAAAATAAGTTTTAAGTTTCTAGCTCTAAAAATGACGATACTTCCATACAACTTTCAACCCCTATTTTCAACCCCTTACAACCCTTTTTTCGCAATAAAAAGCCTAATATGTTCCCAGCTTAAATATCGATCTTTTCAATCCATCGACGCTTATGACTATCTGCCACTGGCAACACTGGTCGGCAATCAGTCAGTCATAAGGACTTGGCGAAAAGACTTTGCATCCCCGCCAGCACAAAAAAAAAGTCAGTCAGTCACCTACACAAACAGAAATTTCTCGATCGAAAGCCGTCGCAATTGTACAAAAAAGTGTAATTCTCATGAAAAATGGTGTTTTCAATAAGTGTTTTGCAATAGTTAGTTGCATAAATGTCCTTTCTAATGATTTAACCTATCTGTGTACCAAATTTCATTGCAATTGGTGATTGGTGATCGTCGGAGTGTTTTGGTGTCAGAGTGAGACAGAAACATCAATGTGATGCTCTTTATAACGTTTTAAAAGGTTTGTAAACCTTTTTTCACAATAAAAAGTAGCCTATGTCCTTCCTTAGGCCCTCAACTATCTGTGTACCAAATTTCATTTCAATCGGTTCAGTAGTTTTGGCGTGAAAGCCACACAGACAGACAGAGTTACAAACGCATTTATAATATTAGTATGGATAAGTTATGTCCAATTTAGTAGTTATTCTGCTTAAGTCTAGGCATGCAATATTAAAATTTACAAAGTTATGTCATAAAAATATAGAAATTCATAAAAATGAGTCAAAAATTCAGTCAGTATGATAGGATTGTACGTAGGTACTTATGAAAATGATGCTATATTTAATACGTTCTACACTCAATTGCAGTTTTAATGCATTATTTAATTTTTTGCGCACAAAGTTCCGATGTTGTTCGGTTCGGTGTGGGTGACCCGGATTAAATGCTCTTGAGTTTAGTTATCGATAGTTCGACACAATAGTTCACAGTTCAGCCGCTCACCGCTCTTCAATCCGGGTAAGGGACCTTGGACGATATTTTAATGTAGACTGTACCTATTAGCCTTGATCGTACTTATGAATGTGGATAACGTTTGTAAGTACTAAGCTTTAATCTGACTTGACTTCTGTATATAATACCTACCTAATACTACTTTTATAAACACGAAAGCTCCGATGTTTGTGGCTCAATTACGCTCTGACTAACCAGTAGACCGATTTGGTTGAAATTTGTTGGAACAAATATTATAAAGTGGAACATGTGAGTTACTTTTATCCCAAAAAATTTACAGGAACGGGAAAAAACTAACACACGGGCTAAGCCAGGGCAGCCGCTAGTAAGCTTAATAATAAAAGTTTTAAAAACATGAAAAACTGACTTCCTGGCCAAAAAAAACGCATAAAGCGACTATGTTGAAATTTCTATGGGACCAATCTGGAAATATTACTTTTAGATAAAAAAATAATTAATCAAATTGGCTCATGAATGACGAAAGTATGCGACAGCAAAAAAAAAATACAACCGAACTGAAAACTTCCTTTTTTATATGAAGTCGGTTAAAAAGCTTTTGCTCCTTTGAAACAGTTGTGTCAAACTTGTAATCTAGATTTTGATTGCAATTCTATGCCGATTGTATCATTGGTATAAATAGATTAGTGAAACGTTTTAACGCATTTTTTGTTCGTCATCATTATGCTAAGTGGTTGCTGGAATATTATCTGATACCTATAATACCTATCTACCTAAGAGTGATTTCGACCAAGATGGGGGAGCGGGCATTTTTGCAATGCATTTGTAGGTCACTCGTGCATTATGGAGCTGACGACTATAACACAATTTCTCGCTCATGTATTTTAACATGTTTAGAGATGTAAAATCGTTGAAAATATTGATAAAAAATTCAAAAAAAATTAAATGTTTATTTAGCTAAGCTGAAATTGTTGCTTCGTAGCAAAGTAAGACCAGGAAATGATGAGTTAGGAACCAGGAGTTCGGACCTACGGCGCAGAAGGCACAAAAGAAGCAGTAGGTACTCAATCAGACTATTTTATTTTTCCTGCCCTTATCCCATTTAATGGGGGGTTGGCACAACATATTCTCTTCACCATTCTCCTTTATTATTCTTCAATCTTTCACACCGTTCATCCATCTTTTCTTTGGCCTACCTCTATCCACATATTTATCTACATTCATACTTATCACTCATCATACTTAATCAGACTATAATCCCCTATTCTTAATAAATATACAAAAAACTTGAGGTTACATAATTTGCTGGCTTGCTACGCTCTTTCAGGCTCTCTATCTATTATATACTCTGAGATGCTAGGGTTACATATCAAAGTTCCTGGTTGGTCATTCTTTGGGAGTTGTAAATCATGATCGTTTTCCGTATCATAAATCACTACTATCTGTATCGATTTTCACACGCGTTTACTAAACGCAAATCAGTATATTAATACGTTTACAAATCAGTAATTCATGATTAAACGGGAATCTTGGATTAAATTTCTTTGTTGACAGTCGTATCTAGGAGTCATTATTTATAACTGCTGTGTGAACTAAAATCTTCGCATGAAATTCATGTCGTGAGTATCTTTCTCTTCCGTTCTGGTGAAATTCTGCTGTTTAGAAAATATTTTAAGACCTATCATAAAAGCATAAAATTAATTAAGCAATAGTTAAACAAAAATAGTGCTCATTTGCAATGGTTTTCGTACACCGATAAGCGCGTTGAAGTCTTTTGTATGGAGATAATTTTGATATAAAGATGACAGTGTGAGTCACGTGTGTACGTAGTAAGTAAAGCTACATCAGTGAAAGCTATCTTACCGTGTTACAAAAAAGCTTTATTAACATTACTAAAAAAAAACTTTATATACAAAAAAACTAAATTATTTATAATTATATTTTTTTTATTATGGATCAATATAAAAAATCATCCTTGTTGGTATAAGCCAAGGATTGCCAATCGTCTCATCTCTTGCTTTTCTTGATGCCCATACTCTTACAATCACATGTATAATTTCTTTTTTCCGTCTTTTGTTAGAATCAAAAGCTCCTACGATTATATTTACACTAAAATAAAAGATTGTGACAGCTGTCATAAAACTGCTGCATTTGAAATTAAAGCTCAAAGTGTGACACGTCACAGTGTCCACCCACAGATTGGTAATGCTTCTAATGACGATAGATCAACCGGATATAGCTCGTAGATTAACTGGCAAATAGCCGATACGCCCATTCATATGGCACAGATGGACCGCGGTCCAAGTTACAGGTGAGTGATACTACAAGAGCTAGTGTTTCTTGTGACCCTTACGATGACGACGACCAATAGCACTTTTGGTCGCCCTAACACCTAAACCTCACATCTGTTTAAAAGAAGAAGTCCACTTGGACATAAGGCCTCCCCTACACATTTCCAGGAAGAACGATTCTGAGCTCTTTCCATCCACCGACTTTCCGCGATTTTAACAATGTTGTCAGTCCATCTGCTGGGTGGGCGCTCTACGTTTCGTCTTCCGGTTCGTGGTCGCTATTCGAAAACCTTTATTCCCCAACGGTTGCTGGTTTTTCGAGCTATATGACCTACCCATTGCCACTTCAACTTACTAATTCTAAGAGCTATGTCGGTGACCTTGGTTCTTCTAAGGATATCCTCATTTCTGATTCTATCACCACACAAATATTTGTTCTTGGTGGGGATTGAACCCAAGATCTATGGCGTAGAAAGCAGAGCTACTAGCAACTGATTTGAGAAGCCAGTCTAACGCGTTTAACTAAACTCGTTTATATGTATGTACACAAAAGAAATGCAACGATATTGACAGGTGTTTAAGCGCGTTTAGAGAAAAATGTACCAACTGAATGCTTAAGCGAGTTTAAACGTCAGTAGAACGCGTTCAATTTCAACGGTGAAATTGGACCTTAGTCGAGTAGCCGGTTTTACCATTATGCAACTATTGATAACTGAACAGCGGTCGCCTGTATCTTAGTCCAGCTCAACAGCTATGACACCAATGATCAATCGTGACTTATTATCAGAAACCCCCCAACTGACGCTGAGGTGAACAATGAACCACTTTCTAACACCACCGTGTCGTGACCCAACTGTCCAAACTGACTTCAACCCCGAGTGCAGTATGACAACTTCTAAGCTCTATCGGTTACGAGTTCACCATAATATCTACTTTTGACTTTTATCAGCTCTTAGTAAAAAACCCTCCACCTCTCTCTTCAAAAACCCTGTAATAACAACAGTGTTTTGGTCATAATAATTATAAGTTTAAAAAACTTGAGAAACCGACTTCATTGTCAAACGGCTAAACCGATTTTAATCAAATTTGTTTGGGACAATCTGGACGTAAGAATAACCAAATAAAAAAAAAAATTTTCTAAATCGGTTCATAAATGACGGAGGCATGCAGTTACAAACATTAAAAAAAATATTTTAAAAAAATGGCAACACCGATTTTAATAAAATTAAAATGGGACCAATCTGGAAGCAGTACCTTTCAGATAAAAAAATAATTTTTCAAATCGGCTCACAAATGACGAAGTTATGCGGTAACAAACATTAAAAAAAAAAATAAAAAAAAAAATAATAAAAAAAAAAAAATAAAAAAAAAAAAAAAACATACAACCGAATTGAGAACCTCCTCCTTTTTGATTGGAAGTCGGTTAAAAAGTAAAGTTAGTGACAACTGGGGAGATACAAGTGGGTTTATTTCTGCAACGTTCAGACAATCGCTGAATCCACAGTGAGTTTTAAATTTTTGTTTGGAAAATTTGAAAATCGAACGTGGATTCAGTCAACGCGAACGAGCCGTGTTGCAGGAAAAGCAGGCCTGGTTTTTTTTAGGTATTATTACAGTAAAATGAAAAAAAAAAAAAACTGACTGAGCAATCAATCGCTAAAGGCGAAACAACTGACTGTAGCTTTGAGCTGTTTGGAACTGCAAGTTATGACTCGTTCCTACAAGCAATATAATTAGATTAGTTTAGTTATTTGGTAGATAGATAAACTGACCGAAACAGCTTGAGATGTCAATTATTATGATAATGCTAAAATGTGGGCGCCCACGTGTTCAATGTGATATTATATCGGCAAGACACGTTAGTGCTTTACGCTATTTCAGTGAACCGATTTACAATCTATAAAATGTCTTACACTGGATAAATACTAAACAGTACCAAAAAACAAATAATTCAGATGATAAGAATAATATTGGTACTTACCTACAACCGTTTTTGAAGCGGACATAACTTTGTAACGAAGAATATTATAGGTGGGGAATTTCCTGGATGACGTAAGTATGGATAATCTTTTATGCTCTTTTATGAGTTAGAGTAGCAACACACTGGAACTTCACTGCTTTTTATTTTTGCCTTGTAAAAGGATCATACAAAAAAGCGGTAGAAACCAAGCCGTAGTTTGCTGCCTGTTCTCCTAAGCTTGGTCGCGTGGAACTGGCACCTAGACTCACCTAGCTTTAAGATGTTTCAAAGTGGTCCTTGTGATACAACTGAGTTGCTGAAATAATATTTTTTTAAATTTTGTATTTGAATTCTTGGCTACACATTTTACGAAGTTTTGGTGGAAATACTTTGCAAATGAATGAATCTCAATTTACACACATCATTCCCACAAACAAAACATCAGAATCGTTGACGTTGAGCATCATCATTACGTATACAATGAGAAACTTGTGCAACTAGTTAAAATGTGTGCTTTGCTATGTACGGTTAGAAAAAAATCTAGACGTTTTATTTTACGATGTATTTACTGCAATAAATTGGTTTAAATGAATGTGATCGGTGGCAATTTATTCAAAACAAAGCGCTCCCTGCCGTGTCGCTCACGACTGTCACTGGGACCAAAATGACAGTTTTTTTATTTACCCCACAATTTTTTATTCATTCCATTCGATAATGTATTATAGGCTTAAAACTGTTTTTCAGAGTTTATTTCGTCTGTATTTCTTCCTTTATTTTTAGATAAAAATTAATGTAGATACCTATCCATATATTTATTCCTGGTTTTAGTTGAAGTCACTGAATTAGATTAGTTGTCTTGCTTTAGCGCACGTTCACACTAGCGCGATATATTTAAGCACAAAACCGCACGAGAGTCGTAGCATTATGAATGAGGAGGGTTAGTATTTGCTCCACATTCTACTGCAATCGGTACAGATCACTAGGTATGTAACCTCATTCTACATTACAATAATGGTTGAGATCGCTAGCAAGACATTCCTGCGCACGCATTACACCAGAGTGGTTAATCTGTCATTTGAGAATGACACATTGTATTTCTATTGGTGTTTCGTTGTCATCTTTCTTGTTTTATGGCCCATTAGGTGTTTTATTGATGAAACCTAGAAGAAAAGGCAACAAACTACGACTTGGTTCCTAACATTTTTTTCAATGATCCTTTTACAAAATAAAAATAATAATTTGTCATATAATGCAGTTTGGTTGTGTAATTTTTGTAGTGTTTTACTGACATTGCATGATGACAAGGCACAAAGTGTTCCTGATTTAAAAATATACATAAAACCTTTTTTTATCTAAAAAAAATAACGTTTTATACTTCAATTGTACGTCATGGGCTTGGCCATTTTTTTTTCTAAATCAGCCATATACTTACTAATGAAACTTCATGCGTGCCTCTTCGATATCAATTATTACAGTTTATAAAATCTTCCCAACCACAGATAATACAACTTATTCTATTCCTAGTGTAAGTAAACTTATCGCAGTAGTATAGTAGAAGTCTGCGTAGTGCTACAGTATTAGTAGTATCTTGGATTTTCCATTTAAATATTTTTATCTATCAAATACCTGTTAGTAAGTAATGCAGGTAAATACTTGTTCAAATAGCTTACAAGGTAAATAACGTTCATTTTCAACGAGTCATCAAGTAGGTATTCATTCACCGATACAGACTTACTTTCATACACCTCATTCTTCATGTATTTCTTTGTTGGACCCCACAGTTTTGTTATTCGTAAAATTTATCAATTTTGAACTGTATATCCTATTGATTACAAGTCAAAATATTTATTCTAATGGTAAAGTTGAGTTGTGTGTGGTTTAAATGCTAAGCAAATAAATATTGAGGTTCTTCAGAATAAATAGGCTTATTCACAAAGATCATTACACAATTGTTGAGGTTATAAGTTTGGCAATCGATGGTACTTATCAAGGTAAATATATACTTACTTACATGGCTGTCTTCATCATCATCATCATCAGCTTGAAGAAGTCCACAGCTGGACATAGGCCACCCCTACACATTTCCAGGAAAAACGATTCTGAGCTCTTTCCATCCACCAACTTCCCGCGATCTTAACAATGTCGTCGTCTATCTGGTAGGTGGACGCCCTACGTTTCGTCTTCCGGTTTGTGGTCGCCATTCGAGAACCTTTATTCCTTATCTTGCTATTTACTGGCTGTGTGAAGCCGGGGCGGATTGGTAGTTCTTCATATAAATTATGGACCTTAAATACCAGTGGTAGATTGCTAACAGAACATGAAATGACCTCCCGTCTATTTTTATTTCAATAATAAAATAAAATAATCATCGAAGTTGTGGACCACTATGTTTATTTGGGTCAGACGATCCAATTAGGTAGAGCCAACTTCGACAAAGAGGTCAGCCGACGAATCCAACTCGGATGGGCAGCGTTCGGGAAACTGCGCCACATCTTCTCGTCGCAGATACCGCAAAGCCTCAAGACGAAAGTCTTTAATCAGTGCGTGTTGCCAGTGATGACTTATGGAACTGAGACGTGGTCGCTAACTATTGGCCTCGTGCACAAGCTCAAAGTCGCGCAACGAGCTATGGAGAGAGCTATGCTGGGAGTTTCACTACGAGATAGAATCAGGAATGAGGATATCCGTAGAAGAACCAAGGTCACCGACATAGCTCGTAGAGTTAGTAAGTTGAAGTGGCAATGGGCAGGCCATATAGCTCGAAGGACCGACAACCGTTGGGGAATAAAGGTTCTCGAATGGCGACCACGAACCGGAAGACGAAGCGTAGGGAGCCCACCCACCAGATGGACCGACGACATTGTTAAGATCGCGGGAAGTCGATGGATGGAAAGGGCTCAGAATCGTTCTTCCTGGAAATGTGTAGGGGAGGCCTATGTCCAGCAGTGGACTTCTTCAGGCTGATGATGATGATGATGAATAAAATAAATACATTTAAATCTTTTATTGTATTTTAAAACTGATTTGATTTATAACACTTATAAATCAACAGTAGGTATCTCCAAGACCTCAATCTAGTTCTAATAGACACTGAACACTATTTATTACTTAGTTTGATAGCTGTGATTTGTGGGTTAAGTCTTATTCGAGATAAAATAGAGCAAGCCTTGTATGGTAGCTATTTAAAATATAAACACCATAGTTCGATGACGTTATGGCGTTTTGAAATAGTCTCGTCTGGTTATAAATAATGTATACGATTGCCCTCACAGCTAAGTTGGGTGTAGCTCTACCTTCTGCGCTAGGTGAAAATTCGCTCGTTGTGAGCCCGAGTCGAATATTTTGGCATGTCAGTACAGTGAGCCGAGGAACTCCGAGCACCCGAGCGCTCTTCTCAAATAATACAAGGAAACTAAAACTAAGTAGTACTACTTCAATTGATTTTACCAAATACAACTACGTCAAACAACGGAAAACATTTTTTCTCGCTTTGAAGTGTTAATTTTCGCTCTCAGCGATAACGTCGCCCATTATTTTGCCTAATCGTTTACTTTTATTATGTCCTGTACTGTATTATTTGTGTGGTGAAAGAGCTATTTATCTATCTATTTTTTTTCGCAGCATCTAAAGTTATGCAAGCTAGTTCGAAATTTAAATAAAACCTCTTATTATTTAACTCCTTGGTTGCCATGTCTCGGAATAAAAAATCCTTCCATTTTTAAATTTCACGACAGATAAATTATGAGCGTTCTCCGTACTCTCATGTATTTGGCCAGTACAGCAAATTCAATTTATCTCGAAGAAGTTAGTCTAAATAATGCTTTAATTTCCGAGCATGTTTGAGAAAAAGTATTATTAAGGATGACCAGCGTAACTGCGATTTACACATAAGTAGGTACGTATGCTTATGCATTTCATGGATAACAGACATTATTTAGCAAAAAAAACTCAAAGACATATCATTTGTTTTCTCACGGACATAATAAAAATCCGGTACCAAATACACCAGTCATTACTACACCTCTCGAACTGACACGTAGGTATATTAATTCATAATGACCACCAGAAAGATGATTATTTCGTCACAGACGTACATAACATGTAATTACAGGTATATATATAAACTAAGGTAATTGTGAACCGTATTCTTTGATAATTAAGGTTGGTATTGAATATTGAGTAATGTGTATTAGGCAGATCCCATAGTGATTTGATGACCTCTGTGGTGTAACTTGCATACTGACGCGGTTTCGATTCTCCAGGTGCAATTATTTGCATTAATCCCAAATCCATTTATTATTATTATTATGAGCCTGTGTGCCAAATCCATGCCAATATAAAATTGCAAAAGTAATTGTTTCTTTTTTTAGTGACAATCCACACAACACTGCCCCAAACGAAGCAGAGATTATATAATGGCTGATATATCTTCTAAATATATAAAACTCTTACGTTACTGACTGACTGACTGACAATCAACGCTCAGCCTAAACCGTAAGTCCTAGAAACATAAAACTTGGAGGCTTTTATAGCATAGGGGTGCACTAAGAAAGGAAATTGGAAAATTATTTCTCTAAGCGGAGAAAAAGAGGAAAAACTTTTAAAAGAAAAATCAACGGGGCGTAACGGCAAAGGGGCGAGCGAAGCCGCGGGCATCCGCTAGTCATATTATATATTTGTATACATACAACTATATACTTAGAATACAATATAACACCCAGACAGACAACAAACATTGCGTTCACCACACAAATATTTGTTCTAGGTGGTGATCGAACCCAAGGCTTACGACGCCGGCGCAGGGCTTCTACCAACTGAGCCATGACGCCTGTTTGTTACGTCGTGTTTAGGTTTAAAACACTGAGGAAAACCAAAATTAAATTTGAGACATCGATACTTAACAAAATTTAGGAGCTTCTTTTAAGTTTTTTTATAAACCATTAAGAGTTTTACAAAAATATAATTTTTTTTTTTTTTTGGATTTTTTAAATTTTTTGTCCGTGCGAAGCCAGAACAGGTCGTGTTTTCTTATTAAATGCACCTCATACAAAAACGCTGTGAGCTATTTATTTAGTAGCTTGTCTAAATATTTAAATGTATTCAGAAACGGGTATTTACAACACCTTACCTGACGAATGGGCATACTTATTAAATATTACCGTGTCAGCGAGAAATACTCAATCGATCATGCTAACGCATCAGAACTGCTATTGAAATTAACATGCCCATCAATTTTCTGATTACTAGAAGCCAATTAAAAAGAATTGCTCAAAATATTGCATAAACCACGAACTATGAACCGAAAAGTAAATTGAAGGTGATTGTACAAATTAATTTTTGAAATTATGGGGTAGGCACAAGTCGATCAAGTCAAATTAGAAAGTTTAGTAGCTGAAGATGCCACTTGTAAGTAATTTTGAGAGATGTGTGGTCTTTAATAATGGGTTATGCACTCGTACATATGCGAGTCTAGCTGACTAGTTTTTAATTAATAATTTTTGTACGTGCGATGCTGATGAAATCTTAAGTAGAGCTCGTTCGATTTTATGATCCAAATTACTAGTTTTTCAATTATCTATACGGCAATTTGATATTAATTTTTTTATTGCATGGGAAATGGTCTTCAAGCACAATTTTAGTTGCGAAAGGAGGCTATCAAGAAATAGTTCAAACATGAATTCCACGCAAAAAAAACCGATATAAAACTAATAGGCTGTTTTAAAATTTTATGTTTAAAACAACATTATTTGAAAGGATCATTCAATAGTTGAGAAGAGAATGCATTTATTAAAAAAACATTAAAACCAGTCAAAAGAGTTCCCTTAGTCAGTACACAGTACCTATATCCAGTTAAATAAATTGCAAGCTTTTGTCCTATTTTCATCGTAAAAACGAGAATATTTTTGCAATCAAAATTCTGCTTTCTGTATTTCTGTAGCAAAATCATTTGCGACGCACTTCCAACTCAAATGCAAAATCGAACGCACAAACACACGGTAGGTATTCAAAAACAAGGAATTTCACACCTAGCGTTGACTTAGGACCCAACTACACATCGCATTCTACAGCATCACACTTAATACTAAAAATCAACTTTGACTTAACAATCAATTTTTGTTTTTTTTTTAGCTAATTAGCCATCATATCTGATAGAAAATGAAAATGAAATAACCTAACCTTGAAAAATTCTAGCCTAACCTAGGAACGTTCCAAAAATATGTACTCACAAAGCAAAAAGTTCGGATGATTTATTTCCTTTGTCTGTTTTATTAAATGAAAAAAAAACTGTATCTTCAATAAAAAGATGAGAACTGTGTACAGTGTATATTAACCTAAGCTTTTTCTTTAGACATTAGGTATTTTACATTTCATTACCGTCACTCCAAGTCTTCCAAGTCAACCGCGATGCGATTTCTGAAGTATCAGCCTCAGACATCATTTTCCTTTTCATTACTGTCACTCCAAACTCTTTACAGTGACGAGATTTTCGATGAATCAGCCTTTAGTGAAAAGGAGTGCGATTATATGTAGTTGCACCCTTATTTAAATTACTCCTACTCGAGTTTATTTGCTGCAAAAACGTTCTGCGTCGTTAGAGGCAAAGAGATGCATTTATTTATGAAATGTAAATACAGCTGCTTGTAATAACAAAACCGCTCTCTATATTAAGATGTTGCATTTGCATATTGCATTGTGGACGTGTGAGTAAGTGTGCTTTGATGATTAAATGTGAAGCCTTGAAAAATGGATGTTCAGTGAATTTTCGAACAGACAGTGATGAGTGAGACTATATGTATACCGGGGACACTTTTAAATATTTTATACAGTTTGACTTGTTCTTATCATTTAAGTATGCTATTGCCGAGGACTTTGAGATGTTGTGAAAAAGAATAGTGACGACTGTCACTACAGAAGTCATTTCATAAATTGAAACTAAAAAAAAATAGTTCTTTTTTGCTCAAGTTTTTAGCCCTGTCACTGTTCTTCATTACCCAGTGATAAGAGATGGTAAATATTTAAACACAGATTATATTTTGAAATATTGTCTTAAGATTCACGTCTACTAAAATACAAAATATTCTGACAAAGGAGTTACTTCAAAACAGTTTTAAGCACTACCTAAACATTTTGACCCATATCTTAAAAAACAAAACTATTCTAACACTCAAAGCCATAAATCAATCCACAATTCGCCAGCCCAAGGCATCAGCTACCTACCAAAGGTCTTTAACACTATGAGTTCGTGGTCCAATCGACCACGTCGTGATTGACCGTTGGCGCGTGCCTCCCGTTATAAAGGATAACATGAAAAATAAAAAAGTTGGAAGGTGTGTTTTGTGACGTCACGATTCGTGACTACACAAGCCGCGTGACTCCCTTGGCCACGGAATTAGTATAAGGTTGACGCTCTGTTCCGTTATTTTGGTATAGTAAATAGCCGGAGGGAATACTCTGTTGGATTAACCCACAAAAAAAAGAATATTAGGCTGGTAGTGGTCCATGGTCGCTAGAAGAAGAACGTCGAGAATGACATGCAATGCAAAAAAAGTTTCATGTTTGGTTATTGAGCATTAACTAAAATTAGGGCTGATTACGATAAATGTACCTTCACCTATCGAAATCTTTTTCTATTTAACAAATATTTACAAGGTTCATCGTTGCACGTTTTATTTTATCTTAAATGATGAATTTGACTAAATATTTATTGAATAAATTTTGAAAGTACTTGCTCTTTTTTTAATGTGTAAGTAAAATATTATTTTTACTGTAGTTTTATTCAAAATTATGCTGTTATAAATTATTATAGCACTTTAGAAGTCGTCTACAATAATGTAGACAATTCAAACGGGCTTTACTTTTACTAAATAATGTAGAACAGTTAGAAATACATGCCCCTAAAATATATTCAATACCACCCAGGGTAGGCCGTTCTAGTATCGAACTTATAGTACCTGTACCTACCTCCTATTGTAGGTACTCTAGATAAATCCTAGCCTTTGTTGGTGGCTCAAATTTACATTAAATTACCACACAGTTTGTTTGTAGATCTCATATTTTGAGAGTTTTATTGAGTACCAGCAAGATATTTAATCTTACCGATTAGGGGCAGGCCAGGCTTAGGCCTATAAGCCAGCAAATAAGCGGATACCATGTGCTTAGCATTAGATATCCTATCTCATAAAACGTATTAAAATGTGTGGGCAAATATTTCAGAATACACACATAAACATTGTCCAGGGATATTCAACACTTAGTTGATTTTTACAAAAAATAAAATAATTTCTTAAGAAAACTAGGTATGGCAAGAATCTTTATTTTTTGTTGTTATTAATAATAATAAAATACAACTGGTTGATATTATTCATAAATAAAATTTAGGAAAGTAGGAACAAAATACCGAAAAATCAGAAAATCAATGTTGATGTGTGTATAAAGTTATAAAAAAAGAAAAAGAAACAACATACATTCGTGTTTGTATGTTGTACATAAACGAGTTTCGTTACCAGCTACGTAGAAGGATTTTTTTTCTGAAAAAAATTCTGTAATACAGTAAGGTAAACTCTAGGCGAAATAAAGATTTTTTTGTATTGGTTAATTTTTTGCTTGTGACATTTTAATTTGTTTAAACAGAGATTTTAACTTGAAAATAAACTACGTTAAAATAAAATTTAATTTAAGATTTAAATTAGCATATTAAGATTTGACACACCTTATATTCAGGACCATGGTCTTAGATGCAATAAAAGCTTTGCTATCACGACAAAATTGCACGTAACGACACTAACGTAACGGAATCACAATCTCTCATTGTTCAATATCTCACACAAATAACGACTTGGTCAGCTGCACTGAGTATATAATGAAACCTTAAATTTATAGTGTATCGGGGGTTATTTTATAGTGATAAGTAAAGCTGGAATTGAATATTAGCTGTTGGAGCTGGTGTAATAAGAGTAAACACAAGAATAGCGGTAATAGTGACACTTATATTTTTTTTTTAATATAAAAGTAGTATAAAGTAAACTGGCACTATGTTGATCGTAGGCATAGTCTTCTTCTTATCGTGTCACTGATTCTTTCGAACCAGTGTGGTGAAAGGATTTTAAGGCATAGTATACTCGTAGTGTGGAACGATATAGAAGTAGGCAACAAATATTGCACATCGGTTAATTTCAGCTTCATAGGGCGTTTAATTAGTGTGCGTCAGAAAGAGATAGCGCTCTACAAAGCCGAAAAGCCGATGTGCAATATTTACTGCCCACAACCGTACTTATACCTATGTCATAGATAGTTCATACCACGTCCATACTCCCCTTATTTGTAATCAACTGAAAAAACTGCTTCAAGAGAGGCTACTAATGATACTAACGAAAATAACGATAATATAGGCAGTTTTTAAATTTTTTTTTTTTAGCCAAAAACGGAACCTGTTTTAGATAGATAGAGATAGATAACACTTTATTGTACACCACAAGAATAGGACATTACACATAGCGAAAAACTAAAACTATAGCGAAGCATAATGGGCGGTCTTATCGTTATGAGCGATCTCTTCCAGACAACCTTTGGATGTCTTTGGGTGTCATGGTGTTCTGTTTTATGGACTAGAAAATAATTTAGGGACCAATCTTTGTAAATTTAGAAAAAAAAGTTCTGGTCGTGCTATTATAATTATTTAGTAGGCTCTACTAAAACAGGCTTTAGATTTTTCTGGTAATTACAAAATATGGGTGTAGATACATTTATACAAACCAGGGACAAATTTTCAATCATGCCCTTAATTATTATAGGAAGTTTTAGTGCTTAGGTGTCATAAATAAGAAAAATTATAAATTTATATTAAATTATATAGGGTGTTTGGAAGATGGGTGCAGAGCTGAAAGGGGAAGGTAGTTTAGACACTTTAGAACCATTTAGGCCATACTTATGTTAAACAAAGCCAAAGTTGTTTTTATTACCAATTTTATTTGTGTTTTTTTGAAGATAAAATCCAAAATTGTACATTCCCCTCCCTTTTCAGCTTTGCACCCATCTACCAAACACTCTGTATTATTAAAAGCAGGAATATTTCACACGATATATTTGCACTAGAACTGCCTGATTGATACGCCAACTTTATCAATGTCCTTAACGTTTCAAAACCCCATCAATAATGTTATTCGATAGACCAGGCGCACTAAATCGTCAGTTTATTAGAAAATTGAGGGTATTTATGAAATAATACGTCCATTAGAACGATATCAGCCTCTTATATGTCAGATTCGTGACTATCGAGCCATTAGCGAGGCTTGCAAAACGTTTAGCTCAACCGTTGGAGAAACTTCGGAAAATGCTGCTTTTGTTTCCATTACCTACATACTTACTAGAATGAAAAACGGTACTATACCAACTTACCTAATAACTAGCAATACATATACATACATATATAAAAAGCAATAGGTACTCCTATAGAGGCAACTATGTCCTATGGATCTGTTGAGCTATCTCTAGATCGTTTGTTACGGTCTTCAGATAGCTCAACTGTTTCTGGTGTATTTTGTACATTTTGTAAGTTTTTGTTTTATTGTTAGTTTCTTTGTGTAAATAAATGTATATAGTATGTCAGTGAGTCTAATTTACTTAATTATCTGCATCTTACAAGTGCATATACCTATAAAAACCATGAAGATGTGCTTTGTTTGAATAATGTTTGGTTTATTTTAATTTTAAGGTACAACCTCTATGGTTGCTTTAAGAGGTTTTCAGTCAGTGAAATAAATTGTATATAGTTGTCAATTTGTCAAAAGAATTCAGTTTATTTCTCTATGCCCGGTAATAAAAATACACAGTTCGTTCTAAAATGAAAAGAGATATAACATGACTACAGAACAATGAGAGACTTACAATACCTGTTCACAATCCTGTATCTCCAAAACTCGCTATGCACAATCGACATCAGCATTCCCGAATACCAATACCTATCCCGCAGTTTGACCCTGGAGGAATGTAAGACACTATATGCCTCTTTGCATTCCATAACCTTCAACCTTCCCGCTGAAAGCGTACAGAAAAAGGTACCGAACGTATCGTGCTTGCAACTACTTACGAAATGGGATAAAGGTACTAACAAATGGGAAGGCAGGACTAGAACCCACGTGGACGTGGTCAAGCGACTTCGACAGATAGGAAGAAATGATCTTGCTGATTGGTTAAGTGATGTTGTGTTTAAAAGACTGGAGGAAGCAGTGAATGTTGCTTTGGATGTAAAATTTAACAATAAGACTGAGAAGGTACAAGTTAAAACAAACACGTATAAGATTATTGATGATTGGAGTTTTTATGACACTATAACGTGGGCAGTTATAGCTGCTCTCGTTATTGGTGTTATTTTGATCGTCGGTCGTGTTATATCAATATGCTGTAAGAAAAGAGTATCGAGAAAGAGAGCGAAGGAAGAAGAGATTATGGAACTGCTGAGTTATGGCACACTGGATAGTGACCAAGAGACGATATATGAATGTGTACAAAATAATAGGATTAGCGAAAAAAGTTACAGAATAAAGATTGTTTTTCGATATGTGAATGTTCGATTCGTTATTATATCGATTAAATAATCCAAGATGTACATCGATAACTGACTCGATAACAACTCTCTGAAGGATAAAATCCGGAATGAGGTTATCCGACAGAAAACCAAGATATTTAGTCGACATAGCTCAAAGGATTAGTAAGCTGAAGTGGCAGTGGGCCGGTCATGTTTGCCGTAGAACAGACAACCGTTGGAGCAAACGAATACTAGAGTAGAAACCGCGTTTAGGTAAGCGTAGTGTAGGACACCCTCCGGCAAGGTGGGGTGACGATCTGCGAAATGTAGCTGGAGGAGAAGAGCCGAAGACCAGGCTCAGTGACGCGTCTTGGGAGAGACTTACGTCCAGCAGTGGACTGCTATAGGTTAATGATGATGATGTACATCGATAACCAAGTAGTAGAACAAAATGTAAAAAATACTGTAGCTATAAAGTCAGTACACTACAAGGTACCTACAGTAATAGCAGTAGAAACTTAATGGGTTCTGTTTTAGCCAATCGCAAAGGAGAGATCACTAAGTACACCATAGTCATCATTATGTCTATCAGACCACCACATCCAGCCAATCACGGTGTTTAATTACAGTCTTGTGCAAATCAAAGCAAGCCTGCTAACAAGGGCTACAGAATAAAAAGAAGGTATGTACAGTTGTTGGCATAAATAGTTGAGTAAATAAAATGATGGTGTCGCTCAGGGGCTTATAATAAATGGTTTGGCTCGATATCAACTATTCACAAATCGGTTTAATTAAAGAGAACAGTTTTTATGCGGTAATCGTAACAAAACAAATCAGGAGAATCTATATTAAAAAAAATTGGTGGCAGTTCTCTATCTTCTCTACCTATAGAAACATAAAAACACGAGTAAATATTGATGTTTTTTTTTTATAATTTTTAGGCTAAAGCTTTACCACAATCTCACCTGATGTTAAGACATCGTATTGATGCATACATCAGTGTACATTGTTTTTATGAACTTAAAGGTTGCGTGATAGGATCAGAAATGAGGAAATCCGTAGAAGAACCAAGGTCGCCGATATAGCTCTCAGTATTAATAAGTTAATGGGCAGGTCATTTGTGAAGAACTGACAACCATTGGGGAATAAAATGCTCTCGAATAGAAAACCAACCACGAATCGCCGAGCGAAAGGTAGGACGCCTTCGTCGTCGTTCGGTTAGGTTTTCCTTGCTCCAGCACCTTACCATCCTGACAGCTTAGTCGGCCTAATCCACAGGAAAGACTTGGTCAATACGTGCAGAGCTGACTAAGCCATGGGGTTTTTCCTCATGATGTTTTCTTTCACTATTTGAGAGCACTAGTATTGTGTATTTGTCAAACAGAAAAATCAATAGGTATACGACTCAATTTGAACCCGCGACTGTAGGATGGAAGGCAGGGTTAAGACTACTGGGCTACCAGTACATACACACACAATAAGATGGTCAGTTACTTTTGTCGGCGACAGTCCCTGCAGTACGCACAGGCATCGGCTATGTCATCGCATTGATAAGCCTCATTAGACGGTTCAACTTCTTAGATTGGGTCTATACTGTAGGCCTATCACAAGCTCTGCCTGGCTCTGTCTCTGGTTTTGAGTCTGTGTGAGTGTTGACTAAATAAATCCAATGTCGGAACGTCACACACACCGTATAATACACTGGTGAGCACTCGCACAGACTCAAAACCAGAGCCAGACAGAGCTTGTGGTAGGCCTCCTGGAGTGCTTAGGTATATAGGTAACTAACGTGCCTAGTACCTTCGATGCAATAGTGCATGGACCTTTAACTTAGAAGTTTTCAAACGACTCAGAAGTTGTAAGCAAAATATTTTATACGTATTTTTTATTAATTTTATAGTGTTTACTAAATTATACAAGTTTTATTGTGTAAAATAAAATATTTTAATAAAGATTTTTACATTGTTTCAAAAAAAAAAAAACTTAAGAGCCGATCGGGGTTTTATTTGAACCCACAACGACTAAGCTAACTAGACGACTAGTGTGATTAGGATCCGATGGCGCAGTGGCCAGCGCAGCCCCGTACCTAGGTGATGGTCACGGGTTCAAATCTCGCTACAACGACTTTATATAAATCTTTGTTCCTTCCTAAATCCTGATCCTGCACTAAAAATTTCGTTACTATCGTCTCATTATTTGTTACGATATTGGTAAAGGATATAATTGAAGGAATAGTAGGGTAGGTACCATAGTAAATTAGTATTGACTATGGTAGGTACTTTGCCGAAATAGTTAAGTTATCAGTTTAAATCATTGCATGCAAAGTGACAATAAGTTATTGAAGTACCTACCTACAGTATATCTTATGAAGCAATTGTGACCAAAAATGGTCGCAATTAATTTATGTAGAGTAAATAAAACATGATTTATGGGGTGATCTATATTCCACCAAACCGGACCGACTCTAATAACTTATCTTTTCTTTACA
Organism: Thera britannica; assembly: GCA_939531255.2. Taxonomy (NCBI): domain Eukaryota; kingdom Metazoa; phylum Arthropoda; class Insecta; order Lepidoptera; family Geometridae; genus Thera; species Thera britannica. The sequence goes on along the minus strand of OW618042.2, from coordinate 4,591,439 downwards.
ACCATAAAATATGCATTAAAATTACTCAAAGTGCGACACTCAGAGCATGAAATAAAATAATACTGACGTATAGAAGCGAAACTTGTACCTATACGAAACAAATATTCAAAAAAAGTCATAGACGCTCGATTAATTATTTAGCCATTCAATATTGTCATAATATAGCTAGATGATGCCATGTACCTTAAATACATACTACGTACTTAAAATCACGCCTCATTCTCATGAAGGTAGGCAGAGATAATTGATTTCCACTAGCTACAAACCTGACGTACTCTTTCGCTTGAGTCTGAGTCGAGCCTCAAGCATAGATTTTTTACAGTTCTCCATTGAAAAATGTCAAAAATCTATGCTTGAAGCTTGACGCAGGCTCAAGCACCGTTTACAAATACGGGCCTAGGATATTGATGAGTATGGATGTGGATGGATATGTCAGCAGAGGTAGACGAGAGAAAACAATATGATGAACTGTGTGAAAGATGACATGGATGAGAGAGAGAGAGGAGTGAATGCAGAGATGACGGTTGACAGAGAGGAATGGAGAAGGAAGACATATTTTGCTAACCCCACTTTGGGATAATGGCAGGAAGAAGAAGAGTTTCACTTCTACGCACTTTATTATTATTTGTCCACCCACGGTAAGTGGTAGTACGATAGTGGTGTGGCGTTAAAACACTCAGATATAACTAATGTGGGTAATTACTGAGTCACTGTATGCGATTAATAAAATCGCACGTGCGTCTTGCGAAAATGTCGCACAACTTCTACGTTTTCTCTAAGCATTTACTTTATTTGCAAGCTAACTTTGCTGCCTTTACTAGATGTTCAATACACGTAAAGAGGCAACTGAAAAAATGATTGCTCACACTGTACTAATTTACAGAATTTTTCAAGGTTTGTCGTAGGTCTTCCACAATTTACAAATAAATAATTCCAGCCCTCCGGGAATCAGATGGCTAATAATACCTCTGTTCTTTTATCTATCTATCTATCTATTCAGCATGTATGCGCCCACTGCTGGGTATAGGCCTCCTCCCTAATACGCCACTCTTTTCGGTCCTGTGCCAGTCTCCGCCATTGCTGCCCACTTATGTTTTTATTTTGTTTAAATAGGTATATACTTAACACCCAGACAGAGAACAAACATCTGTGTTCACCACACAAATATTAAATATTTGTGTGGTGAACAAATTTTGTTCTCGGTAGGATAAAAACCATGCCCTCCACCGTAGAAGGCAGAGCTACTACCAACTGAGGTATGAGGGCTGACATACATTATACGCAGCTTATAATAGGTTTTTGAGACTATATGTGGTGGAATTTGGCTCACTTGATGTCGATAGGATTGGGTAGTAGGCCCAAAATAATTGCGTTACCTTTCAAAACAACCACCGGAGGACGGAACGAGAAATATGTAAATGCCAAAGTTGATTATTACTATTACTCCCAACTTTGATGTTACCCGTGGAACCGGTGCGATCCTAAATGATAGCCAGAAGCAGATAAATCAGGCGAAATTACACCCAGCTTCCGGCAAAAGTGAAAATTCCCACGAAGTTTGTGTGAATGCTCTTAAAAATCCAGTTTCGTACATACGCCATAGACACAGCTGGTGCACTTGACTGGCCTCTCAGCTCAGTTGGAAGGAGCTCTGCTAAAAGCACTGCGCAAAAGCGCTGGAGAGCGTGAGTTCGATTCCCACCGAGAACAAATATTTGTGTGGTGAACAAAGATGTTTGTTCTCTGTCTGATGGGTATTAAATTGTAGCGGCCAGCCGCGGCTTTGCTCGCCCCGTTCCCGTTACGCCCCGTTCCCCTTGCTTACATCCGTTCTCTTTTTTTAATAATTTTATAAATTGTAGCCTTTGTATTATTTTGATGTATAAGCTATTTTGTACAGTTTATTTAAAATGCATTCAGTTGTTTTTTAGTGAAAGAGTAACAAACATCCATCCATCCATCCAACCATCTATCCATCCATCCATCCATCCATCCATGCATCCATACTTACAAACTTTCGTATTGGTTAGTGGATTGCCCATAGTATTTTATAACTTTTTTCAATTTTTATTAATTAATATTGATTTGGCAGTCCAAACAAACTATAGTTACTTAGATGAACCAAATTTAGCTGTGTCAAAGATAGCCCTGATTATTGATACATTGCCTGATGATTTTATAGCCACGGTACTTATAATTACAACGTTGTAATCCGTTGAGATTATAAACCCGACTTCATAGTTTAGTAATTGATTTATGTCTGTGAAAAAAACATTGGGGGCGTTAAATTGAACCGAACTTAGGAATAAACTTGTTATGGTCAAGCGCATAATGTTGAAAGTAGGTGTGTTTAACATAATTTACTACATCCAGTTTTTGATCTTGTACTAGAAAAATTTAAGGAAAGGTAGAAAAAAAGAGAGGATGGGGACGACTAAGGAATACACACATGAGCCAAATAAAAGCCAAGATCCCCGCCATGTCGTATAAACAGGTCAAGGAGGTCGCCCTCAAAAGAAATACCAGGAGAAAAATGCATTTACGCCGACAAGAGCATTGCTCTTAAATAAGAAGAAGAAGACGAAGAAAAAAGTTAGGCTGTTTTTTTTATAAAAACTTGCCTCTTTGAAGCACACAAGGGGCCGGCGGAGGGCGAATTTTCATACAAACGTAATACCAAAATGATTTCTAATTTAAGCGTTTTAACTAGGTATATTATTGTAATAATTGTATTTGTATAGTATTTATCTAGGTTCCTGAACAATTTTTTATTTTAAATTACTTACCTCAAATGAAATTAACGCCTATCACATTTTGCAATGAAAAAAATGTGTAAAATGCGATTGGTGTTTATTTCATTTGAGGTAAGTAATTTAAAATAAAAACTGTTCAGGAACCTAGATAAATACTATACAAATACGCTGGCCCCAATTCTTTTACTACCAATTTAAAACAATAAATTTCTAGCCCCTTGTACTTTTATTAACCCAACGCCTAAGCATATCGAAAATTGAGTTGGGTTAACATGCAGGCCTTTTGCATCTTTTATTAGTACATTGTTACCTGAGTGTTGAAAGTCACGTTTTTTGAGTCCCGAGACGGGTTTGGCGCCAGAGCGTAAGCGAGGCGCCAATGGAGCTTGAGGGACTTAAAAGACTTTCACCCGAGGTAAACACTGTGCTTTTCATTACGAATACAAGGAAAGTAAAAATAAAAACATGAAAGAAAAATTTGTGAAAATGAAGATTGAATTGCCGCCTTCCCTGTTTTTTTTTCTTTTTCTCTGGCGGGCCTTCGGCTTTGGCTCGCCAGCATTATTCAGCCATTATTTTCATTCTCATAATTTAAAAAATGGTAAATTGTTTGCTCAAATCTATGTTATTTTAAATAAATAGTTCAAGCTATATATTAATCAAGTAATTTAGAAGATATATTATTCATTTAATACTATCTTTATGTTATTTAAATTTTACATTGCGCTCTAATTAGACTTTTTAAACTTCTTACCGTTGTAATGGGTTTCCAACCTACTTGCTGAATAAAAAGTTCGAATTTGGTTTAACGACCTCCTTGCAGTCAGAAAGACTTTAGAAAGTTGGAACATAATTGAATAAAATAGAACTTGTTTTTTTTTATAATTTGACAGCTGTCAGTAGAAAGCGATTCTCCCTAGGGCTGAAAGTTTTACTTTCAATTAGGCCCCTCAGGCAACTTCAGACCTACTTTCAGAGTATGAGTAATGAAAAAATGATTTATATAGCGTTAGGGGCAACTGGTGATTACTCAAGCCCTACTTACGGGACGCTATAGTGCCTGGGACAGGATTTAAGATGGAATAGGCTTGCCCAGCACCAATACCATCCTGAAAGCTTAGTCGGCCTAATCCACAGGAAAGACATAATCAATACATGCAGAGCTGACTAAGCCGCGGGTTTCCTCATAATGTTTTCCTTCACCGTTAAAATTGAGTAATGGGTTTGTAATAGCAATGGTACATTAAAGTAACGGTTATTAGAGTATTCATGTTTACGATACGGTTTTCTTAAGCACGATGTTACTTTCTGTATTTGACAGCTTCATTCAAAAATTCATTAAAACTCCATAACATCGAAAGTGTAATCAACGCACTCTTAATAAAGTTAAATTTAAAAGTTAAGACATTTGAAGTGGTAGCGTCAATCAAAGTGAAGTAAGAATTATATTGATCTTTGGTAATTAATAATCGATGAGTGTAATCTTACTTTCAAAATAATTAAATAAAATGTTTTTGATTGGATTATGTTATTCGTTCATAAACCAAAGAGCATGAAGAATTTTATGAGAGTGATTGAAGCGAGAGGTATGTCAGGATTGTAGTAAGTAGAAATCCGTGATCTATGTCTATATACCATCATAGAAAATTGTTCGTAAACCGAAGAGCATGAAAATTTTATAAGAGTGAATGAAGCGAGAGATATGTTAGGATCGTAGCAAGTGGAAATCCGAGATCTCTGCCTACCCACATGGGAAAAGGGCGTGATTTAATGTATGTTATTCGTTCATATAATAAGGAGAGCCGATTTCTTTAAAATTAATTTAAGTTGAAATTTCGAGACAGGGCTGAATTATCCTAATCTACAAACCGATAAACCACTTGTGGGTCATATGCTTGTTCTATCAGCTACTTATTTAAAAAAACATTATTGACGTTTGTGTGCAGCAGATTTTTTGTCAAGAAACTAGTTCTTCTACGTGGCTTCGATCAAATGATGGATGATGGCCTTTAAGATTTTCAGGGTTTCGAACCATCTTTATAGCTTTTCCAAGCGTCAGACAAATCTGTCCCACCTACAACGAACTGTTACAAATAAAACAGTACCTTCTGGTCTCCAAAGCGCATCTGCCTTCTCGCATTCCTCGCCACGTTCATACGGCAGAGGAACACGCGGTCTTCTCCGTCAGAGGGCGCTCGCGACAGCTCAGTCCTCACCGCCTGTTGGTCTTGTTTGTCGATCACATCGTACACGCTGTCACCGTGGATAAGCAGGTCTTCCTGTGGACAACATATTTATGTTTTAATAAAAAAAAAGCAAAGTACTTATTACAACCAGAGGGAAGGCGAGGTCGGGGTCGGCTAAGAAAGCGTTGGAGGGATGATCTCGACGCTTTCGAGCGAGGATGGTGGGATGAAGCGATGGATAGAGACGGTTGGAAGGATTTAGGGGAGACCTTTGCCCAGCAGTGGGACGATATAGGTTAATAAAAAAGTACTTTTTATCCTTTCGCGATACTAGCACATGTTGAAACTATTACACGGGTGTTTATAGCGTATATCAAATTATTTGATTTGTATTCCTGATGTTTCAGCTAGGTTGCAATATGCAAAAACATCGTGGTTTCGGGCAGATTTAAGGTAATATTATGTGCGATAAAGTGGGTGAGAAAGAAGACATAAATAAATAATTTGTTCTAAAATAATTTTAACTCTTTACTAAAACGACTGTAAGAACCATGGTGGTTTATAGCAAAAACAAAATGAAATGTTTTTTTGAAACACGAAAGGGTTTCCGCCAAAATTGCCCCAGTCCCGGCGCAAAAGAATTGTATCTCAGATTTAAGATTCTCTGGGTAAAAAAAACATGTTAGCCACGAAATCAGGAAATAGCGACACCTGATATTGTTTCTACTAATAATTATCTAAAATCTGAGATACAATTCTTTTGCGCCGGGACTGGGGTTTTTTTCTATGGGATTTGGCGGAAACCCTTTAATATATTTTTTTTAATTTGACTGACGCGAATCTCAGCTTTTTAACCGACTTCCAATCAAAAAGGAGGAGGTTCTCAATTCGGTTGTATGTTTTTTTTTTTTTTTTTTTTTTAATGTTTGTTACCGCATAACTTCGTCATTTGTGAGCCGATTTGAAAAATTATTTTTTTATCTGAAAGGTACTGCTTCCAGATTGGTCCCATTTTAATTTTATTAAAATCGGTGTTGCCATTTTTTTAAAATAATTTTTTTAATGTTTGTAACTGCATGCCTCCGTCATTTATGAACCGATTTAGAAAATTATTTTTTTTATTTGGTTATTCTTACGTCCAGATTGTCCCAAACAAATTTGATTAAAATCGGTTTAGCCGTTTGACAATGAAGTCGGTTTCTCAAGTTTTTTAAACTTATAATTATTTTTCAATCGGTTGCTTGTAAACTTCTTTGGGTAGTTGGGTGGTCAGTAGTTTATGTTTACCGACTGATGACCGAAGATTCTATAAATCCAACAGAAGAAAGGCAAGCAACAATGCTAATTGTGGTAGCGGGTTCCGTCACCATAGCCGCAGATAAGGCTTTTATTTTTAAACAGGGCTATACTTTGCGAGATTGCGTAGACGTTTTCATCAGTTCGCAAACCGCAAGACGTATTATTTTAATCGTAGTCGCGGCACCTTTGTCTAACGCTTCCTACGTTTAGCTTTGTTTGGCTTGTGAATGAATAACCGGGTGTTGCGTTCTACCGAATGACTTTTACCCTTTTTTATAGATAGCTAGGAATTTGGCTGCCATCACACCTAGTGGAAAGTGAGGATGCAGCCTAAGATGGACCATACTTAGCCATAATCCACCTTTTTTCTCTTGTCTTAAAAAACCTAAATTGAAGTGTTCTGGAGAAACTGATGCCGGTAGAGAGTTTCACTCCTTGGCAGTTAAGAACTGGACTTGGTAAGAACTGGACGCTCGAATATTGTTTGTTCTTTTATTTGAAATCAATAGTTATGTTTGTTATGTCCATGGCACTGCGCGGCCCTGGCGGAAGACCAGCGTTAGTTGCTAGCCAACTAACGTCACGCTGAGTCAGGGACTGTTTTGCAGCTCTTGGGTCTTTATCTCTTTTGTATGCATTTAAAGCGTGTTCTTTAAATTGCTAAGCGTCTGCAAATAAATGTGTTTTCCTTCTTTCTTTTTTTTTTCTTTATATGTAAGTCTATAGAGGTTTGTAGAATTACTTAGACATGTACTGAAGAGCCTACAGCGAAAGTAGGTAGTGCGTGTGGCGTTTTTCAAATTGTGCAGAATAAATAAGGTGCAGTTTTCTTCAGTTTGATATATTTTCGCTAAACAATTTTTTTGACAATCATTTAAGTAAGAATGAAACAGAGCTTCTTATATTAAAAAAAAACAAGACGATATCAATTGAAAAGTTTATCGCAAACCTCAGAAGCTCCCGATATGGTACCTACCTACAAATGATAACAAACGATCTTCAACGACCAAAAGATACATCACATCCCGATAAAGACATAACTTGCGATTCCGCGATCAATTCTCTAGCCTGGCAACACTATCTTTCACCACCCAAACAAATGCTGGCAATATTCCTTTCTGCTTTCCTCATATTTCCTTAACCCCCCGCAGGCTCACACGTGGGCGGCCCGCTCGCACAATTATGTCTTAACGGAGGTCTCGCGACAGGTAGGCGGAGCACTGTGACGACTGACGTCACTCAGGGCTGCCAGATGGTGTGAAGTGTTATGATTAGCTATGACTTTACATAATTTGAGATCTACGCGATTTTTGGGATCAACTAATTTGCATAATGATTTTTTTAATTATTAAATATAAAAGCTTACTGAAAAAAAGTAAGCTAAAAGCTTACTTTTAGCTAAAAGCTTACTTTAAAAAAAGTAAGCTAAAAGCTTACTTTTTTTATTAGGTACCATAAAACATTGCGCATTGTTACATGTGTAATAAGAAAGACAGAGTTTGACGGACGAATCCTACAACCTGCTCTAACTATCCGTAAAACACAAAACATAATAAATAAAATACAGTACTTAATTACCAATTCTAGCTACTCACACACAAATCTTATATTATCACTGTTATGCGTCTACTTTGATGGGTTCTAAATTCAAAATCATAATGATCTCATTTATTCATCTGCAAGTTTTTTTTTAGTCGTACCAACCCTAACGATTTACTTGCAATCTCGTGTAAATCTAAGTTTACTCTAGGAATATGATTTAATTTAAGACAGACCCAGGTTAATTGAAATTTTATGCGCAAAGTAAAGAAAATTACGAATTTATTGACCCCGTCGGCCAGGGTCGGGAGTAAAAGGGTTAACTTATAATTATTGTATAATTATTGGTTATAATTTGAGCGTTGTTACAAGGTAATCTTGTGGGTTTTGCACAATTAATTTCTACCTTGGAACTTTATCCTCATTTCCAGAATCACCAAACATTTTATATGGTTTTTAATCAGAAAAAAATAACAAGCCGGAACATTGTCACACGTCCACTAAGGACGTGCCCTATGTATGAGGCATTGCAATGCGCCTATCACCCTATGAACGTTACAGTTGGAATGTTACAGTTTATGCAATATCTAGAAACCACGAGTAAAATAAAATTAATTGGAAATGTCCACGAGTGAAGTCCTCTAGTAAAATAAATGTCATTGGTAATGTCCAAGAGTGAAGTCCACGAGTAAAAAAAAGTTATTGGAAATGGCCACGAGTGAAGTCCACGAGTAAAAGAAATGTTATTGGAAATTTCCACGAGTGAAATCCACTAGTAAAATAAATGTTATTGGAAATGTCCACGAGTGAAGTCCACGAGTAAAAAAAATGTTATTGTAAATGTCTACGAGTGAAGCCCACGAGTAAAAGAAATGTTATTAATAATGTCCAGGAGTGAAGTCCACATTAAAATTTTTTTTTATTGGAAATGTCCACGAGTGAAGTCCACGAGTAAAATAAATGTTATTGGAAATGTCCACGAGTGAAGTCCACGAGTAAAATTAATGTTATTGGTAATGTCCACGAGTGAAGTCCACGAGTAAAAAAAATGTTATTGGAAATGTCCACGAGTGAAGTCCACGAGTAAAAGAAATGTTATTGGAAATTTCCACGAATGAACTCCACTAGCAAAAGAACTGTTATTGGTAATGTCCACGAGTGAAGTCCACGAGTAAAAGAAATGTTATTGGAAATGTCTACGAGTGAAGTCCACGAGTAAAAGAAATGTTATTGGAAATGGAGTGAAGTCCACGTTTAAAAAAAATTTTATTGGAAATGTCCACGAGTGAAGTCCACGAGTAAAATAAATGTTATGGCTAATGTCCACGAGTAAAAGAAATGTTATTGGTCCACGAGTGAAGCCCACGAGTAAAATAATTTTTATTGGAAATGTTGTCGAACAAGTTATACTACTAATATTGCCAACATAGTTTAGATTCCCATTACCAATTTAGTTTCGCGGTTATACAACTATGTATAAAGTTTATCTTTCGTACACAACAGTACTTAGACCACCCACCAAAATATAACATTCCATAGACTACAAAAGTGAAATTAACTTTAATCGCTTGGCAATAATTGCTCTAGGCATGCCCGCCCTGTGCCGTACTACTTATAACTAAAGGCATGTCTCGATCAAAGCTTAACGGAATGTCGAACAATACAAAGATATACTATATCTATTAGCTCAACTCAAACTCAGCTAGTAGCATGGAGAGAATTAATCTATGATAATTGACTGGCCTCTCAGCTCAGTTGGTAGTAGCTCTGCCTTCTGCGCTCTAGGTCAAGGCACGCAGATGTTTGTTCTCTTTCTGGGTGTTATATTGTATTCTATGTATGGACTTAGAATACAATAAATATACTAGACAAAAAAATATAAGGATTATATCAGCTATTTAGTTTCCTTTGTACAAGCCATAAATTAAATCCAATCCATTCCTAATAATTAATCATTTGCTTATTTGGGGCTAGTATATGCTATGTGCGGACAACAATTATTGAAGAAGTCAAATAACCTGCATTTTTTTCGAAAAGTCAAAGTTTTCGTCAAAAACTTATTTATTTTTTTATTTTAATGATGGATAGGCTAATATGTCTAAATAGTTACATGATAAAGTACAATTAGTAGGCTAAAAGTTTTTAGCTAGTTCTATACTATCGCTTTAGTGGACAGCGGGTTTTATTCCGTATAAGAAACTGAGCAAACATTATACAATTCATGCAAATATGTCAGTTAAAGTCTGGATAATTGTAGAGATAGAAATATAACATTGTATAAGCTATAATAATAAGTAAATGATACATGCAATAAAATTATGATTACTAGAGCTTTTAGAGAATTTTTAAAACTACGTCTATGTTCACTCATAGACAAAAATAGAAACAGCTCTACTGTGGGGGTAGCCTATATGTCCAGTAGTATCATCAGCCTGAAATGGTCCACTGCTAGACATAGATCCCTTTTATAGATTTCCAGGAAAAACGATCCTGAGACCTCTCCATCCACTGTCTTCCCGCGATCTTTTAAGTTTCGTCAGTCCATCGGGGAGGAACATGAATATCGGGAGGAACATCGGAGAGGAACTGGTCTCTCAGCTCAGTTAGTAGTTGCTCTGTCATCTGCGCCATAGGTCATGGGTTCAGGTCCCACCGAGAACAAATATTTGTGTGGTGAACGCAGATGTTTAATCTCTGTTTGGGTGTTACACTGTATTTAAAGTAGGTATGTATTTATTAACAAAAAAAGGTTATAGTATTATTTATTAGTTTTTAGTTCCCCTAAGACTAAATAGTGTTGTGTGGATTGTACACATCTACAATAATATTATAAAGAGGAAAGATTTGTATACCTATTTTTGTATGTTTGTAATGAATAGGCTCAAAAAGTACTGGGCCGATTTAAAAAATTCTTTCACCAATAGAATGCTACATTCTTCCAATTTGACATAGGCTACATTTCATTTTGAAAAAAAATAGGGATCCTTGGTAAAATTTTAACAATGTAACCGAAGGTGTAGAAAAATGAGTCTTAAAAATGTCTTTCGTCGAATGCGCTGTCGAAACTATTAGCGATAGAACAAAATAATGTACTACAATATTGTCTACCCCGTGCGAAGCCGGGACGGGTTGCTAGTTATTTATGTACATGCTTTTTTTGTAATTTGAACATTTTTGTGGTGGCTGAACAAAATGTTTCTATCTGTCGGTCTGTTCTTTATGCTTCACTCCAAGGTGGTCATATTGAATCTTTTCAATAGCAATGTTTCGATATTTTCGATTATTCTATTGAGTATTGTAGTTTAGTACCGTTAGAACTGTAGATTGGAGATACGGAAACGAGTGGTCCAGTTACGTTTGTCTGGTTTTAGGAATTGATTTATTGTGAGCTGACTAATGTGCGTAGCTTTTGTGTTCAGCAGGCCGATCATGTAACTTTTATCGTTTTCAATAAGATTTACGTAGAACTGGCACCTATGAGACTCACCTAGCTCTAAGACGTTTCAAAGTGATCTTGGTGATTAACAGCCCTACTTATAAACGCAATTTAAATTTAATCATTACTTAAAGTTAGCCCTGTCACTGTTTGTCATTACCCAGTGGTAAGAGATGGCAATAGTATAAGCACTGTTTATCTTTTGACATATTTTTATAAGTAAGGCCATAAGTGAATAAATGATAAGTATTTGATTCTAAATACAATTTATTTTATTCATTGTTCCTTAAACATTCTCAAAGGTTGTCTGGAAGAGATCACTCTTAGCGATAAGGCCACCCATTGTACCTATATTTGTAATGATGATTATTTTATATTAAGTCTTTTTTTGTGAATAAAATAGTGAAACGGTTTCCACTCCTATTCCTATTTTCATTTATTTATAACTATTGCTAAGCTTTTCGAAAACTTTCGCAACAACTGTATCATCCATCTTTTCATCGTGAACATCATATTTCATTTTAAACATCATTTAACTTAGAACGACTGGTACAAGTAAAGATCAAAGTCATTAGTTAGTGCTGATGTAATTCACTTAGCAGGCCGTTTGGACAGGTTCCTAAATAAGTACTTGTACTTACAGATAGGTTATGTGAGTAAAATTGTAGTTTGGTTTTCAGCTAGTAATTTGTTATTGCTTTTGCAAATTTTCCAGAATGCTTGTAATTATTGCAGTGTTTGTTTGTATTGCTTAAACGATTTTAATGAAATTTGGAGCATATCTTTTTTTTATAGTACCTATCCCAAAAGTTAAGAGCCGAGCGGGATTTGAACCCGCGACCTTCCTCTTCGTACCACGGGGCTCTTTGGGGCCCTCCAGGGCCTACGCTGACCACTGCGCCATTGGATTCTAATCACACTTGAAGAATAATTCTTAGGGACTGAAGAATTGATTAAGAATATACATACAAAACATAAAAGAAACCCACTCAAGATTCTATCTATACACCGCTATTTTGTAACTACCAAAAATAGGGTAATGTATTAGGGGTAGAACATTATGAATGTGCAATCAGAATTTTTAGATTCGATAAAATGACAAATTTTCAGAAATCCTGCATAAAATTATGGACATATTATTTACGTAGTACTAGAGAGAAAAAAAATTACGCTGTTCGGTTCCGCTTGGTATTAAGCGTTTATGAATGAAATGGTTTTTGCTTGTTGAATCATTTCTTAATATTTGACTAAAAATTGTGGTTATTTAGGGATATTTTTTTTATGACTTGATTTTTTTTCGTGGATGTGTTCAGTAACAGCAGCCAATATCGGCATTTTTTTTGGTATTTACAAAATAGTGGTGTATACAAAAATCTTATCGAAATCGAACCAGTCCTTGAGGAGAAATCAGTGTATCTTAAACATAAAATATAGAACTTCTTTGGACTTGTGGAAAATCTATCCTTCTTTTTCCTACTCTTATTCCCCTAGGTCAGGTCGGCATTACATGTATTTTTCTTCCATTCTCCAATAACAGTGTTGTACTAATAAATCATTACTCTTGTACACTTGTTATTTACACTTCGGTATTACAGAAGTGAAGCTAATTTTATACAAACATATGGATAGGAGGATTAATGACACACAACGCAATGCTTCGGTTATAATTGTAATACAAATGTGGGTCTCTATGATTGATGGAGGTGGAACTTTAACAATGTAAGTATAGTAGGTAATATTGTGGACAATCCACACAACACTATCTAGCCACAAATTAAGCAGTGCTTGTACTATGGGAACAATATAGCTGATATAATACTTATATCTATTATTTTTGTCAATACATAGAATACAATATGATTCCCAGATAGACAACAAGGGAGAACAAACATTTTGAAACAAACAAATTCACTACACAACTAATTGTTTTTAGTTTTCAGTGACAACTGAGCTGAGAGGCTAGTCAGAGAATGGATCTTAAGGGTACCTAATGGGTAGGGTAGTTTATTCTTCACAAACCACGGAACTAAAGTCAAAGAGATAGCTTGCAAAATTAGTAAGTTTAAGTGGCAATAGGCAGGTCAATCGCGTATTGAAACGATAGCCGTTGCGGATGATAAAAAAATTCCACGTGAAAAAAAACAAAATTCTCCAATGACCACCCACCACAAATAAGAATGATCACTGAAAACAACCGCTTCCAGACAACTTTTACTCAATTTTTTATTGATTTTATAGCGTTTACTAGACTTAAAGAAAAATGTATTAATAACAGCCCCAAGAGTTATTCGTCGAGTGTAGTTAAGGTCCGATGGCGCAGCGGTTAGCGCACCGCTCGGTTTTTAACTTTTGGTTTTTAACTTTTGGAACATTATAAAATCCTTCTAGGTATCTTAAATTGGATGTAACAGCCTATTCCGAGTTGATCTTTAAAATTAAATGATAGACACTAGCATTAAAATGCTCTGCCAAAGCGTACAAAAGATTCTCATACATCGTAAATCTGGCATCAGCTATTACCATATCAACCTTTATTGAATCGAACAATCGATTCGCAACAATAACGACATATCGCCGATGAAAGGGCACTTGCAATGTATTGATATGCAATTGCCTATGAGGCTGGTGTTCACAATACGGGACCGTATCAGACACGGGAAAATTCCTCTACCAACTTCACTACATCGGCCTCAAAAAGGCACATAGGCACTTATACATTTCCAGGAATAACGATTCTGAGTGCTCTCAATGCATTGACTACTCGCAACCTTGAAAAATCACACCACGAAGCAGAAGACGATTTTTTTCACAACCTATACTCTGTCCATCTGGCTAATCTGCTGTCTAGCTGAGAATCAGCCATTTGCGCCGGAGGCTTTATGACGCCCCTCACCCAATGGACTGACGTCATTGTAATGATCCTCCCATCTGGTTCCCTTCGTACAAGTTCTGCTTAGTTTGGGGCTAGATAGTGCTGTGTGAATTATTCAAAATATTAATTGATTTATCCTTAATAATGATTTTAATACCACTTATAATTCAGCTATATCTGGCTGAGTTTTTCACGTTCCGTAGTCGTTACGGTTTAACATGCCCCATCCTTTATTGCCATAGGCTCGGTACGAACCGTTCCTACTTACCCACCAACTAACAAGACCCGTTATATTCCTCAACTTCAAAGGAATTATAGACAAATATGGAGATTTCGCTTTAATTTCAAGGCTCTTGATGCACTGGTTTGACTGAGCATCAATAAATCGATACAGTGGTTAGTGCGACGAAAAGGCATTGTGTATGGATTGGATTATCATTGCATTGTTCATATTGAATGCGTTTCCCATTGTCTGTACTCTATGTCTATGGGTCTACGTGTGTGGTTTTTGCGTGAAGAGGTAATACGTTTTCAGGTTAACGTTCAAGGGTTTTTGAATTTCAGGTTGATTTTATAACGAAACTAAGAGACTTATTCGACTGGCCTCTTTGAATACCTATTCCACTGGCGTCTCTGATAAGTTTGGTAGTAGCTCTACTTTGTAGGTCTTGGGTTCAATCCCCACCGAGCACAAATATTTGTGTGTAAACGCAAATGGGTGTTCTATTGTATTCTGAGTACCTATTTATTTTTTATTATTTATTTATAAAAAAAAATATGCGTGGAAAAAATATATCAGCTATCTGGTTCCCATAGAACAAGCTCTTCTTAATTTGGGGCTTGATATTGTTGTGTGGAATGTCAGAAATATGTATTTATTAAAAATATTATCAAATTATTTGCAGTATGTTACTGTACTAGTGGTAAATAATAAGTTGTAATTTTAAGGACCAATATAAACTTAGACTCGCGATACAGTTTTCTAGAGAAGAAAGTTGTTTCATAAAATTCAATTCTTGCTGGACCAACCCGCTATTCAGTATCACGCAAATCCATAACTTAGCAAAATAATGTTGTCCGGGTGTGAAAAGCCAACAATTATCTTGTTTATATTTATTCTTAATAAATTATAAGAGTAAGTACAGTTAGGCACACCCACGCACCAATTTGATCTTATAAACGGCGTATTAACTATTTCGGCATTGTTTTAACGAGATATTTGGATTAAGTACTTACTACCTTATCATTAATCTTAATTGCGGAATACAATAAAATATTGGCCGGGAGGTATCATTCCCGTTGTTCAAAAATATGCTTTATTGTGATGAATGAAGGTTTGTTGTGGATCTCTTTGGGAGTTAATAATGGTTGGTATAGATCATTACATCTTGGCTTGTAAGAACGGTATCGTGGGAATTCAGCCGATCTATGAGCTATCGATACTCTGAGACAGATGAAGCCGGATATGCTTGATCATAGAGTAATAGCGGTGGATATTTAAAATGCTAAAAAACAGTCAGGCTCACCTATCTGCTATAAATTTTTTGTTCAGATGTGAATATACAAGGACATACACAATTCTATGCAATACCAAAAAGTGTCACCTGTAGGCCTACCAAAAGCTCTGTCTGGCTGAGCTAAACTGGCTCTGTCTTTGGCTCTGGTTTTGAGTCTGTGTGAGTGCTCACCAGTGTATAATACTGTGTGTGTGACGTTTCGATGTAGGATTTTTTTTTCATTTCATTTATTTATTGCTTGCATGTACACAAAATATATAGCACTTGTTCTTAAAATTATGTATTTAGTCAACACTCACACAGACTCAAAATCACAGCCCGAAACAGAGCCAGACAGAGCTTGTGGTAGGCCTACTGAAAGGTTTTAAAAAACTATTATACCTGAAAAGCGTTTAAAAACATTTAAAGGGTCACAACGCACGAGTGATGCCTCTGATGTTGCAAGTGTCCATTAAGCTACGGTAATCGCTATCACTCAAGTGGACTTGTTTGCTAACTTAATTGTATTAAAAAAAAACCCCTCTACTGTGTATTCCAATATTATTTGGCTGTAAGACCCATTTCTCAATCACAACAATTTGTATCGGGCTCAAAACAAAAGTAGCCGAGAGCGTTGGCCTAACTCCCAATCAAAACAAATCATCGGCGCATTTGAGCGAAAACATTACGAATGCACCTTCAGATTAGATAAGAAACTAGTTCGATCTTATTTTTGTTCAATTTATCATTGGTACTAGCTATAGCCCGCGGCTTCTAGCGTGCATTTGATCGTAGGTTCATAGATAGATCTTTACTTAATATTTTTTCTGGACGAAGAATATTTTTTTGCAGTGTGTGATGTGGTGCAAATTTTGGTATAATTTTCTTAAAATTTAAGGAGCACTATCTTCCATAGATAGGTATCCATCGGAACCCCGGTGTGGTCCGGATACAAATAGTCTTGCGTCTGACCCCGAATTGTTGCTCGTTAGCTGCGCCCGCGCCGGTAAATTAATCACTGCGTTTTATTGTACGTTGTGCAGCCGCCGACTTTATACAGGGTGGTGGACATTTTACTTCTTCATTTTATTTAATTTCTTTCAATAATTCACAACATTTCATTAGAATTGTAGATTGATCAAGAATATTTTTTTTTACAAGACAACAGCAATTTCGCATATTTATTGCCTCATGTAAATTTAACACAAGCTCTGCTCTGGTTTTCTCAGCTCTGGTTTTGAGTCTCTGTGAGTGCTCACCAGTGTAATATACTGTGCGTGTGACGTTTCGACGTAGGATTTATTTAGTCAGCACTCACACAGACTCAAAACCAGAGCCAGAGACAGAGCCAGACAGAGCTTGTGGTAGGCTTACAGATCTTAACTAGTTAACTTTCTCCTATCTTTTTTTCCAACTTTAATTTAAATTACATTCACATTTTAAATCAACCTGTGCATAGATTTTGGCGGTATCTTCGTGTGAAACATCACTACCTATATCGATAGTCGATACATCTACTACTAATAATAATGATAGCCAGTCAATATCTTCAAATTATGATTAATAAGCACATCTGGGCGTTCTATGCTACACTGATTCCGTTCACAGAGAAGTACCTAATGGACTTTTATTTTAAGATTTAAACAAATATTTTGATTTTAGTAAAGTTATAAGCAGGGAAAGTTTTCCGTTGAGATACATATGTAAAAATACTTCCCCTGTGTGATTAAAATCTGAATAGCTATATTCAATTAAAAAACACTGGCTCAAAGAAAAAAAAACTAATTGATTATACTGGCTCTTAAAAAAAGTTTATCAAATAATTTTTCTTTTTTAACACGCTTTTATTAGCTTCACCTGTATGTATGTTTGTTTTTTGTATGTACCTTTGAGCTCGATTTTGTCCTACTTTGAACGATCAGATTTGATTCAAACTTTGCACACCTGTCAAAGGTCGATGACAATGCAATAATATGATAAAAAAACTAAAAAGTAAAAAAAAATAGCTTAAAAAACTAAAAAAACACGCTTTTATAACTACGAGTAATTGAACTAAAAAGTTAAAAAGAAAACTGTAATAATCAATTGAAAAATTTATATTATTGTACAAAAAGCGTGGGGGGCTCGATTTTGATTGTTGTAAATATTTTTTCAATAGTTTATTATATCTAAAGTTATAAAAAGCACCCCACGCTTTTTTGTACAATAATATAAATTTTTCAATTTATTATTACAGTTTTATTTTTAACTATTTAGTTTAATTAGTTATAAAAGCGTGTGTTTTTAGTTTTTTTAAACTATAATTTATTAATTTTCTATCGTAATCGTAACACAGCAATGCGATCATAACTTGCTAGTTTTTAGGTTTTTAGATAATATTGTACATTATGTAGTGTATTAAGACTTTATGACTGTGTGATTTATGTGGTCCAAAATAATTATACGATTTTTTTTAAAAAGGTTTAATAAGTGTTTAAAAACTCACCATAGAATGTCCAAGATATTCCGCTGCGTTGTCCGATATATACAATAACTTTCCATTTTGTGTCATCATCATCAGAAATCCTGTTAGTGCCTGTCAACAAAAACAAGATTATGCTCGGATAATGGCAGTGTTCTCAAATGGTGAAGGAAAACACCGTGAGGAAACGTGTTGTGGCTGCGGCAATAGGCTTGCAACCTATGCAATACCAACTACTTCAATATGGTGGTCTAACCTTGTTGTTGGATGTAGGTCTAAATACCCTTAGGCATCCTCAAAGAGTCTAGAGTGGATTTGGTAGAGTGGACTTGTCTCTAAATTAATAACGTGAGTCTGTTCATATTTTTTATATCCTACTTCCTAGCCTATCCTACTTCCTACTAATATTATCACTTATGTAACCATAGCTCCTATTATAAAAATACCTAAAACTTTAATGACTTACCTAAATTTGTTCAACACAAACCTGCCTACTTAAAATACCTACTAGGTACTTATCTATATTTATTAAAATAATATGTTACCTTGTTCATTTTAAAATGTAACCTAGTTTTAAGAGAGAGAAATAAATGATTTTATTTATTATTATAAACGCGAAAATTTGTAAGCATGGATAGATGGATGGATGTATGTTTGTTACTCAATAACGCCAGAACGGCTGAACGGATCTGGTTGAAAGGGTTTCCGCCAAAATTGCCCCAGTCCCGGCGCAAAAGAATTGTATCTCAGATTTTAGATAATCATTAGTAGAAACAATATTAGTTGTCGCTATTTCCTGATTTCGTGGCTAACATGTGTTTTTTACCCAGAGAAGTTTCATAGGCGCTACATGCAAAAATGACACTTTTTAGGAAAAACTTCATGTTACAAAGATTTTTATAATGTCCCAAAAGTTAAGAGCCGAGCGGGATTTGAACCCGCGACCTTCCCCGACGATAATGAAAACCTATTGTAATATTAATAATATAACAGAGAAAAGTTAAACCCCGATTACTTAAGGCAGTATTCTTTTTCTTATAAAATAAAGATAACTACAAAATGTATATAAGTATGATGCAGGCTATACATATCAGTGTGTACGCATATGTACCTATTATATTCATTTTTTGCAATTATCCACTCGTTTATGTTGTTAACGAGTGAATTAGTACAGTAAAATAAAGTTTTTCAAAAAATGAAATAATAGGTATAGGTACATTATATTACATAAGTGATAATGTGTTTATATTATGTGTTTTATTAATTTTTTGCCAATTCAATGTCAACTAGCACAGTTACACGAAGTTTTTCCTAAAAAGTGTCATTTTTGCATGTAGCGTCTATGAAACTTCTCTGGGTAAAAAAAACATGTTAGCCACGAAATCAGGAAATAGCGACACCTGATATTGTTTCTACTAATAATTATCTAAAATCTGAGATACAATTCTTTTGCGCCGGGACTGGGGTTTTTTTCTATGGGATTTGGCGGAAACCCTTTGGCACAGATATAGATTATAGTCTAACACATAGAATACTTTTTATCCCGGTAAAATGTGTGGTTCCCGTTGGATAGATTTGATTTTTGTTAGTTAATGTTCTTGAGTTATACTCAAGAACGCCCCAACCGATTGTGCTGAAAATTGGTGGAAGGCAGCTTTAATCTAGGAGACGGACACAAGATACTTTTTATTAACTGACTAGCTCGCAACTCAGTTGGTAGTAGCTCTGCCTTCTGCGCCGTAGGTCGTGGGTTCGATCCCCACCGAGAACAAATATTTGTGTGGTAAACATAGATGTTTGTTCTCTGTCTGGGTGTTATATTGTATTCTAAGTATGTAGGTATTTACAAAAAAAAGTATATAAGTAATATATCAGCTATCTGGTTCCCATATTACAAGCTCTGCAGCTCTGCTTAGTTTGGGGCTAGATCGTGTTGTGTGGTTTGTCCGCAATATTAATTTATTTTTATTTATTTATTCCGGAAAATTAACGGAAACGGGGCGTAACGAGAACGGGGCGAGCGAAGCCGCGGAAAGCCGCTAGTTTATCAGACCTTAAAAGTATTAAAGGACAATAAAGCTAAGATAGAATGTGGTAAATAATACACGTCAGTGTTTAATAGAGCCAGTAGGTCTAACTCCGCATTATCTCTTTTGTGCGATAATGCCCTCCTTTCTACCCTCAACAGCGATAGCTCTGAATTATGAACTGAATAAATTAGATAGCAACACAAACGTTCTCGAATCGCAAGCTCGCAACACAATCGCCCGCGAATCGCGCAACAATCGCACATTTGTCGCATAAACTAGCGAGCTGTTGTGATATTTCCTCAAGAGAATTAGTTGAATGCCATGACGTTATAAGGTGTAGAATCCGTGTGCCTTAAAATAATTTCCTAGATCCTAGGCGTTGAATAAAACTATCGAAGACTACTCTTTCTATTATTATGAGTATTTAGGTATAAATAACAAAATACTGCAAACAAGGTTTTTGGACTAGGCTTCTATAATTTCCAATTGAATATTGTACTAATCAATTAATTATCATATTATTTATTTTCATAGTTTTGTAATCGCAATAAAATCGCACACGGAGTACTAACTTTAAGTATTTCACGATAGATAGTATTATTATCTGTGACGATAGTAAGTTTTCTTTGTACAGCTGTCTATACCAGATAAATCAATATTGCGGACAATCCACACAACATTATCTAGCCCCAAATTAAGCAGAGCTTGTACTATGGTTACCTGATACGAGTAGCTAATGTCAAGTATGTATTTACAAAAAAAAAACAAATATAAGTTATTACATAGATTTGTTTTTTTTTTGTAAATACATACTTGACATACAGAATATCACCCAGAGAACACACAATCTGTGTTAAAGATATTATAATACCGTGTGGAATCCAAACGATTATCATGCACTCTATCCTTTATACAAAAAGATTCTGGTTTAAATTGAATGTCTTGTAAGATTTTTGCATTGTTGTAGTGAAATATGTTTGCAGTTCGTGAAATTAGAGTGTATTTAGGGCTTAACTAACCGTAGGTGGTAGATAAATTATAATACCAAGTACTATATACAATAGTGTCTTGTTTTCAAGTTCTCTGTGGTATTGGGTTTCTAAAGCACAAAACTGCATTGCAAGTATTTATGAGCAGCTGTTATATTTTAGCCTGACTATATCAAATAACATAATTATATTGAAACTATTACACGGGTATTTATCGCGTATATAACCTTATTTTATTTAGTTTTGGCTATGTTGCAATGACCGTGGTCGCGGGCAGACTGGAGCATTGACATAATTATATAGATTAAAATAGAGATTGCAAAGCCTATCTCTAGTGCTAGAATACTAGATTTCCGCACTCTCTTCACTTCACCGTTTGAGAACACAAGAGAAAACTGTATTATTACTGAAATATCGTTATCAAATTGGTTTTTTATTTTATTAAGTCTGAGTTGTACCTAAAGCTAGAATAACCAGTGTTCACTTCAAATCAACCAAATGAAAAATAGCCCCCAACTCATCATTGAAACCCCTAGAATTACGTTAATTAGTGGGTACCAAACCACACCCATCAGCAACTAATCAAACTATA
Organism: Thera britannica; assembly: GCA_939531255.2. Lineage (NCBI taxonomy): Eukaryota > Metazoa > Arthropoda > Insecta > Lepidoptera > Geometridae > Thera > Thera britannica. The sequence continues at coordinate 4,569,786 of OW618042.2, read as the reverse complement.
CGTGTCCTTGTTGCTCTAATACTATGTTATTAAGTTAGAAAGAGATAGAGTATTGTAAAAAGATGCGTAAGAACAAAGTTGATCGTGGGAAAGAGCTTGTAACAAAAGAGGAGGCGGTTTTAACTTGGTGTTATGAATTTACCTAACTTTAAAAATGGGAAGATTTTTTTAAATTTTGTTTAAAAAAGTTCTAAGTTCCTTCTTAAAATAAAATAAAGACAAGAAAGCAAAATACCTATCCTCATACTTTAATGTAAATTTTCTGTATTCCACCGAAAACAAAATATACTTCGATATTTTTAGGTATAAATCGATTTTACAACATTATTATAATTTGTCGTTTTTTTTCCCAATTCGCCTCTAAATGTTTGTATAAGGTAATTGCTCTTTTTAGGTCGGAAATTGCAAGATTTTAATAATCATCAACGATCATTCTAGTTCAATTCTCAAGTCTGTTAGAATTTAGACTGAATCGTTAAAGTTTTGTAAACTGAAATGGATTGAGAGTGAGATGATACTAACAGAGATAAATAATAACATAGATATATTATTATATTTATGTTTATATTTTCTATTTATATTTATATTTTTCCTATTTATTTTTTTTACTCAAATAACTTTGTCACGAGGAGGGATAAAAGTCACGTGACTAGGAAAGTGATGAGTATGAATGCAGATGGGTATTTTGACAGAGGTAGGTCAAAGAAAAGATGTATGAACGGTGTGAAAGATTACGTAGATAAGAAAGAAACGAATACAGAGACAACGGCTGATAGAAGAGAATGGAAGAGAAAAACGTGCAGTGCCGAACCCACATAAAAAGAGACAAACCCACATAAAGAGGACAGGAAGAAGAAGAAGAAGAAGAAAATGTACTCATATTATATTGTTACTAACCTTCGAAAATCCAAAATTCGGCGCATTTGATTGGTGGTTGATGTCAAAGCGTTTGAAAACTGAAACAAAGACCTCAATTAATTATATAATACATTGACCCTTATTTAACATGATTGATACGACCAGTAGACACGGATATAAAATTGATTTGTCTTATAAAGTTTTTATTACTAGCCTCGGAGCATAATCAAATTATAGATCCTGAATTTAAAACTAAATGTCATAAATCAAAATAAGATTTTAAATATCGATAACTTATCATACATTAATTGTTGTGACACATCACTAAAGAACGCCCACATTGCCTTTATTATAAAGCCATTAAAATAAATGTAGTAATACGAAACGTATACGTAACCTAGTAAATTAATTTGACAGCTGGAGGTAATATTGTGTCATTTTTAACACGACATTCTTTAAATATATTTGTCATAATTAATAGAAGTATAATTTAAATGATACCAATCACCTTTTCATCTAAGATTATTATCACTGACCTCTCAGCTCGTTAGGTCGTGGGTTTGATTCCCACCGAGAACAAATATTTGTGTGGTGAACACAGATGATTGTTCTCTGACTGGGTGTTATATTGAATATTATGTTTGTATTAAAAAAATGTACATATATAAGTATTATATCAGCTATCTGGTTCCCATAGGACAAGCTCTGCTTAATATGGGGCTATAGTCGGATTTTTAATTAGACGATACCGAATGACAGTAGCTAATGTCACTTTGTAAAATAATGTTGCTACATTTAAAGTTATAGTGCTGCGTTCAGCTCTCGTTCAATCAGATGAATGAACAATGAGTGAATAGTTAATCATTTCAAATTATAAAATAATATTGAAATTTGTATAATAAAATTTATAAAAGTGCTCTGATATAAGTTACTTGTAGTATGTAACTACAATCAGTTTTTTGACGGTTTATTACAAAGCGCGGCGTGGCGACTAGTGCCAACACCGATGAACGCCACCATTTTGTTTGTAATTCGGCTTCTAACCTCTGGTCTGATAGCACGAATGTTTTTCTGCGCTCACGCTGTTTAGTTATTGTTTTTGTAAAGTTTTTCGTTACGTTGTGTTTGTGGTAATTGTTGTGTATTTTGTTGCTATATTGTTTCGCGCGAACGATATGGATCCCCAACCAAGCACGTCAAGTAAAGTTCGGCACACAAACTATTCACTAGAAAAACGAGGCAATTTCATTAATTCAGGAGTTTTTTCAATCATTCACTTTGTCACAACACTATTTTTATTTCATCAAAAACTGACAACACAGTAAACGTCAGCTAGCTTCGTCTAATTAAAAATCCGAGTATAGATAGTGTTGTGGGGATTGTCCATAATATTTATTATTTTATTATTTGTGAATCGCTAAACTGAAGTGGAGATAGGCAGGACACTTGGCTAGAAGGGATGACGGGAGATGGACGAAGGCAGCTACAGAATGGTGGCCAAGAGATGTTCAAAACCTAGAGGCAGACCACCCGCCCGTTGGTCAAACGACATTTATATTAGTGCTGGGAATAAGTGAATGAGACTTGCTAGGGACCGGAAAGAGTGGCGTAATTACGAGAAGGCATAGACACAGCAACGGGCTAAAATGATGAGCACCGTGACCGTGACAGTGACGTCTGCCTACCCCCATGGGAAAGAGGTGTGATTTTATTTATGTATGTAGTAGCCTCTGATGAAACTGTCATTATTTTTTTCTGGTATAGTATTCAATCAATTAAAACCACTAGTATTCGGAATTGCTGAATTCTTTTGAAGTTTCTGTATTGCTACACTTTTACAAATTCTTATTAATGTCATTGCGCACTTACGGGACAAACATAGTTCGTAATTAATCGATAATATCTATCGATACTTTCTCGTCGATAAACAATGACTAAGAGCAGCCGATAGTATCGATAAGATATGGAATAATTCCCAACTCTAATGGGCCCGCCACGGTGCAACCATAGAGTTGTAATAATACACTGATAGAGGCAGAACTTATATAAGCAAAGACATCATGTAAGCTTAATGGGCCCGCCACGGTGCAAGTAAAGAGTAGTAATAATACACTGATAGAGACAGGAGCTTCTTAGCAAAGAATGTAAGCTTTTGAAAATGATCATTAATCCGGTCATTTTGTGCAGTTGCCTGTACTCTGCCTATCGTGTCACCGATTCTTTTAAATCAGTGTGATGCTTACATAAGATTTTTAAAATAATGTTTTGCGAACGCAAAAGTAATGACAAAATTAACAAACGTGAATTTTGAGTCATTTTGAAAATGTATGAACTGTAATCATATTTTTAGATGTCTCTTGTCTTATTCGTTGTATTTCGTCATTAAGTTATTATAGTTTTAAGTTTTGTGCACATCTAAGCGATCTGTGATGGCAATTATGACAACAGTATTTGACAATGCTTCACTAGACTGTTCACAACTTGTTAAATAACGCAGCCTAAAGCCTTTCACACGTCTGCGCGATGCCAATGCCGACCAGTGAAAAGCTTATTTGACAGCGTTTTACTGATCGCCATCGCCATCGCCATGGCTTCAAGACTCCAAAAAAAATGGGCTGGTTTCCTCCACAGCGACTGGTGGCAGTTGACCAAAGATCGTGGAGAGTGGAAAAAATTGTGAAAACCTTGGCCTTGCAGTGGCGCGCAGGTAGAAATAAAAATGGTCAACTTTGTTGCTGACCGTACAAACGTTATTGTAAGCTCTCTGTATAAACTTTACTCTGCCTTGCTAAGGATTTACACTTTCTAAAGTGTATCAAAATAGGCTATATGGACGATGGTTTAGAATAACGATAGGAGGTTTCACGGCAAATGCTTAGCTCTGTTTTGACAAGCTTTTCATGCTCAGATTAGTAGTATACCACCATTTTTTAGGGTTCCGTAGCCAAATGGCAAAAACGGAACCCTTATAGATTCGTCATGTCTGTCTGTCTGTCTGTCCGTCCGTGTCACAGCCATTTTTCTCCGAAACCGTAAGAGCTAGACTGATGAAACTTGGCGAGTAGATGTATTCTGTAAACCGCATTACGATTTTTACACAAAAATAAAAAAAAACAATAATTTTTGGGGGTCCCCATACTTGAAACTGAAACTCAAAAAAAATTTTTTCATCGAACCCATACGTGTGGGTCGGGGTACCTATCTATGAATAGGTCTTCAAAAATGATGTTGAGGTTTATAATATCGTTTTTTTCTAAACTGAATAGTTTGCGCGAGAGACACTTCCAAAGTGGAAAAAAGTTGGTCCCCCCCCCCCTCTAACTGCTAAAATAAGAGAATGATAAAACTAAAAAAAATATATGTTGTACATTACTATGCAAACTTTCAACGATATTTGAACGAGATCTAGCCACTAGTTTTTTTTTTATACGTCATAAATCGTAAACCGCAATTTACCTTTTGACGAACTACAAGAACCTTTATATTATGTTACTTGATGCTACGGAACCCTTCATGGGCGAGTCCGACTTGCACTTGGCTGCTTTTTTTTTCAAATGCTGGTTATCTTCTGACGATTTTTACAGCGCTACCGGAAAATTTAGTAATATCACCTTATGTGGGGCTAAACTATTGTGGAATTGTAAAACAAACCACGTGAAGAAAATCAAGGGTAAGTAAGGTCGTAGGTTCAAATTCCACTCCGCTCGTAGCTTTTAGGACAAAATAAAAGTTTGTGATTTTACAAAACGAGATAAGTTTTAAAAACTTAAAAAACTGACTTCACGACCAAAGTGCTGCACCAATTCTGATGAAACTTATAGTTGAGACCAATCTGAAAGTATAGCTAGATAACCTTAAAGATTAAACATGTTTCTAAAACAATAGTACTTTCGCGATCATAAAACATATTTATACTATTACACCCTAAGCGACTACGGGTATTACGCGATAAATACCCGTGTAATAGTATAAATATGTTTTTAAAAATCGGTTCATAAATGACGAAGAAATTTAAATGCTTTTCGTAACACAAAAAATGTATTTTGCAATGCGAGTAAATTTCTTGTAGTAGTACTTTTTTAATGCACCGACTAGGAACATGAAGTAGGTATCAAAAGTATAGCTGATTTAACTTAAAACGTAGACAATTCTCACTAATATCAATTTAATGGTAACCTCGCCTCACACATTAGTCCGAGTCAGAATAAATACAGCTCACGCGAGCTCACTAACTGATTCCAAAGCTTAGCACATTTGTTTCGACCATTACTGGCCTACGAGGACGTGATATGCTATACTATGCGCAATTCAGATGAGACTGCGGTCAAGTTTTGCCATTAAATTGTAAAAAAAAAAATATTATTTAAAGTTTTATTTCGTTTTTTACTCTACTCTCTCTTGCTTTACTACAAATGAAGTTAGTTACGACCAAGTAAAAGAGATGGTTTAAAAGTAACTAATAAAAAAAATAACGAAAAAAATATTTTATATTTTATTCTAAGAGCTGTGGCTTTTATAAACGATACCTTTATTTTATATATATATATGATACGATTTACTCTTGTACCAAGGGGAAGGTTGCGGATTCAAATCCCGCTCGGCTCTTAACTCTTGCTACATTCAAAAAATCTTTGTGATTTTCTTAACTCTAAACACTATAAAACCAATAAATGATGTTTAAGTGACCTACATACTTTATTTTTCTTTGTTTTTAGGTAACTTGAGCTGTATCCCACTGTACCTACAAAACGTTAGTTTATTTTATCGCTCTGCCCTGTTTTCGTGAACCATCGCCAGCACACGTAGGACAGCGAGCGCTAACGTGGCGACCATTTGTCTAGACATCGTCCCGTTTCACGAAATATTTTGTCTCATTAAAGTTAATGTTAACATGGAAAACATTGGTGTAGGTAATTAACTTAGGAACGTGACTTTGGTGCTAGTAATGCTTGCTTGTGACCCCAGAGAATTGCTTTTAAATTTCAGTGTTTTCAAAGTGAATTTACAAGACTTGGTGATATTTATTTACAATGAGTATCTTATTTTCGGAAATTTTAGGATTTACAATTTTTGGGGTTTCCATAATTTTAATTAGTCACTTCCACTTTAAACTGGTAAAAATATATTTTATACATAACACGTCTTATAACAAATTTTTTTGGAATTATAAATATATGTTTAATAATTATTAATATTAATAATAGTTATTAGAATTATATTTCGTCAAGCCTAATTCTGTCGTATTAGGCTGTCTCTTTAGACAGATATATTTTAATCTGATTGACTGTAGATGGAAAAATTTGCCCGAGTCTACACTTATCAATATTCTAGATCTCGTATTATAAAACTAACACTATTTATTTTAATCAAACTTATAAGAACTGTCTTCCCGCACGTGCGTTGCCCGCGGAGCGTGTGTTTGTAATGGCAGTTAGTTATATTAATTAGCAGTTTCCATCTGAGTGCGCCCGCGCACGCCACTAATCAATTTCAATACCACACAATTATTTAGCGACAAAGTGTTTCTTTTTTAATGGTATACACTTTTTGATGGTGGCTTTTTTTTATTCAACAGTCGTTTGAAATTTAGGCAGAAGTTACTAATGAAACATGAGAATTGGTTCAAATAGTTATTTAATTAAAATATAGTTTATTTTATGAGTTCAAATGTGAACTTTTGGTTGTCAAAACAGAAAATATAGATGCAAAGATGGGTTTGATGTGGGCGATGTCTTTTATGTTTGGTTTCTCCTGACTTACATCGTAGGTACCAACATGCATAGAACATAATATTTTTGAAAAAATAAAAATAAAAATAAAAATTACACCCATTTTACGAAATAGTAACAACCCCAAACTTAGCAAAGCTTGTACTATTGCAACCAATTCGCAGTCAGCGTCTGTAGAAACAATGATTTCCCTCTATTTCTCCCAGCTATTTGAACAGCAGCTTATTTAAACTAGCAGCAAGGCAGGTGGCTGGCGGTTAGCTGAATTGAGATGTTCGTTAGCCTAATGTATGTATCGAGTCAATCTTGGCCACCGCGTCAGACATCCATTCTGAGGCCAATCCTTTTTAATAATGTCCCTGGACTCTGAGGCTTTAGACCAGAGGCTCCCAACCTTTTTTGACGTGGCAACGTCTTATAATTCGATAGAGCCGGCTGCACGCACGAAAAAACATGTCTCATGCGGCGTTACCTTGCTCTGAGGCGTTCCATTTAAGGCTTGAAGTGCAAGCGAGAGCGCGGAACGAGCGACAAAGAGCCTCAATCGGCCTCCGCGTTCGACAGCGTTCGATCTGTCTCTCTCCTACTTGAGTGAGCGATGCATCCGCGTGGACAGCTGTATGAAGTTGTCACGTTCAACTATCGTCAGTAAACCGACTTTACAGACAGCCGATTTTTTTTTTCTCATAGACCACTCACAAAATTTTGCTGGTTCCGGTGGACCCTGTGCTTTGCGGCTACATTTTTACTATATTCCCAGTCGACAAAAACTATGGACGTAAATCTAATGGACATTTGTGTTGCGGCTGAATTCCTACCACAAATTAACAGTTTTTGAAAAAGTTTTATAGAGGTAACAGTCACTAAGCTTCTTAAAATATTATCTGCCTACATTGGTAGGTGAAGTCAAGCCAACATTTTAGTTCTTCGTTACCAGATAATTTATCGTGGACCCCCACTAAAGAATTGTGAACCCCCATTTCTTGGTCACGCCATCGTAGATCCCGTCGAGTCTCCCGTAGACCCTTGGGGGTCCACCTGGACCACGTTGGGAACCAACGGTTTAGACCCTGGCTGATAGTGGAAGGCGGGAATTATTTTTGCGGGTATTATATTTGTTATTAGCTTCCACACGCGGCTTTTTTCGCTTGGTGTCTGAAAGAAAAAGCCTTTGTTGCAGAAATTTACTTTTAAAAACCCAATTGGATCGACAAGTTCACGTGGATGAGATCTGACACTGAAAATACTAAAATCCCCATTGACTTTTGACATTTTATTTATAAAACCTATTTAGGTATCTATTAATTCTTGCTTCTAAGCTTTCTGCGGTGGCAATCAGTGAAACGCTGTCAAATATCGCTGTCATATTAAACAACGTAAAAATTAAACAGACTGGTATGAATAAAAACTTTCGTCTTATACTACACCTAAGCACTAAAATACCATAAAGATTGGTCTACAATAATTTATGCTCTAAAGAAATGAATTTGCAAACATAAAATCACGTGACATCAATTCTCATAAGCTAAAACTCATTCATTAGAATAAAATTGTCTTGAATTATTCTTAAATAAATAATTCTTTCTAATAGGTCTTTTAACAGCTCACTCCCATTTATGGCAAGCGTGAAACGAGATCCTATGCAAATTCAGGGGCAATTTAAAAGTATTCCTCGCTCCTAGGTTCGATTTAAGTGATTCTTTGCGAGGGCAAGTTAAATAGAGTCTAGTTCTAAGTACGATCGTGCGAATCCTTTTCGGGGCTGCAACAAGCATTGTCTGTCAGTCTTTCAATTTCAATTAAAAGTTCTGTTAGCTAAACAACAGTCAATTAGGCAAACATAAAAAATATTGTGGTACTTCACACAACGCTGTCTAGCACTTCTTCTTCTTATCCTGTTACTGGTTCTTCGAACCGTGTGCGGAAAGTATTTAAAAAGCCCTAAACTAAAAAGAGTTTGCATGATGCGAACCAGATTGGTGAAAATTTTACTTAGAATATAATATTCGACCTAGACAGAGAACAAACATCTGACGTTCATCACATAAATATTTCCACTTTCAAACCTACGACCTACGGCGCAGAAGGCAGAGCTACTACTGAGTTGAGAGGCCAGACATCGAGCACTCTCTTGGCTGGCACAAGTTAGATGCGTTGTGCCCTACTTGCTTTTAAAAAAGACGTCGATTATACAACGTGTATCAAAATATGTGTACTATCCTGAAGGGGGGTGAATTTCCACCCCCCGGGGAACAACTTTTGTTCAACGACTTTTCGAACTTCGATTGGTATCTCTGAAAAAAACTGCAACGAAGTTTCAACATTAACTTTATACAAAGTGACAACCCTAAACTCAGCTACAGAGGTAGTAGGTAGTAGTCGTAGACCTACAGAGGTAGTAGGTCAAGGGGTCAAGGGGTTACAAGGATAGGGTTGTCAATTTATTTAGGCATTATGAAATTAAATATTTTTGTATGGGAAACTGAAAATAGGAATTTTTAATTATCTCCCCTCCACAACTGATCACCATTGTGGTCTGAAACCCCCCACCTTCGCATAGTACACATATTTAGATACACCTTGTAGATAGTGCAATCCACGAAGGCGCGCCCCACTATTCCTCCTAACCGTTTATAGTATATGTGTGCAAGCTTCCGTCAATGTTTGAGTGTTATCGGTACACACTAATTACCTATGAGTGCACACGCACACTACAATAAATAGACTACGGTTCGCGACTGCCGCTCGGAGCAAACTCCCCGCACCCCGCGAGGGGCGCGTCTTCGTGAATTGCACTAATATCTATAACTTTTTATAGTTCCTTATCTCCACTCATCATTTCAATTATTGAGTATCACTATAATTTTCATTAGGCTCATCAAAAATCAAACTAATCCATCTAGCTGACAGCTGTCAATCGAGGCGGGTAAAGTGAGTTTCACACGATTGCCATGACAAGCTAATTTGGATGACCCGTGTGAAGGTAATCGGTGTGCACACGACCTTAGTTGCGTAATGCGTTTTCGTAAGTTTTGTTTTTGTTTTTTATAGCTGATTTTTCCATCTGTGGAATAACTCTATTCGTGGAAAAAAAATACAGTCCTTATTTTTAACAAGCCTAAAAATAGATAATTTTTTATCTGACTGGATGATCTTATTAGATTTAAAAAAAAGTTTCAAAAGTCAAACAATAGGGTTGCTGTAAAAATGGGCCGAAGATAAAGATTTTCAGTGTAGGCAACGCAAACGACAGCACCCTTGATGTTGTTGTTGTATACGGGCGACAGTGACCGCTTACCATCAAGTGGACAACAAAGTGGACAAGTGGACCATCAAGTACAGTGAGCACGTTTACCTATCCTTAATATAAAAAAAGCTTAAACCAACCCCCACTGGAAAATAAGGGGGTTTCAAACCACAGCGACCACGAACCGGAAGCCGGAATAACGTTAAAATGCCCAAAGAGTTTAGCTTTTAATTAGCATGTCTTAGAACACATAATGCAGACCGCTCATCGTTGCATTTCGTAGAAGTACCTATAGTCAGATAAATCGATAAACAAATCGATTGGCCACATAAATACAGGTCATTCGATTTATAAATCACTTTGGAAATCGATTTGAACAAGTGGCTATTAATTAAGTTGTTGTTAGATTGGAAATTAGATAGGGTTACCGTTGGGCGGACGATAGCTTTAATATATGGGGGCTATACGATATTAAGGTAACCGCGCACTATGTTGTGCGTACGCCTGGTTGGTACAACCAAGCGTTCGCAGCAACACTAATGTGTGACAAAGACCACTGAATTTGTTACCGGCTTACCCGAGTGCTGAAATTTTATTTTTACGTTATTATATACATTTTAAAATACCTTTGTTTATAATAAGCTTTCAAAAAGTAAGTATATAGTTTTTTTATAATGTCCCAAAACTTAACACCCTTAACTTATTAGTTTTTTTTTAATGTCTTAACTTTTGGGACATTATAAAAATCTTTGTGATTTCCTTAAGTGTAGTAAACACTATAAAATTAATAAAAAATTAAGTATATAGTTATTACCAACGATAAAACTACCACTGCATTCTAGGGCTGAGTGTAGAATTGATTACTTTTAAAAATAACTTGTTATGCAAATATTGTTTCATAATTTCTACACACTAAAGAAGTAGAAAACCTTCTTTTGACAAAACTTCTTACTTAACATTTTGATTTCTGGTGATTTTGTTAAGAGTTTAACAAAATCACCAGAAATCCAGTTTGAAAAAATAAATTATCAGCAGTGTCGATACCGAAAAGTCACTACATCAACGCACCGCTATAGTGAGCGCATACCTTTATCTATCTTCACGTAGCAAGGTACCAAACAAGAGGTGTTAAGAGGTGAAACAGCATGACATTATAATAATCTTTCATATTCTAATTACTGGTTAGGAGCTGTACTTACTTGTTTCTAACATATTCGGAAAGAACGTAATGATTAAATGTTACGATATGGAACACCTGTGTCTCAATTATATATTTTGAATGAAGAAAAAAGGATTAAGAGAGACAGAAGAAAGAAATGTGTTTTTGTCGCACACTTCAAACGAGTAAAATTTTGAGTAGGTACTAAAAAAAACCATCGACCAACCTACTAACTTCACGTATAAGGGCTCCCACACAAAACAGCGAATTCGCATCGCATCGCAGAAATCTGCGAAACCCGCCTATCTATTTATATGAATGACGTCATAGATTTCTGGGATGCGATGCGAATTCGCAGTTTTGTGTGGGAGCCCTAACCTAGTGAACATACAATGACTATCTTGTGACAGCCCTCAAAGCTCAGTTGGTTTTAGCCTTCTGCGCTGGAGGGCGTGGGTTCGATCCCCATCGAAAATAAATATTTGAGTGCTGAACACAGATGTTTGTTCTCTGTCTGGGTGTTAATCGTATCTTAAGTACCTACGTAGGTATTTACATACTTAAAATATCTGATTCCCATAGTACAAGCTCTGCTTTATTTGGGGCTAGATAGTGTTGAGTGGATTGCCCACAATATTTATTATTTTTTAATAACTTTGCCTATTTAGGACAGTCAAGGGCATAAAGCTTTCGCAAATGTTCAAGTTCATAATAATAATATATAATTTGTAGATGATAATTAATCTGAAGCCGTTTAAAATGATAATTACTAAAGGCCTGCGCACATCTAGGCGATGGCGATGGCGATCAGTGAAACGTTATCAAATACCGCTGTCATATTTGACAGCGTTTCACTGATAACCACCGCAAATCGCTTAGATGTGCACAAGGCTTAATAATAGGTGTTAAAGTATTAAGTTGTTTTTTTGCTGTTAAATGATGGCAATTTCATAACTTAAGCAGCTATTAATTTTAATGGAAAAGTCAGCGAATGAGAAAACGATTACTAATTAAAAACCACGCAAGAACATACTTTGGTAGTCGTATTAAATATTAAATTATGGTGAAGAAAGATTTGTATTTTTGTATTCAAGTTTTTACTTGAATACAAACATACAAAAATCTTCGTCTTCTTCTTCGTCTTCTTTTTCTTAAGGCTTCGTCTTCTTGGTCTTTTGACCAAGAAGACGAAGCCTAAAGAGATGGTCGGACCAGGTGGCAGACAACCTGGATATGCCCGTAATTAGCATGTTATTACATAATTATAATATTAACCTTTGAAACTTATAAATTTAAAGGTAATGCAAAATTTCAAAATACACGTCACGCCAAATCGCAATTATTTTTAAGGCCAAACAAATTTTTTATTTACTGTTTTTGATGATGTAATTCATCAAACATATTATTGCAATAGCAAAAACGCTTAACAAATTGAATTATTTACAAAACTTAATTTATTCATACTTCCGATGTATAGACAATCAAATTGTAATTAGGGTAACTAAAAATAGAACAAACAAAATTCTATAAAAACTATTAATCATTTTCGCAATACCACACGTTTGCATTACCAAAGGATTAAACAAACATGTCCGATTGTCCAATCAAATCATGGTCACTATTTTTTTTTATAAATCATTTAGATTAGCTGTCATCATCCACAAAAAAAGTTGCGTAGTAAAATGAATGAAATATTTTCTTTACATACATCGAGTATGTACAGTCTGCACTAAAAGTATATAATTCGTAACTTGCAAAGCAATGAGATCATGAAGGAAAGAAAGAGAAAAAAAACTTGATTATCTATGACGTCACGTAGTTATTTCTGATAAAACAATGAACAAAGACTAAAATAGTCTAAAAAAATTACGAAATTATGAACGTAAAGTACCTAAAGTAACGTATGAAATTATAAACCTACACATTAAAATAATATACCTACTAAACATAAAATTTAAATGCGTCTCTCAAACCAACTGAAGGCGTCACAAAAGTTTACCTATGAAATCAGTTTATAAGCTCACTAGCGGCCTGTCCCGGCTTCACACGGGTGGAAATTTATATTTTAAACATAAATATAGCCTATGTTACTCAGGGTGAATGTCGCTTTCACATGGTGAAAACATTTTTGAAATTGGCACAGTATTTTTTCAGTTTATTAATGAATAAACTGAAAAAATACTGTGCCGATTTTTATTTTTTCATTTTTGGCACAGTATTTTTTCAGTTTATTCATTAATAAACTGAAAAAATACTGTGCCGATTTCAAAAATGTAATGTCACGCTGATTTTTCCGAAATAAATCTTTGCACGCGGAGGGGTAACAATACCGCACAGCAAAGTCACCCCGCCGCCCGCGCCCACAGAATTTGCGGAGTCATACCTTCATATTAAAGGGACAAATACTCAGACTCAAACTAAATCTATACTAATATTATAAAGAGGAAAGATTTGTATTTTTGTGTGTATGTTTCATTAAACATACACACACATACATACATAGGTACATTTTTGAAATCGGCACAGTATTTTTTCAGTTTATTAATGAATAAACTGAAAAAATACTGTGCCGATTTTTATTTTTTCATTTTTGGCACAGTATTTTTTCAGTTTATTCATTAATAAACTGAAAAAATACTGTGCCGATTTCAAAAATGTACCTATGTATGTATGTGTGTGTATGTTTAATGAAACATACACACAAAAATACAAATCTTTCCTCCTTATAATATTAGTATAGATTTAGTTTGAGTCTGAGTATTTGTCCCTTTAATATGAAGGTATGACTCCGCAAATTCTGTGGGCGCGGGCGGCGGGGTGACTTTGCTGTGCGGTATTGTTACCCCTCCGCGTGCAAAGATTTATTTCGGAAAAATCAGCGTGACGTGCTGCAGTGCTGCTTGCTGCTGAAATCGGAATCATACCTTAAACTGCGAACTGCGATGCCGCGACACTAACTTAAAATTTACGAATTGTATACATTCTAGTGCAGTCGACTGTACTGATAGATTGAATGAAGCCATCAATTCAAATTAGTTGTAAGAGTACCTATTGCAAATATTACAAATTGTTAGGTGTGTATTCTGTCAGTGGTTACTTATCTAAATGACCATGAAGGTTGCAAATATTTTAACCGACTTCAAATAAAAAAGGAGGAAGTTCTCAATTAAGTTGCATTTTTATATGTTTGTTATTGCATAACTTCGTCATTTATGAACTGAAATTAAAAAAAAAATCTATAAGGATGGCCAGTCTAGATTGAATGAAAATCAGTTTAGCCGTTTGGCCTTGGAATCGGTTTCTTGGAATCAGTTTTTTAAGCTTCTATTATAGTATCTAATGTGGAGGTCTCATCTCAATATAATAGGACTCGTCTTTCACCGGCGATGACCACCGTCAATGTACACGCACGCACATGCACGCACATTTTGATTCTTAAAGAGATATAAAATCAGTCACTACAGTTATATAAGGTATAGGTGCTATAATTTTGGTGTCATTTGCAGGATTATAGGCAACAATGTATAAAGTATCTTACTAATATTATAAAGGCGAAAGTTTGTAAGTATTTATGGATGTTTGTTAACTCTTTCACTTAAAAACTACTGAATGGATTTCAATGAAATTTTACAATAATATTGCTTTTACATCAGAATAACACATTTATACAGATATTGTAACGGAGAACGGATGTTAGTAACGGGAAGGGAACGGGGCGAGCAAAGCCGCGGGCGGCCACTAGTGTTCTATATTTTTTCTTTATTTTATTGCCTGTGCTTATTAAGCATAAAAAACTGCGCTAACACATTTTTAAATACTAGTTTTTAGTAGTTGCAGTAGCTAAAATCAATCCATCAATCCTTGTTCCAAAGAAACGTGGCGTGACCTTATAAGCAAGTACCAGGCTCACTTTCAATTGTTTTATAAAAAATACGTTTATTAAGTTTCGAAACAAAAGGTCGAATAAACCGGTAGTGATGATTTCATCAATAACTTTACAATAGGATGCGGTATGGTATTAAACTAATAAAAATTATGCAGTAACTAATAATATTATTAAGTGATCCTATATGGTACGTATTGAAGCAATAGCGTAGCTTGGTCAATCCTTACGGACCAAAAACTCTGTACAAAATCTGCAAACAATTTTTTTTATACAACTAGCAGATGGAAGAAGAATATGGCCCACCTTATTTGAAGTGGTAACCATCGCCTATTACAAAGCTTTGCCTTGTAGGTCACGCATGTCAGGAGCGTGCCCTCCGGTCTTCTGTCACCGGTTCACCCCTGATATTCTAATTCCGTATAATTCTATAAAATAAGTATTATTGGAAATTTTTACACTGCGCCAAAAGTAAAGTTTTTACTTCAGTCCCCGAGTCGGAGTTTGGCAACCACATTTCGTTACCAAATGTTGTTGTTTCATATTTTCTCCATACAATAGACAGAGACAAATAGGCGAAACGAAAACAACATTTGGTAACGAAATGTTGTAATTGCAGTGGGACTTGGGGTACAGGTACCAGATAACAGCCTGAGAAGACTAAAGATGTTTTTCTTAGAAATACCTACATAAGATATAAAATAATAATTGAGGAGCAACAGGCTGGCGTGGTACGGGCACGTCATAAGAAGAGATAAAAGTCGTGTGACTAGGAGAGTGATGAGTATGTCATATCATACTTACATTCATTCATTCATTCTTTGGCCTACCTAGAGGTAGGAAAAGATGGATGAACAGTGTGAAAGATGACATAGCTAAGAAATAAGTGAATATATACAGAGATGACGGCTGATACAAGAGAATGGACCCCATAAAGTGGGATAAGGGCAGGAAGAAGAAGACTTGTTTACTAGAATTATGAAAGAAAGTAAGCTTTACATGGTACAACGTTTTACCTTGAATATAGAATTATTTATTTATCGTATCATTATTTTGCAATTACAATCGTTTAGTCAATAAATCAATGGTGAGACAGCTGTTGAGTTCCTGTTTGTGGAATAAAATCTATGATTAAGTACTTGTAATGTTACCTACATGATGTAAACGTTTTGTGCGTTTTGTTGGTGTAATAGGTAGGTACGTCAATCAGGTGTCAATATCATTAGGCCCAACTTTTAGAGCAGTAGGCCTACCACAAGCTCTGTCTGGCTCAGTCTCTGGCTCTGGTATTGAGTCTGTGTGAGTGCTGAACAGTGTATTATACACACAGTGTGTGACGTGTCGACGTAGGATTTATTTATTCAACACTCACACAGACTCAAAACCAGAGACAGAGCCAGACAGAGCTTGTGGTAGGTCTACAGGTTGTATTCAAGTTGCTTTACTATTTGAGACGCATTTTATACAACTAGCTGACAGAACAAAAATATGGCCCAGCTGATGTTAAGTGGTAACCATCGCCTATAATAATGCATTGCCTCGTAGATCACGAATGCTTGGAACGTGCCCTACGATGCACTGCCCTACATCCATCTACTTGAGGCAAACAAATGTTCAGCCTCACGTGCCAGTAATTTCACTGACACCCACACCCTTCGAACCGAAACACAGCAATGCTGCTTCACCTACATGATGATTAAATGTGCCCGATATAAAAAAAACAAAAAAAAATAAAACAATTAGTCTGAAGTATGTAAGTTAAATTTAAATGAATTAATCAAAACAGCTAATAATATAGTCATAACAAAGAACGCATGATAAGGTTACACGCACACAATTAAATGCATCTTCCATCGATTCGTATCGGTCATTCAATCGAATCGTTAGCAAATTAATCGATTGTAATAATCGTGTATAATAATTTCTGACCTTAGTTAAAGTTTCCTAAAACACAGGCACCGTCATGCATGTCGGTTGGTATTAGTAAAGGCCTGCGCACACCTAGTTCGCTGGCGGTAGCGATCAGTGAAACGCTGTCAAATATCGCTGTCAAATCTCAAATCTAACAGCGATATTTAACAGCGTTTCACTGATCGCTACCGCCAGTGAACTAGGTGTGTGCAGGCCTTAAAAATCCGGCTCAGAATATCCGTTCATTTTTAGGGTTCCGTAGCCAAATGGCAAAAACGGAACCCTTATAGATTCGTCATGTCTGTCTGTCTGTCTGTCTGTCTGTCTGTCTGTCTGTCTGTCTGTCTGTCTGTCTGTCTGTCCGTCCGTATGTCACAGCCATTTTTCTCCGAAACCGTAAGAGCTAGACTGATGAAACTTGGCGAGTAGATGTATTCTGTGAACCGCATTAAGATTTTAACATAAAAATAAAAATAAAACTATAAATTTGGGGGGTCCCCATACTTGAAACTGAAACTCAAAAAAATTTTTTTCATCGAACCCATACGTGTGGGGTATCTATGAATAGGTCTTCAAAAATAATGTTGAGGTTTTTAATATAGTTTTTTTCTAAACTGAATAGTTTGCGCGAGAGACACTTCCAAAGTGGAAAAAAGTTGGTCCCCCCCCCTCTAACTTCTAAAGTAAGAGAATGATAATACTAAAAAAAATATATGTTGTACATTACTATGTAAACTTCTAACGATTTTTGGTTTGAACGAGATCTAGTCAGTAGTTTTTTTTTTATACGTCATAAACCGTAAACCGCAATTTACCTTTCGAATACTACAAGAACCTTATTATGTTACATCAAGTAACATAATATAAAGGTTCTTGTACGGAACCCTTCATGGGCGAGTCCGACTCGCACTTGGCTGCTTTTTCGATTTTCGAACACTTAGAAATTCTGGTTTTTAAACTGAATACTATTTTTGAATTAAGGTACTGACTAAATTTCTCGTCTTTCTTTCTTTTTTTGCGTCGGCTCCATTTTAAATAAATGATTAAGATTAGTATGTGGAGATGGTCACCTATTTTTGGAGACAAAAATAAATAGTTGTTGAACAATTTGTTTTATAATGGATGGAGCTGTTAATACAAAGCTACTGAAATCTGAATTTTAATTATTCTAAGACATTTTTTAATAAAATTATGGTTGGTTTTACAACTCACAAAAATGATATCTGAGTAATGTTTACCTATTGTCATACCTAATACTATATTATAACAAACTCAAAAACTCCTGGACAGGATTACAAAATTATTTCCCCTTTGGAATACTATAGTATCCCAGAGTAACCATAGGCCATAATAATAGCGTCCCGACTTGACTTTGATTTAGAAAAAAAGAAGATGAAGAAAGAAAAGTCACTATTGAATTTTTCTAGTTACATTTCTGTCCAAACAGTTAGATTATCGAACTACTAGTAGGCCTGGATGGAATAAACGCCTATATCAAGCTTTTTACTTACATTTAATAGAATCATTCCAAGATTTAATAAAATACAGACGCAATACAATCGACTACATGTTTATTAAAATAATATTCAATTGTAAAACATTATGTGTAATAATAGAGAACAGACGTAGCTATAAATCTTTTCTGGTGCGTACGGTATGAGTAAAGGCCGTTGAGTACTGAATTATACCTTTTACTATAATATAGTGAGGAAACCGACGTCGTAAACTAAAAAATTCGAAAGCATATGTCAAGTCCTTTCACCACATTGGTTCTAAAAAACCTTTCATACCTCTTGAGATAGGAGAACGAGAATGAGAACAAAACCACACAAACACACAAAAAGCACAGAAAGACAAAAAGCTAATTAAATTGATCATTTTGTAAAGTCTAGAAGTAAGATAAATTTAGGCGCCAGTTTCTTGTGAGCCTTGAGCAAGAAACATATTCCTATCGTTTTCCTTATTACAACGAAAAATCTTTTTGCTCGATATTTAATAATATGCCACCATCATAACAACATAAATACAAGTACCTTTCAACAAATTACTCACATATTCGAGTTTTTGTTCTAAAATTGAATTTCAATCACACCAACAAAAAAATTGTTGTCTGAACTACTACTAACTATAGTATATCTTTATTTCTTTCTTATCGTGTCACTGGTTCTTTCGCACCAAGTGTGGTGAAAGGATTTTAAGTGCGCCTCAAAGAGGCTCCTTTCGTGCACTTGACACATATTTTTGAACTTTTTAGCTTCTTCTTCTTCTTTACGATGTTTTCCTTCACCGTTTGAGAGCACTGGCATAGTGTAAATATTTTTTGGGCAGAAAAACTCATTGGTACACGACTGGATTTGAACCCACGACTTTAGGATCGGAAGACAGGGTCGTAACCACTAGGCCACCAGTGCTCTAAAGTACTTAGTGCGTATAGTATTTAGTGGACAGTAGCCTTAAGTTGACTTGTTAAGCTTGCACCGGACCTTGACCTAAACTGAGGCTTACATGTAATCGGATACCACTACTGTAGATATTATAAAAGAGCTTAGCTTTAAAATGTAGGACAAGCTAAGCTAATATCTGTCTGGGTGTTGTATTCTAAGTAGGTAGGTATGTATTTACAAAAAAAAAATAGTATTGAACAGCTATTTGGTTTCCATAGTACAAACTCTGCTTAGTTTGGGGCTAGATAGTGTTGTGTGGATTGTCTATAATATTTATTTACTATTATTTATTCATTATTTTTATTTATTATTATTTAGTTATAATACGATGCTCTCAAATTGTCTACTAAGACCTTTGTGACGAACCAAAACGTGTTCTAAAGATGAATTTTCGTTTTGCAAGAGCGAGATGCGTTAGGCCAGGTTAGGAGTACCCTAAACCGACGAGCATGTATGAAGAATGTTATGAGAGTGAACGAAGCGAAAGAGGTGTGTCAGGATCGTAGCAAGTGGAAATCCGTGATCTCTGCCTACCCCCATGGGAATAAGGCGTGATTTTATGTATGTATGTATGTAGATGCGTGTTTAACACACAAAATTGTAGTTATTAATTCATTAGTACTACGACCTTTGATATAGATGATGGTTATCACTTAACATCAGATGGGCCATCTGCTTGATCTATGTTAAGCTTGTTGTTTAAAAAAAATATGAATTATGAGTGAATCTTATTGGACCATCATAACAAATGACAGAAAGGTCTCGTCATGTAAAATAACGCTGGTAAAGAGTGCAAGGGTTGTGTTTGCGCATGCAAATCTCCTATCTATCCAGTGGGGTAGAGGCCTGCGCACATCTAGGCGATGGCGATGGCGATCAGCTGAAACGCTGTCAAATATGACAGCGATATTTGACAGCATTTCAGCTGATCGTCATCACTTAGATGTGCGTAGGCTTTTACGTGTTCTTTTTGCATAACGAGACCAATACCACGTACAGGAATGACGTTGACAGGTTAAACAACACTACTATTTAACCCATTACTCACAAGCGTTTTTCAAAAGATAATCAGTGTTTAAGCAACTGTCATCTCTTACCATCCGGTAATGTCGAACAGTGACAGGGCGAACTTTAAGCAATACGTCACACCTAAGTAACGCTTGTAAGTAAGGCTATTATTGTTTAGTTATTGTATACTTACTGTATACTCTTTGTGTACTATATTTCTACAGATTTCTTAAACTATTACCTTCATAACTAAATAACTAAGTGACATTTTAAAAATCGCAAAAGGACTAATTGTAGACTATACATTTGAGATTAATTCGAATTTAAGTGTGTTAAAAAAATATACTACCTATTTAACATAACATTCAATTTAACGCTGACATACGATTTTCATTAGCGTTAAATAGAATGCCATGTTAAATAGTATATTTTTAAAAATCCCAAATTTTCGCACGACCCGCTCTTAAACTATTACCTGTTCGTACATTGAATTATAACTTCAGTATCCAACTCCACCTGTCACATAATCCCGCAGCAAGTTGCTAAGTATTTTTCTGGCTGATTTAAAATTCAAATGCATGGTAATGTGACACAGCGACTTAGAAGCTAATTGGATTAAGGTAACATACGCATAATATGGCAGCTGTGATGGTGTATCGTATAAATAAGATTAGTTGTGACTCTGCATCAACAATTGCTTTCATCTGTTTGCGTGAGTACATTATATCGTGTATAAGCAGATTTTAATTCTATAGTTTTTTTTCAGCTGTACTTTTGGATCTGAAATATATGTTTACCAACAGAGACAGAAAGCTGCGGCACTGAACAGTTTTGATAAATTTAACAGAAACATCAATTCTAAACAAGAACTATGTTTTTCTTTTCGGACAGTACATATTGTTGTGTTTTCGTGCATTGTTAAAAACCATTTTCGAAAGTGATTCGATGACAGCCAATCACAGAAATAACCTACCTGATGTTTATCCATGAACGATCAATTGAACGAAACGAAAATTTACTTTCCTTTACGTAAAACACCATCTATTCAGTATTCAGTATATTTATTGCCTTATCTTGGAATCAGTTGTTTTTTTTTCAAGAATGGTGTTCAAGGTTCCCTCTCAAAGTCAAAGAAGTCTCTATTCAGTAGTAACACAAGGATAATATAAATGAACACAAGGTTAATATTATATATATCAATAAGGATAAGGAACACTTTGAAACGTCCTAAAGCTAGGTGAGTCTAGGTTCCAGTTCCATACGCCCAAGCCTAGAAGAACAGGCACTCTACTCGCGATCGGGACCTAGCATTATAGTTTTAATAGCTCTCTCGATTAATTTAAGCTAGAGACTGGCTTGATTAATTACTACAAACAGCCAGGTGTTTTAGTTACGTCAATATTAAATTTATGTTTCCTTGCTAAACTTTGCAAACTGAGATTTGGTTTTTGAAAATAGCGTTACAATTTGCACCTGCAAACACTGTTGGCAAAATTTGCATGTCAAATTCTAGCTTGTAACTACGAGTATATTAATTCTAGACTAGGCTTTGCTCTCTGACATTCTCTGCGTTAACATAATTTTTACGTGCTTTAAGGTTGTTTAGGTTCACCTCACTGGAACTTCAATGCTATTATTTTTATTTTTGTTTTGTGACAGGATCATACAAAAATAAAGGAATGAAGCCGAAGTTTGTTGGCTGCTCTTCTAGGCTTGGTCACGTGGATCTGGCACCTAGACTAACATACACTGAGAAAAATGGATTTCTGGCCTAAGATGAATTCCACCTTTGACGGCTGAATTGTAATGACGCGAGGCGATTTTGAAACGCTTACGGTTAATTTGACTTTACTATTCGTTTGCGATAAACTGGTACGTCTCTTATGATAAACACGAACCGTCTCAAATGACTTACCGTAAGGTAGTCTTGGAATCCAACTTAACACTGTTAATACAGCAGTAATGGACTATTGAAAACGCTTTAAATTTACGACGTTGAATATGTGTTGAATATCACCGTAATTAAGGCAAAATTTAACTTAAATTAAGGCGATATATGCTTTAATAAAAACTAAACAAACTTAAACCTAAGTCATAAACAAACTTTCGAAAGCGGCATAAATAATCTTAAGCATAACAATATTCACCTAACAATAAGGCAGAATATACTTTAGTCACAAAAATTTGAACGTAAACTTAAAGTCTTTCAGCGACTTATGAATTCGGCAACTTAGAGGTATAATGTGGCCACATTTGCCCTTTTATAAGGCCAAATATGCTCAGGTTTTGACGAATCAAATGGTAACATTAGGTTTTATAACGGCATACATATACGACACATATAAACGTCAATATGGCAATATTCACCTTTTCATAAGGCAATACATGCTCAAGATATCGACTGTTTAACGGTTACATTACGTCATATAACGACTTACATACTTGGTCAATATAACCGTAAATTTGGTGATATTAGTGTTATCATCAGGCGAAATACGATCAAGTTACGACTAATCAAACGGTGAATAACATCATAAAACGATTTACTTATTCGGTTAATTAAACCGTAGATAAGACAACAATCACCTTATGGTAGGGCGGATGATATTTTAATTACTATTTAATTAAACGTTTAAAAAGTCTTATAACGCCATACATATTTGTCCAATTTAACCGTAAATTTAGCAATATTTACCGTATCTTAAGGCGAAATACGATCGAGTTAAGATAACCAAACGGTAAAATAACTTCATTTAACGACTTTCATATTCAGTAAATGAAACCGTAGATATAGCAATATTCACCCTAAGATAGGGTGGATGGTACTTGAGATACTATATAGTCAAACTTTAAAAAAGCCTAATAACGGCATACATATTTGGCTAATATAACCGTAAATTTAGCAATATTTGTCTATATTAAAGGCTCAATAATGCTCAAGTTACGACTGATCAAATGGTGAAATAACGTCATCTGGCGACTTACATATTCTGTGAATGAAGCCGTAGATATGGCAATGTTCAACGGATAATACTTTCTTAACTATTTATACAAACGTTTAAAACCTACATAAGTACGATACTAGGTAATAGATAGATAGGCAGATTTATTTATTTATTTTATTTTATTTTAGAACAAAATCCACAGCTCTTAAAATACAATGTAAAAACTTAAATTTCTAACATACAGCCAATAACGGATTTACATTTTTATTACAAGAAATATAAATAAACAAAAATCGTCGACAGTTAATAACCCCACAAAATAAAAACAGATGACCTTTAAATAAACATACTATTGGTAATTTAGGTATGCAGTATAAACGCTGCAGAGTGTGTGTTGTGTATGTGTGCGTGTCTGTGTATGAGGGTGTGTGTGAAAATATGTGTGACGGTTCTCTTGATAGCACAGTGCCTCTTAAGAGTCAAGGTAACAAGAGAACCAACCACTCAAGAGTATATAAAAGTGATGGTGTTTGTGTGAGGGTGTATGTGTTTGCGAATGTGTGCGCATGGTGCTGTTATTATTGTTATTATTATACTATTGCGTGTCTATCAGCTTTTTACATTCACGTCTAAAAGCTGGTTTACCGTTGTTGAAAATATCAACGAAATGAAAGTTTTTATTATAGCTGCGATGCATTCTACTTACTAAAGAGTTTTGAGCATAATTAGTACTTGAGTGTGATATTGCGAAAAGCTTCGTGTGTCTTGTTCTCTTTTTGGGACAGGAAAAACATAAAGTTTGGGATAACAATTCTGCACAGTCGATATGCCCATTACATAAGCCATGCAAAAACGACATATCATTTAGATTGCGGCGATTTGCAAGCGTTGTGAGATGGTGAAAACAACAAGAATCCTCGTAGTCTCTAAAACTGCGGTAAGCACGATAGTTTAAGTGCTTGACAAATTTATGCTGAATACTTTCTACACTTTGAATATATGTCATATACTGTGGATTCCATATACTGCTGCAGTACTCTAACGTACTTCTGACATAAGAGAAATACAGAATCTTAAGGCAACCCACATCAGTGAAAGGACGACCTATTCTCAATACAAATCCCAAACTTTTATAAGCCTTACCAACAATACTTGCAATGTGATCTGAGAAAGTAAGTTTAGCATCCATTATTACACCTAGGTCTCTTACAGATGTCAAACTGTTAATTGGAATATCATTAATTTTGTAAATAAATTTTGTTGGACATCTTTTACGTGTGAAGGATAAATAATGACATTTACTTATATTTATACCTATACGATTAAGAGCATAATAGCAGCTGAGCCTACCAAGGTCTTCCTGTAAGTTAATACAGTCGATGGGGTTTTGAACTTTCATATATATCTTGGTATCATCAGCATACATCAAAAATCTTGCATAATGGAAACAATTACCAACGTCATATAAGTAAGATGCATACAAAAGTGGTCCCAAGATTGAGCCTTGAGGCACACCAGAAGGAATGTCAGTAAAGTTAGAACAAAAGCCTCCTACAACAACTGCCTGAGACCTGTTACGCAGATAGGATTCAATCCACCTCAGTAGATTACCACGAATGCCGAGTTCAAGAAGTTTGCGCAACAGTATAATGTGGTCTACGCGGTCAAAGGCTTTTTCAAAGTCCGTGTAGACCACATCAACCTGAGACCCACCCTCCATGCCCATAGTTACATGCTCAAGGAAAACGCCTAGGTTAGTGACCGTTGATCGGCCCTTTATAAACCCATGTTGCTCAGGAGGAATAGAAGGCGATATGATAGGATATATATATGTGTGAACCACCCTTTCAAACACTTTAGCCAGTACATTCAAAATCGATATCGGACGATAATTTTCAATACACGTTTTTAGACCTTTTTTATGCACAGGTACTATGTGAGCTTTTTTCCAGACAGTGGGAAAGTATCCCGCATCAAGGCATCTATTGAACATTAGCGTAATCGGAACACAGAGAGAAGTTGCACATTTAGCAAAGAACAGAGGCGGAATTTTGTCACTACCTGCTCCCTTTGTAACATCGAGGCACTTTAACAAACGGTGGATATGACTTTGATCCACGCAAATTTTGTGAATAGTATTTAGTTGAGAATTATCATCAAACGAACCTAGGGAATACTGATCTGCAGGCCTATCGAAGTTTCCATGGAAAAATCGGTTAAACGCAGAGCAAATATCTTCCGGATTATTTATCTTGTCATCATTGTAGGTCATCTCTTGCGGATATGAAGAGCAGTTATTTCTCCTAGATTTAACATAACCTACCTAAATACTTAAGTAGGTACTCTAACCACTTAAGTGTTTCATTGTGTTTTATTAGGGAGGTTCCTATTGAATCATAGCGCTTTTTAATAAACCATACCCATTAATAGCTGTTCCATTGAAAAAAGTTTGCTACGCTCTATGACTCTTTGTTGCTATTCAAAGGCAGAACCCTTGCTTCTACATACAAGCCCTGTACTCCTGTAGGAAGGTATCTACTTAGATCAAGCGAAGAACCTAAGCCAGTGTCTACAAAAATTTGATACCTATTTAGGTAATATAGGTCTCAGCTACCTGTTTCTCATATTACCAAGCTTTGCTTAGTTTAGGGCTAGATTGTGTTGTGTGGAATGTCCGCAAATATTTGTATTTAATTTGGTGGAAGAAAAGTATATTTTACTCAGTTTTATTATTTTAACGACTTTCAGTCATTTGGTGGGTTAAGTTTAAAAAAGCTCTCTAGTTACTGAGAGATACACCTTTGTAAGGCACTTAACGTAGGTACAACGAAAATCTCAATAATGCTGCCAGCTACTAAGGCAAATAACCTTGGTTCGTATGACTGTATGAGAGAGAGTAGTATATAAACTTGAAAACCCAACGTCAAAACTGCCGAACCGATTATGATGAAATTTCTATGGCACTAATCTGAAAGTAAAGTTAAGATATAATTTTTCAAATTAGTTTACGAGTTTATGTGGTAACAAACATAAAAAAAAATCAAACAAATCAAATAGCCGTGAAAACACCCATTTAGAATCATTCCCTGAGTTTACTCGCTTTTTGGTTGGAACCCTGACGAACGAGATTCAATACCTACTTTTGCTCTGTGCTGTGTGCTAACTACACGAACTATGCTTGGAGTATAGGCCAATTGACACACATATGACACAGGCAGTTAGTAATGCAGTACAGTTTTGGCTTAAAGATTACGTATAGCATATTTTTGATTGGCCTCTCAGCTCAGTTGGTAGGATCTCTGCCTTTTGCGCCGTAGGTCGTGGGTTCGATCCCCACCGAGAACAAATATTTGTGACAAATATTTGTGGTGAACACAGTTGTTTTTTCTCTGTTGGGGCGTTATATTGTATTCTAAGATGTATTTACAAAAAAAATGTGTGTAAGTATCATATCAGCTATCCGGTTCCCATAATACAAGCTCTGCTTAGTTTAGGGCTAGATGGTGTTGAGTAGATTGTCTTGAATATTTATGTAATATTATTTTGTTATTTTTAACACCCACCACTAGCATAATCTGCAGTAGTCGAGTTGGCAGCACTGCCCACGAGACCACGAGCACGCACGTATCGACTTGTTTCATTCGTCAGTTTGGTTTGAGTTTGGATGGAGTGTTTGGTTTCGTTCTGAGTCATTCAAAGTTTAATTTAGCGGGTTTTTTTTATTTTCCCTCATTTTCTGAGCGCTGCTGGCTGTGTCAGTGTATGGAGGCACAGACAAATAGATGTACTGAGGTCCAAGACAGACCTATCAGCAGCAGCCAACCAGACAAACATCTTCGTGCTTCGAACGCGGCAGACCAGAATCCCATACATTTATTAACAAAATGGGGGACACACCTGATTGATACGTCATTACAAGGTAAGTAGAGTACCTGTATCAAACTCAGTTATTCCCTGATGTTTTTGAACCTAATCATGTTTTGTATTTGATAAGTTTAGGTACCTACCTACTCCCTAGATTCTGGTTGTGTTGGAAACACGATCGAAAAATGATGTTTTCAGTTCTGAACTTTTGCATTTAATTTTGTATATTGGTACAAAGAAGTTTTTAAAGTTAGGAAAATTAATTGTTTTTTTTTTCAGATAAGGTGTACTTTACATAATACGCAAAGAGGACGGGCTACTTAACAGGCTGTTAATGGCTTCCTGGATTCCAAACAACTAATAATTGGCCTATTGTTAATGGACTCAGGGCTAGAAGTAAATCCAAACACCAAACTTCAATTGAGTGATTTCAATCATGGGCAAGCAGTATTGGAGAACTTTTTAAAAAGGATTAGACAGTCATCTATGCAGCGTACTGCATATACCTATAACTGTAAGTACTTCTCATTTGCTATCAGTGATTCAAACGATTTCTCTGAATTAGAACATGCAATGTCAGGCCAACCTGTCCTCTAATAGACCTGTCTATTATTGACGATATTTTCGTCAATAACAAACAGGTCGTAGTTTGGTTAGATAAACATAATACTTGTACTAATTACCATTATAGAATGCTCTACTTTGTGGTTTGCTATAACTATTTCCTAAGAAATACATTATTTTATTTCAGTTGAAAGTGATCCGGTTGAGAAGGCTTCACTTGCAATAACGGTTGCCGAGGAAGGAGCGATGCCATGAGAGCAGGCAATAACGGCAAATGCGCGCCTACAAAAGCTTTACAACGAATAGGGCATTCTCCAAGACGATTTTATTTTGTTTTAAGTATTTAAATAGTTAGTCTAAATTGATTTTTCAAATACAGATTTATATTTACAAATTTTTATTGAATGGTTTTATTGCAATACCACTATTATTTCTAGTAGATGCAAAAGCTATCGGCTTATTTATTAGGCTAGGTTGAGGTTAAACTGTTGGGTTGAGAAAATACTAGTCTATGTAGTACATATTTTGGTAACCTGTAATCAGTTGTTATTGAGGTGCTTTATAAATTTTTGTTCTATTAATTTCAGAAGCTTACAAAGACTGGGAGAACAGCTTTCTGAGAGCAGCAGGCTACGCTGTTCACTGAAGGCATGTTTGGCTGATCTACTATCATGAAGTTCATGTGAAGGATAAGGTTACCTTAGAGTGAACTTTGAGCGGCCCAATGCCTTTAATATGAACTAAATGATAGTAAAGCAAGTCAATCATGCCCTTAGGGAACAGCGTTACCAGCCGTTAAAAGGCTTTTTTTCCGGTCTTCATAAAACGTTTCTGCTCGTAAAGAAAGCAAAAATTACCGTACGATACGGCTTGCTTAATCGTATGAAACATTCTAAAACAACTTCTAGAAGGCAAATACGACTAAGTAAACGTTGGAAACGCTTAATGGTTAGGTTAAACCCATAGTAAGTAAAGACGTAAAACACCTTACTACAAATGAATTACGACTTAAAAAAGCATCAATATCGGTTAATGAATAGGTTAAACTACAGTAAGATAAGACGTACGACGTCTTACTAGAAGTCGATTATGACTAAGTAAACAGCTTAAACTACAGTAAGGTAAGACGTAAGACGCCTTACAAAAAGTCGATTACGACTTAGTAAACGTTGAAAACACTTAATGAATAGATTAAACTACAGTAAGGTAAGACGTACAAAGCCTTGCTAGAAGTCGATTACGACTTAGTAAACGTTGACAACGCTTAGTGGACAGGTTAAACCCACAGTCAGTAAAGACTTAAAACGCCTTACTAGAAGCGAATTACGATTTAAGAAACATTCAAAACACTTTGTAAACAAATTAAACAGCAGTAAGAAAAGGCGTAAAACGCCTTACCAGAGGTTAATTGGGGCACAATGATACGTCGGATATTACTCTGAGAAAATTTTACGTGTGTGACCCGAGCACCTTCTTTACAGTTTATATCGCCTTACCAGAAGTTGAATCCCATCGTCAGTTCGTCGATCCTATCTGACTTACCACGTCAATAGCTTTTTATTTAAGGCTAATCTGTAAAAAAATACGTCTAAAACACACATTAGAGAGTATTATTGCTGCTTATTTGTTGCGCCTCACGCTTAAGGCGTAAAACGCCTCCAACCTAGGAGGCGTTTTTCGTTCAAGCACGGTCGGTCGTTTTTTCGCCTTCATTACGAATAAATCCACCTTCGTTACGAAACTTTCAGCTTTACATTTTTCTCAGTGTAGCTTTAAGACGTTTTAGAGTGATCCTTGTGATCCTACTGAATAAATATATATTTGACGTTGACTTTGTTATGATTGGTTTAAGTTTCCATAAATAAAAAGTGCTATGTCCGTCACCAAAGTTGGTCACTATCTTATTACCTACTTTAGAGCCGTTACGCACTGTCGACTTGTCGCTAAGGTGAGTTGTAGGCATTGGTGGCGGGGTTATAAGACGTTTGAAATTAAAGGTTTTTAATTTGTGACTTTGTGACAAGCTGGAACACGAAGTCTAGTCATATATTCAAAAAATCATAAATTCAAGGTTGTCTGGTAGAAATCGCTGTTATCTCGCTCATTGTATTACTGTGACTGTTAGTTTTTAAGCGAAAAACTGTATCTTACATACCTAGTATGCCATTGTAATCAATAAAGAGTTATCTATCTAACTATCTAGCTTGGCCGAGAAGAGCTCAACATTGAACAAAGGGAAAGAATAAGGGGAAGTTATGACCAGCAGTAGACTTCTCAGGTTGATGTTGATAGTGTTGGTTGGCTCCAAACAAACTATTCAGTACAATTTACCTACATTCAGCATACCGCAGTAATTATTTCTAATTACAGTACAATTGCAAACGAACAAACAATTGCGATATGTTGATAATGGCTCGCTAAGTGTTGCTGCCGCTCCCACTAAGCTAGAAATAAAGTTAAAGACGCGACTTTTTGTCGCAATTCTATAAAAGATGCAGTGCAGCGTGTGGCTTGCCTTTTAATAAGTGTTTTTTCGTTCCGCAATAAACAGAATAGATTTTCACCCATTCATCTTACAACTTTAATAAAAACTGGCTCCATATAAAGTCATAGTTAATTGAAGTTTCATAGTTTCTGGGATCCTAGTTGTTTAGACGAGAATAATAACCAAAAAATATAGAAAATGGTAAACCAGAAGATAGTAAGTATACAGCTGGCAACAAAATGAAATGAAAGATTCATACAACAAACATAAACAACAAGATATAAGTTGCTATGGTCAACTGAGCAAAACAGATTCAGTATATTTTATTTATTTATATTTATTGGAGAACCAACAGCTTTATAACAAAAGAATACACAGCAAATTAGATTTAGAGAGCCAATTAGAGGTTCTCACGGGTAGGCTATGTTACATACACAGTGAGTATATGTAACTATGATACAAACTAGATAGTGTAAACTAAAGTATATTTATTGCCTTCATTGTCAGATCTTAGGAATAGTTTTTTGCAACACACACTTTAACACAGACAGATATCTTGAAGTCGCGACTTTTAGTCTCGTCCGATACAACATTTCTAGTTTTACTATGCACCCGTAATGATACGTTGATGCGCGCGGCTGTATCACGATTGATGCGCAGGTATCTGTGTTTTGCTAGTTTACAATAAAATGTTTGTAGAAATTGGAACGCATTATACACGACATTCTTGGCAATAACTGTTGCATTCTCTCATAAGAATGATAGATCTTGGAAAGCTAGCATAAGTATAAGCGCGTTTAGAATGCTAGTTAGTCGGTTGTAACGCAGTCCAACTGACTTCAAATAAAAAAGTAAGAGGTTCTCAATTCGGTTATATATTTGGAAATGTTTGTGTTGCATAAAATCGTCATTTATGAGCCGATTACATTTTTTTATAAACAAAAAAACGATAGGAACCAAGCCGACTACGGCTTGGTCTTGTTAGCTGTTCTTTAGGCTTGGTCGCGTGGAAGTGGCACCCAGACACACTTAGCTTCAAGACGTTTCAAAGTGATCTTTATGATACAATTTAATATTACAGAAGTTATGATTTTGAATTTGACACGAATGAACACAGAAAATACACTTATTACAGTCCCTTACACATTCTCCCTCCCATTTAAAATCTTTACTAAGAACAATCAACTCATCATACCATTAAATCCAGAAGCGAGAAAAATAGGTCAAGCAAGTCCCTGCAATTTTTCATTCCCCACGAAAGCCACCGCCACTTAGGTACAACCTAATTATGCATCTTATGCAAACCTGTAAGGTTCCCACGGAAGGTATGCAAAAATTGTTGAGAAAATTCCCCAAGGAGTACAGTGCGTGTGTATTTCAGAACGGGTGCGTGTGTAATTTCACCGTTTAGGGGTAACACTGGGAATATGGACGTTATGGGTAGGTAATTTGTGTCAGTGCTACTTTTTAAACAGTTATTAGAGGCTTTTGCGTGTATTTTTATGCTATGGTACATGCAAATTTTAATAAGAAAGAAAGAAAAATGACCACCATTACATTCCTTAGAGAAAACATTTAAAATAAAACTGAATATTTGAAGTTAGCCAAAGAAAAGATTGATGAACAGCGTGAAAGATGACATAGATAGGAAAGAAGTGAATACAGAGATGACGGCTGATAGAGAAGAATGGAAGAGGAGAACATGTTGTGTCGACCCCACATAAAGTGGGATAAGGGCAGGAAGAAGAAGAAGTAGTAAATATTTAGAATTCTATATATTAAAAACAGCTCTCCATAATAGCTGTTTTAACAAAGCAGTATTTGCGTTTAGTTCAAAGATAAAATTATTCAATGACCTAAAACCCTAATCGATACAAAATAAAACAATTCATACCGATAATCGAACGATCATAAGATTCAGCAAATCGTATGCAAACTGCTATTCCCACGATCGAGCTATCGAACGTTTATCGATTCAAGTCCTTATTCTTTATCGAACATTTGAATTGAGATTGCGTCAGTCTTGTTTTTAATTTTTAGAGCATAATTATTACGTACGATAAAAAAAGTTACCCGCTTAATAAAATAATATACCACGTCAATAAAGTTTTAACAGTTCTATTATGAAGTAAAATCAGAAAAATTCATAAAGATTATTTTGTGAGTAAAAAAGCCTATGTTAATAACTTTATAAACCAATTTAGATTTTAAAATGCATTTAGCAGCATTATTTATTCTTTTTATGAAAATATTAACAAAAATATCAGCTTTATGAATAATTTTATAACACGATTTGATTATAAATGTATTTAGTTTTGTTTATTATTTTGATGAAAGTATTTACCTATGTTTATTAGCTGTATGAATAATTTTATGACACAATTTAGATTTAAAATGCATTTAGCATTATTTATTCTTTTGATGAAAGTATTTACCTGTATTTATATGCTATAGGAATAAATTTATAACACGATTTAGATTTAAAATACATTTAGTATTATTTATTCTCTTGATAAACATTTATCTTTAAATTCACACTTGACTGTGTTTAAATATTCATAAGCCTTGCAAATTTAAACTAAATAGTTGTTTTACTAAATTGCTATAAAAGAATTAGGTATTTAAATTTATTTGACCGTGATGCAGTGTTATGACCATTATAAATTATTAGTTAAAAGGCGCCTAAAGTGTTTCCTATCAGAAACCAATAATCATTTGTCGTAAAATATTAAATAACTCGTAACTTGATTTACGATCACGGTGTACAACTTTCGTCAGACTACAAAACAGGTTTTTATTGTATTTAAAATTCAATAAAACTAGGTAAATATAGATTTTCCTGGAGCCGTAAAGTTCCTTCAAGATTTCAGAGGTTTAATTCTAACATGACTTGGCAATGTCTTTTATACCACCCATTCGCACTTTATACATTTTAGCTCCACCTTCATTATGCGAACCTCCAGGGACTGGAACTCAATGCTGACAGCTTTTTTTCCTGACCTCTACAATCTGGGCCTCTTCAAGGCAAGAGTGAATAGGTGTCTTCTAAACCATCCTGCTACATCGTCACTTACCAACAGATGAGATGGTAGCCAAAGGATCATATCATGTAAAATCTATATTTTTAACAGTAGTTTATTTTAGTGGATTATTTATTAAAAATATTTATTACCAAAATATTTTTTTACTGCAACTTTGACAATGCTTGGTTTTTAAATACCTATACGTTTTAGTTATATGAGAATTTATTCCTTTTCGAATGTTTGCGTCAGAAAAACAGAGTAAGGATGCTAAAGGAAAGTATTGTGCAATATCCTGAGTTGCAAGTTAACAATCTCTCGGGAAGTCGGGAAGAATGCTGGAATCAAATGAAGCATGGCTTACATGGGGGTTTTAGATTGCTATTTTTATGAAGCAAAGCGATATTTACCACGATTACAAAAGGGGTCAAAGTTTATATGAGAAAAGCTTAACGGGAACGAAGTCACGCGGGATTCCACTTATTTTTCTTCCTGCCACTATCCATCTTTATGTGGGGTCGGCACAACATGTTCTCCTCTTCCATTTTCCTCTATCAGCCATCATCTGATGTATTCACTTCTTTTTTATCCATGTCATCTTTCACACTCGTTTATCCAACTTTTTTCCCTCCTATCACTGTTTTTTTTAAGCGTGATACCACTAATACAGTTTAGTTTTCACTAGTAGTTTCTCATTAGTTTCGATACATATTTGATTATAATAAAACCATGAGTCATTCACGGACCGTACCGTTCAATACCAAACCAGGGAACACCAGATTTCAACTCACCGGCATGTAAACCTTGCGGGCGTGACAGCGCCGGGTTCGACTCCCTGCAGGCACCATTAGCTTAACCATCAGTCGGTAGCGATCGGGACCGCTAATTTTCTCTAATTTTCCTATCAAAACCGATACGCCATTGTTTTTTAAACAGAAGCAAAATAACTGTTCCGATCGTGAGAACAAAGTTTGTTATGTAATTATTGGGAGGCTTTAAGGTAGCCGATACGATTACAGTTCTTGCATTTTTTCTAAATGATATTGTTTTAAAATATATTCTACATTACTCTACATTTTATGTATATTCTAGATAATATATTATATTGTCAATGGTGTATTAGGGCAAGGACCAACGTCGATGTACTTCTCGCTCGCGCATTTTTTTTTCATGATATAGACCATCCTTTGGCTACACCTGATGGTAAGCGACGATGTAGCCGACGATTGAGCAGGATCGTCTAGAAAACACTTATTCACTATTGCCTTGAAGAGGCTCAGACTGCAATGGTCAGGAAAAATACTCGTCGGCAATGAATTCCATTCTCTAGAAGTTCGCATGACCCTTTTAAAGATATGAAATTGAAGGGCATCTTTCGCTTACTATGTTTATATTTTGAGCTAAGAAAATAACTAGAGAAAGTTTTGCTTTTTTATATGGAACAATTACGCACATAATATATCCATAAATTATTTCGAAGTCATGTCATGAAATTTAGATAAACGAAAAGCGCGTTTAAGTCTTTTCTATGGCATTTTGTACATAAAGAATTATTAAAATGTCACTTTTGAATTGTTCAAATTAATATACTCTGTTTTATACTGAAAAAAAAATGTAAAATGACAAATTCAAAGTTTTTACTATATCAAATTTTCAAATAATATTTTTGTATCACGTCTTTATAGAACTAGACATACGAGTATGTAAGTACCAAAAAATGTAATTAAGTACCTTATGTCAGCTGGTTTTGGAATTGGGCATCACTAATTACAACAACGAGCCGGTATGACCGAGCTTCGCTCGGGTTTAAAAAATAGTATTATTATTTGCCAATAGATGTCAGGAAGAGTCGTATCTTTATTGGCTTATTTTTAATTAACAACGCCATCTAGCTTGCAGTTAGTTGCTCACAATCGCCAATAGATGGCAGGAACAGTCGTATATTGAGTTTATGTTTGATTATTGCAAAACACCAACTTCTCGTCATTTTCTAAAAATGAATCCTAGCTAGATCGATTTATCGCCCCCGAAAACCCCTGTATAGTAAATTTCGTGAAAATTGTTGGTGCAGTTTCCGAGATCCTAAATATATATATATATATATATATACAAGATTTTCTCGTTTAAAGGTATAAGATAAGATAAGATAATGACGTGAATTTCACTGTTTTTCACTATTCAACACCGTATCGTCTAATATAAATAAACACTAATTGATTCCAAACTTTGAAGTTTTTTATTCAAGGCTGTCCGTACTATGCTTCATTCTGTAGCTTTTAACTTGCGTGCGAGTGTTTCGGCCTTGCCTAATGCAGTAAATTGGGCTTGAAGGATATCTCGAGGAATTAGTTGTATTGTGATGTGAAGAGCTTATACGTACAAGGTCACTGGCGTGAAGTTTAAGGTAATATGTCGGTTATTGCACATTGATTACGACTTGTTCTCACGGCCGTTGTGTAAGAAATGATTTTCGATTGATTGTTTGTCTGGGCATAGACAAATAGAAGTAGACGAGTTACCTTCATGCTTCAATACGTCATAATTTGTTTTAGAATGCATTTAAAATAGCCGAATGCACGAGAGTAAAAGTCTACCCTCGTCTAGGCTGTTGGCGATCAGCTGAATTGCTGACAAATATGACAGCGATCTTTGACAGCGTTTTAGCAGATCGCCATCGCCTAGGATGTGCGCAGACCTTAAATGTGGGCAACTGAATAGTACTTAGATGAAAGTCATTAACAAAAACGCAACGTTTGTCATAGTGAAGTATGCAAGTTTGATTGTTTTTTTATTGGGATGGGGATCCAATCCATGCACGTAGGGTTTGATCCCCACCAAGAACAAATATTTATGGGTGAGTGAAAAAAATAGATGTTTGTTTTCTGTATTCTAAGTATGTATATTCTAAAAGAATTATGGCATATGTATTTTATTGGAAATCTGGTTTCCATCGTACCAGCTCTGCTTAGTTTGGGGCTAGATAATGCTGTGTGGATTGTCCACAATATTCATTTATTTATTGTTTAATTGCGCGGTGTTGAAACAAACTTACTACACAGCTATTTGTAATAGGTATCTCTGTAAACTGTCTAACAGTTTACGGGTTACCAAGTAATTGATGTAGTTTCTCATTATCAGAGTAACTGACAGGTAAGTTACACGTGTTAAATAATTTATGCATGGTTAACTGCATCCATGGCATGACAGGATTGCATGGTGGCAATGATGTGTCAGACGGACTGGCTTAGGACTGGTTTAGCTTCTAGCTTAAATACAAAATAATATGAGTTGGGAATTAAACACTTCTTACTGAATTGAGAACCTCTGTTTTTATTTGAAGTCGGTTAAAAATATAAATAAATAAATATTTTGGATAATCCACACAGCACTATCTAACCCCAAATTAAGCAGAGCTTGTATTGTGGGAAACAGCTGATAATACTAGTATAATATTTTTTTGTAAATACATACTTAGAATATAATATAACACCCAGTCAGAGAACAAACATCAGTGTTTACCACACAAATTATGGGCAAGGCAGAGCTACTACGCGCACCTACGTTGCACCATAGGTATATTCAGGAAGAAAGGGTCAAACCCGCTCCTACTGGGTAGTATGCGATTCGGGTTTTGCATGCGTAAACACACTCCTTCTTTTTCCAGCATTCTTTTTGCATGACGATACCCATATCTCTCGAGTGTTGCTGTTTGAAAAGCTCAGACCAACGCTGCTACTGACCTTGTTGGAAGTAGTTCATCTTCCTCACATAGACGCAGACGAGAGCCATGAGCTGCAGCTGTGACAGCCTCTGCCTGGTGGACGGCGGGAGAGGCAGAAGATCGCGCAGGTTGGCGATCTCTGCATTGATGAGGTATATGCTGAGAGCAAGCTACGTCACACGAGGACGGTAGTACTAACCTTGTTGGAAGTAGTTGCTCTTCCTCACATAGACGCAGACGAGAGCCATGAGCTGCAGCTGTGACAGTCTCTGCCTGGTGGACTGTGGGAGAGGCAGAAGGTCGCGCAGGTTGGCGATCTCTGCTGATGCTGGGAGCAAGCTACGTCACACGAGGACGGTAGTACTAACCTTGTTGGAAGTAGTTGCTCTTCCTCACATAGACGCAGACGAGAGCCATGAGCTGCAGCTGTGATAGCCTCTGCCTGGTGGACGGTGGGAGTGGCAGAAGGTCGCGCAGGTTGGCAATCTCTGCGTTGATGAGGTCGCGTCGGAGCTTGCTCGCTCCTTTGGTTGACTTTCCCTGGTCGAACCTGTAATAGAAAGATCCTTTAGCATAGATAAATAACTGAAGGACGGATGACTGATGATGGAGAGTGCTCAAAATCGTTCTTTCTGTATATTTTCAAGGCTTAGGCTTCCGGCTTCCTCTATTCCTACATTTCCAGGAAGAGCTGGAAAAAGTAGTTGACTTCTTCAGGCTGACGATGATAGTTTTAAGATCGGAGGGGTGATGATAAACTCTTTGCTCTTATCGAGCAGTGTATGTTGTGTACTTGTACGTGTTTTTTTGACTCAAACTTCAAAGTCTAGGCCTAAAGATTTAAAATTCAAAAATTCGTTTTCCAAGTTTTAATAAAAAAGTATTATATTTATAACTAGCGGCCGCCCACGGCTTCGCTCGCCCCGTAGCCGTTACGCCCCGTTGATTTTTAATTTTAAAGTTTTTCCTCTTTTTCTCCGCTTAGGGAAATAATTTTCCAATTTCCTTTCTTAGTGCACCCCTATGCTATAAAACAAACATACCCTCCAAGTTTCATGCTTCTAGGACTTACGGTTTAGGCTGTGCGTTGATTGTCAGTCAGTCAGTCAGTAACGTAAGAGTTTTATATATTTAGATTTATTATTTTAGCCTGGGTCGTCCCACTGCAGGCCAAAGGTCTCTCTCCCTTTCTTCTACACCTCTCGATCTTTGGCATATGACAATCGAGATCGTCGCGCCATCTTTTCAGGGTCTTCCTCAACGACGCTGACCTTGTGGGACCCAATTGGTTAACATTTTAGCCCAAATAATGTAGGAAGAAAAAAGTATTTTGTTTGTAATAATTAACCCATTAGCCTGTATTATCACAATATGCCCAACCCAAACAATTATTTGCTATTCAAGTTATACCTTAATTCTGCTGTTTTCATTCTAAAATACGTCAATTTCAAACTTGTTAACATAGCAACAACTAATAAAAGTAACGACTGTTCAATTATGTAGTTACAAGAATGTATATATTTTATTGTACTTAAAATTAGTTCCACTGTCTATATCCTAGTTCCAACCGATTGTACACTATTATTCTGAATCGATGATTTTTATCGATTGTTTTTATTTTTATTAAATTAGACGGTATTACTTCCTAAGGTGAGGTCACCTTGGAATAGTAGAATGCTTATAAAGTTAAATGTTCCTTTTACATGAATCAATAGCGTTTATCAATATAGTCAGGTTAAAACAACCAAAAAGTAGAAAAAATGCATGCGCTTTCATTATCCATTCAAAGTCTTGAGTAGTAGATACAAGAGGAGTTGATGGAGAGTTATTAATAATGTTAATATAACCATTCGTCAAGTAGGGACTTCGGTTGGGCTGTGCTTTAAAGTCAAGATACTAAGAATTGGTTTTGTCAGTCGGATAAAAAATATTATACTATAAAAATGAATGCGTATGCAAAAAAAATGGACTTGCTTATATGCTGTATTAAAAAACGAAATTAGAATACATAAATATATGCGTATGCAAAAAGTTTGGACGTGTTTTGGACTATCACATACTCTCAAAAGTGAAGGTAAAGAGATTCCAAAAAATAAGTACCGTGCCTGGGAATTCGCGAGTGTACAGTAGGACACAGCTCAAGTTACCTAAAACAAAGAAAAATGACGCTTACTGCAAGGACATAAGAGCTAGCAGTGTATAGCCTGATGCGTATCCTTGTGTACATATAATTTTAAGTAAAAAACTATTGTTATTTTCAGAAGCACTACTGTTATGATCATGTTTACAAATTTTTTATCAAGAAACTTTTTACGTTATTTTTTCCTCTAATAAAGGTTAGAGTGTTTTATCAAAATAAAAAAACGGTGACCTCACAAAGTGTGAAGCTAAATAATAAACTAAGATTGATTGCTTCGATAAAAATCAACTTCGTATTTTTAATTGCGCATAATCAAGTGTTGTAGAATATAATATTACAAAATAAAACTTTACTGCATTCTACGCTTGAGTCTATAGGATCCGTTTGTACTAAATAATCATCGATCAATGATACTTATAACCGTTTAATCTGTAACCGACGTACCTATTAAGAAATAATAAATCATATTTGAATGACAACGGTGGTCAATTTGTTAGTGATACAAATTTATTATTGGAAGATACTTTGGTTTTTAAGCAACGTTTGGAGCCCAAAACTATGACTCATACTCCAATAGGATCACCTGTTAATCTGTAAGTATTAATAGTAAAAAAGCAGTTGCCCCTGAAGCTGTATAAATCATCTACAATAGATGCAATGCCTGTTTTTTTATTCATAGTAGCAGTATTAGCAATAATTAGTTACTAGACATATCAAAGAATATACCTAAGTAGCCGGCTACACTAGAAGTTGTGTACATTTCGTTAATTTAGAGTTGCAGCATTGCACTAAATAAATATTTTGGACAATCAGCACAACACTATCTAGCTCCAAATTAAGCAGAGCTTGTGAAAACCAATTAGGTGATGTAATACTTCTATATTTTTTTTGCAAATACATACTTAGAAAATAAAATAACACTAAGACAGATAACAAACATCTGCGTTCACCAGACAAATATTTGTTCTCGCTAGGTATCAAAGCCACAACCTAGGGTGAAGAAGGCAGAGCTATTACCAACCAAGCAGAGGCCAGATAAACTGCAGTAGAACGGGTATTAAAATGGACATTTGGCAAAAACAAAAGCAGAATATGACACAAAAACTTGGAAAACAACCGAAGAAGTGACACAATGTTTTCGCTATTTACAAAAGCCAATTCTAACTACTCCGACCACAAACGCATTAGCTTCAAGCTAGGGCATGCGATGAACCTGTGACCTACCTACCTGTCCATCTTCATACACCACGGTCCTTGTTACTGATGCCATCGCTGTTACGGCTTGACATTCGACCTCGTGCCAGTAGTAATCGCATAACTTTACCGTGGTATTACTTACTGTAAATTTTCATGGGATTTCACTTGTTTATGATACGCTAACTTTTGTTTTTGTAGTTTGTTGACAAACTCTCCACATCGAATTGGGCTACAGTATTAGGCTTTGACGGATAGAGAACATTGGAAGTGATAGGGGAAGCCTTTACCGAAAAAGAGGTCCAAATCAAACACTAACATTTCACAAGCGCCGCGTAAAAGATATAGATATAATAGTTGAATTTTATTTTATAGATAGTATTTATTTATTTGCTTAGTTTTTAAGCTTTCTTATATAATTATTAAAAAAAGAAGCATGATTTAAAAATAAATGAAAAACTAGTGCGCCACCAATAGCGGGGCAAGGCTCAAGCTATCGGTATTCAAGCCCGCAGTCTGAGGAACCACTGGACAATGCGTGCCGTGTCCAGGTTCACCGCTTTCTGCATCTGACATATTAATATTATACGTATAAGCTTTATAAAATAATGTCTAAACTAACAAAGTAAACGCTTCACTTAGTTATAAAAAGCATGTAAGCTTGAATAAGCTAGTTTATTTACCGTGGTGTAGGCATGTGTTTAGACTAGACACATTTGCACTTTTCCGAAAACTTTCATACGTCAATAACTAAAAATGTCTAAATGACAGCCGGATCTCGGCAGCTCATGCACCGTGGGAATGAAATGCATTACCGTCTAGAAAGGGTTAATCTATTTTATATAAGGGCATCTTCACGAATACGAGAACAAAGCCCAATTTAGACTAGTCTAGGTCTCGTTGAGAGCTATACTTTGTGGGAGTGTGGCTCTTAGAAGGTCTTGTTAGAGCCACAATTAAAACCAATATAAAAATTTAACTAACGAATAAAATCTTTTAAGAGGTAGACCGCCTTAGATGACCTTATCACCAAAAAGTTTTCCTAATTGGTTTTCATACATAGGTAAACTTGAAGAAAAACGTGTTAGGATCCAAATTGTTTTTTTGCTTATGTACCGAGTATGAGCAATGGAATTGCACACAAAGTAGCTGCTCGTGGCTTTTCATTAATAAGTTTAGTGATTTTTGATACAATTTCAAAAGGTGACAAAGTTTCCGAACAAGAAAGTGTTTCACGGTGTTCGTCGTTCTTAGTTTATAAAGTAAATAAAGTTGTAAAAATATATAAGAACAGTCGTTATTTATTTTTTTACCTTAGAGGTCCAAAGTTATGTTAAAACAATATTCAAGTTTGAATTAAAAGCACTAAACAATTTTTTTTTTCAATCTTTAGGACAAAAAATTTAAGCTTGAGACTAGATTCTTCAGCTTTAGCTGAGGTCATAAGAATATACGAGCTTTTAGTAAGTTGTTGACGTCCGTGTGTAACACCGCCGTAAATTCGGCAAAAAACACGGCTTGCCGCCCGTTGTAAAAAACGGACGTCTACAACCGGCCTTAGTATTTCACACTGGCTTCAAAACCGGTGATTTTAGACACGCAAATAGTGGCGCATCCACATTCGAAACGTTTCAGCGCTTATTATTATCGAATGGTGAAAACTGTTGTTTTCCCACGCCGCGAGCCGCTAGACGGCTAATAATTTAGTCAATTTTCCAATATCAGTAGTGATGGGGCTAAAACATGAGCGATAGCGTGAAGATATCCAGTTTCTCTACCATGACGCACTGATATCAACAGCATCATCAGTAGGCTTACCAAAAGCTCTGTCTGGCTCTGTCACTGGCTGTAGTTTTGAGTGTGTGTGTGCCAGTGCATGTATTATACTGTGTGTGTGACATTTCAATTAGGATTTATTCAGACAGCACTCACACGGACTCCAAACCAGAGCCAGAGACAGAGTCAGGGACAGAGCCAGACAGAGCTTGTGGTAGGCCTACAGTTCAAACGTAGATGGCCGTAGGACGTCTACTGCAGTCGTAGGCCTTCCTAATAAATTACCAGAGCGTCCAACCCAACGGCTTTTAGTAACGTTGACTATACTTATAGTTTGTGTGAGCACAGAACATAAAATAGTTAACCTGCGGAGCATTTTATTTGTACAAAAGTTCAACTCTTTTTTTTTTACTCAACTATAGCTGATGGAACAAGCATACTATGATATACCTACTTGATGTTAAGTGGTAACCATCCCCTATAACAAAGAATTTCTTTTTAGGTCACGTACGCAAGGAACGTGCCCTGCGTCCATCAACTTAAGGGGCACAGATGCCCAGCCTCACGTGCCAGCAATTTTACAGGAACTACCCTTCAAACCGAAATACAACAATGCTACTTCACGGCAGAAAATAGACATGGTGGTAGTACACCCCCGGACGAGCCCTTCACAAAGAGCTCTACTACTACTGAAATGTAACTAGCAGTTTGAAATTCAAAGTTCTTTCCACGCTTTTCCCATAAAATTGAGGCAAACACCAAGGGTAGCTTGGAAACCGCAACAGCGTATCGGTTGCCTGTACAACATGGTTGCATTATATTAGATGCATTCCACACAGTGCAGCATCTACATCGAGATTTATTGCATCAGTATTTGCTTAATTATTTATAAGGATCGATAAGATTCTTAGGCAATCCTCTATTGACATTTAACGGATTGTTATCTATGATAACCATCGGTTATGTGTCAAAACGTCCGTCAACAATGTTACTGTCAAATTAATAATACTCGTTTGCAGTTGCATTTGTAAAATTTTGTTTTTAAAATATCAACGAAATACGTCTTGAAAAAAAAAACTATTTTGGATCTATAAAAACATTATATTGTGTTTCGTGCCACAGAGAATTAAAAAGCACGGAGCATTAAAATAGCTATCTTTTCTTTTCCTACGAACTAAAAAAAAAAAACTAACACTTGTCGTCGAATAAAAAATGTCAGTCCCTGTTTTTCACAAACCTAAAAATGATATGAATATAAATATTTTTATTCGACAAGGATAAATTTATAACGTAGATGGAAAAATGTGCATTTCAAAATTTTATGTCGTAGGGCTACAGACCACCACACATATTTTACAGGGCTCAATCATGAAATCCATCAATCCATTTGGGCACACGGAAAACCCGCTTGAAGTTCATAACGTCAAAATTATCGAGTTAAGATGCCAATACTAGTACTGAAATGCCAAAGTCTTTCCAGATAGACCTTATAACAGGTTGATTATGATGGAACTTCAAGCCACAATTGCTGGGAAAGTGGCACCTGAGGCTATGGCCATTCCACCTCATATCACACGTTAGAACCTGCCTATTGTGGACTTGTTATGGTGTGCAACGCACGTGGAGTAAACGTGGAAAACTTTGATGTATTATTGCATGACAAAAAAAAAACAGTAAACACGCAAAAACTATTGCGCAGAATGGAACCTTATCACCTTTTTATAAATTCAAATACAAAAGTTCTTTATTGAGTTTTATCACAATAAAGAAGTTTTGAATTAAAAAATCTGTATAGACAATGGCGATGGCAATCAGCAAAACGCTGTCAAATATTGTTGTCATATTTGACAGCGCCATCGCCGCATCGCCTAGATGTGCCTTTAAAGCTAGGTGAGTCTAGGTGCCATTTCAAACCTAGAAGAAAGGACAGCAAACTACGACTTTGTTGCTACCGTTTTTTTTGTATCCTATTACAAAACAAAAATTAAAAATAGCAGTGATATTCCAGTGTGGTACCACTCCAAATAAGTGAAACGTAGGCAATACAAAAGCATAAAGTTTTGATATAATAATATTTAATATTGTGGACAATTCACACAACACTACCCAGCCCCAAACTAAGCAGAGCTTGTAATATGGGAACCGAATAGCTGATATAATACTTGAATACTGTTTTTTTTTTGTAAATACATACTTAGAATACAATAACCTAGACAGAGAACAAACATTTATGTTAACCACACAAATATTTGTTCTCGGTGGGGATCGAACCCACGACCTACGGCGCAGAAGGCAGAGCTACTACCAACTGAGCTAGAGGCCAGTCAAAGAATAATAAAGAATAATCATCAACGTGCCTGATTCTCCAGAAAATTGAAAGAGGGAAATCTACTCCAAAAGGTCAACAAAATTTTATACGTACGAAATTTCAAAATTCGTGATTTTTAGCGGAAGAAACTATTTACGATTTCCAAGTTATGTAGGTTTGTACAACTAGCTGATAGCCCAATTACCCCTAATTCTAAGTCAATTAGACTCAATTACCCCTTTTCGGATAAACAAGAATTCAAATACAGGTTGTCAAATTTGTTTATTTTTGTCATATTTGTTTTTGTTGGTTCTTTGAGAATGTCTCTGGATGGTGAAGTAGAGACGTATAATAACGTATAAATGTAAATTTTTAAGGAGAATGATTAAATACGTATTGAAATTGGTTCAAATAAAGTAATTTCCAATATGTATGCTCCGGACTAGCTATTTCACGCTGACAGACAAGTAAACACAACTGAGCGCAAATTCCCGCCGGTCAAGTGTCAACGCTCGGCACAGGACAATAGTGTCCTCATTAGCACTACATTTGCATGCACTAATTACTGCCTACTTAGTGCTTAGTTAGACGGTAGCTTGCGCGTCACTAGCCGCATACTGAAAATAGGTGGCAAGGTTTTGTGTTATAACCAGTTTTTTTGTAAAAATCAGAGTTTTTTAAACATGTTTTCAA
This sequence comes from Thera britannica, assembly GCA_939531255.2. Taxonomy (NCBI): domain Eukaryota; kingdom Metazoa; phylum Arthropoda; class Insecta; order Lepidoptera; family Geometridae; genus Thera; species Thera britannica. The sequence continues at coordinate 4,524,837 of OW618042.2, read as the reverse complement.
AGTAAATTAGTAAACGCAATACCTCATCCTGAAAATTGTTTCTCTTGCTTGTAAATAAAACAGACAAAACTGATATTTCCAAGTGTTTTTAAATAGTTCCGCTGGATTTGAATGTCATGAAGAGTAAACTCAAAACTCACATTAACAAATTTACAGAGTGTATTTTAGAATATGGTTTAAAAAAATCAAATTGACAGTATGTTTATGAAATACCTGTCTATTACATACTTTAAATCACAGCGAAAACGTTTGCTTACACTGCTGTCCACTATAAAATATCCCACCTCATTATTCTCATTTACCTTTGACAGATACCTAGCGTTTAATCGAAGATTAAAATTAGCTGTCAAGTAATGAACACTGCGGCGGCTGGCCGGTTATTTAAACACCCGTCTGGGTACTATACCAATTGGATTATAATTGTTTTTCACGCTCATTTGATGGTTATTGAAATAAATCTTTTGTTTAACGTTTATTTTGCACTGATGTGTATTATTTGTTGTGTTGTGAGGTGGTATAACTCTGTATGTCCATAAAGGCAAAGAGAAGCTTCTTTTTCTTATCGTGTTCACTTGTTTTTTCGAACCAGTGAGTGTGGTGAAAAACTAAAAGTGCTCTCAAAGAGGCTCCTTTCGTGCACCTGACACATGTTTCCGGCTGAACAAAGGGTTGAAGGGTTGAAAGGGTTGAGAGGTATGCCTCAAGTTGATGGACGCAGGGCAGAGCATAGTAGGGCACGTTCCTGTCGAGCGTGACCAATGCTTTGTTATAGGCAATGGTTACCACTTAACATCAGGTGGCCCATAATTATACGCTTTTTCTATCAGCTAGTTAAATAAAAAAAAAACTTTTTACGTTCTACGACACGCCGGTTTCCTCACGATGTTTTCCTTCATCGTTTGAGACTACAAAAATCCTGGTCACCAAAATGAAAGACAGTACTCATCCGATGAACCAACTTTGATGATCCAGTTATCATAAAGATCGTGGAAAGTCAGTGGTAAAAGAGAAACCAAAACCATTCTTTCTAAAAGTAATGGATCTTATTCCACCAGTAGGTATCATCAGTGTCATCCCCTGCCATCTGAGTCGTGGCAGTGGGTCGGTAATGTTTGCCTTAGAATAGACAATCGTTGGAGCAAACAAATACTATAGAGTGGAGACCGCGATTAGGTATGTAGGACGTCCTCCGGCAAGGTGAAGCGACGATCTGCGAAATGTAGCTGGCAAGCACTGGAGGAGAAGAGCCTAAAGCCTGTTTTCCACAGCGAAAGGGTAATGTGCGGAAAATGGTTCGGCGGAACGGACTCCTTTTTAATGAAATAGGTTTGCGTTTCCACCGACGAAGAGTTGGTCATGAGAAATGAGCGGACTGAGCTGAACGGAAAATTAGAAATGAAAAACGAATAGATAATTTCCACAGAGAACGAGTTCAGTTGAAGTTTTGAGCTGGTTGCGTGTGGTCGTGTTGTTGCGATGTTATCGAGTGCCCCACTCACCACTTTCTGTGTGGAAACTCTAATAAATAAATTGTAATTGCGAGTTGAGCGGAGTCCGTAAGTACTCCGCTCCGCTCCCTAGAACTGAGCGAGCTCATATTTTCTACTCTTTCTACACGCTCGGCTCTTTCCGTCCGACTATTTGTTGGTGGAGATACAAGAATGCAGTTTGCGTTTGCGAGTTTATCAAAGTCATTAATGGGTCCTTTCCGCTCGCAGTGGAAACCGGGCTTAAGACCGGGCTCAGTGGCACGTCTTGGGAGAGACCTACGTCCAGCAGTGGACTGCTGTAGGTTGATGATGATGAGATATCATCAGACCATTAGGCCTACCACAAGCTCTGTCTGGCTCTGTCTCTGGTTCTAGTTTTAAGTCTGTGAGTGCTCACCAGTGTAATAAACTATGTGTGTGAAGTTTCAACGTAGGATTTATTTCAATAGCACTCACACATAATCAAAACCAGAGCCAGAGACATAGCCAGACAGAACTTGTTGTAGGCCTACAGATGATGATGACATCTGTACGACTAGGAAACTGTCAACGATTGTCAAACAGTGTTATATTTATGAATACCATAATTGCTGGTACAATGGTGTTGTATGGATGAAGGCTGTACCTTGGAGATGAGGAAGTGAATATTGTGCGGAAGTCATCATGAATAATTTGAATACTATAATAGTAAAAGGGTCCTTTTCTTACTATAAGCGTGAGAATGTTAGTATTTATCTAATGTTTATTTTGAATAGGTGAATATAATAAGTCTATTAAAAATTACATAGTTTGTACAGGCCGATACTGTGATGGTCACACATTACGATTTCCAAATGATGTTTTTTCACGTCTAGTAATAGAGTCAAATGCACTTAGCTTGTCAAAGTTGCCTGGTAGAGATTGCTGTTAGCGATAAGGCTGCCCATTGAATTACTGAGACTGTTTATTTTTAAGCTAACGACGGTATCCTACTTACTTAGCGTGTCATTGTAATCAAGAAAGAGATCTATCTAAGTTGAAAACTATTAAAATCTATTGTTTTTTTTACTTAACCTATTTCATCCCACTGCTGAACAAAGTCTTTTGGTTAATTTCTACCTTACCTACTTATCAAAAGTATTTGGTGTTCACGGCTCAGGTCTGATAATATTTATGTATACAGTCTGATAACTTTGCTAAAAGTAATCACTTGTAGGAACTAGCATCTAGCTAGCCTGGCTACCTAACCTAGCTCTAAGACATTTCAGAGTGATCTTTGTGATTCGAAAAAATGCTTTTGATTTTATAGCAGACAATTGTGTCTATCTACCAAGTTTTATTTCGATTAAATTCTATTGTAGTTTGTCCTTTAAAAAAATTGAATGTCAACGCTTACGTAAGTCAACTGAGCCTGTCCAGATGGGGCGTTTTACGCGCGAGTGCCCTCGCGCGTAAACATTCGCGCGTTCTCCAGATACTAGAGCGCTATACATCCCGTCCAGACGCTGCCGTGCGATTCCTCAATCGCGCGTAAAACGCGAGCAACTCGCCGGACTCTCGACTCGCACGTGTTACGCGCGAGCGCCACGCGAGTCGAGATACTCTGGTGCCATTACTGCGTCCAGTGGTGCGCGCGAGCCCAACGCGAGTGGACGTATTTGGAACGAAAATGGAGAGTGATAATTTTGATAATTTCTAGTAAATCATCAAACGATGTTACTGACATCCGAAAGTAGTTAAAAAACTTTTCGCTATGTTCTCTGAGCTTTGGGTATAATGTTATAAACATACTATGTGTCATTCTGTCACGTAGAATTGGATGCACATTAAATCGTCGACTTTCTCTTTGTTTACGACGTTTCCATCTGCGGTATGCAAGCCACAACACGACTGTTTTGTCTGGCTCCATGTTTATAACTGTCCCTGGGTCCCTCCCAAATACATCGCGCGTAGGAGCGCGCGTAAAACGCGGCATCTGGACGCAATATAAACTGAAACGCGCGATTCCTCAATCGCGCGTAAAACGCGAGCAACTATTTGGTAGGAGCATGCGTAAAACGCGGCATCTGGACGCAATATAAATTGAAACGCGCGAGGGCACTCGCGCGTAAAACGCTCCATCTGGACAGGCTCTAAGGTTAATTTTTATGTTCGCGATTTAAGTCATGGCTCAGTCTCATCTGTCAACCTTTTATGCTCTCAATTGTAAAGGTTTGTGTTTGACATTATGTTCTAATTGGCATAAAAAATGTTACTACCTTTGACAGATAAAATAAAACTTGTGCTAAGGAATTAAGTACCCAATTAGGTTGATACGCCACGTAGGTCACGTTTTGTGTTTTAAAATATGATATATTTTGATAACCTAGGCCCGTATTCCGAAATAGCGCTTGAGTCTGAGTCGAGCCTCAAGCATAGATTTTATGACAGTTCTCCATTGAAAAGTGTCAAAAATCTGTGCTTGAGGCTCGACTCAGACTTAAGCACTGTTTCGGAATACGAGCCTTAGACTAGACTTCGTTTATAAAAAATGAGTTGACTCATTTGGTTATAACCGTGCAAGGAGTTCGAAGTGCCCTCATATTATCGTCTACTTACACAAAGTGGTTGGAATGGCAACCCCTACTGCCTCATACTGCGCAAGCAAAAAGTTTGTAGCCTAGATTTTTTTATTATGTACCTACCGGCGGCGCTGGAACAACGTCTTTTTGCCATTATTTTGTTCTCTAGCTTATGCAATTCATATTGTTGACATTAAATTGACAGTTACAAGAATATTTTAGCAAGCCGTTAAAAAGTGTCTAGGATTATGAATCGAAGGATTAATCTTTCACACGTTGTTTTGATGATTTCATCAACGCATCTTTCATAGGGTCTCGACCCTATTTTCGTCAGTATAAACACGTCTAAAAGGCCATGAATCATCCAAATCTATGAACAACTTTTACTATTGTAGTACAGTCAGATGCCCGAGAATGTACACAATAAGTTTATTAGTGGCACAGTATTTCAATTAGCAGGTACTCAAAAATGATAAGCTCATTAATGTAAATTTTGAAACTTTTTCACCACTTTTTTCAAATAGCAACCATTTATTTGGTGATCATTAAATCAATATTGTAGAAAATAACAAAACACAACACTATCTCGCCCCATATTAACTCAGAGCTTGTACTATGGGAGCAAGATAGCCGATATAGTAATTATGCACTTTTTTGTAAATATAACTACTAAGAATACAATATAACACCCAGACAAACATCCGAACCCACGCTCTCCAGTGTAGAAAACAGAGCTACTGCCAACCAAGCTATTACGGCTGTCGAAAACAACACGGAAAAATGTAAATATCCCTTCGCTTAAAATGTAAGTATGAATGCGAATAGTATACATTTTGTTGCAGCCGACTGTGCAACAAATTCATCAATGTCATTTTCAAGTTGGATGAGCAAATCTTCTATTAAAAATATTAAAAATAATACAAATTTTGCAACAGTTGAAAGGTAATTCATAAAAACCGTTACTAATTAACCAACAGATTAATTACATCAAAGTATTACGCAAAGTTAAAAGTTAAAACTAAAAGTCATACATTTAATACATTTCAGAGTGATTGACAATGCATTAGGAGTTAGTTTTTGAGTTTGTGTGAGGTGTACCGACATGGAAGTAGAGCGAGTATAGGTCAGGGATAGAGCGCTCGGATAAATAACTTGTTTATCTGCGTTTTTTGGCTTTGTTTTAAAGGTCATTAAATTCCACAAGTGAAGTTTACAAACTTGAGAAACCAAGTTAGCCAAACTGATTTTGATGAAATTTCTATGACACTAATTTAAAAGTATACTTAAAATATTTCAGGTATATTTTTTTTCAAATCGATTTCTATATTGCGAAGTTATGCGACATCAAACATAAAAAAATACAACCTCATTGAGAACCTCCTCTTTTTTTTATTGAAGTCGTTTAAAAATAATATAAGTTTATCAAAATTCAAGTTTTGATCATAATCAGGCTGAAGAAGTCCACTGTTGAACACAGGCCCCTTTAATACATTTCCAAGAAAAACAATTCTAGTTATGAACAAAAAATACTTGGCAAAAAGACACTATCTCCAGCGCCACGCGCCAGTACAAAATAAAAAAACCTAGTTGAACCATAGGCTTTTACCGCTTTTACAGTGTCATTGTCATCAGTCTTACGGTTCAGAAAATCTAGTCTATATTTTTAATCCCTGATAATATTCCTGTATAAAATTAACGGTAGTACATACTGATTCATCGTAACTTAGAGCTCTGATTTAAGCTCCTCTTAGCGTGGCATACCGAGCCCACCATAGCATTCACGATAGTTAGTAAAAATTAGTGTAGGAACACTCTATAGACTAAGACGCAGGTGTGTTTATAGTATACTATTATGTATTCTGTGACACAGGTGTACAGAATTCATAGAGTATTGTTAAGTTAGTAGGGAAACCGTAGATTAAGGTAAAGTTAGTATGGTAGAGGAGCCTTAAAAAAACGGTAAGGACCAAGCCGTAGTTTATTGCCTGTTCTTCTAGGCTTGGTCACGTGGAACTGGCACCTAGACTGACCTAGCTTTAAGACGTTTCAAAGTGATCCTTGTGATACTACTAAATAAATACATTATACATATCTAAGAGCTTAAACACTGATTCTGTATCCAACAGTGATGATGATAATGATGATGACGAATGAAACTGACATTAAAAAAACGTTACAAAAAATCGCTTTGCCTCCGTTCCGCCGCAATATAAATTGATCTTAAATCGTAGTCTTTCCCATCTATCAAAATTAAAACATTTCAATAGTACCGCTGTTGGTAGTCACTTAAAGAAACGTCTACCAGCCTTTCAGCCATTCAATTAAAAAAAAACATTTAGAACATCAAAACAATCGCTAGCAAAAAGACCTGCTATCCGCTAGAAATGGATCTTTCAATTAAAAGCCACAGATGAGCAGCAGTCAGTACCAGCCTGCGCCAATCGTTGATCCGTCAATAATAGGTACATAAATCCATTAAGGCTATACGCATGCGCGTCTGTTAATTGTGCATTTCTACGGCTGTCAGCGGCGCGTAAGTGATGGGTGACGGCGGCAAGCTCGCCTTATTTCCGGGTTCGAATGTCTGTGCATTATAAAATAAAATACAGATTTTTAGATAGAAATAATATAAATTAAAAAAATTGAGAAATTGAAATCGTGGCCTAACTATTAAACCAATTTTTAGATCAAAATTTCAATGTGACCAATCTGGAAGTATTTCCTTTTATAATTTTTTTTTTTTTTCAAATGAGCCCATAAATGACGAAGTTATGCTATGACAAAAAGAAAAAAAAATGCAATTGAATGGAAAATCTCTTTCTTTTTTATTTTAAGTCGGTTACCAACAAGGTTTTGAGGTCATGTGTTTAAATTGCAGGAGTGCACCAGTGAGTTTCTCTGTCTTAACATGTCCTCGGTCTGAACGGTCCAACTCGCAATGTGGTAACTGTTGTAACAGGAGAACAAAAACTGCATTCAAATAAGATTACAAAAGTCCTAAAATCAAATTTACAAATACCTTTGAAAGAACGAAATCATGTTTCTAAAAATAATATTGCTACATCAAAGTAACAAACCAATGGATTATCTTAATTAATGCTCGTAGTTCCATTAAATTTTAATGAGTTTAGCTATAATACAATGGTTTAATTAGATCTAGCGTTCATTAATATAGGCTTGTGTCAAAACACGAGGTTTGACGTACGGCTGTCAACTAAATGTCAAAGATGTCACGTGTCTTGGTACTGGCGAGCCGATTGTGTCATGTAATATGGCGCTCAAAAATAAATAAATATGGTGCACATTCCACACAACATTATTTAGCCCCAAGCTAAGCTAAATTTGTACTTTGAGAACCAAATAGCTGTAATTTACAAACCCCCTCATTCATAATGCCTGACACTTTTGAGCGGTTCGCTAAAAGTCTCTTGTCACTTTTACTTCCATGTCAACAAATAGAGATGGCAACAGAGTTATCGATCTGATAAGCTAAATGACTGCTTTATGACCATTATGACTATGGACCAAAACGTAAAGACCCAAAATTTCATCATGATGAAATATTACTTGGCGAAGGTAAGTCAATTAGGGAAGAATTTATAATTTGAATTGATAGGATGTTTTTTTCGTAGACCTACAAAAAATGAATATAAATATTATCAGCTATCTGGTTCCCATCGTACAAACTCTGCATAATTTGGGGCTAGATACTGTTTTGTGGATTGTCCACGATATTTATTCATTTGAGTATGTTATACAAAATTTGAAAAAACAGCATTCATGACCTTTTTCATCGTAGCCTGATGGTTCAAATATTTTGGTTGACTCCTACGGGAGTCGCACGTCTTGGACTAAAACCGGCTAAAATAAAAAAGCAGCCAAGTGCGAGTCGGACTCGCCCATGAAGGGTTCTGTAGCACGACGAACTACAAGAACCTTTATATTATGTTACTTGATGTAACATAATAAGGTTCTTATAGTTCGTCGAAAGGTAAATTGCGGTTTACGGTTTATGACGTATAAAAAAAAACTACTGACTAGATTTCGTTCAAACGAAATATCGTTGGAAGTTTACATAGTAAGGTACAACATATATTTTTTTTAGTATTATCATTCTCTTACTTTAGAAGTTAGAGGGGGGGGGACCTACTTTTTTCCACTTTGGAAGTGTCTCTCGCGCAAACTATTCAGTTTAGAAAAAAACGATATTAGAAACCTCAACATCATTTTTGAAGACCTATTCATAGATACCCCACACGTATGGGTTCGATGAAAAAATAAAATTTGAGTTTCAGTTTCAAGTATGGGGACCCCCGAAATTTATAGTTTTTTTTTTATTTTTATGTAAAAATCTTAATGCGGTTTACAGAATACATCTACTCGCCAAGTTTCATCAGTTATGAAGTCTCTTATGGTTTCGGAGAAAAATGGCTGTGACATACGGACGGACAGACAGACAGACAGACAGACAGACAGACAGACAGACATGACGAATCTATAAGGGTTTCGTTTTTGCCATTTGGCTACGGAACCCTAAAAATTGCTCAATTACTAAAATATTAATAATCAAATCATTCATACTAAAGACTTCAACGCGCTCGCTCCGTCTAAGCATAGATAAAATAAAATGGTATTTTAACCATTTTATCATCCCGTCCCCGTCCATGTTGTTTTGTACGATGTTGAGAACCATAAAAGACTGAGAACGTCTCATACTCGATAATTATTTAAATAAATAGTTTTTAAATATTTTTTTTTCTCTAATAAAACGTATCACTATATTTTCTACAATACACAATTAAATGGAATTGGTTTTGTAGCTAGCTGTACCGAGTTCGTCGATGCTCCGTGTACACTTGCGGACAACAAACCTACACTGATCGGCTTATGTCGCTCTGTCGACTATCCGTCCACGTGCCCAGATTAATGTATCGGTACACTCGAGGAACATAATTCAAGAACTTTTTCAATTGTCTTCTTTTAGTGGCGCTGAATGAAAGTTTTGTTATATTTTTAGAGGTACTGAGGTTATTCATTAAAAAAGTAGTCGTGCATTCATTTAGGACTCCATTTTTAAATGAAAATGAAATAAAGCTGTTTTTTTTATATGAAGCTATTTCTAAGAAAACAGGTAAGTATATAAAAAACTTTATTGTGCACACACCAAACAGAAACTAACAAAAAGCTCACTTAAAAATAAAAAATATGATAGGTAGCTTAATCGTTCAAGTGATCTCTCTAGGAGCCTCCCATAATGTGTAATACAACAAAATGTTTATTACAATCTTTTTTAAGTTACTATTCGAAATGCCAGTTTCCTCAAGTTTTCCTTCACCGTTTGAGAGTACTGGCTTAGTAATAAATTATCATCAGAAAAACTCATTGTGGATGAAAGGTAGAGAACGAACCCACGATCTTAGGATCGGAAGTATCAATGCTCTTACTATGCAACTACAATGTTTTGTTGCAGGCAATGGCTACCATTTCACATCAAATTTGCTTGTTTTATAAATTACCCGTGCGAAGCCGAAACAGGCCGCTGTTCCGGCTTCGCACGGGTGAACATTTATTTTATAAACACATAAATATAGCCTATGTTACTAAGGGTGAATGTAGCTTTCCAATGGTGAAAGCATTTCTGAAATCGGCATAGCAGTTTTTGAGTTTATTCATTACAAACATACATACAAAAAATCCTCCTACATTAGTGTAGAAAAGGCAACTATTCCCCGTCAGTACCGTGTGACATCAGATTGTACTTATTTGTTGCACTGGTGTATGATAAATGATGCTTCGTGCAACCTAACGGAGCTTAGTGAACGAATTTGGAAGATTTTTTTGGCCTAATTTAAATTTTGTTAGGGATTTTGATTAGATTTTCTAGCGCAAACTACAATTCTATGGATTTGTCATAGTAATTATTGCATTATCGTACGATAAATTATGAATAACCACTATTTTGGGTCTTAATTTACAGCCTATATTGCTTTTACACGCCTATGTTGTTTTAATATATTAAAACAACATAGGCGTGTAAAAGCAATATAGGCTGTAAATTATTTTTTGTGTTTTAATATAGAAAGAAAGTAAATATATTTATTGACCACAAAAACAAATTAAAGGAAAATAGGTATTTAGCAAAATTGCACACGGTCAATTACATTCCTGGCTCAATATTTTTTCAAAGTCTTTTTATTTTTTGTTTATATAAATTGAATCTTTACATTAACAAATAGACAAACAATAATGTCTTCTTTAATTATAATTACCTACTTATAATACCTTTGAAATACTCAATCTGAAAGGTTTTTAGTCGTAGTAAGTATAAGCACAAGTCATCATTTGGCCTAATATAAATTGACTTTAAAATGGTCAACGTGTTGTTTTATGTACACTGCTGGTTTTTTTTCATAGCTTCTCTACTTTGTGTTAATCTAACTATTATTAACATCTAAGTCATAATGTTGCCCACAAAAGAAATACCTGGAGAAAAATGCATACATTACGCCGACAAGAGCGTTGCTCTTAAATAAGAAGAAGAAGAAGAAGAAGAAGTTACCTACTTACTTCTTTTGTGTCAATAAATAAATATTTCAAAAACAAAAAAAATATATATATATAATTTGTACACTTATATTGCTAAGAATATTATGAGCAATAGTATTCAGAGTTACTCTGTTTTTTGACCAGTTATTTCAGTTTTTTCCATTGAAAAATGTGTTTTTTTTTTTCAATATACATACGTCATATAATAGGTAGGTAGTAGGTACATTATTACACATGAAGCTAAATAGTAAATGTTGCTTCTAAAAATAAGTAAAGATGAGTAGGAATGAAACAATAATAGTAAACTGCAAAATACAAACAAAATATTTTTTTTATTTTTTTTATTTTACTAGCTAATGGAACAATCATAAATATAGTAGTACCAGATGTAAAAAAAAAAATTGTGTGATAAATAATCTTCTTCTTCTTTTCTTTAAATGAGTGGCCAGACCAGCAATGTATACTCTACTTACCCACAATTCCGTAATGATCGTACACGCATTACTTTATTTTGAATGGTCCCGAACAAAAAATAAAAGACATTCCAACTATGCGAGCGTAGAATAACGACATGAAGGTTACATATCTTACTAGTTCTTAAAAGCCAGTACGTTACTGAGCGTATTTTACAAAATACTGAGTAAAAACATGAATAATGATCCAATTATGTTTACTGTACGAGATTAAATGGTGATTTCCTAAGCGTTTTCGGCTAGGGCGACTGTAAACGGATGGAAAATAGTGTTTATTGTTTGAGAGCTTCGTTGATCTGCCCTCTGTTGTCCCCTAGTGTGGCCGTGTGTAGTGATGTATTCAATTTGATTAATACCTATGTCCTAAATATTTCAACTAAATTGTCTGACGTATTTTTTTTTGTCATAACGTGCTATAGTGTTTTTAGTGTTTTTAGCCATGATTTTATTACATAAAAACAAAGTGTTATAAGCATAAAACCTACTATTTTTATACATTAAACAGCTATTGTTTCTATAAATAGCACCATTATAACATAAAAAAAAAGTTTTAAATCAATTTATTATACGGATTGCAACACATTTCAGCATAATATTAATATTGAGTCATGAAATTAGTATAAATATTTTAGCACATACGTCGGCTGGCGCCAATTTTTACTCTCTAATAAATATAATACAAAGATTGTGTCTTTTTCATTATTGTGACGTTTCAATACAGCGTTTTATTGATAGATCTTTATTCAGATTGAATCAAATATAGCGAATACACGTCATTCATGGTACATAGTGATGAAACCACAAAATCAGTTAGCAAGCCACGTCACGAGTGTGAAAACGTCGGAAATTCGAAAAATACGCTTTTACATTACATAAAACTCATGATAAGTGCTAAATGTGTTATGGTCAAATCAAAAACTAACGTAACCCAGACCTAGTTTTGTACACGTGCCATTAGAAACTTAGAGAAAGAAAGAGGCACTTTTACAAATACCCTTTTTCATTACATAAGAATGTATGTTACGTCTGTGCTAAATAAGGTATAATCAAATAAAAAAATAACATAACCCAGACCTGGTTCTGTACACGTGCCACTAGAAACTCAAATACTGTGTTTCTTACGAGAGAGTGAGTGAGTGAGTGAGAGAGAGAGTGAAAGTAACGAATGTCAACCATAATGTAAGAGCAAGAGGTTTAAACGGTACAAAGGCAGTTTTCCCAAATATGTTCGGGCTATACGCTAAGAAAACTGAAAACTAGGTAGCTGAACGATATAGGGTGTAGGGCATGTTGAGATGGTAGTGGACCGGTCATGTTTGCCGAAGAACTGATAACCACTGGGATAAATGAGTTCTGGAGTGAAGACCGCGTTTAAGGCAAACGTTGGAAGACTTCAGACTACAGACTAGACGGAGTGACGACTTGCGCAGAGTGGCGGGCAGCAAATACATGGGAAGAGACAAAGACAGGGCGCAGTAGCGCCATTGGAGAGACTTATGTCCAGCAGTGGACTGCAAACGGTTGATGATGATGATACGCTAAGTTAAGTTGGTTGTACGCCAGTTACGTAGCGTAGATACTGATAAAACCAAAATCATTTAGCATGTCTCGTCAAGTGTGAAATGCTACGCCACAAACGTATAAACTAGAAAATACACATCCATCGATAAATAAGTCTAATTGAATGAAAATATACGATGTGTATTTTACTCTGAAAAGCAATATTGAAATTGGTTAGTACGACGTATGAGACGTGATAACTTCCTTTGATACGTCATGAGACGCAAAGTTGGCAAAATTGTAGAGACAAATGTAAAAACAATCTTTACACATAAATTGCTACGATGGAAACCCAAGCAAATTTATTTTTAATCACAGGTAAGGAATAAAGAATGGAATAGAAATACAGAATATAGAAAAATAAATAATAGTCTACAAGTATCAAGTGGTCACTTATCTGGAATTGAGATCCTTGAATATAGTCTGTAGTCATAACAGTTTATACTTTTTGAAAGTTATTTTTAACGAAGAAGCTATAATAAATTCAAGTACGTGCCACTATCGAAAAATGATACGATTTACCATTGAAACATAAATGTAACAAAAACTTTTCTATTAAATTGCAATTCTTAAGTCTTTGCACTGAGGTATCTGAGGTACCAAGACTACTGAACTGAACACTTTTTGCACAACCTTTGTCATCTTAGAAAATGGCTTGGCTGATTTTTATCGGCCGATCATCATGTAAAATAAAAACTTTTATTATTTTAACTGATTGAGATAGATAAACCGACAACCGTTGGGGAATTAAGGTTCAAAAATTAAGTCAAAATGTGTTCATGATCAAGGCACTGGTGCAAGCGAAAACCGACTCTAAGGTGACGAACATTTTCATACCGCGACTGTACCTGCTTATATTTGATCAAGCATATATGTTTTTTCAGCAATTATTCCGATTGACATGGCATGCGTAGAAGCACTCGTGGTAGAGTAATAACATGATTTAATTTTGTTGGTTGGTTGAGTTAGTCACATGTGTTAAAATGACGGCGCCAAAGTCAGTAATTTTTTTATTAAAATCGGTTCTTAATTTCGAAAATATCAATTAATGACTTCGTGATAAGCTAGGGGGAATGAATACTCATAATATTGAGCCGGTTGAAAACGGTTAGTTACAGTATTATATACGGCATGTGTATAGTCACAGAACCAACGTGATTCTTTCAACTACAAAATGGTAAGTCACGATGTGTACACCGTAGTGTCATGAAATTCTCTCCACGTCTCTCCACGTCAATTGGGCACAAGCCCGTGGTGTGGTTCGATGACGTGAAAAACGTCAAAACAAATAAAACCACGTGGTTGGTTACTGGAGGTACCATCAGGTCGTCTCACTCAAAGTCCTTGAGACAAAAGTGAACGGTAATTCAAGGTTAGAACAAAGACAAAATACAGGGTAGCCCAAAACTGGTATGGTGTTCCAAAAAAAGTTTATTATAAAAAAGTCAAAATATACTAGAAAAATAAGACTGTCTGAAAACCCATTCAAAATGTAACAAGATGGTATACAGCTGAGTTTTTTTTAAAGATACTACATACAAAAATACTTTTCCCAGTTTAAAGCCCATAATCAAAAACAGTGCTTGAGCCTCAAGCACTTGAGAGTGCATTAATTTTTTGACAGTTCTCCATTGAAAAATGCCAAAATATCTGTGCTTTACTCAGACTTAAGCACTGTTTCTGAATACGGGCCTATAAGTAGAATAAAAAAGTACATTGAATACGTATTACCAACATAAAGGTTCGAATCTGAATTCTATTTTTGAAACCGCTCTCCATTTTGGAATAACACACAAACTAAGGAACTCCTGTATGTTACCTGGTGAACATGGTGGCACAGAGTCGAAATCGAAACGCACAGGTCGGCGTCCCCTCGCGCCGGATCCGTTGTCATCATTAGCACGAGATCACACTTGCCACCTCACTGTCAACCTGAAAAAAAAAATTTTTAGAATGTTGATATTTTTTGATGCCATTTTACAAAATAATAAAATGATAAACGTAATATTGTGAAAAATCAAGCTGATTCTGAGCTATGAGAGCTGTCATATATGATTAAACTACCTTCTTTCTTTTCCCAGGACGTATTACTTTGAGCCGTCTCAACTTTCGTAATACAATGAGTAAACCATAGTTGACTCTCTCTTTCTCTCTCATTGCAATAAATATATATCTAAAGCTAAATAAATACTGTCATTTTACAAAGAAGACAACGTCAAACATTATGAAAATGAAAATGGTATGCTGTCATCGAAAACGGACCGGGTTTGATAGGATTTTCACCGAATATGTCTTAACATCTTTTCCAAAAGCATATTTTGCTATGCTTTTCTGATTAAGGTCCCTACTAATGGTCCAACACGTCTCATTCCGCTTTGACTAACTTTCGTTAAACTAAACTACATCCGTACCTATCACATATTAGCCGTCAAAGAATTGAACTAATTAGAGCCGTACCACGGCGAAATAAGTCATTGAATTTGCACAAAAACGATTCAGAATAGTTCTTAATTTGAATCGCAATAAAACGTTACGGTTGGTCCCCTGAACTCATTCCCCACTTGTTTAAACATTGTAAAGTCTCGTTATTGGCCACCAAACCACTAGTGTTTGTCATTCCTAAAACGGTTCGAACAAACATGCATTTACGCCAAAAACAGACGCTAACCGAGCCATAATTAGCATTTAGCGTTCACCAATCATGAGGCATAATTCAAAATATGCCCGAAATGGTAATGGGAGGAGCGTTCATTAGCAACAACACAACGTAAGCAACTTTTCTGTTCGCACTTTCGTATATGGAGTGTCAAATTCTCAGACCGGTGATCATAAAATGCTAATGAGTAATGACCTTTTTTGTCTCGACGAATCGTCGCGAAGGAGGCACTGGTCAGTTTTTATCGGTTGAATGATCTATTATGCCTTTAGAATTTAGAATTATACATTTTTAAACAGTTGGCATAGTTGCAGTAGAAGTATGGTATGGTAATACTGCGCATGACATATTATGACTGAAAAATGTACTGGAAATACATCTTGCGATCACAAATATGAATGGAAAAATCGAACTTTCATTGCGTTTAATGCCTTGCGTTTAAGTCTATAATTATATGCGTTAGTAGGAGATTATTTGAAGTCAGTTTATTTTTATTTTCCGTTGAGCTATCTTGCGCGAACTGTAGCTATAGTCTAGCCATGTGCTTAGTTTTAGTTACTTTCATTTGACTTAATGACGTAGGTCTTTAATTCAAATTCAGTAATCATGACTGAAGCTGTACATTTATTTATATGTATACATTACTGCCACATACAAAAAACAGGAAAACGTACTGCTGAAATTTAAAATTTTCTTTTTTCTAATTTTCGTTTATTCTCTCCATTCAAAGGCTGTCTTGAAGAGCAATAAGGCCGCCCATTTTATCTTTATTTGAAATGTTTCTTTTAAATGTATTATTTTGCGTACAATCAAGTATTAATCTATCTATCTATCTAAAACTTTAGCTCAACATTGCCTTATTTGAGGAATGCATTAGCATGAATAGCATCTATTTAAGCAGCTCAGTCTCTGCTCCAGTTAATCTTATCAGAATGACTCGATTTGTGGCCCTCATCTAAGATACACCGCATCATTCACCGACCTTCTGTCGTCCGGGAGTTCGGAAACAATAGTGTTTCATTTTTGGATACGCTATCTGCCTTACTGTTCGGGCGACCGATGAATTCACTTTTCAATAACTTCTTTTATCTTTAATTTTCTATAATCTATGTTCTATTAGTTGTAGTAGGTGTGTATTGTATTTTTTTTCTATATTTTTTTGTATGGTGGTGGTTTGAATAAAAAACTTTTCATTCTTCTTTCTTTCTTTCGCTTTCGTTTTTCAAATTTTTGAAAGAAATTTTGGAAACTCACAGCGCATTCAGCGAACCTTTTGAAAGATATACAATCCCTGAACTTATTCATCGAAAATCATGAGCGACTATTTTGTTAGTTGCTATTTTATGATTTATGCTAAATTTATTTCTAGGCCAAAGTGTACGAGTGGTAAGGTCATCGACAGTTGTCTTCCCCTTAAGAGCGCATCGTGCGAAAATTTGAGATTTAAAAAAAAAAATTCATAACTAAATAACTAAGTGACATTTTAAAAATCGCAAAAGGACTAATTGTAGACTATACATTTGAGATTAATTCGAATTTAAGTGTGGTATGTCACTTAGTTATTTAGTTATGATTTTTTTTTTTTTAATCCCAAATTTTCGCACGATGCGCTCTTAATAATGTCGTCCTCTTAAAATGACGAGTGCCGCATCCAAAATCATTCATTCTTCTCGCCTCCAACCCACAAAACCTAATCGTGGGCCATTATGTTCTACCAGAACTAATTCACTGGGCCTTATCATAATTTGAATCGACATTTCGTATGACTTTTGTATGACAAACCGGAGTTTTCTTACGGTTATTAATTTCTCTGTGGCTCTATGATTCTGTTCTCATTAAGTAGTTAAATTGTGTAGTTCAGTCAACTTTGGGTAATGATTTCTTGATATAATACAAACAACCTGTATTTTTTTAACCTTTGATTAATAATTATTTGCTATATTTTTACAATTATGTGTTGTTACATTTTACACTCGTGAAAAAAAACAAAAATAAAACGTTTTTTTACGTAGCTGCTTTTTATTAAAAAGAGACAATTTAAACGACATTTTAAATTTCAGTAGAATAGTTGTAAAGAAGGTATCGGTGTATTATTTATTCCAAATGATATTATAAGTAGGCTACTACTATTTTTCAAAATCTATGCAAGTAACGCTAAATATAAACAAAAAGTCCCAAAGGTCGCAAACTAAACAAACAATAACAATAAAACTAATTTCTCCACTTGCATTTTCTAAAGCTATCAAAGCAATGTCATCGGTACACACGCATTTACCTAAATCCTATCGTATTGTTGGTATCCCCTTAAAAGTCACGGTTGCTACCTTATTGGCATATTGCGAACCCTACATGGCAAGGACCTAATGACCTACGACATTTCAACCGGCTGTCTCTGTCCTTTACCATCTCTGTGAGATGGAAAGGGACAGATGATCACCATAATAGAATATGGCCGTATTTGTTTTGTTCGATTTGCTAGTGGCCAGTATCTCTCTCATATTGTTTCTTTAGTGCTCCGTTGTCTATGGTTTGTTTTTTTTTGTTGGATATGATAGGTTCCCATGGGATTGTGATAGCATTTCTCGGAGCTTCTTGAATTGATTTTGAACTTTGACTTTGCTAACTTAGCAGGCAAGTAAGTAGCAACTGGTGATACTATGTAGATACAATTTTGGAGGACAAACAGAGTTCTTATCTAGCAAAAATATGATTTTAGAGTCCTGCCTATTTAAGACTTATCGTAGTCGCTATTTTTATGAAACGATGGGATATTTACCATGATTAAATTTTTCTGAGTTGACTTCCGATATTTCGGTACAGTTGCATGCACCATGATCACGGATGAACTGAAGTCCACGAGTAAAAGAAATGTTATTGGCAGAAAAAAATCCCCCGAAAAAAAATCCATGGTAAATATCCCGTCGTTTCATAAAAATAGTGTTAAAAACCATGATAGTTTCAAAAGTTTTTATCGTAGACGGACATTTACTACTCGTATTTTCAAATTTAAACCACTATACATTTTCATGTTGTAAGCTATATAAATTGATAAAAAATATAGAAGCCTTTATAATGAATATTTATGTAAATAAGTAATATTTATATATATAAGTACTCAGAGGAAATTATTGAGTTGACTATAACCTAAGTCGTATGAACAATTTTATAAAAAAAAATATTATGCTTAGATAACAAGCATGTCATCATAAAAAAAGTAATCCATTCGACATCTTTACTTATCCCAATTACATCGCTTTTACAAATAATAGCATTAAAATTATACACCATGAGATGTCCAATTTATTGGCCGAAAGTGGACGCAATCATTTTAATCGGGTCCTTATACACTTTGGGCCAAAATTATTGGTGCATTGAAAACAGTAATTTAGTTTTAAGAGCGAGCGTACTAAAAGTACTGGCATTATCGGGAAATAAATGTAATTTTACATTGAGCTTGTACAACATTTGTTAAGTGCTTGATGATATCTAGTTTTCAATAAATACTAAGTTATCTATGAAAGATTTTTTTTAAACTTTAAATTGCAATCCAATTCCTTGAAGAGCTTCTACTTAACCAGGTTTCGTAACTGGTTACGAAGAAGGATATTTTTTCAGTTTATAAAACATAGATTTGTGTCTCAGCTCTTAGTTTGAAACCCGGTAATGAACTATGTAATAAAATGTATTTTGCTTGAGATCTCAGTTCGTAACCAGGTTACGAAGCAAGACTAGTTAGATTTATGTGTATTATGTCTTTATTTACCACTAAGTTAATCCAAAATTGATCACCAATACTCGGTAAGTTATACTTACAAAATTGTAAATATTTTTAAGTAGCTTTTTAAGTGCCATAAAAAAAACAAAAATCTTGTGCCGTTTAAACAAAGACCACCTGCACCCTATGGTAAGTAACTGCTAAATACTGGTGTTAATTTTAAACAAACTATCCGCGTCAATTTGTACCTTATTTCTTTTTGTACAAAGGTGATATTCCTTTGTAAGGTTTGGGATGGTACACATTAAAAAAATGTGGACAAACTGACAGGATACATGCTAATGTGGGTGTTAAAAATGGGGGGTCAATATTTGTGCATGCGCCGTTATGGTTTTTCGGATGGTTAATTAGGAGAGAAGAAGGAAAGAGATGGCTGGTTGTTCTGTCTCTTTCGTGACCTTGGGTATTTAAAATGCAGGGAAATGAAAAAGGCTTTAGATTTTTCATTCTTCAATTTGTCACAACCTACTTTTTTCTTGTAGTAGAAATAAAAACAGAAATACTTTAATTCAAAGGCACGGTAGGTATTCCCGCAGATATAAGTACTCTTTGAGGAAAAAGTTCCTGAACTATGCAAAAAGCTGTAGTAGACAGAGTGAATGATCAAAAACCATGCATACAATGCTTGGTTTTAGGCTAAGTATATCGCAGCTAACCTACACTTCAGTAGATATGTCTATTTTATAACTAGGCATGACTATCATTTGTTTTCGCTTTTACTTGTATTACTCAGAATATGAGTTAACATCCTAGTAAGGTTTGGATCCTGTTTGCAACGTTTCCCATGCACAAACATCGATGAGCTAATCGACGAAAGACCTCACTGGTATTTACAAATAATTATAGAGATTACTCATAACATAAGGTTTCAACTACAGTGTAGTTAAAACCTGTTATTTTTTATGAAACAAAAACTGTGGAAAAAATCAGACTACATTTTAGCGCCAGAGGGCGTTAGCACTAGCTTGCAAAACTTGACATAAGCTGACGTTATCATTTTAAATACTGGCAGGATAGAAAACTATAGAGGAGCAAAGAAATTTTTAAACTTGGAACAAAAGTTGCAACGTTTTGTGCATAGTTTCTGAGTTCAACTTTTGAAAATGGAATCAGGTTTACGCTACATTTTAGTGCGTCTTGTAATTGTTAAAAAATAGCTACTGACGTACGATAGACCGTCTCATTGTGATGCATCAAGAAAAGAAATCACAAGCAACGCTAAATAAAAAAGTAAAAAAGCAAACGAGATGCGGCCGCGTACGCCAAGATCTCGGTCAGGCAGGAGCCGACTTCTTTTGTTTCCAACTTCGAATCAGCCAACTCTTGAATCTAGATGCTGTTTTCGTATTTTTTTCTTTTTTCCCCCTATGGCTTTTTCTTTATTGTCTCAGTGCGGTTGCGCATAAAAAAAGTCGGTGGCTTATGGGTCTCCATTGATATGCGACGTTCGAATTGAAATTTAAATATTTGCTGTGGGTATTCGAAGTGCTCCATCTTGGTATTCAGTGTTTTGTTTTGAGCATCTGTGTTTCCATCTTAACGTTTTTATATTAAAACTGTATGGTAAAATAAGTTGCTAAATTCCAAGACGTTCCATATTTGATTTATGGGAAAGTTTTGACTTTTGTAACTTTGTTTACACAAATAAATGGTTTTACAAATCAGATTTTTTGATTATCTTTCTTGAATTTATAAAATAGACTATGGTGCTTAAGATTTTAAAATTCGAAATGATGGGATTAGAAAATAGAACAGCTTATATACATTTCAAAAATGTGTGTAATTATTATGAATCAGCTATCTGGTTCCCATAATACAAGCTCTGCTTAATTTGGGACTAGATATTGTTGTGTGGATTGTCCACAGTATTAATTTATTTTGTCAAAAAAATAACTAATTCTTTTCTAAACTAAAATAAAAAGCCTGTTTCAAAAACTTTAGTTTTCAAACTAGTGCTACATTTTTAACATAACAAAATACTTTATTTTATTTTAAGCTTCATCTACACGTAATGTCCATCAAACAAGAAGTTTTGAAACTTCAAAAATGCTGTTGGATGTTTCTATTCAAATATTTTGTCAGTATTTCGTCACCCGTTCAGTCATAAGAACCGTTTGATCATTATTAATGAGCGACATTTATCAAAAACAAACAATGCCAAGTGTGTTTTGGACTCATCGTTTGGATTCTTCGGGCTTTTGAGGTAAGCTAAATGAAGAAGACGTGCATAATAAAAGAGAACTTTGGATTGTTTGTTTGAACATTATTGGCAACTTTAATTTAATAGAAAAATAATATGCATAATATATTTATATAAAATAAATATCTACTGCCGAACGTGGTCATGCATTTTAGAAAGAATCCAAAAAATTTACAATCACGGTTTTAATTCCATTTGGAACGGTCCAAGCGTAATTTTCAAAAGAGTGGGTTGTTTTCATAATAATAATATACACAAATTGATTATCATTAACCTAGGTTAGTTATTCCACTGTACGTAAAACTTTTTTTTTTTAACATGATAACACATATTATGATATTTAGGGTATCCTTTGGCTACGATCTCACGTGATGGTAAGCAACGATGTAGCCAACGATGACACAGGATGGTCTCCCCAACATGTGAGTAAGCCCGTTAATCCGCTGTATAGTCATCCAGGTGTTGCCAGCTATATTTTGTTTGCAGATTGTCACCTTTACCGGCGGGCGTCTAAATACGTTCACAAAAACCCGCATAATCACATTTTATTAAAAAAAACCTTTCTCTGAAGTAAGGTTCAAGGTTGTACCGTAAAATGTCAAATTGCAATCCATGACAGCACTGACACTGACAGGCTTAGAAAAAAATGGGCTCGCGCTGTGAGCGTTTCGGTCCAACTTCTGTGATTTACTGATATCACAACTAACTAGAAGTGACAGGGCTACGCTTGTCAAAGGTCATGATCGTTGCTAAGTCATACTCTTGAGTTCTGATTGTTTCGAAATGTATAGTGTTTTTTAGGATGTGAAAAAAGGTTTGATGTCATTATTTTTTAAGTACGAGTATGTTATAATTTTTTATTCAGTAGAAAATATTGAAAAAAACTGCTAATGAAAAAAAAATGTCACTGTCTATACTGTCATTTTGACAAGTAACATTTGATTTGGTTTGATCAGAAAAAGCTTTTACATAAATCAAAACATTTAAAGAAAAAAGCTTTTGATTAATAACAAGCAGTTCGCACAAAGTATTTCATAAGTTTAAATTTAAATTCGTCTCTTCCATTCAGTAATTTTTTTGGGCGTCGTTTTTGAACCATCTGCTTCAATTAAAAAACAAGACGTTGATCGGAACGGTTCCAAATAAACACACCGGACCCCTGACCTCTGCTCCAACGCAATTTATTAATTTATTTTCGTTGGTCCAAATATCCATTGAACAGGTTCTTTGTAACCGATAGAGTGATGGTATCGGTCAAATTTAAAGTGTATTGGAAATGTGGGGTTTTATTTATGAGGGAACTTAATTAAGATAGTTAATTTAGGTGTGCAGATAGCATTTTTAAAGAAAGGTCAAGTCGGGAGTACCCTAAACCAACGTGCATGTGGGAAGGATGTTATGAGAGTGAATGAAGCGAAAGAGGTATGCCAGGATCGTAGCAAGTGGAAGTCCGTGATCTCTGCCTACCCCCATGGGAATGAGGTGTGATTTTATGTAGGTATGTTTATATGTAAGTAGTTTAGGTGTGATATTGAGAAAGTTCATAAAAATGGTAGATCCAAAACACCTAGCAGAATTTGGTGCTTAAATTCACATAGCTTTAAGTTTAAAAGTGATCCTTTCAATGTGTATGTTGACTTCGATTATTCACCTAAAATACCTAAATCAATGACTTTGATTTTGACTTTGTACTATTCTGCCTTAATACCTAAGGTTAGTAATTAAGTAACAAGGAGTGTTTCTAAAAACACTACATGCGTATTACACTTGAAACTATCATGGTGTTTAACAAAATTTTAAGCGCGTCCCCAAACATTTTTATAAAAAAATCCCTGGACGCGATTTCTACTCCAACCGACACAAACAAAATGGAAGAGACTACCCCTGCGTAGCCTATGGTTTGCATAGAAAAACATGTAGGATATAGGATACAAACGTGTAGGATATGTATATGAGAATGACGATGATCGCATAGATATATAATTAATTAACATAAGGAAGAATTACAATTACCTATAACATTACTAAATGGGAACGGTGCCTTACCGAGAATCTTACACAGAGCTAACAAAAAACGATACAAACTGGATGCGTCACTTGACCTATTAAGCGCGAATAAAAACTCCACGAATAGAATACTCGATCGGCATTGTGAACATACTACTTAGGACTCGTAGTTTTTTTATGTCAATTAGTATAGCACATTATCTTTTATTAAAGTTGATGATGGAAAAAAATTGAACTATGTTACGAGTGTTGGTTCAATAGACCTCTGAGCGACTTGAATGTTTATCGAAATATCAAAATATTATTGGAGTTGAAATTATAAGTTAGTACAAAACATAATTTAAATAATTTTTGACTGGCCTCTCAGCTCAGTTGGTAGGTAGTAGCTCTACCTTCTGGGTCGTGGATTCGATCATCACCGAGAAAAAATATTTGTGTGGTGAACACAGATGTTTTTCTCTGTCTGGGTGTTATATTGTATTATAAGTAGACATGTATTTACAAAAAAAAATATATTCAAGTATCGTAGGTATCAGCTATCTGATTCCTATATTATAAGTCCTGTTAAGTTTGGGGCTAGATAGTTTTGTGTGAGATGTCCACATTATTTATTTATTATTTAATTTATTAGAAATCTTATGTAGTCTTCAAAAGCATACTTCATTTAAAACTAAACCAAAATGTATTTTTTTTTAAGAATGCTTCATGGATTTTTATCTTGTAAATGCTTTTTTCTGTTTGTTTAGATATTAGATTAGATATACAGGTAATTCAAACCAAGTGGCAGATGGCTTTACAAGATGCAGCAAAATATTGCGTAATATAACTTTTTGTTATTAGTCCTTGCGTAAAAAATACAGCCTCGACGTATTGGTTTGTGTTTCTTAAAATGGAGCTAGAGAACATCTGTTCAAGACTCACATAATAGAAGCCAGATCATCAAACATCCTACTCCTAGCTAAAGTCGTATTCATGACTATAATAGATGAAATGCCACGAGTTTCAGGAATCTGTGTAAACATAACATTAAAAGAAATTATATACATTATTATGGTATCTTCTGGTTTACTAGATGGTGAAATCTGCGTTTTGGCATACAATTGGTTAAGACGATGACTTAAATAAACTATTTGAGTATGAAATACAAATACAGTGTGAAAAACAAATAAGACTAGTATAGGTATATGAAAAAATATGAACCATTCAGAGCTCATATTTATACTATTACACGGGTATTTATCTCGTATATTACCTTATTTTATTTATTTTCCCGACTTATTTTTTTTTTCATTCAGAGCTCTTATTGCTTTTCGATGCACTCAATTAGTTCCATCTTATTTATATTACCAAAGTAAACTTATGTTGCAGGTAGAGTGTACGAGTGCCATAGAATGAAAGAACACTAAAACTTACCGTTTGAAGTACCGAATAATCCGAAATGTCAATTGTTTGTCTACAAATCTGAAAATTACGGTTCAAACACTACTACTATTTTTGGTCAAATCCAAAACTTCACACCTTCAGTTCACACTTCTCTAACAAGTCAAATTCACGCCCTTGTAACCACTAAAAGAAAATTAAGCAGACCTAGAGAAACGGTTAGCACTGAAATCAGAACACTGTATGTAAATACAAGTGTACTTCAAAACTTTAAATGTCACTTCCAAACTACCAAAGTCCTTGTAAAAAGATAATCGTTCTAAATTCAAACTCATTAGTTTTTTTTTATGGTTTGGCCGATGGGCGGGCTGCGTTCCGAATTCGGATTCGGAAGTGTCAACGCGGTTTTGACAGGTCGCGTGTCCGGGCACGCGCGGGTCGTGTGAGCGTGCTGTGCGCGCGAGCATCGGCGCCACACTGCGTTCGCGCGCTTTTGGACCTATGAAACCTTCGCAGCCTCCGGCTCTACGTATTAGAACTGTCGATTATTCTAAAAGATTTTCTCACGGAAAGGACTCAGTCGATATGTAGATCTGTCGACGGGTAACGGTTTGGAACGTCTGACAGATGTTGATGCGCTAAGCGCCTTTTTAATTTTGACGGGTTTGATGGTTTATTTTTAAGCTGGATTATTTTATAAATGAATGCTTGGGTTATGGACCGTAGTTAATTGTTAAGGCTTTTGTGATCGAAATGTGTGAATGGATCCTCCTTTGAAAAGTGAAGCCACCATAGGAGGTTACTTTTTACAAATTAATTTAAGAGTGACTCTGAAATTGGATAGAAAAAACAATTACCTGTATACCTATAGATACATCCACCTGTATTTTAAGTATACACAATTTTTTTTTTAATTGTCTATACCAATGTCTGTCAACGCCAATGTGCAAACATTTTCAAAATTTTAAGTACAAAAGACAGCAACGCGCTCTGTTTCAATGTCACTATTGGCATTAAATTATGGTAAGTATTGAGTCAATAAAATAATTTTAGTATTGTTTTGTACTCTATTTTCTATAGTGAATTTGGATGACGACATCAATTTTTTTTATGGCTAGGGAGGAAAAGAGGAATATTGAACTGGTTAAAACCATATTAACTGTTTATAACTGGTAAATTCCGGTCAGAGTCATAGATAACGATAGAAAACATTAAGTATAAACTAATGTAACTTTACTAAAACAACGCATTGTTAATAGTAGGAAACTACAAAAACTGACTAAAACGTGACTGAAACACGCTGAAACGTAACATAACTTCTTCATAAAAATTAGCTGCCTGATAATAAACAACCTTGATCATTTTACACGTGTTACGTCACAAGATGTCAACATCTATTAAAAAAATATGCGAGAGAGAGACAGCTAGCATTCTCTCACTGCACAGAATAGTTGTCGCTTCTACTTCAAGTAGAACAGGCGTCATGGATCACTGCGAAACTCGGCCCACAACGAGGCGCGACACACAAATATTATCTATCCTTCTCTTGCGCGTGCGCTTGATGACATTATAAACATTTAAGAAAGAGATGGCGCAATTTTTTTTAATCGACGTTTTTAAAGTTTTTTGTTAAATATAGATCAACTTTTAAATAATGTGTCGTTGACCCGGAGTTCCGGTGGATTGAGAGCAATTTGCAGATAAGTGGTAGAAAAAGCAAGTAAACATTGCCTTTTTATAATAATGCTCTATTTTTTTATAAAAAAAAATACTCATCTGCTCTTTTTCGTTGTGTCGATGGTTTCTTTAAATTTAAAAAAGATTATGTGCTTTGCCCAGCAATGGACCACCAGTTTAGTATGTGCTTACAAAAAATATCTCTGTGTTCTTTCATTTAAGTATTCCTTTCTTTTAGTACCTATACCTACCAGCTATGCTTAATTTGGTGCTGTATTACACTGTATGACACGTTTGCAAATAAAATAGAGAGGGCGCCACCATCAAAAAAAGTGCAGCAAAAGATGAATGACAGCGAATCGAAATGAAATGGCAGCATTCGTTCCTCTTTGGCCAACTGATATGATTTATAGACTGTGGTGATAGATTAGTTACACTTTAGCCTTTCGCACATCTAGCGCAATAGCGATGGCGATCAGTGAAACGCTTTCAAATATGACAGCGTTATTTGACAGCGTTTCACTGATCGAGATATGCGCAGGCTTTTAAAATGTATTTGAGGTAACTTATCGTCAGTACCATTATCATCATCAGGAAGACATCGTGAGGAAACCGGCATGTACCGGCACTTAAAAAGTACGAAAAACATGTTTCAAGTGCACGAAAATAGCCTCTTTGAGGCGCACTTAAAACCACATTGGTTCAGAAAGAGCCACACGATAAGAAGAAGAAGAGAGTACCATCATCAAGTCCACTGCCAGTGGACTAGGTAGATAGGTGGATAGGCTTTCCTCATTTTTAGGATTTTTTATTTCAACTTTCGGGGCTTCCTCCTCTACCGCACGCGGTGTGTTACAGTCCTTAGAGCGGGGGCACACGATGCGTTGCGGCGCCGCACCGCAAAGATTTCACCGTGTCAGTGGGCACACGAGCGGTGCGGTGCCGTAACGTTGTTATGTCTCAGCGGCGCCGTAGCACCGTTGGACAGTCTGTTAATGAAAATGGATCGTAAAAGACGTCTATTGTTGGAAACAACTGAGCGGTGCCGCTCCGACGTCGCAACGCATTCACCCCTCCCCGCCTCGTCTTGGTGGTTGCAAGTCCGGTGCGGCGCCGGAGCGCATCGTGTGACATGCCACAGATATTTCTATGTAAGACGACGCAGCGACACCGCTCCGGCGCCGCACCGCCGCCGCAACGCATCGTGTGCCCCCGCTCTTACTCAGCGAATTATTTGATTTTTCAGCTATCTAGTTATGTAATTAAAATTTGGATGTGGGATGATAGATAATATGTACCTACCTAGCTGCAACTCTTAACTGTATCCCCCTACGTTTTCATCATTCGTTTTTAGGGTTCCGTAGCCAACTGGCAAAAACGGAACCCTTATAGATTCGTCATGTCTGTCTGTCTGTCTGTCCGTCCGTATGTCACAGCCATTTTTCTCCGAAACTGTAAGAGCTAGGCTAATGAAACTTAGCGAGTAGATGTATTCTGTGAACCGCATTAAGATTTTTACACAAAAATAGAAAAAAAACTATAAATTTTGGGGGTCCCCATATTTGAAACTGAAACTCAAAAAAAATTTCTTCATTGAACCCATACGTATCAATAGTAGTCATCGTATAAATAGGTCTTCGAAAATGATGTTGAGGTTTCTAATATAGTTTTTTTCTAAACTGAATAGTTTGCGCGAGAAACACTTCCAAAGTGGAAAAAAGTTGGTCCCCCCCCCCTCTAACTTCTAAATAAGAGAATGATAAAACTAAAAAAAATATATGTTGTACTATGCAAACTTCCAACGATATTTGGTTTGAACGAGATCTAGTCAGTAGTTTTTTTTAATACGTCATAAATCGTAAACCGCAATTTACATTTCGACGAACTACAAGAACCTTTATATTATGTTACTTGATGCTACGGAACCCTTCATGGGCGAGTCCGACTCGCACTTGGCTGCTTTTTTTGAATTGCATCCGTAATAGATCAGTTGCACTGAGAGCAATATCAAAGACGTATTCACATCAAAAAAGTAACAGAACACTATTATGTCATCGAAATTCTTCACAAATTACCTCAATTAATCTGTCATTCCAGCAAAAAGCCCACAAAATACAGCCGTTAAATTAATTAAATAGTTGCCCTAAAAACGCATTGCTGGTAACGAGTGAAGTGTGACCGAATGAGTCAAATACTTTACATTCTATGGTGAGAAGAAACGCACCTAAATTTAAAAAAAAAACTTCGTAGGTTCAGCCGTTGAGTATCTTCTAGAACCAGTAATATTTGGCGCCTTTTAAAAAAGGAATCGGTAGGTCCAGCCATGGAATATCTTAAAAAAGCAAATAACGTTTGGCACTAATCATATTTACCTTTTGTATGAGGAATCGAGATATTAGCCAAACTGATATCAGCGTCTTAATGTAAACCTCCAAACCTCAAAAATATAAACAAAAAAACCCTTTTTTCCGATTAGCCCGACTAAGCTGTGCGGACGGTATAGGCTGGCAAGCGTATTCTATTTTAAATCCTGCCGCAGACACTACAGCATCCCATAAGTTGGGGAATAAAAATAAAAATACATTGAGGACATTTCACATAACACTATCTAGCCCCAAATCAAGCAGAGCTTGTATTATGTGAACCAAATAGCTTTTTATAACCATACTCATTGTTTTTATTGTAATTACATTTTTAGAAGATATAACACCCAGACAGAGAACAAACTTGCTGTGTTCACCACACAAATATTTGTTCTCGGTGGGCATCGAACTCACGGCCTACGGCGCAGAAGGCTACTTACAAGCTACTAAGCGAGCTACTACCAACTTAGCTAAGCTGTACAAACAATGTTTACTTATGTTTAATGACGTGTAACCTTATTAACTT
The DNA here is from genome assembly GCA_939531255.2 of Thera britannica. Classification (NCBI taxonomy): domain Eukaryota; kingdom Metazoa; phylum Arthropoda; class Insecta; order Lepidoptera; family Geometridae; genus Thera; species Thera britannica. The sequence goes on along the minus strand of OW618042.2, from coordinate 4,495,644 downwards.
GTTATCAATAAATAAAACTGAAACTGAAACTGAAACTGAAACTGGCCAGTCAAAATGGACATCATCATCATCAGTCTGAGAATGCCCCACTGCTGGATATAGGCCTCCCCTACACATTTCCAGGAAGAACGATTCTGAGCGTTGTCCATCCACCAAGTTCCCGCGATCTTAACAATGTCATCGGTCCATCTGGTGGGTGGGCGCCCTATTTTTCGTCTTCCGGTTCATGGTTGCCATTCGAGAACCTTTATTCCCCAACGGCTGTCGGTTCTTCGAGCTTTTGACCTGTCCATTGCCACACAAAAATCTAAATCAAAAGCAAATTTGTCAAAATGGTACTAAACTAGAAATATAAGTGCAACATTATTGTTTACAAAATATTTTCACAACAGGGCGAGCAAAGTTATGGTGTAGTGGGGCATAATTATCTAATTCGCAACGTTCAGGTAAGTAAAAATTTATTATATACGATTAGAATACATCTATTACTTATGAAAAGAAAAACCACTTACAGAAAAAACTAAGCTAGATTTTGTATAGAAGCGTTTCTTTCAACGTAAAGTGTTTAAAAAATCATCATCATCATCATCCGCAGCCCGACTTAACCCACTGCTGGGCATAGGCCTCTCTTTGCTCCTGCCACTTACCACGATCTTGGGCTACCCTCATCCAACTGCGGCCCACGACGCTGGTAATGTCGTCAACCCATCGAGCTAATGGACGTCCAACGCGTCTCTTCCCAGTCCTGGGCCACCACTCCATATATCTTTTGCACCACCTGTCGTCACCACGCCTTGCCAGGTGTCCTGCCCAACTCCATTTGAGTTCCATAATTCGTATGTATGTTTAAAAAATAAACTAATAAAATCCAAAGTAAGGTCATATTATAGTATAATACAAATATGTTTTCTTTCCTTGTTACAATTGATTGGGATAATTATTACTAAATGTGACAAAACTAAACGAGGTTTCTCAATAACTCAATCTTCAAGTTCTCTTAAATACTAAACCTCAAAAAACCAGCTTCCGAAATTCCATTCATTCTCACGCGTTCCTAAATAAATCGATACGTTGCGATCATTCCGTGCTCACAAGACAACCAGAAAACCTAGACCTTTCCACTCTCTAACCTTTATAAAGCACCATTCCCAATAAACAGATCTACGTTACCTGGGCGTGTATTCAAGAAATCCAGAAAACGGAGAGCTATCTCGTTGATATATTTTGTGGGAAACTCTTTAGAAAATTAGGGTCTTCACACGCTGGTTATTAGAATCAGAAAAAGGACGGCCAATGAAGGAATAAAGTAGTTACCCAAACCGTTACAGCTGCGTAGGAATCTTTGGAATTTGTAATGCGGCTTTTAATGAACATTACAGACAAATTGGAAACACCTCGGTAACACAAAAAACAAACAATATATTTCCACGTATTTTAGCTTTATTTTGTAGTGAATTTTTCCCGTGCTTTGATAACACCATGAAAACAAAATCAGTTGAAATTAGAAGACCAACTCAATATTAGTTAGACCGTCGGCTTATTTCATATTTTTTTCCATAAAAATAGCAAATAATATGAGCTTATAATAAACACATAAGCTTTGCCATAATTTGGTCATACCACAAGAAATAATTTTCTCATTTTGCGGTTTTACCATTGAACTAAAATTACCTACAAGGCTTCGACAGTACTAGATCAAAGCTAAAATCCATTTGTATAAAATTGGCTGGCTGCATTTACCTTAATCATAAATTATATTCCCAATCCAATATCTTAAAGTAATCGGGTAATATCAAAAATAGGCGCATTACGCGGATAAAGGCACGTGCACACTGAATTGTTTTATCCCGTACAAAGGAATTCGACGCACATTGCACTCCAATAAAACATATGAGATTGCCTGCTTGGATAGTGCTGGGACTATCGATATTATTTGTAAAATAAACTATTATTTTAATGCAATCGGTACTATGTACCTAATCGGGTGGCTTTATTATACGTTTATTTTACTCGTACCTAGTAGAATGGCTTTTTGTGAAAGAGTCTACCCGTAGAAGTTCTTGTGTGTAATAAAATAGTATAAACTTTCTTTGTTTAGTTTGGGACTAAGCATTGTGTGAAATGTCATGACATATTTATATTGTTTCCGTTATCGTGTCACACTGGTTCTTTTGAACCAAGTGTGGTGAAAGGGTTTTAAGTGCGCCTCAAAGAGGCTTCTTTTTTGACACAATTAGTCATGTTTTTGGAACTTTTTTGGTTTGAGTGTACTGACATAGTGCACATATCTACATTTTTGGACAGAAAAACTCATTGGTACACGACTGGATTTGAACCCACGACCTCAGGATTGGAAAACGGGGCCGATACCACTAGGCCAGCAGTGCAGATACGTTTATTTATGTATCGATACAAAATTTGCATGGTAGAGCGCCATCTGAACTTAACAGTAGGTCATATAGGCCAATCCAATAGGTAATTTTTAATAAAAAAATGACCTATTGTACAATTATAAATTAACTATTGTACACCACTATTTTGTAACTACCAAAAAAAAATAGGGTAATGTAGTAGGGGTAGAACATTCTGAATATGCAATCAGAATTTTTAGTTTCGATAAAATGACAAAGTTATTAAATGTTAAAATTTTCAAATCCTGCAAAAAACTATGGACATATTAGTTACGTAGTACCTACATGAGAGAAAAAAAATTACGCTGTTCGGTTCCGCTTGGTATTTAGCGTTTATGAATGAAATTGTTTTTGCTTGTTGAATCATTTCTCAATATTTGACTAAAAATTGTGGTTATTTAAAAATATTTTTTTATGACTTGAATTCTTTTTTGCGTGGATGTGTTCAGTATCAGCAGCCAATATTGTCATTTTTTTTCTGGTGATTACAAAATAGTGGTGTATAATTTTTTGATTATAATAAATTTATTCTTATATTATTCTTGAATCATTATAATATATTCACGTCCCTAGCGCGTCCAATCGCATCGCATAGCACAGCGTGCGCGGGAATCTCGCGTTACGCAGACTATCCCACTTTCCATTTCCTCACTGCATTACAACAATACCTTTTTATACGAAACCCATAGCTTTTTACTATACTTTTTATACAATCTGATTCGATTGAAAACAATGTGGGCCTCTACATGGGAATTTCATCATTTTGAAGTGTAACTTTTATAAAATACGTGGAATGCAATGTGTATTACGTCACAATTAAATGGAATTCGATAAATATTACATACTAATAAATATAAATATTATAATAAAAATAAATATGGTATAATGTTAAAAACAATAAATGCGAAGTAAAATCTAACTGACATGTTTCGTTGAATTTTTTAAAGTCAGAAGCAAATCAATTTTTGCAGGCCGACGATTTTTTGTCGATTTTTTGTACTTAATTGACGCGAGGTTCAAACTTAGCTTGGTCGGGCTATACATGTTATGCTTCTCAAATTCCATATTCAAATCAAATATTTCTTCATTTTTAATAACCAGCATTGTTTTCAAGATTCACCATATAGAGTTTGTATGCCTTTTAAGAGATGAATAAAAAAGAAATAAAGTTCACTTCTTATATCAAGGACATGATAATGCCATTTGGAAGTCTCTTCCTTACAGCAATTTGATAAGGCGAAATTACTACTCGTAAGAACTACCTTTAAACCAGGAACCTATCCATATAAGCTGGGAATAGAATAAACTGATAATACACACAGACTTCAAATTGATGAACCTGTATAAAAATAATTTTTGTCACTGGTTCTTTTAAACGAGTGTGGTGAAAGGATTTCAAGTGCACCTCAGAGAGGCTCTTTTCGTGTACTTGACACATGTCATTGAACTATTTACACTCTACGATCTTTTAGTTGAGAAGGAAGAGAAACATACAGTCAACAGCGGCAGAAGCAAGCGAAAGACGTCATCATGAAGACAAAACGTAATACTTTTCACCATTTTATTCAATAGCTTGTTTTTTTGTGTTTATCCCAATACTGATGGCGTTAAAGGAACATTGTTATCCCCAAATCCCTATATTTTACTCCCCTGACTTTAGATCCTCCTCCTCAGTGCCCTCTAAGTGAATATTAGGATGGTTTTCTACAAGAGGTCATGGTTATTGACCTCTCCATACACGGCATTATTCTAACCCTGTTATTTTACGATAAGCTATAATATTTTTATTCTTCTCTATTCAATGGTTATTTGTAACCAGCGTTTTAAAAGAATTGGATATAGCTGAACAACAAAATAACAATATTAGAAACTGCCTTTAGAGGCTGTCTTTTGAGATTTATTTTCTAAATGTACCTAAGGGAAAAAAATGATGAAAGGTACTACTAAAAATACTAAAAATCCCTCAAAATGTCATAATCTTTTTGCTTAAACAACTTGCTGTAGGCCCTAAGCTCTGTCTGGTTATGTCTCTGGCTCTGGTTTTAAGTCTGTGTGAGTGTTGACTAAATAAATCCTAACGTCGAAACGTCACACACACAGCATAAAACACTGGTGAGCACTCACACAGACTCAAAACCAAAGCTAGAGACAGAGCCAGACAGAGCTTGTGGTAGGCCTACTGATGTTATGTGGTGCGCATAGCCTATAATAACTCATTGCGTTAGGTCTTGGGTTGTCAGTCTTATGATCAGAAGAGTCTGTTCAGAAAGAGACCCGTCGTGGGATTTGAGGGCGCAGCTGTGTGCTTAATCACCTTTTTTATTTAGTGGGCAATACAATAGCGCGTCTGTTGCGTTTTGATCCTATCACAACTAGTGTACTATTCCTTTATTTAATTTTAATGATGCAAAATGCTGACAGAAAGAAAGGGATGAGCTGCCTTATAAAAATCGAAACGTTAGTTCACAATTTGGCCACGACGGCTCTCTTTCTGAACAGGCTATAGCAGACTTTTTATTTTTCAGACAGTTAAATTGTTTTTGACTTTGACTTTGCTATCAACTAGAAAAGCCTCAGCCTAGCCTCAGACCGGGTCTAGAACGCAGGCGGCCTCGTTACGGTCTAATGAGTGAACGCGCCACTTCATTAGTTGTGCAAAAACAACGCAGACTCCTGCGCACCTATGCATCTTGTATGAGACACCCGGCGAGCGGGGTTATTCCGCACTGCGCGGGAAACATGAAAAAATATAAAATTTACAAAGTGAAGTTTAGAAAACTAAAGAAACCGACTTCATGTCTGCTGAACTGATTTTGATATAAAATACTTATCTTAAATTTCATCTAGATCCGTTCAGCCATTCTGGCGTAATTGGGTAACAAAAACCCATCTATCCATCCATCCATCCAAACTTACACATTTCTAATATTAATCTTCTATACACTATGATTCTTTTGATAAAGACGAAAGGTATCAATATTTGTATGTTTGTGAACTCAAAAACTACTCTGCCGCTTTCAAAAATTATTTCACCATTGGAACGCTACATTCAGCCTGAGTAACATTTATGTGCTTAAAAAATAAATGTCCGCCCGTGCGAAGTCAGGATAGGCCGCTAGTATAATATATAGTGGGAATTAGTGGGATAACCTAAAACTAAAAATATTTTTTGACGTGACAACGTCTGATAATTCGATGGAGCCAGCTGCACGCACGAAAAAACATGAATCATGCGGCGTTACCTCGCTCTGAGGCATTCCATTTAAGGCTTGAAGTGCAATCGAGAGCGCGGAACGAGCGATAAAGAGGCACAATCGGCCTCCACGTTCGGCAGCGTTCGACATCTGTCTCTCTTGCAACCATTCCATTAGTATTTTCTTATGACGTTGTCACGTTCAACTATCGTCAGTAAACCGACTTTACAGACAACCGATTTTTTCTCCATCTCTAATGGCCCGAACACACCTAGTTCGCTGGCGGTAGCGATCAGTGAAACGCTGTCAAATATCGCTGTCAGATTTGAGATTTGACAGCGAATATTTGACAGCGTTTCACTGATCGCTACCGCCAGCGAACTAGGTGTGCGCAGGCCTTAAAGGCGTCTGTTGCGCCCACATACCTAGTTCGCTGGCGGTAGCGAACAGTGAAACGCTGTCAAATATCGCTGCCAAATCTCAAATCTGACAGCGATATTTGACAGCGTTTCACTGATCGCTACCGCCAGCGAACTAGGTGTGCGCATGCGCAGGCCTTAATGCATCAGAATAACCCAGCTCCCGGTGTTACCGAGTTCGTTTGCCAACGATGTATTGCGTATTGTGGCCCAACAAATTGATTGGGTCCGTCAGAGGATGCCGCCTCCCGCCTGTCACTTCGTCACTCCATACGCGTAAAATACCACCAACTCAGCACACACCAACCCTGGAACATCAAACCAAAACCATCCTTATCTCCTCAGAAAAAGAGTTTCAAATCCAGCACAGGACTCCTGAAGAACTTTGTTGTAAAACCAGCGTAAATTGCTGGTACCGAAGTTGGGAATCACCTAGTTCTGGACCACAACGGTACTCCGTAAGGTCGATTTTTGTTTGATCGGTTTTGGGGTGGTACTGTTTTTCAGATGTCAATAAAATCAAGAACAAGTGTAGGCCGTAACGGATTTCAAGGTGGCAAAAAACTTGTGGTTTTATTGAATGGCGTGAAATATATTCATTGTAAGAAAGAAAGAAAGTAAGAAAGAAAAAATATTTATTGCGAAGCAAAACTTGCACTAACAATTTAAATTTAACTACATAAGACTAAACTAAGAAATGTCTGGGAAAAAAAGCACGTGACTCATGACAGACATTTCAAAAAAGCGGCCAAGTGTGAGTCGGACTCGCCCATGAAGGGTTCCGTAGCAGTAAGCAATATATAATATAGAAGTTCTAGTACGTAGAGAGTATTATATTCCTTGTTCTAGTAGTTCTTCGAAAGGTACATTGCGGTTTACGATTAATGACGTATTAAAAAATCCCTCTAAATGACAAATGATAGTACCAATAAATAAATGTCACTGTTGATTGAAAGCTTGATTTGCCCTTATTCAAATAAAATTTGTTAGTATCGTCAAAAACATTATTATAAAATTTTGTAAAGACTAAAACGTTGTCACATTTGACAGAATTTCAGCTGATCGCCATCGCCATCGCCTAGATGTGCGCAGGCCTTAACTGTATTACATGAATATACAGCGCAGAGCAAAAAGAGAATGAATAACAATGGAGGATGCTTTCAATAAATACCAAAACAAAGAGATGGGGACAAAAATGATCAGTATTATTGTAGGCAAGGATATTTATGCGCAGGACGGGAACGAACCTGCGACCTTTGGCTACCGTGCCTGCTATGGTGGTCTTAAGGCGAATGAAATTGAACTATATTTTCAGATTCGATCAGCGCGGTCATTATTTGTATTGGTGACGGCTAGTGGCTTGAAGATATAAGTTTTCGTGCTTCAAGAGGCTAACTCCTGGCTTGACAGCCTCCAGCATTTGGGGGGTACGTTGATGATGATGAGATCATCAACGTGCCTCCCAAAAGCTGCTGGTTGAGCCTGCAGAAGTCCACTGCTGGACATAGGCCTTCCCTAGACATTTCTAGGAAGAACGGTTCTGAGCCTTAACCTTCCACCGACTTCTTGCGATCTTAACAATGTCGTCGGTCCATCGAATGGATGGGTGTCATACGATTCGGGTTCGGGTTTGCGGTCGTCATTCAAGAATCTTTATTCCCCAACGGTTGAATGAAAGATCCAGAGGGGAATGCGGGAGGAAGGCATGTTGTGCCGACCCCGCATAAAGTGGGATAAGGGCAGGAAGAAGAGGAGAAGAAGAAGGTTGTCGATGGTGATGAAACCTTTAGTCAAAGTCATAGATTAGTGCGATGGGACGCCTTAGCGGTAAAATGGGTGTAAAAGTTTCTTGCCTGTTTTGATTTGTTCTGGCTTGGTCTTTGGAACTGGCATCTACATTCACTTAAGTGGGTGATCCATTGACGAGCTAAAAACGGCGAGCCTGCGAGCCAAAGGTATAAACCGCCAATGGAGAACTTATAAAACCGCGGTTATGTAGGTGCTCTTTTGGCGGCTTATACCTTTGGCTCGCAGGCTCGTCGGTTTTAGTTCGCCAATGGATCACCCACTTAAGTGAATCTAGATGCCAGTTCCAAAGACCAAGCCAGAACAAGTCAAAACAGGCAAGAAACTTAGGCTTTTGTCCTCATTTCTTGTTATACTTTTTACAAAATAATAATATGTAGAAACTCAAGAAGCAATCCTCTAAAAGGCTGTATTGGAACCTTAAGTGCGCAATGCCACTGGAAGTGCACCAATACGACGTCACAGCATTATTTTTGCAGAGACTATAACTTTGCACTGGCATTCAGCAGCAGAGGTCATGGGGCTGAGCGAATTGTAATATTCTGCACGAAATTAAATGATACGATATATTTTGCTTAAAAAACGGTTATAACCGTGAACCTATCTCCCTATTACCCAAAGGTTAGCTGGTAGATAATGCAATCTAGCATTAAGTTCGCCTGTGTACAGAAATTTTTAATTTTGTGCAATAAATAATTTTCTATCTATCTATCTAACTCAATTAAGGGGCCCGTGGAGGGCGAGTATTCATACAAACATAATACCAAAATGATTACTAATTTAAACAGATTTTCACTATATTATTGTAATAAATGTATTTGTATAGTATTTATCTAGGTTCCTGAACAGTTTTTATTTTAAATTACTTACCTCAAATGAAATTAAAGCCAATCACATTTTGCAATGAAAAAAATGTGTAAAATGCGATTTGTGTATTTTCATTTGAGGTAAGTAATTTAAAATCAAAATTATTCAGGAACCTTGATAAATACTATACGAATACAGTTATTACAATAATATAGTGAAAGTCTGCCAAAACTAGTAATAATTTTGGTATTACGTTTGTATGAAAATTCACCCTCCGCCGGCCCCTTAACTATACTTGTGCATTTATGTCATCATTATCAACCTGAAGTAGTCCACTGCTGGACATAGGCCTCCCCTACACATTTCCAGGAAGAACGATTCCAAGCCCTTTCCATCCATCGACTTCCCGCGATCTTAACAATGTCGTCGGTCCATCTGGTGGGTGGTGGGTGGTGGGGCATTTATGTATTATAGTTATTAACTATACTTGTACATAAAATTGAGTTCACACACTTCACTACTAAACTCTGGCACAGTGCATTATGCTGTGTGTGTGACGTTTTGACGTAGGAATTATTTAGTCAACACTCACACAGACTCAAAAGAAGAACCAGAGACAAAGACAGACAGAGCTCACGGTAGGCCTACTGTATAACTACAAACTACTAACAAAATACTAAGTAAACTTATAAAGATACTAATAAACATTTGCGTTAATCACGAGTCCCATTAATTGGCTCATAATAATAGGTTTATGGTTTTTAACCAGGAATTAATAATTATTCAAACGATATTATCGTATCTACCGCAGATCTATTGTTCGCTGAGTATTTTCTTGCAATAACCTAATGAGTATGCAAAAGTTTTGATTAGATAAATACTGGAAAGGGCATGCTGTTATTATAAATTTTATTTGTTTTAGACAATCCACACAACAATATTTGGCCCAAAACTAAGCAGAGCTTGTACTATGGGGACCAGATGGCTGACATAATACTTGAATATTTTTTTTGTAAATATATACTTAGAATACAATATAACATCCAGACAGAGAACAAACATCTATGTTTTACCACACAAATATTTGTTCTCGGTGGAGATCAAACCCACGGCCTACGGCGCAGAAGGCAGAGCTACTAATGCCAAAGGCCTACCATGAACTCTGTCTGGCTCTGTCTATGGTTCTGGTTTTGAGCCTGTGTGAGTGTTGACTAAATAAATCCTACGTCAAAACGTCACACACTCAGTATAGTGCACTGGTGAGCACTCACACAGACTCAATACCAGAGCCAGACAAAGCTTGTGGTAGGCCAACAGCAATCGCTTCCATTTATTGACGTTTTAATTTGAACCTTCCAGGTCTTGAGTTACCAAGTCCTCAGTTGACACCACGCGTGTTCGCCATTGATTTATTATTAAGAAGCCTTCGGAATTGCTAATTTATTATTGTTTGTTTGTCATCGATGCAAATGAAGCTTAATGGGTAAAGAATGATTCTATTTCTATTAAATATGGCATATCTTGTTGTGAAATCTAGCTTTATTTTATTCATTGTTTTATTTGTTATCTTTATATGGTACTGATTTATCTATAGTGACTACAGTTTATTAGTAACGGGTTTATTTAATAAAATGGTATTTAAAATTAGCAGCCATTTGCATCCAATCATCATGATAAACGTGAAGAGGTACTGTACTGTTGTAATTGCCTTGCCCTGCTGTAACCTTCCTATTTGAACGATTTTGAGCCTCTTCCTTCTTTGGATGTTTCTCAACAGGATTGTGTTATTAGCTTAATGGAACGGGGCAAGCGAAGCATGACGGATTCGATGACGTTTCGACGTAGGATTTATTTAGACAGCACTCACGCAGACTCAAAACCAGAACCAGAGACAAAGCCAGACGCTCTGTCTTTTGGTAGGTCTACTGTTTTACACGAAAAATGTAAATCCATAATTGGCTGTAAGTTATATTAAAATATACATTATTTAAGATACATTATTTAAACCAGCTTAAACAGCTGTGGATTTTTTTAATAAATAAAATAAAATTTCATTACCAATGCGAGTGAACACAGATCGCCAATTTATATGAATAGGCCCCAGGGCGTGTGTGCGATACGCGAGCGAGTGCAACCAAGTACGTAATCTAATCTATCGGTACCACTGATAATAAATACGCAACAAGTTATGCGAACCCGTAAGCTTTCTGATTAGAATAGGAATTTGTTTAGTTGTAGTAGGACTATAGCATGGGGTTCTTCAAAAAGGGCGTTTTAAAAGTTTTAAAGGGTCGGCAACGCGCTTGTGATGCCTCTGGTATTGCAGGCGTCCATAGGCTACGGTAACCGCTTCCCATCAGGTGGGCCGTATGCTTGTTTGTCAACTTAGTTGTATAAAAAAAAAAAAATAGTAGTAAAGTTCTTTCTGTAGGCCACAAGCTCTGTCTGTCTCTGTCTCTGGTCTTGAGTCTGTGTGAGTGTTGACTAAATAAATCCTACGACGAAATGTCACACACTCAGTATAATAGACTGGTGAGCACTTACACAGATTCAAAACCAAAGCCAGAGAGCTCGTGGTAGGTATTGAAGGGTTCGTCCGGGGAAGTAATACCACCATGTCTATTCCTGCCGTGACGCAGCATTGCTGTGTTTCGGTTTGAAAGTGTGGGTGCCGGTGAAATTTATTCGAGAACCTTTATTCCCCAATGGTTGTTGGTTCTTCAAGCTATATGAACTGCCCATTACCACTTCGACTTACTAATTCTACGAGCTATGTCGAGCTATGTTTATTTTATATTGGTTGTCACATAACTTCGTAAGTTTAAGAGCCAATTTGCAAAAAAATATTAAATATAAATCAGTACCACACGGAACTGTCTAGAAATAAAAGCTTTGAGATAATGCTTTGTTATAGGCGATGGTTACCACCCAACATCAGGTGGGCCACATACTTCCTCTATTAACTAGTCTATAATAAAGTTTGTATATTTATCAAAGTTGAATCTGACCGACCGAGAAAATTTTCCAATGTCGGATATTACATTCTCAGAAATCTTATATTACTAGTAATTTTGCAAATAAAGTATTACCAGATAATGAATAATTGACTGCATAATAAAGTGAATAACTAGGTAAGTAGTTAAATTACTGGTTCAAAATACAATTATAAGCCAGCTTTTCCTTGTTATTTTATGGCAGGGAAAACAATATTTTTCTAAAGGCCTGCGCACATCTAGATATCAGTAGGCCTACCATGAGCTCTGGATATCACGATCACTGGATAAAATATTTCCAACGCGTCAATAATGGAAATGGATTTTTTTTCTGACATTGTTCTGACACAACCTGTAGGCTTACCACAAGCTCTGTCTGGTTCTGTCTCTGGCTCTGGTTTTGAGTCTGTGTGAGTGCTTTTTCTTCTTCTTATCGTGTCACTGATTCTTTCCAACCAAGTCTCTGTGAGTGCTCACCAGTGTATTATATTATATATACTGTGTGTCTGACGTTTCGACGTAGGATTTATTTAGTCAATACTCACACAGACTCAAAACCAGAACCAGAGACAGAGCCAGACAGAGCTTGTGGTAGGCCTACAGGTTGTGTCAGACCGACGTCAGAAAAAAAAAATCGATTTCCATTATTGACGTAGTTGGAAATATTATATCCATTTATCGTGAAACCGGATTATTCTTACAACTTGTAGTTTATAAGCAAGTGTACTTACACGCCTTTGCCCTTAAAAGGCATCCGTGGATATCGATCTAGCTTGAAATCTAGATAAAATTACAATGCCTTGCTCGATGCATTTATCATTTTTGACTTTCAAATTCGCAGAATTCCTACTGATACACATAACTTAGGGCTTCTAAATTAAGACATAAAAGCAGTAGGCTTTGTCTCTGAAACGTGACCTAGCAGGACCTATAACTATGGGGTACAATCACGAACATAATTCTTTAAAATAGCCTGTCTTTGAGTTTCAAATTTTTTATAACATTTTTTTATAACCTGTTTTTATTACCACAAGCTCTGTCTGGCTCTGTCTCTGGCTCTGGTTTTGAGTCTGTGTGAGTGTTAACTAAATAAATCCTACGTTGAAACGTCAGACACACAGTATAATACACTGGTGAGCACTCACACAGACTCATAACCAGAACCAGAGATAGAGCCAGACAGAGCTCATGGTAGGCCTACTGTAGTTAGAAACGCATTCAAGAATTAGTTTTATTTTTTTATCCCCAAAATGGCCATGAGAAATATATTAAATAAAAAAATTGATAAAAATTTGTATTTCATCCTTTGTACAAAAAATATTTGTAATTTTTTAACGATTCTGCCCAATATTTGCAGCGCATAGCTTCCGCACAGTAGCTAGGCATTATGCTGAGTCAAGACCCTTTTTCTGCTGTAGCACGCAGAAACACGACGCACTTCTCCAGTATCGATGTATTTATTTGTATATTTCTTCTTTTAGTGTCCTTGGTCTTTACTGGTTTGTGTGTGCTTCTGTAAAAAATAAGTTTATATATCGATGTCATCAGCAGATTTTAAATGTAAGATGTATTCGCTATTGATGGTGATGCCCATTTCAGTCCAACTCAGTGTCTCCAGCGCGCCTGTGAACAATTGAGGGATATAACTGGAATAAGTTGTCTCTCTTCCATCAGTTCCTCACTGAGGGTCGTAACGTTGTGCAAGAACTTTTCATACGGTTTCCCTTCAGTTGGTTCTAACTTCGGCTTGGTGTAGTGCGACCTACCACAATCTCTGTCTGGCTCTGTCTCTGGCTCTGGTTTTGAGTCTGTGTGAGTGCTCATCAGTGCATTATACTCTGATGTGTAACGTTTCGACGTAGAATTAATTTAGTCAACACTCACACAGACTCAATGCGAGACAGAGTCAGACAGAGCTTATGGTAGGCCTACTGGTCTGACCATATCTTTGGGCTTCGTCCTCTTAGTCTTTTGCTCTTTATTTTTTACGTTACGATGCACTTTTCGAGATTATTCCTAAAATGTTTCAAAAACATATTTTAAAGATTTTATTAAAGTGGACTGTATTGTGTGCCCGGTATTTGAATGGTTACAAACGACAATGTCCCCGACTGTAGCAAGCTTGGTGCTCGGATATGAAGGCAGCCATTCCAAGCTGTAGCCGAACGATTTTATGTCACAATGACGATGTTATCGAATGTGCAAATGCAGCTCAAACTGGGTGTCCAGGGGGACGCAACATTTTTTTTACGTTTTACAAGGTTAAAATGAAATTCTTAAGCGTACGAACAACTTTCATGAGAAACGTACAGAATATTCTGTCAAAATTAGATATTAATTAACAGAAAATGAATTTATTGTGTTTTTTGTAAAATTAGTTATCTTGAATATCATGCTACCTGAACATGTTTCTGAGAAATCTAGAAGCCGCTTAATCATCCACTTATTATGCTTACGGAATTGCTAGAAAAAGTAAGTATACTGTGCGGAATAAGCTGTGTTTTTTTTTTCTTATAAACAAAACACTGTACCAGAGTAGGTATCCAAAGCTTTGGATGATTGTCCCCTTAGCAAAATGAATAATATAAAAATGTTGACCACCAAAGAATCCACGACAGCACACTATTAAAATAATGAAACAGAATACATGTTCTACTTGCGCGAGAGTAAGATAGCGAGAATAATAGTGCTTCATCTTAAAATGTACTTAATTAAGACGTTCAGGAGGTACAGTGAGAAATAAAAGAGAAAAGTGCGATAACTCGAGTCACATATCGAGGGAACTGGATTATAAAATTTTATTACGCGGTAGCACAAGGTGTTGAGTTATTGGGAGTTACTGCACTAGAGAGTAATCCGGGATATAAACATAATCCCCAATTATCAGCAGTAATTGGGATTTATGAAGAATCTCCAAAATTGACAAGAAGATTCAAATAAAAAGTGTTTCGTCAATCATGAGGAACTGTATAGATATGCATTAGTAGTTATTTCTATAGGTAACATAAAAATCACATTTTTTTAAGTTCAAGATTTATACTTGTGACCTGAAGTTAAGCATTAAGGCCTTCGCACATCTAGGCGATAGCGATGGCGATCAGTTTCAGCATAGGGTTTTGCACGAACATCGACAATGGGATATTTGACAGCGATACAGTAATAACTATTAGGCGATTAATGAAACGCTGCCAAATACCGCTGCCATATTTGACAGCATTTCACTGATTGCCATCGCAGAATGCTTAGATGTACGCAAGGCTGATTTTAAAATGTTTATCAATTCTTTATTTTACTAACATATATTTTATTTGTAACAAGATTAGATCTTACAATGTATGTAAATCAAAAATAATATTTACCCAGAGCAGCCAACAGCCAATAAATGCAGCATTACTATTTCAATTCAGTTATAACAATCGTCGTTGAGAAGCTTACAGAATGTCGTAAAATTTTATAGTACGGGACCACTTATCCTGTGACGTGTTCTGTCTTGGCACTTAGCTCTAATAGTCGCCGTTATTGTAAATACTGGATTGATTTTATACGCGATATAAGTGCCGCTGATTATCATTCGTATGTGACGGGATTTGCTATTAAGAATCCTCAATATGCTGTATTTTTTAAAGGAGCACAAATAAATCTTAGGAAGATAAAACAAAATCAAAAAAATATATGATAATATTTAAATATATCTTAGGAAGATGTCAAAAGTACAGGAAAGAGAAAATAATCTTTATACCATACCCCCTCTAAAAAGCTTATTTTATTCACTGCAAACAGTGAATAAAAAGCCCTTTTAATCACTGTTTTGGTGTTTGAATTTGGAACACACTAATAAGGTCAACGTCCATCTCAATACCTTAAAACCTTCTTGCGTCATAAATACTTTGGATATGAATTTTTGACAAGGCGTTTAGCGTTGGATTATATACTGTTTTAGTAGAAAAAATAAATTTATTTATCCTTCTTTTTTTACAAATCAAAACAAAATCAAAAATTTGTGTCATTTAAGAATAGTATAAACAAAGTTCATAGTTTTTAATCCTTTTTCGCTTAAATCTTTCTTTTTCTCGAAGTCTTGGTATAAAATATAGTATGCAACTCTTGAATAAAACGGATTTATATCGAGGGCCATGAATCACTGGCGTCGTTTAGGATTCTAACACTTGAATCACTCGCTACGCTCGTGATTCAATCATTATGAATCACTCCCTACGGTCGTGATTCATTCGTTAGAATCCTTCACTTGCTTGTGATTCATCTACGGTCCTCGATTTAAATCAGTCTTTTATTCACTAGTTACATAATATACTATTATATCAAATTGGCAAATTCATCATCAGCACTTGGTGTGCGGACTGGTTTCCGTGACTCTTGAAACGTGTTGTTTCATTTTTTTTAAGTTCTAAAACACGCCGGTTTCCTCATGATGTTTTCCTTCACCGTTTAAGAGTACTCATATTCTTATGCTTGAAGCGTCCTTGTAACATTTGCTGTTGTATTATTGGCTACGCCTCACTTAGTTGGAGAGGCACCACATTGGAAATTCACTGCTTTCATCATTATTATTTTGTTCTACAAAAGGATCATACAAAAAAACGGTAGGCACCAAGCCGTAGTTTGTTGCCTGTTTTTCTAAGCTTGGTCGCATGGAACTGGCACCTATAGACTCACTTATTCCAAAGTGATCCTTGGAATTCCAATGAATAAATACATATTTGAAAAAATAAATATAATTAGAAGTATATATTATTGAAAACGCAAGTAACAAGGCAATTTATATTAAAAACATGAAACAAATAGTTTTATTTTTATGTTGCTACCGATTCTAATGAGCAAACAATGTTCCAAGCGCTCAAGTAAAGTGTCGAAATTGCTAATTAACCTGAAGTGCTTACTGGGGTACTTAATCGGTTAAGTGTTCTTAGATAATTTTACGGTTCTAGAAGCTGTGTTCAATAAGTGCTCATTTATCGGTGTTTTGCTTTGTTTTATAATCTACTAGCGGACGCCTGCGGCTTTGCTAGCCCATAGGAACGCCTATTTCCATTTCCTGCTGGCCTACCATGAGCTTCATATGGTTATGGTTATGGCTGTCAAAATTGTGTCAACAGTGTCAACACATTCAAACCCAAGAAGAAAATGAATGTGTGGGTCAGCCAATCTATACACAATTTGACAGCCATAGCCATAACCATATGGAGCTCGCGGTAGCCCTGCTGGTTCTAAGCTACCACATGACCAATTTTCAGCCAATGCAGCATGTGGAATCTATCTATATTCAGCCTTACGTGCCAGTAGTTTTAATTTTTTTGTGGTAATTAATTTACTTGTTGTTGTGTTGTACTTGTGGTGGTTGGTGCATTATGGGCAAGACTTCCGATGAAGCAGGCTTGCCTAGTAACTATACCACCTTCTCGGTCTTATAGCTTATTCAAATAGCCCCTTCCCACCGGTGCGTGATATCGCACACCAGCCCGCACCAGCTCGCACGACACACCATGGGAACGGTCTCGTGCGCCGAGGTGCGCGGTAGCACAGGAGACTTTTCTGTGTGCGTTGCCGTGCGTCGTCGTGCGCGGTGCGTGATGATCTGCAGAACCACGCACCGTAGGAAGGCAGCATAGACACACACAACATGGTGCATGGTTGTCAAATATTTGAAAGCTGCGCAATCGTTTTTCTAATAACAAAATCAAAGAAACACGTGACTAGTCCTGAGCTCATGACCCTAGAATCAAAAGCCGGGTACTACCACTAAACCAGCAATGCTTTCGAACGCGTAACAACAATGCCACAAAGCACCCACTGATTAATAATCCCAGGTGTTTAATTAAGCTGAACTATGGGCGCAATTTGCAGCCACACAGTTTGATACGATATACCTCATGATAACTTATCGGCCAAGCAATTATACTGACAAAAGTTGAGGCTTGTCACTGATTGGATATTAAATTGATTGTAATATCAATTGTTTAGAATTTTGCAAAACCAAACAGCCGGTAAATGGAACAGGATTTGACGTTATCAGAAATTATTTGTCACTAAAGATTGTGTGACATGGTTTTAAGAAAATAAGCGCTCTTATGACCTTAGTGCTACTTGTACCATTGATGGTACAAGTGACACAATTTTGGAACTCAAGTACCTACCATTAAAGAAAAGTAAAGATGTTCCGCGTAATAAAAATTTCATTTGAATGTACACACAAACACATAAAGCCCTTTTCCTAACTTAACTTGAATTACTGAGTAAATTTAATTTTTTGCTCCCCAAAATAACCTCAATCTGCCCTTACCAATTAATTATTGGGCCCTATTACTAATAAATAATTGTCACTTGTAAAGTTCTCTCTTTTAATATTTCAGTTTGAACAATACTTTTACCATGCGTATAAGAGTATTTAAATGAACACAAAGGTCAGCCTATCTGTAAACAGAATCTCATAAGAAATCTCGCAACAAAATTCTCCAGAAACGCAACAGAAAATGAAGCATAGAATTTACAAGCCGCAGACATAAGCAAATAGAAAATTGTTGCAACAAAAACACAACCGCAACAAAGATCGCACAGATTGAAACGTTCCTTCATAAATCCACCACGTGCCTGCAAAGGCTTTGGCGCATAAAAACAACGCCCAAAGCTATAAATTATAACAACATAAACACCCCATATCGAAAAAGAACTCGCACAAAAAACTTTGTAATGAACAACAAAACAACACGATAAATTTCAACTTAAACAGGTGTTGTAATTGATGTTTTAAGCTAAATGGTTGACCTTAAACAGCGGGTTAATTTCTTTAAGCCTGTGCGGCCGCAATGTCATAATTTGTATGGGACAAGAGCAAATAAGTTTGCCCACAAACAGCTGTAGGCGAGACTGTTGTTTTATTGGTTTTGTGGTGGTTCATGAACGTCGAACCTTCGACATCCGCTCGAGGAAATAAAACTATAGTTTTTTTAGATTCTTAGATGATGAATAAAAAGTATTTATGATTAAAAAGTTTGATAGATTTGAAAAAAAAAATATTTCTATAGAAGAATAGAATGGCAAGACTAAAGGTCAATAGCATACAACTTATAGTGAGATTTCAAAACTTGTCTAAGATACGCCTAAAACTATGCACAGTGATGCCGATTTATTTCGAGAACAAATGATTCTGGGTCATCTAAATATATATAACTCAAAGGTGACTGACTGACTGACTGACATAGTGATCTATCAACGCACAGCCCAAACCACTGAACGGATCGGGCTAAAATTTGGCATGCAGGTAGATGTTATGACGTAGGCATCCGCTAAGAAAGGAAAATGGAAAATTATTTTCTAAAGAGGAGAAAAAGGGGAAAAATGGTTTAAAGAAAAATCAACGCACAGCCTAAACCGTTAGCCCTAGGAGCATGAAACTTAGAAGGTATGTTCCTCTAATAGAGCAGAGGTGCACTAAGAAAGAAAATAGGAAAATTCTTACCCTAAAAGAAGAAAAAACGGAAAAGGATTTTAAGAAAAATCACAAAAAATAACTTTACAAAATACGCAAAAAACACATTAAAAATTTTCAGCTACCGCAGCATCTGGCACCAGGTTCGATTACACACAAAGGTTCACAAACAAACAGATGATAACCACTACGACAAAATCACGGGAAACATCTATCATACTTAAACTAAACACTGTTGAAAAAAATCGGCTCCAACAAAACTCACCTTAAAATTCAAATACACTCTAAAGCACAAGCTCAAATCTATGGTAACTAGCAGTTGTTCATGTCAAATTAAAAAAATCTGATACGATTATACACCAACACGCATATGAAACCCCAAATTAGCCACTAATATAACATAAATCACAAAAAATAGCTTTACAAAATACGGAAAAAAAAAACATTTAAAAAATTTTCAGCTACCGCAGCATTTGTCACCAGGTTGTAAAACACACAAATGTTTACAAAAAAACCAATGATAACCACTAAGACAAAATTGCGGGAAACATCTATCATACTTAAACTAAACACTGCTGAAGTCATGTCAAATAAAAAAAAACAGATTCGATTATACACCAACGACGAATACGATTGTCCAAATTAGCCACTTCAACAAAATCACGAAAAAGAGCTTTACAAAATACGCAAAAAAAAACATAAAAAAAATTTCAACTACCGCAGCATCTGGCACCAGGTTCGATTACACACAGAGGTTCACAAAAAAACTGATGATAACAACTAAGACAAAATCGCGGGAAACATCTATAATACTTAAACTAAACACTGCTGAAAAAAATCGGCTACAACAGCACTCACCTTCAAATTCAAATACACTCTAAATTACAAGCTCAAAACAATGGTAACTAGCAGTTGGTCATATCAAACTAAAAAAAACGAACTCAAATATCCACGCGGACGAAGTCGCGGGTATCAGCTAGTAATTTATAATACCATTTGAAAACAATGAATGCTGGTGCAATGAACCAACAAAGACTCTGACACCTCATTGCACTTCAACCTCCGAAATATGAAGGTTGCAAAAGCAACCCAACTTTATAACTGTAGAATTCAAGAACTAGGGTATTCATTACTGTTCGATCGTAATAATATGTCATATGATTATTCCTATATAGCCTTGCGCACATCTAAATGTTCTGCGATGGCGATCGGTGAAACGATGTCAATGACAGGGATATTTTGTCAAATACCGCGTTCACTGATCGCATCGCCTAATAGATGTGCGCAGGCCTTAAATCAATCTAAAATTGATAACCTAAATTATACTAACCAATCCTATAGATAATTTTACAACAAAACTGTTACTAAGTATACCAACTTAAGACTATTTTAAGTATGTCTCATAGAAAAATTAGCACATTTTGTAAAAATTATTACATTTTGTACTTAAACAAGGTTTGAAAAATGACTATCATTCATAACAACTAAAGCCAAAAATAACCAAAGTGTATACAACAATAGTTACAACCGATCTACAAGTAAATGTAAGCCCTATAAACTGTTGCCACGAACACCATAAAATGGTGTGGCCGACGTCTTAGTTAAGCTTCTACTTTATGTTTTGCTAAAAGTACGAAATTGTGTGTCGATGTATTTCAACGTGAACTTTCTACACAATATTCAGATTGATTATTGTAGAGGTGTCGTGTTTTGCACAAATATTCTTCAGGAAGTCTAGTGCAAATGAAATCAAATTAAAAATTGATTTATTCAGTTGTATCACAAGGGGTCTTATTAATAATCCTAGCGTAGCGTTGGACTAGTTGATCCGTGTTTTGTCCCTTGCATTGACATGCAATTGTCAACTCGAACAAATGTGACAAAACACGATTTAACTACTCCAGCGTTGCACCAGGATTATTAATAACACCCAAGGTGTCTATGGCATAAGTTTATTTTATAAGCATTTTTTGGTACGTCAAAATTTAAAAAAACACTAATATAGGCTCGCTCTCCATAATAGGCATGACGACTAAAAGTCTTTGTAAGGATTTAATTATAAGATGGTATTGAAACCACAAAATCAAAACTAAATTGAATTTAATTTAATCTGACATTGATACTTAATTACTTATTTTATATTTATCGGCATTCTGTAAATTATTTATTTTTGTTCTAAGCATGTTCTATGTTTTTGTATTGTATACCTAAATTGTCTTTAAATTTCTAGTATTTTTTTAATTGTACAAAGACAATTAATGTTTTTTGTAATTTAATGTTTATTGTTTTTAAATTTAGTTTTGCTTTATGTTAGCAATTTAACATTAAACTTTGCATGTCGGTCTCCGACGAAGTATGTGGTACTACATTATTATTAATAAGATTTTTTTCAAAATTGATCATACTTCAAGCGAATAAATACATTTCATTTCATTTCATTTAAATTACATGCTATTTATAAATACCATAAGCTGTTAAAAAATATGCAATAAACTGCCGCTAGGCCCTCAGTTCATATATTTGCTTTTCAGAAGGTAAATATAATTAGGCTTGCGTAAACCCGCGCAGCTCACACCTATTGCGTGTAGTAGATAATTGTCTACACAAGTCAGATAACCTTACAACAGTAGACTGGTACTGTTTTGTTCTGAGTAACAGTGAGTTATAATTCAGTTACTTTCTTCTTCCTGCCCTTATCCCACTTTATGTGGGGTCGGCACAACAAGTCTTCCTCCTCCATCTCCTCTTGTCAGCCGTCATCTCTGCGTTCACACCTCTCTTATCTATGCCATCTTTCACATTGTTCATCCATGCTTTCTTTGGTCAACTCTACTCATATCTATCCACATCAATACTCATCACTTTCCTAGTCACATGACTTTCATCTCTTTTCATGGCACATTTCAGCTACTAGCCGTTTGGAAATACAAGTTATCGAATTTATCTATCGAAAGTTGCGAGCAACTATCAAATTTTTTTCCAACTGGTTTTCGTTCCTAAGTAAACCTAGTATAACGTTAGAACAATATTATTATTTCACTAAACTGTGTGCAATTCGATTGCACAAGATTGATCGCCATTTTCAATAAATGAGGTAAACGGATTTTATATCTTTCATAAGGTCAAAATGTGCAAGCGACAACATCAACGGTTGTCTTCGCCTTAATATTGTTTAAACCAGCTGGCTCTACATAGGCTGTGTCTAAAACATTATTGTTTGGTAGTCGGGGTAGTAACCATCGGAGAAATGGGGACGCCAATTAATCGATTACTATCTGTGCATAAATTAATCGATAATTCGATCTACAATATATTTTTGTAGTAATTTAGTCTCTAGGGCATGTCTCTTAGGGTACGAATAATTTACAAAATTAAAACTCAGTAAAGTATCTATAAAATAATTGTAAAAGGGTTAGAAAATACAATCTAAGACAATCATAACCAATTAATAAAACCGACTAAGAATTGAATAACTAGAAATATTGCATTTTTCTGAAAAGTTATCAAAAACAATGTAGTTCAGATAGATACAAACAAAATTGCATTATATCTAAGAAAGATCCATTATTTCAATATCGATTGCAATTTCTCCTAACTGATTCTCAATCTGCCTCACAATAAAATCGATTTGAAAATCGATACAGAATCGAATACAAATCCTAGTTCGTTATGTTCTGTTAAAGATAACGAGATATAACTTTAACATTCAAATTAATCAGACAATCGTAACATTTATTCAAGGTTTTGATATTCTTTTCATAGTAAGAAGGATCTAGACCTTTTTGAGCGAGGCCAATCTGGCAATAAATAAATAAATAATAAATATTCGGGACAATCCACACAGCACTCTCTAGCCCCAAACTAAGCAGAGCTTGAACGAAGGGAACCATAGCTGATACAATACTTATATGGATTTTTTTGTAAATACATACTGAATGAACTGCTTCAGAGTGTAATGATGCTCAGAAAAAGATATTATGAGTATGTTAGTGAATGGTATTCCATACAGCTTAAGATTAAACCTAACAAGAAACACTGTCTTAAAAAATACCAGAGGATCATCTGAATCTTGTCATGCGAAGGGAAGAATGTCATGTAACGAGAAGTATGCTAAGTATGATTTGAATGTGAATGGGTATAGAAGTAGAGGTATGCCAAAGAAAATATATGGATTAAGTGAAGAATGACATGGGTAAAAAAGGAGTGACTGCTGGCATGACGGTTTATAGAGAAGAGTGGAGAACGAAAACCTGTTGTGCTGACCCCACATGAAGTGGAATAAGGATAAGAAAATGATGATGATGAATCGTCTAAAAATGTACTATTTCTACACAGATTTATCATGATCATCAGATTATGTAAGTTTGCTGGTGGACGTACGAGTAGATCTCTCCCAAGACGCGCCACTGAGTATTATTAAGTCCCATCAAAGGTCTTCTAACATCATGTACAGTTTCATCCTAATTGTAAATGATGGGCTCATACACATGCTTTGCAAAATGAAGAGCCATCTCAAACAATTGCCGTCTATAGACTGGATTATTATTTTCACGGTCACTCTTCGCAAGTGCCTGTTAACCTGAATTTACACAGGAATCAGGAAAAAATACAGTTTATGTATTTGGTCTATGTGCAGCAGCACCACACGGATTCGAAAGAACCAGTGACACAATAGAACAGACAGACAGTAGCAGTAGTATAAAGAGAGATAGGCAGTGATAGAATCAGAAATGAGGATATCCGTATAAGAACCAAGGTCACCGACATAACTCTTAGAACAAGTAAGTTGAAGTGGCAATGTATTTTTTCTCTCCTAAGCCAAAATTATCATACACTTGTCACCAGAGATTTGTGCACGGAGCGAATTCTTCTAAATTATTCAGACTTACTTTAACAGCGACCAGCTCTGTTCCCGCAAGTAACCTGTTTCTTTCTTGAAAGCAGGCCAATGCCTTTCAGTGTGGCCCGTAGGTATCAGCAAATTGGGATTATTACGTTAGGATGTAACGAGGTGTTCTGGCCCACTCTCTAATCAAGGCCGCCGCTGTTGTGGGCTCTAAAGGTTGTAATCATGGAATGTTGCGGGTTTTATTACGTGGCAAAGATAGTAAAGGTAATGTGTGGCTAAGAGATTGAAAATGTCCCGTGGAAGCGAAATTATACGCTTTCAAAATAAGTAAAGCTTTTTGTGAAGTCCTTATGAAATCTTGGTGGTGACTTGGTGGAGAAAGAAAGAAAGAAATAATATTTGTCTGGAAGGTTGTCGCTATCAGCGATAAGACTGCCTATTGTACTTCTAGTTTTTAAGTATTCTTAGTTTTTTTTTTTTTTTTTTTTTTTTTTATGTAACTAGCTGATGGAACAAGCATATGGGCCACCTGATGTAAAGTGGTAACCATCGCCTATAACAAAGCAATGCCTCGTAGGTCACGCACGTCAGGAACGCGCCCTACGATGCACTGCCCTGCGTCCATCAACTGTAGGCATACAGATATTCAGCCTCACGTGCCAGTAATTTCAGTAAGTCCATGTTTTACCTTTTAATTTTTGGTGTACAAAAAAGTAATATTCTATTTAATTCTATTTATTTGCGAAACAAAACTCACACTAACAAAATAAACGTTACTACTTATCACTATACAAATAATGAAAAATTAAACTAATACTTAAATAACCCGACACAAACCCGTCTGAAGCATCGGTTACACACCCGATGCTTCAGACGACGTTATGAAGGTTGAGGGAAGTCGCTGAATTGAGAGGAATCAAAATCCTTCGCCGTTTGAGAATACTTCTTCTTCTTCTTATCGTGACACTGGTTCTTCGAACCAGTATGATGAAAGGATTTCAAGTGCGCCTCAGAGAGACTCCTTTCATGCACTTGAGACATTTTAAGAAAAATGTGTTTTAAATAGGTACTTAATAGAAATATAAACACTTCCAAAAGCAAAATAACAAACAATTTACCATCAACAATAAAAACCATTTAACACATCAGAATCAACACCTCGCTATCATTCCACTCTCACTTCAGTTCTTGACACGCAATTAAATAATGCTCGGAGTGTACACTAAATTCAATATCTGCAAGCGGACTCTTTTAGATCTACGAGCATTATGGCTCTAGCCCTACTAAGGGAGGTTTACCAAGTCAGTAATGTTGAAATGAAATGAAAATTTATTTATTTGCAACACAAAAAAGACAGTGATAACATTAATATTAAAACTACCTAAACCATAACATTATATATACACACCTGCAAACTAAGCCTAAGAACAACAAAATAAAACAAAATCAAAAGGAGTCGTAGGTATAGATAGTGCAATCCACGAAGGCGCGCCCCACTATTCCTCCTAACCGTTTATAGTATATGTGTGCAAGCTTCCGTCAATGTTTGAGTGTTATCGGTATACACTAATTACCTATGAGTGCACACGCACACTACAATGAATAGACTACGGTTCGCGACTGCCGCTCGGAGCAAACTCCCCGCACCCCGCGAGGGGCGCGTCTTCGTGAATTGCACTATCTATAGATAAATATTGTTTGCAAAAAGTACGATATTGATACGAGCACTGTGTTGGTCTACGGGTATTTACCGCGGCTTCCGATCCTATGGTCGCGGGTTTGAATCCAGTCGTGTACCTATGAACTTTTCGGTTCGAAAAATGTATTATGTTATTTGCGTGGCGTAGAAAAGAACTGAACTGAAAATAACATTAAAATTATCACATAATATCTTCATAAATTGTAGCCTATTTGTTATTTTATTATTGTAAAGTTTCATAAAAATCCTTTTAGTAAGTAGTTTTTACGTGAAAGAGTAACAAACATCCATATTTACAAACGTTCGCGTTTATAATATTAGTAGGAGTAGGATTCGAGTTCCACGAGTAGCGGCCAGCAATCCAAGAGCTGTTACCCTGCATGTAACTGAACACGCTTTGTTTTCGCAGACAGTTCCCACCGCGTGCCTAATTGAGTGTCTGCCGAACGAAATATCGTGTTCGCACTCCATTTTTGCATCACTTTATATGCTGTTCCGCCGCAAAAGGACCAAGAGTACGAGCCTAGACGCAGACTACACAATTACTGGACTCAAATCGATGTACAGTATAACATTTATTATTTTAAATGTTACCAACATGCTTGAATAATACTATTTTATGAACAACGGGATATTTACCATGATTAAATTTTGTGAGTTTTGACTCCTGATGTTCATATTATGGTATGGTATGTTGGTTATGGTAAATATCCAATTGTTCATTAAAAAAAATGTTAAAAACCATGATGGTTTCAAAAGTTCTTGAATAATGCTAGCTTTCGCCGCTTGGCAGCTAGATATTAAGATTTTTATGAAACCACGAACTGCTTTTGTTATTTCATCTTAATCAGTTTAGTCGTAACCCAATAAAAAACAGGATAGTCTACGGAATTCAAGCCCCACTTGTCTGGTAAATTCTGGGATATTGCAGTACCTACTTAATTTCGCGATCATAACATATACTGAATCTATAAAACGGGTATTTATCGCGTATATTATTACCATAATTCATTTATGTTCCCGACGTTGATGCTAATGCTCCAGTCTGCCCGCGACCACGGCTATTGCAACATAGCCGAAACGTTGCGTCGGGAACATAAATTAATAAGGTAATATTATACGCGATAAATACCCGTGTAATAGATTCAGTATTTCAAGTTGATTTTTAAGCCACTCTCAAATCGCCACGACGAGACGTACTGATTGCCCTCCGAAGCTGGAAAAACTGCAGACTCGCTAGCAATCACCCATTCCTGCGACTCCGTAGAACATTGCACGTCGATAAGGAACCAGACAGGCTAGGCTAAACAAAACAAGCTGTACCAAAGTGTGGTCCAAGAGTTGGTTGGTCTCATCCTAGAACTTTTACACCTGGTGATGGGTGTATGGCCTGTAAGACTTGCAACAGACAAGCAATTGTTTAGACGGTGAGTCTTTTTATTCCCTCCAACCTTCACATTCTGTGTGGTATGGTATATGAAACTGTTATCGTTTGAATAAACATGAAAAAGTATTGTGATTACCACATACTCTTCGTGCCAGATGTAATTAATAACTCTTCATCGGTTACCACTTAGCGGGTTCAGTAGCCTTGCGCACATTAAGGCGATCTGCGAGAGCGATGGCGATCAGTTTCAGCAGCATAGCGTTTTGCATACAGCGCAAACTTTGACAGCGATACCCATCGCAGGCGACCTAGAAACGCGCAAGGCTTAAAGGTGCAGTGGTGGCGATCAGTGAAGAAACGCTGTCAAATATAAAAGCGATATTTGACAGCGTTTCACTGATCGCCACCGCAGAACGTTTTTATGTGCTCAAGGCTTTATTCTATACTAGCAATCTGCCCCAGCTTCTCACAAAAGAAAAAACACCATAGAAAAATGGTGAAACAAGTGCTTTCGCATTATTCGATTAGAGACCTACGTCGATTGAACAGTATGTTCAATATTAAATATTGAACTTACTGTTCAATCTATCAAGGCTGTGACTAGGTCTCTAATCAACACAAATATTTCGATGTCACAATAATAAATATGTACTTCAAATATCTAGAATCTAGATTCTGAACCTTATAGCTTCCAATAATGAATTACCCAACTGCAAAATGAATATACAAAAACATGTTACACATCCGCTCCTAAAACCACATGGTTATTTTAACGTGTAGACCAGGTACTAGAGTCTGCGGAAAATAGGACTGCGCGTGACAGATGGAAGAAGGATGGAGTTAAAAGCCCGGTCTCGTGCGGACTATAAAGCAGAGAAAAGTTGCCTACACTTGAGAAATCTGTTACGACATAAGCGTATAACCATCTGCTCCAACTTATTATGATGAACAAGTTGTTGAGCAAGAGAGGAGTAGGTAGAAGAAGAATATCATGGCTTCGCCACATCAGGGAATGAACTGGGATCAAGAAAGTAAAAGATAAAAGAAAGTTTAAAAAGATGACTGCCATCCTTCAGTGGAGAGGAACCCTAAGAAGAAGAATTGACAGATGGCTGAAACAAGAATAAAATCGACTGGAAATATATCTTCCGATCACAAACATCACTGGAGAAATTTAACTTGCATTGCGTTTTATGCAAGGACTGGGATTATTCCAAGTCAGTTTTTTTTGCCATCGATCACGTGCAAAGTTATCTTGCGCAGGCTCTATTTTCTGTTTATCTTTTAATTGAACCCTGTACCCTTTATTCTGAGACCCTGTAGCATACCAACATTAGTTCACTCCAAATGACAGAAGCACATAATTCACGTCAGACCAACCATTAGATCAAAATAGCGGGCAACTATCAAAGAGAAAGCTCTATGCTCTCACATCACTCTATGGCATTAAACGCTTGCGAAAACTACCATAGACAATAACCACTGGGGAGTTTTCTACCTTACCGTCTTAGCATAAAGTTGCTTTTTGTTTGGTGGGATGGTGTTGAATATGACAGGTATAAATTTATCAATTTCCGAAGATTGTTCCATGTAAAGCTGTATTAACACGTTAGCTTCGTGTCGGTAACGTTGCTAAATATTAAATTATGATAGTTTCATGAGCTTTTACTGTCGACCCAGTGGCTTTAATGAACTCTTCTTCATGCCTCTGTTGGTCTACCACATGCTCTGTCTGGCTCTGTCTTAGGCTCTGGTTTTAAATCTGTGTAGCTGCTCACCAATGTATTATACTGGGTGTGTGATGTGTCAACGTAGGATTTATTTAGTAAGCACTCACACATGCTCAAAACCAGAGCCAGAGTAAATTCTATCACGTGAATGCATTGTCCCCCTGCCAACCTCACCCCAGCCAGTTCAACTCCTTGAAACAGCGGAGTAGGACCTTGGGTTGATGGCAACAATGTTCCAGTGGTCCAAATGGTGACACAGATGTGAATGTGGAGGGACAGGATTAGCCCTGTTTTGGACCTCGCATCTTCTGTTGCAAAGCAGTGCAGTCTTTTACTAGCATGCAGGTGCGACAGAGGTCGCTGTCTGTTGCTCCAGTCTTGAGGAAGAATAATTACTAAATAAAAGTCTCGACAGAGCCTACTTGTTTGCGTCTCTTGGGGTTGAGACTCTGGGTCCGTGGGGAACCGAGGCCTCGCGGGTCTTCAAAATGTTGTCTAGGCGACTGATCGAGGCGACGCGTGACCCAAGAGCTGGTGGGTATCTGGCGCAGCGTATAAGCATTGCTATAATGCGCAGCGTGGCAATGCCGCCAGCGTCTTGGGGACGTTTCCGTCTGGCACTGATTCGGATCAGTTGAGCTATCTCTAGATCGTTTGTAACGATCTGCAGATAGCTCAACTGTTTCTTGTGTATTTTGTACATTTTGTAAATATTTTGTTTAATTGTAAGTTTCTTTGTGTAAATAAATATAAAGTCTCCACTTGTTTTCAGTATTTTGGATCACATTTTATTTGACAGACGTAACATTTTCACATTATTTATAAGTACATCCACATCTAAGAGAGTTGCAATGTGACAATTTATAATGATAATAGAAACACGGACTGTTCATAAAATTTTCCTAATTATTATTCGTTGAGTTAAGTACAATATGGCACGAAATAATATTATTTACTAATATAATATATTTTTAAATTACAATTATTATTGTTTCAAGAGTATTTTTATGACAATATCAATACATATGAGACTAAAATGAGAGTCTAATTTCAATAGAAAGTGACAGATTCACTTATTTAAACAAGAATTGACTTTATTATTTAAATATTTGTGTTTAGTGCATTACAATTAAAATTATATAAAGCTAGAATATACATGAAAAATGTTCTACTTAAAAACAGTCAAATTTATATCATAATATTATATATTATTAGATTGATGAAAGCTTTTCTTAATTAAAATTATTTCGGCAACAACACTTACGTCATCTAAGAAAATTAAGTTTTAAATTCAGCTAATTAAAGCTCAAAATTACATTGTTTACAAGTAATTATTTAATTTGGGGCCAAATTGGGATCTAATGTCATAGAAATTTGTTAAATCCTTTTGAAATTTTTACTATTCAAGGCACGCAAATCAAATTATTGACTTCCGAAAAACACAATCAATTTTAATATCACAATAAAACATATCTTATTATTGCCATGTTAAATTCCAAAACCGACAGGCCTAAGAAACTTCATAAGAGCTTTGATAGCAATAGGTAAATAGAGTAAATTCACATTTAACATTATTAACTATCATTAACGTAGAAGTTTTTATTTACGTCACAAAATGTGCCTTCGAATATATTTAGGCCATTTTTTTATTAACTTGATTGAACAATTTCATCATTATCAATATTCAGAGTACAAATAATTGTAGATTCAAGACACAACATGAATTTTTAAATATTTTTTATAGTAAGTATCTAAGTTTTCATCTATTTTTACATAATGTTTATCTTCTACGAGTATGTCCTTGACACAACTGAAATCTAAGTTTCGATTCGTAATTTTCTAAGTTTCAGTAAGGAATGGCAATATTTAAGTGTACATGTATATTTTAATAATTCAATAGGTAACTAGCGTTTAAATACCACCTCCGAATCCATTGGTGAAGAGTGAAGTTAAAAGTATTTTCCTGAAAACAAAAACAAATTAAGATAAGCAGCACAAGTACATTATGATTATTTTCATAAAGCTTTGAATCTACAAATAAGTCGATAACGGTTGGTTCTATATATTAATAATCGACCAACTAAATATTTTACAGATGTTTATCTCAAAATTTGCAAGCAAATATACAAAGCTGTCAAATAAATAATTGGTTGATTAACAATCTGTGAAATCAGCCATAAGACTTTTAAAATAGTTTGTATTGTTAGTATGTGTTGTTAATCTGTTGTAGTTAAAGTTGTATGTAAACAAAATGAACATTACTTACTTCAGTAAAATGAACTCATTGGTTATGTTCTTTGTAGAAAACCTCTGAATCAATATAATGTTAACAAATTATTGTGATAGAATTGTAAAAGTAAATATAGGTAAAGCAAGATAGCTGATCAACTTGCATAAAGATAATGCGGTGTGTGTCAGTAACTGCAATTAATGTAACAATTTTACTAAAGACAATAATAATTTATTAAAAGAAAATGATCACCTCAACGAAGATGATGTTTCTTGAGAATGCGTCATAACATTGCTAGCTAATATTATCTAGTGTTTATTTATTAGGACTTCTGCATGACTTAATTTAAAAAAAAAAGTTAGTTGCTCTATTACGACGCACATCATAATTGAATTATTTTCAAAATTAAATATTGTTACACAATATATTTAAAAAACTAATTAGTGATTTGATGTGTTGTGATTTATTGAACTAAGCGTTAGTAGGTACGTTGCTGAATGTATGTGTGATGAATTCAAAATTGTGATGATAAGTTATGAAATTTAGATGTGCATGTGTACTTTTTCGAAATCGGTTGTTTTGTGGTATATCAGTTTGAGGATACCGAGTACATCATCTAGTTTTTCAACATTATCCTATATTTATAGGTGGTAATGGTTTCAAATTCCTTTGATTACTATCAAACAGTCATAATCCCACTGCAGCGCAAAGGCTTCTTCTAATATTTACGTCCACTTTTGTATATAAAACTGTCTTTAGCTGAGCTCGTCGATTGTCATGCACACGAAAAGCATAAAGCGGCTAATTGAAATCTAAAACATGAAGCTCAGACTAGAAACATCGTATTTAACATAACTATGCTTGATCTGTATCTGCAGCACGAGTTTCTTTCAATTTAGAGTACATTTTGTTTTTGTAAAAACATTTTAATCGATTGCTCTAGAAGCTCGTGCTAAGATTCTCAAACTCATCTCCACCGCATTGAGTCAGAGCATAAAGAAAAGTTTGAAAAAATTTGGTATGACACAATGGATATAGGTACAATACACGGCAAAGATGAAGGAAAAGCACTTGATGAAAACTCAAGAACTCTGTAGCGAAAGGTTAGTAACAGTAACTTACAAGGGTTAGTAACGGCCGGCAAAGTGTGGTTGCCCACGGCCGGTAACGCCGGCACGGCAGGCGCCGGCGAACGGTACCGAACTAATTAAACATTGCTTTAATGTTATCACCTGCAAATGCCAAGCAGAAATATGCCCGAAGCTTCTCTGCACTACCCTTGGTTTAGTTTAATTTTGACAAGTGGCCTGATTGGAATGGGACTTTAAATGTACTGGATGAGTGAGAATTCACATTTGTATTTCATATTAAGCGCTGGTTATTACCATTTATTGTCTTGTTAATGACATCTTTTACTAATTTCGTTGTAATGAACACCAAATATTTCGGAAAAAAATCTAATTAGAAAATTAAACTTTTTGGGATAAATATGAATTCTCACTAGTTTACACCGTTTCACCAAAAAAAGAATTCACAGTTAGAATAAGCATAGGAAAGTTCTAGAACTGGATAGATCATTCTGCAGCCAATGGAAGAGTAGCTCATCTAAACGTAGACGCAGTTAATTTCTAAACACATAACATTTAGACAATATTCACATACATTGAGTACCTATCTAAAGAAGGCTGGGCGAGGCTGGCTATCAACTATTTTGATATTATAAAATATATTGATATTATATATTGAAAAACTATTGCAAGATGAACTGAACTTTCAAGTCTAATATTTTATCAGTTATAAGTAATATACAAACGTGTATTTTTTTGGGATTATGACAATTGAGCTCTTGGACGTCCAGAATATTAGGGGTTCTACGCTGTTTATAAATTGTGCATTTCATCAGTTTCATTTAGGACATTTGTTGTAGCTGTTATCAGTTTGAATAGAGGCTTTCTTTTAATAATGGCTGTATATAGCTTTTGGGATTTTATTCTTTATCGGTTCTTACTCGATTCGAACACTAAATATTGTGCCAAATTTACTTCTTAGCCATAAATTCACCCATGCAAATAACCCGACCTTCTTTGTCATACAAACAGTTATTGTAGGTACTTTTGCTTTCAACTTGACTCTATGTGTTGCTATTTTACGTCACAACATCGATTAGTATATAAATGTGTGGTGACTTACCAAACAGCAGTCCAATTATCACGATTCCAATCACCCCCATTATTATCATCATCTGAAAGAACATTTGCTTGTCTTCACATTTGTTCTATATCTTCATTAACGTAATTATTATATTGTATACCCTTATACGCAGTTTTTTTAGTAGAAACAAGTATAATGTTAGCTTAAAGATCTAGCTTATTAAGCTTAGCTTTATATTTTTTTTTTATTATGGTGTAGCTTCCGCTTCAACCTTATGGGTATCGCAATGACTTTCCTTACTAGTTTTTACTACAAGAAGAATGTAAACGTAACCTCACCTTAAGGTTTTGTAGCCAAAACTTGTTCTTCAAACTCTTCGCTTGCTGTTCAAACTGAGAGGCTCCTTGCTGCAGAGCATCTGAAAGAAGAAACCATAACTTAAAATAGTTTTACCTTCTTGTGATATGATTGTTTCTAAAAGAACTGACTTCTATTAAGCTAACATGAAACCTTAATACTATCTCCTAATCGATAGACAGACAACATTGTGATAGTAACATGGCTACTTTAAGAAAAATCAACTTTAATGGTACTGTATGTAGTCCATCCAGCTGTTTGATATATTTAAATAAGTAATAGCTATCTTGCTCCCATTGTAAAAGCTCTGCTTATTTTTGGAGATAAATAGTGTTGCGTGGATTGTCCAAAATATTAATCAATTCATTTATATTAAACAGTAGGTTGATGTTTACATACCTGCTCTATCATCCAGTTCCGATAGCTTTTCGTCCCTCACAAGTACTTTCTCGACGTTCGTCTTCATGATGTCCACTACCTGGAATGGAAACCGTTATTATGGTCAATGGAGATTGTCATCGTCTTTGCAATAATTCACAAGTTCGTTTTTGACCTCATTTTCTTTCATTTCCTTACTACTTTCTCCACACCTTGGTTTGGCGTCATCCACTCAGATATCATGATTGTCAAGATCCTTGATTATCTTTGTTAGGTCTTAAACATCTTTGGGTATGTCAAATACTCTACTCTCTCTCTCTGTCTGTGGCTCTGGTTTTGAGTCTGTGTGAGTGTTGACAAAATAAATCCTTCGTCGAAACGTCACACACACAGTATATTACACTGGTGAGCACTCAAACAGACTCAAAACTAGAGCCAGAGACAGAGCCAGACAGAGCTTGTGGTAGACTTACAGAGCGAGGCTTTCTTTCTTATTGTATTAAATCCACGTTTAGTGTTCTAGGTTCAATATCTACCAAACTGTACCTATCTGCATGGAACTGACTAGAATCTTCTCCACAAATATTTTCTATTGATTGTTATACAATACCTCGTCGACTTGAGCCTGCGTTTGCTGCAGCCGCCTTTGGGCAGCAATCTGCTGCATTGTGCGTGGTCCTCCGATGACCTCGCCATCTGGGCCGACCTCTGGCTCCGCTGGCGCCATGGGGTTGGGATTAGCTGCATCTGCCCTAGAAACATATTCCAAAAGTTTCCTGTTAGTAAGATGATAATATAAACGTGGATCCAAATCTGGTTCTGCAATTTTTTCTTCAGAAGTTCTGAAGTGAGCAGCCATATTGCGCATCTTGAATGAGGTTGGATTAGAGGTTCTATTTAAAAAAAAAGACGTAGTACTCGGTACTAATTTGGCAGTTTAAAGTCACGTATTATTTTGTGTATTATTTTGAAAAAAGAACTGCAAATCGACCCCTTCTCAAATATTATCAAGCAGTATTAGGTATCTACCTAATACTGCTTCAGCAGAATATAGCTTTTTTAAGAAGCATCATCTGACTGATTCAAAATTACTACTGGCGTATTTTAGTAAAATACCTTGCATATTTTGATAGGAAGGATAATTCCAACCAAAACAAATGCACGTCGCACGTTGCCTTCACCTTACGACCGTGGGAACTATTGATCGCAAATGCTAGTATTGCAATTGAAACTATTGCCATTTAGCTCTGTTACCCAATGCCATGGCTCGATCGATGGAAAAACTATGGCATTTTGCCAAAAGACCTTGAGAATGGTGAAAACCCTATCACATCCTACTAATATTATAAACGCGAAACGCGAAAAACGTAGGTAATTTTTGCACAAAAGTAGGTCGCTACCTACTTCCTTTAGGTACTTAAAATATTATAGGCATTATATTGCAATAGAGCTAAACAGGGTATTACAAAACTACCCGTAAAGCCGAAAGGAGGTTAAATAGGGCCTTATAACGAGTCCATTCACAATATTTAAGAACCGTAGTAACACTGTATAACATACCCCAAAGAAAAAAAATATATTTTACATTTATAAATGAACAATAGAACTATTAGAGTAGTAAATTACCTATAAGGTAAAATAGGTACGCAGACCTCTGTGTTAAATAATCTAACATGACAGCTTACTAGGGTTGACAAAAGTTTTGATATTTTTTACGGGGTATTTTGTAACATGCACGTTGTATAGAACCGTATAAATTACGCTATACTTACCTATATAAATACAGAACGCATTGATATCTCTTTTTAAATACCTACTTTAAGGAAACTTCTTCTTATTATCGTGTCACTAGTTCTTGCTAACAAGCTGTGGTGAAAGGATTTTAATTGCGCCCCAAAGAGGCCCCTCTTCGTACTTTTGACACAATCATGTTGTCAAACTTTTTAAGGGAACTAAGTAGGTATACGTAGGTTGTTACCTTTGTAAACTAAACAAACACGCGCTTGCCGCATTTTTACTGCATTACAAACCTGCTTACTCATCTGAACAAGGACCAAACCTAACTGCGCATTTAGTCCCATTTAAAAAATTCTAGAGCACTCAACAGCTCAATATCAATGCAGTTAAATGCGACAAAACCCAAAAACATTACATAGAAATGAATAGAACCTCATTTGTGCCCAAATTAAAAAATAACTTACATTGTGTCTGTTGTCACTCACGCACTCACGATTTGAAAAAAGAACTAATTCAAATTTTGAATTAGTTCTAGAATGCAGACTTGTGCTTTCACGCGCTTCTGCGGCAAAGAGAAGACTGGCCGCAGTAACGTCGCAGAGAAAAAGGTATTGTGGAGCTTACAGCGAGCTTTATGGGAGAAAATTTTGGCAGCCTACTTTACTAACTATACTATGTTATGGTGGGTATTGGGCGCTATAAAAATGGTTGCCTTATAAAAATGAATTAGTTTCATAAAATAGGTTATCCTCCAATATAAAAGTATTTTTACTTATTTATTTTTTAGTCTAGGGTGTGATGTTAATAACACTTCTGCAAAAAGAAAATATGTATCGATAAAAAAATAATCAACTGACATTTTTCTCAATACAAAAAATATAGTTTTTTTCTCATGTTATTTTTAGGGCAATGCTAATTGTTGTGCTTATGCTGCCATCTTAGTTTTTAACCAATATAAAAATTCAATAAAAACTAAACTAGGTAAAAACTAAATGTTACTTAAATCACTGTTTTCTTAAAACTTTTGTACCCACCAGTACACACCACCATATCTTCGCGCATGCGCGTTTCATCTCGTGTGCACCCCATCGATTGCCACTCGTGGGGTAGGTCCGGGCTGCAGCGCACGTCTCAATGAATCCGTGCATGAATGTACCTGACAGCACTAAAATTAGATTATTATAGCTATATTGGCTAGCTATTTACGACTCACCTCACGTTTTCATCCCTGCATAGAATCCAAATGTTGTATAGAAAATAATAAATGTAGAAATCGAATTAGAGTAAGTTTTCAGGGTTGAAAACTTCCCCGCTCTCTTTGGGAAAGAGACGTGATATTTCCATGTATACTATTTATTTCTCTGATTTACTTTCTCACTGCCTATTATCACGCTATTTATTATGATAGATTCTCAAAAATATATTTTATAAAGCCATTAAAATTAGTGCGGTCGGGCCGCAAGCAAATTGTTGTGAGCATCGGCGCAGGCGCACAAAGAGCGCCGACTAATCAATTGCCTCTAGATCGGCCCAGCCCGAACTCTTGCGCACGCTTTAATAAGCAAAGAGCATAAGGCAGGAAATTTAAATTTTTGAACATAACTTATCAGGGTTATTTTGATAAATGTGACTTAGTTTACGATTTAATATATATAGGTGCAACATACAGACATACAGTGGTGGACACATAATTAAAGACACCCCCCAATTGATCACAATAAACTTGATTTTAGCACTACCATTAGCCAAAGTAGGTATTAAATTTAATGTAATTGTTATTATATCATACATGACGTTGTATTCTTAAAATAGGGAACAAAAAAAGTTGCGTTGCTTATTAGTTTAAACACTGCTCACTATCCGAATCTAATACCAACTTTTTTAACACACCTCTAGCTTGGTCAGCTAATTAAAGACAGTGCACGCTTTGTTCTGAATTACAAAAAATAAAAATGAACTACACTCGGTTTTTCATTGTTTTGCCTCGTATATGCATGAAACGTCAACATTAATTACAGCAGTTTACTTTTTGTATTCAAATTAATACGTTTTATACCCATCGATATGGAAAAGAACAAAGAGTTGCGATTCATCCACTAGAAAGACAATCTTGGACTTTCGTAGCAAAGGTTGGTCATACAGAACAATCGCAAACCATTTGAGCTGTTCTAAGGACATGGTTATGAATGCTATAAAGCATTTTAAGAAGTTCAATACGACCGTAAACGTACCCAGAAAACCGAAACCTAGAAAAACTACTCGCCAGGAAGACTCTAAAATGGTGTTGCTGGCAAAAAAAGAACCGTTCAAAGGATCAGAACTGATACGCTCGGAAATATATGGGGCAGGAGGGTCGACGGATATGTCTGCAAGGACTATAAGATGGAGCCTATAAGAGGCAAACTTGTACGGAAGAGTGTCTCAGAAGGTGCCACTTTTGAAAAAGCAAAATGTTAAGGCAAGGTTAGCGTTTGCCAAGAAATATGAACACTGGACTGAACAAAAGTGGAAAAATGTGTTTTTTTTTCGTAGAAACAAAAATTAATATGATTAATTCTGACGGAAAACAATATGTTAGACGCCCCCCGACCAAAGAAATGGATCCGAAGTACACCGAGAAAGTAGTGAAACATGGAGGGGGAAATATCAAAGTGTGGGGCTGTTTTTCATGACTTGGTGTCAAACCTGTCAGGAAGATAGAAAGCAATATAGATAAATGCCAGTACAAAAATATTTAAGAAGAAACTATGCTGCCCTATGCTGAATAAAATTTACCGATCATTTGGACTTTTCAACAGGATAATGATCCGAACACACCACAAAAGTAGTTAAAAATTTCTTACGGAGCCAGTTTGTGACAATTTTGGATTGGCCCCCATACAGTCTGGATTTAAATCAGATCGAAAATTTGTGATACCAGATGAAGAAGACAATGGCGGCAAAGCGTACATCAAACGTCTATCAACTTTACAAAGCTTTTACAGAAGCGTGGTAACTAATTCCGGTACAAGCTTGTACAAAATTGATCTCTTCCATGGCTAAGAGGTGTCGTGCTGTTATTGTTGCAAAAGAACATGCGACCAAGGGTTAATACGCATTGGAATGCTTTATAAAAATGTGTGAGAAACCTTACGTACTGAAATAAGTTCAATGATAACTCAATTTTTTAAAATTTCTTGTTACGAAATGAAGTGTCTTTAATTATATGGCCAGATCTTACTAATCTTATTTTTTATTTACGCTGCTTACATTCAAGTTTTACCGAATAAAAAGCAAGTTTTGTTGTAAATGTATCGTTTAAACATTACACAGTAACAAGACAAATAAAAATTAATTATGCAGCAAGTTACAATAGCGGTCTGATAAAATCTGTACAGAGAAATAGGTTAGTTTTTTCAATATGCTTCCAGTGTCTTTAATTATGTGACCACCACTGTATATATATTTTTTAATTCATAATGTTTCAAACCTTTCTATCATGCAAAATTTTCGCTTATAAATATGACATGGCAAGGCTGTCAGGTTGAACATAAATTCAATCTGGCATCGGTCTGACACTGTCAAATTATATTTTTATAAAATCTTTATTTCGCGAGTTACTGCACTCGTTTTCCAAGGTACGGTCACACTGCACTGTGGCACTGCCCAAAGCCGACTCTTCATTTATTTTATTAGCGAGTACTGCAGGCATCGTATTTCACTCGTCTAATACGTTTATTTATTTCAACCTTTAATTACTTAGCTCAGAATTAATGAGCGTTGAGTTGGCGACCCTGCCCGGGTGGGTATTGTTTTGAGTTCTCTTGGAAATATAGAGATGAGTTAGTATTTATCGATCTTTGCCAGTATTAAATTGTTGTATTTGTAGATCAGAAGAGCAAGTTAGTAAACAAGCGAGTCGGACTTTGGAATTTCGATGACTGTCGTATATTTTGTGTTCTAAAACGTCAACAGAAAAAAACCCGCAGGATAGGTAAAACAACGATGGAAAAATGTTTCCATCTGTCTAACGGATTCCCGCTTTTCAAA
This sequence comes from Thera britannica, assembly GCA_939531255.2. Taxonomy (NCBI): domain Eukaryota; kingdom Metazoa; phylum Arthropoda; class Insecta; order Lepidoptera; family Geometridae; genus Thera; species Thera britannica. The sequence goes on along the minus strand of OW618042.2, from coordinate 4,456,023 downwards.
GTCGCTTAATCGGAAACCCGCTTTTAAAAGTCTTGTTCATGATTTCTACTTTAATTCTACCTCGTGATATATGTACTATATTTATACATATATATGCGTGTATTATATATTATAGGGTAGGTATATATTCGTATATTTATTTATTTCTATTATATTATTTTATATTTATATTGTTTTTTATAGTTAGGTATTTATTATTATTATTATTTTTTTTATATAGGTATGTTGTACGTAGTTTATAGCGATTAGGTAAGTTACGTAGGTTAATCAAAACTGTTTTCACTCCATTTTATGCACGCCAACCTCTTTATTTTTACCTGTCAAGGTTGGCTGGTAGAAAATGCTGTCTAGCATTAAGCTCTCCTATTGTCACGTATTTTTGGTGCAATAAAGAATTAGATAGATAACGGAAACTGCTTAAATTAGGTTTTTTATCGAATCGAGATGTTATGTTTGCTAGGGTTTTGTTCAAACGCTCAGCAAATATTTTTTCTACAATTTGTAGGCTAATGTTTCGGAAAAACGCCGGCTTTGTTTCTCTTCTTTTATGAAAAAACATATGATGTGTTTTCCATAAGTATAGCTATTAATAATATTAAAACATTCATTTAATTTTAAAATATCCACACTGGTCATTGTATTCTATGGTTTGCAAGAACCTGATACAGTTTCGTTTGTTTGTTCAGATGACGGCGCGCGCGCTGCTCGTTCGTTTAACATCCACGTGATAATGTAGCTTTAGGGAAACGCCGAAATACTTCCAAACTTTTTGGTGACAACCTTTTTTTATTTTCAGAAAGGTTTTGTGATGTTTTGTCCTACTTTAATGTATTGAAGAAAAAAGAGATAGCAATACTTTCGGTAGTTGTAATGTCACATGTATTTGGATGGTTCAAAAGTTTTCGTAAATATTGACACAATAAAAAGGTGAGGTATGTCGGAATTAACATACCATATGAAAAGTCTAAAGTTGCATGCAATTTGACATATAGGTCGAATTCTGAAGCATGCATGTATGTTGGTACCAATGTGAATGCATACAATTAAGTTTTTTTATGGATGGACAAAGGCCATGGATTTCCACTTGCTAAGATTCTAACAGCTTTTTCATCAAGAGTATTCAATCTTAAAAAGATTGACCTACTTTTTCTTAAAAACGTCTGCTATCTAATCGAGATAAGTACGCTGAAGTTTTTCTATCTCAACCGTTCTATTTACACTCGGCTGATGTTTTAAATCTCTTTTCATTTATCATCCTACGCCCAAACCTCTATCTCTACTCTCATAAATAACGTTATAATTTCTCATATTTTCAATTTAAAAAAGAAGTCTTTCTAAGAAGGTACCTAGACACTTAGTAAGGTCCACCTCAAGCAGACCTTAAGACCCGAGCACACAGCCGTCAAGTCGCTACCTCCTTGTTCCAACAACCGCTTGTTAGCCCTAAGAGTTAACAAGGATCGGGCCACACTTAGCTGGGCTCTGCTAACGCAGTGGACAAAGCTAGGATGTGTTTGCTCTGCCTAGTTGCAAGTTAAGTGGGCTAATTGTTGATAGAATGTGGGCACCTGCTACTGCGTGACCTCGCCTTGTTTATGGACTTTAGGGAGCATTTTTGAACATCACATTAATGTCGATTCGGTCTTAAATTAACTTAATTTGACAGCGCTTAAAGTCTCGATTGTTTCAGTTTTTTTTAAAGAGACGCTAACGCACATTTTACCAATAACACAAAAAAATAATTTTGATCGTCGCATAACATGTTCTTTCTTTTGGTATTTGCTTTAAGAGGGAATCACACAGGCGACTTTCCATACAAACGTTTTGACAAAAGTTTCTGAAAAAAAGGAAAACATACGAGCACGTAGGTATATAGCAGATCTGGATTTTATGAGACAAAATGGTTCCTCTAGACTAGAGGCATTATCCAGGGAGGAAATAGGGGACTACGTTTGTATGGAGAGTCGCCTGTGTGATTCTCTCTTAAGGCCTGCGCACACTGGCGATGGCGATCAGTGAAACGCTGTCAAATTTAACTGCGATATTTTACAGCGTTTCATTGATCGCCATCGCCAGTGACCTAGGTGTGCGCAAGCCTTAAGTTCTTTTGACATTAGAAAGACAACGAATGTCTTCGTCGTATAATCGATTGATATATTTAATTTTCATGTTTCAAAGTTTATTATATTGTCGAAAGAAATAAATGAACTGGATTCAATTTAGCAGAAGTTATAGTTAAGTTACCTTCTCTACAAAATATCTAACATTTGCGTCAAAATAAGACAGCATAAAGAGAAATTCAAAGCCCATTCAAGCGTATCGCAATCGGTAAACAATGCAATCTTATCACAAAAGTCGATACTAATGTCCTGGTACAAATTAATAGCAACAAATTGGTACTATTTAGATACCTTAAGATTATAGGCTACTTTGTAGATAACCTACGTATGTCATGGTGTGCCCCGGCGTTTGTCCGACTGTCGGCTTCGATAGGTTTTAGTTCTATTTCTGTTCAAAAGGGTAATTCGAATGATAATTTGAGATAAAATAATAGAGAATAATTGGTTAGTTACATATTCCGTTTTGGCTATTTATTTTATTATCATTCAGATATTTGTTTTTGTCTTCATATTTTTTAAGTCTATAATGACATAATTATTTAAAAAACATATTAGAAACCTTAAAACCTAGTGCACTACCAAATGCGGGGCTAGGCCCAAGCTACCGGTAGTCAAGGCTGTAGTCTGAGGAACTTCCGGACAATGCGTGCCGTGTCCAGGATCACCGCTTTCTGCATCTGACCCTTGAACCAACCTTGCAGAGAGAGCCTCTTGAGATGTTGGTCGAAGCTCTTCGCTATTAGGCCGTTCGCTTTATTTTAATGTTTTTAGGGTTCCGTAGCCAAATGGCAAAAACGGAACCCTTATAGATTCGTCATGTCTGTCTGTCTGTCTGTCTGTCCGTCCGTATGTCACAGCCATTTTTCTCCGAAACCGTAAGAGCTAGACTGATGAAACTTGGCGAGTAGATGTATTTTGTGAACCGCTTTAAGATTTTTACATAAAAATAAAAAATAAACTATAAATTTCGAGGGTCCCCATACTTGGAACTGAAACTCAAAATTTTTTTTTCCTCGAACACATATTTGTGGGGTATCTATGAATAGATCTTCAAAAATGATGTTGAGGTTTCTAAAATCGTTTTTTTCTAATTTGAATAGTTTGCGCGAGAGACACTTCCAAAGTGGAAAAAAGTTGGTCCCCCCCCCCTCTAACTTCTAAAATAAGTGACTGATAAAGCTAAAAAAAATATATGTTGTACATTACTATGGAAACTTTCAACGATATTTAGTTTGAACTAGATCTAGTCAGTAGTTTTTTTTTTATACGTCATAAATCGTAAACCGCAATTTACCTTTCGACGACTACTAGATCTTCTAGAACTCTATGTTATATTACTTACTGCTACGGAACCCTTCATGGGCGAGTCCGACTCGCACTTGGCCGCTTTTTTTTTGTATGACGTCACCCCTTTTTAAAGGCTCTGCCTGGAAACCAGCGCTGCTTGGCATAGTAGATAATGCCTTGTCCAGGCAGCAAAAAGCTGAGTCGGAGTCTATTTGGCATATTTTATCTACCGTTATCTATGTTAACGTCTGTACCTATGTATGTATATCAAATAAATGTATTTTCTTTCTTTCTTTCTTCTTTATTTCAGTTTTAATTTCTAATATTCCATTCAACAGCCCAGCGTTCACTGCATCTTCAAAGTTGGATTTTAGAAGCTAAATGGCTAAATTATTTCTTAAACCATCGCTATTTAATTAGTTTTGTCGATTTTATTTCGTTGGTAATATATGGTGTATAAATCAAAATAATTTAAAAGAACCGGCATTCTTAGTTCCAAAATTGCTGGGGGTTGTGTTGGTGACCCGGATTCTTAACACTTGAGTTTATTTTCAGACCAACACTCCAGTAAATAAAATTTCGCCTCTTCCCAACCTCCAAGAGTCTTTTGTCTATGTCTCTTTTATCTACACTAGAATACATTTTAATGCTTCCTTATCTTATATATTAAACCAAGTAGATACTACAAAATGTCAGTGTTGGCAATCCCTGAGATTCTTCTGAGGATCATGAATTGGAGGGATCGGGAAAGAAGTTCGTCAATTTGAATTCAAATCCTGAATAAATTCAAGAAACCTCTTCAGCCTCTACCTCTTTTCGCGATAAGTCGAATAACACTGCTTCAAAAAATTTTAGTGTAATATGCGCAGATTATTTAAAGCCTAGTGGTTTTTAGCACTATCTATACAGTATTCTTAAGTCACTAACACTAGTCTATAAGTTACATTGTTACTAACAAAATTATGGATGCATTAAGGTCTGAAATAAATACTATTCTATTCTATTCTATTCTATACAACGTGTTACAAAATACACCGTAAAAAATGTAATTAATTATCAAAACCTAATAAGCTGTAATGCCAGGGAACCAAATTATTTAACAAAAAAGCCTACACTGAGAAAAATGTAAAGCTGAAAGTTTCGTAACGAAGGTGGATTTATTCGTAATGAAGGCGAAAAAACGACCGACCGTGCTTGAACGAAAAACGCCTCCTAGGTTGGAGGCGTTTTACGCCTTAAGCGTGAGGCGCAATAAATAAGCAGCAATAATACTCTCTAATGTGTGTTTTAGACGTATTTTTTTACAGATTAGCCTTAAATAAAAAGCTATTAACGTGGTAAGTCAGATAGGATCAACGAACTGACGATGGGATTCAACTTCTGGTAAGGCGATATAAACGGTAAAGAAGGTGCTCGGGTCACACACGTAAAATTTTCTTAGAGTAATATCCGACGTATCATTGTGCCCACTTAACCTCTGGTAAGGCGTTTTACGCCTTTTCTTACTGCTGTTTAATTTGTTCACAAAGTATTTTGAATGTTTCTTAAATCGTAATTCGCTTCTAGTAAAGCGTTTTAAGTCTTTACTGACTGTGGGTTTAACCTATCCACTAAGCGTTGTCAACGTTTACTAAGTCGTAATCGACTTCTAGCAAGGCTTTGTACGTCTTACCTTACTGTAGTTTAATCTGTTCATTAAGTGTTTTCAACATTTACTAAGTCGTAATCGACTTTTTGTAAGGCGTCGTACGTCTTACCTTACTGTAGTTTAAGCTGTTCACTTAGTCATAATCGACTTCTAGTAAGACGTCGTACGTCTTATCTTACTGTAGTTTAACCTGTTCATTAACCGATATTGATGTTTTTTTAAGTCGTAATTCATTTCTAGTAAGGTGTTTTACGTCTTTACTTACTATGGGTTTAACCTAACCATTAAGCGTTTCCAACGTTTACTTAGTCGTATTTGCCTTCTAGAAGTTGTTTTAGAATGTTTCATACGATTAAGCAAGCCGTATCGTACGGTAATTTTTGCTTTCTGCAAGAGCAGAAACGTTTTATGAAGACCGGAAAAAAAGCCTTTTAACGGCTGGTAACGCTGTTCCCTAAGGGCATGATTGGCTTGCTTCTACTATCATTTAGTTCATATTAAGGGCATTGGGCCGCTCAAAGTTCACTCTAAGGTAACCTTATCCTTCACATGAACTTCATGATAGTTGATCAGCCAAACATGCCTTCAGTGAACAGCGTAGCCTGCTGCTCTCAGAAAGCTGTTCTCCCAGTCTTTGTAAGCTTCTGAAATTAATAGAACACAAATTTATAAAGCACCTCAATAACAACTGATTACAGGTTACCAAAATATGTACTACATAGACGAGTATTTTCTCAACTCAACAGTTTAACCTCAACCTAGCCTAATAAATAAGCCGATAGCTTTTGCATCTACTAGAAATAATAGTGGTATTGCAATAAAACCATTCAATAAAAATTTATATATATATTTATATTGAAAATCAATTTAGATACGTATTTAACTATTTAAATACTTAAAACAAGATATAATCGTCTTGGAGAATGCCCTTTTCATTGTAAAGCTTTTGTAGGCGCGCATTTGCTGTTATTGCTTGCAGGCTAGCTCCTCTCATGGCATTGCTCCTTCCTCAGCAACCGTTATTGCAAGTGAAGCCTTCTCAACCGGATCACTTTCAACTGAAATAAAATAATGTATTTCTTAGGAAATAGTTATCGCAAACCATAAAGTAGAGCATTCTATAATGGTAATTAGTACAAGTATTATGTTTATCTAACCAAACTATGACCTGTTTGTTATTGACGAAAGTATCCTCAATAATAGACAGGTCTATTATTAGAGAACAAGTCGGCCTGACATTGCAGGTTCTAAGTCAGAGAAATCGTTTGAATCACTGATAGCAAATGACAAGTACTTACAGTTATAGGTATATGCAGTACGCTGCATAGATGACTGTCTAGTCCTTTTTAAAAAGTTCTCCAATACTGCTTGCCCATGATTGAAATCACTCCATTGAAGTTTGGTGTTTGGATTTACTTCTAGCCCTGAGTCCATTAACAAATATGCCAATTATTAGTTGTTTGGAATCCAGGAAGCCATTAACAGCCTGTTAAGTAGCCCATCCTCTTTGCGTATTATGTAAAGTACACCTTATCTGAAAAAAATAAACAATTAATTTTCCTAACTTTAAAAACTCCATTGTACCAATATACAAAATTAAATGCAAAAGTTCAAAACTGAAAACACTAAATTTTATAAATCATTTTTCGATCGTGTTTCCAACACAACCAGAATCTAGAGAGTAGGTAGGTACCTAAACTTATCAAATACAAAACATGACTGACAATAACTGAGTTTGATACAGGTACTCTACTTACCTCGAAATGACGTATCAATCAGGTGTGTGCCCCATTTTGTTAATAAATGTATGGGATTCTGGTCTACCGCGTTCGAAGCACGAAGATGTTTGTCTGGTTGGCTGCTGCTGATAGGTCTGTCTTGGACCTCGGTACATCTGTTTGTCTGTGCCTCCATATACTGACACAGCCAGCAGCGTTCAGAAAATGAGGGAAAATAAAAAAAACCCGCTAAATTAAACTTTGAATGACTCAGAACGAAACCAAACACTCCATCCAAACTCAAACCAAACTGACGAATGAAACAAGTCGATACGTGACGTGCGTGCTCGTGGCCTCGTGGGCAGTGCTGCCAACTTGACTACTGCAGATTATGCTAGTGGTGGGTGTTAAAAATAACAAAATAATATTAAATAAATATTCAAGACAATCTACTCAACACTATCTAGCCCCAAACTAAGCAGAGCTTGTACTATGGGAAACGGATAGCTGATATAATACTTACACACATTTTTTTTGTAAATACATCTCAGAATACAATATAACGCCCCAACAGAGAAAAAACAACTGTGTTCACCACAAATATTTGTTCTCGGTGGGGATCGAACCCACGACCTACGGCGCAGAAGGCAGAGATCCTACCAACTGAGCGGAGAGAAAATATGCTATACGTAATCTTTAAGCCAAAACTGTACTGCATTACTAACTGCCTGTGTCATTATGTGTGTCAATTGGCCTATGCTCCAAGCAAAGTTCGTGTAGTTAGCACACAGCACAGAGTAAAAGTAGGTATTGAATCTCGTTCGTCAGGGTTCCAACCAAAAAGCGAGTAAACTCAGGGAATGATTCTAAATGGGTGTTTTTTTTATTTTTTTTTGTTTGTTACCACATAACTCGTAAACTTATTTGAAAAATTATATCTTAACTTTACTTTCAGATTAGTGCCATAGAAATTTCATCATAATCGGTTTGGCAGTTTTGACGTTGGGTTTTCAAGTTTATATACTCTCTCGCATACAGTCATACGAACCAAGGTTATTTGCCTTAGTAGCTGGCAGCATTATTGAGATTTTTGTTGTACCTACGATAAGTGCCTTACAAAGGTGTATCTCTCAGTAACTAGAGAGCTTTTTAAAACTTAACCCACCAAATGACTGAAAGTCGTTAAAATAATAAAACTGAGTAAAATATACTTTTCTTCCACCAAATTAAATACAAATATTTGCGGACATTCCACACAACACAATCTAGCCCTAAACTAAGCAAAGCTTGGTAATATGAGAAACAGGTAGCTGAGACCTATATTACGTAAATAGGTATCAAATTTTTGTAGACACTGGTTTAGGTTCTTCGCTTGATCTAAGTAGATACCTCCCTACAGGAGTACAGGGCTTGTATGTAGAAGCGAGGGTTCTGCCTTTGAATAGCAACAAGGAGTCATAGAGCGTAGCAAACTTTGTTCAATGGAACAGCTATTAATGGGTATGGTTTATTAAACAGCGCTATGATTCAATAGGAACCTCCCTAATAAAACACAATGAAACACTTAAGTGGGTAGAGTACCCACTTAAGTATTTAGGTAGGTAATGTACAAATCTGCCTATCTATCTATTACCTAGGATTGTACTTATGTAGGTTTTAAACGTTTGTATAAATAGTTACGAAAGTATTATCCGTTGAACATTGCCATATCTACGGCTTCATTCACAGAATATGTAAGTCAACAGATGACGTTATTTCACCATTTGATCAGTCGTAACTTGAGCATTATTGAGCCTTTAATATAGACAAATATTGCTAAATTTACGGTTATATTAGCCAAATATGTATGCCGTTATTAGGTTTTTTTAAAGTTTGACTATACAGGGTTATTCATAATTAGCTGCAAATACTCAGGAATTAGGTTCAACAAATAAAATGAAAAATATTTATAAAATGATTTTTTTTAAGTTTTGTTATGAAAATCCCGAGAAAATCGATAAAGAATATCCTTTGGAATCATTGGCGCCTGACCTATTTTGACCTTTGATCTGCGCCCGCGCGCCGTGAGCGACACTCTGCGTTCAGTCACCGCCTGGGTGGGTCATCGTCCTGTTCTCCATGGCAATCATTATGCAATAGCCGTAAAAAAAAAAAAAAAAATAAAATTTTGATACAAAAACTTAAATCAAAATTTAAATAAAATCATTTCATCAATATGTTTTATTTTATTTGTTGAACCTAATTCCTGAGTATTTGCAGTTAATTATGAATAACCCTGTATAATATCTCAAGTACCATCCACCCTATCTTAAGGTGAATATTGCTATATCTATGGTTTCATTTACTGAATATGAAAGTCGTTAAATGAAGTTATTTCACCGTTTGGTTAGTCTTAACTCGATCGTATTTCGCCTTAAGATACGGTAAATATTGGCAAATTTACGGTTAAATTGGTCAAATATGTATGGCGTTATTAGACTTTTTAAACATTTGATTAAATAGTAATCAAAGTATCATCCGCCCTACCATAAGGTGATTGTTGTCTTATCTACGGTTTAATTAACCGAATAAGTAAATCGTTTTATGATGTTATTCACCGTTTGATTAGTCGTTACTTGATCGTATTTCGCCTGATGATAACACTAATATCACCGAATTTACGGTTATATTGACCAAGTATGTAAGTCGTTATGTGACGTAATGTAACCGTTTAACCAGTCGATATCTTGAGCATGTATTGCCTTATGAAAAGGTGAATATTGCCATATTTACGTTTATATGTGCCGTATATGTATGCCGTTATAAAACTTAATGTTACCATTTGGTTCGTCAAATCCTGAGCATATTTGGCTTTATAAAAGGGCAAATGTGGCCACATTATACCTCTAAGTGGCCGAATTCATACGTCGCTGAAAGACTTTAAGTTTACGTTCAAATTTTTGTGACTAAAGTATATTCTGCCTTATTGTAAGGTGAATATTGTCATGCTGAAGATTAATTATGCCGCTTTCGAAAGTTTGTTTATGACTTAGGTTTAAGTTTGTTTAGTTTTTATTAAAGCATATATCGCCTTAATTTAAGTTAAATTTTGCCTTAATTACGGTGATATTCAACACATATTCAACGTCGTAAATTTAAAGCGTTTTCAATAGTCCATTACTGCTGTATTAACAGTGTTAAGTTGGATTCCAAGACTACCTTACGGTAAGTCATTTGAGACGGTTCGTGTTTATCATAAGAGACGTACCAGTTTATCGCAAACGAATAGTAAAGTCAAATTAACCGTAAGCGTTTCAAAATCGCCTCGCGTCATTACAATTCAGCCGTCAAAGGTGGAATTCATCTTAGGCCAGAAATCCATTTTTCTCAGTGTATGTATCTATTTTACATAGTAATATCTACTTTATTAGTTTTCTATTTTTCATTCATAAATGTGAATAAAAAAATATAATAATAATAAAAAAATAGTAATAATAAAATGTGAATGGACTCGTTATAAGGCCCCATTTAACCTCCTTTTGGCTTTATGGGTAGTTTTGCAACGCCCTTTATATTTATGCATAAACATACCTACAAGCTATTAGAATAAAGCTGGCCATAGCTGTAAGCTGGACAATGAACTGACCAGTCGTATCAGCTCTGCTGTTAATTGAGCATTGTTGGCGCGTGGGCTGCTTTGCCCACTATCTATAAGAAGACGCTTACTGGAAATTAATATGACTACAGCAACACCTATTTACTATAAAAAAACTCCGTCCGTGTATAAAATCGTAAATTTTTTACTCCGAGATTTAAAGCGTGGACACGATACCCTCCGCAAAACTAATATTTGTGTGAGGACGATGTTCGTTCTCTGTCTGGGCTATATTAGTGAGTTATATTGTATTATAAGTATGTATTTACAAAAAAATGTATAGGTATAGCTATTATATCACCTATCTGGTTCCCATAGTATAAGTTCTACTTAATTTAGGGCTAGATAGTGTTGTGTGTCGTAGAATTTGAAGTTGAAGTGGCAATGGGCAGGTTATATAGCTCGAAGCACCGATAACCGCTTGCGGAATAAAGGTTCTCGAATGGCGCCCACGAACCGGAAGACGAACGCCCACCTAACAGATGGACTGACGACATTGTTAAGAACAATCGTTGTTCCTGGAAATGTGTAGGGGAGGCACTGCTGGACATATCCAGCAGTGGACTTCTTCAGGCTGATGATGATGATGATGAGTGTTGTGTGGATTGTTCGTAATATTTATTTTATTTTATTCTCACAGTTCTTGATGAGCACACATTATTTATTGCCGAATAATGTCTTCCAAAGTTCGAATCTTGTTCATTGGAATCACACAGGCGACTCTCCATACAAACGTAGTCCCCTATTTCCTCCCTGGATAATGAACACTAGAGTAACCATTTTTAGGGTTCCGTAGCCAAATGGCAAAAACGGAACCCTTATAGATTCGTCATGTCTGTCTGTCTGTCTGTCTGTCTGTCTGTCTGTCTGTCTGTCTGTCTGTCTGTCTGTCCGTCCGTATGTCACAGCCATTTTTCTCCGAAACCGTAAGAGCTAGACTGATGAAACTTGGCGAGTAGATGTATTCTGTGAACCGCATTAATATTTTTACACAAAAATAGAAAAAAAACTAAAAATTTTGGGGGTCCCCATACTTGAAACTGAAACTCAAAAAATTTTTTTTCATCGAACCCATACGTGTGGGGTATCTATGAATAGGTCTTTAAAAATGATGTTGAGGTTTCTCATATCGTTTTTTTCTAAACTTAATAGTTTGCGCGAGAGAGACTTCCAAAGTGGAAAAAAGTTGGTCCCCCCCCCTCTAACTTCTAAAATAAGAGAATGATAAATCTAAAAAAAATATATGTTGTACATTACTATGCAAACTTTCAACGATATTTAGTTTGAACGAGATTTAGTAAGTAGTTTTTTTTTTATACGTCATAAACCGTAAACCGCAATTTACCTTTCGACGAACTATCAAGAACCTTATTATGTTACATCAAGTAACATAATATAAAGGTTCTTGTAGTTCATCGTGCTACGGAACCCTTCATGGGCGAGTCCGACTCGCACTTGGCTGCTTTTTTCTCATAAAATCCAGATCTGCTATATACGTGCTCGTATGTTTTCCTTTTTTTCAGCAACTTATTGATAAAGAAAATATGACCCTCATATGATTTATATGAAATATGAATTGGAAAAAACGGTTACTCTAGGTCTAGGGCATTATCCAGGGAGGAAATAGGGGACTACGTTTGTATGGAGAGTCGCCTGTGTGATGCCCTCTTAAAATCGTAACAAACTGACAGACTGCTACATTTGTTGATCTACACGTACTGATAACAAACTCATAGCACCAATGCGACCTAAACTATTTGCTCAACTTATTCTAAGAATATGTAACATCTTTGGTGACGTAGAAGTGATATGTTTACTTTGCTTGTGGACATGCGCGCAGTGCTCAGACGCAAGTGATTTATGTGGGCGCTTCTGCTTGGACAGATGTTTGCACCGGTGTTTAGAGGCTGTTTTAAGAAAACAGTAAACTAGCTTTTGACCTCAACTCAACACAGTTGTGGGTATGTCTTCAACGGTGGAATGGTGGATAAGAACGCCTACCACAAGCTCTTTGGCTCTGGTTTTGAGTCTGTGTGAGTGCTCATCAGTTTGTTATACTGTGTGTGTGACGTTTCGACGTAGGATTTATTTAGTCAACACTCACACAGACTCAAAACCAAAGCCAGAGACAGAGCCAGACAGAGCTTGTGGTAGGCCTTATGATTAAAAGTTGAGAGGAGTCGAAGAGTCTACGGAGTTTTTTGCAAAATTAGAGATCCGGTTTTACGGCAGCAGGTAAGTACACATTAAAATATGAAATGGCCACTATTTGTAGATTAAAACCATCGCATACCAATCATTATTTATCAGCCTATCATAGAGCATTGAGAGCGCTGGTGGCTTAGTGATAACGGCCTCGCCTTCCGATCCTAAGGTCGTGGGTTCAAATCCAGTTGTGTACTAATGAGTTTTCCTGCCCAAAAATGTATGTACATTATGCCAGTGCTCTCAAACGGTGAAGAAAAACATCGTGAGGAAACCAACATGTCGTAGAACCTAAAATATGAGTCAAGTGCACAAAAAGAGCCTCTTTGAGGCGCCCTTAAAATCCTTTCACCGCACTTGGTTCGAAAGAGTCAGTGACAAGATAAGAAGAAGAGTTTATCAAAGGTAGGAAGCTTAAGCATTCAATTTGCTATAGCCTGAGGCTGTAATTACATGATTATAGCCATTTACAATAAAAGTAGATGTAATTAATGGGAAGAAATTCTATAATCTATCAAATACCTCACAATAAAGAAGCAGGCTGTAGACAGCGTGAGAGGGTAGTCACCTAATTTCATCACAGTTTTGGCGTAGATCCAACCATAGCCTCGATGTTTTATGGAAAAGTAATGATTTGGCATTTGGAGAGTAGACGCTCTGACTGCTCTACTTATATCTCAAGCAACGATTTTATATACGAGTATTGTCGAACTCTATATTTGATTGTGTAAGACCTCTTTGGTATTAGCAGATTAGAAGTCCGGTGGGTGGATGATATCTTAACCACACCACAGGGAGAGCTCTAGATGCAAAGGGCCCATATCGACAAGAGTGGCGTCTGAGGGAGCAGGCTTATGCCCAGCAGTTCCTATTCTTGCAATAACACCGTAAGTGAAACAATGAGATTTAGTAAAACTTTTTTTTATTGATATAATTAATATAATTTTTTTATTTTTTAATATCCTAATACATTATAAAAAAAATTTGCTTAGTAAACACTATTGCTTACTACACCAAAAATTTTTATAATGTCCCGAAAGTTAAGAGTCGATTGGGATTTGAACCCGCGACGTTCCTCTTGGCACGGGGCTACGCTGACCACTGGGCCATCGGATCCTAATCACACTCGACGAGGAACTGTTCGGTACTAACAGACCCCCGCTTGGCTCTTAACTTTTGGGACAATATAAAAATCTTTAGTAAAACCGTCTAGTCAACACCTAAATAAGAAAATTATTTATTTATTAATACATGCAAATATTCGCTTCTTTTATGTCGTGAACTTTGAATTAGAAGAGTCTAAAGACAGATTCTAAAGTAATTCAATTCAATTTTTGTTTCGATGGCGTGGCTGGAGTCACAATTTTGTCAGTGTTATCAATTCAAGTTCTTTGAATAAAAAAATAACAGTTGAAATATCAGTTTACTTTGCAGCCGCTTCTGCAGCTGCTGCTTCGTACTTGCAGACATCCATTTTGACATGACGGTATTCTGGAAAAAGTAAATTAGAAAATAACAACTTTTGACGTCAACTGTACCTAGCAAATGTAGACATAAATAAATAATAAATATTTTGGACAATCCATACAACGCTATCTAGCCTCATTTTAAGCAGAGCTTGTACTATGGGAACCAGATAGTTGATATAATACTTATATACATTTTTTGTAAATATATACTTAGAATACAATATAACACCCAGAGAACAAACATCTGTATTCACCACACATATATTTATTCTCGATGGGCATCGAACCCACGACCTACGGCACAGAAGGCAGAGCTACAACCAATTGAGCTGAGAGGCCAGATGCAGAGACAGAAGTTTGAAAACCTATTATTAAAACTTATCGTATTGACAGAAGCAATAACACAAGAATAAGCCCAGCCAATAACGACTCGGCAATGTTTTTAGCACTTGCCTAAAACGGTCAAGCCTTATTTGGAATCTCGTGAGGAGGTTCTTCGAAGAGCAAAACGTCTGAAGGCGTATGTTAAGAGCCAATCAAATATATAGGAACTGGGTTGGTATTTTCATCAAAAACCATCATCGAAGAAAGAAAAGTAGAGGAAGACCACGTATAAGCTACATGATACAAAAAAAGACAATCCTGAAGAGATACAATTAGAAAGTGATGTATTGATTAAAACAACAGGAGATTTTAATTGGCCCAAAAGCACATTCACAATCTCTCGTCTCGTGGAAGCTCTCACAATACCACACTAGCAAGCAAGTAGATGAACATTGTCATTGTAAAGATCACGGGCAGTCAGAGGAAAGCTCAGAATCGTTCTTCCTGTAAATGTATTAATCTCTTCGAGGTAAAGAGAGTGATGATCACGGTAGCTGATGGTCTAGTGGCAGCGGCCCCGCCTGCCGATCCTAAGTCGTGGATTCAAATCCAGCCGTGTACCAATGAGTTTTTCTATCGATAAATTCTGTGCAATA
Organism: Thera britannica; assembly: GCA_939531255.2. Taxonomy (NCBI): domain Eukaryota; kingdom Metazoa; phylum Arthropoda; class Insecta; order Lepidoptera; family Geometridae; genus Thera; species Thera britannica. Next base: position 4,440,962 of record OW618042.2, on the reverse strand, counting down.
AGCCAGTATTAAACTATGTTTATTGCAGTACTAAACCGGCGTGACGTAGAACCTAAAATAGTTCGACCAACACGTGTCAAGCGTCACGCAAAAGCGTCTACTTGCGGAAACCATTCCGCACACTAAATGCGGATGATGAATTTGCCATTTTGCCAAGGTGGCTGATGACGTAGACTCACGTTTTTTCTCATCACAGTTGTACTCATAAAGGTCACAGTTATCGTTGAACATGCGGGTGATACCGAGAGAGTCTTGTCCGCAGATGGGCACAAAGTCATGCTGGCATTGATCCGCCATTTTGCAGAAGTTTATAACCTGAAATTAGGAAAAGATAGCGTTCAAAATTGTACAGTTTATAAAAGAATTAGTATTTATCCTTTGGAAGACCTTATTTTAGACAGTCCTGCTATTTTGTGACCTGAAGTTGGTATGACTTGGTCGCTAACTACTGGCGCGCAAGGAGCTATGGAGAGAGCTATGCTGGGAGTTTCACTAGGTGATAGAATCAGAAATGAGGATATCCGTAGAAGAACCAAGTCACCGACATAGCTCGTAGAATTAGTAAGTTGCAGTGGTAATGGGCAGGTCAAAGACACAACAACCGTTGGGGAATAAAGGTTCCTGAATAGCGATCACGACCCGGAAGACGAAACACAGGGCGCCCACCCACCAGATGGACTGACGACATTGTTAAGATCACGGGAAGTCGATGGATAGAAAGAGCTCAGAACCGTTCTTCCTGGAAATTAGTAGGGGAGGCTTGTGTCCAGCAGTGGACTTCTTCAGGCTGATGATGATGATGAAGCAAGTTGGTTTGCGTTAGTGACCAACTGCAGTGACGGAGAGCTTAAGCCGTTCTAACATCACTGACATGGCATAACTACTGCTTGAGCAGATCGGTAGCTTTACTTGCACGAAGCACGGAAGCACAGATATGAAATGTAGATCATTGCTTTAAGTACTTACCGGTTCTAGAGGGAAAAAATAGTCTTCTGCTTCGATTTCAACGTGTGACCACACTTCAGCTGCTAGCCCCATGACAATCAAACCTAGGCATAGACATCATAATGAAATTGGAAAACAGAACACATCATTGAAAAAAAAAGTTGCAATAGGTTAAAATAATGCTTACTTGTAAAAACTTTTCTAAATATCATATTGCTCCAGCACTACGGCCAACGGCCCACAATAGTCTAGTTTAGTAAAACGACTGTTGTTTGCTAGTGTTAATCAAAACTATGCTTGTGGGACAGGAAATTATGGCATAACACAAGCTTTGTTGAGAACTATCTAGACCACAGCAGGCCAGGGACTCTCAAACTTTTACTATCTGCTCCCTAAAATTCCAGATTCCAAATTATTTTTGGATTACTTACATTATTTGTTAACTACCCACAACACAGATTCTCCGAGGGTGGGAGTTAGCGTACTTACACATTTAATACTGTGCAACGTATCATTTTTAGTTTATAAGTACCTGTTTGTTAAATGTAGTAAGTAACACTTTTGTAATATTGATGTATTGTTAATACTAACTAAATAAACAAATAAATAAATTTAATTCGAAATTCAAAATTCCATAAAAGATTTAACCTATTTTGTTGTTTTAATCCACCTAGAGTAACAAGAATGAAAGAAGGAAAACTCATTTATACGTCCTACTCCAACATATGTATAAATAAACAAAATAGTAGTTCTAAGCTACGTCCCCAGCTATTTTCAGCCGAATTAGTTCACCCGTGCTCGAGTTATAAATTGTGTAACTAACACGACTTTCTTTTATATAATGTTGAGAATCTCTGGCCTCACGTTTCTATTGCAGGGGCGTATAAACATAGGTGCTTTTCTAGCGCCGTACTGATAGTATCATTTAAATTCTCACTTACGTCACAATGGGGCTTGCCACGCTTATTTACTGTAAGTTGCAATATTTTTGCGTGTCTTTTTGTCTTATTTATTATATTTATTAACTACTAAGCCGCGAGTCCCGGCGTTACCCGGGTATTTATAGTTTACTATTTTTATTGTGTGTATCTTTACTTCTTCTCTTCTCTCTCTTTATCAAAATTAAGTTTTTTTACTCGCAAGTATTATATTCACTTGAGCCTGAAGAAGTCCGTTCCGGGACGTAGGCCTCCTCCATGCGTATATTGACTGAAAAATATTTTTTTCATCTAGTTTTAATTAACTAAGAATGTTGTCTTCTTTCAGCAATCTTCATATTACTGCATGGCTTTACAGTGCACTGTCATATTCCCAACTATGCTTCAACACCATCTGTAAGTACATATTTAATTTTCTAAATAAGTTTGATAAATAACTTTTCTTACTGCGTTCTTCCTAACACATAGGTACTAAAAAGGTTAGTAAATTGCGAAGTCCTTTCTCTATTGCAGCAGTAATGACGAAATGTAAATTTTTCGTCAATTTTTCAATCTACAGGGAAATATAACCGTCAGATTAAAATATTCCTTTTTGTAAGCTTGTCTAAAAGAAAAGACTGACATTTTTTAGATTTCACGCCAAATCTTTTTTTTCATTGCATGCATTCTACAGAGATCACTTTATATTTCCATTTTCTATCTAGATTTTAGTTCCATTTTCAAAAGTAAAATGTTGTTCATTTTTTATTAAACAGTAATAAGTCGAGTCTTTTTTCAAGATTATTCTACTTTAAACACTTGCATAACATTCTACTGTTATTTCTAGAACATAGTGGAACAATTCTGCGTCCAAGCAGAGTCGTGCGTACATGATACGATACAAATCTGCGGTACGATGGGAGACGAGAAGAGGACCTTCCTGGACCTTTGTGACCTGCTGGAGTACGCGTGTGATACTAATCAGAGTAAAAAAAATCTCTATGTATAAAATAAAGTCGTGACAGTTACAATATTTACAACTCAAGAACGACTTCCAATTTGAATAAAAATTGGTGGGGAGGCTTAGAACTAGAAACTTTTTGTCCCGAAAAAATAATGGGAACGAGGCGAGCAAAGACGCGGGCGGCCGCTTATTTATAAAAAATATGAGTGGCAAATCAGAATATCACATAGTACACTTTAATTCCAACTGCTAACACATTGAGCTAAGACCTCAAGTAATGTTGGTTAAAATACCACCGAAATTACACAACAGAACTCAAAATAACACCAGAAAAACAATTAAAATCAAAAAGCTATGTGACTTCCCAAAATGACAGAAAACGAATGGGCATAGAGCTCGAGAGAGAGGTGGTGCGCTGTCTTTTTGTCAAAATGTTGTCAAAGTGATGTGCCAATTTTGAGAACTAGAGCTGACGCAGATAACTAAAAATTAACTCTTTTCCTTTACAGTTTACACCCATGTGGAAGACGTAGAAGGATGCCCCATGCCGAGAAAAAAAATCTGACATCCTTAAAAACATCACTCAAAAACCAAACCCACTAAACCATACCCGCCTTCATTCCTCAAACAAATTCCACTATAAAATTACAACCTTCTATAAATATCTTGTAAACCATCTCGTAAGACCCAGACGCATGACTTTTTACGCAAAAGGAATCTTTACTTACATATGTGTTTAAGTATCATTACGGTAATGTGCTCCAGCCTGACCTGGGAACGTGAGAGTGGGACGGATCGATATGGAATTGTGCGAGGGGAAAGAGATAGCAAGGGTTGACCGGGTAACAGGTTGTAGCAGACAGAATAAGTATAGCTAGGGCTGGGACATGAATTTCAGAAAAGTCGGACCAGTGCACGATCTTTTAAATACATTTCTATTTTATTATTTATACGGGAAGTTCTTGTTTTGTTTTGGTTAAATACGCAACTCTCATAAAAAAATGACGTATCATCATCTGTAATATTTCTCTAATTTTTTTTTAATTCAGCATCATATCGCATTTTTTTCTTAAAAATTCAATAATCAAATAATTAAGTTTCGATATTATGACCAGTGAATGGAGTAGGTAGATTGAACTGGGGTCATTGATCCGAAACGTATACAAGGTGCAGTTTTGAACCTGCAAAACATTTCAGGAGGTTGTTAGGAGACTCGTAAATAATCATATAACAATACGATACCAAGTCAATAATCAATAATACTTTTTCTTTTCGATTTTTCAATTTTATTGATTTTCAGAATAACCCTCTTCAAAAAAACAGAATCACCCATGTATCGCGTGTCATGTCACTGTGTGCGTGAATGCGATGACCAGTGACGTCAGCCTGTACGAGTCTCCCTCCGTCCACATTTCTATGAATCGAACGCGGCACTACGTTAAACTAAAATGAAGGTCGTTGCTATGGTTACGGGGAACCCCGCGATTCTCGTCATACCGCATTTCGATTTAGACTCGAAAATCTGTTACTGCGCATCGAAGGTTCAACCAACGTGCCGCGACCTGTACAAGTTGTTGTAGCAACAGCAACTTATAGCAAATAATTTTACCTTAGATGTAGTTCGAATTTTTAACTGTATGCAGCTCACTGCATGGAGTGCCAGTGAATCTCGCAGGGCGACTGCGTATCAGACCTCAACAAACCAGTTACTTGATAACACGATACCCATTTGTTATTTGCTAATTGTCCGACCGTACGGCAGGGCTGTAAGGTCGTTGACCCGTACCGACCCGTGTGGTACCTAACGACTGTCCGAGAGCTACAAATCAGTTCGAACCAAAGGCTTTAATTAAGTGCTTACCGAAACACGGGATTTCAATGATGACGTTGCCGATTGGGGAATAACTCCGCGAACATTTCGATGGCTCGAGATACATTGTCTCCACTGATGGCATACCTACAAGCGGACCATCTCCACCAACTCTACATTGGAGTATTAGTCCGTCATCTTTACAATTAGGTAGTAGGTACCTATCCCGACCGTTAATCGAAGGCGCACTTGAGGGGCGGAATTTGCAAGCGTATGCACATACCGGCGTCATCAAATACACTAATAAATTGACCCGATCGATGCGTTTGCGATGGCCGCGGGGGCGTGGCGGGGTGGCGGGGGGGAGGGAGCGGCCGGTGGTTGGTGCTTTGGTTTGGATTTATGAAAGAAATGTCGGTTGCGTTTGTTTGTGTGTGTGAAAGCGCAGTTTAAGGACACGTACAGATTGGTCGCGTTTTAAAACGGGGAGTTCACACTTACCGATTTACGTTAATAAGAATAAAATGAAAAAAAAATACCTGCCCATTTTATTGTTGATTCGGGTCGAGAATCACTAACATAATTACCTCCTAAAATGTTTTGCAGATCCAAAACTGCACCTTGTATATTAATTCGACTGGCCTCTAGCTCTGATTGGCCTCTAGCTCAGTTGGTAGTAGCTCTGCCTTCTGCGCCATAGGTCGTGGGTTCGATCCCCACCGAGAACAAATATTTGTGTGGTGAACATAAATGTTTGTTCTCTGTCTGGGTGTTATATTGTATTCTAAGTATGTATTTACAAAAAAAAAATGTATTCAAGTATTATATCAGCTATCTGGTTCCCATATTACAAGCTCTGCTTAGTTTGGGGCTGGGTAGTGTTGTGTGAATTGTCCACAATATTTATTTATTAATATGGACATTCCTAAGGAATTGGTGGATTATTAAAAAAAACCGGAACTTATGTAGGAATTGTATTCTGCCAGAGTGGAAGGAGTCATTTCATGATTTGCCATCCTCAAAAAATAAAGGTGGGAATTGTAATAAAATGCAAGCAATATTATATTCTTCATATTTTTTTTAACGGCACACAGTCACGATTTGAGAAAACCCAACGACCAATCAGAACAAAGGATCATGGGTGGTACAATAACCGGTTATCAGAACAATGCGTACGCCCGCCGACGACATGCCAGGTAGCTCACTCGTTTACTTCGGTTCGTAGAGTGCGCATCTTTGTTTGTTACTGTGTTGTGAAAACGTTACTTGACCCTGGCTTGTGTACATACTGACTTCTGGAATCTGCTCTAAACGGAAAAATGGCTTATCCATGTTATTCTTTCTGTGTGCAAGTACCAAAAATCAATCTACCTACTCCGATCATTGATTATGACATAGGTACTGCTTTATTTTTGTGTGCTCACAAAAACTCAATATTACACACAAGCTTAAATAAGTTGTAATGCTAAATGAATAATTGTACAAAAGAGATAGTTCTCCTATGTTTTTTTTTATTTTATATGAGGTTATGTGCTCTCTATCTCCAGCCTGAATAAGTCTTCTGACACTGATTCTGGTCAACTTTATTTAAGTAGAACTTCCAGCATGAGAATATGTAATAAACATCTTTTATAACTTTTTTAACAATGATTGTTTTTATAGTTTTAAAATTGAATCATGGTAAATATAAAAAATATAAAAATATGTTGTTCATAAAAATATTTTATCATATTTTTCCTGGCAGATCGAGCATGCAAATCCGGCCATTAGGCCAAAAAGCCGGACTCTCCCAGCACTAACTATAGCAAACGCAGTAACGTACCGGGCGGTTGGTGGATCTAGATACGGCGCTAACAAAATGTTGATCGCCGATTAATCTCTGGTTAAATAAAGGTTTCGATTCCTGTGCTATAAGCGCGCGAATTCTTGACTTTAGTCGCTTGCACTCTCGTTTTAAAGGTGAATCATAATTGTGCATGCGAAATGAAAATCGATTATAGATTTGTTTATTTTTCATCATCATCAGCCAGAAGCATGAAGCGGAGAAGAGAGTTATTATACTCGATACAAAACAGAAGAGAATAATGTTTGGACATGACAGCTATATTAAAGAACATCATTGAAGGAAAGGTTGAAGAAAAACGGGGAAGAGGAAGGCCAAGAAAAGTTCGCTTTCATGTCGTATAAGGAAGTCAAGGACGCATTCGACAGAATCAATTGGAGGAAACTGCATCAAAACCTCCGACAAGAGCTAGGCTCTTAAATTTAAAAAGAAGAAGAGATCAGTCTGAAAAAGTCTAGAAACTGATGTACCTGAGCAACGAAAATACATTTTCAGATAAAAAAAATAGAGCGCTCTCTTTCCTCTGATGTCTTGTTCGCTGATCGATCGGACGTCCTTACATTACAATTTACGAACCGGAAGACGAAGAAGTTCTGGTTAATGTTTGCCTTTTCGAGAGCTTATAACTAATACTTCAGTATAAATACTATTGATATATTGTGTCAAGTACACGGAAGGAGCCTCTTTGAGGCGCACTTAAAATCCTTTCACCACACTTGGTTCGAAAGAATCAGCAACACGATAAAAAGAAGAATGTAAATACTACAACTACTACTTCAGATAGTGACTATAACGTAAGTTCCCGCACTACAATAAAATAATGCTGCTCTATACAATCAATAAATACCGATCTTATTCTTTGAAAGTCTTGGTCTATTTTTATTTGCCTTAAAAAACCCCGTGATCTAAAAAGCCCTAACGATCAGCCGGTCTTTCCCGTTCCGTGAGAAAGCCACAATTTGAACAAGCCGTAATTAGCGAGTGGGGCATTAAATCACGGGCAGCGAGCGCCCCCTGCGCCCCCCTAACGCCCCCTTGCGGTGATCTGATCGTACCAGAGGTCAGATCGGAAACATCGGAACAGGTGGAATTGTGGGGTCAAGGGCTCTTAAAACGGATTTCTGCATTTTGTAAGTTACTGCAATTCTGATCTGTGCTTTATGGTTTGTTTTTTTTTATCTGACTGATAAACTTTTTGTAAGATACTGCAGTTTTGATCGGTGCACTATGGTTTGTTTTTTTTTTAATCTGACTGAAATAGAGCTGTTCAAAGATAACAACTAACTATTTATATTTATGTAGGTTTTACCCTTTTAAATCACGTCATTTTGTTCGCCACTTTACACATTTTGTAAACTCTTTTAGGTCTCCCGCGATACAGGCTAGTCCTAGTGCGGGGTCCATTGTATATTATATCTGGATTTTTGTATAACTGTTTTCTCGAATAAATATTTTTGTATTTGTATTTTTTTGCAGGTAACTTTTTCTGTGAAAATTTCATGTGACTGGGAATAATTTGAAAGTATTACCTTTCATATAAAAATGTATAAAATATTCAAATTAGCTCACAAATGACAAAAAATTGCGAAAACAAACAAAAAAAAAAATACAGCCGAATTCAGAACCTTCGCTTTTTTTATTTAAAGTCGTTTAAAAAGTTTAAAGTTCAATCCGAAAACAAAACCTTTCACCTCATAAAGAATTAGACAAAAATCAACTCATTTATCAACCATCAAAATGAACCTTGACTAATTTAACCAAACCTACAATTTTGTTATTAAAAATATCCTTTATCATTATTATATCCAGTGTTAAAACGTTTTTTTTGGCGCTTGATCTCTTTCAAGCTTAGTTTATATTTCGATGCTTTTTTAAAGATAGGGTTGAAGAGTTTGGAGTGTAATTTATTTGCTAATCTCAAATTGAAAAATTACAAAGTAGGGGATAAGGATTACACGCTATTATGACTTTTCTGCTGGATCTGCCTAAATGGATGGTAGGTTAGGTTATATTTCGGAGAAACTGTACCGTTTTGATGAATCATTTTCGTTTGTGTATACTTATGGGTGTATTCCTACCCGCATTTAATCTTATGGATTGGCAGATCGCATGAGAACTATAAACTGATACTCATGATATTTGGTAGTGAGCATGTTTTTATAATGTTTATAAAAACAGTAGCGGCCACCCGCGGCTTCGCTCGCTCTGTTTTAGTAATTTTTTTTTGAATAAAAAGTTTCATATTATGTCCGTCCCCTTGTTTTAAGCTAAACCATGTATATGCAATAAGGGTGTTATTAATAATCCTGGCGTAGCGTTGGACTAGTTGATCCGTGTTTTGTCTCTTGCATTGACATGCAATTGTCAACTCGAACAAAAGTGACAAAACCCGATTTAACTACTCCAGCGTTGCGCCAGGATTATTAATAACACTAATGTATTGGGTATTGAGTATTGAGCTAATCCCCCGCCAATTTTCAATCAAATCAGTTTAGCCGTTCTTGAGTTCCTGTAGCAATCACACGTTCACTGAGGAGCTGCTACACGAAGATTTGCTCTACGTCCATCACATAAACACAGATAGAAGAGTTTTTAGACAGCGTTAATGAAATTCCTTAATTATAGTGGTGTGTGGTCAGCCCTAAAAAGTGGTTAGGGTCGTAGGGCGTGGTGGTAAGATGGTAGATACCCTGTCCTGTTTACCTGGCTTGCTTCAACGCTGACAGAGCGAGGAATAGGAACAGTTACAGTACATGACATTTACATTATACATGCTCAATAAGTAGGTTTTCATCATCAATATCATTATCTTCAACCTATATTAGTCCACTGCTGGACGTAAGTCTCTCCCAAGACGTGCCACTGAGCCCGGTCTTCAGCTCTTCTCCTCCAGTGCTTGCCCTCCGGCAAGGTGGGGCAACGATCTGCGAAATGCCACCTTGCCGGAGGGCGTCCTACACTACGCTTACCTAAACGCAGTCTCCACTCTAGTATTCGTTTGCTCCAACGATTGTCTGTTCTACGGCAAACATGACCAGCCCACTGCCACTTCAGCTTACTAATCTTTTGAGCTATGTCGACCACCTTGGTTCTCTGTCGGAGTAGGTTTTACTGCTGTGCAAAGAGCTTTATGTAAGTAGGCGTGATACCTGCGTAAATGCGTTCCATTTTCAAATCACTTTACCGTCACACTATGCATGATATTATGTTAAAGGTAAGGTTCATTACCTATCAAGCTATGCAAACCTCCTTGGTGAAACTATCCAGTAACACGATAAGAAGAAGGATGAACGATTTTCAGTCTTCTCCATCCCGCGATCATAATTCGTTTTCGGTTATTGAAAAATGCAACAAAAAGGTACTAAATAAATACCTGTTCAGAAGACAAGTGAGTTCAACCTTCAACCCAGCACAGACTGCGATAAGATCTGAACGACCTGTTTAGTCCAAAACTGTCGAAATGAGAGCGCACCCCTGCCTGATACGGACGGTTCCTAGTAGCTTACTTTGTACACTCAACTACAACATGGAATTCAAGAGTGAATACAACAATAGTAAATTAAAAGAAACTTTACAAACTGTACAAAATACACAATAAACAGTTGAGCTACAACCTAGAGATAGCTCAAGTGATCCAAATCATTACCAGACGGAAGAAAAGTATGTTTCAAAGCGAATTGATTTATTTAATGTAATTACATACTTCGTAAATTAAATTTATTATATTTTTGGATTTTTCTATATATAGTCCCAAATTAAACAGAGCTTGTACTATGGGTACCAGATAACTGTTTTTTTTTTTCGTAAATACATACTTAAAATATACAATATTTATTCTCGATGGGGATCGATCCCACGACCTGCGGCGCAGAAGGCAGAGCTACTACCAACTGAGCTGAGAGACCAGTCACTGAGCTGAGAGCCCTATGAGATTTGACAGAAAATTAAAACCAACGCTAAAAAGAATAGTAAATTTGCACTTCATCGACATACCTTGCTGATTGGCATCAATTAAGTCATTTCTTTGATTGAAGTTTTAAGACAATAAGGGCAGATATTTACCAAAAAAAAACATCACTTGATTATGAATCCGAGTGTACGTTTGATGGTATCAGTCTAATAACGCGGTCTCTTTGTCTATTGTTTACATTAGGGTGGGTACGTGGTTTCGGCGTCATGCCGGCGTCTTTGCGGACCTCCCTGCTGTTACTGTTAAATACGTCGTCATTGTGGCGGCCGGACCGGGGCTTGAACACACAGGGTGCTGGAAAACTACACTTTGAAACCTAGAATTTAGAGCACGGCAAATTGGCTGGCACATTGACTGATTTCCGCAAGTAGGCCGATAGCGGGCGGTCCCTTTTTGCGTGACGCTTGACACGTGTTGCTCGAACTTTTTTAAGTTCTACGACACGCCGCGCGTCGGTTTTCTCACGATGTTTTCCTACGCCGTTTTGAGAGTAGTAGCATAGTGCACATTTTTCGACGAAAAACTCATTGGTACACGACTGGATTTGAACCTCACGACCTTATAATAGGATCGGAAGGCGAGGCCGCTACCCCTAAACCACCAGTGCTTTTCGAGCATTCTTTAAGACGCTTGACCATGCCACCTGGACTGCAGAAAGGACATGGGAGCACCGTACATCTTACAGCGTAACTTTGACTTGGTTTGCTTCTTCTTGCTCTTCCAGCTAGTATCATATAGGCGATAAAGCATGAGTCTAATCAGACTTTAGAAAGTATCATAATATTCAGTATTAGATTTTTGTGAAGGCTCTGATTTTCAAGAAATTTGGAACGTATTTGTTAGCAGTAGCTTAAAGAATTAAGTAAGTAATTTGATATAAGTTAATTTTAATTTTATAGGTACGCGTTCGAGTTTTGAGTATGTCTGTCTACGCAGGATTTATGCTGGGATCTAAGTAAATAAATATAGTACTTAAGTAATCTCTAAAACACCCTGTATTACCGAAAGGGTGCGCACGCGTCGCAGTTTAGCCGGCGCGTGAGCAGCGCTCTAATGACGTCATAATGACGTCGTCACCGGACATGCGCCGACGACTTTTGATCCACCGCGCTCAGGTGGCTGAAACATATCAAATCGGACCTTCAAAGGGTTTTGTTTTGGCGGTCACCAAAATATCGCTTTGAACTTCTGTGGGGCTCAATGTAACGGGATATTATCGATATCTTTGTCTAGATATTCTATAACGAATCTCACTACTCCGTAGGTAGTACCATGTTCTATTTTCACTTATAATACCACAAGAGCACAAGAGCAACAAGTCAAACCTCAATCAAGACACAAGATTAGGCAAGTCGATGACATAATTTATTTGTTGAATTAATGTTGGTTTTTTCAAATATTTTCATAATGTCCCAAGAGTCGAGATTTGAACCCACAGCCTTCTCCTTGGTACGGCCGCTGCGCTATCGGATCCTTTCGGATTGTTGTTTTTTTTTCTGGATCTGACTGTAAGAACTCAGATTGTTAACAGATTAGATACTTTACTATCTATTGACACTATAGCGTCCTGTGCATAAGGGCATTAGGTAATAGTTACCCCTGACGCTTATAAATCATCTACACTAGATGCAGATGATGTCAGATGATGCAGGCCTGTCATTGACGACACTAAAGGTCTGCACACATTTAGGCAATGGCGATGGCGATCAGTGAAACGCTGTCAAATATCGCTGTCATGTTTGACAGTATTTCACTGATCGCCATCACAGAACGCTTAGATGTGCGCAAGGCTTTAAAAGAGGCCTGATTGCTCTTTTCAGAAAACAATACTATTGTGCATTCATTTTATAAGCACCTGAGAGAAAGGCAACCCAAAAATAATGCCTTGATTTCCAAATAAATGTAGAGTTTTTTGCCTCACGACGCAGATTTAGTATAAGATGTACGGCTACCCTCGGGGCAGCTACCGTGGTACGCGCGATAACCACAGTAATCTGACCATCGCGGGCTAATGTGGGAACATCTGCCGTTGAAAGTATTCTTACTTTCTTATTTATTTAATTCACCGTTCCTACATCGCAAAATTAAGTTTGAAGATTCTAGAAAGTGACAAAATGTCTTCATAATTTTTTTTTTAATTCTACTTGCTGATGGAACAAGCATTTGGCCAGTAACTATGGCCTAAACCAAGATTTTTTCCCAATTGGAATGTGGTGAAAGGATTTTAAGTACACCTCTAAGAGGCTCCTTTCGTGCACTTGACAAATATTTTGGCAAAATGTCTTCTTTATTCAATTATAAAAGGACAAGTATATGGCCCACCGATGTTGAGTGATAACCATTGCCTATAAAAAAGCAATGCCTTGCAGACCACGCACGTCAGGAACGTGGTCTACGATGCACTGCTCCGCTTCTTGAGGCATACAGTTGTTCAGCCTCACGTGCCAGTAATTTCACCGGCACTCGCACTCTTCAAACCGCAACACAGCAATGCTGCTTCACGGCAGAAATAGGCATGGTGGTAGTACTCCCCCGGACGAGCCCTTCACAAGGAACTCTACTACTACAAATTATAAATGCAAAGATGTTTTTACTACTGATGAACAAATCTTTGCAATATAGGTAAGTCACGCACGAAAAAAACGTGCCCTATGCACTGCTTTGGTTTTATCACAGTCAAAAATATTAAATCTAATCTGTTTACTTCCAATAGAAATAGTTCACTGACGCAAGTTTGCTTATAACTGCAGTGGATTATAATAATATGTACAAGCATGCAGGTACGCGCGAATCTATAATCAAATAAAAATAATAAAAAGATCAATAAGCGCTGTGCACGTCGCAAGAAAACAAGACCACAATTACATAGACGCTTGAAAAACCGGCAAAGTGCATGATTATACTATGCACCTAACACCTGCCGTCAAGTCTGTAATTGCATTAACTCGGGTACCTACTCACACCATGGCAAAGCAAATCTCAACTCAATTCCTCATCATTAAAATCTAATTAGAGTTGCGTTACATGCGCAAACGCAGGCCCAACCAAAACACACCACTCAGCGCAAATAGTCGCTTATTACGACAATATCAATAACTGTCTTTCAAACGATCATCATACTTTTGTCTCGTTTACGCGAACAACTCATAATTACAGTGGTACTGACATCTCCCTCGAACTCATTACTCTGAACGCAGCCAGTGCAGCCTCTTTCCGTTTCTTTCACGCAAAACCTTCGAAGGCTGCACGGAAAAACGTTTAATATAACCGTCTCTTTCCCTCGCACCTCATTACGCTCGAAATAAAATAGTTTTTCAGTTTTTAATCTCAAACTAAACGATAGTTCCAGTTTTAAAATGACAGTTTTTTTGTAAACTTTTTATACAACTGGAGCAGTTGAGGTAAGGGATTCGTTAAGGCGCGGGCGCATGTTTTTTCAAACAAAAAGAAAATAAAGGCTCGCGGGAAAGAGAGGCTTAGTGGCTTTTTATAGTCGGTGTCCCGATGCGGCCGCGCACGGAAGTATCGGGTCTTCAGGATCGGGTCTAATCTCATTCTAATAAAAAGCTCACGCATAAATTGACGCGTTGTCATAGACTTTGACGTTTAGTTTTTTTTATAATGATTTTGAGGTTGCGTAGTGTGAGGTTGCATGGGCGTTGAGTATGTGCGGCACGTGCGTTTTATCGTTATTTTTATGGTTACGATATGACATTAATTTTGTGAAGTTTAGTGTGAAGGGTTGTTTCTTTTATTGAGTTATCATTAGAACTTGATCGGTCGAACTGTGTGGTCGTGTTTGTTTAGCTATCTTGTAATGGACTGATTATTTGTGCTGCAGTTTAGTGCTTTTTTTTATTATTTTAGTTCAAAATGTTTTTGAGGTGAGTCCAATATAAATAATATTAGAATCTGACATAAAAAACTTGTTTTTCTTTCTACGTTATTAAAATTTTGATCATAGTCAAGCAACGACTAAAAGCCAGTTGCACGGATTGTTAACTGACTAATCAAATATTTAACAGTTGTTTAACCCCAATTTGCTTGCAAAATTAGAGCTTTACAACTGTCAAATATTTGATTTGTCAATTGATCTGTCAGATCCCATTTGTCACAGTAAATAGAACATTGTATAAAATAAAACTCCTTTGCCAAGCTTTTTAAGCCTCACTACCCAACTACTTGCCATACAATGGTTGCCTGGAAGTGATCCCTTTCAGTGATAAGGCATTGTACTTTGTTTTGTTACGCTTAGTATTTTTACGCCTAGTTTTTATATTGTATCCTTGTCTGGTACATAGGTACATTTGTATGATTTACATTTATTTACACAAATAAACTTACAATAAATACAAGTATTTAAAAAGTGAACAAAATACACAAGAAAGATTAAGCTTTCTGTAGACTATTATAAACGATCTAAAGATAGCTCAACTGATCTATTTGTATGATATCAGAGAACTTTGTACTATCTTAACTTCCTACCTGATATTTAGCCGTCAAAATATTTACATAGGAGTCTGCTGTAACCAAAATGCGAAATACGATTAAAACAACTTTTAACAAAAATGACACTGACTTCATGAAAAAACATAAATAAGGTTTACCATTTCAATCGTTACTTCTCAATTATGCACATCTAAGCGTTCTGCAGTGGTGATCATTTATGCTCAGATTTGCTCGTGTCAAAATATTTACATGTCATTTAATCTATGAACATAATTTGTTGGTAGTAAGTGTACAAAATCATAAAGCTTATGGAACAAGCATATTATGGCCCACCTGATGTTAAGTGGTAACCATCGCCTATAACAAAGCATGTTAAAGCTTTTGTGCAAAGTTGTCTGAAAATAAACCTGGCTTGTAGAATACTATTCTTTTTTACGATTTGAATAAATCGTAATTTACAAAAATAAGTTTTTTCAATCGAAGAACATTTTAAAGTGGGTTATAAATTACCCAATAAAAGTTTATAGCTTGAAGGCATCTGAAAAGGTCGTTTATGTTCAATTAGTGTCTTGTACCATCCAAATAATGTAACATTTATGCGGTTGCAAACATTTTGTGACCAGTATGCTAACTGTTTCAAGCGACGTAGATAGCAATAAAAATGCAATATCTTCAAAAACAAACAGTCAATTATCGACTATGTTCCTTCAACAAGAAGTGTCTTTTACCTATTTTAGTACTATATTTTCGTAGTAAACCTTGTAAGGTAATTCTGTTCGTAGTGCTACGTCCGTGCTACGTAGATATTTCATGGTTCAGAAATAGTAACATCGTTTATTTGATTTTCTTATTATATGTCTAAATGGATCGACACGATTTTGCTACGTATTATATTCTCAACCAATTTGGTATTCTTTGACAAAAAGATAAAAATGTAACTTATTCTCCACTTTGGCTATTTTATAACCTACTAGCAGCCTGTCCTGGCTTCGCACGGGTGGACATTTATTTTTTAACACATAAATATAGCTATGTCACTCAAGGTGTAAGAATTTTAGAAATCGGCATAGTTTTTTATAACGCTTTTATTAGTTTCACCTGTATGTATGTATGTATGTATGTATGTAACCGACCCCTTTGAGCTCGATTTTGTCCTACTTTGAACGATCAGATTTGATTCAAACTTTGCACACCTGTCAAAGGTCGATGACAATGCAATAATATGAAAAAAAAAATTAAAAAAAATGAAAAGAAATAAAAAAAAAACAAAAAAAAAACCTACTTTGAACGATCAGATTTTATTCAAACTTTGCACACCTGTCGATGACAATGCAATAATATGAAAAAAAAATATGAAAAAAAAAAACAACTAAAAAGTAAAAAATAAATTATAGTTTAAAAACTAAATATATACTAACTAAATAATAAATTATAGTTTTATAACTAATTGAACTAAAAAGTTAAAAATAAAACTGTAATAATCAATTGAAAATTTATATTATTGTACAAAAAGCGTGGGGGGCTTGATTTTGATAGTTGTAAATATTTTATCAATAGTTTATTATATCTGAAGTTATTATAAAAAGCACCCCACGTTTTTTGCACAATAATATAAGTTTTCAATTGATTATTACAGTTTTATTTTTAACTTTTTAGTTCAATTAGTTATAAAAGCGTTTTTTTTTTAGTTTTTTAAACTATAATTTATTTCATGACACACACACAAAAATACAAATCTTACCTCTTTATAATAAATATTAGTATAGAAGTATACATATAGATATTTTGATGACTGTAGTATGAAACGCTATGGAAACATGTTTGCTGAATATTGACTCTGTTTTACATAGAGAGAAGGAAACAGGCCAAAAGTTAAAAACATTGGTATATTGTATACAACCCACACGAAACTATCTAGCCCCAAAAATAAACAGAGTTTGTATTATGGAAACTAGATAGCTGATATGATACTTACGAGTATATTCTTTTTTTTTGTAAAATGGAATAATAATAAAATATTTCTTTATTCAATGAAACCACAAGGATCACTTTGAAACGTCTTAAAGCTGGGTGTGTCTAAGTGCCAGTACCAGAAAAAGGACAAACATCTGTATTCACCACACAAATATTGAATTTTGTTCTCCGTGGGAATCGAACCCATGACCTACGGTGCAGAAAGGAGAGCTACTATCAATTGATCTGAAAAGCCAATTAAATTACAAGTACTAAGTTAGAACTATTGACCAATATTATACCATTAGAATGCAAAAATAATTTCAGTAATTTGAAATAAAGAGTCATGCTCTCATAGCAAGTCAAGTCTTTCGTTTATATCAGTTATTATTAATTACTTACTAACTGGCTTACTTTAATAAATGTCAATTTTAAGGTCCGAAAATAGCATTAAATAATAATGATGTCTCAAACTTGCTGCTTAATTAATTAGCTGTCAAATTAAAATACTTTTCATTCAGTCAATATAAAAATTAATTGATTTAACAGGTCCATTCATAACACGATGGCTCATCAATATAATCATAATTTTTATATAAAAAAGTAAGCAATGAGAAATGAACTATAACAAATTATTATTAAGTCTGGCTTGAAACGGTAATGCATCAAAATCTTTCCACCAAAAAAATCGAATTTTTGAAGGTTAAATAATTTGCGTTCAAAAATTTAACCAAGAAAAAAATATACATAATATTAATTTATTTACACAATTAAACATATATATTTACAAAATGAACAAAATACACAAGAAACAGTTGAGTTAGCTGCAGGCCGTGACTAAAGATCTACAGATATCTCAACTAATCCAAATCTGTGCCAGACAGCAGCGTCCTTAAGACGCTGAAAAATGAAAATAAATTATTAAATAGAAATTAAAACACAATTATTTTCCAATACACCAATACAATAAACGAAATTAAAAGCTAGGTTCAATGATTCACAAATGTCATGTTCATATTATTATAACTTTGATAAAATAAGCAATAAAATGATGACATGATGACAGTTTCAAAAGCGTAACACACACAAACTTCAACACAAACACACACAGCACACGACAGCAAAACTTCAATGTTCATCAAACTCCTAATGTAACCTAACGTATTACGGAAGAATTTTAACGCTTTGAACGTAGGATTTACCGTGAAATGGCCTCGCCTAGTAGGTATGTACGGAATGTCGGTTTTGTGGCCGCTATCCTACCGCATTCTTGATTTGATTTCTACTAAAAAACAGATCAAAAGACTTGATGACAATTAGTTTTGTAGACCCTTCAGAACACAAAGTGATTTATAAGTAGGTAATTTGCAATCATCTAGTTACTAGATTCTAGTACATACTCATAATTACATAAAGGTATCTACGTTTCTCAAAATGAATATTGATCTTTATAAACGTAATTTTAAATTGACATTAATAGACATTAACGAATTTTTTGCACTTAAAATCCTTTCACCACGCTTGGTTTAAAAAAACCAGTTACACGATAAGAAGCGGGGAAAAGCATATTTTTTATATTGACAGATTTTTTATAAAGTGTTGCTTATTGATTATCAAGGTTGTAAATTAATAAAACATCTTGAACAGCTTGACATAATCATAATTTTGAGCGAAGTAATAAAAAATCTTAAAAAGATTGATTTTATCATGTTCGACTAATTACATGATGTCTAATTAAATCTAAACTGTTTTATCTCCATTCTCCAACTGTAAACAAACACCCAATAAACAGCAAAAAAACTGAAGGAAGTGTCTTTCCGTCCTGTTTGAATGATAACATGCGTGTCCATCTGTATGTTAACATGCGCCTGCGCACCCGTGCCGCCGTCGGCCCTTTCATCTCCCGGGCAGTCCCTTAAAGCCTTTTTTTTCGTTTGACTGATTAGATTTTTTACGATCGTTAGTCTTTATTGTGGGAACGACGATGATGGGTACTTTGTTATTAATTTGATTGAATCGTATTGAGTGATTGTTTGTTTTGGAGTTATTGATTGGGGAAAGTGGAGCTTTTGAGCGTACACAGATTGAAACCACTTTAAAATATTGGTAATAATGTTTGTAGGTAGGGTTTAAAACGTAGGAAAAAAATTCCCTTATTACTTTGTTTTCGGTTCAAACGCAAGTTTCACCAATACTTAATTAAAACAAAAGAGTTCGCGAACTTGTCACAAGTAGGTAAACCAAAGAGTTCGGAAACTCTTTTGTTGACTTATTTCACAAAAAGAAAAAGGTTATACTGTTGCAATTTCAAATTATTTAAATATTGCTTAGAGTCGAACTGTGAAGTGCGGAACCTTGTGAAAACTATATCAGCTAACTGTTGTTATTTAATTCAATTTAGTAGTTTTTAATTGCAAAATTATTAAATATTTTTCATAATACCTTGGACCTAGGTGTTACAAACTGTAGGTAAGTTTCTATCATCGATCCTGTTAGGCAAAGCTGTATGTAGTAGACTGATGATTAGAAATTTTGCATAATGGAAAAATAAAAACAAAATATAAAAAAAAATGTATTTTCCTCAGGCAGATTTATTTAAAAGCTATTAATAAATGATTGCTATTGTAATGGCTGATATCCGGCCACTTTCCACTAAAGCGCATCATTTGCCGCGGTGTTAAAACAGAGATCGGCTATGTTAATTCCACAAAGCCGCCGCACCTGTCCGGAACACTGCATCCGCACATTGTTTTAGATCCTAGAAGACATTCGCTTAAACGCTTAGAAATGGGGAAGTTTGTGGGAGCGAATACTTAATAGTTTTCCCTGTAGGGACCCTGATAGGGTTGAGTCAATGAACGTTTAATTAGTTGATGGTTCGCGCAAATTTAACTGGAAAAATTTTAAGATTTTGTGGGGAAAAAGTGTTTTCTTTAAACCGTTTACTGCTAAGTTTAGCCACCATATATTTTGAGTAAGAATTATCCATTACTTTCGAGAGTTTGCCACAGTTAATTAAACCCTAAGGAAACGCATTTGGGGATGACCGCAACTTCTTTTGACAGTGGTCACCAATAGGTACGCCGTTTTACGCTAACAGTTTTGTTGAAATTTACAAAAACAAGACAGAAGCAAATACAAGGCAGTTGCTTAATTAAGACTAAAACAATTATTGTACTAAATAAGTTATAACATCAAAACTAACAGAGTTTATTCCATTAAAAACAATAAATGCCAGTCTCTAACTTCACATAAAATATGGTATCATTATCTAACAGATTCGAGCCGACAAAGTCAACGAAGGGCGCCAGCAAGATGCGCCGAGACCTCATCAATGCAGAGATCTCGAACCTGCGCGACCTTCTGCCTCTCCCACCGTCCACCAGGCAGAGGCTGTCACAGCTGCAGCTCATGGCTCTCGTCTGCGTCTATGTGAGGAAGATGAACTACTTTCAACAAGGTTAGTTCTACCGTCCTCGTGTGACGTAGCTTGCTTCCAGCATAGACCTCATCAACGCAGAAATCTTGAACCTGCGCGACCTCACCCACCGTCCACCAGGCAAAGGAAGATGAACTACTTCTAACAATTTTAATTTTAATCATCATCTTTTTGCCCTTATGTTTATCGGCATAACTGTTATCTTCATCCATTCCCCTTTGACAGCCGTCATCTCTGTATTCACCCTTTTTTGGATGTCATCTTTGACACAATTTATCCATTTTCTCTTTACCAACACATTTATCCACATTTATACTCATCGCTCTCCTGGTCACATGAATTTCAGCCCTCCTTATGGCATACCACGCTAGCCTTCAATCTTTCTGGCACTAGCACCACTATAACACAAGCAAGTACTACAATAAAATATTAACGAAGTACAGTCCTCCTCTATAGTCGTCCCTCATTGTTGAGGATCGTGACTCTTTCCCATTCTGTGGACAATATCTCTCCAGGAGTGGTTGGTGGCCTGATGGAGCGTCTGATGTATCGGCATTTTTAGCCGCTCAGATATCTGGACCAACGCTGAGGGCTTCGGTCTCTAGGTCTTTTGCCTTCTATTTTTTTCATTTTGTTTGTTGTATTTTGTCTCTCGATGCAATCGGTATTTCTACGAGAAATATGGCCAAAGTATGTCAATACTCAATACATTTATTGCTTTACACATGGTTAAGTTTTACATACATAGTTTTTAGGTGTAAGTAGGTATCACATGGACCCTGCATAGGGTATAGCAAACATGGAGGTAGGCCGAGGTTTTAAGGTAAGTTGGTACTTTCGATTAAATTATATATATGTAGTATCTTGATATTTAGGATTGTGATTTACCTTATCTTGGTAGGTAGTTATTGTGCCGGTTATTGTCTAGTTTTTGATGTCAAAATTATATGCAGGTATCATGTCAAATTTGGATTATATAATTAGAGGAAATGTCAAGTTTTTATTTAATTACGTACTTACACAAAATGTCAGATTGTCATTAATATTTGTTTCATTTGTTATTATAATTATTCTAAATAGTCTTTGATGTCATAATAGCATTTGTCAGGATTCTATAGTAGAGCAATAGTTCAATAGTTCTTTATTTATCTTTTGACATTATAAAATGTTCTTAGATTACTACTACTACTATACACTGTGGAGTTTTAGTACAGTACTTACGAGTAATACTACAGTAAAATAGGTATGTCATGTGCAAGTCTTGACACTGAAATAATATCTAGGTTGCAGCAGAACATAAAACATCGCTCTACATTTTAGTTTTCCGGTCTTGTAACAAAGATGAGAGGTGCGTATATTACCAGCGCTCAAATCTTTTAAGCAATGTTTTATAAAGGCATTTTAGGTAATGTGCTTTTAAAATGACAAGGATAGTTTAATACCAAGAAGAGCAAAAAGAAAAGGAATAAACATACAAATATTATTTTTTTATTATGCTGTTATATTGCAAAATGTTAAACATATTGAAATCCAATGGAAGTTTAAGCAATGTTTTACCTCTAGTAACATTTCTAGAAAGAGCTTTGTTTATGTCATAAAACATGTTTTTCATCTTATGTAATTTTAATCGGCCTTTCAAAAGGTTTAAATTCCATCAAAACAGAGCTTTTATATAATACACTCAAGCTTCACTCAAACTGTCCATGTAACTTGTTAGACAAAGACTTCAATACTTTACATAACTAAGTGTAATCCGCTTCAAAATCTCACGTTTACATGCACGTGTACTTATATACTGCGCGTCTTTCACCCATCTTCATTTCCGTGTTTTCAGTCGTGTTTCTCATGCTCCAAATCTTTGTCAAACCCATCACGTCCATCCCTTATCCATAACATCTTGCTCTCATATTTCCAAAAAGCCTCGGCAACATTTTGTCAACTATTCTGTCACGAAAACGCGTATTAAGACGTTTAAAATGCATTTAGTTCGCTATCTTATCTCTTGTTGCTATAACTTCACCCATAACTCCGTCTTTCTTTCTGTTTTAGTGTTTAAGAGTCACGACTTCAGCTATCAGTATCAAGAACAAGCGAGCCCCACACCCAATATCGGATTTTCAAAGGTGACTACATTTTTCAAGTACTAGACACCTTTATCGGCAAGCTATGAACCTTTATTTGACAATTTCACTGCTAATAATAAATACTTATTAATCTTATTAGGATAAAATAGATCAAAACTTTTGGCATTTAAATTTTAATACGGTAAATATCAATCGAGGTATAGATTTGTCAACTTTTCATCTACTAAAATTAAATTTTAAAAAGTATATGTTTTGATAAAACTGAATTAAACTTTTCGCAGCTCATAAATTTAAGAAAAAAACAATAGATAATGGGTCAATCTGATTGATTGAAATTCTAGAACATGTGGTCAGTATGTTAGAAAAGGGCTATAATTTACTATTATTTTAATTACTTAATTACGATTATTGTTAACTCTCTTTTAAAAGTCCATTGAAACGCTGTCAAATTTGACAGCGTTTCTCTGATCGTCAACGACAGCGACCTAGGTGTGCGCAGGCCTTTATGGGGTACAGAGGACTTTTAAAAGAGAGTTAACAATAATCGTAATTGTAAATTATACTTCAATTAAAGTTCATAATTATTAATCATGTCAAAAATGTGCGCTACTTAAACAAAAACACACAAATCATTTTATTTTCTTTCGTATACATAGACAGCTTTCAAAAGATACTTCATATATTACTGCAGCAGTGAAACCATAAAAATGTATACTGACATTTACATTGTTTTCAGGCTATGAATGGTTTTATGATGATGATGACACAAAATGGAAAACTATTGTATATTTCGGAAAATGCTGCCGAATACTTAGGACATTCTATGGTACGTTTGACACTGAAGAAAATCTATACATATTGATGAGTTTTGTGTACAATGTTTTTTAAGTTTAATTTGGAATTAATTAATAAATATTATGGAAAATCCACACAACACTATCTAGCCCCAAAAAAAAATAGTACCCATAGTAAAAGTTCTGCTTAATTTGGGGCTAAATATCGCTGTGTGGGTTATCCAGAATATTTAATTTTATTAATTTATACATACATATAATCACGCTTATGGGGGTAGGCAGAAATCACGGAATTCCACTTGCTACGATCCTGACACACCTCTTTTGCTTCATTCACTCGCATATCATTCTTCATACATGCTCGTCGGTTTAGGGTACTCCTAACTTGGCCTTTCTCTAATACGTCTGCGATCTGATCGAGATACATGCGTACATTATTTATTTATATAATGAAGATTTCATTTGTAGGAGGATTTACTGATCCACGGAGACAGCGTGTACGACATAATAGATAGACAAGACCACCAGACGGTTCAGATGGAGTTGAATCGAGGAGGGAACGGGGAGACTGAAAACATACCAAAGAATAGGCATTTCTTCTGCAGGATGAACGTTTCCAGAAACGCTAGGCGGCAGATGAGATTTGGAGACCAAAAAGTAAGTTTTTTTTCTCACTTTTTTATTTTATTTTATACAAAAGACAGACAAACGAGCTTACGGCCCACTTGATGGTAAGCGGTCACCGTCGCCCATAGACACCAACAACACCAAGGGTGCTGTCGTTGCGTTGCCTACCCTGGAGGTGTTTTTAACGTTTTTCTTGAATCTACCACCACTGCTGGGAAAAAAACCTCCCCCAAAGACTACCAGTTCCCTCTATTCTTAGCCTTCTCCTACCATCCCCTTTCTAAGGCTAAAAGTAAATTAGAAATCATAATGTTCTATCAAAGAAGTTGTGTGAAGGAAAACATCGTGAGGAAACCGGCATGTCGTAGAATCTAAAAAGTTCGAAAACATGTTTGTGTCGAGTGCATGAAAGGAGCCTCTTTAGGGTGCACTTGAAATCCTTTCCCCACACTGGTTCTTTCAAAACAGTGACACTACAAGAAGAATGTTTTGTTAGAGGTGGTCGCAGGTGGGCCATACGCTTGCCCTCTTCTTGCTTGCGTGCAGAAACTCATTTGTATAACTACATTTTATAGTTGCCGAAGTTTAATAAGCTCAACACTTCCAGGTTTGTCTGGCCTCTAGCTCAGTTGGTGACTGGCCTCTAGCTCAGTTGGTAGTAGCTCTGCTTTCTGCGCCGTAGGTCGTGGGTTCGATCCCCACCGAGAACAAATATTTCTGTGGTTAACATAAATGTTTGTTCTCTGTCTGGGTGTTATAATAAAAAAAATGTATTCAAGTATTATATCAGCTATCCGGTTCCCATATTACAAGTTCTGCTTAGTTTGGGGCTGGGTAGTGTTGTGTGAATTGTCCACAATATTTATTTATTTATTTTATTTAGGTAGTTCTTGTAAGAGGGCACTACGTGTCCTACCTACCCCTCTGCAGCCGCAACGAGCCGGTATTCCTAGCGCAGTGCACGCCTCTCGCCATGCCGGAGACACGCGAGTGTGTAGTGCACGGCGCCACTAATGTCTTCACCACAGTACACGCCATGGATATG
Source organism: Thera britannica (assembly GCA_939531255.2). NCBI lineage: Eukaryota > Metazoa > Arthropoda > Insecta > Lepidoptera > Geometridae > Thera > Thera britannica. The sequence goes on along the minus strand of OW618042.2, from coordinate 4,416,122 downwards.
AAGATACTGCATATTGACGCTAAGTAAGTACACTATACTGAGGAACCAAGCTTTTTTTTTTTTTTTTTTATTCCATAGCTGGCAGACGAGCAGACGAGCCACCTGATGGAAAGCAGTCAACGTCGCCCATATACACCTGCAACACAAGAGGTGGTGCCGATGCGCTGCCGGCCTTTTAAATACAGATATACCCGCCTTTTGAAGGACCCCATGTCGTAACTCTGAGGGAAAACCGCAGAGGGTAGTTCATTCCACAACTTACTCGTGCGCGGCAAGAAGGAACGCGAAAAACGAGCAGTTGTGGAAAACCAGCCATCCAGGTGGTGAGGATGGAATCTGGTTCTGCGGCGTGTGGTACGATGATAGAAATAAGCCGCGGGCACCAAACTAAACAGTTCTTCAGAACACTCCCCATTGTAGAGACGATAGAGCACACACAGAGAACCAACGTCTCTCCGCAGACCTAAGGGCTGTAAGTTTGTAGCTTCTTCTAGGCTTGGTCGATTGGAACTGACACCAAAAGTCACCTAGCTTTCTAATATTTGCGTATGATTCAAGTAGTAGAGCTCTTTGTAGTAGTAGTAGAGCTCTTTGTGAAGGGCTCGTCCGGGGAAGTACTACCACCATGCCTATTTCTGTCGTGAAGCAGCATTGCTGTGTTTCGGTTTGAAGGGTGTGGGTGCCGGTGTAATTACTGGCACGTGAGGCTGAATATCTGTACGCCTCCAGTTGATGGACGCAGGACAGTGCATCGTAGGGCACGTTGCTGATGTGCGTGACCTACGAGGCATTGCTTTGTTATAGGTGATGGTTACCACCTAACATCAGGTGGGCCATATGCTTGTTCCATCAGGTAGTTACATAAAAAAAAAACAAATACAAAAAAATACAAATACAAAATGATAAAATAGTATCAAAGAAACGGGTATTTATCGCGATTACCTTTATTATTTCCTGACGTTTCGACCGTGTTACAACAGCCGTGGTTGCGTGCAGACTGGGCAAAGACTGGAGTTCATTGGAGTAACTGTCGAGAAGCGGAGGCAGTCGCAGTTGCAATTACCCTCGCTTGGTCTTCAGAATTAGAAACGACACGATTAGAGCGACCACGGCTGTTGTAACACGGTCGAAACGTCAGGAAATAATAAAGGTAATTGGGATAAATACCCGTTTTACTAAAAAATAACTAATACTGGCTTACTAATTGGCACATGTCATGCTGTAGGTAATAAGAAAAAGTTGAATACGCAATCTGTAAATAATTTCATTTCTATCGAGTAACTAAATTTAAATTTAGAAATCATCCAATAACGGCGTTTTAATTAATCTTTAGACTAAGATTAATTGATAAGTCCAGCGTGACTAACCATTTAAAGAATAATTTATTGTAGTTCTTTTTACATAGCACCATCTAGCCCCAAACTGAGCAAAGCTTGTACTTTGGAAATCATAATAACTATTTTAAACGTCAGGGGCCTGAATAATATATTATTACCGATTACTTTAAAGGCCTGCGCACACCAAGTTCACTGGCGTCGGCGATCAGTGAAACGCTGTCAAATTTGACAGTGATATTTGACAGCGTTTCACTGATCGCTACCGCCAGCGGTCTAGGTGTCTTCAGACCTTAAGAGGTCTAGTTTCACCATGCATAGTTATATAGATAGATCACACTTTATAATACACAAAAATACATCTAAGCGATCTGCGATTGCGATCAGTGAAACGTCAAATATGACAGCGATATTTGACAGCGTTGCACTGATCGCCATCTTCTAGATGTGCGCAGACCTTAACAAAGGATTATCTTTCTAATCTTATAATGTCAAAATAGACGCGGCTCTGTCAATTTGATGGCCGATTAAATGATGCATTGTTTGGTAAAATCACGCACAGGTAAACCCATAGCTAGTAAGAAAATAGTGTTTTATCCATGACAATAGATTATTTTTAAACGCTATCCATAGATAGACGAAATTGACTGCGTATTTTACTCATAGAACATACTCAAGAGAAGAACTCCAGTCTAAAAAAGAATGGATCAAAAATTTTTAGTTCATGGGTTACAAAGTAGATGGTCAAATATATTTTAACGCTAATAGATCGCGTTGTTTTCTTCAGTTCCAAAATACTAAATGTTTTGGGTTTGAATCCGGGTTTCTAGGCTCGATATTAACGATGACTGACTGCGCCGTGAAGGAGATACTTGTAGTGAGTCGGAATTATCGATCACTTTTTGGGCGCAGATTTAATTACTTATTTATCGGCGCGGCGTTTGAATCCGAGCTTGATATTAGTGACCTTAAAGGCCTGCGCACACCTAGTTCGCTGGCGTCAGCGATCAGAGAAACGCTGTCAAATTTGACAGCAATATTTGACAGCGTTTCACTGATCGCTACCGCCAGCGAACTAGGTGTGCGCAGGCCTTAAGTCGAAACATTACCTGGCTGCGCTTAATAGGAGATACTTTTTAAGATCAATCCCAGAAAAGCATTATTCGCCTTCTCACTACTTGTAACCCATGTAGCTTCCCACTCCCCATGCAGAGTCTCTCACTCCCAGCCACAGTCGATTTAACTCCCCGCATTTATCTCAAATGTTTAGCAGATAATATTTTATGCATGCGTACAAGTCTAGTCTATAAATTATTTATCTGGGTTTCTTGCTTTCCTTAGGATATCTATGCATTCAATTCAATTTATATATCACTACTTGTGGCGTAGTTTCCCCTACACATCAACTAGGTTAAGCTACGTTCAGCCATATTCAAAGTTTTAGAAGTAGATCGCTTAAATAAAAATATTTTAAAAATTATTCCCGGTGTCACAGGTGTTAGCCGAATCAAGAGATGACGTATTTTAATTGTAATTTTACAGAAATAGAAATCTATTTAATTCTAAATGTATTGTGTTATAGCTAAGTTTCGTAATTAACGATGATAAAAATATCTCTAAAAACGATGCACCAGTGGGTGTCCAATTACTTTATAGTCCATTTTTTATGTTACAGCGGTGAATGGTACCTAGGTTGGAAGAAGGCTGAGCTGGCAGACGTTTCCTGGTATCAGCTAATACACTGGGATAGCTTGCGGGAAGCGCAGAGCAAACATAGATTAAGTAAGTATTTGGTAGTTTTGTTCCAGAAACTAATTCCTCTTTGAGTGGCACTTAAAATCCTTTCACCACACTTGGTTCGAAAGAATCAGTGACACTATAAGAAGAAGAAACAAATAAATTCGAGGTTTTAATATGGAAAACGAAAAAAACAGAACAATTCCGCTAATTAATTAAATAAATAAATATTGTAGATAATCGACACAACACCATATGGGAACCATCAGATGGCTAACATAAATATTTTTTTTTTGTAAATACATACTTAGAATACAATATATATTTACATAAACAGACAGAAAACAAACATCTATAATACAAATTATTTAAATATTATTATATAATATATTTATACAAATCATATACAGTGGTGGACACATAATTAAAGACACCCCCCCAATTGAGCACAATAAACTTGATTTTGGCACTTCCTTTAGCCAAAGTAGGTATCGCGTGGAACTGGCACCTAGACTCACCTAGCTATAAGACGTTTCAAAGTGATTCTTGCATCGTAATGAATAAAAAATTATTGAGTTTGAGTTTGAGTTTATTAAATTTAATGTAATTGGTACTAAATCATGCATGACGTTGTATTCTTAAAATAGGGAACAAAAAAAGTCGCGTTGCTTAGTAGTTATGACACTGCTCACTATCCGAATCTAATACCAACTTTTTTAACACACCTGTAGCTGGCCAGCTAATTAAAGACAGTGCACGCTATGGTCTGAATTTCAAAAAATAAAAACGAACTACGCTCGGTTTTTCATTGCTTTGCCTCGTATTTGCATGAAACGTCAACATGAATTACAGCAGTTTACTTTTTGTATTCAAATTAATACGTTTTATACCCATCGATATGGGAAAAAACAAAGAGTTGTGATTCATCCATTAGAAAGATAATCTTGAACTTTCATAGCAAAGGTTGGTCATACAGAACAATCGCAAACCATTTGAGCTGTTCTAAGGACATGGTTATGAATGCTATAAAGCATTTCAAGAAGTTCAATACGACCGTAAACGTACACAGAAAACCGAGACCTGGAAAAGCTTACTCGGCGGGATTCTCTAAGATGGTGTTGTTGGCAAAAAAAGAACCGTTCCAAGGACCAGAACTGATACGCTCCGAAATATTTGGGGCAGGAGGGTCGACGGGTGTGTCTGCAAGGATTATAAGACGGAGACTATGTGAGATAAACTTGTACGGAAGAGTGTCTCGGAAGGTGTCACTTTTGAAAAAACAAAATGTAAAGGCAAGGTTAGCGTTTGCCAAGAAATATGAACACTGGACTGAACGAGATGTGCTTTTTTTGGATGAAATAAAAATAAATATGATTAATTCTGACAGAAAACAATATGTTAGACGCCCCCCGACCAAAGAAATGGATCCGAAGTACACCAAGAGAGTAGTGAAACATGGAGGGGGAAATATCAAGTTTTTCATGACTTGGTGTCTGACCTGTCAGGAAGATAGAAGGCAATGTAGATAAATGCCAGTAAAAAAATATTTTAGAAGAAACCATGCTGCCCTATGCTGAGCAAACTTTACCGGTCATTTGGACTTTTCAACAGGATAATGAACCGAAACACACCACAAAAGTAGTAAAAAATTTCTAGCGAAGCCAGTTTGTAACAGTTTTGGATTGGCCTCCATACAGTCCAGATTTAAATCAGATCGAAAACTTGTGGTACCAGGTGAAGACGACAGTGGTGACAAAGCGTACATCAAACGTCGATCAACTTTACACAGCTTTTACTGAAGCGTGGGAATTAATTCCGGTACAAGCTTGTACAAAATTGATCGCATCCATGGCTAAGAGATGTCGTGCTGTTATTGTTGCAAAATGACATGCGACCAAGGGTTAAAACGCATCGGAATGCTTTATAAAAATGTGTTAGAAACCTTACGTACTGAGATAACTTCAATGATAACTCATTTTTTTTAAATTTCTTGTTACGAAATGAAGTGTCTTTAATTATATGGCCAGACCTTACTAATCTTATTTTTTATTTACACTGCTTACATTCAAATTTTACCGAATAAAAGGCAAGTTTTGTTGTAAATGTTTCCTTTTAACATTACACAGTAACAACACAAAAAAAAATTAATAGTGCAGCAAGTTACAATGGCAGTCTGATAAAATCTGTACGAGAAATAGCTTAATTTTTTCAATAAGCTTCCAGTGTCTTTAATTATGTGACCACCACTGTATATATATATATACAAGATTTCCCGTTTATAGGTAAAATAATTTACATAATGTAAGAATTTACGTAAATTTACATACGTAAATTCTTTTCAGAAAATAAATACTTACACCAAATGGTATTTCCTTACAGTAACACAATCAGAACAGGACAAGTGCTGTATTCTCCTGATGAGGTTCCAGCAGCGGAGCGGCCAGTTCATCTGGATTCACGTGGTCTTGCAAGTCAAGGATGCGACTGACACGCCAAGGCAGTTCATTGTAGCCACTAACCAAGTTTTGAGGTAAGTAGCTTTTGAAGTGGAAGACAAGAATGAATACTGTGATGACGAATGATGAATAATAATACACTATCCAGCCTTATTGTCTAACTTGAAATCCATTATCAGTGAATATTAAGCCGATTGTGACTGATCGACCCAGTCAGATTTTTTTTGGTATTGTCTAAGTCTAAGGTATCCAACTGAAGTTCGTTTCAGCGTTAGACAATTGCAAAATACGAATTTCCATCAAGTTCCATTCATTCACTAGGTTTGAATTTCGGTGGTGTTGGTGTTGCTTATGTCAGATAGTAAATAAAATAAATAAATAAATAAATAAATATTGTGGACAATTCACACAAGACTACCCAGCCCCAAACTAAGCAGAGCTTGTAATATGGGAACCGGATAGCTGATATAATACTTGAATACATTTTTTTTTTTGTAAATACATACTTAGAATACAATATAACACCCAGACAGAGAACAGACATATATAGTAATACAAAAGTGACAGTTGAATTCTAGGCTAGGTTTCAAATGTCAAAAATGAAGCCGATATCGATTACGAGCTGACTAAAGGCTCGAACACACCTAGTTCGCTGGCGGTAACGATCAGTGAAACGCTGTCAAATATCGCTGTCGAATCTCAAATCTGACTAGGTGTGCGCAGGCCTTTAGACAATAAGGCCCCTGGGTCCCATAGCACAAGCTCTGCTTAATTTGGGGCTAGATAGTGTTGTGTGGATTGTTCGCCATATTTATTTATTTTATTTATTTATACCTATAATTCTCCACTCACAGTGAAGAAGAAGCTCAAATAATGCTCGCCAACTCCTGGCTATACCAATACTACGGCTACCAGAACCAGCCTTGCGGCATGATAGACCCCCGCTGTCAGAAATTCTTCCGCCGCGACCAGTGTTACCAGGACCCGTACCAGGAGTACTATGTGGAGAACCAGGAGGTTGATTACACTGGTTACCACGTGTCTCCGTACATGCAGAAGGACGAATATGGCTGTGAAAGGGTCTATACTGATCGGGGACCTGTGGACTATTCTACGCATTCGCCTGGGTCTACTATTAGTGAAGAAAGGTGAGTGATAGTCAAAGTCAAAAATGTATTTATTTATTTATTTATTATTATTTTTTATTTATGAGGACATCCAACAAAGGAAACACGAGAATAACAAAAGATATTAACAAAACGTCTTAAAACTATGTGTCCCTCCAGTTATAGGTGCCACAGCATGCACAAAATTATCAACTCAACTAAACTAAACAGACAACAAAAAAATTTTTTTTCTTGTACAGGCAACTGAATAAGTATTATTCAGTTGTATTACATACAAGGATTAAAGCTAGGTGAGTCTAGGTGCCAGTTCCACGCGACCAAGCCTAGATATTATGAGTGTTTCTTTCGACAGCCCTCACAGCTTTAGTTGGTTAGGAGCTGTTTTCTGCGCTGGAGGTCATGGGTTCGACCCTCATCGAGAAAAATCCAAATAAATCTACTTTTTCACTCTTAACTTGAAAATTCCAAGTTTGTATTGTTCTGGACATATTGACAACGGTAATAAGTTCCACTCCTTGGCAATTTGCAAAACACATACAGTGGCCTACATGATTAATAATTATATTCATAATATTTTTCTTATAAAGAAAATAATGATGAACAGTGTGAAAGATGACATGGATAAGAAAAAAGTGAGTAAAGAGATGGCGGCTGATAGAGAAGAATGGAAGAGGAGAACATGTTGTGCCGACCCCACATAAAGTGGGATAATGGCAAGAAGAGGAAGAAGATAATATTTTTCATAAGCATTATATTCAATTCATGCTAACAATATTTTAACATACCTACGCAAAATAAAGTCAGAAAACAAAAGCCCCAATCAAAACACATGCATCCACATTTCCATACAATTTACACAATTATCTCACTAAATTGGTTTCAAAAACCAAACATGCGACAAGGTCAAATGCAACGATTTGTATACGTCACGTCTCAAACTTAAATATAAATAACTAGTGGTAAGTGTGAGTTGGACTTGCGCAGTGTGAGTTCCGTAGAAAAAATATTTTATCTCTTGCACCATTTTGTTTGAATTATTCAATATGCGTAGAGCTGCATGGATTTATAACACCATAAATGTATGCGTAGTCGGAATTTGAAAGGAAGAGTTGTATTTTACTATTTCTTTCACATTTGTAAGGAATTCTAATAAAAAGATCACTTTGAAACGTCTTATAGCTAGATGAGTCTAGGTGCCAGTTCCACGGGATCAAGCCTAGAAGAACAGGCTGCAAACTACGGCTTGCTTTCTACCGTTTTTTTTTATTTCGTTTTTTTTCCTTTTACAAATCAAAAATAAAAATAGCAGTGTAGTTCCAGTCAGATAAGAGGAACCCTAACAAGAAAATCATCACACTGTATGTCCGTCTGTCCGTAATTTGACACCTTTCATTACCATATTTATTGTAAAGTTATACAAACCACATTAACTTGGAATTGAACATATCTTTACTGCTTCGCAATAAGATTTAAATTGCTGTAACTTTACACAATTCTCGTATTAGCTGTGTTAACCAAATACGAAATAGGTTGCTCAAAAGGGGTATAAGCTCGAGTAAGTTGGTACAGTTTTTTGTGTGTTAAGGCCTGCGCACATCTAGCGTGATGGCGATGGCGATCTTTCACTGATCGCTGTCAAATATCGCTGTCATTTTTGACATCGTTTCACTGATCGCCATCGCGTTTACGCAAGGCTTAATACTCTTTGCCGTAAAATATGATAAGAGGGGGCACAGGAACAAATTCTAAAAGCATTCGAGGAGCATTAAGCACGTTTGCCCGACAGTGGGTTAGTTTATGATTTTGAAATGTTTCCTCCTCCATAGTCGGTCTCTCATCGTTGAGGATTGTGACTATTCCCTATTTCCTGGATAAAGTATCTCCATTTGGAACGGTCAGTGGCCTGATGTAGTGCCTGATGCATTGGCATTTCCAGCCGCTCAGATGTCTGGTCCGACCAGGGCTTGGGGCTTCGGCCCCTAGGTTTTTGCCTGTTATAATCAGGAAAGATCTACGGAAAAGTATTTGTTTTGAGCTTCTGCAGTCAGTTTCTACTAGTAAGCCAAAGTGTTTTTGGAAAATGTTTGCAACTGAAATCACCATCAAACAAACTAAAACATCACGGATTCAAAACGTCAGCTTTTATAACTCTTGATGTAAACAAAAACATAATAATATTAATAATCTTGTTTATCTCTCCTCAGATCCCCCCACCACTACGAAGCCCCTCCAGAAGTGGCACTGAACAGCATGTACATGTACCCTCACAAGCGAGAGTACTACGAGCAGTATCCGAGGGTCAACTACCATGTTCAAGAGCCATGCACCAGCACAGCTGTTGAAAGTAAGTCCTACTATTCAGTATTAGGTACCTACCATATTTATTTACACAAAGAAACTTACAATTAAACAAATATTTACAAAATGTACAAAATACACAAGAAACAGTTGAGCTATCTGCAGATCGTTACAAACGATCTAGAGATAGCCCAACTGATCCAAATCAGTGCCAGACGGAAGCGTCCCCAAGACGCTGGCGGCATTGCCACGCTGAATAGCAATGCAATTCAGTTCATTTAGAACCTCTTACCTCTTCTTCTTAAATTGAAGAGGTTAGCTCTTGTCGGGGTTTTGATGCAGTTTTCTCCAATTAAGTCTTTCGAATGCGGCCTCCTTGACTTCCTTATACGACATGACAGCGACTTATTTTTTATCTGGCTCATGTAACTAATTCTCGGCCTTCCTCTTCCCCATTTCCCTTCAACCTTTCCTTCAATGATTACCATTGAACCTAAAATATATTTTGCTGTTTGCTGACGACAGTTTTAACCGAGCTATAAAATTAAATATAAAAAACAACTTCCAGAATTATCCGATTATGATTTCGAGCCTTCTCCATCCAACGACTACCCAATATTTTTACAATTAAAATGTATATAAACACCTCGTAAAGTCTGAATGTCTGAACTGTTCGATTAGATTCATAGGTCCTTATTCAGAAAATGCTTGAGTCTAAGTCGAGCTTCAAGCATAGATTTTATGCCAGTTCTTCATTGAAAAGTGTCAAAAATTTGTGATTCAGGCTCTACTCAGACTGTTTCTGAATACAGGCCTTAGATTTATTTATTTTATTCCATTTATAACATGGTACACTTAATTATTCACAGGTCTCGAATACCCGAGTGCAAAACGCATGCGTCTGACCCCAGAGGAGACAGACGGCATAGACCGTTGGAACCCAAGCCCTCCGTGGTCAGACACTACCCTCAAGGTCCCTGACTACACCCAACGGTTCGCCTACATGGTGCCTATACCACCCGCCGATCGAGCTATGGTTACTTAGTACTTTATTTAGGGCTAATTTTCCCAGTTCTAGAGTAACGCTATCCGTCGACTCTAACCCTCAAATGTATGACAAGGAACCCTGGTTCAAATGCTGAAGTTGTAGTCTTTTTGTATTGAACAAAATAATCAGCGCCATCTATTTTGTATCCCACAGAGAAGGAAGTATTTTTATGTGACGGATACCGTTGCTCTAGAGATGGAAAAATCAGCCCTTAGTGATATTTTTAAGGTCTATTATTTTAGTTGCATAGTTATAATTATTAGGCCTGTTTGTCATCATAAATTATCAATGGTAGTTTCAGACAGTTTACAGATTTGTAAGATTTTAAGTTTCCATACAAACAGATTTTTACAATCAAAAGACGACAAGAGTATAAATTGTACCTTGAAATAATTGTATTAAACTTTCATATTGTTCGTTATTTACGGCAAACTATTACTACTATTATACCTAATCTATAGTAGGCCTACCACAAACTCTGTCTGGCTCTGTCTCGGGCTCTTGTTTTAAGTCTGTGTGTGTAACTTAAAACAAGAGCTTAAGAGGGCATCACACAGGCGACTCTCCATACAAACGTAGTCCCCTATTTCCTCCCTGGATAATGCCTCTAGAGTAACCATTTTTTCTCATAAAATCCAGATCTGCTATATACGTGCTCGTATGTTATCCTTTTTTTCAAAAACTTATTGATAAAGAAAATATGACCCTCATATTATGATTTATATGAAATATGAATTGGAGGTGATATTTTCTTTATCAATAAGTTTCTGAAAAAAAGGAAAACATACGAGCACGTATATAGCAGATCTAGATTTTATGAAACAAAATGGTTACTCTAGTCTAGAGGCATTATCCAGGGAGGAAATAGGGGACTACGTTTGTATGGAGAGTCGCCTGCGTGATTCCCAGAATGACGTTTCAACTTATAGGATTTATTTAGTCAACACTCACACAGACTCAACACCAGAGCCAGAGACAGAGCCAGACAGAGCTTGTGGTAGGCCTACAGGATAGGAAGGGACTATGGAAAAATTAAGAATCCGAAGTATTTTTATCTGGCATCTGCTGTCCTTATAGTATGTTACTTAAATGTATTTCTACTTATTAGGAATTATGTATTTGTAAATTATGTCTTTTAGAAAGTAAAAACTGAAGTGTTGTGAATTTTTCTTCCTATTTGTATGCATTTATAAGTTGTTTATAAGCTTTTACTTAAATTATAAGCTTTGAAGCTCAATTTTGAGAATTTACAGTATTTTATTATAAATTTAAGTAGGTACTACTTAAGTATAACTTAAACTTGACTTAAATAAGATATGGAACAATTCCGTCCAAATATTAAGTGCATTGCAATCCAAAGGAATAGTTTTAAGTTTTGTAAATACTTTTCTGTAATTATTTAATATTAAAATTATGTATGTAAATGTGCTGTAATTTTAATGCATTTTACAAATTAAGTTGAAGCGCAATAAATTGAATTTAAATATTTAATGACTTTTATTTTAACGATGCTCCATACTGTAGTGCTCCCACCCTAAACCTATTGTGGGGCTTGGTAGGGCATGATGTGGAAATACCCGCGTAAAATAATAAACTACTCCATTCTTCACTTCTGTGTCTCGTCCCGTGATATTTCGTCGAATAGCCCTAAACCTCGTATAGACTATATAATAGTACATTGTTACCCCAGGATTGAAAGTCACGAATTTAAGTCCCGAGACGGTGCGAAAATGGAGCTCTAGCGACTTAAATAAGTCTTTCACCCGAGGTAAACACTGTGCTTTTCATTATGAATACAAGGAAAGTAAAAATAAAAACTCATTCGACTTTGTAAACTTCTTACCGTTGTAATGAGTTCCCAACCTCCTTGCTGAATAAAAAGTTGGAATTTGGTTCAATAACCTTCTTGCTGTTTAGAAAGTTGAAACATGGTTGAATAAAAATGTGAAAATAGACTTGTTTTTTTTTTATAATTTGACAGCTGTCAGTAGAAAGCGAGTCTCCCTAGGGCTGAAAGTATTACTTTCAATTAGGCCCCTAAGGCAACTTCAGACCTACTTTCCGAGTATGAGCAATGAAAAAAACATTATTGTGTTCACTACCTCTCTGGCTCTGGTTTTGAGTCTGTGTGAGTGCTGACTAAATTCCTACGTCGAAACGTCACACAAGCAGTATAATGCATTGGTCAGAACTCACACAGACTCAAAATCAGAGCCAGAGACAGACCCAGACGGTTGTGGTAGTAACCTTTTTTTAAAAATAATAATGATAAACATGATAATTTAACAGTAATAGGTTTCGTTCGGAGAGGTGAGTCAAACAGGGGTGAAAAAAACAACCGAATTGATAAAAAAAAATATAAATAATTACTGTAATTTTTAAAAACCCTATTATTCCGTTAGGACTCAAATTATTATTGAATTATGGACCTAGGTAAGGTTCAATGATCTAAGATAAACCCAGCTTCTGTGACGTCATTATTTGCATCTCATTGAATTAAATCATTACAAAAACATGTAAATGACACATTACGATGTAAGTTTCATTACATAACAGTATCACACCGGTACAGTGCTGCACACTTTCCTGTCCCGTATGCTCATGCTGTATTCGTACAAGCAATCATAAAAATAAATAAATAATAATATTCGGGACAACCCATACAGCTCCAAACTAAGCAGATCTTGTACGATGGGAACCAAATAGCTGAACTTATATATTTTTTTTTCTGTAAATACGTACTTAGAATAGATTATAACACCCAGACAGAGAACAAACATATCTGTGTTCACCACACAAATATTTGTTCTCGATGGGGACCCACGACCTACGGCGCAGAAGGCTACTATCAACTCAGCTGAGAGAATGAATGGAATTTGATGAAATTCGTGTTTTGGAATTGCGTAACGCCGAAATGAACTTCACTTGAATATTTAGACAATTAAAAAAAACTGTCTGGGTCGACCAGTCACAATCAGCTTAAAGTTCACTTCTTCTTCTAACGTGTCACTGGTTCTTTTCACCAAGTGTGGTGAAAGGATTTTTAAGTGCGCTTCTAAGAGGCTCCTTTCGTGCACTTGACACATATTTTCGAACTATTTAGGTTCTACGACATGCCGGTTTCCTCACGATGTTTTCTTTCACCGTTTGAGAGCACTGGCATAGTGTACATAAATTTTTGGGCAGAAAAACCATTGGTACACGTCTGGATTTGAACCCACGACCTTAGAATCGGAAGGCGGGGCCGCTACCACTAGGCCACTAGCGCTCTTAAGCGCACTTAAATTTTACTGATAATAGATTTCAAGTTTGACAATAAGGCTGCGGGTTCGAAGTGTGTGGCACTGCACCATCGCACCGGTACTAATAAGGATCAACAGATGCAAACGAATACAACATACGGACATACATACAAATTTAAAATTAAATTAACTTGTGAATGTCTTTAATGGCACACATTAGCCACAAATACAATTGCATAAGTTTCACGAATCATATTTAAATGTGTAATTGCTAGGGATGTCTTTTCCGGTTCTTTTTTTTTGTACATTTGAAAGTATTCCTCGTGAGTTCACTAAATGTTATCGACGAATATTACCGCCTATTTATTTTTAAATTTCGTGAAAGCTCTAGAGACCGAAATCTGTAAAATGTTTGCAGCACATTTTTTTTTCATAAATACTTTTTCTACGAATTACCAAAAATATATGAAATTTTCTCCTTGTCAAAAAAATAGAATCAAATAAAAAAAAACGTGTCGAATTCTGTGTTTTATCTTGTTGTTTTAAGTCAATTATTATTTTTTTCCTTCCCATGATAAGTTTTTTATTCATTTTATAGGCATGACTTCCGGCTATTTTTGATGAATTTATCACAGATATTTCCGGTTATTTGTGATTTTTCCAACAACTCTAAAAGCAGTCATTTACATTACGAAACAACGTATTGACGTCCTAATAGATGTTACACTAGCAGTCCATTCTACGAAAAGCTCCGAGGTGGTACGCAGCGGTTCTTGCAGGGTGTGGGAGAAAAGAGCACGGAGGGGGGAGGGAGGTCTCGTTATGCTGGTGGCGCTTCGGCTGTCAATCAGAGCAAAGCTAGGCCTGATTTTGTGGGGTGCAAGTCTGAAGCGGTCGAGACGAAGTAAGCCTTGAAATCCTATCAAGATATGGGGTTCTGAGAATCGTCAGACTTTTAGCAGCATTCAGGCCCGTATTCAGAAACAATGCTTGAGTCTGAGTCGAGCCTCAAGCAGACTCTTTGACAGTTCTCCATTTAATTTTTTTTTTAATCTATGCTTAAGGCTCTAATCACACTGAAGCACTGTTTCTGAATACGGCCTATTTTTAAAAACTATTTCCATATTTGAAGAATTCAGATGACACAATGTAATACAGCCTTGCATCTTTTATATCTACCTAAGTTTTTTGCAGTAGCGATCAGTGAAACGCTGTCAAATATTGCTGTCATGATTGACAGCGTTTCACTGTTCGCCGATTTGATTCGATGAGCGCAATGCCAAATCCACTAACTGGGCCTACAAATTTTTCTGTGGTGTAGTGATATTGAACAAATTTCCATAAGTAATTATTATTGTTATAAACTCTTTTAGAAATATTTCCACTTTACTGCGGTACTTTTTAAGAAAAAATGTGGGATTTTCAATGTCGCATTAATAAAATTTGTGTTAAATGTGATAAAGTCATGGAAAAAATACAAGAAAAGAACGAATATCGCGGCGCGGCTAGTCTATGCCTTAGCGACGTAAAGCTCTAGTAGAGTTTCAATCAATTGTTATTTTAGTGATGTACACCTGCCTTAGTACCGGAGTACGATGCATTATGGATGGCTAGGTACGTGACCTATCCTATCTTACCCTGAAATGCATAGGCACATGATTTGTGGTCACCAAGAGAACTGAACAAACTACTACTGAGCGACTGAGAAAATAATATTTTTAACTTACCTTTTTTTTGTATTGGAAGAAGAAGAAACGGTTTGATTTTTTTAAGGGATGTATTGGTGGGTGGGTGTAGAGAGGTGGTAAAACCTAAAAATTTTGAAAACATGTGCCACGCTTCGAAAAAACCAGTGACACGATGAGAAGGAGAAGGGGTGTATTTTTTCTTAGTTACTTTTGAATTGGTGTCGGAGCTACAAACAGACACACACAATAAGACATTAGGGCCTTAAACTTATGACATGGAAAAGAAGGAGGGTAGTTCGGTAGGGGGTTATTTATGACTAAATAACCTAAATGATTATTTAAGTCCTATATTATATAAGTTTAAATTTATGTCCTCCCCTCTTACAGTGAAAATTTGAAAATTAGCAAGAATATTATCCTATTTATTAAAATAACTACATCCTGGGTTTTTAATTTTGGTAGAGTATTTTTATTATTAAGCCTAGCGCACATATTGTGTATCGCTGTCAAATACCGCACTGTCAAAATTCGTGGCAGTGTGTGCGGATGTAAGCAATGCTGAAACAGAGCGCCATCGCCATCGGAGATCGCCTTGAACTGCGCAAGGCGAGTTTGACCGGTCTCTTCAAAATATGTAACGTTTCATATTGATGTTTTGATCATGAAGATGTGGGTGATGTTCAGTGTTCAGTATAAGAATACATAATTAGTTAGCGTAAATATGGACGGTGTTGCTAATATTAACCATTAAATAGATTTCTGTTTAGATAGTAATTTAATGAGGTGATTTCTATTGTTCCACTCTAGCGATTATATTTCCATACTCTAGTATATTTTGCTATTTTATAAACGTAAACAAAGATACACTTATAATAAACGTGCCCTCTGTGGACGTGCCCTGTAAAGTAATGGTATTGTTTTCGGTAGAAGTAACCGCTCAACTTTAGGAGGGACCTCTCTTTCTGTAAAAAGCCGGCTTAAATACCTCCATCCAAAATTGTTAAAATTTATATTCCGCATGTGAGAGAAAAATAATAAATTGCGCACCTTGGAGGTAGAAGTAAATAGGTTTAATGATGTTTTCAATAAACAAACTTAAGGCCTGCGCACACCTATGTTACGATATTTGACAGCGTTTCACTGATCGCTACCGCCAGCGAACTAAGGTGTGCGCAGGCCTTTAGTGCCATGATGTTCTAAATTCAATTTACTTTATCCTCTAGTCTAGTGCATAAAAAAACGGCTGCACAGGTATCGAAGAGCAAAATACTCTTTCCGAGATGTAGCGGCCGCCCGCGGCTTCACTCGCCCCGTTTCCGTTACTTATCTATACTATTCCGTTATTCTGATGTATCAGCTATATTATTGTAAAGTTTCATTAAAATCCATTCAGTAGTTTTTACGTGAAAGAGTAACAAACATCTATCCATCCATCAATACATACAAGCTTTCGCGTTTATAATATTAGTAGGATGAAACAACAAAAACAAAGCTGGCTCATTACCGCATAACATTGCAATGCAAGTCGCAATTGGCATTAGCTGCTCGTTAGAGGCAAGCAAATTAATATATTATGCACTCTTCCCGATCACATAGCCCGTGAGAAAGGTCGATCCTGCGCTAATTTATTTAAACGGTAAGTTGCATGCGAAATACAAACAAACGCATTGAGGCAATACTCGTAATAACATAATAATATGTACGGAAAAATTAATTCACCCAACTGTCACATTCGGAATTGAGCCTCTGAGAAGATCTCTATTGTTTGATATTTAAGAGTTTGCAATCTCAAATTTAAATTTGACAACCTCTACAACTATTGAGTTTTAGTTAATAAAACTCAATAGTTGTAGAGATTATTCAAACGAAGACAGATCAACATTATATAGTTTTTGAATGGTTAGTACTGACAGATCAACGAGCAAAAAACTATTCTAGGTTTTACACCTTGTATAAACTTTATTTTCATTGGTCTTACAGGGTCTAAAATAAATCAAAGCGATCTGCAATGGCGTTCAACTAAAACGCTGTCAAATATCCCTGTCATTTTTTGACAGCGTTTCACCTGATCGCCATCGCCTAGATATGCGCTAGCCTTTAAGGCCTGCGCACACCTATACAACGTGTATCAAAATATGTGTACTATCCTGAAGGGGGGTGAATTTCCACCCCCCGGGGAACAACTTTTGTTCAACGACTTTTCGAACTTCGATTGGTATCTCTGAAAAAAACTGCAACGAAGTTTCAACATTAACAGCTGACTTTATGCAAAGTGACAACCCTAAACTCAGCTACAGAGGTAGTAGGTAGTAGTAGTAGACCTACAGAGGTAGTAGGTCAAGGGGTCAAGGGGTTACAAGGATAGGGTTGTCAATTTATTTAGGCATTATGAAATTAAATATTTTTGTATGGGAAACTGAAAAAAGGAATTTTTAATTATCTCCCCTCCACAACTGATCACCATTGTGGTCTGAAACCCCCCACCTTCACATAGAACACATATTTAGATACACCTTGTATAGTTCGCTGGCGGTAGCGATCAGTGAAACGCTGTCAAATAACGCTGTCAAATCTCAAATCTGACAGCGATATTTGACAGCGATATTTGACAGCGTTTCACTGATCGCTACCGCCAGCGAACTAGGTGTGCGCAGGCCTTCATAAACGAAAAAAAACAAAAGAGTGTGATACTATGTCCACACACACAAATTAAAAGATGACAGTAACTGTTACAATAGGGAATAGACCAACAAAGAGGTCTTATAATTGCTGTAATCCTAAACAGAAAATTCTATAATAATTTGAATTTGTTCGTAATTCAAAATTATTTCTAGCCTACGAACGTTGCCTAAAATCCCTTGCAAAGGTGATACCTTTTTTTTGCCAGAATCAAACTGCTACATGTGTATTTTAGAAAAATAACGTTACCGGTCAGTGCCTTACACAATTTTGGACACCGAAAGTCAAAAAAGTACTAAATTAAACAGCAGTTGTACAGAATAAAAAAGTAGACAGAGGGCATAAAAATGTGAAATTATCGGCTCGCACGTAAGTGTTTGATATATTTATTGGATGGGGACGATTGCAGATTTCCTAAGCGTTTCCCAAGATTTTATGGTGTCAGCTGAGTCACCTGTGGTAACTAATCAATGTCAGTGAAGCGGAAAAAAGATTTATGTCAGCTAAAGTAAGCATTTTAAAACCACAAGTATTGCTTTGTAACTTTTTTTAACTAGATCATAATGAATTTGAATGTCTTTTTCAATAAGAAGTTATATACAAACTTTATATAACTTCTTATTGCCTTAAGATAATTTTGCCAAAATAATTATGTAATTTTTTAAACTCTACCTAAATAATTTAAATAAATATTTTGGACAATTCACACAACACTATCCAGCCCCAAACTAAGCAGGACTGGGTGCTATGCGAACCAGATAGCTGATATTATAATACTTAAATGCTTTAGTTTTGTAAATAAATACATTGAATACACAGACGGCAGAGCTACTACCAACTGAGCCAGACCAATGTAATTTTCAAAGAATTTTCATTATTAAAATCCTGATTTTAATTAAATTCTCAGAGACATGATTTAATTATAACTAGCGGCCTGTCCCGGCTTTGCACGGGTGATAATTTATTTTTGAAACACATCAAAATAACTTAACTTAACCAATGGTGAAATAATTTTTGAAATCGTCACAGTACTTTTGGAGTTTATTCATTACAAACATGCACAAAAATACAAATCTTTCCTTTGTATAATATTATAGTATACAGGGTGGAATTTTGTAATGCCACCTGGAGGGAAAGTACTCTTAATACTGCAAATAGAAAATTTAACTCAAAGGAAACATTCCTTTATTTTTGAATAGAAAGCAAACTGCATTCAAAGATTTTCGAAAATTCTCTTCTCCCACACCCGGGAATTGAACCGGCTAAAATCTGAATAAAATATACCCTGTACTTTTATTGCACCGATCGTTAGGGTCAATTATAAGGATGAAATCTCTGACAAACATGATAAATTAAATGAAAGAAAAACCAGGAAATCTGTAGTTACAAATTCAATGAGTCAAGTTAAAGCTCTTTAATCTCTCTTTCGTTTTTCTTTCATTTAATTTATCATGTTTGTTAGAGAGATTTCATCCTTATTGACCCTAACGATCGATGCAATAAAAGTAGGTACAGGGTATATTTTATTCAGATTTTAGCCGGTTCAATTCCCGGGTGTGGGAGAAGAGAATTTTCGAAAATCTTTGAATGCAGTTTGCTTTCTATTCAAAAATAAAGGAATGTTTCCTTTGCGTAAAATTTTCTATCTGCAGTATTAAGAGTACTTTCCTTCCAGGTGGCATTACAAAATTCCACCCTGTATAGTTTGTGTTATCTGCATACCGCATAAAGTCTATTCACATCCAAAAATGTGCATTCAAAAAGACATAAAGTACATTTAAACGGACGTGCATCCAAAGAGTTGATAAAAATCCATTAAAATGCGGTTTACTGCAAAACGGACGATAATCTAATAAATATTCATGCTAACATACATCCTGGATTCCGTTTAAAAAGGAAAATATCAACGCGGATTCCATACGATGCTTGTAGATTAATCGACAATGGTTTCGCAATAAATATCATTATGCATATCTATTTCCTAGATGCAAAACTAAAGTGTTTGAAAGAAGTTATTCGTAAGTAGGTAGTCTGTTCAGAAAGAGAACCGTCGTGGGATTGGAGGGCGCTGCTGTGCTTAATCACCTTTTTTGTTTAGTGGGCAATACAATAGCGCGTCTGTTGCGTTTTGATCCTATCACAACTAGTGTAGGTACTATTCCTTTATTTAATTTTTATGATGCAAAATGCAGACAGAAAGAAAGGGATGAGCTGCCATATAAAAATCGAAACGTTAGTTCTCAATTTGGCCACGACGGCTCTCTTTCTGAACAGACTCTACTATATGTTTGAAAAAAATATCTGCTTAAGACCTGATTAGGTCGTATAGCTCGAAGAACCGACAACCGTTGGGGATTAAAGGTTCTCGAATGGTGAGCACGAACTGGAAGACGATAAATAGGGCGCCCACCAACCACATGGACCGACTACATTGATAGGATCGCGTGAAGTCGGCGGATGGAAAGAGCAATTATGGTGATTATCACTTTATTTTGAGAGATTTTTTTATGAAAATTTAATGGAAAAGGCTAAATTGTACATCGGATGTTGAGTGGATTACGTCTGCCAAGCACGTATTCTAATGTTACATCGCATTGCATCCACCGTTCTGAGATTTTAAGATGTTTTTCATACATTGCCGCGAGATACGGCACCCAGACCCTGCAACTCTGATCATAGCAACGCAAGTCGCTCTCTTATCAACGCTTTGATATTGGCTTTTTCAAGGGGTTTTACATTTTGGCTTTTTCAAGGGGTCTGTCTATCCATTTTTTGCCACCTTAAAAACTTTTCCCTTTTTTTTTAAATCTGTGTGCTTCAATAGGCTTGGCCAGTACCTACCTAACTCATTGCCAACTTAACCTTCATGCTTAGCAAAAAAGCTTGAGCTCATTTTTGAAACTGTTCCTATGCAAAAGCACCAGTCGCAACATGTCGCAAAACGTGTTAATTATTATAATATCGCCGCTCATATGCAGTCCTCGCCACCATATTACTGTTAATACGGAATACTAAATAGATTACCGTCAAAGCAGCGATTCCTTTATTCGTGTAAATCGAATTGACTCGATATTAAAAACAATCGACAGGGTAATGCACGATTCTATAGCTTTGTTTTAGTGGGGGTACCTACAAGTTATCGATAATATTTTTCAGATAACGACTTAAATAAAATAAATAACTTCTGAAAACGAGAAATATTAATATTTTAGTATCTATACGAGTTACACAAACGTTTCAGACACAGTAAGGGTTTGAAATCTTTTAGTTTCTATGCGAGAAACGCAACGTTCAATATCATTTTAAATATTACATTTATCGCGAGACCTCAGTCCGGGGTACACCAAAAGTTAATATATCATTATCAATTTGCCCAGACTATTCTGCAAAAATCCTTTCTTAATTCTTCTGTTAATATAACGATCACGGAAAACCCAAATCTACACATTATATTCGTATTTTACCAACCCGCTACTACCTGCTGGATACAAGAGGTGTGCGCCAATGTCACAACAATTGGACTTATGGTCATAATCATCGATATCGATACCATTAGTATCGATAATCCCAACTCTACATATTTATACGCACGCACGATTTTCATGTCATTTGCCACGTGTGCGCCGG
This sequence comes from Thera britannica, assembly GCA_939531255.2. Taxonomy (NCBI): domain Eukaryota; kingdom Metazoa; phylum Arthropoda; class Insecta; order Lepidoptera; family Geometridae; genus Thera; species Thera britannica. The sequence continues at coordinate 4,394,886 of OW618042.2, read as the reverse complement.
CCTACACGACCGGGGTGTCCACCCTGAATTTGAAATAAGAACTCTTTTACCCTTTCTAATTCTAATTGTTGACGCACGTGCCAGTCGCCTTTACTGAATTTGAAACAGCGTTTTTGTTACCGATAAAAATTAAAATAAATTAAGTAGATAGAGTCCACCACTGAAGTCCGATAGACGCGGCGAGGCTGTCACAGACTCTTATTCTAGTATATACTACGATTTTTGTACGTAAATAGGCTTAGTTCATGGGCTTTCTCGTTTTTTTCTAACTGGCCTCTAGCTCAGTTGGTAGTAGGTCTGCCTTCTGCGCCGTAGGTCGTGGGTTCGATCCCCACCGAGAACAAATATTTGTGTGGTAAACATAAATGTTTGTTCTCTGTCTGGGTGTTATATTGTATTCTAAGTATGTTATTACAAAAAAAATGTATTCAAGTATTTTATCAGCTATCTGGTTCCCATATTACAAGCTCTGCTTAGTTTGGGGCTGGGTAGTGTTGTGTGAATTGTCCACAATTTTTTTTTTATTTTTTTTATTTAACAAGCTGATGGAACATGCATAATATGGCCCACTTGATGTTAAGTGGTAGCCATCGCCTATAACAAAGCATTGCCTCGTAGGTCACGCACGTCTGGAACGTGCCCTACGATACTACTGCCCTGCGTCCATCAACCTCATACGGAAATTGCGAATTCTAAAAAACTCCAATATTTAGAGCATAATTGGAGCAATCATAAATTTGAAGGAAAATTTAGCAGCAAAAAAAACAACGATTCTATGAGACTTTATCAAATACACTATTTGCTGTAGCAACATTTCCACAGCACGCTTAGGCCGTAAGACTTCAGTCGTGGCACGGACTCTAAATAAAAATTAAAGGCAATAATATCGAGTTTATCTTAAAAAAACTTTGCTTAAATCAGAGCATTCTGTATAAGTTTAGAAGCTTAAAAGTCACGGACAAACCCACACATCCAACTCCCACCCTTGCAAAAGTTTATGGCAAACATGGCTTACAATTAACCTTATCACTGCTTGACACTATAGCAAAGTAAAAAGTTAGTTACTATAATATAGCAAAGGTTAAAGATGTACATTATTTATCTAACAACTGATTTATTATTTATAAGTAAGGAAAACGTTCTCAAGAATCACACAACACCGTTAGGTATTCGTAATATAAAAATATCCATTCACAAGAGGGCATGCCTATGAACTTGAATATTCTTTCACAAAAGGTCATGCATATGACTTGTATTATGTATTTACAAAATATTATGTAAATGTTTATCTAATTTCAAACAAAATAAAACAGATTCAATTAGACACCTACGCATACAAAAGTCCAAATTAACCAATAAGAATTAAAGTACCTAAACGTTTGATCAAAGTTAAGAATTTTATTAATAGATCCGCCTGTAGCCAGAACTATTCCAAAATATCTGCTGAAATTGCCTTTTTCTTCATCATCATCAACCTATATCAATCCACTGTTGGACGTAGGTCTCTCCCAAGACGTGCCACTGAGCCCAGTCCTCGGCTTTTCTCCTACAGTGCTTGCCAGCTATTATTTACGCCCGATATTGTAATAAATAAATTAATAAAATAAATTTATTTCAGGCAACATAGTAGGTACAAAAATACAGGGCCCATAGTATAAATACCTTAAAACTAAAATATACTACTAATAGGTATGTGAGTGCAATTGTTTGTTGGCCTAAATTAAAACTAGAAAACTTTGACTGTTTTTTCCAAACCAGGTCATAAGCCAGGCTGCAGGCTTGACCGGTAAGACTATACCTACCTGTTTTTACAGAAATTTTGCCTCAGAACAAAAGACCGTGAGAAATGTCAAACGTGGGTTTACTATCTAATCTCTCGTCTCTGAAACCATAACAATTTAATTTACTTCATCTGTATATTTTGTTAGTTTTACTTTCATTTGTCATCATATATCTACCCTACAACTTGTTGAAAGTACAGTAAAGTAAAGTATGTACTTACCATTGAACTACTTTCCTCCAAGCCCATAAACCTACTTACATATTAAATTAAATTGTTAGGTAAATAATAATATTTATTATAATTCGCCGTGATACTTTAAAATATTTCTACATGCTCCTAAATGATATCATTAATGTAGTAGGTAGGTACTACTATCCAAATTAAAAAATCGTACCCCTAGCAGACGCAAGTCTACGTTTTCATCAAATCGATATTCGCTACTAGTAGCTTCATCTAGCGATCACAATGGTTACTTAAAATGCGAAAAAGGGTTCAGTTTACTTCTAAGTTCTAACCTTCATGCCTTCATAACAAACGTTGCTTTCAAGTTAATACGAACGTTATCCTCTAGATGGCGTTAATAGCTGACAAATAGCGTAGGTCTTGAATTTAATAAAATTGTTTTCTAACGATACTTTTTTATTTAAATTCATAGTCAAGATAATGTCAGAAACTCTTTTGGTAACAAGTGTAGGAATTTGATTGAAACCTCACAAAACAAACAATTATTAATTTGATTTATGCATTTCTGTTTTTACCGACTCCACTAAGTCTGTAAGTGCCATGTGAATTAGGAAGGCCTTTTAGCATTGGGAGTAAGTTGTCATAAAGTCCGGCAGGTATGGTGCTACTCATGAAGTCTGGACTAATACTTCCTACGACGACGTCTTGAACGATGGGGTTGCTAGTTAAATTGGTTATCCCGGGCATTGACGGAATTTTAATAATTTTATCGAACTGCAATTCATCGATGTTGCCCACTGTGTAATTGTATTTATTGTCACACACGGCTACTTTGACAGCGGTGTACACTGAAACAAAAATCAAATTAATTCGATAACAGGAAAAAACTAAAAAATTAGACAGCGTATTTTAGGACTACTAAGCTAGTAATCCTAAAATAATTTGGTAATTTAAGAGAGCACTAGTGGTCTAGTGGCAGCCAGCAGCAACTCTGTCTTCTGATCCTAAGGTTACGGGTGCACCTATGGATTTATCTCTTCAAAAAATGTATGTGCGCCATGTTAGTGCTCTCAAACGGCGGAGGAAAACATCGCGAAGAAACCCGCGGCTTAGTCAGCTCTGCACGTATTGGCCATGTCCTGTGGATTAGACCGACTTAGCTGTAAGCATGGTATAGGTGCTGGGCAAGCCTATTCCATGTAAAAATCCTGTCCCAGGTACTATAGCGTCTCGTAAACGAGGCATGAGAATAAACAGTTATCCCAGACGCTATATAAATTATCTACAATAGATGCAAAGGCCTGTTTACTTTTACTATATCTAACTAATTAATTGAGTAAGATACAGAACCCGAAGTCGGAGTTTTGCTACCACATTTCGTTACCAAATGTTGTTTTCGTTTCGCCTTTTTGTCTCTCTCTATTGCATGGAGAAAATATGATACAGCAAAAATACGTTACGAAGTTAGAATTGCTGTCTCATCTTTTCTCCATACAATAGACAGAGACTAATAGGCGAAACGAAAACAACATTTGGTAACGAAATGTTGTAAATGCACTGGGACTTCGGGTACAGATCAAGCTAACACAAAGAGTTGTTTGCGTATCCGTTTGCACCTAAAAGTTTGATCTTTTTATGACCCCTTAAATGTTATGTCAATGTATATCTATATAATTTGTGTAGACTTACCGCCACCTCTGTTACAATTCTCCAAGTGCAATTCGCATTTATCTTTGAAATAAGCCAGGACGCCCGCTTGGGGGTCATGGCCGCATACTTTTTCTCCACCGGGGGTGCATGAACGATGCTTGTAGCAGTGGAACTGAGCGAATCGCTCAAGGCATAACGACTTTTTCTGTAAAATAAGTCTTACTCTTAACCGACTTGAAATAAAAAAAGGAGAGGATTTTTTTAATGCTTATTAACGCATAATTTTGTCATGTTCGCCGAAATTGCCGAAATGCCAAAATGCCTAAGGCTATTTTAAATAAAAATGTTTTAATCTGTAAAGCAATATTTCCAGATTTTTCCCATAGAAATATAAATAAAATGGGTTTAGCCATTTTGTTTTAAATATTTTTATTAATGTTTGTTACTGCATATACCTCCGTCATTTATGAACCAATTTAGTTAATTCTTTTTTTTATCTGAAAGGTAATACTTCCAAATTGCCCCCTTAGAATTTCATCAACATCAGTTTAACAGTTTTGCCATGAAGACGGTTTCTCATGTTTTACGAAGTTATATTATTAGGTAGGTTAGTACTTATAAGAGGGGCGATTTCAATTAAAGGCCTCGCCGAGTTTTGTTATACATTACTAGGATAAAATGAGGCTTCCGTCGACTTGGACCGTTAGGTACTCGGACTGCAGTCCCACTCGCCGGAGTAATTTAATTTTATTATTTTTCTTCCGGCGACTCGGACCACTTTTGAAATGATCGAAAAAATATATTGTTTAAGGCAATGAAGTACAGTCAAAGGAAAAAGTAGGTGTAGAAAGTAAACAACGAATAAAACTTTTTGATTGAAGACACAATTTATTTTAAAAAATCTAATTATGAACAGTTATTAAAACATACATAAAACATACTACAAATAATCACCACCATCTTGTCGAAAGAGAAATAACCATGGGTGTTCAAGTAATTTGTTAGAATTTAGGTGAAAGTTTGAAATAAAATTCAATCATAGGATTTATTCAATCCTGTTTCAATCAAGTATTTCCTGTTTTTTTAAATACTCTTACCTCGAAAAATACATAAAAAAAAATTTTTTTTATATTTTTCTGATAGTTGTCATGACTTGGTTCATGGTTCATCGCCTGTTTTCGGCTAGACGTTGACTTACGCCACAAACTTCGCCACAGCCACGCCACGCCACAGACTTCAGTTGAAATGAAAGTACAATTTTCACACATGGGAAAACATTTCGAACCGCTTTTACTGCTGGAACTTCGAAGTCCATGGACATCACAGTCGGCTCCCATTCGGGGACCTGTTTTTTTCATTTCAAAAAGAAGCTCGTAGGTAGATGTCTTCATATCAGGTAGAAGTTCATATAATACAAATGGAACAACATTTACGTGGTTTTCAGTACTTCCTACATCTGCATGTATGGTATAGAGTTGATACAATGTCTTCAGGCAGATTTTAAATTGCATTTCGTATTTATGTCAGATCTGTTTCTAACGACGACTGTACAATTTACTTCACGTGGTTTGTGGTCCGAGTCGCCGGAAGAAAAATAATAAAATTAAATTACTCCGGCGAGTGGGACTGCGGTCCGAGTACCTAACGGTCCGAGTCGACGGAAGCCTCGATAAAATGAGGGATGCAACGGAAAATAATCAACTCGGCGAGCGGAGCGAGTCTCAAAAATTATTACATTTTTTGCAACAAACAACTTTCTTACTAAATAATACCCATGAATACCTAGTTAGGGATAGAAGCAGTAAACCTGAGGTATTAGAAGAAACACATTTAAAAACTTTTTTTTATGTAGATGAAAGACAAACGGGCTTACGGTCCACCTGATGGTAAGTGGTAACCGTCGCCCATAGACACTAACAACACCAAAGGTGCTGTCGTTGCGTTGCCTACTCTAAAGGACTTCCTTTTTTTAGTTACATACTTACTTCTTGTAGTTGTTCCAAACACTCATCAGTAGAGCAATCAAACTGTGCAAATCGCTCTATAGATAGTGGAATTTTCTGAAAAATAAAAATGTTACCCTGGTATTTATTTATTTGTTCACGTGACCTAAGTCCAAGTCAAATTATCAAAAGGATCACTTTGAAAATCTGAGTCTCTGTAAAGTCCATTGCTGGACATACGCCCCCCTACACATTTTCAGGAAATACTTTAATTTAATTTGAAATAATTTTAATTTTAATATGACATGTATAAGTTAAACAAACTTAACTTACCTCTTTTTTGCGGTTCTTACAATGAATAGGATCAATTAAGTGCAATAAAACTAGAAACGAACAATGTATTACAATAACTGGAATCATTATTATACCTTTAAACGAGAAAATCTTGTATATATATATATATATATATATATATATATATATATATATATATATATATATTTAGGATCTCGGAAACTGAGCCAACAATTTTCACGAAATTTACTATACAAGGGTTTTCGGGGGCGATAAATCGATCTAGCTAGGATTCATTTTTAGAAAATGACGAGAAGTTGGTGTTTTGCAATAATCAAACATAAACTCAATATACGACTGTTCCTGCCATCTATTGGCGATTGTGAGCAACTAACTGCAAGCTAGAAGGCGTTGTTAATTAAAAATAAGCCAATAAAGATACGACTCTTCCTGACATCTATTGGCAAATAATAATACTAATTTTTTTTAAACCCGAGCGAAGCTCGGTCATACCGGCTCGTATATCTTTAATAAAAAAAAGTACTGATGGTACCTATCTAGGCGTTGAGAGTTGAGAAAACACTTACACACATAAAAAAATATTTTTACAATCATTTCTAAACCAAACTAAAGCAGATTTTTCTATACATTGGTCAACTTAACTTGTTTAAAACTTCTTGCAATTTTAGTTATATTACCTAAGGCTACTGAAATTTCAGCGGCGAATGTTGATAAGATCTTTGGCCAGTTGCAGTTTACCATCAAATAAATAATAGCCAATAATAAACTTAGCTAGTTTCTGTGAATAAGAGTAAAACACAGCAGAAAGATAATTAAAATAAATAAATAAATATTTTGGACAATCCACACAACACTATCTATAGCCTGAATTAAGCAGAGCTTGTGTTATGGGAGCCAGATAGCTGATATACTGCTTATATATATATATTTTTTTTTGTAAATACATACTTAGAATACAATATAACACCCAGACAGAGAACAAACATCTATGTTCACCACACAAATATTTGTTCTCGGTGGGGATCGAACCCACGACCTACGGCGCAGAAGGCAGAGCTACTATCAACTGAGCTGAGCAAATTACAGCTTAAAATTAAAATAATTAATATAATCCCACTAATATCCCACCATATTATTGTATTAAAATTATTATACAATTCTATACAAACCGTTGCAAACGATCTAGAGATAGCTCAACTGTTTCTTGTATATTTTGTACTTTTTGTAAATATTTGTTTAATTGTAAGTTTCATTGTGTAAATAAATGTATCATAAATCATAATTTAACTCACACCATATTCTATACAATAATACAATTTATTGATGGATGGATGAATGGATGTTTGTTACTCAATAACGCCAGAGCGGCTGAACGGATCTGGATGAAATTTGTTACAGAGTTAGATTATATATATATGTATACACTCTGGAAAAGCACATGCTACTTTTTATTCTGAAAAAGTAACGGGAACCAATCGTACACCAGCTGACGTGGACACGTCACCGTCTCGCAATCGCTATTCATGCTTCTTGAAGAATCCGCTAGGGGCGCTTTTGTTTTCTCCATACAAAATGGTGGCAGAGGTGGGCGATACGATCGGCGATAGGCGTCAGGCACCGCACGCGGCGTCAGGCACCGCACACCGATTTCATACGATTGGTTCCCGGTCGACACACTGAGCAGTGTATCGTAGGGCACGTACCTGACGTGCATGAACGAGGCAATGCTTAGGCAATGGTTACCACTAAACATCAAGCGGGCCATAATGGTAGTTCAATCAGCTGGTTGTATTAAAAAAAATACTTTTCGTGTGTATTATTCTTAGAAAAATCTTTCCATATACATTCGTTTACTGATTGCTACACTCGGCGATTTTCGGACTTTGCCTAGATGACCGTCCATGGCATATTAAGTACTCTTATGTAGGAAGAAAATTACAGGCTTCTTCTACTTGTATTAATGCTTCTTCCCTTCGAAAGAAGCAGTTACACGATAAGAAGAAGAATATTGCTTCTCTAAACACACATTACTGTTCGTGACCATGTGTGATGAATTTCAATAATGGTTCTAATTTTAATGGTTTAATAGAAATTACTATTATGATATTTGATGACACTTGTCATATTTGTTTGTAAAATAGTCTGTCAACTTCATGGAAAATGCCGTTGGCAATTATGTATGGTTAGTCAGTTGAATCGATTGATTTAAAATATGTCTGTGGATCTGAATAATTTGTTTGTAAATAAATAATGATTTTAATTGTCATTAATCATGATAACTGTTTTAAGAACTAGTTTGTTTGTTTAGTTTATGTAAAAGTATTATTAATGGTGATTGATTCAAAATGTCTGCACTGCATACTGGCAACGCTTCCGGCGATAAAGATGGCGGTCGGGCTCGACTGCTCGATCGCCATTCTGGAACGAGCGCTCGGAAGAGTTGGTCGCATGCAATGCAAGCTACTTTGTAAAACCACGTGGCTTAGAGTTGGTAATTTGTGAAGTACTAGAGAGATTGTAACGTAGAAGGAAGTGAACAATATAGTTTGATTGGACAACAGTGGGAGTTTTATTACATCTCCGAAGTGGTAAGTACACGCCCAATTTTATTGTTCTGATGACGTTTATTGCATGATGGATAATGTGTAATTAAACTTAATTGAATTAATGGATCTTTGATAAAATATTTAAATTTTTCTTGAGAAAATTTAAAGAGGGTACTCAAACAAAAAAAAAAACTTGCTCTGAAGCATTGTTACCATGTGTTGTGGGGTTTCATAGGGGGATGAAATTTTCGTCATTTTTGTGCTACGACGCACCGTTTACGAGATACACACAATCTAACATTATTCTTAGATTATCGGTCTTTTCTTTTAAATTTATTTATTAGGTTATGCCTACCCTAAAATGTGTGTGGAATCATATGAAATTTGATATTAGCCGCTCATCCGAACATGAAATGGCCTGCACCTAATATTTAACGACTTTGACTACTTAGTTAAGCTGTTCCATTTCAATCAATTGACATTCACTTAATTTTTGGAATATACGCTAAGTTTAACGAAAGATATTTTAAAAATATTAACGAACTTAATAACAGCAAATAGTTTTACATTATTATGCATTACGATGATCATTTTATTGGTTAGCCTCTGATAACACATGACTCGTGTTACCGTGTATGAAATTAAGTGAAGGTACTTGAGTGTAAAAAACAAGCTTGAGTGTTAAACGCAAGTCAGTCCTCTGTAGCATTCTTGTTACTTTTTGATATGCAGAACTGTTGGGTACTTAGGCAAGGCCTACTTTCCTGTCTAGAACCATAAACAAACATTTTTATGTCCATGCTAATAGTCGCCATTGTGCCGATGTAGCCTATGTACAAAATTAAATAAATACCCTTAAATAAATTAGAATCTCTGTTGGCATAAGCAGGGTGTTATTGGCTGGGTTATGTTGAAATTATTATTTGGTAGGTTTCTGGAAATATTTATTTCTTATAATTTACTTAACATCAAAAATGAGTGATTGAATAAAGTTTCATAATAAAGTGGCCGTAAATAGCAAAGACCGAGCACAATCTTGAATTTCATAAAAGCCGGTACGGTCTTTGTCATGGACCGAGCCTAACCATAAATTTGATATAGGGGCTATCCGATAGTGCTACAACTATTCATGTACTGCTAATACCATAGCAGCTCAGTAAAGTTTGAGTAGCCTCTAACTGCAAATGTCTAACCATGCTGGATTTAAAATAAGCAAGTTAATGATCATGATCAAGCCTACCGAAGCGAGTTTTTGAAGCAAAGTGAGCTAATGCTATCAAAATTGTAGACTGTTTATTTATTTTTATTTCTTAGGTAAACAATCAGCAGATACTTATAATCTAATTGATAATTTAAAACGACAACTAGGGTCCATTAAACAGGTTTCACATAGTGAGACTATTGGAGCTTAAAAAAAAAAAATGATATTAAGTAATGAGAGACTAAGGTAGACAAACTATAAAATGAAGATACAATTTTTTTAAGAAATTACAATTAAAACAGAAAAACAAAAAGTACAATAAGAAAAAAAAAAAAAAAAGCATATGGAACCTGGGGAGTCTCCTCGAAACAGCATTTTGACAAAATGTTAGTAGCAATTCTTGGTGGTTTTGAGCAAACAGATCTAGTTTGGGGACGTTAACCAGGCCATTGAACGTAATTACTGCTCGACTAAAGAAAGTGTTTTGGGATCTGTGTTTGGCTATGTACGCCATAGAAGTAAAGATTAATTTTGAAACCAAGCGAGTTCAGTTTGACTATGTACGCCTTAGAAGTTGAAATTGATTTTGAAACCAAGCGAGTTCAGTTTGACTATGTACGCCTTCGAAGTTGAAATTGATTTTGAAACCAAGCGAGTTCAGTTTGACTATGTACGCCTTAGAAGTTGAAATTGATTTTGAAACCAAGCGAGTTCAGTTTGACTATGTACGCCTTAGAAGTTGAAATTGATTTTGAAACCAAGCGAGTTCAGTTTGACTATGTACGCCTTAGAAGTTGAAATTATGTTTGGAACCATGCGAGATCTGTTTGGTCAAAGTTCAAAAAGTTCAAAAAGTTCAAAATGTTCAAAATGTTCAAAATGTTCAAAATGTTCAAAATGTTCAAAATGTTCAAAATGTTCAAAATGTTCAAAATGTTCAAAATGTTCAAAATGTTCAAAATGTTCAAAATGTTCAAAATGTTCAAAATGTTCAAAATGTTCAAAATGTTCAATATGTTCAATATGTTCAAAATGTTCAAAATGTTCAAAATGTTCAAAATGTTCAAAATGTTCAAAATGTTCAAAATGTTCAAAATGTTCAAAATGTTCAAAATGTTCAAAAAGTTCAAATTGATCAAAAAGTTTAAAAGAAAAAATGTTTGAAAAGCTGAAGATCATTTTTGGATTTGGATTAAAAGTAAAGATTTTGGGTTAAGATTATATAAGTTTTTGGATATGAGTAAAAGTTAAGCTGGATTAGAGTTAAAGTTATTTGAGTTTAAAATTAATGTTTTGGATTCCAAGTATACAAATTCGTTCAGTATTGCCAGTGTCGAGTGAGGATATTATAATAAAAGATGAAAAAACGATGAATTAATTATGAATTACAAATGAAATAATGATGAATTACAGATGAATTACAGATTAATTTAAGATGAATTTAAGATGAATTTAAGATGAATTTAAGATGAATTTAAGACGAATTTAAGATGAATTTAAGATGAATTTAAGATGAATTTAAGACGAATTTAAGATTAATTTAAGATGAATTTAAGATGAATTTAAGATGAATTTAAGATGAATTTTAGATGAATTTTAGATGAATTTTAGATGAATTTAAGATGAATTTAAGATGAATTTAAGATGAATTTAAGATGAATTTAAGATGAATTTAAGATGAATTTAAGATGAATTTAAGATGAATTTAAGATGAATTTAAGATGAATTTAAAATGAATTTAAAATGAATTAAATATGAATTAAATATAAATTAAAGATACAATAAATGTGAACTAATTATAAATTAAAGATTAGCGATTTATAAAACATTTATAAAATATTAACTTAAGATGAACTAAAGATGAATTGCAGTTATAGGAGTTCAATTACAATTTTACAGTTCAGCTTTACAACTGAATCAGTTTTCAATAAAAAAATAAAAATTGAACCAAGATTCCAAATTAAGTTAATACGTCATAAACCTGAACCATTAGATTGGTTACGCACCGAAACAGTCTCTGTCGATAAGATGTTTACATTTCAGCAAAAACAATGAGAATATGACAGTACAATCATGTTCGTGCCTGCAGTACCATGGCAGGGCATGGCATGGAGGAATTCAAGTAAATAAGTTCTTCGCTGTCAGGATTTATGATGGCGTTTTCATGCATTTACTGAGCTAAGTTAAACGTATCTTTTGTAGTATTTAAAGCGCAAGACTAAGTACAGAGAACTCGTCCAAATGCCGTGGATAGTGTACATTTAGTGTTTTATATTTTTGGAATACATTGTTACTTTTTAATTATTTCACAATTGGAAAACCTATTCATTTCAACTAGATATAAAGCAGATGAATGATAATAGATTTATTCACAGTGTGCTTGCAGATCTGTAAATTTTATGACGAGTTTCAGATCCTTAAAACTCCAGGCAAAGTTAGTAGCGATGCACCGCAGAAGGTGCCACAGGACACAGCCGTGACGCACCGCATCAGCAGCATGAGCAGTGATGCGTCACGGGAGGCGCCGCACCAGCGCAGCGGCCTGAGTCGGGATGCGCCATAGAAGGCGCCGCACCAGCGGCCTGAGTCGTGATGCGCCACGGAAGGCGCCGCATCAGTGGTCTGAGCCGTGATGCGCCATGGAAGGCACCACATCAGCAGCTTGAGCCATGACGCGCCTCTGAAGGTTCCGCAGTAACAGGCTGAGTTCCGTATTAAGGAGAAGAATTATGTAGTTTATTACCACAATTTCATTTTGTTTTATATTTTATTTTATTTGTTTATTAGGTACACAAAACAGAGTACAATCGATAATTTACAGGCATAAATACTATTAAATTATGAGCTAGACAGTACCCCAAAACATGCGTACACAGAATGCATTGAACAGGAAAGTTATGTAGATAGCGTGTAACCAGGCTTAACTAGTAGTAGGTGATTAAAGTTAACATTTACTTGGAACTTAGGTGTACTCATACAATTATTTTATTACAGTAAGTCACTTCGAGTTAAGACTCGAAGAGAGTGCAGAATTAATGAACTAACCAATAAGAGTTTTCGGCACACTCTAATGAAAGAGTGGCCAAAGCTGCATTCTTGAATTTATTTTGATTATTGTTAAAGATATCAATTTTATCACTGTATTTAATCAATAAATCGTTAAATAGGCGACACATTCTGACAACGGGGTTATAATAAGAAGTGTTGTTTGAATGGACTTGTAGGGCGAAAGTGTTCTGAAAGGGTTGCCGAGGTCTAGGCTTTATATTTAGATTAATAAGATAAAGTAAGCAAGGAGAGTCGATATGCGAGTGGATAATTTTGAAAAGATACAGTAGATCATGATATTTGCGATGATTTTCTAATAACATTAAATGAAAATGATGGAGCTTTGCAGTATAGTTATATTCAGAAACTTTTTCTGGACCCTCTCAATCCGGTCAACGTGAATATTGTAGTAGGGAGACCAAATTACTATTTGACTTTTAAAACAATTAACTGTTTGACTGTATTTTTAACCATGTACATGTTTTCCTATCACAATCTGAGTATAATTTATGTTATTGGAATATTTAATTTAAATAATATTTTACCCGAATGGATTGTTTATGGCTGGGATGCGAAGACTTTTCTCATACAAAACTGTTATTATTATCTTACGAGAAATTTCATTTAGTTAAATTTTTTTTGCATACAGGCTTTGAATATGGTAAACGGGATATTTAACTTTAGTTATTTTTAGATAGAATTATATTTTTAATATCTGTTTATTCTAAGAAATGACTAAGATTTATTTGGGTGTCTTCGTATCTTCTACTTAATAATTTCATTTTGTTTACGAGTTTAATATTGTAATTTTGGATTTGTCTTAATTTGTTCTTATTAGTTGTTTGAATTTTGGTAGTCATTCAAGTTTCAAGTTTTGTTTATTCATACATATACATAGTTATCATGTTATCATTATGCTCTCAGCATGTGCTTCCAGAGTAAGCACACTGTCGGATGGCCGAATTTGATAGACATTAGATTTTTTTTAGATTGTATTTGAATGGTCATCTTTTCTCATTATTTGTTTTAAATTCAAGCTTTGTTTATTAAGTTATCATATTATATTGTGCACTTAGCATGTGCTTCCAGAGTAAGCACAATATCGGATGGCCGAATGTGATGAATTTCAATAATGGTTCTAATTTTAATGGTTTAATAGAAATTACTATTATGATATTTGATGACACTTGTCATATTTGTTTGTAAAATAGTCTGTCAACTTCATGGAAAATGCCGTTGGCAATTATGTATGGTTAGTCAGTTGAATCGATTGATTTAAAATATGTCTGTGGATCTGAATAATTTGTTTGTAAATAAATAATGATTTTAATTGTCATTAATCATGATAACTGTTTTAAGAACTAGTTTGTTTGTTTAGTTTATGTAAAAGTATTATTAATGGTGATTGATTCAAAATGTCTGCACTGCATACTGGCAACGCTTCCGGCGATAAAGATGGCGGTCGGGCTCGACTGCTCGATCGCCATTCTGGAACGAGCGCTCGGAAGAGTTGGTCGCATGCAATGCAAGCTACTTTGTAAAACCACGTGGCTTAGAGTTGGTAATTTGTGAAGTACTAGAGAGATTGTAACGTAGAAGGAAGTGAACAATATAGTTTGATTGGACAACAGTGGGAGTTTTATTACACATGAAATCTGGAAACATAATTTATTTAATTAGTTCCTCTGAGAAAACCCAGAGTAATTAAACTGGTCCATGGACTTTGGAACCTTCAAATTCAGTTCTAGTACCTAATTTTCAGAATCATTGTATAGGATGGGGTCGGCACAGCATGTTTTTAGAGTTCCGTAGCCAAATAATATAAACGGAACCCTTATAGATTCGTCATGTCTGTCTGTCCGTCCGTATGTCACAGCCACTTTTCTCTAAAACTAATAGAAAAAAAACAATAAACTTTGGGGGTCCCCATACCTTAAAATGAAATTCAAAAAACCTTTTTTTCATCAAACCCATACGTGTCATCATCTATAGGCTATCTAGCTTTTTTCTAAACTTAATAGTTTTTGCGAAAGACACTTCCAAAGTGGTAAAATGTGTGACGTGTCTATTTAGGCTTAAATTCTGCACTCAATAAATGTATTTTGTTTACAAAATACATTACTCAAAACAAAAATAGCAAGTTGTTCAATTGAACCAAATTCATATTCAAAATATTCATACGTTAACGTCAACCAAATCTCAAAACACAACGTTAGCGCGTTTTAGGACCGTGACACTTATGAGCGCCATCAAGTTCTAAAATAGGTAAACCTACTATTAATGGACACATGGACATAATACTATTTTGGAATAAATTAATATGAAAAATATGAATATCATCTTAATGTGATGAACTTACCCCGTAAGTTGTGGCAATTATGCTCAAAAACACTGCACTCATCTTGAAAGAATTTCTTTTCTTTCTTACGCCTGTCTCTCGCGCAGACTTTGACATTTGTCTTGAAACAGTTCTTTGCTCGCCAGCACCAGTATTGATTGATGACAGGCAACAGTCCTGCATTTGCTGCCTGTGAATTATACGACGTCGCTGCATCCTCTTGATTTTATATTTACCAGGTAGTCCATTGCTTAATGTACTGGGCACCAAACACTTTTTAGAGCTAAAAAACCCTTAAAACAAATCGCTGTAGGTGGCGCCACCGCGCCTCGCTCCGCTCAGTCTGTCAGTCAAACCTTCATTCATTGTTTGTGTTCGGGCATCGAAACACGTCTTACTTAAATTTTATTTTTTACAATTCTCGAAGTAATTTTCGAAGTTTATTATGTAGTTTGTATTAGTATAGTGTATAGTGTATTTGATGGCGAAGATCCAGAAGAAATCGACGTTAAGAACGTCACTTTGAAATGGAACAAAAGCAAAAAATGCATGTAAGTACCTACACGCATACTTGCTTATGAATTTTGTTTTGTTAACTATGCCTATCGCTAAACGCTCATTACAGTTACGGGCTTGCGATAATAACTAAATAAAAGCGACATAACTATATCGCTTGCACTTTATCTATAAACTATTAAATTTTTACTTAGCTGCTTGATTGAGTTGTGCTTTATCGCCACAAAATAGCAGCTATTGAGTGCAAAACATTTTAAAGGCATACCTGCCTACCGGTTTATAAACGAAGATGCTTAATCAAATGATTTTTCTATATATAGTTATCTATACAACTGTACCCTCGAGTCGTAATGCGATTACGGCCTATTGTCATTTTTGTTCGGTGTTATACCTACCATCACTCATAGTATCTTCCTGTAAAACTGTGTTGCGATTGCAATCTACCCAATTATCATAGTATTTTGGTTTATTTCTTTTCTACATGGGGCTATATAGATCTACCCTCAAATCGTAATGCAATTACGGTCTATTATCATTTTTATTACATCATACCAACTTACTTTCACTCGTCGTATTTTTAAATTTTTTGGAGGAACTGTGATGTGATTGCAGTATGCACAACAATATTTATGCATTATGTATACATTTTCTCTATGTGTGGTTATGCAAGCATGGTCTACCCTCGAGTCGTAATGAGATTACGGCCTCTTGCAATTTCTATTCCATGATACGTACCTACCTTCATTTGTATTTAATACTACATTTTTATAAGAACTGTGATGCGATTACAGTCTGCAGAATAATAATATCTTTCTATATGTGCTTATGCAGACATAATCTACCTTCGAGTCGTAATGCGATCACGGCCTCTTGCAATTTCTATTCCATGATATGTACCTACCTTCATTTGTATTTAATACTACATTTTTATAAGAACTGTGATGCGATTGCAGTCTGCAGAATAATAATATCTTTCTATATATGCTTATGCAGACATGATCTACCTTCGAGTCGTAATGCGATTACGGCCTCTTGCAATTTTTATTCCATGATATGTAATTACCTTCATTTGTATTTAATACTACATTCTTGTAAGAACTGTGATGCGATTGCAGTCTGCACAATAATAATATCTTTCTATAATGTGCTTATGTAGACATAAATCTACCCTTGATGTGATTACGACCTACTTTCACTTGTTGTATTTTAAATTTTTTTGTAAGAATTATAAAAAAATAATAATAATAATAATAATAATTGCGGATAATCCACACAACACTGACTGGCCCCAGACTAAGCAGAGCTTGTACCATGGGAACCAGATAGCTGATATGCTGATAGCTATTATGATGCGAATGCAGTCTGCACAATAATAATATTTTTTCTATATGTAGTTATGCATACATAATTATCTACCATCCGGTTGTAATGTGATTACGGCCTCTTGCCAATTTTTCCAAGATATCTACCTACCTTCACGGGTAGTATTTAACATTTTTTTAAGAACTGTGATGCGATTACAGTCTGCACAATAGGCATAATACCTACCATATAATAAGCAAGTATCATTTTGAGTCGTTATGCAATTACGACCAGTAGACATACCTACAATATGACAAATGCAGTAATATGCATAATAAATCAAAAATTAAGATGAGTTGTGATGCGATCACTACCGAATACTGAATTAATTACCTACGTATCGAATCGTGACGGGATCACGATCTTAACCCCACTTCTTATTGCTGAGTTGAGTGGTAATGCGATTACCTACCTCCTAATAAACTCTGACGAGTGACCGTGGTATCATACCCTCACAGAATTATGTTTCTGATTACTCATTTTGGTCAACCAGTATAAAGTATACCACCAGATCCAGACCAGCAGTAAAACTTCAGAACCTGGTAGATGGTATAAACTCGACCACGCACAGCACAGCAGCATAAACTACCGTCCTGTACGGTCAATGCAACTGATTGGTACACCAGGAGTTCCGGTCCAACGATATTTTTGTTTACCAATAATAAACCTGAAACATTTGCGCCTAAGATTAGAGACGAGATCTCTGAACATTGGGGAGTAATCATTATGCTTGTCTATTGGATTAGCAAAAATCCATACTAATTCATGAAAAATTACCGCATTCAAAAAGTTTTAAGTTGCTTAATCAACTTGAAACTAAGAAATTGAACAAAAGTTGATAACGTTGGACACGTCGAATAGCTCCTTAGACTAGGGGTTTCAAAGTGATTCTTGCGATTCTGCGATTTTTGAGTTTGAAATTGTTCAGCTAATAGCTCTAAACAAGAAAAATCCATGGTTTGTACATGTATTTCTTTAACAAAAAGAGAAAAGAACAAGTTTTTAATCCGTATTATTATAAGAAAGAAAATAATCAAAAGATAATTTTGAGTCACAGCCATCAGTGGCAATTGATCGGCTGGCCAGGTAAATAATAGCTCAGCCCCTCCAAGGCACAGTCACCGACTCTGAGAGGTCGGAGAGGTGGGCATGGACGCGGGTTCCAACCGTCCAGACGTCTTCCAGCAACTACCAATCCGTACAATATAATTATCAATATCACTAAGACGGAAAAACATTCCAATTTACTGGAGGCCAAGAACTAACAGTGGCAACGGTTCGCTGATAGATTATAATATTACCTATTATATAATATATACATATGTATATACATATTTTTTCATAAAATATGGTAACTAGTAACAGCGGTATTTGGAACTGCGAATACCTATGGAATCATCTATCTTTTTTCCATAATCTTCCTCCGGTCGGGTCACTGGTTCTATTGAACCTAGAAACCGTGTGGTAAAAGGATTTTAAGTGCGCCTTAATGAGGTTTTACCCACTTAATGATCACATTAAATACATAAGTACAAGACAAATAAGTTACTCCCATTAGAATGGCGAGCTACTTTCTCATAAGCCAACGTAGGATGGGAAATACTATGGATTTATATATTAAATCTTAAAACTTAAAACTTATATATTTTTTTTAAAAACTTTTCATGTTTTGGTAAAGGATATGCGATGTCCTTCTAACCATGTTTCATAATTTGACTTTATGGGGAAAGGCTAATTCCATTATGAATAAAATGTTCAAAGAACCTGTTAGCTTGCTACACGATTTCAGATTTATTATAAAGCATAACCCCACCAGTGGGGCAGAAATAATGATGACCAATGTAAAATATTTCTACTTACCTTTTCTACCTACCGTTGGCAAAAATACAACTTTTTGATATGATCAAGTATAGATTTAGCATACCTCGTATATTCGAAATTTTTATTTATATTCTTGAAAAGTTTTTTATTGCACAAAAAATAACTTAATGCTAATTAGGATTCTTACGAATCTGTACCTATTTATGTAGGTATATACCTCTGCAATAGCCAGCTGTAGAACTTGCCTATACTTACTGCATAAACGAAGTAATTTGAAGGAGCAAATTTAACCCAAATTTGCACTTCAAATCATTAAAAATTATTATTAAAATTAAGCTAAGTACCTGATGAATTTGAATCATAACTTAGAACCTAGTTTTATTCGGTACAATGATCACGACGAAATCAATAGCGTCGCTTCTTCATATTTTCAACAGACATCTAAAGATGGGTAGACGTAGACAGAGAGTCTAGAACAATTTATCTATAAATGCTTTCAATAAAATATCCAATAGACTTGGGTACCGTAAACTTACTCGTTTAAGTTTCTCAAAATACGTTTTATGTTTAAGAGACCAAACGGCCCCTAATATTGATGTTTACTCTATAAACGGGCTTTCGTTTTATTTTCTTATTTTTCTTCCCATCTCACATGAATTGAAATATTTACGCAAAATCTTTGATGAAGAACTGTCAGGCATCGTTGTTGCCCTTAAATAGCTCAACCCTATGGTTTCAGAACTTTGATTTTCAGAGTTAGCAAACTTTTTGCCTGATTATGACTCGCTAATATCCTGTTTCAGGCATGACAGCCAATTGGAGCCTTACAAGGTTGTCGTGCTGGTAATAAATTATTGATATTATAATTGCAGCACTTTCCACAAAGCATTGAAACAATACGGCATATCATAGGTGTAAGGTTGTGGATTTTTAGTCCCAAAAATTAATTTGACGACTGATGGTCTATCGTAGCTCTATTTGCATTGAACTTTATTATTGACCAATTCAGTTTGGGAGCATTATGTTCAACAATAAACATAATTCAATTGGTTATCACTCTAATATTAAGCATTAAGTTCAGTTAAGATGCAGCGTTTCTTGGCTGCTCAAGAGTGTACAAAACTCACATTTTGTCCCTTAAATTGTTGACTGCACAAAATGCGCTGGAGCTATCGTCTATCATGTTATCTAATATAAAAATGATGATGACATTATTTGCATTGTTGAGATAATGACTTGCGATCTAATCACTACTTCATATCCTGAGGAACTCCCTATTTTCTCGATAAATAGAAAAATAATGTACAAATATTATATGCTTTATCAGCTTACTTAAATATAACAAGTTCCAGTAGAGATGCAGTTAGTTGCATGGAAAGTTAATTTTAACAGAAAAATGCCACATCATAAAGTAACCACGAACGTCGTAAACGAACGTCGTAAATACGAACGTCTTCTCAGCACATTCACACCCATCACACTGCAGTGACGTTAGCAGCTGATCGTAGGGGTGTTTGCTTCTATCTACTCGTAGAATATTCAAAACGCGCCAGGGTGACCTGGTATTATTTACTCTTATTTCAAAACTTTTACAATAGGCCTGTTGCGCTATATATTGGATTGGCCTTTCAGTGATGAAGTATGTTCTCTATCTCTATTCATGACTTCTTTTATTATGAAATTGTATGTTTAAGGAGAGAATTAATCAAAATATGGCTTTTTATGCTCAACTTTTCTGATTAATACCTAACACGATTAACACGATTTCCCTAAAGCTCTAAACATCTACCTGGTAAATATAAAATCAAGAGGATGCAGCGACGTCGTATAATTTGTGGTTAAACAAACTTACCTGAAGTGAAGTTTGACCGTAATTATACGAGTCGCTGCATCCGAACTGATTTTAGTCCCTCCCTCCCTTATACGTTTTCTTTTCATGAAAACGTATCCCGTTTTAAATTGAGTATCTTTATTGAAATCGTTTGTTCTCTGAAAAGAATGAAGGTTTGACTGACAGACTGAGCGGAGCGAGGCGCGGTGGCGCCACCTACAGCGATTTGTTTTAAGGGTTTTTTAGCTCTAAAAAGTGTTTGGTGCCCAGTACATTAAGCAATGGACTACCTGGTAAATATAAAATCAGTTCGGATGCAGCGACTCGTATAATTACGGTCAAACTTCACTTCAGGTAAGTTTGTTTAACCACAAATTATTTTCTCCTCTGTAATTATGTAGTTTTCTTGTTTTGACCCTGATTTAACCGCTTCGAAGTTATGCCTAGGTATAGTGACAATTTTAACATTTTTGTGAGAATGTTTCTTCGGATTTCAATATATTACTCCTCTAAAGTAATGTTTTTGAAAAAATAGAGTTTATTAATAAAAACAAAAAGTTGTAAACTTCATTTTTATTATTAAAAGCTTACTTTTTGGCGTTGTTATTATGCTTTGTCTGAATATTATTATTGATCTATGTCAACACGTTGGGTTCATATTGATGTTCCTTATCTCCATTGCCACCGCCATTTCCCCCATTTCCTCCAACCATCCCATCATCGCTACCACCACCTCCACCGTAATTTCCATTATCTGAGTCTTGTGAATCAAAGTTGTTTGCCCAAACTCGGTCAGATCCACTGGAAGCCTCTGGGTCCGAGTTAAAATTGTTAGCAAAAACATCATCTGATCTATCACCCCAGGATAGATGTGTTTTTTTGTTGTTGTAAAGTGATTTCAGGTTGCTGCATTTATTTATATGAACTTTTATGAAATCTGTAAATTAAGGATTTTGTTAGTGTATTATTTATCGTCATATTTAAAATAGTTTATAAGTCCTTTATTTCCTAGTTAAGTGACTAGGAGAGTGATGAGTATGAATGTAGATGGATATTTTGGTAGATGTAGGCCAAAGAAATGACGAATGAACAGAGTGAAAGATGATATGGTTAAGAAAGAAGTGAATATAGAGATGACGGCCGATAGAGGAGAATGGAAGAGGAGAACGTTTTGTGCCCTCACATAGAATGGAATAAGGGCAGGAAGAAGAGAATTCCTTTATTTAAAAAAAAAATACTTTTCTAATTTATTAAAAATCTTTGGTTCTTTTCCGTCTTTAACAGTTAATATAAACATATTATAGACATTAACTATCACCTGTTCCTTTCAAGCAGTTATACTCGAAGATGTCGCACAAGTCCAGAAATCTTCGCGCGGTTCCAGTGCTGTTGGTTCCACATTTTTCACGGTTATTGTGAATACATGTTTTAGCTTTGTAGCATTGCTAAAAATAATTGTGTATATTTGATTGTGAACTAAGGGAAAAGCTTCACGTAAAATAAGGTTTATTTATAGTTAAATTCTTTAAAAAATGAATTAAAATTTTATTCAGAGATTTTCAGGCACGTACCGCTAGATATGCTATTAAACGTTTATTCTTAGTGGGTATAATGTTGATCACGCATCTTGGTGCTATCATTTTTCAACCGTTATTCTACTCTACTCTAGTTTTTATTCTAGTTTTACAACGTTAAGTTCCTGTTCGCTATGACATGTTTATTACGTTAACATTACATCTTGACGCAATCGTTCCTTGCCAAAGATGGGTTTGGTTTCAATCTGTTTTTTAAATGCAATCGAAGTTCAAAATCATGTTTCAAAATCATCAAGGTTTTGATTGCAACAAAAGATACGCAATCACCCCCCCTCCCCCCCACACCCCACAGTTATACTCGTATAGGAACTTACTTTATTCATACTTCCGTCAGCTACCTCCAATTGAACAAAGCTACAAGAATAAATGAGAGCATCTGAAAATACAGAAAATAGCTCTACATTTCTAATATCTTATTCAGAGCCTAATTGGTTAATATTAGTTAATCATTATCATCAACAGCCTGGATAAGACCACTGTTGGGCATAAACCTCTTATAAATTTGGAGGAATGCTTGGCACGTTGATTCCTGATTGCCTAACGGCCGGTTTCACGGATTGCTAATCGGTCAGTTAAATATTTGACAGTGGTTTATCTGAATCTGTGAATTTTTCAAGCAAAAGTTTGAATTAAACAGCTGTCAAATATTTGGTTGGCAGATAAGTTATTTATGAAACCGTTAAGGAATGGTGTAAAATACTCAGAAGATGCTGCCTAGTCTTAGTAGCCTTTTACGACTTTTAGGTTGGTGATATTCCTATATGCTGGTACTAGCACGGATAAATTAAATAGGTAGTAGGTTAGGTAACGAGAAAATAAAAATTTCTACTCACAAAACGATATAACAATATACATGACGGAAATGTTGCAAAATAAAGCATTGCAAATAAAACCTGTGATTTTTATTTGTTTTTGCATTGAAATTGGAACATAAAGGTTTGATCAAACCACACCTTTAGGTATATTATGCTAGAGTAAATTTAACCTTGTATTATGAAACTGTTCCAACACAGTTTTTTATTGAATTTCATTCATTTTATTCATTAAATGCCTGCGCACACCTAGGTTGCTGGCGATGGCGATCAATGAAACGCTGTCAAATATCGCTGTCAAATTTGACAGCGTTTCACTGATTGCCATCGCCAGCGACCTAGGTGTGCCCAAGCCTTAATATCAGGCTTTTTTTTAGGCTTGCTTAAACTAGGAGTTACATTTTTTATTTGATCCGTGTTTCCGTAGATGGAAAATTCAACCCTAAAACAAACAATTCTATAAAACACAAAATATAACTTGGCACAGCGAAATGTTACGACCACAGTTAACTTTAATTAAGAGCATGTATTTTGGCTCGCATGTAGTTTTTTTAAGCCGACGGTAGCTAACCTTGTAATTTTTTTCTGGAATAGAAAAGGGTCATACATAGAGGCTCCACTGACGACATTTCTTTACTTTTATGTTCTTAATTTCCATAAAAATGTATTATTTCCATGAATAAATTTTATTCTGGCTTAATCCTAAGTAAACCTATAAGTTGATTGAAAAAAAGTAGACGGTTTGTATGCATGGGTTCAATCCCCACGAGAACAAATCTTTGTGTGGTAAACGCAGATGTTTTTTCCTTGTCTGGGTGTTATATTGTATTCTAAGTATGTATTTACAAAAAAATATATATTTAAGTATTATATCAGCTACCTGGTTCCCATAGCACAAACTCTGCTTAGTTTGGGGCTAGATAGTGTGTAGTGTTGTCTAATCTCTAGTATCTGAACTTTTTGGAAAAGTCGACTTTATTTTATTTTAGAATTATTCTAGAAAATTTTATAATGAATTTAGAATTCATTATAAAATTTTCTAGTTTCTTATAAAATGTATTTTTTTATTTTAAGTATTTCATGTTTTATAATAATAGTTTTTGTAAATAATGTATATTATGTTGTAAATAAATAAAATTTTATGAAATTATTCATTTATCTGGGCTCTATTCATTTATTCGCAAAGTAGTAGAAATTCAAAGTAGTAGTTTAGTCGGACGGCGACCAGTCGGCCGACCCAGATACCGGTGGAAGGACGAAGTAGAGAAGGATCTCCGCTCTCTTCGAGTTTCCAACTGGCAAGAGGTGGCGCAGGAGAGAGACCGGTGGCGTTCTATTGTGTCGGAGGCCAAGACCCACTTCGGGGTTGATGCGCCGGGATAGTAAGTAAGTAAGTAGAAATTATGTCATTCCATTTTCATTTCTAAGTTTCATCCATTTTCTAGGAATAATATTGTTGTCAAGAACAACATTATTGAAAAAACTTCTATGTGAACACAGTCCACGTCTCAGCTTCTATCAACATCGATTTTATCAGCCCACACGAAATCTGTGTTGAAACTGAAGCCGGGTTCGGATAACGACTGAAATAGGCCGATTGTTCTCGAATGGACTAGAAATGTGCTTCAGAGTACTTCTTTTAGGATTTATTATTTATCTTGTTACTTCTGAGAGTAAAAAGGTGAGCAATATTTATGAACTACTATAAGTTTTTTTATGACATCTTGAAAGACTTACTCAAATAATTATAAGTTTAAAAAACTTGAGAAACTGACTTCATTGCCAAACGGCTAAACCGATTTTAATAAAATTTGTTTGGGACAATCTGGACGTAAGAATAACCTACCAAATAAAAAAATAATTTTCTAAATCCGTTCATAAATGACGGAAGCATGCAGTTACAAACATTAAAAAAAAATATTAAAAAAAAATGGCAACACCGATTTGAATAAAATTAAAATGGGACCAATCTGGAAGCAGTACCTTTCTGATAAAAAAATAATTTTTCAAACCGGCTCACAAATGACGAAGTTATGCGGTAACAAACATTAAAAAAAAAAAAAAAAAAAAAAACAACCGAATTGAGAACCTCCTCCTTTTTGATTGGAAGTCGGTTAAAAAGCGTATCAATTTCTTTAATTGTAATAACTTCACGTCGACATTTACAACCCGAAATCAATGGAAAATAAATAAATATAGTGGACAATCCAAACAACACAATCTAGCCCCAATTAAAGCAGAGCTTGTACTATGGGAACCAGATAGCTGACATACTATTTATATATTTTTTGCAAATACATACTTAGAAAACAATATAACACCCAGAGAACAAGAATCTGTGTTAACATACATTTGTTCTTAGATCGAACCTACGTCCTATGGCGCAGAAGGCAGGGCGTCAGTCAGAGGCCGGTCTGAAAATAGATAAAAAGATATAGATTTTCGAACAAAAGCCGGAATAAAGGCCTGCGCACATCTAGCGCGATAGCGAAAGCGATCAGTGAAAAGCTGTCAAATATGACAGCGATATTTGACAGCATTTCACTGGTCGCCATCGCCATCGCGCTAGATTTGCGCAAGGCTTAAAAAGCGTTTTGAATTCCATAGAAACAACGGAGAGTTTTCGAAAATGTTCATATTAGACTGTTATTTATTAGAATATTCTTGATTCGTAAGAAATTAATTTTCAGACAACATGTTTGGACGCCTACGTGTGTACACACTCAAAGAAACGAATGTGCGGATTGGACTCCAACACTAAAGAAGTTCGGTGGTTTTTAGACAAATGTGATATTTTGGAGTTCAATTGCGAATATAAATCAGGTAGTGTAAGGTATAGTGTCACTAGTAATTACTAGTAACACTATAGTGTTACTAAGAAAGAAAGAAAGAAAGAAAAAACGTTTATTTGTCACATCGCCAGTGGAGGACATTTTAGGTACTAAAATAAGGAACACACATAACAGTAACAAAAACAGAAAACAAAAAAAAAGGAACTAAAAAAAAAAAAAAAAAGGTACTAGTAATATATTAATAGCAATATTAGCAATATTTGTTGCCTATTATATTGGGCAACAAATATTCGATATATGTTAATTAATCGATGCCGATGTGCACATCGTCATCGATTAATTTATGCTTCATAGTGTGCGTCAGAAAGAGATAGCGCTCTACAAAGCCGAAAAGCTGATGTGCAATATTTATTGCCTACAACGTTACATCTTTATTTGTTTACCTACCTACTAATAACTGCCCGCGGCTCCACTCGCTTTACTACCAGATAAAGTTGATCAGACTTATGCAGATTCTCTTCTGCTTAAATTTAAGAGCTTAGCTCTTGTCGGGGTTTTGATGCAGTTTTCTCCAATTATGCAGATTAGTGGAACAAATACACACATTTCTTCTTGTCGTGTCACTAGCTCTTTCATACCGATGTGGTGAAATGATTTAAAGTGACGCGCTCTCCCAAATGTCGTAGAAAATACCAAAAGACCATCAAAGCCAATCTCTGAACCAACAATGTAACCTTTAAGCCATAATCTAAATAGTATTTCATTTGCTCGGTCACTATCTATTTCGCTAAAATATATCTACTCCCACACGATTTTCGGTTCTATTTACCGTTCTCAACAAATACATATAAAATACATATTGGGTTAAAGAGTTTGTTATTATAGACGATTTGTTGCTCCTGTCCTACCATGAGCTCTGTCTGGCTCTATCTCTGGCTCTAGTTTTGAGTACAGACCCAACACTAACACAAGTTAGTGTTCACCAGTACATTACTGTGTGTTTTGACGTAGGATTTATTAGTCAGCACTCACACAGACTCAAAACCAGAACCAGAGACAGAGCCAGACAGAGCTCATGGTAGGCCTACTGTTTAAAATATTCATCGCCAGAAGTCCACTGCTGGAAATAGGCCTTCCCTATTCCATTCTCAGAAAGAACGATTCTGAGCTCTTTTTATCCACCAACTTCCCGAAATCTTAACAATAAATGTCGTTGGTCCGTCGGTCCATCGGTCTATCAGTGGGGATCAGAAGAAACCTCTTGTTTTCATATATGTACATAATACTTTTTTGTTCCTAGAATTTGCAGCAGTTACCAAACAAAAATGTAGTCACGTACCGCCACTGTGAAGTGTTTACAAAACTAAGTCTTTCTATTCCCCGTAGTAAAGGGGATGTTTACATAGACATAGACAATAGAGAATAGATATAGATTGTAAACGAGCTTCGTAACGCGGGCAGAACTTCATTTCTGGCGAAATAGTCGGCAGAACACGATGTCTATCCAAATTATTACAGGTGAGAATAATTAAGATTCTAAATAAGAATAATTAAGGTTCTCGTGCCTGTTTTTTTTAGGCTTGGTCGAGTGGAACTGATGGTGCCTAGATTTTAGACGTTTTAAAGAGCCTTGTTAATTAAATTGAATGCCTGTTCATTTTAGTAGAGCTCTTTGCGGAATAGGTAGAACCAATAGAAACCACAGAAGAAATAGCAGCACTAAAATGATTCGTGACCAGTCGTTTCACTGGCCATAATGTTGGAAAGGTCTGCGCACATCTAAGCGATCTGTGATGGCGATAAGTGAAACGCTGTCAAATATAAACAGCGTTTCACTTGAAAACTCGGCCAGTCAAACGACTCACGAATCATTTTAGTGCTGCTATTTCTCTTGTGGTTTCTATTCGGCTATTATGTTTAGGCCAGAAGATAGAAAAGACAAAAATAAAAAGACGATTTCAGCGATAACAGTCCTTTGTTTATTCAATAAGGAACGACTCATATTTCATTACAACAACTGCCATTATAGCTATACAATGCTAATGCTTACAAAATAGCCCTGTAAGTTATCCATTTTTTTTATGTAATACGTAACGTTATAGCTGTTGAAATTTTCAGTAATGTTGGTGGTTTGCATTGTATCAGTGAGCACCCACGGACCTCCGAGAGAGAGAGACAACGAAGACATCGCTATGGGGCGGAAGGTAAAAAAAGTAATGTAATCAAACCTTCTTGTTCAATTTCGATACGAGTACATACGGTTTGTTTGGTGAAAAACTTGGAACTTTTCACTGCAGCTTTTTCTTCTTATCGGGTCACTGATTCTTTCGAACCAAGTGTGGTGACAGGATTTTAAGTGCGCCTCGAATCCTTTCGTGCCATTGACACATATTTTCGAACTTTTTAGGTTCCCCCAATAATTATTTTGATTTAATTTTGATTTGAATAGTTTCTATAGGTATTTATTTCTTTGTAAAGAATAAAAAGTTGATCTATCTATCTTATAACAAGTATTACGAAAATGGGGTTCTAAAAACGCATACTGCTTATAACACGCTGCTAACTGCTCAAAATATACCTGAAATGGCCTGAAACTGAACTGATTGCAAACCGCGATCTATACATAGTTGAACCGGGTCCAATCAATACCAAACGGAAGCATCCCCGAGACGCTAGCATCGGCAAACAAGCTAGGTTTACATTGCAAACTAGGTTTGCTCTCAATCTAGGTCTTATGATGTAATGTGTATTATCAAAAATAGTTCTACTAATATTACCTACAAGCTTTTTTCTAGCGTAAATGTGTGTATTTCATACAACGCTTTCAATTTTGGTGGCCGTACCAATGAGTTTTTTGTCGAAATTTTATGTGCACAGAAGTTTCACACGATGAAGGAAAACATCGTGTAGAGACCGGTATGTCGTAAAACCTGAAAAAAGTTCGTAAACATGTTGTGTCATGTGTACACGAAATGAGCTACTATGCGCCACTAGGCGCACTTAAAATCCTTTCACCGCACTAGTTTGACACGATAAGAAGAAGAAGCTTCTGCGACATTCTGTTTTGCTCACGATGTTTTCCTTCAAATAAATAAGTTATCTTTCTTTTCTTCTTCTTTCTCCTTCACCGTTTGAGAGTACTGGCATAGTACACACGCAAGACATGTTATTTCGCCGCCATACATGTTATTATTATTATTATTATTTTTAAACTATACATAGCTAAGCATTTGGCTAAACACCTGATGGAAAGTGAGGATGCAGCCTAAGGCTGGTTTACACTTTGATTAGTGCGAGTGCAGGTGTTTAGTGCAGGTGCTTAGTGACTAGGTGTGGACAGCGACTGATTAGTGCAAGTGATTAGTGGGCTGTGTAGTAAAAGTGAATAGAAGCGTGTTCTATTTTTTTGCGAGTGGACTGCGAGTAGCCATTCGCGCGCCCTCCCTTCCCCCTCACTCGCAGCGTGCCTGCCACTAAACACGTCTGGAGTCTGGACAGGGGTGTTTAGCGTTTAGTGTGTAGCGTCGGACGCTTGTTGTTGTAAAAATTGGTAAAGTGAACCGAATACACTCGTAGTGAATTGGACACTACTCGCACTACACACTTGTACTCGCACTAATCACCTGCACTCACACTAATCAAAGTGTAAACCAGCCTTAAGATGGAGCATGATTAGCCATAATCACTCATGTCTTAAAAAATCCTAAATTAAAGAGTTCCGGAAATACTGACACCGGAATTGGTTTTACAGATGGGTCCAAAATGGTGCAGCATGGCTAAGGTATGCAACCACGACCGCGTCCCGATCTGTGGCATCAGCCACGCCGGAGACATCATGGGGTTCAGGGACCTTTGTGATATGTTCGACTTCAACTGTATTAGAAGACGAAGTTAGTATTTTTACCCTATTAAATTGAAAATTTGTGACTGATAATTTATTTTTAAAAGTTGGTAACTAATTTGGATGTAACTTTAAATAAAATTTAGCTTCAATAGTTTGGGAACTAAAAAATAGCATAATTCCTAAAAAGGATTCAAATTATAAAGATGTTACTTAAATTAGAAAACTCCGTGTTTGAACTCACTTGACCTAAACCGCTATACAAAGTTCTAGGCCCGTATTCAGAAACAATGTCTAGCCTCAAGCATTGGTCTTTGACACTTTTCAATAGAGAACTGATTCATTAATATTTTGGCTAGGGGTGCTTTTTTGTGTTTCCATGGTAATAAAATTGCGTGTAGGTATCATACCACACCTATCTACTTCTTGCGAGGCCCACAGGGTAATTGAGTTCAAACAACCAATTTCCGGCGAATAATATTGCTTTTCTCAATTATTTACAATAATCCAAGGGAATGATGATGCGAGTAATTATAATTAAGGATAAAGTAGGATTCATGTTTACTGTAGACCAACCACAAGTTCTGTCTGGCTTTGTCTCTGATTCTGGCTCTGTCTCTGGTTCTGGCTCTGGTTTTGAGTCTGTGTGATTGCTCACCTGTGTATTATACCTACTCTGTGTTTGACATTTCGATGTAGGATTTATTTAGTCAACACTCACACAGTCTCAAAACCAGAGCCAGAGACAGAGCCAGACAGAGCTTTTGGTAGGCCTACTGGCTCTGTCTCTGGCTCTAGTTTTGAGTCTGTGTGAGTGCTCATCTGTGTATTATACTCTACTATATACTGTATACTGTGTTTGACGTTTCGGCGTGGAATTTATTTAGTCAACACTCACTCAAACTCAAAACCTGAGCCAGAGACAGAGTCAGACAGAGCTTGTGGTAGGCCTACAGATCTAAATTAAAGCTTATAATCCTTCATTTCAGACTACAAGCAAACCGCGTGTCCTGAGGATAAGTCCCTTCTGACAGCGTCACGTCGACCCACCAGCAATTATTATGACGAATAGTTAATTTGTGTTTTTGCTCTGTATTTACATTGTAATCTAGATCATTTAACTTTACTATTCTGTTTAATAAACATTTTCTCCTGACTGTTATTATTTAAATTACTCTGTTATTTACACATAGAAACAAATATTTACAAAATACACAAGAAACATTACAAACGATCTAGAGATAGCTCAACTGATCCAAATCAGTGCCAGACGGAAGCGTCCATAAGCGTCGTTTTTTTATGATGAGTAGACAACTTATGAAATAACTATCCGTAGGTATAAGCATCGTCAAATATTTATTCAAACGTGTAAGACTTAGTTTATTTATACATTACTAAAAATGTTAAAATAATTATAAAACAAAGAAAATAAAGATTTTTATTATGTCAACAAGATGTTATTTTCTTGTTTTAGTCCAGCGAAGGCAAACATGACCCATGCCATGACAAATGCCCAATCTTTTAATTTCGATAATAAAGCAGGTACGATCTACAAGGCACATAGGTTGAGTATAGGTAATATCTATTACTTTTTACTTACTTTTTTATACAACAAGCTGAAGGAAAAAGCTTGTGGAGCAACCTTTGCCTATAACAAAGCATTGCTTTGTAGATCACGCACGTCAAGAATGTGCCCTATTTACGATGCACTGCCCATTGAGTCATACAAGAGGCATTTTCAGCCTCACGTGCCTGTAGTTTCACCGGCACCCACACTCTTTCATCTGAAACACATCAATGCTGCTTCAAGGCAGAAATAAGCATGGTGGTAATACTTTGCAGACAAACTCCTCACAAAGAGCTCTACTACTATGAAAAAAATATTTTTTATTGACAAACATTCTACGAGTATATACAGTGTAGATTCGCTGTAATATGTTCCCGGGATATTTAGCTATTGCGAAGCCATTGTGATGAGATCCAGTTTCAGCGCGAGCATATTGTTAGGAACACAGACCACAGTTCACCGAATAACATACAAAAGACCATTGTACTCGAAAACCTAGATTCTTGGAGCTATGGCTACTTGCACTGAGTAAAATTAACTTCTAACTTGAATCAACTCTAAGCATAACCAAATGTCAGTTGAATTGAGCGGTGCTGATAGGCCTAGCTGTATGGGTGTGTCTGGCTCTGGCTCTGGCTCTAGTTTTGAGTCAGTGTGAGTGTTGACTAAATAAATCCTACGTCAAAACATCACACACACAGTAGTAGTTTAGTATAATACACTGCTGAGCACTCACACAAACTCAAAACCAGAGACAGAGCCAGACAAAACTTGTGATAGGCCTACTGGAAGACTAAACACTAGGAACCAGAGATCTAGTCATTAATCGTTTACCTCTGATTCAAGCTCAACATGAAGCAAGGAAATACTTGTAAGCTTATAATAGTGGTAGCCTTTATTCTATCATCTGTAAAATGCCATATATCTGGGGACAAGACACATTTGGTAAGTGATATCTCACTGTCAAAACCCAAAATATTAAATCCCTTACCGTGCTCAAAATAACTTTCAATAGATTTGTTGAACATTGTCGTCTTCTTCCTCTTAAATTTAAGAGCTTAGATCTTGTCGCGGTTTTGATGCAGTTTTCTCCAATTAAGTCTTTCGAATGCGGCGACTGCAGCCTCCTGAACAGTGTCCAGGGTGTAAAAATTTATACTCCCAACATTTTTAACTATGATAATACTCTTATGGAATTCAAAATGGGTTCATCTGTCTGATACAATCGTGTACACAGAAACGTGGTTAGTTTTGACACTGCTACACAAACCAGAATCAGTCTCGCCAGTTTCTATCTTCCCCTTGATCTTTTATCATCATCTTCAACCTATATCAGTCGACTGCTGGACGTAGGTCTCTCCCAAGACGCGCCACTGAGCATGGTCTTCGGATCTTCTACTCCAGTGCTTGCCAGCTACATTTCGCTCGATCGTCGCCCTACCTTACCATAGGGCACCCAACACTGCACTTATACCTAAACGCGTAAAACGCTAATCTTTTATACTTATTTCCAGTCAGAGCTGAAGAAGTTATGTGAGCATGCGTACGCGTGCTTTCACGACACCGTAATCATTTGTGGCAAGTCTGTGAACGAGGCTCGGACCTTCTTGGACCTCTGCGACCTTTACGAGTACTCCTGTGAATACAACATGGGTACGTTTTAGTGCCCTAGTTTAAGCTCCTCCAGGGTAGGCAACGCAAAGTCAGCCCACGTCAGTTGTATGGGCGACGGTGACCGGTTACCATCAGATGGACGGTAAGCCCGTTTGTCTATCCCTTAGCATACAAAAAGTTTGAGCTGTGGTATGAAGAGTAGCATGTACGGCCAAGGCAGTTGTAGTCCCTACATAATTAACAGGGCTCTTATATTCAAATGTCGTAAGAGCCAACTGATGGAAAGTGGAAGCAGTTCAGCAGCATCTCCTGAGAACTTTAATCCGACACTATGGTTAGCAATCCTACGCATCATTATGCATCCAAGCGTGGTGACTATGACAAACACTTCCAAATATGGGGAGGGATTTATGTCCAGCAGTGGATTTGCTTTACTGGATGATGACGACGATAACGCTGTTTCAGGTTACTACCCAAATCGAATTCTCCAATAAGCCCCCAATTTTTATTGATATCTGTGACGACCTAAACCACTGAATATAAATTATTAGGTATCAAATAACTAAGATGTCAGGTCAGTCAAAAGCCTAAATTTTGTTAGGGCATTGAAACTAAAAAAATAATATATTAGGTTTTTTTTAGTTTTCAGACACGTCAAAGAAGATGAAGGAATATGCCCAAACGCAAAAGAGTTAGGTACTGGAGTTGGAAAGTAAAATAAAAAACAACATTCAAACTTGCGTAATTCACTTTGATAAAATTAGAAATCAGAGGTTCATAGCAGATTCAGAACTCAGTCAGACTCATGAACAAGGTGCTAACGTAAAATCTGAAAAAGAAAATGTGTGCTATAAAAAGACACGTATAAAATAATATAAAAATACGATTATCACTCAATATTAGATTTAGAATAACGAGGGTCCAAACAATGGTAACAGAATTGAAAAACCTAACTCTAAAATACTTACTGAAGTTCCAGTAGCAGTTGGTTTGAACCATGTGACAGATATTGTTAAACCTAGCCAAGCCAAACGGGTCGTCAAAACCACAGATGGAGTCAGAAGATTGCTTGCAATGGGCAGCAACGTCACACCATTGGCTTTGACCATTGTTATCACTCCTAAACTCTTCATGACTCGCATATCTATGATCAAAGTATTTTTCATCAGCTTCGGTATTTTGAACAACATTATAACTTCTTGATTCCGTGTGATTTTGTTTTATATTATCAGATTGTATTACATCCTCATCATGTTTTAAAGCGTTATCATAGAACTGATGTGGTGAATCCTGGAAAAATGGGAATATGGAAATAAAACAACTTTTAAGTTCTAAGACTTATTTATTTAGTACAAAACACAATTTCTTTATAGCTTTCGTAGTGGATAATAATTTTAATGTTCTAGTTGATAATCCATTAATTGATCAATTGCTAGATATTAGATTATCATTTGTATTGTAGCCTGTTTTACAAAGCTTATAAACTGTCTGTATTGTAGCTACTGCAATCGATCACAAAAAAAAAATATAATCAGCTATGTTGCTGTTTTATTAGTTTCAATCACAGTTTTTTTTATGTCATCTACAGTTGTTTCTGCATCTTTAGTAACATCACTCATTATCACTGTTTTTAACAGATTTCCATATCTTACAATATCTTTTCCAAATTTTACAATAGGAATCTCTTCATTTTCATCGTTATTACGACGGTTGGAGCGATGAACATTGATTTTGGTAGGAGTTTCTGGCACTTCTAGTTTTTTATTCACTTGTTCTTTGATACATTTAGTTAGTTCTTCATTTCGCTGGACGATTGTCATCAATTTTTCAAGTGTTTCAGTGTGCTGTTGCAATTTGTTGTGTATTGACTGCAATATTTCATTGCTTGCGGTATTTCGTCTTTGTATGCTCTGATAAAATTGAAATATCTCTCAATGTTTTTTTAATTACTTACTTGTATGCTAGTGCAGCTTAGCATCATCTATTTCTAAATCATTAGCATTACAAACTAGGTACATAGATAAATGAAAAACGGGAGAAAAGCATATAAATTGAGCCTGGTGGATTTCTTTTGTTAAAATCTAAAAAACTGAAGGCTTGGTTGAAATGCTTTTTCAGTAGGGTTTAGAAAAGATGCTCTAGAAATAATTATTTTGTATGGTGAGTAAGTTTTCTTACCAAAGAAGTCTGCATGGGATCAGCGTATACATTGTTATCATCTAAAGCCAATATGCAAGATGAGAAGAGTGCTAGAACAGCTACAACTGAAATCAAAAACATCAGAAATAAGTGCTAGTTTATTATGGTTCTTGATTAATTTAGGGCTCGTTTTACGGACTGCTAACCGACCAATCATGGATTTGACAGTGTGAACTGCCAAATATCAAATTGCTTGAAGTCTAATAGCTCGATAAACGACTGTCAAAATATTTAATTTGTTGTTTAGCAATCCGTGAAACTCACCCAGTGATTGTACATTTGTGCATGTATGGGGAGTTGGGGAGCCTGACAAGGAATTCATAAGTAACAAACTGGATAAATGCTGTGCCTCTTTGCAGACAGAAAATTTTTATATCTAGCTCTCTCTATCGTCGTATCTCTTCGCAAAACACATAATTATACTTTATGGATTTGAGAGAGTTCTTGAAACCACATCATTAGCCGAAGCAAAAATAACTTTTCATAAAATATTACAGAAATAGTTGGCAACCATTTACCGATAGGCAGTCCCATGATGAGTGGAGCGGGTAAGAGTGGAGGGATGGAAGGCTGTGCACTTATAGTGACGGTAATTGGGAACTGGGATTTACTGTCGTGATACTTGAACGTTTTCATTTTTTCTTATTAACTTTTCGTTTTCCCAGTTAGGTAGCAATTAAATGAGTTTATTTTATGAGGTGGTGGTTGAGACTGGTGACCAAAAGACTGGCGCTTACCTAGGGCAAAGAATTAGCTTAGCTATTCAAAGAGGTAGAGATCGTCCAATCTTAAACTGCACGCCCTACTAATTCAGTCAGTCAAAGTAAATTGTTCTTTATTACCTACATCACAAAGATCATTTATAGCCCTTATGACCAAATCAGTGGGACCACGAGCGACTGCATTACGTTGACTGATGGTCCCACCAAACAGTGGGACCACGAGCCCATTAAATCGACACACTGTCCCACCAGTGGGTCAAATTAGTGGGACCACGAGTCGCGACCCATTTTGAAGTACTTTGCTGTGAGCCAACGTCAATAAAACGTGGTGGAGTTGCGTGCATTTTTAGACTGGTTTATCTATAATGTTGCCAGCCTTTTGGGCACATTGCTTGCGGTCGGTGATCTGAACTCTGTTTTCTACATGTAATACCTACAGGTGGAAAACAGAGTTCATTATTAAATTTTCTAGTTTCTTATAAAATGTAATTTTTTATTTTAATCATTTTCATTTCTTATAATAACAGTTGTTTTAAATAATGTATATTCTGTTGTAAATAAAATGTAAGCATTTATTAGGTACCTCAAGATTCAAGATTCAATATTCAATAAGCGTTTATTCAATACGATACAAGAATCACTTTGAAACGTCTTAAAGCTAGGTGAGTCTAGGTGCCAGTTCCACGCGACCAAGCGTAGAAGAACAGGCAACAAACTACGTCTCGGTTCCTACCGTTTTTTTATATGATCCTTTTACAAATCAAAAATAGTCTAAAATAATAGCAGTGAAGTTCCAGTGTGGTGCCACTTCACTTAGTCAGACGTATGCAATGTAATTATACAAAAGCAAAAGTTTCAAAGACAGCACACGCTACGCTTCAAAGTTATAATAAAGTATCTACACAGATATAAAAATAAGATATTAAATAGTAGGTACAGACATTGCAAATTGACATGCTAGCTTCCTATGGGTAGAGTGACCGGGACATCGGGCCACGCAGTTTTATCATTCATATAGCTATCTAGAGTATAGTACGCTTTCTTTATCAAATTACTCTTAATATAGGCTTTAAACTTCCGAATTGGAAGCTTAGTTGCATTTTCCGGAAGTTTATTGTAGAAGCGTACAGTGTTCCCCATAAAAGACCCATTTACCTTCTGTAAACGAAATTTGGGAATATAAAGTTTATTTTTATTTCTAGTGTTAATATTATGTGAATCACAATTTTTCTGAAAGCTACAGATGTGTTTGTGAGTGTACAGTAAGTTTTCATATATATATTGTGAAATTACTGTGAGGATATTAATTTCCTTAAATCGCTCCCTCAATGAGTCTCGTGATTTCATTTTATAGATGGCACGTATGGCCCTTTTTTGTAAAACGAATATAGTTTGAATATCAGCTGCTTTCCCCCAGAGAAGGATACCGTAAGACATAACACTATGGAAGTAGCTGAAGTAAACTAGCCTAGCTGTAGCTTCATCAGTGAGCCATCTTATAGTCCGAACTGCATATGCAGCCGAACTTAGTCTGGCAGCAAGTGCTTTGATTTGCGGTCCCCACTGCAATTTTTTGTCAAGATTAAGTCCTAAGAAGATAGTAGAATCTACAAGGTTAAGTGACTCTCCATTAAGTATAATATTAGTTGGCCGGAGAGTCACATTTGGTAAGGTAAACTTAATACACTTGGTTTTCTTAGCATTAAGTAAAAGATTATTAACGTTAAACCAGTTAAGTATTTGCGACAGAGATGCGTTAACGTCATCGTAATTAGCCTTCAATCTATCAGCTTTAAAAATTAATGAGGTATCGTCAGCAAATAGTACTATTTCACATAGTTTTTTAACAAAAAAAGGGAGGTCATTTACGTACACTAGAAACAAGAAAGGACCTAATATCGAACCTTGTGGCACCCCCATGTCAATAACTGACCCAGAAGATCTCTCACCGCTCACATCAACTTTAAGGACTCTATCAGTCAAGTACGATTGTATTAGGTCAATGGAGCGATTTAGAATGCCGTAATGTTTAAGTTTAGATATTAATGTAGCATGATTTACCTAACTTCTCCTGTCTCAAATGTTGCTTTGGAATGTTTGGTTGAAAAAACAAACAGTTACAAATTACAATATAAATAATGTGTTACATAGGTTTATTATAAAATATTGTGTTTACAAAAATACCACTCCGAATATTGCTATGCCTTAAGCTTAAGGGCCTATTAATTATTCATCATTTTTATTTAAAGACCTCA
Source organism: Thera britannica (assembly GCA_939531255.2). Lineage (NCBI taxonomy): Eukaryota > Metazoa > Arthropoda > Insecta > Lepidoptera > Geometridae > Thera > Thera britannica. Next base: position 4,356,952 of record OW618042.2, on the reverse strand, counting down.
CAATGTAACATAATTATTCCAAAAAATATTGAGTGTGAGTAATTTTACTGTGCTTACTTCAAATTTTCAGTTAGCTAGGTAATAAATATATTAGCAATCAGGCCTTCCGCAAACTTTTGCTCTGCGGCTGACGTGACCAATAAACGCGCTGTCACATTGACTTTACCTAAAGGATCAAGATGACTACATCCAAACCGAACCCACGCTTTCGATAAATGTGATTTATATTCTTAGACGGGGCTCTGATTGAGTTAGGGGCGTCGATAAGCAACTCGTGTTAAATTGGCATTTTACACGCCTTGTCGTTGTAATTAAAGTATTAATTTTCTATCAGAATACTTTGTTAATTTATATTTTTTTTTTTAAACAAACTTTGGTACCTACTTTCAAACAATTTTTTGCAAAGGGTACGGTATATTTATACAAAAGTCTGGAAATCTCCAAAACTCTAGGCGCTTGCCTAAGAAACAACTGTCGAACATTCATGAAAATAATATTTTAGACACTTATAAAAGTATTTCAAATAATGAACCGTTATTATTCTGGTCCAAATTTGAAATAATTACATAAATATCATCACATAAATTGTCTATGGTTGTTTGGCTATGGTTTTTTCACTATCTATTATAATTATTGTAATTTGAAAAGCTTTTGTTTGATTTAACTATCTAAAATAATAAGGTATCCTCCATTGTGTTGTTGTTAGTAGTCTAGAATATACGCAGTCTATTTTTCCTGATCGATACCTAAGTTTAAATTGCTTTTCAAGTAGTTGCCTTGGTTATAGGTGAACAAACATTTATATTTCTGTTTTTATACGTTGATAAGAATATAGTTTACTATGTGGAGGCACTATGTTAATAAAATTGGGTAAATAATAACGTGAATTTTATTTAAAAATATTATAATTATTATTCCAGCTATCCTCATACTACAAGTACTAAGAAAAATAACCCTGAGCTTTCTAGTTAATTTCTATTTTATTTAAATTCATGATTTATTTATTTTTCAGCTTTACTGTCCTACTTATCTTTAGTTAATTGTCATAGCGAGACTATCAAGGTGAGTTGATCCAAGCGGAATATTAATTCGGCTTAAACTTTATCAATTCCAACTCATCCGTCGATGAGGCCTATGCTTAACTTTGCTTTTAATACCTTATTGCTTACTTTACCAAAATATAGCCCGACCAAGCTAAAGCACCTCGCGTCGGTTATCAAAAAATTGTCGGTCTGCAAATATTGATTCACTACATGACTTTAAAAAACTTAACAAATGTTTGTAAGATTTTACTTCCAATTGATTGTTTTTAACATTATATTACTTAAACATAATGTTAAAAACAACTTAGCTACGTGGAGTTTATTGAAGCTACTGGAAAAGATAACTTAAATCTTAACACTATTTTGAGCTGCATTGTTGAGGTATCTGCAGGCCCTTGCAAATAAAATAGATATACAGGGTTATTCATTATTAACTACACAAACTGACAGGGCCTTATTTTTGGGTCGTGAATATTTGTTTGGACGATTCAATTTAATTTCTAAACGGATTTAAGATTTTGTATCAAAATTTTATTTTTATTAATCTCTTTACGGCTATTGCATAATAATTGCCATGGAAAACAGAACGATGACCCACTCAGGCGGTGACTGAACGTAGAGTGTCGCTCACGGCGCGCGGGCACGGATCAAGAGTCTAAATAGGTCAGGTGCCAATGATTCCAAAGGATATTCTTTATCGATTTTCTCGGGATTTTCATAACAAAACTTTAAAAAATCATTTCATAAATATTTTTTATTTTATTTGTTGAACCTAATTCCTGAGTATTTGCAGCTAATAATGAATAACCCTGTATAGCTCAAATCTGTGCTAATGGGAAGCTTCTCCAAGATGCTGGTTGCATTGCGACGATCTTTGACCCAATAATTGTCAATAATGCACTCCAATTATATTAACAAAATAGGTTTTACAGTTGTATCTCTATCATGGATTTAACCAATGTTTTAGAACGAAGAAGAATGCAAGATAGCAGACCTGTGTGTGCATGACAAGGTTCCAATGTGCGGGATCGATTCCTGCGGGGAAATGAGGACGTTTATCGACACCTGTGATATGCATGAGTTTAACTGCGATAGCAAAAAAGGTTAGTACCTACTTTTGCCTTACCTATAGGTAGTAATAAGCTAAAAAGGCAAACACTTATTACCCATTGAATACAGTTAGAATTCTGTATAACTTTATACATACATACATACATAAAATCACGCCTTATTCCCATGGGGGTAGGCAGAGACCCCTGACACACCTCTTTCGCTTCATTCACTCTCATAACATTCTTCATACAAGCTCGTGGGTTTAGGGTACTCCTAACCTGGCCTTTCTCTAAAACGTCTGCGATCTGATCGAGATACATGTATAACTTTATAACATGAAACAAGTCACCTATTACGCATTCCGCCGCCATCTTTTCATATCTGCCCCGACTAGTCATGTGTCTGGTTGCCCGGTCGCACTAGTGATGTCCTATTTCCAAAACCGGCTAACAGTAGGTATACTTTTATTCCAACTGCTCACATTTTGCTGAGAGATCAAGTAATGTAGGTTAAAATACTACCAAAATCACCAAGCCTCAAAATAACACTAACAAAACATGATCATGTTCTTCTTCTTACCCTTATCCCAATTTATAATATGGAGTCGCCACAACCAGGTGAAGAAATTAATACAAGTCAAAAGCTTTACTGTAGATTACCACTTTAGCCTCGGAAGGAAAGAAACGTAGGTACTATTCTATTAAATCCACAATTGAATCACAAGGCTCACTTTGAAACGTCTTAGAACTAGGTCAATCTAGGCGCCAGCTCCTAAGTGACTATTGAGTATCGAAAAAGGGAGTCTGGCATCCTAAGAATAAACGTCAGAAAGTTACAGCGCGGACTATTGCTCACTTAAAAGTATAAAGCTCGTATTCAGAAACAGTGCTTGTGTCTGAGTCGAGCCTCAAGCATAGATTTTTTGACAGCTCTCCATGGAAAAGTGCCTTTGAAAATCTAGATCTCTAACTTATTTCAAAATCTTGTTTTGGTAATATTATGCAAATATTTCTGGGGCGACCAACTTAGGACGAAACGCCCACAGACCCGATGGACCCGATCGCTGGAAGTTGGTGGGTTTTGTGGGCTCAGAACCGTTCTTCCTAGAACTGTAAAAGGTGAGGCCTATGTCCAGCAGTAGGCTTCTACAGACTGAGGATAATGATGGTGATGGTAATGATGATTTCTGGTGCAGATTTCAAGCAGCGTCCAATCCATGAGTGCTGGGTGACGTGCAAGCGAGGACGCTCCTTCAAGAAGCCAGAGTACCGAACGGACTGCAACATCAACAATAAACCTAATAGGATTTAGTAAACTTTGAATATGTACTGTTTTTTTTTATTTTAAATACCTGTTGTTCGAGGAAGTTGGGACCTATGATATGTTATGGCTGGTTCTGAGGAAATATGACATTCATATTGCAAAAGAGTATTTAGGAAGTTGGGTTGGGACCTATGATATGTTATGGCTGGTTCTGAGGAAATATGACGTTCATATTGCAAAAGAGTATTTCTCTCATGTAAATTGTAATCAATAATAATTGTAAGCTATAAAAATGTTAATCTAATATTTTCATGAACTTCCAGACAAGTACATCCGAAAGCCCTAAAGTGGTATATTCTGAAATAAATATTTTATGCTACACAACGGAAGTATTAAAAATTCCACGTAGAGCACCACTCACAAAAAAAAATACAAAAACATTTATATTTTTTTTAGTTTTATCATTCTCTGATTTTAGAAGTTAGAGGGGACCAACTTTTTTCCAATTTGGAAGTGTCTCTCGCGCAAACTATTCAGTTTAGAAAAAAAGATATTAGGTAGAAACCTCAACATCATTTTTGAAGACCTATTCATAGATAACCACACGTATGGGTTCAATGAAAATTTTTTTTTTAGTTTCAGTTTCAAGTATGGGGACCCCTAAAATTTATAGTTTTCTTCTATTTTTGTGTAAAAATCATAATGCGGTTCACAGAATACATCTACTCGCCAAGTTTCATCAGTCTAGCTCTTACGGTTTCGGAGTAAAATGGCTGTGACACGGACGGACAGACAGACATGACGAATCTATAAGGGTTCCGTTTTTGCCATTTGGCTACGGAAAAGAAAGAGAAAGAGCACCAAAAAGTTTTGCAATGTAAAACGAAAGCATTCAATTTAAAAATCGAATCATCGAGTTAGCGGTGATTAAAATTATATTGCAAATATTTTTTATGCTACAATTGCCTTTCATTTTAGTAGACCACCACCCAATTGGTATTATGAAACATGAAAATCAGTTTCAAACCTCTTATCGTTTTACCGAAACCTATCAAAATAGGTATGAAAGTTGTAAAATGTAGGCGAATGTTGGAATTATGTTCAAGTATTCGTACTCAATTTTGTTCTGCGCTGTTGGGTTTCTGAAGCCCGCCCACGCCCACGTGGATAGTGCCAAGGTACCTATTCTAGGGCTTTATTATCTAGGTTAGGTTACAGAATAAATAGTACTAAGGTTAGATGTACCCTGAAGGTACACGTGGAATCCCTATTCCACGTGTAACTTCTAAGTATTAGATTGAATTCTATCGAGATACGGAACTTTTAGCATGCTGCTCTTTTATTTGTCGTCTTTTTATTCTTTTTTATTTGTCGTGCGGCGAAATGTCAAACTCAAATTTAGGAAGGAACTACAATACGAACGCAGCTAACTTCAAGGAGTTAAGGATCCGGCACGTATAGTTTGGCCAGCGTAAGTTGACTGGTCTGAAGTGAGCTGTTTGTGGAAAAATGGCCAATGTGTGCCGGAAAAATAGCAAAACGGCTAACTTCAAATCTGCCATGTTACCCTGGCTTTAATATACTTGTTTCAGCTAACAGAAGAATGCAACATAGCAGATATCTGTCGTCACGACCAAGTGCCGATCTGCGGTATAGACTCTTGTGGCGAGATGAGGACCTTTATCGATACCTGTGACATGCATGAATTTAACTGTGACAGTAAAAAAGGTAAGTAAGGTACTGCCAGTTATCAAGAACGCTGGAAAATTGTGGAGGGGGTGAACAGTTACCCCTGATGCTGTGTAAATCATCTTCTTTAGAGGCAAAAAGTCTGTTTTCTTTCTAAAATACTTGCATTATTTGCTATTAATTATTTAATTATTATAACTGAACTAAAAGTAATGTAATTTTGCAGATTTCGTTCAAAAACCACAGCACGAATGTTGGGTGACTTGTAAAAGAGGTAGAAGCTTCAAAAAACCGGCTTTTGGGTCAGACTGTGACATACTGAGCAACTTAGTTTAAAACAAAATTATCATAAAGTTTTTTATTTAAATAAATTAGACAAACAATAACTTACACAGTACTTATTGTTTGATATCACAGGCTCATTTTCTTTTCTAAGTTTTATGTCGATACTAAACCGGTTTAATATATAAACTTAACTTAAAACACTTATATGGCTTCTAAAATGCCAAATACCTTAAAAAACTAACATGCTTTAAGTTACACTTAGCTTAATATATTTACATTGAAATAGCACAGAATTTAATTTAAAATCTTATTAGGTAAAGGTGACGACGTGATATAAAATTAACACTTACAAAAAAACATTACTTACTAACAACTTAACAAACTTATTAGTAACTTAAAACTCATATTTAATCGAAATATTTTCTCTAATATTGTATTCTACCTTAATAAACTAAAAACTCGTTCGCAAATCAATTTAATATTCTTAATTATGAAATCTAATATTTACAAAGGCGATTTCTACGTATACTTGGACACATCAACATTATCTAGGAATATTCCATTTCGAATAGATTTTCAGATTTTTCGAGATTTCGCTCCTACTTTATTTTTTATTATTAAATTATTAAATAATACCAAACAGTTGTATTTTATCATTATTAATAAACAACACAAAATAAAGATTCTAGCCATATCTAGTCCTGAAGAAATTATTTTAAGTTTTTGTAAAAATCAACAAAATGTTGAATATCCCTAAACAATTATATTTCTTTTAACTAATGTCGATCCAAAAACCCTGCGTTTTTGACGATCTTGTAAATGTTCTCTCTGGGGATCTTTTCAGCCTCTCTTTCAACTACCTGCATCTCCTTGTTTGTGAACCAGGACTCCTTGGCTAGACCATCAGCAATAGATGGGTTGTCGTAGAAGTCCCTGCGAAATAGAGAATAGGGTGATTTTATTTTTAACTGATGAAAAAACGAAGGAGGGTCTCAAGTGAGATTTAAGAGATTAAAGATTTATTTGGTAACAAACATCAATGTTGCAAAAGTGTTGCTACATTTGTCACACAACGGGTTGGGTCGCAACTTAAATAGATATTCACTTCAATACTTTTAAATTCGTAATATCTTTTAAATGAAATGCCCGATTTTAATAAAATAAAAAGTTATACTTATTTATTAATTATTAATGCACAAAAATAAGAAACTCGTTTTCTACCAGCCAACCCAAGCAAGTGATACAATAAAACACGATTGAATGTAGTACATGTAGGTAGTACATGAATGAAGATAATTATGGAAATCGATATTGTCCATTATAGGCATCGCGCTAGCAATTAGCATACCTACTTCTAACAGATTTGACCTATTTTAAAATATAATTATTCTTAGATCCTAAGCTGTATTTTAATAGCTTTGTATCGGTGTTAAACGATAATGTGGAAACTGGGAACCTACAGCTTCAGAATTTTAAAATGAGTTGTCATTGTCATTCATTAAATGTAAATTTAGATAGCCTTTATTAACAATCCTAGCACTATAGTAATCTATTTGGCATTGGTAGTAAGGTTGTTTTGCTTTCCAGCATAGGCCTCCCCCAAACTTTTCCATGATTGGCGATCGCGCGCTTTCCTCCTCCAATGTTTCATTATGATGGTACTTTTTTTTAAGAATTTTACTCGATGATAGTTTGACATAAAAATACGTTTAAATCTTTATCCAAACATTATCTTCCTTTGCATTGATTAGGTCTGAGAGTTGAGGGTTCTAAAGGTTATCATCGAGACCAGGAACAGAGACTAACCTTGACTTAAGCAATTCTCTAGGCAGCAGTGCCTCGCTGGCAGCGTTGAGCTCCACAGCATGATGTGGGTGGACCGCATGGGCCACATTGGCGTACTGGATGCCGATAGGTGCGAACGGGTCCTGGTAGATCAGGCTGGGCCTGGCCTGGGCTGCAGCGAACAGGGCGGTGAGGACGAGGAAACGCATTTTGATCTGGAACAAATAAATAAATAAATATTTCAGACAATCCTCACAATACTCATCATCATCATCTTCATCAACCTATATTAGTCCACTGCTGGAAGTAGTCAAGGTGGGGCGACGATTTGCGAAATTTAGCTGGTAAGCACTGGAGGAGAAGAGCCGAAGACGAGCTCAGTGGCACGTCTTGGGAGAGACCTACACAACACTATCTAGCCCCCAACTAAGCAGAGCTTGTACTATAGGAACCAGATAGCTGAAATACTTACTTAAATACTTTTTTTGTAAATACTTAAATAGAATACAAAAGATATAACACCCAGACAGAGAACAAACACCTACGTTACCCACACAAATATTTGTTCTCGGTGGGGATCGAACCCACGACCTACGGGCAGAGCTACTATACCAACTGAGCTGAGAGGCCTGCCAAAGCAAGGCATTATGTGAGTTAGTTAGTGTCTAGAATCACAGATTTTTTGACAGTTCTCCATTGAAAACTGACTAAAATCTATTCTTGAGGCTCTACTCTGATTCGCGCACTGTTTTTTTATCTTCTATGGATTTACTTTTAGGAATTATTTTTGAAAGTTTTAAAACCAAAAAAGTCCATTGGTATTTTAGCTTGACCTTTGATCTGGAATGAAAAGGTGAGTTAGTTCTTGGCACTATAATACTTTGTGGATTCACATAAGCTGTAATTTTTAGGGTTCCATAACCTAAATGGTGCCCGTGGGATGCTTAAGTCGCGTCGTGTGTCAGTCTGGTAGTCACAGAGTAGGTATATTTGATCGTAATCGCAAGTACCATGATCATCTTACTACCCTCATCCCACGCTCAATTAGCGTGGGTAGTCAGCTAACGCTTAGGGTTGGCAAAATAGGTTCTATTCTTCCGACTCTTTCCTATCTTTATTTTATTTTATTTATTAAGTTGCACCAACAAAGTGAACACCAACAGTATCAAAAACAATATCTAGTATGCTAAATGTCACCTCAATTATAGGAGCAAACGACATTTTAATTATCAACGACAATAACATTATAGTATTTAAATACTTAGTAATAGTATTTAACAATAATAGTATTTAAAACAAGAGAATTAAAGATATAGAATAAAATATGCTAACATTAAGAATATAAATTAAAGGTTCATAAATTAATTACATTAAATTCTAATCTGGTTAAAAAAAAAAAACAATTTCTTAATCTTTCGTCATCTCGGCCCACACTTTTTCATTAATGTCCATAATTTGTATACCTAGCCTAAACTTATTTCGCGGCACAAAAGATTCTCTTATTTCAGTTCTTTCTATCATTAAGTACTATGAATGAATTATCTTTCGCCTGGAAACAGCTAGCCGGTCACCAAGCAGCTTCATCGACAAGCTAGCTTTTATAACGATCGCTACCGAGAAAGCTAGCTATAAATATCGAAAACTCAAAGTTTTCTCATAACTTTTACAAATATCTTTTTATGATGCATTCCAGAGTTCAACTGCATGAATGATTAAGAAACTACGCTGGTGCGTCGATCGATAGGTAATCTTGCTATTAGATGGAGTACTTACTCCGACGGCTGCTATTCACCCAGGCAATAAATTTAAGGCTTCTTTGCCTTCACCAAAGTGGAGAGCGAAGCGAGCTACATTCAGACCTTCGTAAGCGTGCGGCGTCAATTTTATAACGGTCGGCACAAAGCTTTTGAAAAAATAAGATAGATAGATAGATAGATAGATAACACTTTATTGTACACAAGGATACATCACAAGTAACAGCGTAATAAAATAAAGTACAATGGGCGGCCTTATCGCTGAAAGCGATTTCTTCCAGGCAACCTTAGGATGGAAAGTAGTGAAGAAGCAGAAACGGACGGCGGTGCACGAAGCGTGGTAAAATATTAAATACACACAAATTAAAAAACTACAGCATAATATCTAATAACTATACAAAAGAAAAACTATCCTAATACTTAAATAAAATATAATAAAATAAAATAAACTAATACATATACACACCTAAAAACTAAATGCTACGAGCTACAGGAAATAAAGTATACAAAAGAACTGAAGAGATAACAGATTACAGAGCCGGGGGATCCTTACTATAGAACTGTTTCAGCTTAGACTTAAATGAATGCAGCGAGGATGCCTTTCTAATGTCCACTGGTAATGAGTTCCACAGTAGCACAGCCTTGACAGTGAAAGATTTATGATAAAAGGAACTGCTGTGCACCGGTGTTTTCAGAGCCAAGTTCTCAGATGACCTAAGATAAAAAGACTTACGCTTATACGACTTACGCTTATACTATAAAGTTTGCATTTACACTATTATTACACTATTAGACACACTATACTTACCATTTTCAATCGCACATACTGCGTTTTTTTTATAAAATAATTCGAGACACTAATTTGGTTGAATTGTAAAGAACTGCTCTGAATTGAGACAACGGTAATGTCTAAACTTTTATAGTGCACTGAACGTCATAGTATAAATACTATTTTATTTAGTGATGACACCAAAAAGATACTTCATAGCAAAGTGCATTGCTCAAGTAATTTGAAATAGGGAAGGGAATACTTCTAAAGTTGCGTTTAGATCAAATTATTACAAAATTCACGTCACGCGCCGACCTTTGATCGCTTAGCTCATCGCTAAGTTAATGTAATAGCATGGCCCAAGACCTCGTGTACGTCAGCTGGTGATGTCAATCGATATGCGTCGACGTAGGTACGTAGTTCAGCGACACTATTCCATCTAGTCTCGTGATTGTCGCTACAAGTAATAAAGGAGTCAATGACGTAGCTCCGAAAAGTAACTGTCTGGCCATCTTTTTAGGGTTCCGTAGCCAAATGGCAAAAACAGAACCCTTATAGATTCGTCACGTCTGTCTGTCTGTCTGTCTGTCCGTCCGTGTCACAGCCATTTTTCTCCAAAACCGTAAGAGCTAGACTGATGAAACTTGGCGAGTAGATGTATTCTGTAAACCGCATTAAGATTTTTACACAAAAATAGAAAAAAAACTATAAATTTGGGGGGTCCCCATACTTGAAACTGAAACTCAAAAAAATTTTTTTTATCGAACCCATACGTGTGGGGTATTTATGAATAGGTCTTCAAAAATGATGTTGAGGTTTCTAATATCGTTTTTTTCTAAACTGAATAGTTTGCGCGAGAGACACTTCCAAAGTGGAAAAAAGTTGGTCTCCCCCCTCTAACTTCTAAAATAAGAGAATGATAAAACTAAAAAAAATATATGTTGTACATTACTATGCAAACTTTCAACGATATTTGGTTTGAACGAGATCTAGCCAGTAGTTTTTTTTTATACGTCATAAATCGTAAACTTCAATTTACCTTTTGACGAACAAGAACCTTTATATTATGTTACTTGATGCTACGGAACCCTTTATGGGCGAGTCCGACTCACACTTGTCTGCTTTTTTTTTGGATCTAGATTGTTCTTACTCGTTGAGTAGGTAATATTAACCGTTTTTATTGAAATTTAGAAACTTTTTGTCAAATCTCGTTTTAGATATTTACAAAAAAACGGACAGAGATAGAGAATGTTGCATTAAATTTAACGTGACGTCGAAACGTCACACACACAGCACAGTATAATACACTGGTGAGCACTCACACATACTCAAAACCAGAGCCAGACAGAGCTTGTGGTAGGCCTACAGGCTTTGATTTATACAGTGTCAGAGGCAACTATTCTCTCTTGCCCCTATTTATGGGACGCTGCTGCGAAAAATTTTATGTGCAGATGATTAAATATTACAACCACCTACTCACACTTATGTGAAGTTTCTAAACTTTGAATTAAAACTGTCAGAGGTTTAAGTTCAATGTTTAAAAAAATGAAAATGCTGAGGTAATTTTAACTTGGTAATAAGCACCTTATAAGGAAAAGAAATACTCAAAAACCAAACGGAAGTACTCAATCAAACAATGCTCTACACAATTACACACTTAAAAACCACTTTGTTCACAAACTTTTATCTTCATGCACTATTCACATCAAACGAACACATGAAATAAAGTCTCCTATTCACTACGAGACAGTCAAATTGTCACCGTAATTTGCTGCCTGTTCTTCTAGACTTGGTCGCGTGGAACTGGTACCTAGACTCTACAGACGTTTCAAAGTGATCCTTGTCATAACAACTGAATAAAGATTTTTTTGAATTTGAATTTGAATGTCGTGGTGTTTTCACACGTGTCGTCTCTTGACACTGAATATGTTATTGAACTGTTTTATTCAATGAATACCACGTGACAGGAATGTTGTATAATAAATACGAGGCTCCAATATAAAATGCACACTTACAACTACAGTATCTCGTAGCACGGGTGTATAGAAACTGGCGCGCGGTCATAAGCACAGCACTTTATAGTGAAGGTATGTAACCTTCTGCTCTTCCGGGACCAGTGCTCTGATCTTTGAATGGGAATGCCTGGTAGGAAGTAGAGTTGGTCTTGTTACTAATTGTAACTATTAATTTGGCATAATCGTCAAATGGCGACTAAAAGCTTCTAGAAATTATCACCTTAGAGTGATGAATATGGATTATTTGCAGTTTTGAACATAGTTTTACTTAAAATAAATTAAACATAATCGCTCTCATTCATTATTCACTCATTTCTATAGGCTCATAGCAGTCATTTAACTTAGCAGGCCGCTAACTCTTAAATGACGAGAAGTTGGTGTTTTGCAATAATCAAACATAAACTCAATATACGACTGTTCCTGCCATCTATTGGCGATTGTGAGCAACTAAATGCAAGCTATTCCAGCAGATGGCGTTGTTAATTAAAAATAAGCCCATTAAGATACGACTCTTCCTGACATCTATTGGCGAATAATATTACTATTTTTATAACGCTTTTATTAGTTTCACCTGTATGTATGTATGTATGCATGTATGTATGTATGTATGTATGTATGTATGTATGTATGTATGTAACCGACCCCTTTGAGCTCGATTCTGTCCTACTTTGAACGATCAGATTTGATTCAAACTTTGCACACCTGTCAAAGGTCGATGACAATGCAATAATATGAAAAAAAAAATAAAAAAAAATGAAAAGAAATAAAAAAAATAAAAAAAAAACCTACTTTGAACGATCAGATTTAATTCAAACTTTGCACACCTGTCAAAGGTCAATGACAATGCAATAATATGAAAAAAAAAATAAAAAAAATGAAAAGAAATAAAAAAAATAAAAATAAACCTACTTTGAACGATCAAATTTGATTCAAACTTTGCACACCTGTCAAAGGTCGATGACAATGCAATAATATGAAAAAAAAATAAAAAAAATGAAAAGAAATAAAAAAAAATTAAAAAAAAACCTACTTTGAACAATCAGATTTGATTCAAACTTTGCACACCTGTCAAAGGTCGATGACAATGCAATAATATAAAAAAAAAAAATGAAAAGAAAAAAAAAAAACAACTACTTTGAACGATCAGATTTGATTCAAACTTTGCACACCTATCAAAGGTCGATGACAATGCAATAATATGAAAAAAAAAAAACTAAAAAGTAAAAAATAAGTTATAGTTTAAAAAACTAAAAAAAAACGCTTTTATAACTAATTGAACTAAAAAGTTAAAAATAAAACTGTAATAATCATTTGAAAATTTTTATTATTGTACAAAAAGCGTGGGGGGCTTGATTTTGATTGTTGTAAATATTTTATCAATAGTTTATTTTATTATATCTGAAGTTATTATAAAAAGCACCCCACACTTTTTGTACAATAATATAAATTTTCAATTGATTATTACAGTTTTATTTTTAACTTTTTAGTTCAATTAGTTATTAAAGCGTTTATTTAGTTTTTTAAACTATAACTTATTTATAAGTAGAATAATAGAAGAATTATAAGTAGAAACGTTATCTCGGGAAATAACAGGATACTAAGACTAAATTTTGTAATAAAAGTTTCGTGAAGGACAAAGTGTACCTCTCTATAAAAACAAAGTGGAAATAGTGTTAGAAACTACAAACTTAAACTTTCTTGTGTTGTGAACTTTATTATTGTGTTTGAAACAAGTGACATTAATTGATTAAAATCATCATTTGCCTTGATTTCTTATCAAATGAAAATTAATTCTAAGTGGCGGGTAGTGAATAATAAATCTGATGAGTTGATGACACAACCAACATACGAATAAATAACATTTTAAGTTATCTGATCTCTAATTTCACGGTGCAGTCTAACGATCCGCTTGGCGGAGTGGCATACACTATCGAGTGCTAATCCTGAGCCGCGAGTTCAAACCCCGTTACATAAATCACTTTTTGCGAAAAATAATTGTTCCTCACTAACATTGTCAACGATGGAAGAACAGGTATTGAAGGCTATTAGAGAACTCAGTAAGCAAATGAATGAGACTGATAACAAACTATCGGCTAAAATAGATTCAATTGATGAAAAACTTGGAAACTACAAAGCACAATTAGATGAACTTAAAATAAGCCATGATAGGCAAGAAGAACGTTTAGATCGCATAGAAAAGGAGATACGAACTCGAAATATAGTATTTTTGGAATATCAGATCAAGAAAAGGCATACGCTGAGCTTGAAAATACTATACTTAAAGTAATAAATGAAGATCTAAAAGTAGAGTGCCACAGCTCAGAGATACAACATGTCAAAAGAATAGGCCAAAAAGGCGAAAAACCTAGACCTATTATTGTGGGACTAACTACACTTGGGAAAAAGATTAAGATTTTCAAAAATAAAAATAATTTAGTCCAAACAAGTATATATATTAAGGAAGACTATCCTCCTAAAGTCCTCGAAGAAAGAAAATCTCTACAAGAGCAACTAAAAATTGAAATTGAAGGAGGAAAGAAGGCTTATCTTAAATATAACAAGCTGATCGTGGTACCGGAATCGAGCGAAAATCACAAAGAACCTTACAGCGGCACCGGCAGGATTAAAAAGCGGGCTTTACCAAATGACACTAGCCCAAATACTAACAAAGGAGAGTACAGCAGAGCACTTAAAAAGAACAAACATGCAATGGAAAATAGAAACATAACTCAATACCTAACCTACCAAAATAAGAATGCCACTTAAAAAACTAGCAAAGAAAATAGCACCACAGAAATATAACAATAACTGCAACCACCACCTGAAAATAAGAAAGAACAAACAACCCCAAAACACTTCCTCTCCCAATATGGCTGGTCCCCACGGGAAGAGTAGACCAAAACCCTCCAACCTACTAAATATATGTACATTCAACGTAAAGATAAGAAAAATTGGAGAGGGTTGGAGGAGGCCTTTGCCCTCAAGTGGGCGTCCCAAGACGAAATACAAATATAATAATAATAAAACTCAAATATTAGCAATAAATCATAAGTTACAGAAAATCTAAATTTATATAATATGTAATTAAAATTAAAATGAATTCATAATGTTATGTAACTTTGTAACGTAATGCATGAATGTATCTATGTGTAAATCTAAGTACTTATATAATAATTAAAATTAAAATGAATTTATAATATTATGTAACGTAATTGTGTCTTCGGAAATAAAATGGCTTAATAATAATAAAAACTTATTTATAACCCCGAGCGAAGCTCGGTCATACCAGCTCGTAGAATGTCATACTACGATATAAGTGGTTATCGACTATACTTACATAATTATTACCATCGATTTATCTAAACCGAAGATTTCATCATATAACAAATAAAACATTATTTTTATGAAACAACGGGATATTTACCATGATTAAATTTTGTTGAGTTGACTTCCGATATTTCGGCACAGTTGCATGCACCATGATCACGGTTGAACTAACACAGTTAAAATCCCGTTGTTTCATAAAAATAGTGTTAAAAACCATGATAGTAAAAAAAATAAAACATTCCGTATCCACAGTCATGAAGGATATCGCCTAATAAGATCTAGAATTTAGATTCTAGATCTTATTAGGTGATTTGTTTATTCAGATGTCACAAGATTTTAGAATCTTGTGACATCTGAATAAACAAATTTTAATTAATTAATTAAAATAATATCCTAGGTAAGATAAAGCCACGCAGAGGCGTATTTAAAGATTTGGCGCCCCGGGCCTAAAAGATATGCCGCCCCCTAAATTTTCGGAAAAAAAGTTTTTTTTTACGTAGGTACCTAAGCTAGATGGGATTTTTCGGCCCCCCTAAACTAAGCCGCTTTATTGCAAATTTCGGCTCGTTTTCAAAAACGTTACTACAGGTATAGAACGTGAAACATTAGGTACCTACAAATAAATAAATAAATATTATTATTATTATACAAACAGTGAAGTCCAAAGAAACAATCTGATAATCCCATACGAATGTACCCCGATTTGTTTTATAATATCGAGCTTTTTATTATTTTATATTTACGATTTACATTTAATAGTATGAGTAGCGGCACGTAACTTTAGCGCTGACCATTATTACGCAGAAGTCAAAATTAAGGTACCTGAGGGGCTAGCGGGATGAAGGGCAGGCGTGCGTAGCGCCGATTGGCTCTCCGCTCGAGTTCCCCTCCCCACACCGATACCACACCCCGTGCACATACAGTGTACAGTCGCGTTCTCAATAATTGTATTGTTATTGACCGATAATAAGTTTTTCTTTTTCTACTCCCCATAAACTTGTCAAAAATTTATGTCTTAGGTACCTACTATAAATGTTTGGACATCTTACTATTTAACATTACAATAAAATCATGTCATCATAATTATTTGGCTAATTAGTCCATTGAAATGTAACAATTTAAGGACCGAATATTGCATTTTTGTTAAAGAACGCAATTTTATTTTTGGGACATGTGTCAATAATAGCTTAACTCCATGTTTGTGGGGTTGCCGCCCTTGTCCCCCGGCCGCCATCTTCGATGAAGGCGTGCAAACACTTTTTTCGCGATATCTCGGAAACTATGCGTCCTACAAAAAATTCATCAAGGAATAATTTATAGCAAATCGCTTTGCTAAAAATATGTTCATATAAATTTTTGCCTTAAATTTAAAATTAAAGAAGTTATAAGCTAAAAGGGGAGAAATTTTGTCTAGAAATTTTCTCACTTTTTTGCTTATAGTGTCTTTAATAGTAATAATAGTCGTAGCAGGTCGATGTTAATTTGTCCCCAAACGGTAACCCGCACCTTTTCTACCTGCCTAACATTATCGAAAATGACTCCTCTTAGAAATTACTATACAAGAAACAATAATTTGTAAAGTTTTATAAGTAAGGAAAAGAGTTAGCAATGAAAAAATGTAAAGCTTATGTAACATTTCAATTGACTAAATAATTATTTAAAGTTATAATATTATTACGTGCGCGACAGTACACATGCGCAGCTATCCCCTCCGCGTATCGCTCAGCGCTAGACTTACGTGCCGCTAGCCGCTAGTCCACCCGCAACCGCGCCGCCCGCCCCGGCTGCTTTACAACACGAGAAACGAAAGTCGAAGCATCCCGACTAGTCCCGAGTCACTCACGAGCGACGGAGTACGCCTCGCCCCGCTCTCGCCCGCGCCCGTTGACCGGCCGCAGGCCGGCCGCCCCGTAAATTTTTATGAGTTTTATCTTTTGTTCGTTCGTTCGACGAACGAGGTTAGTTTTGGTTAGTAGGCTTTTTAAAATTGCTTCAGGGATGTAAAGTCAGATATATTCAGGGTCGTGGGGCGGCAATGGCTTAGACTGGCACAGGATCGAGGTAGATGGCACAAACTAAGGGAGGCCTATACACAGCAGAGGGTAAAGTCGGGCTGTAGATGATGATGATGTAAAGTAAAAAAAGGCGCACGAATCTGAACGAGGGGCGGCTTGCGCCGCCCCTCGCAGCCTGCCGCCCCGGGCCATGGCCCTCTTGGCCTAAGGGTAAATACGCCACTGAAGCCACGCCAACATTAGATTTGACACGAGCTCGCCTTTAAAAAATTTCATCTCTAAAAATATTCATCCCAAAGGTGTAAAAAGAACGAAATAAAAAACCTTTTTACACAATAATAATATTGGACGCCGCCGCTGCTGCCAGTCTAAAAATTAATTAACAGCAACATTAGCTACCTTTTTTTTATAGCTATACCTAGATACCTGGTAGCATTAATGCCCCGAACACACCTAGTTCGCTGGCGGTAGCGATCAGTGAAACGCTGTCAAATATCGCTGTCAGATTTGAGATTTGACACCGAATATTTGACAGCGTTTCACTGATCGCTACCGCCAGCGAACTAGGTGTGCGCAGGCCTTAAAGGTTCTTAACTCACTAGCAATCAAAATCTATAATTAAGAATTAATAACTTGTGCAGTGGCGTCGTGCATACCTTTTCTAAACCTAAAAAAATAATCCGACCTTTTGTTGGTTGAGGAAAATCTTATAATTCTGGGTAAAGTCCAAATAAAACTGATCTCAAACCACTTAAACCAAAGAGCCACTATTTTTCTTTTCTAGGTAAGTATATTAACGTCTTTTGATAGTACTTTTCTTTCCCCTTTGAAAATATTTTATTTCTAAGAAATATTCCTTCTAATTTCCGCTGTTGAATCAAGTTTATTCCCTCTCAACGGAGTTTATACATGGATATATAGAATTAATAGAATCGAGGACATAAATAAAATGTATTCAATAGAACCTGCAAAGTTCAATCCAATTACAGGTCTAGATTAGCAAGCGACGACCTAATCTCAGTTGATTGTGTCACAAGGGGTTTTAGCTCGGGATTTTGGTCAACCTATTTTTAGGGTTCCGTAGCCAAATGGCAAAAACGGAACCCTTATAGATTCGTCATGTCTGTTTGCTGTCTGTCTGTCTGTCCGTCCGTATGTCACAGCCATTTTTCTACGAAACCGTATGAGCTAGACTGATGAAACTTGGTGAGTAGATGTATTCTGTGAACCGCATTAAGATTTTAATACAAAAATAGAAAAAAAAACTATAAATTTTGGTGGTCCCCATACTTGAAACTGAAACTCAAAAAATATTTTTTCATTGAACCCATACGTGTGGGGTATCTATGAATAGGTCTTTTAAAATGATAAATGATGTTGAGGTTTCTAATATAGTTTTTTTCTACACTAAATAGTTTGCGCGAGAGACACTTCCAAAGTGGAAAAAAGTTGGTCCCCCCCCCCTCTAACTTCTAAAATAAGATAAAGATAAAACTAAAAAAAATATATGTTGTACATTACTATGCAAACTTTCAACGATAATTGGTTTGAACGAGATCTAGTCAGTAGTTTTTTTTTTATACGTCATAAATCGTAAACCGCAATTTACCCGCTCGACGAACTACAAGAACCTTTATATTATGTTACTTGATGCTACGGAACCCTTCATGGGCGAGTCCGACTCCCACTTGGCTGCTTTTTTTTAATTAGTTTATTAAAACCATTCTTCTTCTTCCTTGCAAGGAGGTTTGAAGTGCTAATGTAAAAAAACTACTTAATGCAAACAACATGCAAGTTTTAGATTTTATAATTTTCGGGTTTGAACCCATGGATTTGCAATACACAGTCAGTTATCGCTGACTCGACTTTTGGTTTTTGGGACATTATAACATTTTTGCTAATAGCTTCGTGATAAAAATCAAAGTGGAAGTCAATCAGGCAAACGGCTCACCTTGCGCGGCTTCGTTTCCGTCTCGGCTTCCGCTCAGAAACGAGCAATAACCTGCTTTTATTGTACAGCTACCAACAAGCTCATTTCGCACAAACATCCGCCAAATGAGTGCCTATCGCATATACCCGTATCCAATCACTAATTAGGACTCGGATTGAGGAGTAGTGGTAGAGCTCTTTGTGAAGGGTTCGTCCGGGGAAGTACCTACTACCACCATGCCTATTACTGCCGGTGAAGAAGCATTTTTATGTTTCGGTTTGAAGGGTGTGTGGTGCCGATGAAATTACTGGCGCGTGAGGCTGAACTCATGCCTCAAGTTGATGACGCAGGGAAGTGCATCGTAGGGCACGTTTCTGACGTGCGTGACCTACGACGCAATGCTTTGTTATAGGCGATGGTTACCGATGATGTTTACCTGATCCTGCTGACCCTGACCTGATGATGATGGTTACCGGCAATGGTTACATCAGGTGTGCCATATGTTTGTTCCATCAGCTAGTTGTTAACCCTCGCATACATTAGAAGCGCTAGCACTTTTTAAAAGCTCGCTAAAACTGACTTGTCATTGTCACTTTCGTGTCAAATAGTTATGGCAACCGACTAAGGTCCAATTTCACCGTTGAAATTGAACGCGTTCTACTGACGTTTAAACTCGCTTATGCGTTAATTTCTCTAAACGCGTTTAAAGACCTGTCAATGTCGTTGCATTTCTTTTGAAAATGGATACGTGTGTACTCGATTTATGAACGCGTTTACATATAAACGAGTTTAGCTAAACGCGTTTAACGGTGAAATCCCCCCTAACCGCGTTTCTAAAAGCTTGATCAAACCTTTTGTATTGTAATTGGGTTGCACAAACAGCAATCATACGCTGGTGTTAGAAATCTTATGCCGGGTTTTCACTACAGCAGACCCGTGCGTCGCGATGTCGACAGTCCCTTTAATTAAGTATGGGGCAGACAGAGCAAAGAAAAGTTCACAGCTTGGAAAAAGCTTTGCTTATTTGAGGCTAGGTAGTGTAGTGCATTAGATCACCATTTTTTTTAAATTAATGATAATAAACGGTGAATGAATACTTTATTGTGAGGGCAGACGTTAGCTGTAAATAATCAGGCTTAATAAATTCGCCAAAAATAATTGGAAACATATTAGGTCCTAAAACCGGTCCATAAATAAAAACAAATAGGTATCAACAAGCCAAAAAAACAGATAAATAATTATCATCTGCGTCATCTTTTCCATCCGCTGTAGATTTTTATTGATAAAATACTAAAATGAAATATGACATCTAACTGTACGCCCAAAGAAAACCAATCCTAAGGCCGCGCTCAGTTTGGATCCGTTTTTGAACTAAAACGTACGAACACGTACGAACATTCCCGACCTTATGAGTACTATGAAAGCGCTCACACTACGCGTACGTACTCGTACGTATACGTACGACTAACTCGCGCGCAGTGTGAGCGCTTTCATAATACTCAGAAGGTCGGGAATGTTCGTACGTGTTCGTACAAATTCCATTCGTACGAAAACGGATCCAAAGTGAGCGCGGCCTATGCTCATGCCTTCCGCACATCTGCTAAGCGTTGAACCATGAAACACTATCAAATATGACAGGGATATTTGACAACGTTTCACTGATCGTCACCGCATAACGTTTAGATGCAAGGCTTAGCAGAAATGTTCTTTTCTTCTTCAAAAGCATAACCCAAAAAGAAACTCTAGTGCTCTTATGTTATTTTATTGTTTGACCTAAATTGCCGGCATGTGCCAAGTGTTGGCCGTTTGCCCAAGCACTACCAGCCGCTTGAGCCTCTATTCGCTTTGTTTGTAGTGACTTGTCGATTGTAAATACTAATGCTTTAAGAGGGAATCACACAGGCGACTCTCCATACAAACGTAGTCCGCTATTTCCTCCCTGGATAATGCCTCTAGTCTAGAGTAACCATTTTTTCTCATAAAATCCAGATCTGCTATATACGTGCTCGTATGTTTTCCTTTTTTTCAGAAACTAATTGATAAAGAAAATATCACCTCCAATTCATATTTCATATAAATCATATGAGGGTCATATTTTCATTATCAATAAGTTTCTGAAAAAAAGGAAAACATACGAGCACGTATATAGCAGATCTGGATTTTATGAGACAAAATAGTTACTCTAGAGGCATTATCCAGGGAGGAAATAGGGGACTACGTTTGTATGGAGAGTCGCCTGTGTGATGCCCTCTTAACGATTGTATTTCCAAACTAATTACCAACAATTTGCTCTGAGGTAGATGATTACTTGAATTGCCTGCCTCTCCTTTGACAACCTCGTCTCTAAGAAATAAATTTATGTTAAGTTCATAACTTCTTTCAAGAAGACAAAAGAGTCTCTTTACCATCGTCTACATTTCTGGAACATTACAAATTGGAATTTTCAAGTCAAGAGTGTAGAAGTGGACACCGTGCATCATAAGGCACGTTTCTAACGTACCTACGTGACCTGCGAGGCAATGTTTTGTTGCTGCTACATCAAATGGGCCATCTAGTTTCATCAACATTTTTTAAAATAATGATAGAGTTGCAAGTAACCAGTATAAATAAGTCTTCGACATATTTCATTAGCTGTCCTTGCATACCGCAGCCTACCTAATTGCTTTATTATTTACCTTCTTACGACGTAACAGTCATGTGATAAAGTGCATGCTCGTTGCTTGGAATCTGGTTCAAGGTTATACGTTACGTGGTGAAGAATTATATTAGTGTAGTGAAGAATAATAGATACGTCTCTAAAATTGTTTCCCTAAGGACGCAATTTCTACTAATAATCGGGGGATAAAGTATAGTGTTGCAGCTACATACGTACCTATATATATAGCCACAGTAAGCCATACCTCATGTAATTTTTTTATATTGGTGGACATCTCACACACCTCACAGCACTATCAAGCCCCAAAGTAAGCTAAGCTTGTACCATGGGGCGAATATCGATAACATAATACCATATAATAGATTATACAGGGTCTAACATTAATATGTTAATTATTATCATATTATGTTCATTATTGTGTTTAATTGTTTTCTTAGAGTACCTATAACGAAATACTCTTTTTCGGGCTTATAGGGTAATAACCCTATGTAATTTATAAAAACAATTAAATTTAACTTAAATTGTATATGTATATTTAAATCGTTCAATCAATAAATTAGTCTGGCATTGGCAGTCCACGTATAGATGAGTCACAAATATTAATGCAAATTAGTGATTATATTGTAAGCATAACTCAAATTTTTAGAACAAATTGTCTAGTCTAAAACTCATTTTAAAACAAGTATTTTCCATTTGACCATAAACAATAAAATAAATGCTCGTCTACTTTTTCCCTATTTTTTTTAACAGCTTGCTTTTGACTGCAATCGCAATATAAGCACGGGAATTGAACCTACACGTCTTGCATTTTAGTGGCAAAATAAAGTCTCACAAAACCTGATTTTAAAGCCTTTCGCACATCAAAGTTATCTGCGGTAGTGAATCAGTGAAACCCTGTCAAATATCGCTGTCATATTTGACAATGTTTCACTGATCGCTACCGCAGAGCGCTTATATAATATGCGCAAGGCTTAAAAGGTTACCTCATGCTTAAAATTAGTATTTATATTTACCCATGATAGGTAAAGCTTTAGGCATTTGAGCAAAATGTTTGTTGATCGCTATTTGCGTGTCCTAAACCTAGTTAGTACAAGATTTAAACAACTTCAAAGACATTTCAAGTTGAACTTTAAGTGGGAGTCAAGACCACTTTATTAAAACTTGTTGCCAAGAATGCTGATTTTTTTTAAATTCGAAACAATTTTTGTGGCTACAACTTTTTTATTTAGTAGTTTAGGTAACATTAAAAATATCATAACTTGATGCTCTTTTTATCTTATGCAAAGTGAATTGTATTGAATATTATAATAATAGTCGTGTGGAACTGGCACTCACCTAGGTTTGAGACGTTTCCAAGTGATGCTGGCAGAATTGTGGCATATAGTCGCAGTAGCCAAAAAAGAAGAAGTGAAGTGAAGTGATGCTTGTAAAACAACTGAATAAATAAAAATTGAATTTGAATTTCGAATATTTTGTTATCGAATGACAGCACATTTAAGGCCTGCGCACATGTGGACGATGGCGACGGCAATCAGTTTAACGCTGTCATATTTGACAGCGTTTCACTGATCACCATTGCAAATCGCTTATAAATGTACGCAAAGCTTTTACGAACTGTCCAAAAATACGATAGAATACGAGTACTGGTATGGACTAAAACAAAAAGTTAAAAAGCGTAGTACATCTAAGCGTTCTGCGGTGAAGATCAGTGAAACGCTGTCAAATATCGA
Source organism: Thera britannica (assembly GCA_939531255.2). Lineage (NCBI taxonomy): Eukaryota > Metazoa > Arthropoda > Insecta > Lepidoptera > Geometridae > Thera > Thera britannica. Next base: position 4,333,638 of record OW618042.2, on the reverse strand, counting down.
TGTTTTTATGCTCAAGACTTTAAAATAATAAAGCAGTAGCTGCTCAATAAACATGTTTAAAATGCAAAGTAGTAAATCGTACGCTCATCCCGTCAAAACGGAGCGCACTTGCGTAAACCTCAATTTACCATTACAAAATGCAGAAAATTGCAAAGGACTGATTGCTGTTGCCAACTGACATACAATTTAAGCTGATTTCCAACCAACGCCGACGCAGAATATACAACAGAAGGGCAAGTCCCACTTCATTTAAGACATTTCGTCTGCGAAATTTTGTTTTCGTTTTGCCTATTTGTCTCTCTTTATTGTATGGAGAAAAGATGAGACAGCAAAAATACGCTACGTAGAAACGATCGAAACGAGTTGTTGTCTCATAAATTTTCCATACAAAAGAGAGAGACACGTTCTCACACGAAAACAACATTTGGCAGACGAAATGTGGTAGCAAAACTCCGACTTCGGGTACAGTACTTTAGACAGGATTGCATCATCTACAAAGCGTCTTGCTATCGTTTGGATCTCAAGCACAACACACCTTGACATTCGTGTTTTAGTTAGTTCTAACTACACAACAATGTATGATGATACCAACGTGACCCATAGACAAAGATTATCTATCCCAATTTGGTCTGGTAACTAACATCGTTATAAAAAGTTATATTCTTATTTTTCTTCTTCCTGCCTTTATCCCACTCTAAGTTGGGGGTCGGCACAACATGCCTTCCTCCTCCATCCCCCTCTGATAGCCGTCATATCTGCATTCACTCCTCTTTTATCCATATCATCTTTCACACAATTCATCCATGTTTTCCGTGGTCTACCTCGGCTCACAAATCCATCCACATCCATACTAATCAGTCTCCTAGTCACATGACTTTCATCCCTCCTCATGACATGCCGTACGGGCATGTTTAATCATGTTTTGAATAAAAAAGAACGCTTATTTTTTAAAATATTCTTTGAAAACCAGTACAGTGATATCTAGTCTAGATCTAGAATCTTCTAAGAAGTGAACAATGATCTATTATAAAGATATCATAGTGTCCAACATTGACCTTCAGAGCCAAATCCAAGGCACATTAGTTCACACGTAACTTGTACATATTTAAAACGAGTATGATATCAGTCTACAATCTTTGCAAAGATTCTATTGTCAAAGAACCTTATCAAAAAAAAATCTGTAGATCGTTGATAAATGTTTCTTCTTTTACTTACAATACAAGCCTTAGAGCCTGTCCAGATGGGGCGTTTTAAGTGCGTTTTACGCGCGATTCCTCAATCGCGAGCAACTATTTGGTAGGAGCGCGCGTAAAACGCGGCATCTGGACGCAATATAAATTGAAACGCGCGAGCGAGCGCGATGTATTTGGGAGGGACCCAGGGACAGTTATAAACATGGAGCCAGACAAAGCAGTCGTGTTGTGGCTTGCATACCGCAGATGGAAACGTCGTAAACAAAGAGAAAGTCGACGATTTAATGTGCATCCAATTCTACGTGACAGAATGACACATAGTATGTTTATAACATTATACCCAAAGCTCAGAGAACATAACGAAAAGTTTTTTAACTACTTTCGGATGTCAGTAACATCGTTTGATGATTTACTAGAAATTATCAAAATTATCACTCTCCATTTTCGTTCCAAATACGTCCACTCGCGTCGGACTCGCGCGCACCACTGGACGCAGCAATGGCACCAGAGTATCTCGACTCGCGTGGCGCTCGCGCGTTGTACGTGCGAGTCGAGAGTCCGGCAAGTTGCTCGCGTTTTACGCGCGATTGAGGAATCGCACGGCAGCGTCTGGACGGGATGTATAGCGCTCTAGTATCTGGAGAACGCGCGAATGTTAACGCGCGAGGAAACCACACCCCACCCCAGAGGAACTCGCGCGTAATACGCCCCATCTGGACAGGCTCTAAGAGCCTGTCCAGATGGAGCGTTTTACGCGCGAGTGCCCTCGCGCGTTTTAATTTATATTGCGTCCAGATGCCGCGTTTTACGCGCGCTCCTACGCGCGATGTATTTGGGAGGGACCCAGGGACAGTTATAAACATGGAGCCAGACAAAGCAGTCGTGTTGTGGCTTGCATACCGCAGATGGAAACGTCGTAAACAAAGAGGAAGTCGACGATTTAATGTGCATCCAATTCTACGTGACAGAATGACACATAGTATGTTTATAACATTATACCCAAAGCTCAGAGAACATAACGAAAAGTTTTTTAACTACTTTCGGATGTCAGTAACATCGTTTGATGATTTACTAGAAATTATCAAAATTATCACTCTCCATTTTCGTTCCAAATACGTCCACTCGCGTCGGACTCGCGCATACCTCTGGACGCAGCAATGGCACCAGAGTATCTCGACTCGCGTGGCGCTCACGCGTAACACGTGCGAGTCGAGAGTCCGGCGAGTTGCTCGCGTTTTACGCCTGATTGAGGAATCGCACGGCAGCGTCTGGACGGGATGTATAGCGCTCTAGTATCTGGAGAACGCGCGAATGTTTACGCGCGAGGACACTCGCGCGTAAAACGCCCCATCTGGACAGGCTCTTACTGGTGTATCACACTGATGGAAGTTCGCCCTGTCTCTGTTTGTTGTTACCTGGTGGTAGGTGATGGCAGTTGTACATACACACTGATTAACTTTTGGAAAACACTTGCTAGGAGGTAATGCTTATCAGACTAGAAAAATTTAAGTCCAAACCAACCATTCAATCAAATCAAAGAAAACCAACCAAAATGTCTTTAGCAACAAGATATTGTAAAAATTTATTTGCACTCCTTTTGCTTAAAAAATATCGTCACTGTGGCGTATTAGAGCGAAGAAAAATAGCATGTCTTCCTCTACGACTTAGGGGAAAGTTTTTTTTTTAACTTTGGTCTGTCAAATAAAAACAAAAACTAATAAGTCTTCAGTCATAAGTAGAATAATCATGATTAAAGACTCGACTTATTACTGTTTCATAAAAAAGAACATTTAATTTGTGAAAATGGAACTAAATCCGGCGATCTCTCTGGTAGAATGAAGAGTACTCTGTGGGTAGAATGCAGGCAATGCGTTGCGACTACAAAAGAAATAAAAAAAAAGTCATTGGCGCGAAATCTTTTGATATTTTCTCAACTATTCGAAATTGCAATTGCATTGGATTATTTTATTTTCTCGCAATCGTAGTGAAAAATTGAATGCGCTAAAACCCAATAAAACTCGGTTTCTATTTACTCCCACGGTAAAGCTCGGGAGTAAAACTACCTCGAATATAATGGGTCATTTTAGCTCCTTATATAAAACAATCCACTATTGTTACAAGAAGTTCAAACATCATATTATTATCTTCATTTAAAATTAATGTCTCTGTGTCTTCCATTATAAAACGCATAGCCTTGGTTTTTAACCAGTACTCGTCTGGGCCAGTGTGTAGTAGCTCTAAGTATCTTCACTTTATTTCCGAACCTCTCTCTTAGTATTTGGAAGAAGTCTCTCTTCTCTCCATAGGGTGTGGTTTCCCACGTATGAGGTCTATCACAGTCTTTAGGGTATGAAGAGCAGGTAGCTATAGATAGATGACTTGGGATAGGAGGGCTAGTTTCAACTACTTCTGTTTCAATTTCATCTCCTATTATGGTTTCGATTTCAGTTACTTCAGTGTTTACAGTATTATCTGTTATAGTATCTATTTCGTCATCTGTATCTTTGTTCGTTGGTTCCGTATTTTCTGTTATGCTGGCTGTAGTAACCGTTTCTTCAATGCTTTCGGACGTAACGGTTTCTTCAGTACTTTGTTTTGTAACAATTTTTTCGGTACTTTCTGTTATAACTGTTGTATCAGTACTATTTATAGGTTCTGTAACATTGATTGGTTTGGCGTATCTGGTACATTCAGAATACGATGGTGCAACAGAAATGGTTGTTGTTACGTTAGCAGACGTATGTGTGCTTGAAGAACTTGAAACAGTGCTATCTGTTGTCAAAGGTGTAACTACTGTAGATTGCGTTGCACTCGATTGAGTTGAACAAGTACATTTTGAAGGGTCTTTGGCTGTTTTGCTTGATGTGATTGTAGTACTTTTTAAAGTTGGAGAAGTTATTATGGTTGATACTATTTCTGTGGTACTCGTTACACTTGCACTTTTGGGATTTTCTATGGCTGCTTCGGAAGTTTTTTCGGTGTCCACAGTAGTTTTCTCAACCGGATGTTTGCTTGTTTCTTTATCAGTTGTAATTGCATCATCTTTAGGACATTCTTTTATGTCAACCTCTTTGTAATCTGAAATATTTATAGCGTAATTACAATATATACATACATCAGTATTGTTAATTTTCTTAGTAATGTACAAACCTTTTTTCTTACTGCAATTATACTCATGCATATCACACAAATCCAGAAACATTCGTGTGTCGTTTTGCAAAGTTTCTTGACCACATTCTGGTGTCCATGTGTGATTGCAAAACTTTGATAGCAGGCAGGAACTAGGTGGCTGAAAATGATGAAAAACTTATCCTTTGAGCTCGTCCTTTACAACTTTTTTGTGTAGATCACGTAAATAGTCAAATCAAACTGATGGGTAAATAAACGTTTGAAAAATACCAGAATGTAGTGTGACAAAGTGGTTCTCAAAATCAGAAAAGCTGAAAATAATTATTTTATCAATTACGATGAAGTAGTAAGTTATTATTATACATAGGTTATTGAGAAAATGTATTACTAACATACCCAATATCAAGAATAACATAACTTTTTTATGATTTCAAACCAAAGCATTTTATTATGTTGATACCATTTTTATTTTCATGCTAGCACGTGTTGTTCCTTTGTATACCTTCTGACAACCGAGGAAATGGATTTAAGTGTGCTTACGTTTTATTCTCGTTTACTGTTAGTTCGCTATACAGTTCAAATGAAAACTCCTCACCCATTTTTTTAATGGTCATAACACCAGAAAAAGACCAGCATAATTATATAACCTATAAAAAACTTACGTTAAAATACGCAAAATAGTTATTTTTTCTATTACCACCACAATAAAATCGAAGTTCATGATAATGTGTTATACAGAATATTCCATAAACCATTTTATTTCTCCAATGTGTATGTAGGTACTCATTCTTCTACAATCTTTTTCAACCAGAGATTGATCATCAATCTATTACGTAGCAAGACGTAGCTTGCTTGACCGATCGACTATGTTCTTACCATTTGCATGGCTAGTGGCACTAACTTTTGAGCGCTTCTGTTTATTGGCGGGCGAATACATTTTTGATCCTGCCCGCTTACTGCCAAAATTGGTGAAGTTCACTGAGCATTGACAATCCTGATTCCAAACAATCAGCTGAAGTCTGGATAAAAGATTCGAAGCTAATTGGTTGAAATCAGGAGTTACTTCACCAAATTTGGCGGTGAGGCTGTTGTTTTAGCCTTAAAGAAGCTTTAGGGTAACATCGCTAGCTGGTCACCAGGTCATTAGGTATACAAACTTACCTACGTGCATTCTATGGAAAACAAATGGCATGTATTAAGTTTATTTATTCAATAAAATCAGAATCCGATTGCTTAGTCACTTTCCTAATACCTTTCACGACTTTCATCATTTTCTTTCCATTCCTGACAATCGGTATCTCTTTTATGATGTATGTTTCTAGTTGTTCTGTGGTCTTAGTTAATTTTGTGGTTTTCTTCACCGCCATCTTTTTAGTCGTTCGTGTGTGTTTCTGCAACCTCTTAGCTTGCATCAGTCTCCGTTTTACTTCTGGTGTGTATCTTCTTTTTCCCTTCAGCATGCGTGCGGGTAGAACTAGGGGGTTTAACGTTGTCTTCGGCCGTGGCGGCATCGCTGAAGTGAAGAACGTTTTCTTCGGTGGCACTGTTGGAGCATATATCATCTTCCGACCCTCGAGTTCAAATTTGTAATTGCCCATTCTGTAATATGTTTTGGGAGGGACGAAGCCCGGCACACACACAGCACTGAAGCAATCTGAATAGTTAGCTATTTCATAACCTGCAACAAAGTTTTAAACAAATAAAAAACGAATTGAAATAAAAAATTTCTTTGACAATGAACGTTGACAACAAGACGGAATGTTTACGTAATAAACATGAGGTAGCGAATAGGAACTTCGCTTTGTAAAACTAGTATAACAACAAGTGGTCGAAAAATAATGGCAAAAACACATTCGTGATCGTTTATCCTTGTTCGTATTATTTGTTAGCATCAAACTTTTGGTTGCAGCAGAATTACAGCAATAATCGCCCAGCTGATTTGATGGAAAATTTTACCTGCTCGTACATTTTGAAGAAAACCGCCAAAACAAATGACGGCCGACTTGAATAAAAACTATTTTACTTAACCTTGCCAGTATCCCTGAGTGAAAGAAGAAGAGTGAACAGGGCATAGCATAGCGGGCACACTTACTACGATCCTTATCACAATTGAATTCGAGGAGATCGCACGAGTCGATAAATAAGCGATACTCGGCCTTTGTTATGTTCTCCAAACCACACTCTGGTACCCAAGTGTGGTTGCAGAGGTCTGCTTGTATACAGGAGCTGAGAGGCTGAAAAATATTTATCCTTAAAAGCCTTAGGCCTTTGCATCTATTCTAGATGATTTATAAAGCGTCCCGGGCAATTATTTTTACTCAAGGCATGAGTAAAAATAATACTTGCAGGACACTATAGTGTACTGCAAGACACTACCTGGGACATCATTTTTATATGGAGTAGGCGTGCCCAGCACCTATACCATTCTGTCAGCTTAGTCGGCCTAACCCACAGGAAAGACAATATAAAATTAATAATAAATCATAGAGATCCCCCCATTTACGTTCTCAAGAACTTTTATACGAGTATGTTTGAAGAAAAAGAAGTCATCAATCGACAACGCCTGAAGAAATTCACTGCTGGGTGTGGTATAACGCAACCATATTTTGTATACAATAAAATCTAAGAAGAACGATTTTGAGCCTAAGGAATAGGAAAGAAGGGAGGAAACGATGCTTGAGTCTGAATCGAGCCTCTAGCATAGATTTTTGACATTTTTCAAAAGAGAACTGTCAAAAAATGTATGCTTGAGTGTGCTTGAGGCTTGACTGTTTCTGAATTTGATTCCTCTTCCCTGTTCTAGTCAATATCAAATAAAACCATAGACTACATAAATAGTGAGCTAAAGTACTTACCCAGACAAAATGGGAAAACACTGGCAGAGGGCTAAATAAAGCAACTGAAAATAAATAAATATACTTATTCACAAAAATATACAGTAGTTTTTCTTTAGTACTTCTTGATGTCATAAGGTAGGTGTTATTTCAGTATCAAATGACGTAAGTTCTCCATATTTTGTGAGAATGCAGTTGGCAGTTCGCGATAAGAAAAAATTGGCGCGCTAGTTAAACTGAAAAATACGCAAAAATAACACACATAAAAGTTTTATTTCTTGACTTGCCTCTCAGCTCAGTTGGTGGTAGCTCTACCTTCTGCGCCGTAGGTCATTGGTTCCATCCCCACCGAGAACCTATATTTGTGTGATCAACACAGATTTTTGTTCTCTGTCCGAGTACTGTACTGTACTGTACTGTATTTTTCATCCCACCAGCTCTGAAATTGTGTTTTTGCTGTTCAATATCTGACTGCAAAAGCCGTTTTTATCCCCTAGAGGATAAAGTAAATTTGAATTTAGAATATCGTGTTCAATAAGTTTGTGAATACACAACCTATTTACTTCTACCTCCATGGTGCCGAACTTATCATACAACCTTTTTTATTTTGTTAAAAACTCGCACTCGTAACCTTCTTGGTGTATTTGTGAATTCAAAACACCATTAAACCTATTTACTTCAACCTGCATGGAGCCGAATTTATAATACAACCTTTTTAAATTTATTAATAACTCATACTCGGAACCTTCTTGGTGTGTTACTTTTAAGCTGGGAACATATTAGGCGGCCGCGTCCGCCTAATATGTTCCCAGCTTTAGTCGCGCCATGTTCTTTTTTGCATTTAGTCATTTCCTCGCTGAGGTGGGATGAAAAGTTACGTGTTGCACTCGAGTGCAAAGATTTTTCACCTTGTGCTCTTTTGATTCCTTCGCCAACGCTTAGGATTCTAACTTTTAAACCACTCGCTACGCTCGTGGTTAAACTTTAGAATCCTGCGCTTGCTCAGTCATCAAAATTGAGCACGCGGTTAAAAAGCAGCTTTTCACTCTTGTATAACAAATAACTATTAAGTATGTATTTACAAAAAGGTATATTAGTATTATACAAGCTATATGGTTCCCATAATCTCAAGCTCTGCTTAGTTTGGGGCTAGATAGTGTTGTGTGGATTGTCCACAATATTTATTTATTTGATTTATTAACACGTGAATTCATACCTAAGTACTTAGAATTATTAACTATTAAATAAGTACGACCCATTAAGTTGATAAATATGTCTGGGTGCGGCTGTTTTAAAACACAAATACAAACAAGTAGGTACATAACTTCTAAAATGCATTAAACCACCATAGATCAAGTTCATTGCATCACGCGCTGGGGTTCGAACCCGCTCACCTCGCGCTGACATTGACACACCACTGCACTAGTTAGCTTCCGGTTCGGTGTTACAGTTTCCGGCTCGTAACTTGTTTCTTGATCAGTTTAGAGAAAAGGTTAGTGCGAGGTATTTATTATTTACTATATTATGCTACAGTTATGCTTGTGAGTCATATTAGTCTACCTACGTAAGCATTGAATTAACATAACTAGTAGACTCACCTGTCTACGCACGGGCTTAAAGCACCGATGAGACTACTCACGTAGCTTCGCTTTGTAAAAATATGTTTGTGGTTGTGTCCACTGCAACCCACGGAGAGGCTACGCATGAATTGACGTCAATTGATACATGCGTGACTTGCTCGAATAGGAGGTTACACAGCTCAACGCACGCACGCTACGCACGCTACGCTTGCTTGCATGTACCGCGTGTACAGCGTGCATGGCTTTGAGCTACGTTAGCAACGTATTCAAGCAAAACCGTAGCACGTGCGTAGCCTCTCCGTGTGCCGTAGTGGGCTAAGCTACAGCCGTGGGTTCATATTCGTGTACAGCATTGGAAACGTAGACCCACGTCAGACAAATTAATACACGTAGCGATAAAGCGCCGCGTGCCTGTGCACAGCATGCGCCGCGGTGGGCCTGCGCCTTTAATGTAACGTTACTATAGTATCCACAAATGATACGGTAAAGTGTCGGCTAAAGAATATTCAGAGAAGTTTTATGGAAAAACTCTTTTGGTATTATAATGCCTGACTGTGTTATCTCTGTTCCAAATGTAATATCGGGCGTTAAAACTAAAATACAAAAAAAAATCCGCACATAGACAAGACAGAGACAAACAAGAGTATGATAGGTACAGGAAACGGCTTTAAATAAGAGAAACAAAATGAACAAATCTGTCCAGTGCGGAATCAGTAGGTGCAATTAAAAAAACATGAAGTAGAAGCATTTCTCTCAAAAATCACCCAATAAATAAAGTTAATGCAGAATAATCGTTCTTTCTGGAAATGTATAAGTATAATATGTTATGTTCTGTTGTTATGAGTCTATATGTTCAGCAGTGGACTTAGTCTTAGTCCACTTTAGTATGATGATGAGGTAAATGCAAGGTTTAGATACCAAGTTCCGCGTCTACTTAAAGTAATGCTATCATTTTACATTTTCGCTAAAATGCAGAAAAACTGTATTTTTTTTATAAACAACACAATTGACAAACAAGCATAGATCCCACCTGATAGGAAGCGGTTAAGTAGCCTATGGACTGCAATACCAGAGGTATCACAAGCGCGAGACCCTTTAAAACGCCTTTTTTGAAGAATCCCTTTGATCAACAAGCTCTTAGATTGAAGGTTTGGGGTATGCCATCCCAAATAAAAAGCATGGGTCCGATTAGTGGGCTCGCTGCCAACTGGGTGAGCTATGAACATCAGCTGACCGAGTTCTATTTACAATGCTTTCGTTTCTGGCAACGATTTTATTACTATACATATGCAACAGATATTAACTACTTTAGAAAACTTCATAGTTTTCTTTAAATAGGTCTTTATAGGTGTACTATACCGACCCTGCACCCTTTGGCATGAGATCGTAGCTTGAACCATGTTTTTCTTGTAATGAAAAAACTCTACATAATCGTAGTAAACCTTTTTCAGCTGAGAAGCTGAAAACAAAAAAATATAAAATGAAAGTTAAGTTCAAAAAGCAGCCAAGTGCGAGTCGGACTCGCCCATGAAGGGTTCCGTAGCATCAATTAACATAATTTATAGGTTTTTGTAGTTCGTCGAAAGGTAAATTGCGGCTTACGATTTATGACGTATAAAAAAAAAACTACCGACTAGATCTCGTTCAAACCAAATATCGTTGGAAGTTTGCATAGTAATGTACAACATATATTTTTTTTGGATTTATCATTCTCTTATTTTAGAAGTTAGAGGGGGGGGGACCAACTTTTTTCCACTTTGAAAGTGTCTCTCGCGCAAACTTTAGAAAAAAACAATATTAGAAACCTCAACATCATTTTTGAAGACCTATCCATAGATACCCCACACGTATGGGTTCGATGAAAAAAAAATTTTTGAGTTTCAGTTTCAAGTATGGGGAGCCCCAAAATTATAGTTTTAGAAAAAAACGATATTAGAAACCTCAACATAATTTTTGAAGACCTATCCATAGATACCCCACACGTATGGTTTCGATGAAAAAAAAATTTTTGAGTTTCAGTTTCAAGTATGGGGACCCCCAAAATTTATAGTTTTTTTTCTATTTTTGTGTAAAAACCTTAATGCGGTTCACAAAATATATCTATATCTATATATCTATTCACCAAGTTTCATCAGTCTAGCTCTTATGGTTTCGGAGAAAAATGGCTGTGACACGGCCGGACAGACAGACAGACAGACAGACAGACAGACAGACAGACATGACGAATCTATAAGGGTTCCGTTTTTGCCATTTGGCTACGGAACCCTAAAAATGAAGGCATTCAAATTAGGTACACCAAGTTATTACATCAAGATGAATTAAGAAGAGAATGTCATCTAATTTTATAAATCGATCATTTGAAGGGTTTTTAGAAGATTTTCGATACGCCTACAGTTATCATGTCCATTTTTTCTGTGTTCTGTCCTAAAGCCAGTATACAGTTGAGTAAAAGTATGATACGTCGTTAAGATAGCAGTACTCAAACAAGATTATCTACAATTAGGGCAAATACAGTCGCCTAGCATGTCTCCGCCATTACGTAACTCCCACACGAATAAAATTGATTTTTGTTAGCGTTCAACTTGAGTGTAGCTACGCATGCGCCAATACCTTTACGCACACATCCTTATCTGCTACAACAACATTGATAGACCCCTAGCTTTGAAGCATGAATGAATTTCAACTTCAATGCATTGAGCTTAAGGTTGATTTTAGGGTTGAAAGTTTCGGTGATATTTTTAGACAATACGCGCCTATTATGGCTTACTGACGCGCCCTCTTCCATACAAATCGGGAAACTCAGTCGTGGAACGTTTTCCACTTCTGTCCATAATTCTGAAATTCCATTCAACAGCACATACTTGCTGTCTCCGGCTGAAAATCGTGTGTTCAAGTGAATAAAGGCTTGCAATTGCGACTGAATTGCTAACTTTAATAACGTTTTTGGAGTTTTACCCCTCATTCATAGAGCTCAGTTATTGTTTGTCAGTGGGTTACGCGTCTTTGAAGCGATTTCAGATATCAGTGAATGAATTAGGTACCGGTCGTAGACCCGAGGAAATCGATACCTCTGTGAGGTCTCATCGTTGAAAAAGCGGAGCAAGGAAACGTAAAAATGTAAGTTTTAAGATATGAAAACTCCTTATTAATGCCGATACAAAACTTTTGCGTGATAGTCGATTTTTGAAATAGGCATGAAGGTTTTAAATGTTTTTAAGGAGTATCCGTTTTGTTTGGGGTTTCAAGGGATATCTTGTTTTTTAAGTCTGAGTTATCTATTTGCTTGTATATATATAATTCCGTTTGTTTTATAATTAAGTCGTAGTAGAGGCCTTCGGGTTTCAAACTCGACACCAGAAATTGCCACTAGGTAATAGGTACTATACATCGTACAAACTAAGAAGGTACCTATAGTTTATCTCTTTATCGGAAGACTATCAAAATAACCCTTAGTTTTTGCACTGAGTCGTAACTTTCATATTGATATCGATTCGTATGCCTCCCTAACTTAGGGGTTGTTTGTTTGTTCATGAGCTTCTCTGTAGGGATTTTCATTTTGTGTGTACAGGCGGCTATTGAAAATGGTTCATCAATTCATGATTAATTGTGTTTCCATTGGTCCCCATGCATAGTAAACATACCTTCAGGCAGTACCTACCCTTAGTAGTTTAAAAATTCTGGAGAATAAACCCTCCAGGATTTAAGCCCTCTGGCAACCCTTAGTACGGGCGAGGGGAAGTAGACACGTAATTGAGTAGAGTTGAAGTGTAATTTGATAGACGAAGAATGCTCAAAGCCGTTTGTCCTACAAAGCTCAGGTTAATCCACTTCTTCAGACAAGTTATAGTTGATCCATTTTGTCATATATCAGAAGAATAACAACGGCAGTATTATTGGCTTGCGAATTTAGATCATTATCATCAACCTGAAGAGTTCCACTGCTGGATATAGACATCCTCTATACATTTCCAGGAAGAACAATTGAGCCATGTCAATAATAGCAAATATGTTTTCTTTATTTCTTTCTTTCCTTTTCCATCTACCGACTTCCCGCATTCTTATTTCTATGTAGACATTCCGAGTACCCACTTGCTTTCTCACAATGACGAAGCATGACCTCATCCCTCGAAGCTCATTACTCATTTCAACCACCACAGTAGCCTGACATGCGTCAGAGAGACAATAACTTGAAATGAAGAGGCATTTATATCAAGATTGACCGACATGGGGCGCCAAGTTGTCTTCCTACAGTCCTTAGCGCACTGAGAAGCGAAATAAAATGAACGAGAGTTACAGATGAATGACAGAGGACACTAGAAATCACTATAAGTCTAGCATGAGCATCTGTCATTTCGGCACACATCTAGCTGATCAGTTAGTTAGTTTTTTTTAAAGAGCGTTGGTGGACTAGTGGTAGTGGCCTTCCGATCGTGGGTTCAAATCCATTCGTGTCCCTATAGCTTCATAGTTAAGTTGATATAATCATTGATATCAAGTAGTTGACAAAGCCTTGAAGCCAGATTATGTGAGGAAAAACATAAAAGCGAATCACAGATTCCTTACGATGAGATATTGCCGGCAAGCAGTGATGCTCACATTAATCTACGTATTCAGACTTGAAATGTTTGAGTGCTAGTGTGGTACACGCACTTGTATGGCTCAGAGTAATAAACACAATGCGATAGTAACACATTTGTATAAGCAGGGCATTCATGGGACTGACCCTCCTTAAGGCACATCTCTGTCAGGTATTGCAATTGCTATAAGAAGAGGTAACTGCTCAAAAGCACGTGAACTATCTCATTGATAGATTGAAAATGGGTGTAAAAATAAAAGCTCTGAATGAATCTAAGTCAAAATAACTTGTATTTAGTAAGATACCTACAATTTCACTTGATTACGTAAGGCTGGTTGTTTCTGGGAGCCCAGGCTTTGGGAAAGGTGCCAATGTCTATAGACATATAACAAATTCAGTACATGCGCGGCACGGCAGCCCAGGCAGCCCATTAAAGTTTCAAGCCACGAACACAACACGTAGGTACCTAAACAAATATGGGTGTAATCGATGTTCGAAATGAACGTGAAACTAATTTAGAGTAAACTGCTCTAATGACCTGGGAGTTTTGCAATCTTTTATCGAAATAAAAATAAAATGGATGGAGATTTTAGTGCACGAAAAGAGACCTTTTGAGGCGCACTTAATATCCTTTCACGACACTTGGTTCGAAAGAATCAGTGACACGATAAGAAAAAAAAGATCGTTATAAAAAGGGACATCGTTTATTTAACCCAATTGCAAAATATTAGATAACGTTTGATTCGAAGAAAAAAAAACATTGAGTAAAGCAAAATAAACAGTATTAAATATTAGGGTCATTGCACTCACAGCTCAAACTTCAAACTAAATAACGCTTGTACTTTGAGATAGAAGTACATAATTATCATATTTTGGAAAATTCGCCACGTGTATTTGTATCGGTAAGGTAATTTCAATTTCAACGTCCGAATACAAGAAAACAAACAAGTTTTTGATGATATGGATGTGGATAGTTTTAGTAGAGGAAGTGAATAGATCAAGGAGAAGATGGAGGGGCTCTGGGGGGACATGACATGACATGAGTAAGAACGAAATGAGCCGAGATGATGAATGATAGGAGAGAGTAGAAGAAGGAAAACTATTGAGCCGGTCAGTGAAGAAATTAAAATCAAAAGTGTAGGATTAGATTGTGAAGTTTATTCAGTAGGATGACAACTGATGACAAGGATCACTTTCAAACGTCTTAAAGCTAGCTGAGTCTAGGTGCCAGTTCCACGTGACCAAGCCTAGAAGAACAGGCAAAAACTACGGCTACGGAAGAATGATTAAACATACCGATGCGATGATGAGAAAAAAAAATAAGGATTAACTATGAGACTAATGACATAAGTTACAGAGGAGTGAGCATCTAGATGACGAATAATGATAATCAAAGAAAACCTGATGTGCTGATACTAAGCGTGTCAGATTTGTGATGATGAGATATGAATTCTTTTTCACGTTAGCACCTCCAACGGTTGGTTGATTTAGTTTAGGAAGTTTATAAACTAGTCTCCCAAGAGTCAGGGAAATAAAAGGGTCATTTTATTGAGTTTAAAAGTCCGTGCGTGAAGAACAAAAATGTAAGCTCAAAACGATTGACGACTATGTAAATAGGTAAGTGCTCTTTTCTGTATCTTTCTAAACTGAAAGGTGTAGGATGGACTAAACACTCTCAGAAGTATAGGAAGGGTAAAAACTGAATGGAGGTCTTATGCTAAATTATTACCGAAAGAGAAGAATGATGCTGTTATTCAACAACTAAAAGTAGGTGATTAATAATTTCATGGAAATCTAAATAAAAATAAACTTTCTATACGTACATAATAGTTATTGAGCTGAGGTAGATTAAGAAATGTATATGTTTATTTACCTACATAAACATGCGCTGTATGCAACAAACCCAACTTTCAAAACTTATGTAAAGAACAGCATGGTCGTAGGTACGTAAAGCCTTGTGCACATCCAGGCGATCTGCAATGGTGATGGCAATCAGTTTTAGCATATAGGGTTTCGCATACATATATCCGCACACACTACCGCGAACTTTGATAATGTGATATTCAACAGAGATACACTGATCTCCATCGCAAGCTTAACTAAGTAGGTTGAAAAATATTATATAAGTACGTATATTTTCCAGTCTCTTGTTCGCGTGCATAATAAAATATAATTAAGCAGATTGCTTTCATGGAACTCTACCATTGTTATAATATAATGAAATACCGGGATCAAACAAAGTTGAGTACCTACCTATTTAATTTTAATTTTGATCTGCCTACGCACTTCCAGTTTCCAGTCTTAAAAGTAAAACTCCGCGAAAACATTTCTTACATTTTGTAGTTTATAACCGCTACAAGCTAGTACGTTGAGTCATCTTATAATTTACAAGATTGTATTGATTTTTTTTACCTATCTATAAGTATTATTTTATTTTAGGTTTTTATCTTAGAATTATAACTTACAGCAAATTACGAGTTTATATTTTTCGTGTAAAACTGATGAGAGAAAACGACTATCACTAAAAAAACTAAGTAATTGTTTAGGTTAGTGTCTTAACTAGTTTAGGTATTATATTCTACTCATGCTGTTTGATATACATTTTTCACGGAGGTTTTGTTAATACTTGGGAATCTAAAGCTTGGAATCTCTCGTTTGACTAGATTAATTATCTTTTACGTTATACATTGCTGTTGCACGTTAGAATGCAATCAACCATAACGGATGCCCAGCTGCCCACACTCTGACATAAATCAAACGAAGTGGGTCAGAAATCTATCTATCTTTGTCCACATTTACCATATCACCTCTAACGATACATTTACTCTTCTAACGATACATTTATCTCTTTTCCAACGATATTTCTACCATATTTTTAACGAGATCTATCACATCCATTTCCTTTTTCTGTAAGTACTTACTGTCCCTTTCGAGAAAATCTGCAACTTTATGTGATTTTTTATTAGTTGATGTGACCGCATTCAAGATATAATTATGCCCATTAAGTTTTCGCATTTATCCTCTATTTCTTGTGACTTTCAAAATAGCTTAAAATGACTCTTTACCGGGATCGATCGTATAGGAGAGATATCACAACACAATACAATCTTACGTAAAGATACCTAGAAAAGACAAAGTTTTCACATTTCTTCTATGTATTAAAGTGTAAAGTAGCTGTATAACAAAATATTATGCCTGTCAAAAGTTTATAATATCATGTCTAAGAATATAACATTATCTTGAACCGTGAAGATAATGTTTTCCGAACATCACGGGTTCTGTCTTCAACTTATGCTGTTTGAAAGTAATTTCAACGATGTATACTTAACAAGCTTAATCTTATCTACTTGTTCAAATACTTTCATCTTGGATTAGGTACAAATAAACTTGCATTTACGACCTCCGAATGAAGCTATTCACCAAAGCACCAATGAAAGTTAACGGTCAATAACATGTATCTACTTACATCTATAATATAGACGGATATAGGTACATTAGACGGTACATTCAAAGGACGGAAATCAGTGAAAAAAAACCAGGGAGTTGAAAAAAAACGTAACGATTAAACCTAGGCGTATAGATGAAGCTGAAATTGTTGAGATCAACTTTAAGGTTATTTTTTTCATTCACAGGGCAAGCGAAGGAGGTTTGGCGCCAGGTGGTGATGGAGAGATGCCTGTTGGAGGGCCAAAGACGCCCCAGCAGGTCGCGGCCCAACGTCGTCTGCAACAGACCCAGGCGCAAGTCGATGAGGTATGTAACTCACAATAACCTTTGATGCGCTGATCAAAGACGTCCACGATAAGAAACCTTATTGCTAGCCCTAATCCTAACAGGGCTAAGCAACCTTAAACTTGATAGCTGATGTAATATGTAAACTTTTTCTTAAAATGTACAGTGCTAATAAAAACTAACTTGGATGTCTCACTCAGAACTGTTTTGCATTATACATAAATGCAGTGTCTGGTGCAAATAACTATGACTAGAAACACTGCACAATAGTTAAGTAGCTATAGACATGAAGTTATTGACGTCATTCAGGGAACGCCTCATCATATATTTTCCGCCAAATGGTAGCTTATTCCTTTTCAATAAAGCATTATTATGTGTTGAGAATATGTGGGTACTCATTATTTTAATTAAATTTACGAGAGGCCAAAACAATAAAGTGCTTGTACACTTACAAGTTAATAAAGTACTAATTAACTTGTAAGAGTAATTTAATTAAAAATATGATGATAAACGTAATTTAGATAAATTAAATACTTCGAAGTTAAGAAAATGATCTACATAATAATAGATTGTTTTGTAACTTAATATTTCAGGTTGTTGACATCATGAAGACCAATGTAGAGAAGGTGCTGGAGAGAGATCAGAAGCTCTCTGAGCTCGATGACAGAGCAGGTAATAACAAACTTCTAACCAAATCATTAGTTTAAACTAGGAACTGTCAATTTTCAGCGTCTTTGTTTACTAATAGAATCACGAGGTTTTCTTCCTCTAGCAGTGGAATTAAAACGTCCATGAGGAACCGAGGCCTTGCGGGTCTTCAAAATGTTGTCTAGGAGACTGATCAAAGTGTCGCATGACTATACTGGCACTATGCTGTCAATGAGACCATATAACTTAATATTCTGGTGAACATTTTTATTTTGGTTTTTTCTATTTCAGATGCACTACAGCAAGGCGCTTCTCAGTTCGAGCAGCAGGCCGGAAAGCTGAAAAGCAAATTCTGGCTGCAGAATCTCAAGGTACTTTAATGTTATCTCTAAATTTATGGTTTTTAGCTCTGCTTGTCTGGAAACTCGGTTTTACCTATGGTTTTTAATGAAAAATCCTTTACCATCTAGAAGACAGTATGTAAACTCAATAAAATCCTGATACTTTTCTGTTTCTAGATGATGATAATTGCAGCTGTCATTGGCATCATCATCTTGGCTCTGATCATCGGTGAGTACTAACTTAACATTGATCGTTTACATGACACATCCATTCTTCAAACTATAATAATATTTCACATTTTCAGCCAACTATGCGTGAACAAGTTTTGGTAAAACAAGCAACTTGTTACGTTATCTAATAGTATGTTGTTTTTATTATTACTTATTGTCTGTGTTGGTAAGTGGAAACACTTCCTCAATGTTGGTGGTGTCGGCTTATGTCTGTTTATCTGTCACAGTTCTTACCACTTTAGGATATTTTATGCTATTATCTTCTTTTAACCCCCTAAGGAGTACTTTCATATTTCGTTATGAGATGGTGCTTATATAAGTGACTTTTATATGCTATTTCCTTGTATTAGCAGCATTTAATATTATATTATATTCATCACCAATTATTTTTTTGTTTTTCACACACATTATCATTCGATATGACGTGATTGATATGGAAGTCACTTATATGAATCACATGTATAACAGCTTCGCAAACTACTGCTGTTATTGTTTCTGGGGCTGCTTTGTCTATAACAATATTAACCCCGTACATTATTTACTTCTTATGTATTCCTCCAACTGCTTTTATGTGAATGATGAATCTGAGAATGATGCTTCTCCCTTTAGCCCTAATATAATTAACCACAACTATACGTTTAAGAAAACTTTAAAATAATATGAATTGGGAAGCTTCTGGTTAAATTATATTTGTCTGTAGTTCAATCAAAGTTCAAATCTAATGAGGGACATAATAAATTACATATTATGAATAGGTTTTTGTTCTAAAATATAAGTCTCATTTGCCAATATTTTACATTATTCGACAATTGGTAAAATGTACCTATGCTTAGAATAGTTTTCTATAATATCAGTGGAGACAACAAATTTAATGATAAATGCTGAGCATACAATAACAACCTACATATAAATTGGTATAATTATCACCCTTACTCACAATAGTTTTTAAGCACTCGTTTGTCTTATTGCTCTCTACTTATGCTACTACATGGATTGCACACTAATTCTCTTTCATTTTGTAGGTCTGTAAACATCTGGAAAGGAAATGAATTGAAGTCAAGGTACATTTTGAATAATAACTTATCCTTCTAATAACATTACTATGCAAATCATTTAATCTATCATTTAAATCTCTATCATTTAATGTTTATCTTTTTTATTTCCAGAAAGAAACATCAAAGAAAGGCTTCAGCAAACTAATAATAACATCTACGTAAATAATTGTTTATAACACGTTTTTCTTTAGAACTTAGTGTTGTTATAACTTACCTAAATGTCCTACGAAAAATATGAAATTAATATATCTGATGTTTTTAAACCAAATAATATATTCTTATCAAAATGTAACCGTTGTTGTACACTAGACTTTGAAATCACACGTCTTAGGACAGTTTCATTTAAAAGTATATCCATCACGGCTCTGTGAAGTATAGCGTATTTTTAGATGATCTTATTTTGTTAAAAAATATCACAGTTACCTGTTTGCTAACATTTAGATAAGGCTTTTGCAATATCTTTTTTGAAAAAACTGTACACCGGCAAGTTGTTGTTGCTTTTTTTTTAAAAAGGACCAAATTTCCTAAATCAACCTATCTTTACAACTAATGGATTCTCCTATTTTGTGTACTTAGATGTTTTCATTCGGATACGAGGTTTTAAATATTTTATGAACGATTACACCTGCATTTGTATCATGCTCTTCTAAATCCGATGAAATTTTTAGACTGATATTTATTTATGTTCAAAAGATCACCATATCGTTATAGAAAAATATATCACTATCCTTGTTACGCCGTGCGTGTTTTGAGACAATTTAAACGTTCAGATAACAATATTATTTCGTTTATTCTATGTAGCTCTATCAAATATTATATTTTAACCTATGACCTAAACCGTGATTTATGTGAAACGAAAATTTATACCAAATAAAATTGTTGTTTCTTTATTACGGAATAAACTAGATAAAGTTTGTGCTATCCTACATTTTTACGAAAAATATCTCTACTGGCCAGTGTTTTCGAAATTTATAACCTTATGTAACTATATATCTGAACATCTGTTACTGTGTGTGTATTTATCCGTATGTAAACCCGCTTTGTATGTAGTTAGAAATTGTAAAGTTTCACCATAGGTTATTCTAGATGTTTCAAATAGTGCTAGTTATAAGGAATGCTATTTACAGATTATGGGATGGTTAATCATTTAAATCAAAAGCGAAATATTTTATCTAATTGTGTAAATGTTGAAAAAACAGATCTCTGGTATGTGGTTTAGAATCACATGTTGGCTGATCTGTTTTCGTATTAGAAGCACGTTATTGTTGAAAGTCTAGGGAAAGTAGGAATAGATATACATAGATTTAAGATAAATCGTCAAGTGCATTAGCAAGTTCGGGAATCAGACTATCTATTGTACGATTGCTGAGATTTCAAGAAACGAGAACATACTTTAAAAAAAATTTAAACATGCTAATGTACTGGATAGATTTGATAAGCATAAGTAATTATTTTAGTCAGTTGTTGAGACAAACATAATTTTGGTATTCATGATATTACTCCTTTAAATATTACTACTGTGTGTATTGTGCTGGTTCAACAGTAAAAGATGGGGTAAAACTTTTTAAACTTTCTCATTAATTTTTCTTTTTAGATCCTCCATTTTTTCACACCTCTGTCTTGATAACTAATAAATAGTGTTTGTGTTTCCATATTTATTTTTAAATCTACCGTCTCACTCTACCATTCTACCGCTTCTAGGTACACGATTGGCGAAAAGTACCTATTTATTAGACGTTCCTTTTCAACTATTAGAACTTTGTCTTAGATTACTTACTTCATCAGATTTTTTTGTACAAATTTATAAGCATAACCTTTAATTCATCATAATTTTTAATTCATCTTTGTTTCAATAACTGACCTGTAACCTTTCACTGTGAGGTAATAAAAACCAAATACACCAGTACTTAATACATGTATAACTTAAGTTTAGGTTAGTCAATCGTACGTATTCATCAACTGCTTTTCTGTTCGTACGAGCTATTTAAGAATTTAGGTTTTAAGGAATTGGGCATTTTTATGTTAGAGTTTTTCATTTATTTATGACAAGGATATCCTCCGGTTTTTTTGTCAAAGAGACCAGACCTTCTAAAATTGTTTTTTTTTAATCTAGGTAAGAGAATGTAGGTTTATCAAGATACCAGATAACACCATCTTTAGAGGTATTGTAAGCAAATAGGCTAATGGAGCGATAGTTAGGTATCTAGTCATACAACGAAACGTACCTACTACTAATGTTGGGCTCCATGTAAGGAGTTTGGCAAAGAGGGTTTATTCGTCATTGCTTCTCATACAAACTTAAATATTTTTCAATATTTTAAAACACATGAATTTATTTATTAACAGTAAAATTCTTAAATGTGTATTAAACAATATACCTAATAAGTAAACAGGCTTTACACAGGCTACAATAGATGCATATTGTAGATGATTTATGCAACGTCTGGGCCAACTGGTAATTAGCCATGCCTTTACTTACGAGACGCTTTAGTTCCTGGGACAGGATTTTAGATGAAATAGGCTTGCCCAGCACCTGTACCATCCTGACAGCTAATAATAATCTCAATACTCGTATTGGTAATGATAACAAAAAAGTTACGGGCGCATATATTTACTAGACTACTATAGAAACGTAAACTCTACTTAGATCACTGTTTTTTTATATTATCTATGACATGCTCATATTCATAGAGCTGCATAGACTTGCGTAAATTAAAAAAAACAGCAATTTGGTGTTTGTCATGAAGAATAAACCTTCTTGCTGGCAAAGTAGAACCTACTATGACCTACTTAATAAACCTAGCTGCTGAGATGCTGGTTGAGTATTATAGAGTGGAAAAATTTAATGTTAGCATTACCTAGATCTGTATCCAGTTTGGGTTAGTCTTTTCGATGCTGGTAATTTTGAAATTACGTCTAGTCTTTATTTTAAAATTAAATTTTATTATTGTGTGCAGTTATTTCATATTGGGTATGAACTGCCTGTGGAACGGTTGAGCAAAGATTCCTTATATAGGCACTGACTGTTAAAGAGCAGGTGATCGTTCCTTCATTCGTCATGTCACTAATCTGCTCCTGCTGCGTCCTGTAGCGGTTGATATCCAGCTTTATTTAAGGACCTAGTTCATTAACATTAGAGGTTTATAAGTACCATATAAATATCATTTAGGAAATATTAGAAAAAAGTTTTCATTGTAATCACTGAGAATAATGTTATAACCAATCATTGAATATAATAACGCATAAACCTATGTATTATTGTAATAATTGCTTCACTGAAATAAAGCAAATTTATTATCAAGTTATTTGTATTTAATTTTATTTCCTAACTCCTTACCTCTAGTTTGATAAAACGAGCAGGTAAATAGGGGCTTACCTACTGATTACCTCAACTTCGTACCGTAAGTACGTACTACATGCTTAGTAAAACAGTAAACTATTGCCTACACTTATTCCTTGGCGTCCCAAGAGGGGTAGGTATCTAATCATTCGCGTTATGCCACACGCCTACGACGTAGCACTCGTAGAAGCAACCCACTACGCTCAGCTACGAAGAGCTACGTCGCTCGTCTACGCATTGCTACGTCAGTCCCTTTTCCGGAGGCTTATTAAACTCCTGAAACGAGGGGGACATCGCAGTCGACTTGTAGCACAAATAATTATTATGAGTAAGTATACAATTATTATCACGTAATATAAGTGAATAATAAATTGAAATTGAAATCACAAATCGGTACATACAACATACATACAGTTGTAGTATCCATAACTTTGTTTAAGAATACTGATCAGTACTGAGCACAGTCTATTACAGTAAGTAATAAAAGAGACCGTTCGGATGGAATGGAACAGAGCACCGCAGCCTTCCGCAGCAGGCAACTATCGGGGATGAAACGAAAATTCGGATTCGATTTGAACGCCATCTAGGTATCGACCTAGAAAATAAAACACAAGTCTCAACCAATCCGATTCTTCTTCCAAGACGTGTCCTATTCTGTCATTCTTGCCGTATTGACAAAGTCAAAAATTGAACCTGGTTGTCATGTCAAATTTTGACTTTGACATTTTAGACAGTCTTTGCAAAAAAACCGCACTCAAAATTCGCGATTTGTGTTCGTGCTTTTGATTTTGAAATATAATTGTTTGAACCTGAAGTTAATTGCACGATGTAAATTAAATAATTTTGGTCGACCAAAATCGTATTGCTCCGTTTGGTAAGTGCATATAATATTTGTATCCGTTCGTTATTATTTCATATACATTTCTCAATATTTTTACTTCCATCTGGATAACATCGAATAACTTTGTATGCTTCCCTAGAAAACCATAATAAAACCCCGGTGCGGTGGGATTTCATACCGAAACTAGCCCTCATAGACTTTCTTTCCTAATCTGAAACCTTAGCTGTATCTCTCTAGAACTGAAACAACTTCGTGGTATAAAAGTAATGTGTTTTTCTACTTCGTAAATTTCAGGAGGTGAATACAATGGCAGCCACCGTAGAACTTCCCCGTATAACAAGAGCTTTACGAGCGCACACTCAGCTGGATAAACCGCGCTGTTTGAAGCCCAATCCAGCTGATCCTACCAAACGGTCTTTGAGAGCTCGCAACTTGCAAAAGTAAATACTTGTGCCTTTCTTTTAAAAGGTTCCAAACAGGGTTGGAGTGTAAAACGCGGCTTTGTGCTCAATTTCTGTTTCCAGTCTATGTGCAATCTAACATTCAGACCTAACCACGCGGAAACCATTTATCATAGTGTGTTTTTGTTGATTTAGGGGGATTCCCCTATTGTACAAATCTATCAGGCTGGTCTCTCATCAAAGGTAGTATAAATTACAGGACTGCCTTCAGTATATAAGGTTCAAAATTCATTGCAACTATTTCCTTTAATGAATACATGAGATGAAGAAATAAAATGTAGTCACATTGTGTAATAATTTTAAGATTACTTTTATTTAATTATTATTTGTAATTATTTAACTATAAACATTATACCTACAAGTTTAATTTAATGGCACTTACTTTATGATTTAAGTATGAACTATACCTAATACTAGATTAATTATACACTTTATAAACCTGAAGTTATTAACTGATTGTCATCATTCTAGGTACAAATCATTCACAGACATAAAAAACTACATAAAACAGCATGAATCCAACGTGTCTGATATCCTGGATCTCCTCAAAGAGCTCAAAATATCCTGCAAAGATCTTACCGGGGAACAGTCTGATGAAGTTATTGAAGATGCAGCTGTACTATGCCTGCGGATGTTTATTGACCAGGATATTGTGATGTTGAAGCACTTGACACAGTTAAGACAGCTGTTTGGAACGGTGCAAACTTCTACCGTGAATAAGATTTGTGAAGTGAGTTTCTTATTGTTATGAGCCTTTTATGTATGTGTGTATGTGAGAGCACTGGTGGTCTAGTGGTAGTGGCCCCGCCTTCTGATCCGAAGGTCGTGGGTTCAAATCCACTCGTGTACCAATGAGTTTTTCTGTCGAAAAATTTATGTGCACTATGCCAGTACTCTCAAAACGGTGAAGGAAAACATCGTGAAGAAACCGGCGTGTTGTAGAACCTAAAAAAGTTCGAGTAACACGTGTCAAGGGTCACGCAAAAAGGGCCCACCAGCGGCCTACTTGCGGAAAAACCTGCCCGCACATCAAGTGCGCATGATTAACTTGAGCCTTTTATGTCCCACTGCTAGGCAAAGGCCTCCCCCAATTCTCTACACTCTGTGCAGTCCTGTGCTGAGATGTTCCACTGTGGTCTATACTTGTCGAGGTTGTCTCACCATTTTGTTCTTGGCCTGCGGCATCGCCTTGGCTCTTGCAGGCTTATTGTTTTAATAATATTGGTGCTGAAAATAACCTGTGAAGGCCCGAGGAACTTTTTGTGCATAAGACTGACATTCTGCATTACATTTAAAGTGTTTCAAGTTCAATGAACCATCTTTGAATCTAAACGGCATAAAAGGCCAATTGAAGTAACTAAATAGATTTATTGATGTTTGTTCAGTGTCTAGGAGCACATAGGATGTATATACAAAACACATTAGTACTCTGTTAGTTATCCAGCTCCCATGGTACAATCTGTACTTAGTTTAGAGCTATATGGCGCTGTGTGGTGGTGTAATATACACCAATATTGATTTCTTTTACAGATTGTTACAAATATCTCAAATGAACTAACAGAAGATGCTAAAGAATACATCAGAACCGAAACAAGTGAAAATAAGGAGAATGTAAAGTTATGGGGTGAACACATTCAATGTCACTACATCCCATACAAGCCGTCAATGAAACCGCTGGCTAACCTACGGGTTACACAAGCAACTGCCTCCGCATTTGTGAAGGATTTCTCTATGAAATACACTGAGGCTGCTTCTAAACCAGCTCAGGAGTCTAAAGTAAGTTTACTTGTTTTTGAGATATTTCCTTCCAGATCCATCTTCAAGACATTTTGGGTGCTATTAGTTACCCATAAAGTATCATTTGGTTCATATAAAGTGAAAACACAGAATTACAGTATTTAGCTTAAAATTAAACATACACAGTCAAACAATAGGCGGCCTTATTGCTAACAGCGATTTCTATCAGGTAACCTTGGAATGGACAGAATTGAACATTCGTGGGGAACAACAAATCAAGCATCAAATGCAATCTGCTGTTGTAATATTAATAAATTTTCGTTTCAGTATGGAAAAACCTGGCTAGAAACAAAAGTGAATGAGCTCTACATAACCTCAGGCATATCGAGTGCTGACATCCTCCAATCAATCATCACATTCCTGAACTCTCCGCGCTCCAACGATGATCTACAGAACGACATGTTTGAACTGCTCGGGTTTGACAAGTTTGAGTTTATCCAGGAGATGTTTCAGCATCGACAGGATATTACTAACAGTTTGAAGGCGCCCCCGCCAGCTGTAGGGCCGTCTATTTCTGAAAGTAAGTCTATAGTTTGACAGCTAAACTGGGTGATCCATTGACGAGTTAAAACCAACAAGCTTGCGAGCCAAAGGTGTTAACCGCCTATGGTGCACCTTAAAGACCGTGGTTTTGTAGGTGCTCCGTTGGCGGTTTATACCTTTGGCTCGCAGGCATGTCGGTTTTAGCTCGCCAATGAATCACCCACTTTAGCTAGAGAGAGAGAAAAATTTACCCTAGCCTTAATGACTTGATGATTGGTTTTTAGGGTTCCGTAGCCAAATGGCAGAAACGGAACCCTTATAGATTCGTCATGTCTGTCTGTCTGTCTGTCTGTCTGTCTATCTGTCCGTCCGTATGTCACAGCCATTTTTCTCCGAAACCATAAGAGCTAGACTGATGGAACTTGGCGAGTAGATTTATTCTGTGAACCGCATTAAGATTTTTACACAAAAATAGAAAAAAAACTATAAATTATGGGGGTCCCCATACTTGAAAGTGAAACTGAAAATTTTTTTTTTCATTGGGCCGATACGTGTGGGGTTTCTATGAATAGGTCTTCAAAAATGATGTTGAGGTTTCTTAAATTGTTTTTTTCTAAACTGAATAGTTTGCGCGAGAGACGCTTCCAAAGTGGAAAAAAGTTGGTCCCCCCCCCCTCTAACTTCTAAAATAAGAGAATGATAAAACTAAAAAAAAAATATGTTGTACATTACTATGCAAACTTTCAACGATATTTGGTTTGAACGAGATCTAGCCAGTAGTTTTTTTTTTATACGTCATAAATCGTAAACCGCAATTTACCTTTCGACGAACTACAAGAACCTTTATTTATGTTACTTGATGCTACGGAACCCTTCATGGGCGAGTCCGACTCGCACTTGGCTGCTTTTTTTACAACAGTCAAAAGCTTAGGGACATTTTTGGTTTGTCGAAAAAATAGATAACCTTATTCTCATTACTTTTTCAGTTGCATCAGCAATTCTTCCCGAAAACAAAATGCCCCAGTACCTCTGCCAAGTGTCTGTAGCGTCAGAGGGAGAGAGAATGCTCGCGAAACTAGCGAGAAAGGAAGAGAAGAAAAGCAACAAGAATGCAAGGAGGACCGATGATGATGATAATGAACCTGAAATTAACATCGCGCAATTGAGAGCAAAAAGGTAAGCTTTATAGAATGTAAAAGAGCTCTTTGTGAAGGGCTCGTCCGGGGAAATACTACCACCATGCCTATTTCTGCCGTGAAGCAGCATTGCTGGGTTTTAGTTGGAAGGGTGTGGGTGCCGGTGAAATTACTGGCACGTGAGGCTGAATATCTGTACGTCTCAAGTTGATGGACGCGTGGCAATGCGTCGTAGGACATGTTCCTGATATCAGTGACCTGTGATGCAATGCCTTGATAAAAGTGGTCGTTACCACTTAACATCAAGAGAGCGATATGCTTGTTCCTAAGCTTCTTCTTAAATTTAAGAGCTTAGCTCTTGTCGGGGTTTTGATGCAGTTTTCTCCAATTAAGTATTTCGAATGCGACCTCCTTGACTTCCTTATACGACATGAGAGCGACTTTTTCTAAGCAAGTTAAATAAAAATAAAAGCATTATTTTCTCATCGTGTTTTGGGAAAGTTTTCGCACACTTTGGGACCTCTTAAAACTTATAATGTACTTATTATTTAATGTATTTTTCAGGCTGGCGGAGCTATCAAAACCAGTTGTACCATTTTCCACTACGCGTTCACAGAACAATATTGACCCAGTGCTACAGAAAATATCATATTTTCAAACCAAAGTACAATATCCTCATGTGTACGACTCCAATATGAACGCTAAAAATGCAGCTGGTATAGTATTTTAAACTTTATTGCTAAAAAGCTAAGTTTCTTTTTTCAAAATCTATGACAATCATGAAGTGATAACAAATCTAGTTTTATGAGACGAAGGCTCGAAATATTTTGTATGCTATTTTTAGAAAACTGAAAACTAAAGAATTCTGAACTGTTACTGATGTGTTAAGGTCCTTTCCAGGTTTCGTATCGGGTCTAAAACTAATCCTACCGGAAAACGTCACGAGAAAGGACACAAAGGAATATGAAGAAGTGATATTGCCTAAGAATGAACCAGCACCTTTAGAAGTTGGCAATAAAAAAGTTCCTATATCGGATTTAGATGAGGTGAGTATACTTTTTAGCTTTAAGTGTGTGATATGGTATTTTCTATCTTTTTTAGGGTTCCGTAGCCAAATGGCAAAAAACGGAACCCTTATAGATTCGTCATGTCTGTCTGTCTGTCTGTCTGTCTGTCCGACCGTGTCACAGCCATTTTTCTCCGAAACCATAAGAGCTAGACTGATGAAACTTGGTGAGTAGATGTATTCTGTGAACCGCATTAAGGTTTTTACATAAAAATAGAAAAAAAACTATAAATTTTGGGGGTCCCCGTACTTGAAACTGAAACTCAAAATTTTTTTTTTCATCGAACCCATACGTGTGGGGTATCTATGGATAGGTCTTTAAAAATTATGTTGAGGTTTCTAATATCGTTTTTTTCTAAACTGAATAGTTTGCGCGAGAGACACTTCCAAAGTGGAAAAAAGTTGGTCCCCCCCCCTCTAACTTCTAAAATAAGAGAATGATAAATCAAAAAAAAAATATATGTTGTACATTACTATGCAAACTTTCAACGATATTTGGTTTGAACGAGATCTAGTCAGTAGTTTTTTTTTTATACGTCATAAATCGTAAACCGCAATTTACCCTTCGACGAACTACAAAAACCTTTATATTATGTTAATTGATGCTACGGAACCCTTCATGGGCGAGTCCGACTCGCACTTGGCTGCTTTTTTTTAAGGTGAGGAAATACCAATGAACTCGCGAACTGTCACGTTACCGACACCTCTTCGGCTAAGATCGACAAGCTTCGGTCATATAACTCAGTCATGAGCCGATTTGAAAAGATTTTTTTGATATGAAAAGCAATTTTTTCCGATTTTACCCATATTAATAATAATTGTAAAAAATTGGTTCAGCCGTTTGGTAATAAAGTTGGCTTGTCTATTTCTTTTTAACCGACTTAAAAAAAAGAAGGTCACAATTTGAAAATTATTTTTTTATCTAACAAGTAATACTTCCAGATTGGTCCCATAGAAATTCCATCAAAATCGGTTCAGCTGTTTGTATCTAAGTTGGTTTCTCATGTTTTTAAAACTTATTATTAATACGATCTATCATCTATATAAAGTTTAACATTTTTTTTGTTTCAGATCGGACAAATGGCTTTCGAGAACATAAAAGAATTGAACAGAATACAATCAGTAGTATTCCAAACGGCGTACAATACTAATGAAAACCTCCTGATTTGCGCGCCCACCGGCGCGGGAAAAACTAATATTGCACTGTTGACTGTAGTGCATCAAATCAAACAACATATTGAGAATAATGTTATTATGAAGAATAAATTCAAGGTGAGAAATCATAACCATAGTACTTATTAATTGCTATAAAAGGATCAGATAATAAAACGGTAGGAACCAAGCCGTAGTTTGTTGCCTGTTCTTCTAGGCTTGATCGCGTGGAACTGGCACATAGACTCACCTAGCTTTATGACGTTTCAAAGTGATTCTTGCGCTTCTACTGAATAAATACTCTTTGGACTTTGACTTAAATAATTTTAATGCAACTGAAAATAATAATTCAGTTGCATCACAAGGATCACTTCGTCTTAAAGCTAGGTGAATCAAAAGTCCCTGACACCAGGGAATTTTTATATAGGTCCAGCCTGGGACTTTTTCAGGTTGATGATAATTAACTGTGTCACTGTTTGTCTTTACCGATTGCAAGAGATAGCAATAGCTTTTAAAGATTTTATATTGTGTTTAAAAATAATAAATATTTAATGGTCAGGTATTTTAATGGTTAGTCTTATTTTTCTTCCAATTAGCGTACCAATAGTAAAAAATCACAAGGGGGCTTAAAAATATCTATATTTTTAAAAGTACTTCCCAGTTCATAGGTCTTGTAAAATTTTTTGACTGAAAGAAACTGTCTCCTTCGTTAATTTTACCTTAAACCTAACCTTAAATAAAAGAGATAAAATGGATTTTTGAACTACTTAGGGAAGTTTATTCAACGAAAGTTTTTAACTTCCAGATAATCTACATAGCGCCAATGAAAGCCCTCGCCTCGGAAATGACAGCCAGTTTTGGACGGCGGCTCAAAGGTCTCGGTATCCTGGTCAGGGAACTGACGGGAGACATGAAACTGACCAAAACTGAAATACAACAGACGCAAATGATTGTCACTACGCCTGAGAAGTGGGATGTTGTTACTAGGAAAGGGGCAAGTTAGTTTATTTCTTTATTCAACTAGCTGGTACAAGCATAATGGCCAACTTGATGTTCAATAACTTTTTATTGATTTTAAAGTGTGACTACACATAAGGAAAATCACAAAAAAAATTATAAGTTCCCAAAAGTTATGAAACTTTTGGGACATTATAATTTTTTTTGTGATTTTCCTTAAAAATTCTTTGATGTGCAATGGTAACCATCGCCTATAACAAAGCATTGCCTCGTAGATCATACACGTCAGGAACGAGCCCTGCGTCCATCAACTTGAGGCATATAGATGTTCAGCCGCACGTGCCTGTAATTAAACCGGCACCCACACCCTTCAAACCGAAACTGCTTCACGGCAAAAAAGGCATTGTGGTAGCATGTACTTCCCAGGACAAACCTTATCCAACGAGCTAGATTTGAAAATTTTTAGAAGTAAAGGGAGTAATCGCGATAAATACCCGTTTCTTCCATATTATTAAGCATAACAATCGCGTGAATTAAAAAAAATAGCAGTACCCTTATTCTGAGTTTTCCTCGATCACTCGCAAACAAGCGGAAACGAATTGTTAAAACTGATCGAATAAAACTCAGAATAAGGGTACAGACAACAGATAGTCTCACATACATTTTTGTTTCAGCCGACACTGAATTAGCATC
Organism: Thera britannica; assembly: GCA_939531255.2. Taxonomy (NCBI): domain Eukaryota; kingdom Metazoa; phylum Arthropoda; class Insecta; order Lepidoptera; family Geometridae; genus Thera; species Thera britannica. The sequence goes on along the minus strand of OW618042.2, from coordinate 4,302,393 downwards.
AATAGTAAAACTGATAATAATAGACGAGGTACACTTACTCCACGGTGATAGAGGACCTATAGTAGAAGCAATCGTAGCACGTACCTTACGACAGATCGAGTCTTCGCAGAACATGATTCGAATTGTGGGCCTGTCTGCCACGCTGCCTAACTATATCGATGTTGCTAGGTGAGTTTGGACCTTATAACTGGGGAGCTAAGATGTTTTATTGATCGATAGATATAAAATTCTTTATCGCACCATTAGCTAACAAAAATGGATATAGGAAAAAAAATATAAAATCATAAGTCAAAGTCTTAAACATATTCTTCTCTCGTATCAAAAGGATCACTTTGAAATGTCTTAAACTAGGTTAGTCAAGGCGCCAGTTCCACGCGACCAAACCTAGAAGAACAGGCAACAAACTACGGCTTGGTTCCTACCAATTTTTTTTTCTTCATAATTATTACTGTGAGAGAGACAATACAAAAGAAAAAAATAATATTCGTGTCAGATCAAGTTAAACTCTCTAATTCAATGCAAATAAAATAAAAAACCAACATCTTTGGCAAGTCTAAAATAAAATCAAAAATGCATACAAATAAATTTACCTTTACCGACCCAGGTTTCTCCGAGTGAACCCGAATGTGGGACTATTCTTCTTTGACTCACGGTTCCGACCAGTGCCATTGGAGCAGCAGTTTATTGGCATCAAAGATACTGGCAGTGGTGGAGGCGCCCATCTTAGACAGGTAAGAAAAATAATTATTTATAAATATAATTTATAATTTTATAATTTTTATAATTTTTTATAATTTTTTAATTATTTATATTAATTATTTATAGTTGCTATAGCAACTATAGTACAAAATTAACGAATTTAGCAACTACGGTGTCCTGTGTTCAACAAAAAAATTACTCCGTTTGCGCAGCGCCTGAAAGTAGAAAAATACAAGTGGCTGCCCGCGGCTTCGCTCGCCCCGTTCCCGTTACTTTTTCGGGATAAAAGTATGCTATTTCCGTCTCCTGGTTCTAAGCTACCTCCCCACCAATTTTCAGCCAAATCGGTCCAGCCGTTCACGCGTGATTGACCAAGGGAAATAGGGATTCATTTTGATGTATATAAATAAATATTGTGGACAATTCACAAAATACTATCTAGACCAAAACTAAGCAGAGCTTGTACATTGGGAACCATATGACTAATATAATACTTAAATGTATGGTTTTTTTTGTTGTAAATACATACTTAGAATACATATAACACCCAGACAGAGAACAAACATCTGTGCTAACCACACAAATATTTGTTACCGGTGGAGATTGAACCCACGACCTACGGCGCTGAAGGCAGAGCTACTAACCGAGCTGAAAGGCCACCAAATTAGTTTACAGCAAGCAATCATCTATATTAATTTTCCAGATCCAACAAATGAACGAGATATGCTACGACAAAGCCGTTGACATGGTCCAAAAGGGTCACCAAGTAATGGTGTTCGTCCACGCCCGTAATGCGACCCATCAAACCGCGACCGTACTCAAAGAACTAGCACAGAAGAAAGGGCATTTGAAACATTTCGAACCTGAAGATTCTGGAGCCTTCCTCAAAGCTAGGAAATCCATAGGCAGCAGTCCTAATAAGCAGCTAGTGGAATTGTTTTCAAGTGGATTTGCTTGTCATCATGCTGGTATGCTGAGGAGTGATCGGTAAGTGGGAGCAAGAACCAACCTTGGCCAATTCCTTGTTTATTTATTTTCTAGAATAATATCTTCTGTAATACTGTGGTAGCTTCTAAGTTTGACTTCCCACCAATGCCCCCAATTTCACACTCACTGCCACAGAGTTTGAAAAACAAATGAGTCGCTACTTCACAAGAAGTACAAATACTGAAGTACAGTCAGCAGTACTGAAGTACAAAACAGCATGTTAATTAAAAAGTTTATCCATGCCGCCACTAGAATAGAAAAAAATAATATCTACTATAAATAAAAATATAAATATAATACGGACAATCCGCACAACTAACCAGAGCTTGTACTATCAAAAAAAAATTTTTTGCCAAGTCAGTCAATAGAGTCTATGCTTTTGTATAGGCGATGGTTACCACTTAACATCAGGTGGGCCATATGCCTGTTCCAACAGCTAGTTACATAAAAAAGAAAGACGTGTTGCCCGTCATTGCCTTTGAAGAAAATGGTGGTTTTCTTCAAAACCATCGGAAACTTTTTCGTTCATAGACTCAAACACAAAAAAAACAATTAAAATGAAAAAGCTGTATGATTTCCCAAAATGACAAGAGACTTTTAGTGAGCCGTTAAAAAGTGACTGGCATTAAAACGGTTAAGGTAGTCTCAACACCAGAATCAGGCTATAACTCATACAAACTTATTCTCTCGAAGGCTTAACAAAATATAAATTTTTGATTAACTTAAAAAAACTTTTTTTGCAGAAACATGGTTGAGAAATATTTCTCCGAAGGATTTATAAAGGTGCTGGTTTGTACTTCTACATTGGCTTGGGGCGTCAACCTTCCTGCACACGGAGTTATTATAAGAGTAAGTATATCGCATAAATAAATATTTTGGACATTCCACACAACACTATCGAGCCCCAAACTAAGCAGAGCTTGTACTATGAGAACCAGATAGCTGATAAAATACTTAGATATATTTTTTACCAATTTTAAATATTGATCTATAACAATTATTTCTTCTTCACAGGGTACAGAAATCTACGACCAAGCCCACGGCACTTTCGTCGATCTATCAATTCTCGACGTGCTCCAAATATTCGGTCGCGCCGGTCGACCGCAGTTCGATACCTCAGGAACGGGGATTATCATCACGGTTCATGATAAACTGACGCATTATCTCAAGTCCATGACCAACCAGTTCCCGATTGAAAGCAACTTTATTAATCTACTGGCTGATAACTTGAATGCTGAGGTAAGCTGAGGTACTCTTAGGTAGTTCCTGTTGCCCGGACTCTTAAAAGGCCGGTGTCCTCATGAATACCTACACAAACACTCACACATACATTATACCTACCTACAACAATATTTATTTATTCAATGTGTCTCACAAGGTCTATTGGCTTACGGTCTTGACAGAATACCAGCGCATAGCTTCCACACAAAAGCTAATAGGCATTATTCTGAGTCAAGGCCCTTTTGCTGCTGTAGCACACAGAAACACGACGCACTTCTCCAGTATTGATGTATTGTTTGTATCTTTCTTCTTTTAGTGTCCTTGTTTTTTACTGGTTTATGTGTGCTTATGTAGTAAATTGGACGTGGGGATGGTAGGTGGAGTAAGGCCTTGACCGAATGGTGGCCGAAGTCGGGCCGAAGAAATCTTGGACGTCCGAAAGCGCGATGGGTCGACAACATCGTGAAGGTCGCAGGAAACACCTGGACAAGAGACGCGCAGGACAGGGGAGGCTGGCAAAATATGAAGGAGGACTATACCCAGCAGTGGGTGATACCGGGCTGAAATGATGATGAATGATGATGATGTAGTAAATAAATAAATGTCTACGTAAGCTTTTAGACGAGACATTTCTTAGACAAGATTGTTTTGTGTTAAATTCAATCGCTGGCAAGACCCGAATGAAATTAGCGCATGACCGTCAACAGTGGCACATACAGAGAGAGGCCTATACCCAGCAGTGGGTAAAGTCAAGCTGTGGATGATAATGATGATGAGAAATTTCTTAGGTGCTTTAGGTGAGAGCATTGGCAGCCTAGTGCTAACGGTCTCGCGTTACGATCCTAAGGTCGTGCGTTCATATCCAGTCGTGCACTAATGAGTTTTTCTGTCCCAAAATTTATGTGCATTATCTTACTTCAAATAAGGAACGGGTTCTTATTTGAATTTTTTTTTTATGAGCCGATTTAAAAAAACTTTTTTATGAAAGGTAATCCAGATTTGACCGCGGTTTTACTCGCTCGTCGATCACCTTGCTATTATTTTTAATAGATTATATTTTTTTTCAGCACTTGTACATACACTTTATATTTAAGACGCTAAAAGCCATACTACTTCTACTTATAAGTTAGTTTTATCTGTAATTTAGTTTTTAATTCTTAAGAGAAATAATTATATTTCAACCGTATTTTTCATTGTTTTTTGTAATAGAGACGTGTAATTTATTCACAGGTTGCACTGGGCACAGTGACGAACATAGACGAAGCAGTAGAATGGCTCAGTTACACCTACCTATTTGTCAGGATGAGGATCAATCCACAGGTATATTATAAATAAATAAATATTGTAGACAATCCACACAACACTATGTAGCGCTGTAAGAATCGTCAGACGATCACCAGCATTAAGTCCATTCGAAATAAAATAACAATAACAACAAATATATATTTTTTTGTAAATACATGCTTAGGAAGACTATAAAACCCAGATAGATAACAAACATCTGTGATACACAAATATTTGTTCTCGGTGGGGATCGAACCCACGGCCTCCAGCGCAGAAGGCAGAGCTGCTACCAACTGCGCTGAGAGGTCAGCAAAAGGTTGCCTGGAAGAGATCGCTCAAAGCGATAAGGTCGCCCATTGTTTTGCCAAAAATCTTCATGAATCCTGTATTATGTTTCTGTGTGGTGAACAATAAAGAGTTATCTATCTATCTATCTATCTATCAAGTCAGCTAATATTATTAAGTTATTATAAGCTGTTGGTTTTCCAATAAATAAATAATTAAATACTAGAAAAAAGAACTCTATATCCTGAAAGATATGTTTTTGAATATTGGGCAATATTTCAAGGGTCAGAGGTAAATTCACATCTTTCTAATTTGAATCTGTTTCCAGGTGTATGGTCTAACTTACAACGACGTTCAAGAAGAGCCGATGTTGGAGACAAAACGAAGGGAATTCATTACCGCTGCGGCTATGCAGCTCGATAAAACGCAGATGATACGGTACAACGAACGCACTGGAGATCTCAATGTTACTGGTAAATGTGGCAAGTGGGAGTAGGAACCACTTGAGGGACTAGCTAGACAAATTAAAAGAATAAACATTCTATCATTTATCGTTCCCACAGTACAAGTTCTGATTAGCTTGGACCTAGATAGCGCTGTGTGAGAAATGAGAATATTTATTTAATTCTTTTTTTAGCATTTGTTTTTGTATTTGCGGCAGCAGAATTACATCAACTGTCTAACCATCACGGTTCATGAGACATAGCCTGCTGTCCGATAGACAGACAAACAGACAGACAGACGGACGGACAGTGGAGTGATAGTCCGAATGTTAGTAATAGGGGCCCTAAAAACAGAGAAACACAATTTCGTAGATGTTTCTCCTCTGTCTGGCTGTTATATTGTATTATAAGTATGTATTTACAAAAAATATTCCCATAGTACAAGTTCTGCTTAGTTTGGGGCTAGATAGCGTTGTGTGGAATGTTCAAAAAAAATTTTTTTCCCACAGATCTTGGCCGAACAGCGAGCCACTACTACATAACATACGAGACAATGGAAGTATTCAACACTATGGTCCGCAAGTCTATGACGCAGGGATACGTCTTGGAGATGCTGACTAGATGCTCAGACTTCCAGCAGCTGAAGGTAAATTAATTGGACAAGCGTGAGTCGGACCTTCACAGGAAAGTCTATGCAGCTTAGAATGTAATACGACGGTGAAGCCAAACTTAACAATGTAAGGGACTTAAAAAGAAATTTGAAAATTCATTTTCAATATCATCTAATGACTGCTGCCACCGCAGCTGTTCATTATTAAGATGACAATTTTTTTTGTTTTAAAATCACATTATAAATAATAAATTAAAACCACGTAATATTTTTTTATTGATTTTATAGTGTTTACTACACTTAAGGAAATCACAAAGATTTTTATAATGTCCCACGGTCGCGTTAGTGCCGAACGTTCCCTAAGACAAGAGTTATTCGTCGAGTGTGATTAGGATCCGATGGCGCAGCGGTCAGCGCAGCCCGTACCCAAGGGCGGATCCAGGGGGGGGGTCATGGGGGTCATGACCCCCCCCCGAGCTGGTTCCAGGACATAGGTGGACCGCTAATTGTACATAATGATTTTGTATTATAGTATTTATATTTTGTCACCATACAGATTTTATGTAACTACAAACCTTCAATATTTAATTATTTTAATCTAAATATATGAAACTCTTACGCTACTGACTGGCTGACAATCAACGCACAGCCTAGGCCGTTAGTCCTAGAAGCATGAAACTTGGAGGGTGTGTTCCTTTTATAGTTTAGAGGTTCACTAAGAAAATTAATTCGCTAAAAGGAGAAAAAGGGGAAAAATGGTTTTAAGAAAAATGATGATTGTAAAAATCAAAGCTAAGTTAGAAGCATGAAACTTGGACAATAATACATAATTATATGTAGGAGCACAGTGTGAAAAAAAATCAGGAAATTCTTACAGTTGGTCATGTCAAACTAAACAGACCAGATTCAATTATAATACACCAACGCATACAAAACCCAACTTAGCCACTATGACAAAATCACGACAAATAGCTTAACAAAATACCTACGCAAAAAAACTGTAAAAAAAATCTGCTACCGCAGAATCTGCCACCAGATTTAAATACTTACATACAAAGGTTTAAAAAAACCTATGTAAACCACTAAGACAAATCGCGGTTTTTGTATGCGTTGGTGTACAATCGAATCTGTTTTTATAACGCTTTTATTAGCTTCACCTGTATGTATGTATGTAACCGACCTCTTTGAGCTCGATTTTGTCCTACTTTGAACGATCAGATTTGATTCAAACTTTGCACACCTGTCAAAGGTCAATGACAATGCAATAATATGAAAAAAAAAAATAAAAAAAAAATGAAAAGAAATAAAAAATAATAATAAAAAACCTACTTTGAACGATCAGATTTGTTTCAAACTTTGCACACCTGTCAAAGGTCGATGACAATGAAATAATATGAAAAAAAAATAAAAAAAATGAAAAGAAATAAAAAAAATTAATAAAAAACCTACTTTGAACCATCAGATTTGATTCAAACTTTGCACACCTGTCAAAGGTCGATGACAATGCAATAATATGAAAAAAAAAATGAAAAAAAAAAACTAAAAAGTAAAAAATAAATTATAGTTTAAAAAACTAAAAAAAAAACGCTTTTATAACTAATTTTACTAAAAAGTTAAAAAAAAAACTGTAATAATCAATTGAAAATTTATATTATTGTACAAAAAGCGTGGGGGGCTTGATTTTGATTGTTGTAACTATTATAACAATAGTTTATTATATCTGAAGTTATTACTCGTATAAAAAGCACCCCAGGCTTTTTGTACAATAATATAAATTTTCAATTGATTATTACAGTTTTATTTTTAACTTTTTAGTAAAATTAGTTATAAAAGCGTTTTTTTTTAGTTTTTTAAACTATAATTTATTTGGCTTAAGCTGTGCGTTGATTGTCAGTCAGTCAGTCGACAGTGATTAACGTAAGAGTTTTATATAATATTTAGACTAGTTAAACAGGGCAGTCGGAACATTCACGTCCAAAAAAAAAATTTTGGTCCCTCGTTTCGTGGGGTATCTGAATCACCCCCATGTATGGTCCGCGATTTTGTATAGTTTTCGAGTTATGAATTTTTATCTGAATTTACGGGAAATTTCGACACGACCAGCTTGAAAATTTCAAAAAAAAAAAAAGTAGAAGACGTTTCAGTATTTTTTTTTCAACTGAATCCTCATGAGTTGTACTTTTATGCATAAAAAAAAAGACGGGTTGCACTCCAGGAGTGCCGGCAGAAGTGAAAACTTGATTATTAACGTTGAGCATGTTTGATATTTTGGAATGGTTAGGGGGGGCTTGTTTGTTATTTGGCACGCTGTAACATACACGAACATTCGCGCAAGCGCCCTGCGCTGCCTAAACGAAACAGTAGGCCCAGGCATACATTTTCGCCGCGCCGTAGAGAGGGGATAGCTGTCTACTCTCCATCCGTCTTACGCTTTTTCGATCAGGTCACGTGTCCTGACGCGCTGACGCGAGTTTAAGATTTTATACCCATTACAGAAAAAGTGCTCAACGCCGCTAAAGAAGTTTTCACTTCAACAATTAGTTTTTACTTGTATCTGTTGTTATCAAAATTAAATTATAAGTTCTTGACTTGACCACGACTATGTGACCCCCTCCTGGCGCCAAACCTGGATCCGCCCTTGCCCGTACCAAGGGGAAGGTCGCGGGTTCAAATCCCAATCGGCTCTTAACTTTTGGGACATTATAAAAATCTTCACGTATTCTTTCACGCAGGTCCGTAAAGAAGAGCTCTCAGACCTCTGGGCTCTAAAGAACGACTACTGCGAGCTCCACATAGAAGACCCCCCGGAAGACATCCATTGGAAGATCAATATCCTGCTGCAGACATACCTGTCCAGGGGGAGAATCACTGCTTCATCTCTACAGTCGGATCTCAATTATATCAGCCAGGTAAATAGTATTAAGGCAGATTTGGACTTTGGACAAACTGGCCTCTCAGCTCAGTTGGTAGTAGCTCTGCCTTCTGCGCCATAGGTCGTGGGTTCGATCCCCACCAAGAACAAATATTTGAATTGGAAACGCAGGTGTATGAATTTACGAAAAAAATTTATGAGTAACTAGCTGTCACCCGCGACTTCGTCCGCGTGGTTAGTATAAAGATATAGTTTGAGTTCGTTTAAAAGAAACTATTTTATGGTGGAAAGCGGACAGCTATTGATATGTTTTCACTGTTTTTTGCGTATATTTTGAGAGTTATTTTTCGTGAATTTGTCTTAGTGGCTAAGTTGGGTAAGTATGCGTTGGTTTTACATGGCCAAGTGCTGGTTACCTTAGTTTTGAGTTTGCATTCAAAACTATATAAAGTGTGTTCGATAGATTGTAAATGCTGTTGTAGCCGATTTTTTTCAGCTGTGTTTAGTTGCTTGATGATAGGTGCTTCCCGCGATTTTGTCTTAGTGGTTATCATGGGGTTTTTTGTAACAAACCTTTGTGTGTATTCAAACCTGGTGACAGATGCTGCGGTAGCTGAATTTTTCAAATGTTTTTTTTTGCGTATTTTGTAAAGCTTTTTTTCGTGATTTTGTTTTAGGGGCTAATTTGGGCTATCGTATTCGTTGGTGTATAATTGAATCTTGTTGTTTTAGTTTGACATGATCAAATGCAAGTTACCATCGTTTTGAGCTTGTACTTTAGAGTGTATTTGAATTTGAAGGCGAGTGCTGTTGCAGCCGTTTTTTTTCAGCGGTGATTTGTTTAAGTATGATAGATGATTCCCGTGATTTTGTCTTGGTGGTTATCATCGGTTTTTTTGTAAACATTTTGTGTGTATTAAAACCTGGTGACAAATACTGCGGTAGCTGAAAATTTTTTAATGTTTTTTTTTTGCGTATTTTATAAAGCTATTTTTGTGATTTTATGTTATATTAGTGGCTTATTTGGGATTTCGCATGCGTTTTGGTGTACAATCGAATTAGATTTTTTTAATTTGACATGAACAACTGCTGGTTACCATAGTTTTGAGCATGTACTTTAGAGTGTATTTGAATTGTAAGGCGAGTGCTGTTGTAGCCGATTTTTTTCAGCGGTGTTTAGTTTAAGTATGATAGATGATTCCCGAAATTTTGTCTAAGTGGTTATCATTGTTTTTTTTGCAAAACTTTATTTGTATTCAAACCTGGTGACAGATGCTGCGGTAGCTGAAATTTTTTTTTTGTTTTTTTTTTGCGTGTTTTGTAAAGCTCATTTTCGTGATTTTGTTTTAGTAGCTTATTTGGGCTATCGCATTCGTTGGTGTATGATCGAATCTGTTTTTTTTAGTTTAACATGATCAAATGCAAGTTACCATAGTTTTGAGCTTGTTCTTTATAGTGTATTTCAATTTGAAAGCGAGTTCTGTTGTAGCCGTTTTTTTTCAGCGGTATTTAGTTTAAGTATGATAGATGATTCCCGCGATTTTGTCTTGGTGGTTACCATCGGGTTTTTTGTAAACATTTGTGTGTATTAAAACCTGGTGACAAATGCTGCGGTAGTTGATTTTTTTTTAATGTTTTTTTGCGTATTTTGTAAAGCTATTTTTTGTGATTTTATGTTATATTAGTGGCTAATTTGGGGTTTCGTATGCGTGTTGGTGTATAATCGAATCAGATTTTTTAATTTGACATAACCAACTGCTGGTTACCATAGTTTTGAGCTTGTACTTTAGAGTGTATTTGAATTGTAAGGCGAGTGCTGTTGTAGCCGATTTTTTTCAGCGGTGTTTAGTTTAAGTATGATAGATGATTCCCGCAATTTTGTCTAAGTGGTTATCATTGGTTTTTTTGTAAACCTTTGTGTGTATTCAAACCTGGTGATAGATGCTGCGGTAGCTGAAATTTTTTTAATGGTTTTTTTTGCGTATTTTGTAAAGCCATTTTTTGTGATTTTATGTTATATTAGTGGCTAATTTAGGGTTTCGTATGCGTGTTGGTGTATAATCGAATCAGACTTTTTTAATTTGACATGACCAGCTGGTTACCATAGTTTTGAGCAGGTACTTTTGCCGTTTTTTGAAGCGTTGCGGTGTTTAGTTTCGGTATGATAGGTGTTTTCCGCGATTTTGTCTTAGTGGTTGCGGTGGGGTTTATGTAAACTTTTGTGTGTATTCAAATTTGGTGAAAGATGCTGCGGTAGCAGATTTTTTTTTACTTTTTTTTTGCGTATTTTGTAAAGCAATTTTTTGTGAATTTTCATGAAACTTTTTTCCTTTTTTTTCTTCTTTTAGGGAAATAATTTTCCGATTTTCTTTCTTAATGCACTTTTGCTATAAAAGAGCAACATACCCTCCAAGTTTCATGCTTCTAGGATTAACGGTTTAGGCTGTGCGTTGATCGTCAGTCAGTCAGTCAGTCAGTAACGTAAGAGTTTTACATATTTAGAAGATTAGTGGCTAATTTAGGGTTTCGTATGCGTGTTGGTGTATAATCGAATCAGATTTTTTATTTGACATGACCAGCTAGTTACCATAGTTTTGAGCATGTACTTTAGCCGTTTTTTGAAGCGGTGCGCTGTTTAGTTTCGGTACGATAGGTGTTTTCCGCGATTTTGTCTTTGTGGTTACGGTGGGGTTAATGTAAACTTTTGTGTGTATTCAAATTTGGTGACAGATGCTGCGGTAGCAGATTTTTTTTTACTGTTTTTTTGCGTATTTTATAAAGCAATTTTTTGTGAATTTTCATGAAACTTTTTTCCTTTTTTTTCTTCTTTTAGGTAAATTATTTTCCGATTTTCTTTCTTAATGCACGTTTGCTCTATAAGAGCAACACATCTTCCAAGTTTCATGCTTCTAGGACTAATGGTTTAGGCTGTGCGTTGATTTTTCTTTAAACCATTTTTCCCCTTTTTCTCCTCTTCGGGAAATAATTTTCCAATTTCCTTTCTTAGTGCACCTTTACGTTATAAGGGAAACATACCCTCCAAGTTTCATGCTTCTAGGACTAATGGTTTAGGCTGTGCGTTGATTGTCAGTCAGTCAGTCAGTCAGTAACGAAAGAGTTTTATATATTTAGATATCAGCTATCTGGTTCCCATAGGACAAGTTCTGCTTAATTTGGGGCTAAATTGTAATATTTTTTTTGTATGCAAACGGGCTTACGGCCCACCTGATGGTAAGTGATCACCGTCGCCCATAGACACCAACAACACCAAGGGTGCGGTCTTTGCGTTGCCTACCCTGAAGAAACTTTATTACATTTTTCTTGAACCTATTCATGTTGTAACTGAGGGGAAAGACCTCTAGAAGGGGATTGTCCGAAATATTTATTTATCAACTGTTTTTAGAATGCAGTTCGCATAGTTCGCGCGCTATTCGAGATCACACTTCGCAAAAACAACGCTTACATGGCTGGAATGTACCTGAAAATGGCGAAAATGTTTGAAAGCCAGCAGTGGGACTTCTACAGCGACATGCGACAATTCAACTGCTTCGGAATAGAAACTTTGCAGCATATAGAGTATCCGATGCTGAAACCAGACCAGATTAGGGATATGGATTGGAAAGAGCTCGGTAAGATTAGTTTTAAATTTTATTTATTGAGGGTAGTTCCAAAGATTCTCAATAAAGATGGCGGATTTAAACTAACAAAGTTTTGGACTACGTCTGAAATAAATACTATTTGATTTGCCTCTGTCTGCCCCATACTAAATTAAAAAGGCAGTCAACATGGGACTGCAGTAACAAAACTCGTAGCTTAAGAAACTTTTTCTTAAGCTCGTAGCTTAAAAAATCTCTCTCCTATGAATAGAAAATGGGTGTTAAAAATCCTGTCCCGGGCACTATAGCATCTCGTAAGTAAAGGCATGAGCAAAATAAATCATCTAGAATAGATGTAAAGGCCCGTTTACTTTACTTACATGCTATACAGGGTGGTTTTTTGAGAAGGGTGGTGATGGCCAAGTACGAAACTAAGAGAACTACTATCTTTTTCAAAGTAAAAATATGCAGTTATTGTTTATTTATAAATCGAGTGCGTGACTCCTTTCACAACTTTTCCTTTACTGTCGTGGTTACAGAATTGGCCATCATCCTAAAAAAAACACCCTGTATACATGTAGGAACAGAAAACGTTGCAGGAATAGCATCGATTAAGCGAATGTACTAAACTCTGTTTTTTTTTATTTCAGGTGATCTACTCCGCAATCCAAAAAATGGTCGTCACCTCAAGAAATGCGCTGAAGAATTCCCGCTGCTAGAGATGGAAGCGAGTCTTCATCCTATCACTAGAACTGTTCTAAGGATACGACTGACTATAACGCCAAATTTCAAGTAAGTATAACGTATAGGTCTCAGGGAACACCTGGATAAGAGATGAACTGGACAGGAGACTTGCATTTTAGTACAATAATACAGCGGCCAGCAAAAGAGGCATTGATCGACGAACGTGCAATGTGTGCTGAGGCGAAACCGAGACACACATGCGTGATTCCATCAATGCCTGGTTACTTTTCTCAAATAATGCGCGGAAATTAATACTAAGTTACTACTTAGCAGAATCTTAGTTAGCTTTTAGCACTTAGGCAGAACTTTTTTATCTATACTTTACTAATATTATAAAGCTGAAGAGTTTGATTGTTGGTTTGGTTGAACGCGCTAATCTCTGGAATAACCACCAAAAATATTCCACACAAAAATATTTATTGAGGAAGGCTATAGGTAACATCACGCTATTTTCTACTAGCCACCCGTGCGAAGCGGGGGCGGATCATTAGTTAGAAAATAAAACTTTTGATAGTTACCTCCTTGGTTACCATATTTTTAAATCAAAGATCATTCCATTTTTAAATTACACGACAGATATGAGCTTATTATGTAATCTGTTTGGCCGCTAAATACGATCGAAATATACGATAATGTCCTATTCTTGTGGTGTACAATAAAGTGTTATCTATCTATCACGATAGATATGGATTTTCATACAACTTCTCGCTTGCATGTATATTTGCCCAATACAGAAATTTCGATTTATCTCGAAGATGGTTGTCAAAACAATGTTCAAATTTCAACTACCATTTACAAATTTCAGATGGAACGACAAATACCACGGCAAAGCTCCTGAAGCATTCTGGATATGGGTCGAAGATCCAGACACGGATATTATGTACTATCACGAGTACTTCCTTATCACTAAGAAGCAGGTAAGCTAATAACGCACATATTTCTAGAAAGTTCATTGTTTATTCTTCTTCAATAGCTTGGCAGGCGTCACGGCTCAATTGATAGATAGATAGATAGATTAATACTTTATTGTACACAAAAGAATACATTTAAAAGAAACATTACAAATAAAGGTACAATGGGCGGCCTTATCGCTAAGAGCGATCTCTTCCAGACAACCTTTGGATGGAGAAAAATAGATGGTTGGACCTTTGGATGGTTTGAATTGGCAGTAGCTCTGCCTTCTTCGCCGTAGGCCGTAGGTTCGATCCCCACCGAGAACAAATATTTGTGTGGTGAACGCAGATGTTTGTTCTCTGTCTGGGTGTTATATTGTATTATAAGTATGTGTTTACAAAAAAAATGTGTATAAGCATCATATCAGCTATCTGGTTTCCAACGCTCATGGTCTGCTTAGTTTGGGGCTAGATAGTGTTGTGTGTATAACTTTAGGGCGCTGGCAACCATCAAACTTATAGAAATAGAAGTAGAAATAGAAAAGTGATTTTTAATTAAGTTTAGTGATTTTATATCTTTCAAAATGTAAAAATGAGCGAGGTAGGTCATCGACGGTAGTCAGCCACTTCTTCTTATCGTGTCACTGATTGTTTCGAACCAAGTGTGGTGAAAAGCTTTAAAGTGCGCCTCAAAGAGGCTCCTTTCGTGCACTTGACACAAATTTTCGAATTTTTTAGGATCTAAATATGCCAGTTTTTTCACGATGTTTTCCTTCACCGTTTGAGAGCACTGGCATAGTGTACATATATTTTTGGGCAGAAAAACCTCATTGGTACACGACTGCATTTGGTCCCACGTCCTTAGAATCGGAAGGCGGGGTCGCTACCACTAGGCCACCAGCGCTCTGAGACAGCCACTTGCTATGACTATGGGCCTGCATCTGTTTCAGGTGATCACCAATGAGCCACAAGAACTGATAATAACTATACCAATCTCCGAGCCATTACCGCCGCAGTACTACATCAGAGCTACTTCAGAAAGGTATATTTCTTTCTTCTCGTCCGCGTCGTGTCACTCGTTCCTTCGAAAAAATGGGGTGAAAGAATATTTTCTGAATATTATTTTCCATTTAATTATGAAATAATAATGAAATGAAAACGTCAGTTACGTAACTAAGTAGATAGTGTGGTCAAAGAATTTTAAGTGCGCCTCAAAGAGGCCCTTTTGACACAATGTTTTCGAACTTTTGAGATTTTACGTCATGCCGGTTTCCTCACGATGTTTTCCTTCACCGTTTGAAAGTAATGGCATAGTACACATATTTTTTCATATAGAAAAACTCATTTGTACACGACTGGATTTGAACCCACAGCCTTAGGATCGGAAGGCGGGGCCACTACCACTAGTTATGAGAGTACTGGTGTGCTCTGTACCCGAAGACCGAGTTTTGCTACCACATTTCGTTACCAAATGTTGTTTTCGTTTCGCCTGCGTGTCTTTGTCTTTTGTATGGAGAAAAGATGAGACAGCAAAAGTACGTTACGTAGTCAGAGTTGTTGTCTCATCATTTTTCCATGCAAAAGAGAGAGACACGTACGTGAAACGAAAACAACATTAGGTAACGAAATGTTGTAAATGCACTGGGACTTTGTGTACTGATCTGTGAAATGATAATATTAATATATTAATATTGTTTACAGATGGCTTGGCTCAGAGAGCGTCCTACCATTGACATTCCAACATTTAATTCTACCGGAAACACATCCTCCTCATACAGGTAAATACGAAGCTAAATAATTATAAAACTTCATCTTCTTCTTATTAAAAAGAGCTTAGCTCTTGTCGGGGTTTTGATGCAATTTTCTCCAATTAAGTCTTTCGAATGCGGCCTCCTTGACTTCCTTATACGACATGACAGCGACTTTTTCTTTTATCTGGCTCATGTAACTTATTCTTGGCCTTCCGCTTCCCCATTTCCCTTCAACCTTTCCTTCAATGATGTTCTTTATGTAGCTGTCATGTCGTAGAAGATGTCCTAACATTTTTCCTCTTCGATTTTGTATGTCTTAGTATAACTCTCTCCTCTTTTACTCGCTCTAAGACCTATTAAAGACTTAATTGGAGAAAACTGCATCAAAACCCCGACAAGAGCTAAGCTCTTAAATTTAAGAAGAAGAGATTAGCATTTTATTCCATAGAAATAATCGAAATTATAGATGTTATTCTATTTTCAGATTTGCTAGAACTCCAACCCCTGCCCGTCACAGCTCTAAACAACCCATCATTCGAGATGCTATACAACTTCAGTCACTTCAACCCGATACAAACCCAGATATTCCACTGCCTGTATCACACGGATCACAATGTGTTGCTTGGCGCGCCGACTGGATCGGGCAAGACTATCGTAGCGGAAGTGGCTATGTTCAGAGTGTTCAATCAATATCCTGGCTGCAAGGTAGGATTCATAGATATTTAAAGTTTTCTGCAGTAATAAAAATAATCCTAATAATATTTTAAACGCGAAAGTTTGTAAGTATGGGTGGATGGATGTTACTCTTTCACTAAAAAACTACTGAATGGATTTTAATGAATCTTTACAATAATATAGCTTATACATCAGAATAACACATGGGCTACATTTATAGAGATATTGTAACGGAAAACGGATGTGAGTAACGGGAAAGGGGCGTGCAAAACCGCGGGCGGCTGCTAGTAATAAATAAACTTACTCTTTATCACTCTTGGCATCTTCTTCTTCTCATGTCACTGGTTCTTTCGAACCAAGTGTGGTGAAAGGATTTTAAATGGGCCTCAAATGTAAAAATCCTTTCATGCACTTGAAAGGAACTTATTTACGAACTTTTTAGGTTCTACGACATGCCGGTTTCCTCACGATGTTTTGAGACGAATAGGCGAAACGAAAATAACATTTCGTGGGACCCGTTGCCCTTCAGAACTCAAAATAACACCAGAAAAACAATTAAAATGAATATGCTATGTGACTTCCCAAAATGACAGAAAACGAAAAACCCAATGTTCTATGTACCAAGATATCTAAGTATTTTTTAGATCCTATTGATATTTTGTTCTTTGCAGGTAGTCTACATAGCGCCATTGAAAGCCCTCGTCAAGGAGAGGATAAAGGACTGGAAGATAAGAATGGAAGAGAAACTTGGCAAAAGAGTTGTGGAATTGACTGGTAAGTGATTGATAATTATACATAGTGCAATTCACGAAGACGCGCCCCTCGCAGGGTGCGGGGAGTTTGCTCCGAGCGGCAGTCGCGAACCGTAGTCTATTCATTGTAGTGTGCGTGTGCACTCATAGGTAATTAGTGTGTACCGATAACACTCAAACATTGACGGAAGCTTGCACACATATACTATACTCTGATTTTTAATTAGACGAAGCTAGCTGACGTTTACTGTGTTGTCAGTTTTTGATGAAATAAAAATAGTGTTGTGACAAAGTGAATGATTGAAATAACTCCTGAATGAATGAAATTGCCTCGTTTTTCTAGTGAATAGTTAGTGTGCCGAACTTGACTTGACGTGCTTGGTTGAGGATCCATATCGTTTGCGCGAAACAATATACCAACAAATAACACAACAATTACCTCAACCACAACGTAACGAAAAACTAAACAAACACAATAAATAAACAGCGTGAGCGCAGAAAAAAACATTTGTACTATCAGACCAGAGGTTAGAAGCCGAATTAAAAACAAAATGGTGACCGACGCGCGCGGCGTTCATCGGTGTTGGCACTAGTCACCGCGCCGCGCTTTGTTATAAACCGTCAAAAAACTTATTGTAGTTACATACTACTAGTAACTTATATCAGAGCATTTTTAAACAATTTTTTATACAAATTTCAATATTCTTTTATAGTTTGAAATTATTAAATATTCACACTCATTGTTCATTCATCTGATTGAACGAGAACTGGGCGTAGCACTATTACTTTAAATATGGCAACATTATTTTACAAAGTGACATTAGCTCATGTCAGTCGGTATCGTCTAATTAAAAATCCGACTTTATAAACGGTTAGGAGGAATAGTGGGGCGCGCCTTCGTGGATTGCACTATCTATAGCAAACGTATAAATGCGTTAGTAGTAGTAGAGCTCTTTGTGAACGGCTCGTCCGGGGAAGTACTACCACCATGCCTATTTCTGTCGTGACGCAGCATTGCTGGGTTTTGGTTTGAAGTGTGGGTGCCGGTGAAATTACTGGCACGTGAGGCTGAACATCTGTAACTTGAGTTGATGGACGCAGGGTAGTGCATCGTAGGGCACGTACCTGACGTGCGTGCCCTATAAAGCAATGCTTTGTTATAGGTGATGCTTAAAACAACTTAACATTAAGTGGACCATATGGTTTCCTTCAGCTAGTTGTATTAAAAAAATGCAGAATTTCATTCAATTCGGACATGAAGTTCCCAAATATCTGTCCGGAAATTACGTTTAGGTAGGATGCTCCTGCCATAGACTATGGAAACTCCTTGCTTCGCAGTATAGATATGCAGTAGTGTTTGAGCGTGCCACGCATACACTAGAACCTTTAGTCAAAGCCTATGGGATCATAAAGAAGGCAAGTGATTACATCTCTACCTATACATTTTTACCGACGCATCAAATGAAATTCGACACGCGGTATTAGTAGTCAAACCAATTACATTTTGTTTTTTTATTTTGTTTTTTTAGCTAAGCATATGGACCAACTATTGGTGGATGGTGGCTATCGCCTTTATCAAAGCATTACCTCGTAGGTCAGGAACGGGCCCTGCATCCATCAACTTGAGGCATACAGATGTTCATCCTCACGTGCCAGTTATTTCACTAGCACACACCCTTCAAACCGCGATGCTGCTTCACAATAGAAATAGGCATGGTGGTAGTATTTCCCCGGACGAGCCACACACAAAGAGCTCTTCTACTATCGATTTTACTATTTTCTGTATTCTGTGGTATTAACAGTAAATCTATTACAGGTGACGTCTCACCCGATATACGAGCAATCAAAAACTCGCACATAATAGTAACGACGCCTGAAAAATGGGACGGCATCAGTCGATCGTGGCAAACTAGGAACTACGTACGAGATGTAGCATTGATCGTGATAGATGAAATACATTTGCTGGGAGAAGACAGAGGCCCGGTTCTTGAGGTTATTGTGTCAAGGTAAACCAATCTTTATGTACTTTACGGTAGAGTTTTTTTTATAATGGCACCATAATATTACCAAAATCATACATTTAAAAAGTGGAATGAGCTTCCCACATGAGTTAAAATATTGTAGACAATCAATCCACACAACACTATCTAGCCCCAAATTAAGCAGAGCTAGTAATATGAGAACCCGATGACTGATATAATACTTAAATTCATATTTATTTGTAAATACAGACCAGACAGAGAACAAACATCTATTTTCACCTCACAAATATGTGTTCTCGGTGGGGATCGAACCCATGACTTACGGGGAGAAGGCAGAGCTACTACCAACTGAGCTGAGAGGCCAATCAAAAATATTAGATTAATTTAAGTTTTGCTGGTGTCAATAAGCGACGGTAGCCGCTTATCATCAGGTGGTCCGTTGCCCTCTTTGCGTAATATAACTATAAAATAACATAATAAAATTACTAAAAACTTCTTTTCTAGGACGAATTTCATCGAATCGCACACTTCAAGACGCTTACGCATCATAGGCCTGTCGACTGCTCTCGCAAACGCAAAGGATCTCGCCAACTGGTTGAATATCGGTGAAGTGGGACTCTATAACTTCAGGCCTTCAGTCCGACCGGTGCCTTTGGAGGTAATAACATTGATTTTAATTTATTTATTACATAGAAGAAATAATAAAAATAGAATAACATCTGTATCTGTGTGTCTCTGTGTGTGGTAGAATGTTATGCGAGTGAGTGAAGCGGAAGCGCCAGGATCGTAGCAAGTGGAAATCCGTGATCTCTGCCTACCCCCATGGGAATGAGGCGTGTTTTTTTGTCCATTTATGTATAAAAGAAATAAGAGTAGTACCTACAGAACGCTCGTTTCGCTTAGCCGTTTAAATAAAAAAAAACCTTGGTACGACATAGTAAAGAACAATTCCGCTCGCACAGCGATACCTGGCTAGCCTCGGTGATAACCTAAATCGCGTCTCTCTTTCCAACAAGTAACTCTATTTTGCACTTGTAACGCTAGGGCTGACAACTCGTGATTTCATACTACTTATTCATCGGTGATGCGTGTGCGTGACGCAAGTACATATTTACTTACCTTGTCTAGGTATATAATCTATTTAACTATGCTAGTTTCTTTTTAATACTCTTACAACTATTTTTATAGTGTTTTTTTTGAGTGGGGTTATGTTGTTTTTGCTAAATAAATGAATTTATTTTAATAGGTGCATATATCCGGTCATCCCGGCAGACACTACTGCCCGCGAATGATGTCAATGAACAAGCCTACGTTCGCCGCCATACGGACGCATTCGCCGAACGCGCCCGCACTTGTATTCGTATCTAGTAGGCGACAAACAAGGTATGTGTCTAATTGTCACTTAAAATGAAATAGGAAAGAACTCCTATAATTTTTGAATTAGCGCAGCCGTAGTGATTCTACTGACTGCGCCAGCTAAAGAAGTAATTGTTCATATATTATAAATGTACTATAACACTAAGGTCCGTATTCCGAAACAGTGCTTAAGGCCACGATATTCGAGCGCAGTAGGCATTTAGCGCTACCTCAGCCCCCGCCATGATAAGCGCGCGACGTAATTATTTACGCGCCCGGCAGGCCGTGCGCCACTGACCGCGTACGATAACTTAGTGCCACAGTATAGAAAACCAAGCAGTAGTTAGGTATGATATTTACTTACTAACTTCAGTTAGGTAGTATTGTAGATAGTATTGATAACATATTACCAGTATTTTTGTTACATATTGTGTGTAGATATAGGTACAGTCACAAAGCTAAGTAATAAAAAAAAATAGAATTAGTCCAACTAAAAAGTACTTTGGTTTCGTGTGGCACATACAACTATTCGATCCAGCAACGAGAACATAGAGGTAAAAAATACAACTAGTACAAGTAACAATTATATTTATTTTGTAAAACGACACATACTTCTGCCTACAATACGTAAATTTTGAAAATGTTATTTTTATACTATATTATATAAAAAATATTTTTATTTCGTATGGCACATATCACTTTTTCATTGCACATACTCGGAAAGTAGGTCTGAAGTTGCCTGAGGGGCCTAATTGAAAGTAATACTTTCAGCCCTAGAGAGAATCGCTTTCTACTGACAGCTGTCAAATTATAAAAAAACAAGTTCTATTTTATTCAACCATGTTCCAACTTTCTAAAGCTATTTCTAACTGCAAGGAGGTTATTGAACTAAATTCTAACGTTTTATTCATTAAGGAGGTTGGAAACCCATTACAACGATTAGAAGTTTAAAAAGTCTAATTAGTCCGCGATGTAAAATTTAAATTTAAATAACATAAAGATAGTGGGTATTAAATAAAGAATATATTTTCTAAATGACTTTATTATTATTTAGCTTCAACTATTTCTTTGAAATAACATAGATTTGCGAAAAAAAATAACCATTTTTTTAATTATGAAAATTAAAATAATGGTTGAATAATGCTGGCCAGCGAAGGCCCGCCAGAAGTCTCGGGACTCAAAAATGTGACTTTCTATCCTCAGGTAACAATGTACTATTTTATTCAGCAACATGAATAATATACAATTTCGTAATCTTTGTGCATCGTTTTTCGTAAACTTTGTGCATCTATGGGTACCCCCATGGGGGTACATTTCTACAATTTGATGAATTTTAGTAGGTAGGTAGGTATACCTACCTACTAAAATTCATCAAATTGTAGCTGCCTAGGTTTGCATGGACCAAACTGAGCACGAGGTTGGATTGGACTTTGAATTTACATATATAAGACACTTTACTTCTATAATTTTATCGTGGTCAACTAAACCGTCGGGTGTAGCCCCAATAAATGGGTATTGTTTATCTATGAAAAGTCCACATGGTTCGATGACAATGTTTTCTTGTCTCTCCATTTGTTGTAGCGCTTGCTTTTCATTTTCTACACCATGAGCTACTGACATTACGTGGCCTATATTTTTTTTATACAGTAAATTTTTTACTGTATTCGCTGTGCTTTTGGACAATTTCCTTTTACAGATTGCGCCAAAATTTGAGGCCGTTATAAGGCTTTTTCTAATTTCCATCCACTCACTGCAATCCCTTTGTAACACTAATTACCAGTCACCTTATATAAGTAATAATAAATAACTAGCCCCGCGACTTCGTACGCGTGGACTATTACCTAGTTATAAAACATAACCTATGTGATAGGTGAAAACTAAAGCTACAGAATACTGAAATTCTCATCCAAATCCCTTCAGTAGTTTTCTAATCAAACAAAAATTACAAAAACCGCATCGGTAAGCGTAGTGCGGAAGCGCTGTAACAGCCATGAAAGAAAAGGAGACAGTGTTAGTGACATTAAAAAAATGCAGGGGGGGGGACCAACTTTTTTCCACTTTGGAAGTGTCTCTCGCGCAAACTATTCAGTTTAGATAAAAACAATATTAGAAACCTCAACATTATTTTTGAAGACCTATTCATAGATACCCCACACGTATGGGTTCGATGAAAACATTTTTTTTTAGTTTCAGTTTCAAGTATGGGGACCCCCAAAATTTATAGTTTTTTTCTACTTTTGTGTAAAAATCTTAGTGCGGTTCACAGAATACATCTACTCGCCAAGTTTCATCAGTCTAGCTCTTATGGTTTCGGAGAAAAATGGCTGTGACACGGTCAGACAGACAGACGGACAGACAGACAGACAGACAGACAGACATGACGAATCTATAAGGGTTCCGTTTTTGCCATTTGGCTACGGAACCCTAAAAACAATTGTAGGTAGGTAACTAGTTTTTTCGTGTGCGCGAGCTGCATGCAGCTCGCGTGTCGGTGTGCTACTCCCAGTTTTACATAACACTTGCACTTAAAAAACCCCAAAAAGTAGTAAAGAAAGTCCTAAGGAACCCTAAAAATGTTAACATTATCAAGCTCCTAGGTGTAGTTGAAACTCCAATCAAAGTACTAAGGAACCCTAAAAGTTGTTTATTTTATCAAGTTCCTCAATGTAGTAAAACCCCAATAAAAGTCCTAAGGAACCCTAAAAATCTTAACATTATCAAGCTCCTAAGTGTAGTTGAAACTCCAATCAAAGTCCTAAGGAACCCTAAAAGTCGACCACTTAATCAAATTCCTCAATGTAGTAAACCCCAATCAAAACCCTATTCGGAACCCTAAATTTTACGTAAGGCCGAATCCTCAACGGGTCGGAACCGCTAGAAGGGACCTTGTCGCGCGACCTACAAGCAGGTCCAAAATGAAGTAAAACGGCAAACATAGGAGGAAAGGGTTCTGGGGGGCTAAGGGGGGTCACAGCACGGCTCGCTTCGCTCGCCGCGCTGTTCTTCGTAGTCGCGTAGCGGCTCGCTTCGCTCGCCGCAACGCTCCCCCCTAGTTCAGGTAGAGGGGTTCTGGGGGGCGTAGGGAGGTCACAGCACGGCTCGCTTCGCTCGCCGCAAAGCTCCACTCGAAAATAAATGGTCAAAAATAGGCCATTTTTAGGTTTTTTAAATAATAAAGGGGTCTAAAGGGGGGAGGGGGGCAAAATTTATTTTGCTTTCAAAACAATCTCACTTTCCCTACATGACCCAAAAAAAAAAAGTCTCGCAAGTCACTCCGCTTGGAAGATACGAAAGGGGGGGAAAAAAAAGTGGTGGGAGGGGGGAAGTTTTTTTTGATCCTTCACTTCAGGAAGAAACCCTCTATACGAAACCCCAATCGAAACTTTCCTATCTCGACGGCATCCGGTAACACTCTCAAAAGGGGGGGTCCTGGGGGGCAAGGGGGGCAAAATTTTTTGTACAATCAAAATCACTCTAGACCCTCTTTACGTTGCCCATTAAAAAATTATGCAGGACCTCTCCGTTGCAGAGCCCCCCTGAGGGGGGAGTTCCGGGGGGGCAAATTCCGGGGGGGTCACAGCACGGCTCGCTTCGCTCGCTGCGCTGTTCCCCGTGGTCGCATGGCGGCTCGCTTTGCTCGCCGCAATGCTCCGCACGAAAATAAAAGGTCAAAAATAGGCCATTTTTAGGTTTTTTAAATAATAAAGGGGTCTAAAGGGGGGAGGGAGGCAAAATTTATTTTGCTTTCAAAACAATCTCACCTTCCCTACATGACCCAAAAAAAAAAAGTCTCGCAAGTCACTCCGCTTGGAAGATACAAAAGGGGGGGAAAAAAAAGTGGTAGGAGGGGGGAAGTTTTTTTTTGTTTTTTCAATTTAGGAAAAAACCCTCTATACGAAACCCCAATCGATAGCCCTCTATCTCGACGGCATCCGGTAGCACTCTCAAAAGGGGGGGTCCTGGGGGGCAAGGGGGGCAAAATTTTTTGTACAATCAAAATCACTCGTGACCCTTTTTACGTTCCCCATTAAAAAAATATGCAGGACCTCTCGGTTGCAGAGCCCCCCTGAGGGGGGGGGTTAAGAAAGGACAAATCTCAAAAAGTCGGAATTTTCCCCAAGTCACCTTTACCCCCTCTACACGTTTCCATAAAAAAACCATACCTTCCCCTCCTTACTTATACTTCCGTAAAACAAAGTTAATTGTACTTACTGTTACAATTTTATACTGTGACGGCAAACAACAATAATAATTTATCGTATATTTTGCGGGGAACGTAGCGAGCTAGCAACAGCGACACAGGTCCTACCTCAAAGACGCCTGGCCGGCTACTGAAACGAAGCGCGCGGGCCGCATTATTATATAATATCTTGTTAAAACAATAAAAAACTGTTTTGAGAAAAATGAACCGTAGAATATTCTTCGTAATTTTATTGCCTATTTTTTGACATGTTTTTCGGGAGTAAACGTTGGGTCTACTTCAAGTACGACTTAAAAAATCGATCAAAAATTCGAGTTTTCGCGATTTTTTTTGATCGAGCAAAGTTGACAATATCGTGTTTTGAACCATAGAATAATCAAGAATATTTATTAAACTACAACATATATTTTTATCAGACCAAAACAAATAATATTTGATTGTTTAATGTTGAATCTTCAAAAGGTCGATTCTGAGAGTCGTGGCCTTAAGTCTGAGTCGAGCCTCAAGGACAGATTTTTAATACTTTTCAATGGAGAACTGTCATAAAATCGATGCTTGAAGCTCGACTTTCAGAATACGGGCCTAAGATTAAATTGTTTGATTGGCGCAGCCGTAGTGATCCTACTGACTGCGCCAGTTAAAGAAGATCTCTGATATTATAAAAGCTAAAAGATATTATAACACTTACATACTATTTTCTGATCGGTGCAGCCGTAGTGATCCCACTGACTGCGCCAGTTAAATGAGTAATCCTTTCGATATTATAAAAGCTTAAATGTTTGGATATTTCACTCAATAACGTCTATAAGACTGTACTTAATTGAGTTAATTTTTTCATATGATTGACATTACATCGTGTCCTAATTTGTAGGGTTATTACACGCTCTATTTTGTTATAAATGATAGAAGGATCCAAAATAACCTTAAATAATAGTGAAAAGTGCAACCCTTTTCATTATTCCACTGTTATTCATGCTAAATAACAGTGTCAAAATATCCTCACGAGAATGAAACCACATCCAAATAACAAAATACAGTTGGTTATTTAAACTCTGAATTCCTGTAAAACTCGTTGTTTCAGACTGACTGCATTAGATCTAATTGCCTACTTAGCAGCCGAAAACAATCCGAAACAGTGGCTTCGCATGAAAGAGTCTGAAATGGAGCAAATCCTGTCCAACATCCGGGAATCGAACCTGAAACTGACGCTTGCGTTCGGCATCGGCATCCACCATGCCGGATTGCACGAGCGAGACAGAACTACTGTGGAGGAACTGTTTATTAATCAGAAGATACAGGTTAGTTTTTCAGTCTTATAATTAGGGTATGTGCCAAACAAAAAATATTTGGTCATACTTTAGTTAGACATTATAAAAAAAATCTCGAGCTGGCACTTCTACGAGATCTTTTGTTTTGTAAATATTTTATTGGAATATCCACACAACACTATCTAGTCCCTAACTAAGCAGAGCTGGTACTGTGGGAACCAAGTAGCTGATTTAATAATACTTCTTGTAGAATTGGTTGAAATAGCAATAGGCAGGTCATAATAGCTCGACGAACCGACAACCGCTGAGGAATAAAGGTTCTCGAATGGCAACCACGTACCTTCAGACGAAAAGTAGGGCGCCCACCCACCAGATGGACCGACGACATTGTTAAGATCGCAGGAAGTCGGTGGATGGATAGGGCTCAGAATCGTCTGGAGGGGAGGCCTATGTCCAGAAATGGACTTCTTCAGGCTGATGATGATGACAGTAGGTTAGCGCGTTTACTTTACGAGATCGCAATAATGAAATTTCACACTTATCTTGTCCACCCTAAGGTTCTAATCTGCACAGCAACATTAGCTTGGGGGGTTAACTTCCCCGCTCATCTTGTAGTCGTCAAAGGAACGGAATATTTCGACGGAAAGCAGAAGCGATACGTCGATATGCCCATAACAGATGTGCTACAGATGATGGGCAGAGCTGGACGACCGCAGGTAAGGGATTATCAACTCTATTCTTATAGTAATAAGTTTGATTTTGCGTAGCAGAATTTGTATTTTTTTTGTAGGAATAAGTTTCGCTGAAATAAATAAAAGTCGCATGGAACACACAGAACAGCAGGCTTACCACAAGCTCTGTCTGGCTCTATCTCTGGCTATGGTTTTGAGTCAGAGCTTGTGGTAGGCCTACTGGACGGATAAGAGACGTACAGAACAGGAGACTGGCATAAAATCACGCCTTTTACCCATAGGAGTAGGGCAGACCCCATGAATATAAAAAGTTTATATTATATATTTTTATTTATTTAAAAAGCGGAGGTTTCATACTAGCAAATAAATTATGATAACGTGTAGAGGTAAACTAATTAAATTGATAAGTTGTAATTCAGATTGGGGGTTTTGTTTGGAAGCAAAAAAACAAAATTGCAACACAGTAATTCAAGTAAGGTGGGCTTTATTTATGCATTCCAATGAAACTTTTATTTATTTTAATTACGTGGAATATCTTTACTTTTCCTTAATGGTACTTGAGGTACAAAGTTGTGTCACTTTTACCATCAATGGTACAACTGACACTAAGGTCAAGATTTTGGTTTTGTTTTCAGTACGACAATGAAGGCGTCGCCGTAGTTCTGGTTCACGACCAAAAGAAGAATTTCTACAAGAAGTTCCTCTACGAACCCTTTCCAGTCGAATCCAGTCTGCTGGGCGTGCTGCCTGACCATTTGAACGCGGAAGTTGTAGCTGGTAATTACCATTACATCAGCACTTTTTAAATTAACGCGATCGTTATGCATAATTATATGGAAAAACCGCTGCATAAAATGGCTGTTGTAATACGGTTGAAACGTCGGGAAATAATAAGGTAATCTCGATAAACACCCGTTTTTTCCATATAATTACCATTACATCCTTTCATTACACTGGTTTGAAAGAGCTAGCAACATGATAAGAAGAAAAAAGTACTAAACATTTTGTTAATTTTTTTTTAATTCCAGGCACTGTCCAAACAAAACAAGACATCCTAGACTACATGACATGGACATACTTCTTCAGGCGACTGCTCAAGAACCCCACTTACTACAATCTGGAAAGCATCGAGGCACAAGACGTTAACTATTACTTGTCGAATCTGGTGCAAACATCTTTGGACGAGTTAGTCAACGCTAACTGTATTGAGATTGAGGAGGTGAGTTGTACGGACGTGACTCTGACTACCTTGAACATCCTTGCATGATTTTAAAACAGCTTCATTATATTTTTAACCGACTTCCAATCAAAAAGGAGGAGGTTCTCAATTTGGTTGTATTTTTTATTTTATTTTTATGTTTGTCACCGCATAACTTCGTCATTTGTGAGCCGATTTGAAAAAATATTTTTTTATCTGAAAGGTTGCTTGCAGTTAGTTGCTTACAATCGTTTATAATCTGTGGTAAACGGTGTTGGTACCACAATTAAAAAAACTTAGATATAACATTTTCTTTAGCAATATGTATTGTGATACTGTTTGTTTACCCAAATAAATAAATAAATAAATAAAAAAAAAAAAACGTCAATAGATGGCAGGAGCAGTCACATATTCAGTTTATGTTTAATTATTGAACTCGGGGTGAAGTAATCATTTTCTTAAAATTAATCCTAGCTAGATCAATTTATCGCCTCCGAAAACCCCTGTATACTTAATTTCGTGAAAATCGTTGGCGTAGTTTCCGAGATCCTAACTATATACAGGGTTATTCATTATTAGCTGCAAATACTCAGGAATTGGGTTCAACAAATAAAATGAAAAATATTTATGAAATTATTATTTTTTTAATTTTGATTTAAGTTTTTGTATCAAAATTTTATTTTTATTTATTTCTTTACGGCTATTGCATAATGATCGCCACGGAGAACAGGACGATGACCCACCCAGGCGGTGACTGAACGCAGAGTGTCGCTCACGGCGCGCGGGCGCGGATCAAAGGTCAAAATAGGTCAGGCGCCAATGATTCCTTTATCGATTTTCTCGGGATTTTCATAACAAAACTTAAAAAAAATCATTTCATAAATATTTTTTATTTTATTTGTTGAACCTAATTCCTGAGTATTTGCAGCTAATTATGAATAACCCTGTATATACAGTGGTGGTCACATAATTAAAGACACTGGAAGCAGATTGAAAAAACGAACCTATTTCTCTGTACAGATTTTATCAGACCGCTATTGTAACTTGCTGTACAATTAATTTCTATTTGTGTTGTTACTGTGTAATGTTTAAACGAAACATTAACAACAAAACTTGCCTTTTATTCGGTAAAACTTGAATGTAAGCAGTGTAAATAAAAAATAAGATTAGTAAGATCTGGCCATATAATTAAAGACACTTCATTTCGTAACAAGAAATATTAAAAAATTTAGTTATCATATAAGTTATTTCAGTACGTAAGGTTTCTAACACATTTATATAAAGCATTCCAATGCGTATTAACCCTTGGTCGCATGTCCTTTTGCAACAATAACAGCACGACACCTCTTAGCCATGGAAGCGATCAATTTTGTACAAGCTTGTACCGGAATTAGTTACCACGCTTCTGTAAAAACTTTGTAAAGTTGATCGACGTTTGATGTACGCTTTGCCGCCATTGTCTTCTTCATCTGGTATCACAAGTTTTCGATCTGATTTAAATCCGGACTGTATGGGGGCCAATCCAAAATTGTCACAAACTGGCTCCGTAAGAAATTTTTAACTACTTTTGTGATGTGTTTCGTATCATTATCCTGTTGAAAAGTCCAAATGATCGGTAAATTTTGCTCAGCATAGGGCAGCATGGTTTCTTCTAAAATATTTTTGTACTGGCATTTATCTATATTGATGCTTTCTATCTTCCTGACAGGTCCGACACCAAGTCATGAAAAACAGCCCCACACTTTGATATTTCCCCCGCCATGTTTCACTACTTTCTCGGTGTACTTCGGATCCATTTCTTTGGTCGGGGGGCGTCTAACATATTGTTTTCCGTCAGAATTAATCATATTAATTTTTGTTTCATCCAAAAAAAACACATTTTTCCACTTTTGTTCAGTCCAGTGTTCATATTTCTTGGCAAACGCTAACCTTGCCTTAACATTTTGCTTTTTCAAAAGTGGCACCTTCCGAGACACTCTTCCTTACAAGTTTGCCTCTTATAGTCTCCATCTTATAGTCCTTGCAGACACATCCGTCGACCCTCCTGCCCCATATATTTCCGAGCGTATCAGTTCTGATCCTTTGAACGGTTCTTTTTTTGCCAGCAACACCATCTTAGAGTCTTCCCGGCGAGTAGTTTGTCTAGGTTTCGGTTTTCTGGGTACGTTTACGGTCGTATTGAACTTCTTGAAATGCTTTATAGCATTCATAACAATCATAACCATGTCCTTAGAACAGCTCAAATGGTTTGCGATTGTTCTGTATGACCAACCTTTCCTATGAAAGTTCAAGATTGTCTTTCTAGTGGATGAATCGCAACTCTTTGTTTTTTCCCATATCGATGGGTATAAAACGTATTAATTTGAATACAAAAAGTAAACTGCTGTAATTAATGTCGACGTTTCATTCATATACGAGGCAAAACAATGAAAAACCGAGTGTAGTTCATTTTTATTTTTTGAAATTCAGAACACAGCGTGCACTGTCTTTAATTAGCTGGCCAGCTACAGGTGTGTTAAAAAAGTTGGTATTAGGTTCGCATAGTGAGTTTTGGCTAAACTACTAAGCAACGCAACTTTTTTTGTTCCCTATTTTAAGAATACAACGTCATGTACTATTTTAGTAACAATAACATTAAATTTAATACCTACTTTTGGCTAATGGTAGTGCCAAAATCAAGTTTATTGCGATCAATTGGGGGGTGTCTTTAATTATGTGTCCACCACTGTATACAAGATTTTCTCGTTTTAAGGTATAGGATAAGATAAGATAAATATTATTTTTTTCAGGACGAACGTACAATCCACACAACATGGATGGGCCGGATAGCTTCATACTACTATCTGTCGCACAAGACAATGGCGCACTTTAGCGTACATCTACAAAGCAATATGACGGTGGACGAGTTATTGCGAGTTTTGTCCGACAGCGAGGAGTATGCTACGTTACCTGTGAGGCATAACGAGGACGTTCTTAATGGGTAAGATAAGGGATTTTGAGTCTTATGTCGTATTTTAATAGCTGTTCACCAACAAAGTTACTAACTTTTAGGTTTATTTTTATTTGATCAACAAAGTTACTAACTTTTATGTTTATTTTATTTGATCAAATAAATATAAACCTATAAGTTAGTAACTTTGTAGGTGATAGCTCTACTCTTAGCTTGTCCTCAAAATAATCATAGAAAACTTATTGAAGATCTCGTTTCCTGTTGAATTTCTCTTCCTACAATTTATCATTGTTCTCCATTGTTCCGTGTATCCTTGTACATATGTTATAATGTAATTGTGTTGTACATTTAACCCTTTATTTGTATAATATTTTTCCTTTCCTTGTTTATTGTTAATTTTTTATTGTTAACCCTACTGATCCTGTCCCAGACCGAAGATCCGCGTACTTTATTAAATACTGTTTTCCCTAATTTTTTGTTTTAAATTAAAAAAAAATGTATATGGCAAATGCAAAACAAGATGCGACGCCAAATAAAATAACCCTACACCAACAAAGTTACAAACTTCTATTTTTATTTCAATAGCTTTAACCTAACAGAGTTATAACTTCTATGTTTATTTTTATTTAAATAGCCCTACGCCAACAAAGTTACCAATTTTGATCATTATTTTTATTTAAATAGCTCTCCGCCAACAAAGTTACTAACTTCTATGTTTATTTTTATTTAAATAGCTCTCCCCCAACAAACTTACTAACTTCCATGTTTATTTTTATTTCCAGGGAACTGTCTCAGCTGTGTCGATTGCCAGTTGACTCCTTATCGCTGGACTCTTCAAACGTCAAAGCGTTCCTGTTACTCCAAGCGCACATGTCACGCTTACCCTTGCCAAATACCGACTACTTGACTGATACCAAGTCGGTGCTTGATCAAACCATCAGGATTCTACAGGTGAGTTTATTATATGTGACCATCCACATGTGTTATATTGTATATAATGTCAAAAAAGGGGTATAAGTAGTAGAAGAGTTAGACTAGCCTCTCAGCTCAGTTGGTAGTAGCTCTGCCTTCTACACCGTAGGTCGTGGGTTCCATCCCCACCGAGAACAAATATTTGTGTGGGGAACACAGATGTTTGTTCTCTGTCTGGGTGTTATGTTGTATTCTTAGTATGTATTTACAAAAAAAAATGTGAGTACTATATCAGCTATCTGGTTCCCATAGTACTAGCTCTGCTTACTTTGGGACTAGATAGGGTTGTGTGGAATGTCTACAATATTTATTATGATTATTAGTTTAAATAAGTTGTTTTATTTCTCATAATAACATGTAGTGTAGAAGCCCTTTTGGCACCGCCTTCTCGTTATTCAATCAAATCCTGTCCATCCAAGTTGTCTGAAAGAGACCGCTAATAGCGATAAGACCGCCCATTGTGCTTCGCTATAGTTTTAGTATTTTTGCTATGTGTAATGTGTTCTTGTGGTGTACATTAAAGTATTATCTATTTTTTTAAAACATTTTCACACAACATTCCACAGGCAATGATAGATACATCAGCAGAAAATGGTTGGCTCTCTGTCTGCCTGTCCTGCCAAACTCTGATGCAGGCCATAATCCAGGCACGCTGGCCGGCCGACTCACCCTTGACCACTCTACCCCACATCGAGTCTCACCACCTTTATATATTCTCTCAAATGGAGAAGGAGACTAGAAAGCCATGCGGCCTGCTTAATGGAGTCAAAGTGGCGTGTAGAGGCTATGAGACTATGGCGAAGTTTATGAGGAGGGAGTTTGAGGAAGGACAAATTGAACAGATACATAGGGTAAGTTTAAAGAAGTGGGAGCCACAGAACAAAGTAGAACGGCCAGGATGTGGCCAGAAAAGTGTCTTAAAAATACATGAGCATATGCCCGTTTCTCCATACAAATTCAACAGTTTTTTCGGGAGTCGTAAAGTGAAAAATGCCTTGCAGCAGCGCAAGAATTACTTTCCGAACAAGTTAAGCGACAATATAAAACATAGAAATACTTTCTTAAATCTTCCTTCCTTCTTAGAATTCTCATGTTTAGTGATATTTTAAATATAATAGTGGGAATATAAAAGTGGCGACATCGGCTCCCATACAAACGGCGCATGATCGCATTTCTACTGTATTCAGTATTCTGTGGTGGGAGCACTGGTGGCCTAGTGGTAGCGGCCCCGCCATCCGATCTTAAGGTTTGATCCAATCGTATAACATTGCATTTTGTGCACTATGCCAGTACTCTCAAACGGTGAAGGATAACATTGCGAGGAAACCGGCATGTCGTAGAACCTTAAAAAAATTAAATTCAATCGAAAAAAAATGTCAAGAGAACGACAGGGGCCTATGAGGCGCACTTAAAATCCGTTCAGCCACTGGTACAAAAAAACCAGTGACACGATAAAAGGGGCTAGAAGCATAGCAGGGCAGAGTAGGGCACCTACTAAGCAATGCTTTGTTATAAACGTTGGTGACCTCTTATTATTAGGTGGGCCATGACTTTGTACCATCAGCAAATTGTGTAAAGAAAAGTTTGTGGCAGCCTCTAAGACAGTTTATAATCTATTGCAGGCAGTAATGGACCTACCGACGTTGGACATAAAGTTGCAAATACGCGGGCTATGGTTTGACTGCGACCACGAGCAAGACAAGAAAGTTTCACAGCCACAAAGAAGGGATCAATGGATGCCATTGCATGCTGAACAGGTAAACCTGAAGAAGTTTACTAGTCTCCTATACATTTCTAGGAAGCACCATTTAGAGCTCTCTCCATCTACCGACATGACTGGCCTCTAAGCTCAGTTGGTAGTAGTTCTGTTTTCTAAGCTGTAGGGCGTGGGTTTGATCCCCACCGAGAACAAATATTTGTCTGTGTGTTATATTGTATTCTAGGTATATATATTTAAAAACCAAAAATGTATCCCACTTCTGACTGAAAGCTCAGAAAATAGCACAATTGTTTTAAATATGATTTAATTAGGCACGACGTGTCTCAAATTCGGGCCACGAGCACAGACTCAGTGGCAAACCTCTTGGGTTCCTAATACACACAATTAATAACAACAAAACCACCAGTTCAGCATTTTTAATCTAACAGTTAGTACCATATCAGCTATCTGGTTCCCATAGTACAAGCTCTGCTTAGTTTGGGTCTAGATAATGTTGTATGGATTGTCCGCATTATTTTTTATTTTTTTAACAGGAATACACTCTCCATATAAACACAAATCGTCGCGGCGGTAACCCAAACAACGTGCTCTGTCCGCGTTTCCCGCGCGGGAAGAACGAAGGATGGTTCATAACCCTTGGAACCATCGACAATGGGGAACTCCATGCCTTGAAGCGAGTCTCACCTAGGGGCAATGCACAGATCACGTTCTACACACCCTCTTACACAGGTATTAAGAGCTATATTCTTCTTCTCTTCTTAAATGTAAGAGCTTAGCTCTTGTGGGCGTTTTGATGCAGTTTTCTCCAATTAAGTCTTTCGAATACGGCCTCCTTGACTTCCTTATACGACATGACAGCGACTTTTTCTTTTATCTGGCTCATGTAACTTATTCTTGACTGGCCTCTAGCTCAGTTGGTAGTAGCTCTGCCTTCTGCGCCGCAGGTCGTGGGTTCGATCCCCACCGATAACAAATATTTGTGTGGTGAACATAAATGTTTGTTCTCTGTCTGGGTGTTATATTGTATTCTAAGTATTTATTTACAAAAAAAAATGTATTCAAGTATTATAATCAGCTATCCGGTTCCCATATTACAAGCTCGGCTTAGTTTGGGGCTGGGTTGTGTTGTGTGAATTGTCCACAATATTTATTTATTTTATTATTATTTATTCTTGGCCTTCCTCTTCCCGTTTTCCTTCAACCTTTCCTTCAATTATGTTTTTTATGTAGCTGTCATGTTGTAGAAGATGTCCATACATTTTTCCTCTTTGATTTTATATCGTCTCAAGTATAACTCTTTTCTTGTTGAACGTATTTGAAATCCAAGGCCAACCCTACTACTAAACACTTGTGTAAACTTAACACTTGTGTACATTTTAATTATTAATATTTATAAAATTTCAGGTCGCATTATCTACACTGTATACATTATGAGCGATTGCTATCTTGGGCTGGATCAACAATACGATCTACAGATTGAACTAATGGAACCCTTGCCAGAAGAGACTGTAGAAAAAGTCTATACCATGGATAAAACTATTATAGAATAATGGGTATAACTATTGATTCACTTATAAATAAATGAATATCACCGTTTTACTAAAGTAATTTGTAAGCAAGTGTAAGACACGATAAAAGATTGTACTATGTAATTATGTATGTACCTCTCTACATTTATGTATATTTATAAATAAATTGTTTTATATTCTTGTTATTCAATTGTTTGATTACATGTTAATGGATCAGTACCCGAAGTCCGAGTTTCGCTACCACATTTCGTTACCAAATGTTTTCGTTTCGCCTACGTGTCTCTGTCTTTTGTATGGAGAAAAGATGAGACAGCAAAAATACGTTACGTAGTTAGAGTTGTTGTCTCATAATTTTTTCATGCAAAAGAGAGAGACACGTAGGCGAAACAACATTTCGTTACGAAATGTTGTTGTGTGTTGTTGTTGTAGCACTGGGACTTTGGGTACAGTATTAAAAAAAACTTATTTTATCTGTGATCAGTCCTCGGACTATACTGTGTCAAAGATGACTTGAGCAAGAAAGGAGTAAGCACTGAGATGACCATAATAGAGGTGAGTGGAAGAAAACCTGTTGTTCCGAGCACACTAAGCGCGGGATAAGAGCTAGAAGAAGAGTATTCTGACTTTTAGCAGTACCCGTAGTCTCAGTTTTACTCTATCAGTTTGAACAATTCGTTCCGCTTATGTGTCTCTTTCTTTGAGTAATTTTAATTCGTCGCCGACGGTGTTCGTGTTCAGTTCGTTGTGCAGCTCATTGATCTCTAAGAACCATGGTGCAGTGGATATATTTCTTAGAATACCATTCTGTGCTCTTTTGATTACATTGACGTTGGATAAAAGTTAATAGAAATCTTTTTGCGCATCACATACATTTATTTATACGTAAAAATATATATTAAATCACAAAAAAATAAGCTACTTTATAGTAACTTGCATCGAAATTATTATAACATATTTTTTTTATCTAGTCCAAGTTTCTTGCAATTTTAGCTACACCAAAGCTATTATAATATAAAACATGCTTTAAATATTAAGAAAGTATTACAGAGAAAAATAGATTTATATTTGAATTTGTGCTGGAATGGTTAAAAACAAGCTATTCAGTATAAATTAAACTGAAGAAGAGTCATATCTACAAAATGTCCTACAATTATTATATAACAAGGCTACGATCTCCGATACACGACAACTTTAGGGGTAAGTAATCTAAATATCGGAGACTTGTGTAGGCTTGTGGGTAGGGCTCTTAAACAATTATGCAACTTTTTATTATGGCCACTACCCCGTCTCTTCTGTTATTCAAAATGTCACTGGTTCTGTGCCAAATGGGCAGCCAGTAACTATTACCTAGACTACTATCTAACAAACCCCAGTCAGTCCTCAATTTACAGCCAATACTTTCTTTGTGAGCATTTCAATTCTCCAAAATCCTTCATTATTATCAACTATCACTGGGCATCAGAATCAGACAAATATTTTTGAATCTTTTGAGGTCGGGGAAAAACCGTCACCGTAACCGTAACCTACATAATTTCGGTAAAGATCGACAAACTTCGCCAAAAGTCGGGGACGGCATTCCTGGAGTGCTACTATATTTTTTCTCTAATACCTATGTTTATCAATAAGCAGGAAGATAATTAAGACTTGCTGATGGCGCATTAAAACCTATAAATCAACAACATAAAATGTTACAACACTAATTGATTAAGCAGCAAATTGAAATGGCAAAACTGCACATGGAATAGCATTTTAGCAATATCTTAAAATTAGCCTCTTTATACTGCGGTTGGATGATTTTCCAAGCAGGCCCTACTAGTATCATAAATTTCCCAGCATATCACATTCAAAATGCATTTCTTTGGTTATGTTACACTCAAACAAGATCAAACATTGTTGGAGTGTTGGCATTATGTTATTTATGCTTCCTCTCTTGCTCAATAGCCCGGTTTTCTAAAACAATCTGCCTCTCACGGCTTAAAATACCTTCCAGCTGTTCTGTAAAAGCATCAAAAGAGAATTTAGTTTCAAATCTCTTCAAGCCAGCATCACCAAGCTTCTCACATAGGTCCGGGTTGGTCATCAATTTACTCATTGCTTCAGCAAATGATTGACTTTTTGGCTCGCATAAGAAACCTGTTACTTCATTCACAATTGTCTCAGTTGGCCCTCCACTATTCACAGCGATGACAGGCTTACGGTAATACATAGCTTCTAATGGCACTATTCCAAAATGTTCGTTCGATGGAGTGTATAACAATGCTTTACAGTTAAATAGCAGTGAAACCTTTTCTACATCTTTAGGTGACTTCATAAACGTGACTTTGTCTTCAATGTCCAACTCAGCTGCCAAATCAATCAGCTCCATGTAATGCTCCATATTTTCCAAGTTGATGGGATCAAACCCTCCAGCCATGATCAAATGAACTCTGTTCCAATCGTCTTCACTTACAATATGCTTCAGATGCTCCAAGGATCTCAATGCCAACTTGAGGTTCTTCTTCCTCTCGTATCTGTTAATGGATAGGAAAATGAACTTATCTGTGCCAACTGGAACTATCTCCTTCAAAGGTTTTGGCACTGTCGCTTTGAAGAACTCGGTGTTGATTGATGGGTAGCAAATATCAGGAATGTCCTTTATTCCTTGAAATGCATCTTGGTAAACCCTTGCAGTGTACTTACTATTCACCAAGACTTTATCAGCCCTGGCTGTTGTCAACTCCTCTAACCAGTTCAATGGATATCTGTACAACTTCTTCAGAATACCACCT
Organism: Thera britannica; assembly: GCA_939531255.2. Taxonomy (NCBI): domain Eukaryota; kingdom Metazoa; phylum Arthropoda; class Insecta; order Lepidoptera; family Geometridae; genus Thera; species Thera britannica. The sequence continues at coordinate 4,264,945 of OW618042.2, read as the reverse complement.
TCTGATGTCAGCAGCTTGTCTGGATGATGGCAGTAAAACACAACACGGAAAGGTCCTCTAGCTAGCTTCAAAAATGGAATGCAAAGGGATATGAGGTCAGTGAAGATGAGTGTTGGCTCTTCTTCGGGAATAACGTACCAAGCCATGTACACTGCTGCATAGACCATGCGGACGTAAGCACAGGCCGCTTTAAATCTCCAGAAAATGGATCGTGGTATCCAATCGCCGATCACCGTAACAGGAAACGTTCCATCTCTGGTTTCAGCGAAGCAATGCGTTGGGTCGTGGTGATTCGTGTAAAATGAAACTTCGTGGCCTCTCTTCCTGAAGGCCAATGCGGCATCCAGAACGAGGCGCTCCGCCCCACCGATACCCAAATCAGGATGCAGGAATATAATCTTCACCATTTTTGCAAACCTTCTGCGTTTTCTGAAGGTTTCAGCATCAGTCAGATCAGAAAAGACTTAAATTGATTTCATTCAGAAATTGGCCAAATCAGCAAGCAAGCAAGAAATAAACAAATCAATGAATGAAAGAATGACGGATGAACGACTTGATTGACGTGACGTACGACTTGACTTGACGTGAGTGATTGTGAGTGGCTGCTTTAATTCTTCCTCCAAGGTTTGACACGGAACTTAGAGAAAGATAGAGATTTACCAACTTGGGTTGGATCTCTTGCTGCAGAAAAGGTTTCTTACTTGTTGGGCTACGCGGTATAAATACGACTTTATGCTGTGCGATAAAAAACCTAATTAAAATGCTATTTTCAGTGGAATCTTAGGATAACTCTAAGCTACATAGTAAGGAGTAGAAAAAAATAACTCCACTCTATTACATTATCTCAGAAGTTCTTTGAATAGCCTTGCTGTACCTAGACCTAGAATAGGGGTAACCAAATTTTAAATAAGTATGTCATTTTGTTTGTTTCAATTTTATTACAGCCAGAGCCTGCGATGCAGGACAGCTTGATCACAATGAAAAAAGGTACATAGCATAAATTAAGAATACTACAATTCATCTTTCCTCTCAATCTTTACTAAATCAACATGGAATGTTAGAGTGGCAGATTTGGGAATCTTTGGTGGTGCACCAGCTTCACCATACGCCAGTTCTGGAGGAATGACCAGTTTCCTTTGCTCTCCCTCGCACATGTTTAAGAGTCCTTGATCCCAGCCTTTGATAACTTGGCCGGAACCCAAAGTGAATGTGAGTGGGTTTCCTCGAGGGATTGAACTGTCAAATTCAGTGCCATCATCTAGGGTTCCCTGGATATGAAAAACAATAATTAGTTTTAAATAAACTGAGGTCTGAGAGTAAGACAACCTAAGTCTTGCTAGGCTTCTAGTACTTCTAGTTTTTCGATGGAATAAAAATGAACCTGCACTGCACATTATGTGACCAACACAAACACAGTTACACAGTTACAAAGTTAGTTGATTACCGTATAGTGCATGTGAAGAAGATCGCCTTTTTTGCTCTTGATAGGACATTCTGCGGGGCGTTTCTTTACACCAATTTGCAACTTTTTCGGTGCAGATTCAGCAATCACAACATGTGAAATTACGCTCATGAGCACAATCACAAATATAAGAATTTTGCACAGGGTTAAAATTGCGGTCTTCTTCATGTTTCCTATTATTAAACTATGAATTTAAATTTAGTGGTCTGTGACTATGATAGGAATATGAAACTTGCGTGCGTGCAAGAAGAAAATCCGTTCCGACCCGATCAATATAAAACTGAACTGAAGTAGAGTTGACTGATGTGATGATTCAGATGATTGATTTGCTTGCTTGACCGATACTGAACGCAGTCTGTCTGAGTGGTCTGAGTGATGCGTGTCTGAACATCAATAAATAAATTTTTGACATGGCAGCACCTTCAAAAATGTAGTCGATTTTCGTTTAATCGATTTGTTTTATTTGATGTTTTCTCAAAGCAAAGCACACTTATATAGTTTACATCACTAGTTTGTTTTGGTGTGATTGTTTTGCAGTTTTGGTTGTTTGTGGGCATTTTAGCTAAAGCATTTTGATTTTAAAATCAAATGAAACTATGATGAACGCAAAGAAAAACCCTCTGGACAAATATAAAAAGTTTCTGCTCAACAGATCGAGTTGTGGCCCTTCCTTTGTTGAGTTTCTTGAGCATTGCCTTGCAAGTGAAGATGAAGGCGCTAACCACTGTTTCCATAAAGTTATGGTATGTAATTAATAACATTATGTCGCTATAAATGGAGTAAAATGGGAGAGACCTTTGCCCTGCAGCGGGACTGTGTAGGTTAATAAAAAAATTTTTCGGGAGTGCAAAGCTTTGAAAATCTTTCGAAAGTATGTAATATGCTCACTTTTTGTTTCCGGCAAGTCCATGCACTCTCGCTGAAAACTATATTATTTTACAGGTTCACAGCTGGCCTTATGTGACTGTAGATCTGTACAACACTTGTAGTGAATATTTCACCTCACAATTCATTCCGATAGCTGGAACATCGCAACATGGTTTAACATCATTCTACACGAGCAGTCTGTCATTTATAAACAAGATAGTGAGATATGACTTCATGATACCATACCAACAGAACATGTTCAACATAGATGTGCTTTTCAATGATAAGTCCTCGATGGATCTATTTGATAGTACACTGACTATTGATGATATTGTATCCAGTGTGGTCAGCAAGCGATTCAGTGATAAATGTGAGCTGGATCTATCAGACTTCTGCAATGATCAAGGTATATTTATCCCATGGCAAATTTTTATCATCCGCACTTGACGTGTTGGCTGGTTTTTCCGCAAGTAGGCCGCTGGCGGGCCCTTTTTGCGTGACCCTTGACACGTGTTGCTCGAACTTTTTTAGGTTCTACGACACGCCGGTTTCCTCACGATGTTTTCCTTCACCGTTTTGAGAGTACTGGCATAGTGCACATACATTTTTCGACGGAAAACTCATTGGTACACGACTGGATTTGAACCCACGACCTTTGGATCGGAAGGCGGGGCCGCTACTACTAGACCACCAGTGCTCCCACCCACCCCATGAACTGACTGATTGTTAAGATTGTGGAAAGTCAGTGGATGCAGTGGGCTCAGATTCATTCTTTCAGAAAATGCATAAGTGAGGCCCATGTCCAGCAATGGACTTCTTCAGGATGATGATGATAATGGGACTGAACACACCCACACATTTCGGTTGTTTGCAGTACACACAAGGAGTTCATTTTCATTGGAATGTGCTTTGTTAGATTTTAAAGGCAGAGATACTGCTTTCGTAGAATGCTATCTCTTTCTGACGCACACTACGCTCGATGAAGTCGAAAATAGCCAATGTGCAATATTTGTTGCTTACTACTTACTCAGTTTGGGTCGAAATGGTTCAGTATCTAATTCTAATTCTAATTGTGTTGGGGGAATAAGATCTGCACTGACGTCCCGCGATGGGGTGTACGTCCCAAAGTATGGTTCAGTATGAAATTTACACAAATTAAAATTAAATGTTGTCAACATATTTGTTTCAGAATTTGCAGATAAAAAGATAGCATTCTATAAAATATCAATGCTGGGCTATTTCAAGATATTGATGCTGCGGATGGGAAGAGATACGAAATCTCTAAATCTAAGCAACAACAACCTGACGTAAAGATACTATTCATTATCATTAATAATATTGTCTGCCTTTAAAGCTCAGTTGGTAGTAACTCTGCCTTCTGCGCTGGAGGGCGTGGGTTCGATCCCCATAGACAACAAATATTTGTGTGGTGAACATAGTATTCTTAGTAAGTATGTATTTACGAAAAATATATAATATTAGTGGCCTGTCCCAGTTTCGCACAAAATATAAAAAAACAGTTGCTGGTGGTCTAGTGGTAGCGGTCCACCTTCCGATCCTAAGATCATGGGTTCAAATCCAGTCATGCACCAATAAGTTTTTCATAAGTACTTATTTATATTATTTATTTATCCAACATAGTCTAACCATTGTATGACGCAAAAATTACACAATTTTAATGTCACCAGAAATATAGGTAAAAACTGCTTAAATAATAAATAAAAGATGAATATACATACTCATATTTCTTATATTTTTCAGGCAACCACCAATTGAAATACTTAATTTCTTTATAAAAGGAGACCTTACATCTATCAACTTGAGCAATAACAAAGTAAGTTAGAAATCTACATCAATTTAAAAATAATTATTTTAAGTTTAATATTTGTATCTATATTTTGTAGCTCCTTATTGGAGATAAAAAATTTAATCATTTATTAAAGACATAAATAAAAATTTAATAGTATCAAGATTGTTTGATCCAATTTCCCCAGCATTTTTTACAAATTTTTATTTCTCTATTTGCCATGAGATTCTGGTAGACCTCTAATATCAAACATTTTATTGAATCCGAATTAATTACGCAATCGCCTAATTAATTAATTACGCTATCAGTAGATCCGTGGCTCTTGTAGTTTTTTGACGTAATTATAAGTTTTTTTTTTTTTAATGTTATTTTCTCAGATCGTGACAATATCTGACCTATTTCGCGTGACGAGCAAAATCGAGAAGCTGTGGGTGGAAGGCAATCCACTGTGTGACGAAATAGAACCTGCCGCGTACGTTAAACAAATCACTATGAAGTTTCCAAGATTATCTGAACTGGTGAGTGTGGATATGAGAGTCCTTCTTCTTATATTTAAGAGCTTAGGTACCTCTTGTCGGGGTTTAAAATTTTCGGCAAATTTTTATCATCCGCACTTGGTGTTCGGGCTGGTATTTCCACAAGTAGGCCGCTGGTGGGCCCTTTTTGCGTGACCCTTGACACGTGTTGCACGAACTTTTTTAGGTTCTACGACGCGCCGGTTTCCTCACGATGTTTTTCTTCACCGTTTTGAGAGTACTGGCATAGTGATAGTGCACATACATTTTCCGACAGCAAAACTCATTGGTACACGACTGGATTTGAACCCACGACCTTCGGATCGGAAGGCGGGGCTGCTACCACTAGACCACCAGTGCTCTCTCTTGTCGGGGTTTTGATGCAGTTTTCTTCAATTGAGTCTTTCAAATGCGACCTCCTTGACATGACAGCGATTTTATCTGGCTCACGTAACATATTCTTAGCCTACCTCTTCCCCATTTCCTTCAATTATGTTCTTTTTAACCCACTTCCAAAAAGGTTCTCAATTCGGTTGTTTTTTTTTTTAATGTTTGTTACTGCATAACTTCGTAAATTGTGAGCCGATTTGAAAAAATATTTTTTTTATCTGAAAGGTACTGCTTCCAGATGGGTCCCATTTTAATTTTATTAAAATCGGTGTTGCCATTTTTTTTAATGTTTGTAACTGCATGCCTCCGTCATTTATGAACTGATTTAGAAAATTATTTTTTTATTTGGAAGGTTATTCTTACGTCCAGATTGTCCCAAACAAATTTCATTAAAATTGGTTTAGCCGGGCAATGAAGTCGGTTTCTCTAGTTTTTTAAACTTATAATTATTTAGCTACCATGTCGTAGAAGATGTCCAAACATTTTTTCTCTTAGGTGTAAATATGTACCTAATGTAGGTACTTAGAATAATGTAAGGTACTTGTTTTTTTTTCAGGATGGCGTAAGAATAAACGAGACAGGCTTACACTTTCCATTCGTCCGCAACTTTCTAATAACGCCGGATCGGCCGACGAAGATGCTAGTGGAAAAGTTCTTAACAATATATTTCTCTCACTATGATACGCCGAACCGGCCAGCGATAATAGGATTTTATAACGACAAATCAACGCTGACTATAACTACAGGATTTTCCGGTAAATAAATATAACTAACAGGATTTTCCGGTAAATAAATGTAACTAGCAATTGGCCCTCAACTCAGTTGAGTAGTTCTGCTTTCTACGCTGTAGGTCGTGGGACCCACCGTGAACAAATATTTGTGTGGTGAACACAGATATTTGTTCTCTGTTTAGGTGTTATATTGTATTATTTCTAAGTATATATTTACAAAAAATATATATCAGCTATCTGATTCCCATACTACAAGCTCAGCTGAGTTTGGGGCTAGATATTGTTGAGCTGTCTACAATATTTATAAATGTATTTATTATAACAAATTATTGCATTGCATCACCGAGCATGTTCATCGTTTTTATCGATTTAACTTGGAATTCTTCTTCCTGCCCTTATACCACTTTAAGAGGGGTCGGCACAACATGTCTTCCTATTCCATTCCCCTCTGTCAGCCGTCATCTCTGCATTCACTCCTCTCTTATCCATGTCATCTTTCACACAGTTCATCCATGTTTTCCTTGGCCTACCTCTGCTCACATGTCCATCCACATTGTATTTGTATTTATTGTTTTTACTTTAATTATAACGTTTATCACCAATTACAATTAAGACATAATAGACAGACAGAAAAATGAAAATAAATAAAGTGTAAGTAAACAGTTTTGGTCAAAGGGTTTCCGCCAAATCCCATAGAAAAAAACCCCAGTCCCGGCGCAAAAGAATTGTATCTCAGATTTTAGATAATTATTAGTAGAAACAATATCAGGTGTCGCTATTTCCTGATTCCGTGGCTAACATGTTTTTTTTACCCAGAGAAGTTTCATAGACGCTACATGCAAAAATGACACTTTTTAGGAAAAACTTCGTGTAACTGTGCTAGTTGACATTGAATTGGCAAAAAATTAATAAAACACATAATATAAACACATTATCACTTATGTAATATAATGTACCTATACGTATTATTTGATTTTTTGAAAAACTTTATTTTACTGATTAATTCACTCATTTACGACACACACGTGTGGATAATTGCAAAAAATGGATATAATAGGTAGATATGTATTGTCCGTATTATAAAAAAAAATAAAAAAAAATGCGTACGCACTGATATGTATAGCCTGTATCATACTTATATACATTTTGTAGTTATATTTATTTTATAAGGAAAATAATCGCCTTTAAAAGCTGCCTTTAGTAATCGGGGTGACTATGTTTCTCCCTTTAACAAATTGAGTGGGAGCGAGAGCGCGCTCACTCACGTCACAAGCCCTTATTGAATTCTGAGAAACGATAATGAAAACCTATTGTAATATTTATAATATAACAGAGAAAAGTTAAACCCCGATTACTAAAGGCAGTATTCTTTTTCTTATAAAATAAAGATAACTACAAAATGTATATAAGTATGATGCAGGCTATACATATCAGTGTGTACGCATATGTACCTATTATATTCATTTTTTGCAATTATCCACTTGTTTATGTTGTTAACGAGTGAACTAGTACAGTAAAATGAAGTTTTTCAAAAAACTGGCATAATAGGTGTAGGTACATTATATTACATATGTGATAATGTGTTTATATTATGTGTTTTATTCATTTTTTGCCAATTCAATGTCAATTAGCAAAGTAACATGAAGTTTTTCCTAAAAAGTGTCATTTTTGCATGTAGCGCCTATGAAACTTCTCTGGGTAAAAAACACATGTTAGCCACGAAATCAGGAAATAGCGACAACTAATATTGTTTCTACTAATGATTATCTAAAATCTGAGATACAATTCTTTTGCGCCGGGACTGGGGCAATTTTGGCGGAAACCCTTTAGGTAAATACAATGTCAATAGTAAAAATAGTTTTTTCTTTTTTTTATAACAAAGTTAGCAAACAATCATACGACGCACCTGATGGAAAGCAGTTACCGTAGCCTATGGACGCTTGCAGCACCAGAGGCATCACTCGCGCGTTGCTGACCCTTTAAATAAAAAAAAAAAAAAAAAAAAATTAAAATGTCAACAAAATGTATTTAATCAATCATTATTTAGCCCTCGTAGAAATCCATACGACGCTGTATAACCAATCTACCATTGTTTTCTTTCCTTTATAAACAGCATCCGAAGACATAGAGCTATCCGCCTACGCATCCCAATCCCGTAACATTCTGAACCAGAGGCGATCAGCTGGCAATATGAACCGGGTGTACACCGGCATTGAACAACTGAAGTTTGTGTTTGGAGAGCGACTGCCGGCAACTTTACACGACCCTTCCACTTTCACGGTGGATGTGTTGCATCATGATGTAAGTATCTTGAGAAGCTGGAAGTTCTTTGAAGGTAATTTTGCTGTGCGGTTCTATTAAATCGGACACGAACAAATGCCACTGCGAGAGCACTGGTGGCCTAGTGGTAGTGGCCCGCCTTCCGATCCGAAGGTCGTGGGTTCAAATCCACTCGTGTACCAATGTGAAAAATTTATGTGCACTATGCCAGTACTCTCAAAACGGTGAAGGAAAACATCGTGAGGAAACCGGCGTGTTGTATCACCTAGCGTGTTACCGCTGGCGGGCACCGCGCGTGCCCCCGCGACGGGTTCCGTCGCATGGAGGCGGGCCCCGTGTCGTGGGTGCGGGGCGCGCCTCTCTGTGACGGACGCCCGCGCAGGTCCCCCGCCACGGAGCACTTTTGTATGAAACCGCGCGGGCGCCCCCGCTTAACGCAGTTTCAGGCCTAACTGTTTTAGGGACGCTCTGTGTTAAATGTTGACAAATGTTAATTTATTGTCATCATCATCATCAGCCTGAAGAAGTCCACTGCTGGACATAGGCCTACCCTACACATTTCCACGAAGAACGGTTCTGAGCCCTTTCCATCCATCGACTTCCCGCGATCTTAACAATGTCGTCGGTCCATCTGGTGGGCCCTACTTTTCGTTATCCGGTTTATTCCCCAACAGTTGTCGGTTATTCGGTCTATTAAAACCGCCCATTTCCACTGTAACTTACTAATTCTAAGAGCTATGTCGGTGACCTTGGTTCTTCTACGGATATCCTCATTTCTGATTTTATCACGTAGTGAAACTTCCAGCATAGCTCTCTCCATAGCTCGTTGCGCGACTTGTATGCTTGTGCACGAGGCCAATAGTTAGCGACCACGTCTCAGTTCCGTATGTCATCACTTGCAACACGCACTGATTAAAGACTTGTTGTAATTTATTGTTTCAGAGACAAATGCTAGTCCTAGTAGTCACGGGAGTGTTCAAAGAGCAAGACACGATGAACCAAGTACTGTTCCATTTCCGGCGCACTTTCGCCTTCCGGAATCACAAGCTCGGCACCACATGGACCTATGTGATAGCAAATGAGATGATGCATATCACCAACGCAACACATGAACAGAGTATCAACAGCTTTAAGGTAATTATTTTTATAATGTCTCAAAATTTAAGAGAAAGGTATGCTTAGGTTTTGGGCATGTAGAGAGAATGGACGAAAGGAGATTAACAAAACAATTGCATCAGAGTGTGAATAGAACTGCTGGAAGGGGAAGATCTAGGCGCATGTATCTCGATCAGATCGCAGACGTTTTAGAGAAAGGCCGGGTTAGGAGTACCCTAAACCGACGAGCATGTATGAAGAATGTTATGCGAGTGAACGAAGCGAAAGAGGTGTGTCAGGATTGTAGCAAGTGGAAATCCGTGATTTCTGCCTACCCCCATGGGAATGAGGCGTGATTGTATGTAAAAGTTAAAAGCCGAGCGGGATTTGAACCTACGACCTTCCGCTTGGTACAGGGCTGCCGCCGCCATCGGATCATAATCACAAAATCAAAAAATATGAATAAGCAACGTGACATCTCTTGTCGATTCAACTTCTGTATTTACATGTAACATATTTGTTTTTTCAGAAACCTATAAATAGCCGTCTGTCGTTGACGCTGATCGATCCAGAACGGGAGGAGGCAGAGACGATTGTCAAAATATTTACCTACTTGACTCAATTGAAGAAAGAAGAAGCAGAATTGTATGTTTCATCCTACTTTTATCCTCTGGCCTTTCCGTTGAATTAACCAGTTGTCGAGTGCTATGCAACTTACGAGTGTCGAGCAAAATAGTTCAAAACAATAGCTACTTTTGTTAAATATTATGAAAAGTCATTACCCTTGCCTATTTATGTGTTAAGTTACCTTAAACTAAATAACAAAGCAATGTTGAGCCATAGAAAAGAGGGGATCTCTTCTAATACAGGTTTTACAACTTAAAAGAAGAGATCTCAACCCTTTATCATATCATTATTTAATAAAAAGGTATCTGCATAACATCCTGGCGAATATTTGTATTATGTTTCTTTTTGTATTACAGACGTCTTCGACTACAACGATGGGATTTGCGGGAAGCGATAAACGAGTTTATGAATGATATGAGCAAAGATAATGTACACTACCACAACTTTGCTGAGGATGATGATATCTCTGATATGTCGTCTTTGATAGATGAAGATATGGTTGATTAAAATAAGCTTAATTTTAACTGTTGTTTTATTGATACCTTCCATAGTGTAGCAATATAGATGGTCTGTAGCTGGGCTCTGGACCTTTAGCCCATTAGGGTAGGAAGAAGGGAAGGTAAGAGTGAGGCTCAATTTACTCCGCCGCGGGATAGAACGGAAGAGACGAAATTGTATAAAGCATAATTAATTTTATATCAATTGCACACAAATTAAAAACGAGCCAAACAATTGAAAGCTCCAATTTGGAAACTAGTCTATAATAGAACTTGATTACTAAAATCGACTATTTTCCGAATTTGTTCAATCGCTATTATTCCCGTGTAGCAACACCAAGTTTTTATGTCTTCTTTGACAACCAAACCAACTTGTCAATGTCAAGTCAATAAACAAAATTCAGTCGTCTCGTCAGCCAGCCTTTGTTTTTCATAGTTTTTTGTATTGAATCGAAATAAAATTGACTAAATAAAGTGAAGAAAATTGTTATTGGTAGACCCTATTTTATTTTAGGGTGCCACTATTTAATCCCCCAGAACTTTCGATGAAGATGAACACTGGTGGCAACATGCCAGCCATCAACCAAGGAAACATCCAATTCGTGAACAACCCTGGAACGCAAGGGTCTATTCAGAACTCACCAACACAAAACAACCAGAATGCATCAAATAAGAACAACAATAATCCAAGCGGAGACTCGACGGTTTGTACGCTTTCCTCTCTATAAAACATAAATATTTTATTTGCTACAAGTTTCTGAAAGTTAAGCAAAACGAAATCGTTAGTTGATATGGTAATTCTTGCAGATTCTAAGTAGACCTCGCCTTCAGGAGCTAGTCAGAGAAGTGGATCCAACAGTCCAACTTGATGAAGAAGTTGAAGATATTCTTCTAATCCTGGCCGATGACTTTATTGACACCTCACTTATCAATGCCTGTGGATTGGCTAAGCATAGACGCGCTGCAACTGTAGAGCTAAAGGATATACAATTACATTTAGGTAAGTTCTCATAACAGAAGGAAATATTGTTCTTGTGGATAGAGCAGTTGGTAGGTAGTCGAAATTCTTCGAGGCAAGCCTGAATACTCAATCTTTTATTAGTAGTTAGTGTTTTATTAGTTTATCCCTTTAGGTCAAACCCGGTCCAATCATCTCAACTCAAGGTCCCTCGCTTTTTATAGCATCATCAGTTTTTTCCCAGCTTGATACTCAAAAGAAATCTGAATGTTTGAAGAAATTTGCAATGCCAAAATTCTTTGGCTTCTCTAGCTATGACTTTTAAGAGAAAAAGAGCCTATTCACATGATTTATTATTCTACCTTTTAAAGATGGAAGTATTTGTTTTCACAGAACGATTATGGAACATGTGGATACCAGGATTTGGGAGTGAAGAGGTTAGACCATACAAGCGATCCGCCATGACTGAGGCACATCGCCAACGAATGGCACTTATCAGGAAGACTATAAAGAAATATTAATTCCTTTTCCCCACCTAGTGGGATAAGGGCAGGAAGAAGAAGAAGAATTCCTTTTTTACATAGCTTAAATGTGTAATGTTTGGTTGTTGGATGTTATATGATATGATGGTAAAGGTATATTTGAGATTTGTGAGTATAATAAGTAAGATATTTTGATGTAATAGATAAGTGACTAGGATTAAGCATAAAACCCAAATTAAATGATGGCTAAATAAAACTGTTTTTTATCTATCAATGACAAGAGGAAGCTAAGAAATAAAACAACCATTTTACACACCACTTTATTAAGATTAAATAATTAAAAGTGATACAATGATGTCATACACAAAAAATACAAATAAATTACATCACATTTAAAATCACCAAAATTAATGAAAATGGATTTTAAATAAATAAGTTTTGAACCTAAAACTGGTATCAAATAATGAAAATCACAGAAAATTGGTTACAAATACTTTAGAACTTGATTGATTTAGTGATTTTTGGAATGTTCCAGAACACCAAAATGGATAGGTTAAAGTTTTATGTGATTATACATTTTATAATACTGAAAAATTTTGCATTGATCTAAACTAAATCTAGGTCAAGGCTATGCCAAACGATTTATTGAAAGTACGGTTGTAGGCAATAAATATTGCAAATCAGCTTTTCTGCTTTCGTAGAGCGCTATCTCTCTCTGACACACACTACGCTCTATAAAGCCGAAATTAGCCGATGTGCAATATTTGTACACAGTACACTATTATCCACTTTAGGCTATCAAGTAAGTCCAGTTTCAATACTACCCACAGCTTACCACGAAGCAGTTATTTTAAAATGTGTAACCCCCGAATACTGAAACGCAACTCAGATTTAAGCACGTCTCAAGCGACGAATATTTGACAGATTTTCATCGAAAACTGTCAAATATTCGTCGCTTGAGACGTGCTTAAATCTGAGTTGCGTTTCAGTATTCGGGGGTTGAAAACTGTCAAATATTCGTCGCTTGAGACGTGCTTAAATCTGAGTTGCGTTTCAGTATTCGGGGGTAAGTATCACTAATCTAATTGTTACTTAATAATATTTTTCAAAGTATACTATTACAAATCGTTTGTGATGTTGAACAATAAGTCAAGGTTAGATAAAAAAATATACTGACAGAAATATTAAAGAAAATTAAGTAAGTAACATATTTAAAAAAAATTACATCCTCAAATCAAACACAGGCTCAATTTAGTTAAACATCTGTTTCATGTTTGCTAACTTAAAATGTTCTTTTTATCATCTACTACTACAATCTGAACTATATTTTAAACCACAAAACAATACTAAAATGTAACTATCCTTGACATTATTTGTTGAATAATTTAAGTGCCAACTAATTTGACACCAAAAAAGCGTAAAATTACCTACGTGGAAATGAGACCATAGCACAGTGCATAGGGCACACAAACATTAATAAGTACCAAAATAACCGCTTTATTTCTAAAACACGAACATTAGACTACCCACAGAAATATAAAAATTTTTCTGTGAAACTACGTCTCAGCATGAAAGTTTCTAAATATTTGTCTACCGTAGGTATAGTACCAGACTATCCTAGTAAAATTTGAATAGGTAATAATTTATTAAGTAAGCCTACATACCTACTCCCAAAACATTTTGTAAGTAAGCCAATATAATGGAAAAGGTGTACAATAATTAAAACACACACATTGCGTGAAGGAAAAAGGAGTAAGACGTATCTCTACGAAATTCAAGTGCACTGATTCTCCTATAACAAACCTATCGATCTCGAATAGATTGCTAAATCCTATTTTTTTTCTGTGCTATCGATACACAGACCTTAATTTAGAAAGAGAAGATACCTTAAAAGTTTGAATCTATCAGCTCATAATTTAACTTTAATCCCATTTCACCACCGACCCTTATTTTAAGTGGCCCTTTACCAATTCTAATACTTCCCATACGACATGTACGTAAATAATCTTAAATTAGTATGCAGGGTGTAAACCACTCCTGAAAACTTGAGGGGGAAAAGTATTATGAATAACTTTTGTCACTGTCACTGTGGTCTGTAGGGTTTTTTTTTTGAACAGATATTTTTGCCGCGTTCACAATGTTGGTTCCTTCGAAAGAGTAATTTCATATTGATGAATAACCTTTCTCTTTAAAACCTTCAGGGCACCTTGAAGCTATCAGGAGTGGTCTTATTACACCCTGTATTTAAAGGTGCATTTGTCCATCTGTTCATGGACTACAAAGCTATAGTTAATTCCGCGTCTTTGGTTGCAACCTCTAGGCCACAGATGCAGTGTCTTTATTCGGTATGTAGAGATGATCGGATGGACCCACCTTCTGCCAAAGGAGGGACTTGGATTTTATCTTGACTGGTTCCTGGAAAAAAAATATTGCGTCAAAAACAAAACAATAATGTGACATGAAAAATGGCCACAAGGTTTAAAACCACAGGTTAAAGAGGTAAGATTATAAATGCCTGAAGGCCTGCGCACACCTAGGCCGCTGGCGACCGCGATCAATGAAACGCTGTCTAATATCGCTGTCAAATTTGACAGCGTTTCACTGATCGCGTTCGCCAGCGGCCTAGGTGTGGTGTGCGCAGGCCTTGAGGGTGTAAATACTTGATCAGTCGATTAGTTAACCGACTGATCAAATATTTGACAGTAGTTTAATATTTGCTGCAAAAATAAGGTCAAACTGCTGTCAAATATTTGATTGGTCAATTAGTCATCCGTGACACCAGATTAGCCTATAAATTCCTAATTTGGTTACTGATATGAATGAGTGTCCCAGAAAATACTCCCGAGAGCTCACATCCTACTAATAATAAAAACGCGAAAGTTTTTAAGTATGGATGGATGTTTGTTTCTCTTTCACGTAAAAACGAATGAATGGATTTTAATGAAACTTTACTACATTAAAGTATTACATCAGAACAACACATAGGCTACAATTTATAAAGATATTGTAACGGAGAACGGATGTAAGTAACGGGAACAAGGCGAACGAAGCCACGGGCGGCCGCTGATTTGCTATAATATTCTCTTCTGTCTAAAAAACCATCAATATTCGAATTATTAATCTCTTTAGACAGCAGATTGGGTCATGACCAAAATAATATGTGACGTCAGCGACACACCTGTATAATCTACATAGGTACGCATAATAAACATTCTAGCGATACAATATCTTGTTTAGCAATCATTAAACCCAGTACTGCGTCATAGAAAAACAGCAGTCAAACTACTTCTTTACGGCTCAAACAAAGTCTTCAGCATTTTTTTTACGGAATGTGCAGTTGCCAAATTTCGTAGCTAACATTCAAGGTTCCATGGTGTAATGGTTAGCACTCTGGACTTTGAATCCAGCGATCCGAGTTCAAATCTCGGTGGAACCTGATCTTTTTGCAACATTTTTTTTTTCATGTACTTAACGAAACTTTCTTGGAAGTGAATCTACTATTTACATATTTTTGTTATGGACCGTCATTACTGTGTCCATCTGAAGATCTTAATTTTCATTAAAACTATATCAGTGATGAATAAGTCACGTAAACTACATTACATTTTATTCTCTGTTACCATAATCAAGAAAAAGAGAACAATGAACTTAGATTTTATAAAAAAAACAAATGAAGTTCTAGACGTTTGTGCGTCACTGGGTCCAACCAAAACTATTACAAAAGGCAAACTTATTACTTTACAAATCTGCTTTAAGTATTAGTTATTTGTCTGCAGATTTCTACCGGTAGTGTTCTTTCGTACCTTCTATGTTTTTAAACATTGTAATTCGACTTTTGCGCGGCTAAGGGCGGATTTAAGTCTTAGAAAATTTTTATGTATTCCTAAATGAATTGAATTACCCTCTTAGAATAACACTATCCGTCATAAAAAATACGTGTACACACAAGGTATAGCTGTTGTAGGTTTTTTTTTATACTAGCAGATGGAACAACCATATGACCTGATGATAAGTGGTAACCATTGCCTATAACAAAGCATTGCCTCGAAGGTCACGCACGTTAGGAAAGTGCCCTAGGATTCACTGCAGTGTGTCCATCAGCTTGAGGCATTCAGATGTTCAGCCTCACGTGCCAATAATTTCACATGCCCCCACACCCTTCAAACCAAATCACAGCGATGCAGGTTCACAGCAGAAATAGGCATGGTAGTAGATAGTAGTACTTCCCCGATCGAGCCCTTCACAAAGAGATCTACTACTAATACTCTGAGATGGTAAAAGACATTATAAATCTTAATTGAAAAGTTTTATTTTCTTCTTGGCAAGACTATAAGGTATACCCTTACAGCATCGAACTATATTGGAATTTTTCCTTGAAACTTTAGGAGCGTTGCCAAGTGTGATCAAGTTCAAAGACATGAGATTATGATACTTTAACTACTGGATGCATGTGGGTAGACACAGCTACGGTTGTAGGCAGTAAATATTGAAAATCGGATTTTCTGCTTTCGTAGAGCGCTATCTCTTGCATACGCTCTATGAAGCCGAAATTAGCCGATGTGCAATATTTTTTGCCTACTATATACTCTTATGGCCGTATGTTGAAACAATGGTTGAGTTTGAGTTGAGCCTCAAGAATAGATTTTTGAGACTTTTCAATGGAGAACTGTCGAAAAAATCTATGCTTGATGCTCTGCTCAGACTCAAGCATCGTTTCTGCGAAAAAGTCTAAGCACCTAGTAGGTCTCTTTCGATAGGTTTATTCTAGACCATGTGTATGTATGTATGTGGGTCAAATAAACGTAGTATTATTATTATTTTTAATTTTCCTTTTTTGATGTATGCATGTACATACACTGCGTTAGTGTCCAGAATAAAAAAATAAAAAAAAAAATCGGTTGTCTGTAAAGTCGGTTTACTGACGATAGTTGAACGTGATAACGTCATAAGAAAATACTGATGGAATGGTTGCATTTTTCAAAATAGTTTTAATTAATATTTGTGACTCGCGGACTCGCGGACTCGGACTCGGACTCGGACTCGGACTCGAACACTCGGACCCGGACTCGAACACTCGGACCCGGACCCGGAACCCGACCGAACCCTTACCCTTTACCCTCATTTACCCTTACCCTCATTTACCCTTACCCATTACCCGACCCGGGCTCGGGCTCAGGTAAATGGAACGACGAAACGACGTAACGACGCATGAGTCATGTTTTTTCGTACGTGCAGCCGGCTCCATCGATTTATAAGACGTTATCACGTCAAAAAAAAAATTTTTTGCCAGTTCGAAAAGTTGGTAAACAAGCCCCTCTTTGAGATCTCTCTTTCCAATGTTAGGGATTTAGAGACGCGTCTTTTTTCTAAGGCTTCAATCAATCGGAGCTCGTTCAGCTGCGGGTAAGGACTTCTAGCTAGCGCTATTTACCCTAGCTTCAACTCTGGAAGCTAAGACTACCGTCACGGAGTTATTTTATTTGGCTCTTTGAGTGTGTAGTGAGCGGGTTTCCAGAGGGTCGGGGGCACCTAGAATTTCTCGGGGCAAAGGCCGCCAGGGTTTTCGGCAATCTGGCTTTTTCTAAACCTGCCTTTGATCTCTTACGTCATGACAGCGACCTTCACTTTTATTTGGCAAAGCAGGTTTGAAACGCTTTCACAATTTAATTAAATTTGAGATATTTAGTAAATTATGAGAAGACTTTTTATAAAGTTAATCACGTTGTGATGGCGTTCCCATCCAACGACACACATTTTTTGAATTACTACTTAATAATGCGAATTTAAACTATGTATTTTCCTATATACACAAAGAGTAACTAATTTTCCTGCGAAAAGTCACGTTTTTACTAATCGATCATCGGTTTTTACATCTCGAGTTTTTGTTTTGTAAAACTCGTTTTAGAATCTAGTAAAATTCAATTAAAAAAATAAGTTCGTATAATCTTAAAACCAACTAGTAGTTCTCTTTCAAGATCCACTAAGGTTGCCTAGAAGACATCGCTGTCAGCGGTTAGGTCGGCTATTGTGCCATTAAATTTAGTGTTCTATCTATCAGTAAAGTGTTATCTATCTATCTATCTTCATGGCTGTAGAAAGGTATCTAAATAGAGCTCGTGTTTTGTTTCGTTTACAAATTTTACAATCCATAGGATTTCTCATACTTCGTCACATAAACTATCGAATCTAAGATTCTGGGTTTACCTTTCCGAAAAAAGGTATTTATAAGAGTGCTTGGCACTGCTATAAATCCGACAATTTATACTGTCTTGGAATAGTCACATTTAATAAAAACCTTGCCAAAGTAATAATGATGCCAATGGATATCAAGGAAGAAATATTGGTATTTTTAGCTTATTGATTTCAGTAGAACCAATTCGAGCACAGAATGCAATAAAATATTCTTATTTTTAACCGACTTCCAATCAAAAAGGAGGAGGTTCTCAATTCGGTTGTATATGTTTGTTACCGCATAACTTCGTAATTTGTGAGCCGATTTGAAAAATTGTTTTTTATTTAAACTTATAATTATATTGTCTGTGGTTAAAAGTTATAGATCGCTAGTTAGATATTGGCCGTGAAAAGCTGTGGATTTTATGACATAAAATCTAAAATACGATACAAATCTGAAAGACATTGGAACGGTTTAAATCGCAATAGATAAATTTTATCTATACGAGATAAGATAGCTTAGTTTTATTAATAACACGTAACGGTACGGAACAATAGACTATTGTTTGGGCAAGACGTGGTACATCACATTAAAGTTGGTATAAATCGATAAATTACGTCATAATCGTCATATTTACCGTATTAACCGATCACGTATTCGGTGGTTGTGCATGTCATGCTATATTTTCAAATATCCCTTTGTCGTTAATGGCCTTTGCTTTGTCTATGATTAAATTACTATCTTTGTAAAGACTCTGATTTGCCTCACGTTCTTTTTAAAAAAGCTTGTGCTAAGGCTGAACATCTAATTATGCTTCAAGTTGATGGACGCAGGGCAGTACATTGTAAGGCACGTTCCTGGGAGACAATACTTTGTTATATGGTTATAACTTAACATCAGATGGGTGATATACTTGTTCCATTAGCTAGTTGTATAGAAAACACTGAAAGAACATAATGTTTATGAACTTTTCACTACTGGCCAACACTGGTGATTCATGATTTCTAAGTAAAAACTAAATGGTGCGCATTCGGGTAGAAAATTTACTTGATTCTATAAATAGCAATTCTGCGTAAATGCAATCACCTGGAAAGTTTGAATCACACAAGGCCGGAGTAAATATTATTTTGGCTGGAAAATGTTTCTGCGAAACATAAAACGTGCAATACACGTTTTTATAGCGTGTTTAATAATACTTTCTCTAAGTAATAATACTTTGGGGAATCAGAATTATTTGTGTTCTTTCTGTTTATTCTTTTATGTTTGTTCTTTACCTACTTTCATTTTATTTTATTTTAAAATCTTATTGTCATTCTGTTTGTGCTGTGTGTGTGACCAAAATAAATGTTTTTCTTTCTTTAAGCCTACAGCTCGCAGACTGCTTAAAAGACTGACATGCATAACCTTAACCCCACATTATTACTAGTCGTTTGTCAATACTGCAATTCTTAATTTCCACGGAAATTAAACCCCTTGCATTTCAGCTGTTACGCAACGGAAGTCGTCAACAGCAGTTCAAATAAATTTGAATGGCGTTATGGTTTTACCCAGAATATAGAACTTTACGTACATAATATCTATTATTAGCCTGAATTATCCCATTGTTGGGCAAAGGTCTCCCCCCAGTCCCGCGATTTCCCAAGATCTTATGCCACCAGCCGCCAGTCCCTCTCGTCCAGCTCGTCCCATCATCGCCTGCGTGCGCCGCGAGGCCGCTTCGCTATCTCAGGCCTCCACAATGTGAAAGATTTGGCCTATATCCTATTAGGCGTGCGGCAAACGTGGCCGGCCCAGTTCAGCCTTGAGGATTTTCCCCTACGTCAGGAAATTTAGACTTGGAGCGTAGTGGTATTGCGAAGTCTAAACAAAATACGCACAAAACAGGAACAATACAACAGTAGTGCTAACTGAACATGTATCGTTATGCTATGCTAACATCATTAACACTTTTCCCGTCACATTCACGTAATAATTAGAACCGTTTCACAGTCACTCAGTAATTACATTTGTTATACGTTGAAAGGGACGGATGAAAAGGTACGCGGCAGAAATGCGAATGTTGAGAATTGAGATGGATGTGTGGAGTAACAAGAATGGATAGGATACGGAAAGAGTATAATCAGGGGAAGTTTGAAAGTAGCCAGCAAATATACGGCGCTAAGGAATAGGCCTACTGCTATTTTAATAAGTTTTCCACAATTTATTAGCAAGATATGCAAGAAAAATATACTTATTATGATTCAAAAACCGGTCATGCGCAGTTTTATGGAAAATCTTGTCTTCATTCTCTGCCAAATGCTAAAGACTAAGCTCATATTCTTCGTTAAACTGAATGATCGATATGAGTCTCTCGATCTCAGCTTAGCAGGTCGCCAAGTCTATTGCTATCTCTATTTGTTGGCATGAAAATGACAGTGATATAAGACTTTTGGCTAGGCGTAAAAAATGTTATGATCGTAACTCTATTTTCTAGGCCACAAGGCTGATTTTACCTTAGCGATGAGTTTTCCATCGTCTCCGATCAGGAATTCCTCCAATCCGAAGACCAGCGGCGATGCGTTACCGAGATGGAAGATCCTGGATGAAGTGCCTCGCGTGACTCTGAACTCTATCGTCTTGGCTATAAGGACGTTTGTGATCATGTAGACAGACTTCTTGTCTTTTAAATCTGGAAAGAAGATTTTAGTTTTTATAAAGGTCAGAATTAGGTCTGAATAAAACCTATTTGCTACACATAGGCTTTGTTTTTAGAGATTTGGAGACCTCTCCATTCAACTCTCCTTATTTCTTCTACAAACCCTATTTTTGATTCAATAACGTAGTGAAGCAACATTTGAAGCACCATGATTAGATGAAGTTGTGAAGAATCTTTGAATCATAAAATTTGATACATAATATTAAATTTATTTATTTGTTGACATGTTTTATGATATAATTTTTTGGAAGAAACGGGTCTTTGTCGCGATTACCTTTATTACTGACGTTTCATAACGATCATTAATTTAAAAATTGCTTTGTTTCATGACTATATTATTATAGCAATTCATCTTGATTATTTTAAGTATGTGATTATTTTTTCCTTGTTTGAATTATTTTGCACGAGTTGATGAGGCTTAGATTGAATTTAATTGGTCTCAAGTATTCATATTTTTATTAATAACTATTGTACCTACATTCCTGCGAATAAATTATGATCAGCCTGTGAAGTCCACAGGCCTCTCCTACACATTTCCAGGACGAACAGTTCAGGTTAATACAAACCTTTGTTATTCTCAACGTCCAAATATATGTTGTTGACTAGATCCTTGCTTTTAGGCACAATATTCTTGTTGAAGGATACCATTATGACTCTGACTTTGTTCTTGATCGCCTCGTCTTGGAGTGTGATCTGAAAATGGCAATGTTGATTTATAAAAAGTACATACGATAAAATAATTAAAGACTTCAATGGAAGATATATCATAATCCCTTGTAATGCAATGAGGTGCATCAGCTTCGCCCTTCGAGATTCTGCGCTCTTTCAAATGAAGTCATTATCACCAAGAAGGGAGCAAGTAGATGTTACTAAGTGTTTACTTTTAACTGATTTTACATAGATAAAATTCTCCAATGCCGCTCCCGTCTAGCTTATCTCTATAAGTGCATTACTGTTTCAATATCAGTGTATCAGTATACCAGAGTACCTACTGCACTTCAAACTGTAATATTAACCAATATTGAAAATTATAAGAAAGGTTGCCTTTTGTTTCAATAGTACCAATGATGGTACAAGTGACACAACTTTGTATCCTTAGTACCTAAATTAAAGAAAAATGAGGATATTCCTCGTAAGTCATAGTTTGTGTTTAATTTATCGAGGGAATGCATAAAGCATAAAATAAATTACCTACCCACCTAGACCTATTCATAATTTTACTACAACATGAAACCCAAAAACATGTGTTAGACGGTATTTTCAAAATGATTTATCAAATACAGACAAGACCTCTTCAAGTAAAATGGCTTTGTACTGTACTGTGAATAACAATTAATGTAATACATAATTAATATGCATTAGTAGGTACTGGTAGATGTATTAATACCTACTTAAGGTATGAATAAAGTAATTATGCATTCTCGATCATGGGTGACAGATTCAAGTAGGTACTTACCTTCAACCTTCAATTTTTTTTAGGTTCTATTCTATGACATGCAACCTTATTGTCTAAGTCAACTCGTAATCGACATCAGCTTTATTATTGACATTTAAAACCTAGCCTAGAATTTCACTGTCACTTTTGTATTGTAACCAACACCACCACGACCAATATTTCTAGTGAACCTAGTGAATGAATGAAACTTGATGGAACTTCGTATTTTTGAATTGCGTAACGCAGAAATGAATCATTTCCTCATAATGTTATCCTTCACCGTTTAAGGGTACTGGCATAGTGCACATATATTTTCTGACAAAAAAAACTCATTATTGCATGACTGATTTAAATCCAGTATATTCATACCAAAATGTGTATGGGCTAAAGCCCACAACTGATATATACATTTTGGTATGAATATAAAATACTGATCACCATTTCCATCATGACCTCTAACAATGAAACAAAAATTTGCATTGTTGATTTAAATTACTACATTACTGTTTTATTTCCTTTGGACAAAATAGTTAAGTGAATTAAATTATGAGAGAAAACACACTAGCTTTATAAACAGTCAGAATTCATGAATAAAACATGTATATAAAATATTTTTTATTGCTTAGTAATTCACTGACACAGTGGGTTTGCCCAAAAAATATTTTTTTGAATAGAATAGTAAAAAAATCTACTATACATCTTAAAAAAAATATCTACTGTAAATATTATCAAATATAAACATAATCATCAAGATGTAAAATGGTGATTAAATTATTACTTACATCTATTTTGAGTAGCATGCGTTTATCATTCGGGGAAGTACTGTAAACCATGTTTTTCAGTCATGTCAGGTCAAGGTCAGAACAAAGCTTAGGGCTTAGTGGAAAGTAAGTGGCGTAATTGTTGCGAAATTAAAATTGCCTAGGCACTGTAGTATAGCCTAGTGTGATGAATTTCAATAATAGTTCTAATTTTAATGGTTTAATAGAAATTACTATTATGATATTTGATGACACTTGTCATATTTGTTTGTGAAATTGTCTGTCAACTTCATAGAAATGCCGTTGGCAACACTGACTGACTCCCTCCCTCCTTGACGTTGGTTGGTAAAGTAGTGGGGATAGACGGTTGGCGATGGCAGGGAGCGAAGGATTGGGGGCAGTCGGTCGTTGGCATGAGTTTGGAATACAACTTAAAGTGTAGTCTATATGTATATCAGTTTGTTAAATATTAAAGTGTAACGTGGAGTAATTATTACAGCCTATTTTACGAAAGGAAGTGAGTATTATTATATCTCAGAAGTGACAAGAACTTACGGTATGTAAAATATTTCTTACGGATTTTAATATGATTCCACCCGCCAAGTAATTATTTTATTGGGTTGAGTAGAAAATTATTTAATTTGACTAAAAGTTCAAGGGTACGAAAGATTTTGCGAGCATGAATCGGTCGAGATTGCCTCGAGATTATCCGTTTGTGCTAGCTTTTTCGATCGAACTTATGAACAATAACGGGTACTTACCTAAATGTTATAATTTAATGATTTTATTTTTACTTAAGTGGGTGAAATCATTCGAGTTTTAATCTGATCGTTCGCATCCTAACGTTGTAGGGTAGGTATAGAAACCAAGTTTGAATTAGTATGTTGATTCGTTGTTCATGCGCACTGGTCTGTATTGCACAGAGACTATCCGGTAATGCTGACACCTTTCAACAAGTTTTAATTTTGATTGTCTGAAATGCCTGATATTATGCCTACCCTAAAATGTGTGTGGTATCATATGAAATTTGATATTAGCCGCTCATCCGAACATGAAATGGCCTGCACCTAATATTTAACGACTTTGACTGCTTAGTTAAGCTGTTCCATTTCAAACAATTGACATTCCCTTAATTTTTGGAATATACGCTGAGTTTACCGAAAGATATTTTAAAAATATTAACGAACTTAATAACAGCAAATAGTTTTACATTATTATGCATTACGATGATCATTTTATTGGTTACCCTCTGAAAACACATGACTCGTGTTACCGTGTATGAAATTAAGTGAAGGTACTTGAGTGTAAAAAACAAGCTTGAGTTTGAGCTTGAGCTTGAGTGTTAAAAGCAAGTCAGTCCTCTGTAGCATTCTTGTTACTTTTTGATATGCAGAACTGTAGGGTACTTAGGAAAGGCCTACTTTCCTGTCTAGACCCATAAACAAACATTTTTATGTCCATGCTATTAGTCGCCATTGTGCCGATGTAGCGTAATGTACAAAATTAAATAAATACCCTTAAATAAATTAGAATATCTGTTGGCATAAGCAGAGTGTTATTGGCTGGGTTATGTTGAAATTATTATTTGTAAAGTTTCTGGAAATATTTATTTCTTATAATTTACTTAACATCAAAAATGAGTGATCGAATAAAGTTTCATAATAAAGTGGCCGTAAATAGCAAAGACCGAGCACAATCTTGAATTTCATAAAAGCCGGTACGGTCTTTGTCGTGCAAGATTCAAGATTCAATAAGCGTTTATTCACTCATTGTGCACCGGGCCTAACCATAAAGTTGATACAGGGGCTATCCGATAGTGCTAAAACTGTTCATGTACTGCTAATACCATAGCAGCTCAGTATAGTTTGAGTAGCCTCTAACCGCAAATGTCTAACCATGCTGGATTTAAAATAAGTAAGTTAATGATCATGATCAAGCCTACCCTCTAAAGCGAGTTTTTGAAGTAAAGTGAGCTAAACTTATAAAAATTGTAGACTATTTATTTATTATTATTTCTTAGGTAAACAATCAGTACATACTTATATTCTAATTGATAATTTAAAACGACAACTGTTACTAGGTTCCATTAAACAGGTTTCACATAGTGAGACTATAGGAGCAAAAAAAAAAAAAAAATGATATTAAGTAACGAGAGACTAAGGTAGACAAACTATAAAATGAAACAATTTTTTTAACAAATTACGATTAAAACAGAAAAACAAAAAGTACAATAAAAAAAAAAAAAACCTAGGGAATCTGGGGAGTCTCCTCGAAACAGCATTTTGACAAAATGTAAGTAGCAATTCTTGGTTGTTTTGAGCAAACAGATCTAGTTTGGGGACGTTAACCAGGCCATTGAACGTAATTAATGCTCGTCTAAAGAAAGTGTTTTGGGATCTGTGTTTGGCTAAGTACGCCATAGAAGTAAAGATTAATAACATTTTGGAACAAAGTGAGTATAGTTTGGCTATTTTCGCCTTAGAAGATGAAATTGATTTTGGAACCAAG
The DNA here is from genome assembly GCA_939531255.2 of Thera britannica. Classification (NCBI taxonomy): domain Eukaryota; kingdom Metazoa; phylum Arthropoda; class Insecta; order Lepidoptera; family Geometridae; genus Thera; species Thera britannica. The sequence continues at coordinate 4,239,663 of OW618042.2, read as the reverse complement.
TGAGTTCAGTTTGGCAATGTACGCCTTAGAAGATGAAATTGATTTTGAAACCAAGTGAGTTCAGTTTGACAAGTGAGTTCAGTTTGACTATGTACGCCATAAAAGTTGAAATTGATTTTGAAACCAAGTGAGTTCAGTTTGACTATGTACGCCTTAGAAGATGAAATTGATTTTGAAACCAAGTGAGTTCAGTTTGACAAGTGAGTTCAGTTTGACTATGTACGCCTAGAAGTTGAAATTAATTAACCATGCGAGATCTGTTTGGTCAAAGTTCAAAAAGTTCAAAAAGTTCAAAAAGTTCAAAAAGTTCAAAAAGTTAAAAAATTTCAAAAAGTCCAAAAAGTTCAAAAAGTTCAAAAAGTTCAAAAAGTTCAAAAAGTTCAAAAAGTTCAAAAAGTTCAAAAAGTTCAAAAAGTTCAAAAAGTTCAAAAAGTTCAAAAAGTTCAAAAAGTTCAAAAAGTTCAAAAAGTTCAAAAAGTTCAAAAAGTTCAAAAAGTTCAAAAAGTTCAAAAAGTTCAAAAAGTTCAAAAAGTTCAAAAAGTTCAAAAAGTTCAAAAAGTTCAAAAAGTTCAAAAAGTTCAAAAAGTTCAAAAAGTTCAAAAAGTTCAAAAAGTTCAAAAAGTTCAAAAAGTTCAAAAAGTTCAAAAAGTTCAAAAAGTTCAAAAAGTTCAAAAAGTTCAAAAAGTTCAAAATGTTCAAAAAGTTCAAAATGTTCAAAAAGTTCAAAAGTTCAAAATGTTCAAAAAGTTCAAAAAGTTCAAAATGTTCAAAATGTTCAAAATGTTCAAAATGTTAACAAGGTCTCAAATGTCTCAAAAGGCAAAAATGTTTCGAAAAATTCTAAGTTTAGTAATTAAAAGTCGTGTAGAGTTATTAAAAGTTAAAGATCGGATTTTGGATTTGGTTTATAAGTAAAGATTTTGGGTTAAGATTATATAAGTTTTTGGAGATGAATAAAAGATGAAAAGACAATGAATTAATTATGAATTAAAAATGAATTAATGATGGATTAAAGATGAATAAATGATGAATAAATGATGAATTACAGATGAATTTAAGATGAATTTAAGATGAATTAAAGATGAATTAAAGATGAATTTAAGATGAATTAAAGATGAATTAAAGATGAATTTAAGATGAATTAAAGATGAATTAAAGATGAATTAAAGATGAATTTAAGATGAATTTAAGATGAATTTAAGATGAATTTAAGATGAATTTAAGATGAATTTAAGATGAATCTAAGATGAATCTAAGATGAATCCAAGATGAATCTAAGATGAATTTAAGATGAATTTAAGATGAATTTAAGATGAATTTAAGATGAATTAAATATGAATTAAATATGAATTAAATATGAATTAAATATGAATAAAATATGAATGAAATATGAATGAAATATGAATAAAATATGAATAAAATATGAATAAAATATGAATTTAATATGAATTTAATATGAATTTAATATGAATTTAATATGAATTTAATATGAATTTAATATGAATTTAATATGAATTTAATATGAATTTAATATGAATTTAATATGAATTAAATATGAATTAAATATGAATTTAAGATAAAATAAATGTGAATTATTTATAAATTAAAGATTAGCGATGTATAAAAGACTTACTACTTACTAAAAAGATGAATTACAGTTTTAGGTGTTCAATTACAGTTTAACAGTTTAGTTTTACAACTGAATCACAGTTTTAAATAAAAATTGGACAAAGATTCTAATTGAAGTTTGTGCGTCGTAAACCTGAACCACTAGATTGTTTACTTACCGAAACAGTCACTGTCGAGAAGATGTTTGCATTTCAGCAAGAACAATGAGGAGATGACATTACTAGTACATACCTGCAGTGCCATGGCAGGGCATGGCATGGAGAAATTCAAGTTGATAAGTTCTTCGCTGTCAGATTTAATGATGGCGTTTCCATGCATTTACTGAGCTAAGTTAAACGTATCTTTTGTAGTATTTAAAGCGCAAGACTAAGTACAGAGAACTCGTCTAAGTGTTTTATATTTTTGGAATATATTGTTACTTTTTAATTATTTCACAATTGGAAATCCTATTCATTTCAACTAGATATAAAGCAGATGAATGATAATAGATTTATTCACAGTGTGCTTGCAGATCTGTAAATTTTATGACGAGTTTCAGATCCTTAAAACTCCAGGCAAAGTTAGTAGCGATGCACCGCAGAAGGTGCCACAGGAGACAGCCGTGATGCACTGCACCAGCGGCCTGAGCCATGATGCGCCATGGAAGGCGCCGCACCAGTGGCCTGAGCCGTGATGCGCCATGGAGGGCGCCGCACCAGCGGCCTGAGTCGTGATGCGCCACGGAAGGCGCCGCATCAGTGGTCTGAGCCGTGATGCGCCACGGAAGGCACCACATCAGCAGCTTGAGCCATGACGCGCCTCTGAAGGTGCCGTAGTAACAGGCTGAGCCGCGAGTTACGTAGCAAGGAGAAGAATTATGTAGTTTATTACCACAATTTTATTTTGTTTTATATTTTATTTTATTTGTTTATTAGGTACACAAAACAGAGTACAATTGATAATTTACAGGCATAAATACTATTAAGTTATGAGCTAGACAGTACCCCAAAACATGCGTACACAGAATGCATAGAACAGGAAAGTTAGTAAATAGCGTGTAACCAGGCTTAACTAGTAGTAGGTGATTAAAGTTAACATTTACTTGGAACTTAGGTGTACTCATACAATTATTTTATTACAGTAAGTGCACACACTTCGAGTTAAGACTCGAAGAGAGTGCAGAATTAATTAAATAACTAATTTGAGTTTTCGGCACACTCTAATGAAAGAGTGGCCAAAGATACATTCTTGAATTTATTTAGATTATTGTTAAAGATATGAATTTTATCACTGTATTTAATCAATAAATCGTTAAATAGGCGACACATTCTGACAACGGGGTTATAATAAGAGGCGTTGTTTGAATGGACTTGTAAGGCGAAAGTGTTCTGAAAGAGTTGCCGAGGTCTAGGCTTTATATTTAGATTAATAAGATAAAGTAAGCAAGGAGAGTCGATATGCGAGTGGGTAATTTTGAAATGATACAGTAGATCATGATATTTGCGACGATTTTCTAATAACATTAAATGAAAATGATGGAGCTTTGCAGTATAGTTAGGCAATTTCCTATTAAGACCACATCTGTAACTTAAAATATTCAGAAACTTTTTCTGGACCCTGTCAATCCGGTCAACGTGAATATTGTAGTAGGGAGACCAAATTACTATTTGACTTTTAAAAACAATTAACTGTTTGACTGTATTTTTAACCATGGAGATGTCTTCCTATCACAATCGGAGTATAATTTATGCTATAGGAATATTTAATTTAAATAATATTTTACCCGAATGCATTGTTTATGGCTGGGATGCGAAGACTTTTCTGATACAAAACTGTTATATTATCTTAGAAATTTCATTTAGTTAACTTGTTTTGCATACAGGCTTTGAATATGGTAAACGGGATATCTAACTGTAATTATTTTTAGATAGAATTATATTTTTAATATCTGTTTATTCTTAGAAATGACTAAGATTTATTTGGGTGTCTTCGTATCTTCTACTTAATAATTTCATTTTGTTTACAAGTTTTATATTGTAATTTTGGATTTGTTTTAATTTGTTCTTATTAGTTGTCTGAATTTTGGTAGTCATTCAAGTTTCAAGTTTTGTTTAGTCATACATATACATAGTTATCATGTTATCATTATGCTCTTAGCATGTGCTTCCAGAGTAAGCACACTGTCGGATGGCCGAATTTGATAGACATTAGATTTTTTTTTAGATTGTATTTGTATGGTCATCCTTTCTCATTAAGTATTTGTGTTTTAATTCAAGTTTTGTGGTTACACATTCAATTTTTTTTTTAGATTGTATTTGAATGGTCATCTTTTCTTATTAAGTATTTGTTTTAAATTCAAGTTTTGTTTTTAGACATTCAATTTTTTTTTTTGGATAGTGTTTGAATGGTCATCTTTTCTCATTATTTGTTTTGAATTCAGGCTTTGTTTATTAAGCTTTAATATTATTATATTGTGCACTTAGCATGTGCTTCCAGAGTAAGCACAGTGTCGGATGGCCGAATGTGATGAATTTCAATAATAGTTCTAATTTTAATGGTTTAATAGAAATTACTATTATGATATTTGATGACACTTGTCATATTTGTTTGTGAAATTGTCTGTCAACTTCATAGAAATGCCGTTGGCAACACTGACTGACTCCCTCCCTCCTTGACGTTGGTTGGTAAAGTAGTGGGGATAGACGGTTGGCGATGGCAGGGAGCGAAGGATTGGGGGCAGTCGGTCGTTGGCATGAGTTTGGAATACAACTTAAAGTGTAGTCTATATGTATATCAGTTTGTTAAATATTAAAGTGTAACGTGGAGTAATTATTACAGCCTATTTTACGAAAGGAAGTGAGTATTATTATACTAGGCACAAAAAAACATAATATTACACTCACCTTTACACTCTCATGAGGAAACTTAAAATCTTTGTCTTGGAACTCGCCAGCGTCCAACCATTTCACGTATTCCGGATTGGACTTCTCTCTGTTAATATTCTCTCTGAGCACGCCGAGTGGCGTGAACATTTTGCCATTAGTTTCTTTCACATTGGGTACGAAAAGAGACGTACAATTATACAAATCGGCCTCTGTAAGATGAGGGATGCAGACAAATTGGCTGGCACCAATTTCAATCTCGATTTCTTCTCTGATAAATGGCCAAGCATCCTCCAATTTCAATGACTTCAATTTATCCAAGTTCACATCTTTGCGGATTTCGTGTCCGAAGAGAGATTTTACCACTGCTTTTAGTTTTTTCGGCATTTTAGAAAAACACTTTTTATATAGGATTCACAACAAAAACAAGCACTCGTCCAGCTCAGCTGTCAATACGCGACTGGTACTTTTGAACGAATGAATGATTTTCTTGAGGCAGAGACAGAGACTGACGCGTGACTGTCGGCATGAAGCTTGAAGGCAAGCCGTTAACTTCGTCCATGCCGTTAGCCAGCCGTTAACTGACTCATCGGTGGTACAGTCCGGCAAGTATAACTTGGCGGGTCTGAAGCTAGCCGTTTGGCCAATCTTCCATCAGTCATTGGCCATTAACGATCGAACAGCTCACTTCAGACCCGCCAAGTTATACTTGCCGGACTGTACTGCGAACTCTCCACTCCGAAATTTAAGTAGGCAAGTAAGTTAGGCAACTAAAAATACTAACAATTGATTTTATTCTTATTCTTGTACTAGCGGCTACCCGCGGCTTCGCTCGCCCTGTTTCCGTGATGCCTCGTTCCCGTTATGCCCCGTTCCCGTTGCTTACATCCGTTCTCCGTGTATAAGTAGGTATACAAATTGTAGCTTAGGTATCTGTTGTTCTGATGTATAAACTATAATAATGTAAGTTTAATTAAAATCCATAGTTTTGACGTGAAAGAGTAACAAACATCCATTCATCCATACCTACAAACTTTCGCGTTTATGATATTAGTAATTATAATAAGGACCTAGTACACTCTAAGTAACCGCTCATGGGGGTGTAGGATATCTATCATGGTTCCCCAGTGAAATCCAGATAGAGAAGGATGATGGCACGATAATTATATATACCTCCTCCTACCTCATCATCAGCCTGAAGAAGTCTACTGCTCTGCTGGGCATAGGCCTCCCCTACACATTTCCAGGAAGAACGATTCTGAGCCCTTTCCATCCATCAACTTCCCGTGTGGTCGTCAGTTCATCTGGTGGGTGGTTGCCATACGTTTCGTTTCGTTATTATAACTGCCTACGAACGAATAATTTACCGAGAGAACCTTGGAGGAATTAGAAATGGAGATGTCAAGGCAGGGCTTTCCCCTCTGCCGATCATATAACGATCTCGATCATATCCTTTTAATAAAACTGTTTTACTCGCAACCGCAGCCATTGTGTGTCGTTTCATGTCGCGAAGTGGAGCTCCGTGAAAATGGTGAATTGCATGGTAGTTTCTTGTAAAAGACGATCAGAGACATCAAACTTCCGGGAACATGGTATTTCCTACCACAAGGGAGTATTATTTTGTCAATTGTGTTTGTAATTTTGTAGAATTTAAGTTCAAAAGAAATACCGGTTGCGACAGATTAGCGACAGTATTACGACACCATTGTCAAAGAATAAACCTTGGTAGAAGGCATAGTGTTGGCCCAACACTATGCCTTCTACCAAGGTTTATTCTTGTTGGGAAAAGTTGAATGAAATTGATGAATGAATGAATGATAAAATAAACGTTAAATTATTATCACATAATGTGTTGTCTAATTACGTATTTGGTGTTTTTTAAGCCCCCGACGTAAAAACGACGGGATGTTATGAGTTTGCGGTGTCTGTGTGTGTGTCTGTCTGTCCCATCGTAGTTCCCGAACGAATCAACCGATTTTAATTTGGTTTTTTGTTTGTTTGAAAGGTGAATAGTCGGGAGTGTTCATAGCATCCGAAGCCACCCTGCGTGCTGTGGACCCGACCATACTCCTTTACCTCTCAAGATTGGACCCGAATACTTCAGGTGATGAGGTCTTTCGCTACGTAAAGGAGAGGATCCGTTTTTGGATTAAGGACCCGCCACCAATACAGCTACATCTGCAGCGGCTAGAGCCATCCGGAGTGAGAGACACGGCCTTCAAATCGTACGTGCTCCAAGTGCCTGCGAAGCATGGGGACATGTTTCTCAATTCGGATTTCTGGCCGCCAGGAATCGTCTATCGTCGCTTTAGGGGTGCGCTAACAAAAAAAGCCCCTATAATTTGATTTTAATTAGTAATTTTATTTTATTTTATGTATGTTAGTCTCTAAGGTATTTATTAACTATGGACCTAAGATGTTTCATTTTTGTAATGTGTGCATTTTATGTTGTCTGAAATAAACGATATTATTATTATTATTATAGCTGTTTTTGATGAAAATCGGTACAAGATGGCTGCCGCCACGATATATCGGATTACATTTATTCACAAATCCCACAATATGGGTATCCTAGATACCAGTAATCAAACCCTCTACTCATCAATGTATAAAATAGGACATGACATCATACTCAAAAATAAAGTCGTGGGCATAGTGAAAACATTTTTTTTGCCTATTTTATATTTATTTTATATCCTGTGCAGGTTTCCAAAAAACCCTGTTGCTTGAAGAGTGGACTAAATTTTTTGGCCAAAAAACAACTTGGCATGCAACAAGAACGAGTGTGATTTGCTCGGAACATTTTGCAGAAAGTTCTCAAACTCGGGCAAACAAACATCTGCGTTCACCACACAAATATTTGTTCTCGGTGGGAATCGAACCAACGCCTCCGGCGCAGAAGGCAGAACTGCAAACTTCGCTGTGATGTGAAGGCTGACGATGTAATGTGATTTCACTTTATATTTTTTTTTCAATTATTCAGTTAAAGACTAAACTTATGTGTACTATGCTATAACATGTTAAGAACTATTGATTCAAACTTATAACCATTAATAAAACATAACAACTAAATTCAGTTCTTTTATTTTCTGGCTGTTACAAAATGTGAAACCTGTTGTGCATAACTTATTTAAATTACCTTTACCTAAAAACCCATTTCATTCATTATTTTATTCATCGTTCAATTTACCGGTCTTACTGAATGCCCATCACTAGAGATTATCTTGTGAGTCTTGACACTGTGTAACTACGTTATATTTTTTATCTGTGTGCAAATTTTAAGATCGTGTGCGAGATTGTCAATGTGTGTGTTTACATGAATAGGATTTTGCTATGCGCGTGTGCCATGCGTGTTTACCTCGTCCCCCGTCAATTTTGGCAGAAAATATTGTTCGTGGATTTAAACGTTGACGCCTCCATTTCTAATTCCTCCAAGGAGAGAACAGATTAAGCGTTTCAGTTCAGTTTCGAGATTGGCCTAAAATTATTTTGTCCGGCTGTCTGTCTGTCTGTCTTTTCTCGCCGTCATGGTCTTCCTTTTATTTCTGACACTATGTTATTTAGCAAAAAATAATCCTTAAGAAGCCCTCTCGTTTCAGGAGTATTATATTCCTTGATGAAGCCTTTCGATTCGTAAAATAAAGCTACAGGTGATTATTTTTCTCGTGTAACGGGTTCGATTCCCAGTTCAACCATGTAATTATTAAAATATCTACGAATGCAGTTGAATAGGTAGGTATATTATTCGGAGCATCTATTAACAGAATAAGTGATGACGGCAGAGCGACCACGAAGTAAGAGGAAAACGACAGTCAGCTGTGAATTCACGCACGCTACACGAGCCGGTCGCCATGCTATATACGTTGGACAGCACCGTGCGTCACGCTGCGTCCATGCTGTTTTCACGCGTCTAGCGTCCCAGGTTGCATGCATTTTGCATGAGCCGAGCAACCCAGCCCACGAGCGCTAAACGAGACACATCGACAGACAGTTTTTATAGTGTGACTAATATTATGTAGGTATCTACATAGATTAGACATCAGACAGTTTCAATATGCGATTATTAATAAAGGGTAATTACTAATTACGTTAGGGACCTAGCTTCTAAGTACCTACATTTACCAGTGCTGCTAAGAGGGCAGGTAAAATTGATGGAGGGAGACTAAATACATAAAACAAGTTTTTCTAAAACAATTTATTTAAAATATAATAACTTAATAAGTATAAATACTTTGAAATGTGAGAGCTTTGCGTTTAACTTCAATTCGACTTATGATAAAAGATATTTGGAATGTACATTCATTTTATGCACGAGTGAGCAGATTAACATATTTGTTATAATTAAAATAAAATTCATATTATAAGCATTCGAATAAAAAATAGTAATACCAGTCAATCATTAGGAATTCGCAGAAACTTTCTTGATCAATAAACAAAATAAACTGCCTCGTTTTGAGTTAACATTAGTACAGACAACATTGATTCATGTAAAATTAAAGCTTAAATTTTTTTGATTTATATAAATTATAAATGACAATCTTGATCTTTACAATATTAAAAAAAAACTGTAAAATATAAATAGCAACACGATTTTTTCAAATTTAACACATTGTTGATGCTTTGTGTATAAGAATATCATAATATTTTTATTTTGCAAGCCATACAAGCTTTATATAAGTGCTAAGAGTGCATAAAAACTACATGAAGTTTTCAAAAATGATGTTGCATAATAAAGCTTAAGTATAGTTTTGGTGCGCTAATATTTTTTATTTCTTGTGTACATTAGGAGAGGCGGTAGACTGAAACACAGAAGAGGCCGACATGAGATTCTCGATATACTGCCCTAGAACTTGGTTTTCAGATCGAAGTTTCAGATTTTCTTCTTTCACCGAGTCAACTCTTTGTGACAGATCTGAAAATAAATATGAACTTTAAAGCAAATATTTGAAGGCTACTAGAACAACGAGAAAATGCGAAATCAGATCTAAATAATTGACCTTCCATTCATTTATCTTCTTACATGATGGAGGATACTATGATCAGTATTTTATTCTATAATATCGGAAGCATTATAGAATAAAATACTGGTCAAAAAATCAGTAATATTGGGGTCAAATTAACGCAAAATCCTTTCTTATAAAACACAATATTATAACAAAAAACATCAACGAATTTAAAGATGAGATCATTACCATCCAATGTGTTCTGAAGTTCCAGTACTTGTGAAATCAAGCGAGCCTTTTCCTCCTGCTCGTCAATACCAGAGTCTGGCTCGAAACTAGCAGGTCCATTGAGCCCAGGGCTAGAAGATCCAGTGTAAGAGCTGGGCAAGGAATCCATCGATCGACCATGGTCCAAGCGATTGATGTCCTCGTCGTTTATAATCACCTGAGGATCGTCATCGGCTAATGGAATGTTATCGTCGTTACATTTCTGCATAATGGAGGACATGTAATATTTAAATAGATCCTGAAAATATTACACAAAAAGCAATTTTTCAATCGATTTCTGTTGTCTTGTTTTGTTTTTCATTCGGTTGACGTGCGTGACGTTGAATGTTGAATGTGGGTGATAGGTGACGTTGACGTACAGAACGAAAGAGACTGCAAAATGACTTGGTCTCCAGCGCAAGTAGAAATAAAAATAAAACTGTCTAACCTAACTGTAAAACGTAGTTTACTATATAGATAGTCTGTGTGTAAATTATTCTAAAATTGAGGAATGGGAGTTGATGCTTTTCTATTATTTTTAAATTGAATTTGAAACCATCGTGCTAAGTAAATTGAGAAAATGGCTTTAACAATCCGAAAAACATCCAGTGATTTATTGGGCGCTACAAAATGGTTTATGCGCAGAGGTTAGAAAAATATTTTCTGGCGTATCAAGCTCTAATGAGCCAACCTTCAGCGGAAAGAATAGCTAAGTCCGGTTTTTATACTCTTACAGATAACCGAATTTTATCCACCGTACCCGAAAAGGCGGAGATACCTGTAGAGGATCCACCAGAGCCAGTAAAGATCTTGAGACGCCGACCTAGGCCATCCAATCCTATTCTGGAGTACAGACACACATTTCCCGAGTTTCTACCAGACCCAAACCCTAAGTGGAGGAACAGCCTTCGCGAAAAGCTGGAGAGGATCGATATGCTAAAGAGAAGGAAGCAGATTGATATTCCAGAATTCTATGTTGGTATGTAATCATGAGAACTGTATAAAAAGGTTGCATACAGATCCCCTACTGATATAATTAATAATGACCAATTAGTCATAGAAAGACTCTGTGATAAATAATAAGTCACAATTTATTATTTATTTATTAGGCAATGCCAACAGCACATTGTAAACTTTTTTTATAAATCACTTTGATCTAAAATTATTCTTTAAAATCTGTGCCAATTACAGACTAGCTATATCTTTAAGCTTAAAAGAGAGAATCTTGCTTAAAACCCAAGGATCTGTCCTTGGGTTAACTAGGAGAACGGAAGAAAAAATACATGACAACCTGCAAAATTACTTAATAAAGTGCCTTCGCTTTTCTTCATAGCCTTATCAAAACTGGGAAATTATTATTTAACAGGTTCAATACTGGCAGTGACCATAGCCGACCCACATTCCCAAGGCAAGTCCAACAGATTTGTCGGCATCTGTATTGAGAGAAAGGGATGTGGTCTGCGGGCTGAGTTCACACTGAGGAATGTGGTGGATCATCAGGGTGTTGAGGTAATTCTTCTTCTTCTTTCCGGTTCATCTTGCAAACTACTGTGGTGATTTAAGTGCACCTCAATGAGGCTCCTCTCATGCACTTTATGCATGTTTTCCGAACTTCTTTGGTGCTACAGCGCTCTGGTTTCCTCATAATGTCTTCCTTCACTGTGTATGAATTTTTGGAATTTAGAATACAATATAACACTTGGATAGAGAACAAACATCTGTGTTTGACGCACATTTATTTTTTCTCAATTCTCAAAAATTTGTTCTCAATTCCCCATTGAGAACTAATTTTTGAGAGCGACTACCAACTGAACAATGAGAGTGTCGGCAAATTCATCATTCGCACTTGATGTGCAGACTGGTTTCCGCAAGTAGGCCACTGGCGGGTCCTTTTTGCGTGACGCTTGACACGTGTTGTTCGAAATTTTTAGGTTCTACAACACGCCGATTTCCTTACGGTTTTTTCCTTTACCGTTTTAAGAGTACTGGCATATTGATTTAAACCCATGATTTTTAGGATTTGAACCAATTAGAGTGTTATAACTCCTGAACTTTTCAGGTCAGATACGAATTATACGACCCGACCATCCAAATAATGCAAGTACTAAGATTGGAGAAGCGGCTTGATGACAAGTTGTTCTACTTGAGGGATGCATTGCCCGAGTTCAGTACTTTTCCTTTCGACATGGACCCTGAGAGTCCACCGGAAGGCGCGCCGGTACCAGTCAACCCAGTTCAGGTAACTGTTTATACTCTGGTAATTTTATACTCTTCAATATTCAATATAAACCTAATGAATGAATGGAACTTGATGGAAATTCGTATTTCGGAATTGCGTAACGCTGAAATGAACTTCAGTTGGATACCTTTTTGACGTGGCAACGTCTTATAATTCGATGGAGCCGGCGCGTCTGCACGCAGGAAAAAACATGACTCATGCGGCGTTACCTCGCTCTGAGGCGTTCCATTCAAGGCTTGAAGTGTAAGCGAGAGCGCGGAACGAGCGACAAAGAGCACAATCGGACTCCGCGTTCGGCAGCGTTCGACATCTGTCACTCTCCTACTTGAGTGAGCGATGCGTCCGCGTGAACAGTTGTATGAAGTTGTCACGTTCAACTATCGTCAGTAAACCGACTTTACAGACAACCGATTTTTAGACCGAAAAAAAATCTGACTGGGTTGACGACAATAAGGCTGCAGTTGGTTGTTGTTCTACTCTACCCGTCTTGCTTTATTAGTAAAATATGTTGATTGTTTCAGGTTAAACTGAAACCCAGACCCTGGCTGGAGAGATGGGAGCGGCAAGAGTTGAAGGGTGTCTCAAACATCGAGGAATACCTAAAGCAGAAGGACCGTGTGCGGCGTGAGCTTCGAGCCAATCCATGGGAGAAATACGACCTCATGAAGCAGTATAGGTCTGTCAATGTCTACCTGCCTTCTGCGACGTAGGTCGTGGGTTCGATCTCCGAGAACAAATATTTGTGTGGAGAATGCAGATGTTTGTTCTCTGTCTGGATGTTATATTGTAATTTGTATTCTAAGTATGTATTTACAACAAAAAAATGTATATAAGTATTATATCTGCTCTCTGGTTACTACCGTACAAGCTCTGCTTAGTTTGGGGCTAGATAGTATTGTGTGAATTGTTCACAATATGTATATCTAGCTATTAATGTGCCAACCTAACTACAGAAGACGTTTTATTATAATCATTTTTATGGTGCTTGGTGCAAAAAGAATGTCTATTTTTTTTAATGTGATCCCAAAAACTTCGTTGATTTCGCATCGTAATGCTATCGTATCAAGGGGAGGGTCGCGGGTTCAAATCCCAGTCCTAGAAACTTCGGGATACGTAATGTATATCTTCGGGCTGTAAAACATCATGAGCTTAGTTTTTTAGCTGCCACTTTTTTAAGTGGCAGCTAAAAAACTAAGCTCATGATGTTTTTTAGCAGAAGTTTATTATCATTTTAATATAAGACAAAAATCATAACAAAACTTTATTTCCAGAAAAACGATACCAGCCGAAGACCAGACTAAAATTTGGGCGGAAGTAAATATGCAACTGCAGCAGATTCAAGTCGCGCGCAAGAAGCAGTCTAGAAAACGCACGTTTGCCGCACCCAAAACGCAACTCGGTTGATCAATTTGTACATAGTCTGTATTGTAGCTGTAGTTAATAAAGTTGTAAGGCGTTTTTATTTTGTTTTATTTGTTGCGTTTTTACTGTGTTGGTAGGTATACGTCTTTTTGTCATCATCAGCCTGCACACAATAATTGCGTAGGCCCCTACAGTTGTAGGCAACAAATATTGCATTTGTTTCGGCCCTAATATCGGCTTCATAGAGCGTAGTGTGCGTCAGAAAGATATAGCGCTCTACGAAAGCAGAAAAGCCGATGTGCAATATTTATTGCCTACAACTGTAGGGGCCTACGCAATTATTGTGTGCAGGCTGATGATGACAAAAAGAAACATGTTCAACATCCTTCCACCACCGCCTTAAAGTAAAATAAGCAGGCACCTCTAAATAGAGTGAGCGCAGGATTGATGGCAAAAAAATTTAAAACAATGGACTAGAAATATATCTTAAATTAGATTATGATAGATGTTCACAATCGATTTCCTTATTCATGTATAAGATACATGGTTTGCTAATCCTAAAAAAGGCGATAAAAGTCTAAGCAACAGTCGCGCGCAGGGGGCCAATTCTAGACTTTTAGAGATTTACGCTCGAAATAGAGATTTTAAATGTCGCGAAAGCAGTGTCATATCACCAAATTTGTCGAAGATAATATCGAACCGCGATAAAATGCGTATTCTAGCCACCGTTAGACTTTTACTTTAGACTTTTACTTTAGAGATGTCAGAAAGAAGGTTCATTCTTAGAACTTCCACAGACTATCCCGTTGTTGTTCATGTTTATCTACGTTCCGTTTCTATCGATATAATAGTTCGATAGCACTAACTTTATTATTGTCTTCAAATAAACACATTTCCTATTAAACGGCGTTTATAATGCGTTCTTGTTGTTGTTTATAATAGATTCATTTTAATTAGAGAGTAATCAATGGACTTTTCGCACAAAATGTTAGTTACAATAATTAATTCCGGAAACACACGGAACGTTATGTTCCATAAAACTGTAAACTTTGTTGTTTGTAATCTATGGTCAGTTGTCCATGAAGTGTTGTAGATTATGTCATTGTCAGGATCATTACACTCAAGAGAAGGACTCCGATGACTTGAATTTTTAATTCAAAGGTTAACAACTAGATGGCCATTCAATGCAAAAAGAATATTTCTCTCGAAGCTTGAACCCCGGATACAAGTATAGACGTTGACTGTCTGATTGACTGCTCTTCTAATAAATATAAATAAAATGAATAATTACTAAGTACGAGCTAAATTCAATCACTCCTCACTTATTGTAGGTTTATGAGAAAGCATTATTCGCGTTCTCGCTCCCAACTTGTATCCCCTACAAACAAGTAAACATCATTGACTTTTTATCAAAAAGTAAGACTAGGTGGTATGGTCTTGGTACTCTAGCCTGCTCCAAGGACCGAAAGAAAAAAAAAGGCCAAAGTCACCCAAAGTATATTAGAGATGTCAATGTCGACTACTACTCACCACTCGACACATATCTAACGGCCTTCGCTCGATAAATGTCTATAGTGATATTGCTGGAATACGATATCTATTGAAAATGTCATGTCTATTTAAATTTGACAGTTCTTGTGATATATATCTACCGTGACAAAAAAGTCACTGGTCTAGAATTGCCCCCCAGGCTTGCGCGCGCTTAAAATGAGTGAATGAGTCGTTTTTTACATTATTTTAGAAATAATATGTAGTTTCATAATCGATACCTACTGGAACTGGAAACTAGGTTAAGGCTACCCTAATTTATAAAAATGATTTAATTTTGTTTGGTTGTATTGTAAATAGACACAAAACCAGCAGCGAATGTAGTTGGACGAAATTAAACTGAATGGATGCAGTTCTTTATGTAAGTGTGAAAACTGGAAGCAGTGCTGTGCTGAATGAAACGGCACAGTTAAAAGAAACTATGCTGTGTTTTGTTGTGATTACAGTAGCTTCCTTGCAGTTGCATTGACCTTGCATTTTTTTTATAGCAGTGATGGTCCAGTGGTAGCGGCCCCGCCTTCCGATTCGAAGGTCGTGGGTTCAAATCCAGTCGTGTACAATGAGTTTTTCTGTCGAAAAATGTATGTGCACTATGCCAGTAGTCTCAAAACGGTGAAGGAAAACATAGTGAGGAAACCGGCGCCGGCGGCGCGGCGCGGCGTGTCGTAGAACCTAAAAAAGTTCGAGCAACACGTGTCAAGGGTCACGCAAAAAGGGCCTGCCAGCGGCCTACTTGCGGAAAAATCAGCCCGCACATCAAGTGCGGATGATAAAAATTTGCCGAAATTTTTGACCTTGCATTTGATAAAAGATTACCATACCTGTAAAAGAATTCTTCCTCCATGGTACAATAAAACAAAAAGAATGAGTAATGAACGAAACGAATGAAGGAAGGCGCTCTCTCACTCATATTCATATATTCTTCCTTCGTCTATGTATTCATAGCTCAAGCTTTTGGCTCAAGCCTGGCGGCTGGCTGGCTGACTCAAGCAAGCTCAATCAAACGAACTATAAAAAGTTTACAAAGAGAAAAGTTTTTTTAAAGTTTGTATTGTAATGTGATTTTCGTTTCGTGTGTTCCTGCGAATGTTCTATGAAATATTATCTAGCGTTTTGTGAAACCTGTTTGACTTGTGTATTGATTTCGTGTTGTGTTTTCTGTTTGTGACCCCACAAGGAGCGGATTTCGCTAAAACCACCTGCTGCGGACTGCTGCCGGTAGGTTGTTTACTTTTTCTTCCTTACAAAATACTTGTGCAATTTATGCTTGTAGCAAACCATAATAAAGTATAAACGTAGCCATACAATTTGTCGTACCTAATTGGACATAAATCTCTGGTGCCGTTATAACAACTTACGGTACCTTTTATTGAAGATTTGCGAGTGTTTGTCGAGAACCTAGTGTAAATTCTACGCTAGCTGTTTGTTGCACGCAAATGCATTCGCTTTGTTTTATCGATTTATCTATGCGTCATGTTGTTTGCCATAGTATTTGGTAACACCTTGAGAGTGGGCTAATCTCAACTATCTACTTCTATCTTTCCCACCCTTTTACCAAAATGTTGTAAAGTACCTACCACAGACAGATCAGTGTTAGCAATTAACTTTTTTTAGAAAAATTGAATACACCTGTCATTTGTTTTTTGTGATGGGTTCTATTTTTGAAACTTACAAAACCTTCCCTACCTAAGCCTACCCTGCCTAGCCAGCAGCCTTACCGTCAAGTTTGGTGAAGTTCAAGCATGGACAACAAATTCCAACCAATCGGGCTAAAAAATCAATCATTTTGTAATCATGGTGTACAATAAAGAGTTTTCTATCTATCAATCAGCTTCAAATCTTTTTTCAAGTCTTGCAGCCCATTTGTTGGAATCAGGATTTGTCTATGCTCCGTGAACCCCACAAATCTTGGGGGTAAGTGCTACACACTTACCTTCACTTCACCTACCTAAGTTTATTAATTTCCTTATTCCAGTTTCAAAATCCTCATTCCAATCACCTATCCTGATCCAGCTGTTCCACTCCTATTTTCAAGATAAATCTGAAGAATAATGAAATACTAAATATAATATAATAACCCTTGCATAAATTTAATGCTATACCTAATGTACCAATAATTGTAAAATAAATTGTGTTGTTTTTATTTGATTTTAAATTGTTTTGCTGTGAAGGACAACGGTTAATAGTCTTCCGAGTGTGACTCCTACGAAAACAAATTGTGTCTGTGTTGAATCAGTGGGAAGTTTCAATACTCAATATATTTATTGCATACACATGGTTTAGTCTAAGTACATACTAGTTCTTAGTTGTAAGTCAGTATCACATGGACCCTGTATAGGGTAAAGCAACATGGAGGTAGGCTGAGGTTTATAGACAGTAGTAGGTAGGTATATAGGTATTAGATACACAATCTTTGTTGTGTGTACACAATAATGTTGTTAAAGTAATCAAGTTGGTTTCTAAAGGTACCATACGGCCAGTAGCTCTGGGTAGGTTTGAAATGAGCTGCTTGTGTGTCATGTGTCAATGACTGATGTAACTTCATTCAGATCCAAGACCTATCAGCCGTATTGCCCAATAGAAGACGACATTCAGCATGTATTACAAACAATGTGATTTCGTGTGAATGCATTGTCGTGAATGGGAATCAAATTCTTTGAACTATGTAAGCTGACATTTTACCCCATGGTCTTAAAGATTAAGGTCAACATTAATTTGGTGTATAGTATTGCATCGGAACACGTGCCGAGTTCGACGATCGATAATCCGATTGTGTACCTATAAGCCTAACTCACAGCTATTAAAATATGAAGGTGTTAGTAAAGATGCTTCTAGCTAGCATTTGGGTAGGTAAACAACAACCATCGGGCTATAAAGTTTCTCGAAAGGCGAACCACGAACAGGAAGACGATAAATAGGAAGCTCACCTACCCGAAAGACCGACGACAATGTAATGCTCGGGATAAGTACACGACGCTAGTTTGCTGAGCCTGGATAGCATGATAGTAATAGTAGCAGAACTGCAATTTGAAAAATAAAGCTAATTCTGTATACACTACTCTAGAACTGCTAGCTTACGATTACTAGCTTGGTATCTTGGCTTGAAAAACTAGCCTAGTGTGTCCCGGGCATTAGATTGAAGCCAGTGGATGAAAGGGGTCCAAATCGCTCTTCCTGGAAATGTATACGAGAGGCTTTATATATATAGTAGTGGACCTATTTAGATGATGATGGGTAAGCGAACGCTGATAAAAAAGATTGGCTTAAAATACATAGGTAGGTGATGTTATCGCGTTTTTAGCACTTAAAGCCCCATTCAGAAACATTTGCTCACTATCACCTACTTTACGAAAGTCAACTTTCTTGACCTGTAACTTTAGATTTTATCTATCTAGCTTGGTAATACCTATTCTAATAAACTCCATAAAATTATCGTAAAAAGATAGATTACCATAAAAACTCCCAGGTAGTATCTGATAAGGGCATGTTTAACCTACGTTCAAATCCAGGTCACTTCCTACCGAGATGGTGTACTATCAGCACTCAATATCACGGGTCAAAGACCTTAGCGGCGGTAATGGTCAATTTAGAAATTATCCGATCCCGTACCGTACTAGTTTCTGTACCACTTTCTATTAATTACTCGCCTTTTCCAGCTCTTGTTTTGTACCTCACATTGTCAACGTTCTTCCGTGTTATTATCAAGATTTGGTTTACCCGTTCCCCAGTTTCTTGCATAGAAATTCATCGAAACATGAATAATTCAACCGCTTTGCACTAAAAATTCGAATTTGTGTGCAAAAAGCAACTGTTTCCGCCCGGGATCGAACCGGGGGCCTTGTGCGTGTGAAGCACACGTGATAACCGCTACACTACGGAAACTTGAATAACATTGGCGAAATTAAGGTACAGATAAATTATTATCATTGTTATCAATTAGTAATTTATTCACATGCTAAATGACAACAAACAACGCAGCTAAACTTTCAAGTGAACATTTATTAAAACATATCTAATGGCTACTCCAACGTGAACCTACACGAATGTATTGTTGCTGTGGTACTTACAGCAAACAATAAACGCTACAACATCAAGCACTCGAACAAAAACGGCTAATTGCAACAGAGATTGTACAAACAAAGGGATCATCAGCTGCTATCGATTAGAAGTGTTGACTCACGCCACGCTCATTGCCCACTGCCCACAAAGGTACACGCGATGTCATGTTGGCCACTAAGATGCTGCTTTGTACAGAAGAAAAGCCCTTATTTTTCTATCGCGTCAATAGTTCCAACACAAGGAGGTTGAAAACCCATTCAGCAAAGAGTTTCCTAAGTCTATGGTCCAATGCTTATGCTAGACAATCTTGATGGAACTAGGATATTGTCTCTTGGCTGTGACATGTGAATGAAGAGGGCTCAAAATCGTTCTTTCTAGTGGACTCTTTCAGGTTGATGATGGTGATAATTTGACTGTACCGTACATCTTATTGCCCGGCGCTATGATAGTCCCACCTAATTGAATTGTATAATGACGTTTCATCCGATAATCTTGTGCTTGCGCAAGATTCTTCATTATGTTCATTAACTCAACCTTGTCGCTGTTGAACAGGTTTATTAGAATTTAATCAATGGACGTACTGAATAACTAAATTAGATTAAAATAAAATAAGTACTGTGGTGTGGACAATCCACACATCACTATCTAGCCCCAAACAAAGCATTAAATTGGTATTTTTTTAATGAGTTTATAGGTATGATAGGTTTATAGGTCTTTCAAATTATTTTCAACTGCAATACTTTTTGAAAAAAATCACGAAATAATATTGGTTTTCTGAAACTGGGTAGGTTTGTACTAGCTAGATTAATGTTAGATACCTACCATGTATTACTAAGGACCGGTTTTACGGATGACTATTCTACTTTTAAGTTTTAATCAAATATTTGACATTTTTAAAACTCAGATTTTTGCAGCAAAAGTTTTTATAATAATTACTAAATAGTATTGAATAGTAATCAAATTATAAATATTGTCTAGGTTTTTGACTTGATTTTTACCCTACATTTTAGTAGGTAATTAGTTAAATTATTTATTTATGATTTTCATAATGTGAAGTAGCCCATTGGGCTATTGCATGTTTGTAACTCGTAATATTTTAAGGGATTATAATCTTTAGGGGTTGTTTCGGGGGTGGTCCGGAATCATTGACCTTTTTAAGGTGTTTCCAACCATAAACTATTCAATTAGACGTAGTAAATTTCGTTTACTTTGTTTACATCACGAACATAACAAAAAACTTACTTCCCTACCTTAGGGGTTATAACTATGTGTTCACCACACAAATATTTATTCTCGGTGGGGATCGAACCCATGACTTACGTACGGCGCAAAAGGCAGAGCCAGTCTAAAAAAGAAAAGGTAAATAATAATGATCAAACTACGTATTATTTGAATATGCATAATAAAACAATGACAGATTATGTTTTAATACCTACCTAATATCGCATTTGGTTTGTAGCTTTCATACGAGTCAAATTGCCTATTGTCTCCTTCACCGCTATATTACCTTCGTCAAAAACGGTCGCAGATTATGAAAGCAACGCGAGTGGTCTTTCTCATATCACCTAGTTTGGACTGGGCTGGGTCCGCGCCGTAATAGGATGTCCATATTAGGAATACAAACAAGATCAACCTATTTTATAAGTGTTGTTTGAAAGAGCCTTATTTGAAATGATATCTTGCGACAAAGCTCTTATTTTGTTTTTTTTGTCAAGCTATACATGCGCTTATGACTTCCATGAATAAATAGTTTTAGTTAGTAATAGACTTCCCTATACCGGAAGAAGACCAGAGATTAAATAAGTAAATTGAATGAATATATCCCTAGAAGGTAAAAGGTCTATACTTAAATAAGATGCTTGAAGGGGTCCCTGAATGAATCGTTATTTTTAAATACAATGATGGAATATTGGTAAGTTTTATTTTCTGTCATCCACGATATCCAATAAGAATATAAACACTTTAGAAAACAAAAGAAAGCCGAAATCCATGTAAAATTAGGTACATTACATACGATTAAAAAAAAATTAAAAAAATTGAACCTTCATAACTTGGGATTGTTATGGTCAGAAGGGCGGGATAAAAATCGTTTTCAACAATCAGTGACAACCATAAGACTATATAGAAGACCCGTCTTTGATAGAGCCTATAATCCAGCTATCGCTAAATCAAGGCTGCTTTTTGGAAATAAAATGAACCGTGACATCAAGACATCTACGATAGCGATGGCCAGGGGTGTCAAACGGTAGAATACAACATAAGAAATATTTATCCTTCAGTCAAGTCCTTACTCCATATCTCTATACCTGACAGCGTCCTGGCTGTTTAACCTAGGTATTCCGAATGAAATGAATGAATGAACCTAAACTACATAAGGTATAGAGATAGAAAACGGCGGCGCTGTTTAGTAAACCATAACTTTAGGATAGGAACATAGAAAGCTGGAATCGTGACTGATGTTGGATCGCGGCGACGACATCAAAATGAAACGGTATGCAAACTCGAGATGCCTTGGGAAATGGGCTATCGGCAAGTGCTTTGAATACTGAATCTTGCATTTGGAAATAGATGCTGTGAAAATAGTTGTGGCTTTAGGTACCTCCCGATAAACATAGGTAAATTAATATAGACTGGAGGGTGGTTGGAGAGAAGGCTAGGTCACCTCACTGGACAAGTGTTGTTGAGTGACGTGCGATAACGGTTCTTTTTTTCAAAATAAGACTTTGACAGTTAAAGCCATTCGATGAGTATTATTTGAAAATAGAACCTGTTATCCAAACCCACTCAAAATAATAATACGGCTGCTATATCGGAAAAGAATTAATCTAACGACTCATTACTTATTTTTCTGCAACTGCTATCTTTTGCTGCACTCTTGCTGCTGTACTGTAGGCCTTGTCTAGCCAAAATGCCGAGTCAAAAAACCAGTGTAACGAAAGGCAAAACACATATTTGTTGAATCCCATTACGGAGTATTGATGCGTTATCAAGCTGTTGCTTGCACTGCGGGAGTCAATCGTTCACAAAAAGTATGCTTGTATAAAAATAATGCCTGTAGATACATCTGGGCGGACTAATTGTTTGTATTGTTGAACGAAAATAGCACCATTATTGACAAGTTGGCCAACATACGGACCACCATGGAGTTCTGTGGGTTTGATTAGATATTTTTAGTGTCATAAGTTCATAAAGTTCATTTATTCATAACACGGTTACTCATAATATTCATAACTAACCTAAACTCGTTCGTTAGTCTTGCTAAAACTCGAGAACGGCTGGACCGATTTGGCTAATTTTGGTCTTGAATTATTTGTGGAATACCAGAGAAGGTTTAAAAGGTGAATAAATTACGGCAACGGGGCGAGCGAAGCCACAGGTGGGCGCTAGTATTAAATAAAAAATTCATCGAAAATAAAACCTCCTTATTTTAAGTAAGTATATTTTAAAAATACATTCAATTCACACACGATTTGCACCTACAAATCTTGAAGTAAGGCAGGTAAGAATAGTTAGGAAGGTACTCAATAACCGAGTTAGGTAACTAAACTAGGCTCCCAGATTTGTACCAATTAAAAACGACCATAGAGATTGACAGAAGAAAGCAAGTGGCTGGTCATGGCGAAAGTGGAATGATCGTTAGCATTGAATATATCTTGGGAATCGGCAGTAATGCACGCTATCACTTCTTGCATCACAGGTGCGCCTGCGATTATAATCATAGGATCTGTAGGTCTTTGTGATAGACGACGCCTGTAAAAGTCCTGAAGACAACCTATCGTATAGGTTGGGTCCATAGACATAAAAACTCCTTGCTACACTTCTTACCTCATTGGTTGAACCTATCACGGATTCATAGCGTAATGGCCCGAACACACCTAGTTCGCTGGCGGTAGCGATCAGTGAAACGCTGTCAAATATCGCTGTCAAATCTCAAATCTGACAGCGATATTTGACAGCGTTTCACTGATCGCTACTGCCAGCGAACTAGGTGTGCGCAGGCCTTAAGGCGATAATGTACTCATTACGTTTCGGCTATGTTGCAATAGCCGTCGTGTCGTGTCGTGGCGTGTTGAACGTCGGGAAAATAAATAAAATACGCGATAAATACCCGTGTTATAGTTTCAATATGTGTTATGATCGTGAAACTCTCCTCCAAAAGTTAGTCAGTAGGCGTTCCTACAAACTAATGATCAATAACGACTTAATTTTGAATCAACAACATAGGGGGCCCACTACGACAACCTGCTATTATACCACGCTTACCGATCATTAAACTGTGTGGACATTCGTATCCGTTTTATGGTCACGAAAGTATGTTTAATTAATAAATAGAAAAAAAACAAAATAGCCATCGAATTTTTAATTAACCCTGTCGACTTTATTGGGTCATTTTATCCCCATCATGTTGAAAGAACCTTTGTTGAGTTGCGTTTTGAACCTTGCGCATATCTAAGCGTTTGCGGTGGCGATCAGTGAAACGCTTACAAAGCTTATTTATTAGGTATAAATCTATCCGCCATTATTATGCTTACTTCGGTATCGCATCATCATCATCAGCCCTAAATTTTAAAAGACAAATTTGTAAGAAAAGTATAAAGGAACTTGGAAGCCTTTCGCACATCAAAGCGTTCTTCGGTGGCGATCAGTGAAACGCTGTCAAATATGACGCCACTGCAGAGCGCTTAGATGTGCGTAAGGCTAAAGGCCTACGCACTTCCAGCGTGATGATGATGGCAAACAATGAAACGCTGTCAAATATAGATGTCACGTTTGAGAGCATTTCACTGATCGCCATGGCCATCGCGCTGGATGTGCGCAGGCCTTTAAAGAGTACGTAACGGAATAAAAATGTACTTGTTTTTATTAAATTGGTAGATAATTAATAACATTACCATAAGTATACAAGGCTAACGTGACGCGCATAATCGAATAAAATCTGATTTGAATGCATAATTTATGATTACCTATCTACAATATAATTCTCAGAAGGATGACCTATTCGAGCGTAATACAATGTATACAAAAAGAAACATCTACCTGTTCTACTGCAATCGTAATAGTATTAAATTACTAAAGGGTTAAACATAAATATGAAAAAGAAAACAAAATTAAACTTCTTAGAAAAAGTCAAAAAGCTTCTAAAGCAGGTAATCCAATCATTACGTGTCATTATGAGCTTCGAGTAAAAAACCGGCTAAGTGCGAGTCGGACCTGAGAGATAAGAGTTCTGTACCATAATGATAGTATCTAACTTATTCTGTGAGCTGAGATACGTATGGTTAAAACGATACAGTTCCCCCACATTTTTTTTACTAGGGACAACGTAGGTTTAGTAAAGAGGGGAGGTGACTTGAGGGTCATGTTTGTAGGATTATTTATCTGTTGAGTAGGGAACCCTAATAAAAATCTTATTACTGGTTCTCATCCAATTCGTGACTTGAGAAAAAATGAGTAGGAATGTAATGCCTTGGAATTCAATGCATTTTAGAGTTTTCGTCTGTTTTATTGTGGATCACTCCATCATTAGACTAGCACAGGCCCAAACTGCCCAAACTATGGTCAGATGTAATATGGTCAAAATAGCTTGAGAAAGTCCGATTTGTTCCAAAACATCATCTAAAACAGAAAACTAAAAAATATTTTGAGATTTCTAAGGATGAATCTAACAATATTGCACGCTTAGTTTAAAGTAGAATACATTGGACATTTATAAATTTACCACCATTTTCAACATGATTGTATTTTAAGCAATAAACACTTTGACTTTGACTTTGACAATTTAGCTAGATTATTTATTTCTTCTGAAACTGCTAGATCCTAGAAAATTACATTAATCGGTAAACATGGCAATGGTAAACGCTCTGTAGATTAAATACCTACCCAACTACCTACTCGTAGGAACGATAGAATAAAGAGTTAAAAAGAAACACTCAAAGTACGATACGCCAAACGATATTGTCCACTGCAACACAGTACGATAACATCTAATAGACTAACTACGGACACACCTTCCAGCAATTATTTAATCTGTGCCCCTATATTTGTTATCTGTGGCAGGATCTCGAGGGCTTGTCCCCACGCTTCCTAATGATAATGTTTTGGTTGGACAATGGGATTCGGTGTGTGGTCGAGTGGTAAGCCACTTATTGTTTTGGGTAAAATTGTTTTGAAATAAACTAATCTTTCGACTTTTTTAACTTTTTTAAGGGCAAGTTGCACAGGGTTCGACGAACCCAGGGTAACGCTATAATAGCGTACACTGTGTGACGTTATACGTCAGATTTCAATATTTCTGTGTATGTTTTTGAAAGTCTATAAGTAGGGACGGAAATACTTTTCTCTCAGATGTAAATGGAGAGCTTTGGGTTCTTGAAAGCCGTAGCCGTAAGCCGTAGAGTCCGTAATATTGCCGAGACGCGACAGACGTATCTTTTCTATGATTCTTTGACAGAAGTTGAGACGTTCTCTTGATGGTAGATATTTTAACAAAGATGGTTACATTAGGTCGGTATGTGACATACTGCCAATATGTATTTAAATTACTAGCAATATTTTGTTTATTGCGGTCACTAACCCTTTTAGAATCAATTCAACACAGCGCTTAGAATTTCGACTATTTCGTTTCTAAATTGCGAACTTATGTTTAAACAGTTGTTCTGTTTCAGTGAGTATTCTTTCTAACAGTGCCAGTGCAAAACAAACGATATAGTACTGTGTGCAAACACTGTTTCTTGTTCTTGTTTCACAAGGTTTTTCCACCTTTAACCTAATTTTGAAGCACTATAGCGTTGAAAAGTTTGTGAGGCTCTGAAGACATTATGTGCCTGTAATTACACTGCATCCCTTTACTTATATCCCCTTTTACCTTTAATTACCCTTCAAATCGGATCAAAGCAATGCGAAGTTGTGAGCATCACAAAATTTGGGATTTGAGTAGCAATAGAGTTCTTTGTGAAGGGCTCGTCCGGGGAAGTACCATCACCGTGCCTATTTCTGCCGTGAAGCAGCATTGCTGTGTTTCAGTTTGAAGGGTGTTACTTACATACTTACACGTGAGGTTGAATAACTGTATGCCTCCAGCTGATGGACGCAGGGCAGTGCATCGTAGGGTACGTTCCTGACGTGGATGACTTACGAGGCAATGCTTTTTTATAGACGATGGTTACCACTTTACATTAGGTGCGCCATATGATTGTTCCATCAGTTAGTTATATATAAAAAAGGTAAAAAACTAAATAAAACAGTAGTTATACTTTCCCGGAAGAACTGTTACTCAAAGAGGTCTACTACAAATAGCGTAATGAACAGGCAACTTCATATCCAACTACCGTATACTCTATTGTCTATTACCACCATAGACATCATCTCATCATAGAATCTAAGCACACTGATCTACTGTCACACTTATCAGTTTCCAATATCGCATCAACATTTGCATTGTTTTCAATAGCTCGTTTAACCTCAAGCTGTGCCTTAACTTTTGCTCGTCCATTCTTGATTTCTCTTTGTATTGTGAAATCTTTACCCACATTGCAAATGTGCTATGATAATAAAGAGCTGGGCACTTAGAAAGTCGGTTACTTAGTGGCTAATGAGACCTTGATTGAGCTATGCTTTCGTTACTAGCATCCGTCGAGTCAAAGTCAAAAGTCTTAGGCCTACAACGCACTAGCGACAGGCCGCGATGTCTTGTGCCGTTACGGCTCGTTTTTAGGGTTCCGTAGCCAAATGGCAAAAACGGAACCCTTATAGATTCGTCATGTCTGTCTGTCTGTCCGTCCGTATGTCACAGCCATTTTTCTCCGAAACCGTAAGAGCTAGACTGATGAAACTTGGTGAGTAGATGTATTCTGTGAACCGCATTAAGATTTTAACACAAAAATAGAAAAAAAACTATAAATTTTGGGGGTCTCCATACTTAAAACTGAAACTCAATTTTTTTTTTTCATTGAACCCATACGTGTGGGGTATCTATGAATAGGTCTTTAAAAATGATATTTAGGTTTCTAATATAGTTTTTTTCTAAACTTAATAGTTTGCGCGAGAGACAGTAGTTTTTCGGTAGTTTTTTTTTATACGTCATAAATCGTAAACCGCAATTTACCTTTCGACGAACTACAAGAACCTTTATATTATGTTACTTGATGCTATGGAACCCTTCATGGGCGAGTCCGACTCGCACTCGGCTGCTTTTTTACATGAAACTGGCCGTAAGTCAGTGCATTGGTATCAATTGTGTCAAGCTAAGTGCATTCTAGACCTTTTGTACACTATGGTGAGGAGTCAACACCGGCCGTCGTCGTGACCTCGCAGAAAGTACACGCAAAATCATTACACCACACTGATTAGGAAGAAATATTGACACGATAAATATAATAGAATATTATTTGATTCCGTAGCAGTGACACAAGCGTCAGGGAGCCTTGCCCGCAGTAGCCCTAAGCTCCTGCAGGATACCTTGAGGTTTTTGTTTCGTAAAAGTTTGACAAAACCTTTCACCTACCGAGGGTGTAAAATAGTATGAGCCTTTGACTTGTCACATTGCTATTTAATAACCAACGAATGGCAAAGAAATAAAGCAATGTGACGCCGAAAAAAAACCAACAATAAACGACGAAGATGCAGACGTAAAGCTCCGATTATGTTTTCGATTCCACTCAACATAAAAAAAAAGCAGCCAAGCGCGAGTCGGACTCGCCCATGAAGGGTTCCGTAGCACGACGAACTACAAGAACCTTTATATTATGTTACTTGATGTAACATAATAAGGTTCTTGTAGTTCGGCGAAAGGTAAATTGCGGTTTACGGTTTATGACGTATAAAAAAAAAACTACTGACTGGATCTCGTTCAAACCAAATATCGTTGGAAGTTTGCATAGTAATGCACAACATATATTTTTTTTAGTATTATCATTCTATTACTTTAGAAGTTAGAGGGGGGGGGGACCAACTTTTTTCCACTTTGGAAGTGTCTCTCGCGCAAACTATTCAGTTTAGAAAAAAACAACATTAGAAACCTCAACATCATTTTTAAAGACCTATTCATAGATACCCCACACGTATGGGTTCGATGAAAAAAAAATTTTGAGTTTCAGTTTCAAGTATGGGGACCCCCGAAATTTATAGTTTATTTTGTATTTTTATGTAAAAATCTTAATGCGGTTCACAGAATACATCCACTTGCCAAGTTTCATCAGTCTAGCTCTTATGGTTTCGGAGAAAAATGGCTGTGACATACGGACGGACAGACAGACAGACAGACAGACATGACGAATCTATAAGGGTTCCGTTTTTGCCATTTGGCTACGGAACCCTAAAAAAACGATTACTTATCTGTGGTAATAAAGTTACCAAAATTAAGACATCGGTTAAGAATTAATAAATAAGTACCTTTCTAATTATTTACTACCAAAATCAATTTACCTGCTATCTAAAACGCGACAACGAATGAATCAAAGACAAGTGTGAATCTTCAGAGTTAAAATGCATTTTACAGTTTGTTGTAACTGTTTATAGAAACGTAATAAATCTAGTTGTAAGATTTGTTTAATTTAAAGATTTCAAACCAAATATTTAGGTTCACATGAAGTACCTTCCTACTCATTAACATAAGAAATGAGTAACTGTTGGGCTGAATACATAATGCCCTAATTTCTATGTTTTGGTTTTGAAAAAAACGGTGTCCGTATTTTATATTGAAAAGACGTAAGTATCTAAGTAAAGGCAAATTTTTCTATCTTTTGTACGTCAGATAAAAATATGTCCATTTCTTTTATAAAAAAGAAATGGACATATTTTTATATTTTTGGACGTAGACTGAAATTATAATTCGCCGAATGGTGTTATAAAAAAAAAATGAAGGTCACTTTGAAACATCCTGGCAAACTAAGTGGCTCTTCTTCCTGTCCTTATTCTTCTTTATGTGGGGTCGGCACAACGTGTCTTCCTCCTCCATTCCCCTCTGTCAGGCGTCATTTCTGCATTCACTTCTCTCTTATCCGTGTCATCTTTCACATATTTCACCCATGTTTTCTTTGGTCTACCTCTTCTCACATACCCATCCATACTCATCACTCTCCTAGTCATATGACATTCTTTGCCATGGTACTTTACTTATAAGTATAGTACCATGACAAATGGTAAGTATTACATATTAAGTTTCATGCCAACGCTTTACTATTACCGTCATGATACCGGCCGCTGTTTATTAGACACCAAAACGAAGTTTGGTTGAATCGCACAAAATCAGTAGGCCTATGCCATATGATATGACCATCTGCTGGTTTCTGCTTCCCGTTACTGATGTCATTGTAGACGTCTTCGTATGTAGGTTAAAATGGACACCTACGTAGAAATGTCAATCATATACAAGCCTACTCCATCTTAAAACATGTCCCAGACACTGAAACGTCTCGTAAGATGCTAGGATGAAATGCCCACCTTAAAAAGAAATAATATACCTACTTATCTATTTGTCGCTCACACAAACGAGGAAAATTTTGAGTTCTGTTATAACAATAAAAAGTAAGTAAGTAACTAAAACTAAACAAAAACAGATAAAACAAAAAAAAAACTGGTGTAGAGGCCTTCCCATGTGCCAGGTGCGACAAACAGGTCCCGTCTCAACTCGATGCTGCTGACCATCCAGAGAAAGAAAACAATGCTGGTTTTTAGACGAAACCCGTTGAAGTTTTTTTTTATATACTTCTTGTTAGGCTAAGGTCAAAATATTTTATTCTACTACTTACCTACTTACAAAGTTCCAAAAGATTACGCTTACGGTGGTTATTATAGTTACGTGTCGAACAATCGTATTATTACGGTGTCAATGGGATTGTAGTGTGATTTTGTAGACCGCAACGAATTGATAGCACTTATGAAATTCACATAGAACACATGAACGCTCTACTTTTGATTTTAAGGCTTCTGTTTTATTCTTGGACCGTTGACGGGCGCAGCTGGAACGCAGCGCCCGTGTGCCTCGCACACCCTGCACAATAGGTAAAGACGCCGCTGCATATTATACCTAATCTTCCACACTGTTCATCCAACTCTTTGCGTAAGCAAAAGCGTGTTTGCTGCTCTGAGATCTAACTTTTGTCAACCATCAAAAAAGTTACTGTCATGTTTCATTGTTTGACATAAAGAGGTTTTTTTTTGTTGTGTTGGTTCCTGGTGTTCATTATATTCCTAGGTCTATGTTACTCTACCGCTTGATGATATTGACGTATGGCGTTAGACAAAAGCCTTATCTGAACGAAAGCGGCGCAAATCCATCATTTGCGATGCATGCCTGTGGTCGCAACGTGACCGATTTGCGAGATTTCACACTGACCGACTGCCTCAGGATATTGTGAGTTGGAGATATCGGACGCGACTATTTGTGCGGCTTTTGGTCGGGAATAAAGCCTGTGCAGACTGTCGGGCAAGTCGCAGCCGCGATGTAGCCAGCTTACGCTACAGTTCAGTCATACAGGCATATAAGCAACAGGTACCTGTGTGTCTAGTCTACTCAGTAAAACGATAAACGAAGCTTCGGAATAATGCATTTATTAGTAAACATACTTTACAGGTCAGTCGGTCAATTGACTGGCTGAGAATGAGCATTTATGACAGCAGGCGGCAACATGGGTCAACTTTGCATCACAATCAAAAACCCCATTCCATTTTCTTCCATCCGGGTCAGTCATGGGCTTTTTAGGGTTCCGTACTCAAAGGTAGCTAGGGGGGCCCACCAGCAGCTCAGTTGTAAAAACCAGCTTACCAAGCACCAAAGTGCTACTAGGCGCCGTTATCGTCGCATAGAAAGAACTCATTGCTGTCAACTGTTTTTCCTGACCACTACCATCTGGGCTTCTTCAAGGCAAGAGTGAATAGGTGTCTAGACCATCCTGCTCCGTTGTCGGCTACATCGTCGCTTACCATCAGGTGAGATTTTAGCCAAAGGATGGTCTAAGTATATAATGTAAAGGGGCTGGTATCTCTGAAATTTCACTGACTACAACACGCATATGGTATGCGATAAAAGTAAATCCAAGGAATTGATTGAAGATTATTTATTGTGTGGTGCGGAACCACAGCTCCACCAGTCCGCCTAGCACATGGCCGGTTCTCTCTAGCCTCTCACAGTCGGTCAGAATCGTAAAGATTATGTTAGTATCTCTAATAATGTGGTTTTCTGAATGTGGTCAGATGAGGTGTTAGCCTATTTAAATAACATTATCAGATGTATCTAGGTGTCGATCAAAGGTATTTTAATGTCGGCGGTCACATAACCGATAAACGTTTAAGGGCACTTTCCATCAGATAACAAATAAATTTTACAAAAAGTTAATAACTAATGATGATGATGATGGTGATGAATAGCCTCGGAACATGGTAAATGAATTTCAACCAAACATGGCTAAGAACTATGAGCTTTATTATATCTTTATTTGATACTGATATTTGAACTATGAGCTTTATTATATCTTTATTTGATACTGATATTTGAACTATGAGCTTTATTATATCTTTATTTGATACTGATATTTGAACTATGAGCTTTATTATATCTTTATTGAGCTTTATTATATATTATCATATAAGAGCACTGGTGGTCTAGTGGTAGTGGCCCCGCCTTCCGATCCGAAGGTCGTGGGTTCAAATCCACTCGTGTACCAATGAGTTTTTCTGTCGAAAAATTTATGTGCACTATGCCAGTACTCTCAAAACGGTGAAGGAAAACATCGTGAGGAAACCGGCGTGTTGTAGAACCTAAAAAAGTTCGAGCAACACGTGTCAGGGGTCACGCAAAAAGGGCCCACCAGCGGCCTACTTGCGGAAAAAACCTGCCCGCACATCAAGTGCGCATAATAAAAACTTGCCAACTATGAGCTTTCTAACAAAGAAAACCACATTCAAATTGGTGCATTAGTTTCGGTGCTACGAGGCCACGGACAAACAAACCCTTAAACTTAAAACACCCCTCCGGGTCGTGGTTAAAACTATTGCTGTCTCTTCTTTTAAACTTTTTTTTAATGTAAAAGATAAACGAGTTTACGGCCCACCTGATGATAAGCGGTCACCGTCGCCCATAGACACCAACAGCACCAAAGGTGTAGTCGTTGCGTTGCCTACCCTGGAGGAGTTTTTCAACGTTTTTCTTGAAGCTAATTCATGTTAAACTTGTCATAAACGAAGGCAGCTGTATTTTACTTGACGGATTTTGTGGGAAGACCTAGGTGTATCCAGTAGCCTTCTTCCACCTGATGATCTTGAACTGGTGAAGCATGAAAAGGGAGGGCCCACTAGCAAATTGCTGCTGTGGTGTAGATGGATCGCTTTTCGACAATTTCCTCTCCGTATCCTCAGGTGTCAATTTCTCACAATTTGTACAGTAAACGTCATAACACAACACTTTACCTTGTACCTCTATTGTATTCTCCGATGGCGATTAGTTTCTGCATAGGGTTTTGAATACATCCGCACACACTGCCTTGAACTTTGACAGTGCGATAATTGACAGCGATACACTGATACACTGACTGGCCTCTAGCTCAGTTGGTAGTAGCTCTGCCTTCTGCGCCGTAGGTCGTGGGTTCGATCCCCACCGAGAACAAATATTTGTGTGGTGAACATAAATGTTTGTTCTCTGTCTGGGTGTTATATTGTATTCTAAGTATGTATTTACAAAAAAAAAATGTATTCAAGTATTATATCAGCTATCTGGTTCCCATATTACAAGCTCTGCTTAGTTTGGGGCTGGGTAGTGTTGTGTGAGTTGTCCACAATATTTATTATTTATTATTATTACTGATTAACCTCAGATTGTTCTGAGCTGATTACCATCGCAGGCGATGGTGTGCTTAAGGCTTTCCAGGGTATATTAGATACAAGCTTCCTCCAGCAGCTTTGTACTCAGTACTGTGATAAAAGTAATTTATATGCTGCCCATCTATTTATATTATCTATATCTATTTAAAGTTTCATCTGCATCAGTTATAGCAGAATTTACATCGCTTCGCATTAATATCTTCCGCCTAAAGTTCGGTTCGCTTGAAACCCGGTTAGAAACCAGTCTTAATGATGGTACAGTTTACGAACTTTATATTTAGAAAATTTTGAATATTCACGCAAACCAGACCAGTTGTTACAGCTTAATTCAGTTTGAAACATCCTTAGAGGACAGCTGGTTCAGTGATGGCTGATACGTAGAAGCTGGTAGATAATCTGTGACTGGGGTCAATGTGAAGTGCGTGGCCAATTGCTGATCGAAAGGTTCGATCCCGACCTGCCTCTGGGCAGCAACGGTACAGTGGTCTTACAAATACGGCTACCGCCATCACGACGGTCAACCCGGAGAACGTGTCAGGACGTTGCGTTGTCTAGGCGCTTGTAGTCGGGCTAGTTTCGTGGCTACGTCAAAATCAGCCTGAATAAGTCTACTACAGGACATAGACCTCCATATTGGATGGGGTTTGCTGAAGTCACTTTTGGGGTTAATGAACTACGAAGATGCTAATCCCTGCTGATTCTTTTGTAAGAGATTCGTCGAAATTCACTTGCTCCACGATAGATAGATAGATAGAAAATACTTTATTGCACACCACATAAAATTAACAAGGGAATACAGAAAAACATCAAAGTGGAATACACGATCCGCGTCGTAACTCCGATCCAGTATCACACTGTCTAGTTCGGCAAGTTCGGCAAGTTTTATCATGCGCACTTGATGTGCGGGCAGGTTTTTCCGCAAGTAGGCCGCTGGTGGGCCCTTTTTGCTTGACCCTTGACACGTGTTGCTCGAACTTTTTTGGGTTCTACAACACGCCGGTTTCCTCACGATGTTTTCCTTCACCGTTTTGAGAGTACTGGCATAGTGCACATAAATTTTTCGACAGAAAAACTCATTGGTACACGAGTGGATTTGAACCCACGAACTTCGGATTGGAAGGCGGGGCCACTACCACTAGACCACCAGTGCTCTCCCCCTATCACACTGTCTAATCAAGGGTTTCTTTTGAAAGCATTTCAGGGTACGTAAACCGGATATGCCTAATATGTATACATAGGTGACCATCAGCACACCATAGATTCCTGAAGACCGGCGACCTTGTGGTCAGTCGAGAAAGCGTTGGGTGAGAGAAATGGAAATCCTTGGAGGCCTTTCCCCAGCAGTGGAACGATAAAGGCTAGCGGAAAAACGTTAATAACTAGGTATACATTGTATCAGTTTCCGTGTTTATGGGTGGAAACTTTAGTCGAGCAGCGCGCACTAATGAGATTGCAACGGTAACCACAGCACACTAATCCAGACCTGCTAATTATACGAGACCACCACCATCCAGCCTATAATTCTACTCCTCGGAGATAGAATGTTGTACACTTCCCTCGCTTTAGCGAAGAGTATAACAAAATACCGTATCTCGCTGGGAAAATCATTCTACTGTAGACTAAGAGGCGTTACACGGATTACTAATCGTCCAATCAAATATTTGACAGAGCAGCAGTTTACATCAAATTTTGCTAGCAAAATTGAGACAAACAGCTGTCTAGTATATGAATGATCTATTAGTAATCCGTTGGGGAATAAAGGACTCGAATGGTAACCACGAACCTCAAGACGAAACGTAGGGCGCACCCACCAGATGGACCGACGACATTGTTAAGATCGCGGAAAGCCGGTGGATGGAAAGAGCTTTCCTGGAAATGTGTAGGGGAGGCCTACGTCCAGCAGTGGACTTCTTCAGGCCGATGATGATGAATTCGTGAAATCGGATCTAATTCGAAAAACAAGACTGTACCACACTGCTGACTCGAATCATAATAATTTTATCCAATCAACACTGAACACAAAACACAGTTATATTGAAACAAAAGAATCGGCCCGAGTATACCATGCTCTCCTGCATACTACTCTACTCTACTGAACCCAAGTCTATGATTTCATGGAGTGGTCTATGATTTAATGGGAGTTGAGTAGGACAGTTCAATTGGTCGATTACTGTGATGTGGGTTAAACACCTGTTAAGTCAGTTGCAGGCTTTAATTACGAACACCGATGCAACACAATTTGAAGTGAGCTTTGCTTACCGTGTGACTGACCTGCCTAGGTATAGGTTAGGTAGTTAGGTACCCTTTAAAACGCCCCCGCGGTGCGTGGTTTAGCATTTAAAGATTTAGCACTACGCTCTGGTTAAATCAAGTCTTAGTTCTCAACTCTGACTTCTGCCTTTCCGCTGGTTTCGCTACGATCGCCACCTCCTCGCCACTTTTGCTCAAAAATCAATTCGGACTAACATTTACTCACCATCTGGTTCATCTCTTTACCATAGAGGTAAGCAAGGCAGAGATCACGGATTTCCACTTGCTTCGATCCTATTATAAGATCCTATTTGAAGTTTATACAAATCAACTTCGTATTTCATAATAGTAGTCTATGAAAGCCTGGGCTTCCATAGACATACTAAGTTCCGACGAAGTTCTGCCTCTAGATCTTCTAGCCTCCAGAGACTAGAAGACCTAGAGGCAGACCACCCGCTCGTTGTGTCAAACGACATTGTTGTGAATGCTGCGAATCTGTGGATAAGGCATGCAAGGGAAAGAGATGTATAATAAAGAGGAGGCATATATCTATACCCAGCACTTTGTGCAAACGGCTGAAATAATGATGGAATCCTACACCACTTCGAAATGACACCACTCGTTAGTGATGATAAAATATTTAATGGCTTTCTCAATCACGCGCCGATTGTGAGTCGATAGCGGAAGTGGGCTGTAACCTGCTGTAACTGACAACTTTATGCTAAGTACTAAAATAACTTGCGTAGAGCATGGACATTATGTGGTTTGCGTTGGATAGAGTAGATGCAACGATCGATATTGCATCAAAATGGTTTTCTCAATCACGTGCCAATTGTAATTGTAACTCGGTTTTTTTTTCTTTTGTTTTCTGCATTGCGAAAAGGCGTCTATTCCGTACAAAACCTGCTGTAGAAACGGAAGACAAATAGATACTTAAGGGGCCGGCGGAGGGTGAATTTTCATACAAACGTAATACCAAAATTATTACTAGTTTAGGCAGATTTTCACTATATTATTGTAATAACTGTATTCGTATAGTATTTATCAAGGTTTCTCAATAATTTTGATTTTCAATTACTTACCTCAAATGAAAAAAACACAAATCGCATTTTACACATTTTTTTCATTGCAAAATGTGATTGGCGTTAATTTCATTTGAGGTAAGTAATTTAAAATAAAAACTGTTCAGGAACCTAGATAAATACTATACAAATACAATTATTACAAAAATATAGTGAAAATCTGCTTAAATTCGTAATCATTTTTGTATTACGTTTGTATGAAAACTCGCCCTCCGCCGGCCCCTTAATGAAAAACAAAAAAAAAACTAATTGAAGTGAGCTGTAACTTTAAAAAGAAAACGCTTAAAATAGTTAACCCTTGGAAATAAGATGGCTCGCTTTTGATAGAGGCGCAAAGATCATTATGGTATCAAAGTAGTTCAAATCTCGGTGATTTCGAGCCGATAACGAAATAGAGCATAAAACTCATAAAAAAACTTTATATATTATGTAAAAAGCCCAGTTTAACGAGTTTATCTGTAGGTAGGTAGATAATAGATAAGGTTAAAGTGTCATTTTCTACATATTAATTAGGTAAGGTAGATACAGTTATTGGCAGTAGGAGCTGGTGGCATGGCATGGTAGATGCAGGCCATAGAATGGATGGATGAATTGTGTGAAAGATGACGGATAAGAAGGGAGCGAATACAGAGATGACGGTTGACAGAGGGGAATGGAAAAAATTAACATGTTATGCCGATCCCACATAAAGTGGGATAAGGGCAGGAAGAAGATACAGTTGCTGGCCATAAGATGGCCACCTATTAAGTTTCTATCAGTGATGCTTTCGTTGCTCTGCGGTTGATATTGAACAGTAGACTTACCACAAGCACTGTCTGGCTCTGGTATTGAGTCTGTGTGAGTGCTCACTTGTGTGTTATACTTTGTGTGAGACGCTTCGACGTAGGATTTATTTAGTCAATACTCACACAGACTCAAAACCAGAGCCAGACAGAGTTTTTTGTAGGCCTACAGGTAATGTGACAAATGCACTTGCGCAATAGGTACTGTTATGCATTGATGCGTAATTGGAGACGTTCTCATGGATATCGGTAAATGTTGCACACTGTAGACCTCTCAAATTAACAAGTTTTAATAATTGTCTTCAGTTGGTACCGCGAGAAGCATTAGCATGAAAAAAAAGTGTAATTTTCAAGGTGGCTTGGTCGCGTGGAAATGGCACATAGCTCGCAAAGGTTTCAAAGTGGTCTTTGTGTTCCCTTGCTGTCCATTCAAAGTCAGACGACTGAAAACCATCGGGGAATAAAGGGTACCAAATAGCGACCATGCACCGGAAGACGAAGCCGCCTTCAGACGCCTAGGACGCCTCTTTATCCACCGTCTTCCCGTAGACTTCTCAATGTTGTTATTCTTCCGGTTTGTGATCCACAATCAAGAACCCTTACTAGCTGTAGGTACCATTTAGCACAAAGAAAACAAACAAAGAATGCTTTGTGAGTTTATTCTCAGAATTAGTTCCGAACAAATAACTTAGTGGCAAATTAATAAAACGCCTAAAAGGAGAGGTTCAGAAATAAACTAGAGTCTGGCAAGATGCCAGCTCTTCGGTCATCGCTGCTATGAAACTGGAATGACTTGTGAAGTTGTGAAAGATGGACATTTTATGCTTATGGTCTTATGGCTGATTCTTCAGAAATCAGAGCACTGGTGGTAGCGGCCCTGCCTTCCGATCCTAAGGTCGTGGGTTCAAATCCAGTCGCGTACCAATGAGTTTTTCTATTGAAAAATTTATGTACACAATGCTAGTGCTCTCAAACAGTGAAGGAAAACATCGTGAGGAAACCCGCGGCTTAGTCAGCTCTGCACGTATTGACCATGTCTTTCCTGTGGATTAGGCCGACTAAGCTGTCAGGATGGTATAGGTGCTGGGCAAGCCTATTCCATTTAAAATCCAGTCCCAGGCACTAATAGCATCCCGTAAGTAGGGGCATGAGTAATCACCAGTTGCCTCTGACGCTATATAAATCATCTACAATAGATGCAAAGGCCTGTTTACTTTTTTTACTTAACTCAGAAATCGCGTCCCGGTAATGAATGTGGAGTGACGGTAATGATATGGAAAATTATGTCTGAGTGAGTCAATCAAGATGGTTCCGAGGCCCGAAACTCAATCGGACTAAGTGTCATACTATAAAGCCAAAGCCACCTCTATACAATTTCGCGTTTTTATCCGACTTTGAAAACGAGGTTCTGTACCTAACTACCTATTGATTTTTAAGTTTTCTTCACATTTAGGAGCTTGATCGCTGGCAATTTGAAGCCCCCAAAAGCGTGTTTTCAATTATTTTTTTATTAATTTCAGACAAAGTTGATGTGTGTATTCT
This sequence comes from Thera britannica, assembly GCA_939531255.2. Taxonomy (NCBI): domain Eukaryota; kingdom Metazoa; phylum Arthropoda; class Insecta; order Lepidoptera; family Geometridae; genus Thera; species Thera britannica. The sequence continues at coordinate 4,201,284 of OW618042.2, read as the reverse complement.
GTGTATACATAATAATAAGTAATTTGGAATCAAATATGCAACCAGAAAAGCTGTGCTCGCTGATGGCAATCTAATGGACGCTTAGCTTTTCATAGCTCACTCCACGCCTTTGTCCTTAATGTCTAAATCCTTTTAAGAGTACACCGGCACTTCTAAGCATTCTTCAATAAGTACTTCCTCCGGGAGCTTTTTGTCGCTGCTTTTGGCTAGATGGGCGGAAGGAAACCCATTGATGGATGCAGTGTTGATGACGGATGCCTTGATTTATGGGTAAATTATCCCTTTCAAGGAGGATTTATGGAACACACCTATTACCTACATAATGACTCGTCTCCATCTGAGCCCACGCGTCCAGGTACCTATTTAAAATCTGGTTATATTTTCGTTTTATTTTATGACTCTTAATTATGTATGAGGAAGTATAACTCTGCAAAATAACGTAGTTTACGCAGTACGAAATGAAGTATTTAGCCATTAAACAAAAACATGTTTAAACCTGTATGTATGTATGTATGACCTATAAGTAATTATATTTTTATTTCAGGTAAACAAACTGGCAGCATCTACTTGAATGATGGAGAGCTTATAGGTATGCATTACAAAAAAGTGTTAAGTCACCATAATTTGGCAGGCTTTACGGCTCGCTTGGTATTAACCCTGCCGTCTGTGCCGTAGGCCGTGGGTTCGATCCCCATCGAGATTAAATATTTGTGTCGTGAACATGAACGCTTGTTCTCTGTCTGGGTGTTATATTGTATTCTAAGGGCTAGAGCCTTTTGTTGTGTGGATTGTTTTCATTTTTTTTCATAAAAGCTTGTGGCATTGAGATGTAGGTGAACTTGCTCGACGTATATTATTAGATTTACAAGTTCAAACGGAGAGCATGAGAAGAACCAATTTGGAAGGAAAAAGCGCGCGCGCATAGACGTCACGTCACAGATACACCACACGTACCACAGACAATAACTACACCTCGAAACAGTCGAAACATGAGATGGATAATAATTAAGATTGTATATTGTAAGTATCATTTAAGTAGCTATATTGTATTTTATTATCTGTTTATTAGAATTTAATACACAGTTCATTTATATATTATCCTTTGACAATCTTCCCTTTTTATTTTATTTTTATTTTTCATGTGACATCACCTCTTCGCAAAGGGCTCCGCCTGAAAACCAGCGCTGCTTGGCATGGTAGATGATACCTTGTCAGGCAGCAAAAAGCTGAGTCGGGGCCTATTTGGCATAGTTCTTTATTGTTATATGTTGTGAACGTCTACACCTATGTACCTATTATGTCAAATAAATGTATTTTCTTTCTTTCTTTCAATTTACGCTCCGATAGGCAGATTTTTTAATATTAGTGACTTCCTTATCTCTTACTGGTTACAAGCACTTGTAAGACGTCTATCAATCAAAGCTGCAAGTAAAAGCTACCACAACATACAGGATATCCGATCTCATAGTCATACCTTCAAATCTATTGCATCATTTGAACAATGTTACCTACAACTTACACCAGCTCGCACTTTCTCCTGTCATGTATCAATCCTTATCATCAGTGAACCGTAGCGTAGACAGTACCTGAAGTAGTATCAACTATGAAGTACGTGGAGTTGGAGTACAGAAACTAATAGGAGGTGGTAAGTTTGAACTATGGTTGCCAATTATATGTATGATTGATAAAATGTTGGTAATTTAGTGTATTTTCTCCTTTTGTCTTTGTATTCCTTGTTTTGTTTTTTCGAGAGAGCAGAACCACACACAAATAATTGAAGTCGCTACCTTAATAGGGCCGCAGGTTAGTTCTTTGGACTGCCTATCGTGGGAAGTGAGTACGAAAATCATGGAGAGGGTAATCGTTTTTCTTGGAAATATGTCCCATGATGGATTTTTTTTTCATGATGATGCTAGTGGCAATCTCCAAGACTTCCGTCATGGAACGGCAGCTTAAGCTGAGACCTATATAGCTTCACTGAAAATGCCACTAGTAGTCACTGGTCATTTGCACGGTAACCCATTTAAATGTTGACGTCCCAAAAGTTACTTAATCGATCAGTTTCGTAGAAGTCACCAATCAATCTACGAGCGCTTTGATCATACGGCTGTCATACGGCTAAAATCTAAAAGAACTTGTGTGCAGCGTCGCATATTTGACACGCGCACGCTACAAGCTATTACCACCTCCAATTATGTTCGTTACTTCTAGTGAAGGCATCTTTCCCTTCGGTTCAGTGGGTCTCAGTCCGATCGTGGCAGACACTCCGTGGAATGACTCATTTTACGCATCATAGCCTTTACGGACTGTGAATTACTTACTGCTTTCGTATTGTAGAAAATTATCGTCTTGTTTTGATAAACAATGATGTCAACTCTGTTGTTGCCTAGGCTAGGTTGTTGCGTTGTCATAGCAAGACTAACTTATTTCGTAGTAGTAGAGCTCTTTGTGATGGGCTCGTCCGGGGAAGTACTACCACCATGCCTATTTCTGCCGTGAAGCAGCATTGCTGTGTTTCGGTTTGAAGGGTGTGGGTGCCGGTGAAATTACTGGCACGTGAGGCTGAACATCTGTATGCCTCAAGTTGATGGACGCAGGGCAGTGCATTGTAGGGCGCGTTCCTGACGTGCGTGACCTACGAGGCATCGCTTTGTTATAGGCGATGGTTACCACTTAACATCAGGTGGGCTATATGCTTGTTCCATCAGCTAGTTACATAAAAAAAAAACTGATCACCATCGCCTTGATGTGAGCAGGCCTTTATGAAATAGACACCTACGTTATTAAGGCCGGCGCACATCTAAGCGATGGCGATGGCGATCAGCTGAAACGCTGTCAAATATCGCGGTCGATAATCTCCCATACAGTACATCCATCTTTACTAAGGCCTACCTTTATATCCATTTACATTCATGCTTAACACTTTTTTCGTCACATAACATTCTTCTCTCTTCTTAACATATACATACATACCACGCTAGTCGATTACTTCTTTTTTGCTTTTCGTAAACGAACCGGTTAAAAATATTTGCAGTTTTCAGTAAAACTTTCATAAAAACCACCAATGTCTTTGTTTTACACAATTAACCAATCTAAAACCCATTACGTGTATCACTGAGACCTTGTGGCTCTAAATAGTGAGGGGTCAATGCCCCCGGTCCAAATAAAGACATGCACCTACGGATTAGCTTGGCTTAGACAAATATGTGTAAAGTGGTTCTTGTACGTGAGTGTTTTTAATTAAATAGTGCTATTTTAAAATTAGAATGAGCACGAGTTCGACCAAATAGCTATTGTTTTTTTTTACAATTTTACGCAATTTATTTTTATTTTGTATTGTCATTTTTTTTTGATGAAATCACTAAAATAGACAGCACTGCAGTACGAAGGCTTACCTACACACTATTTATCTTTTAAGAAACACTGTAAAGTAGGTTTGTCTGCGGAGGAATGACTGCATTAAACTCACGTAATAAGAGTTCTATACCTGAAAAAAAAACAAAAAAAAACTGAACTTATTTGTCGGAATAGATAAACGTCAAACAAACGGTAGGATCATTATACGCAAATTTAGGTTTTTAGTGCAAAGTTCTTTATTTATATAATACCAAGAATTAAAATCAATATGTACTAAATCATTTAATAAGAAGCTATAAAATGTCAGCTATAAAAACGAGTATTTTGCAAACAATCAAACAAAATAATGGGCCTGGTCACCACAGTATAAGGCTATGCCTTTTCTAAAGAAACCTAGTGAGTAGGTACTTGTTTCAATAAGTTCTACAAAGTAACAATTTTTCTAACGATTTTATTCATTCCGTTTATCGCTTCCTGCGCTTTCTGCTATGTTACCTGACTTCAACATAGACAGAAAAAGCCTACTGTTGCACATAGGCCTTCACTATACATATAAAATGACTTAACATTCTAGAACGTTTAGGAGCATAGATGATTTCAAAGTATTAAAAATTAAATTTTAAAAGAGACGTAGGTAAGGTACAGGACAAAGGGGGCTGGCAGAAAATGAAAGAGGCTTATACCCAGGGTGTTACCGGGCTAAGATGATACATTATAAAATTTTTGCAAGCTGGTTAATTTGAATACCTACTTACATTCTATTTTCGTAACGTATCTTATTTTATATGCTGAGTTGATACTTCATTTTTATAACGCTTTTATTAGCTTCACCTGTATGTATGTATGTATGTATGTATGTAACCGACCCCTTTGAGCTCGATTTTGTCCTACTTTGAACGATCAGATTTGATTCAAACTTTGCACACCTGTCAAAGGTCGATGACAATGCAATAATATGAAAAAAAAAATAAAAAAAAATGAAAAGAAATAAAAAAAATAACCTACTTTGAACGATCAGATTTGATTCAAACTTTGCAAACCTGTCAAAGGTCGATGACAATGCAATAATATGAAAAAAAATATATATGAAAAAAAAAACTAAAAAGTTAAAAATAAATTATAGTTTAAAAAAACTAAAAAAAAAACGCTTTTATAACTAATTGAACTAAAAAGTTAAAAATAAAACTGTAATAATCAATTGAAAATTTATATTATTGTACAAAAAGCGTGGGGGGCTTGATTTTGATTGTTGTAAATGTTGATGTAAATATTTTATCAACAGTTTATTATATCTGAAGGTATTATGAAAAGCACCCCACGCTTTTGTACAATAATATAAATTTTCAATTGATTATTACAGTTTTATTTTTAACTTTTTAGTTCAATTAGTTATAAAAGCGTTTTTTTTTTAGTTTTTTAAACTATAATTTATTACTTTGAAGCATAGCGTGCGCTGTCTTTGAAACTTTTGCTTATGTTTATGAACTGATATTATTATTTTTGATTTGTAACAAAAATCATATAAAAAAAAGCAGCCAAGTGCGAGTCGGACTCGCCCATGAAGGGTTCCGTAGCACGACGAACTACAAAAACCTTTAATTATGTTACTTGATGTAACATAATAAGGTTCTTGTAGTTCGTCGAAAGGTAAATTGCGGTTTACGGTTTATGACGTATAAAAAAAAAACTACTGACTAGATTTCGTTCAAACCAAAAATCGTTGGAAGTTTGCATAGTAATGTACAACATATATTTTTTTTAGTTTTATCATTCTCTTACTTTAGAAGTTAGAGGGGGGGGGACCAACTTTTTTCCACTTTGGAAGTGTCTCTCGCGCAAACTATTCAGTTTAGAAAAAAACGATATCAGAAACCTCTACATCATTTTTGAAGACCTATTCATAGATACCCCACACGTATGGGTTCGATGAAAAAAAATTTTTTGAGTTTCAGTTTCAAGTATGGGGACCCCCGAAATTTATAGTTTTTTTTTTATTTTTATGTAAAAAACTTAATGCGGTTCACAGAATACATCTACTCGCCAAGTTTCATCAGTCTAGCTCTTACGGTTTCGGAGAAAAATGGCTGTGACATACGGACGGACGGACAGACAGACAGACAGACAGACAGACAGACAGACATGACGAATCTATAAGGGTTCCGTTTTTGCCATTTGGCTACGGAACCCTAAAAACGTGGGGAACCAAGCCTTAGTTTGTTGCCTGTTCTTCTAGGCTTGGTCGCGTGGAACTGGGTCCTAGACTCTCCTAGCTATATATTATTATGACGTTTCAAAGCGATACTTGAAATACTACTGAATAAATACACATTTGGTTTTTGTTTTAATTTTTTTTAGAACAATTTTTAGCTTACGCCATCCGACTTCCCGCGATCTTTACTATTCTTTGTATTGTTTGTTTTGTGTGTCGTTTGTTCATCTTCCGGTTTGTGGTCGCTATTTGGAAACTGTTTGTTAAGATACGTTATGCCCACTTTTTGAAAAGTGTGAATGGCTTCTGGTACGTAGGTGCTTTTATTGTTTATGGTGTAACTTTTATACTTGGATGTTGGATGTCAGTGATGAGAATAATAGAGCCGACACATTGAAATTAGTTTAAAATGACCACTTATATTGTTACTGTTTTATTTATTGAAGTCATCCCAGACCTAGTTCCATGGGTTTTATCTGTTTAATTAATGATGGTAAAAATGACAAAAAATTAAAACTTTATTGACGTTTACATAATGCTTAAACTTTGAAGCAAGGAGGTTGGAAGCCCGTTTCAACTCCTTAATAAGATTGTTACCTCTTTGCATTACAAGAAGATTTCTTAGTCTATGGGCACGTGTGTATTTCTCAAGTATTTCTGGCAGCTCTAGTAGGAATCGAGGCTCAAGCAGAGATTATAGTGACCCTTTTAACCCTTGAAAATTTCCTTTTTTTCTTGCTAATCCTATTGCATGTTATATCTTAAGTCTCATTCACTGTAATTTTCATTTAAAAAATTAGAGATTATAACAGACTTAGCAGCTTTAACACATGCCTATTTCTGCACATTTACACAAAAAAAAAATATACATGCGGGATGTTGTCTTTGTGGCCCACCAAGTTCAGTCCCAAATTCTTAATACGACACTGCGTCCCACATGCAAAACGTTATGACACTGTGTCCCGATTCGTAGTACTTACAAAACAGACACAGAATATGTAATAATTATTACGGTCCAAAAGGGGTAGTCAGAAGTACATGCAAACATAGAAAAGATGATGGTTTATCTGCGCCGGAGATCTATAGATCAGTCCTAATGCAGACATTTATGTAGGTATATGTCATGCGCGTGGGCAAGGCTGCAGTGAACTGCAACTGTTTGTATGTATTATGTATGTATGGATGATAATCGTGTCAGCTGGAGGCGGGTATTGTTCTGTTAATGTCGTTGACACTGATTTTAAGTATTGTAACTGGGCTAGGGAACAAATATCTTGTAGGCAGCACGTGATTACAATTGCTCCACATGTGAGCACTAGTGGTCTAGTGGTAGCAATCCCGTCTTCCGATCCTAAGGTCGCGGGTTGCGGCTAATAATTTTATTGAAGTAGTTTATAGTGCGATATGTGTAAAACAATTAATTTTCGTTTAAAAGTAGCTAATAGAGAAAAACTATGAAAAATTACAAAAACACGTTATTTAGTTACTTCAGCTGCTAGCAAATCGAAAAGTGGCCAACTATAAAAATTATGATTTTCAAAATTTGCACTCGTCCTTAGTCCTTATAAAGTACTTAGTAATCAAAAGTATATTTTAAGGGAATACCCTACCGTGCCTAGGGATATTGTCGCCCTCTGTTTTTCTTCTTATTTGAACAGGTTTTCTTTAAAAGTCATGGTCAAGTTCAATAACAGTTTCTAATCCCATGGTCAGTGATCTGTTAGGTAATCTACTTTTTGTCCGCATCAACGCCTGTGGTTTCCTGTCCCCCTTTTTACCTAATATCTGGTCGAACTTGTTTTTATATCTGTATGTCGAAGATGATGTATGATCTGAGGGAGCATCTACCTTGTAACCTATACTTGGGAGTTATAAAGCTGTTTCTGTTTCTCTTTAATAGATGTATGCAAATTATAGAAAAGGGTTTGCGGCCCACCTGGTGGTAAGCGGTCACCGTCACCCATAGACACCAACAACACCAAGGGTGCTGTCGTTGCGTTGCCTACCCTGAAGGAACTATCCATTTTTCTGAAACCTATTTATGTTATAGCTGAGAGGAAGACTTCTGGTGGTAGCTCATTCCACAATGTATTTTATTTATAATGATCCAAATGCCCCAAAAAGTATTTGTGCCTTGGCGGATTAGTTACAAACGCAGGCAGTTTGACAGGCGTACTGACGTAGAAATGTCGTAGGTGACCTAAACCACAGATTAATTATTAATTACCCTCTAACCAAAAGCACTGGCATAAAATTGTGACACAGTTTTGTACCACTTTTCGCGTCCATTTTCCTTGAAATCTTTCAATTTATAGTTAACTGCTTTGCTATAGACACGAATCCTATTAATCGTTGATAGAATCATCTAAGAGGATGAAACTCTAATTGAAACGTCTAACCATAACTTACAAATCCAATCTACAGAAATAGGGTACAACTACACGCTAGTAATTATTACGGGGATCGTCAGCGGTAAATGCAGTTTCGGATTTCAGTTTATACTTTCTCTCTATTTACAGTAACTTCAGTTTAAAGCTTTTTATGGCCAGTTTTCTAAACCTAGAAATGCTTATGTGCACTTTTTTAGATACCTGTACCTTACTATGCCTTAAACTTATAACATCCCTCTTTTCGGTATTGGGGGAGATGACGTCACATCTCTGGCGAAAAGAGAAAAATTAAACTGTAAAAGCCGAAACTTTGCCTTAAGCAGTTCATACTCACGCAATCCCAATACGTCCTACGTCTAACTATAGCTAAATTGATCTTGCTAGCACTTAATTTAGTCTGTGATAGCCTAGATTAGGCCACATTCCAGACAGGTTTAGGGTTAAATGTGGCTTGAGAGTGTCTATTGGTGCGTGGCGATCTGATTGGCGACAAATTCGATAATGGTTTACTCAATACTTAGTTTATGATTGGTCGCCATTTTAGTTAGGCTAATGATAATGATGAAATGATAAAACTACATTTTGGGTCTAATAAATATAAAATATTAATATTGTGGACAATCGACACTACACTATCTAGCCCCAAATTTAGCAGAGCTAATACTATGGGAGCTAGACAGCTGATATAATACTTATGGTACATATTTTTGTAAAAACATACTTAGAATACGAATAGCACACCTAGACAGAGAACAAACATCTGCGTTCACCACACAAATATTTGATACGTTGGATCGAACCCACGACCTACGGTGCAAAAGGCAAAGCTACTACCAACTGAGAGGCCAGTCAGTTAATTATCAGTCAATAACCCCCGAATACTGAAACGCAACTCAGATTTAAGCACGTCTCAAGCGACGAATATTTGACAGTTTTCAATGAAAATCTGTCAAATATTCGTCGCTTGAGACGTGCTTAAATCTGAGTTGCGTTTCAGTATTCGGGGGTTAGACTGATATAATTTATTTAGTCGAAAGTAATTATTAAATATCAATTCAAGATTAGTCAACGCAAATGGACCTTCGAGTTGTCATGTCAAAATCGACTTCCTATTCGAATATTTTATGTCATCATCGATTACTAATGCCGTAATAAGTTAGCTTCCGAACGTGCCTTAGACAGACGGGGAAATGCTCAATCTAAGGCAAAGTTTACAGTACCCTGTCATCACCATCATCATCAGCGTAAAGAAGTCCACTGCCGGGAGGCACACATTTCCAGGAAAAAATAATCTGAGTCCTTACCCTCCACCGGCTTCCCGCGATCTTAACAATGTCGTCAGTTCATCTGGTGGGTGGGCGCCCTACGAGAAACGAGAACCTTTATTCTCCAACTTTATTTTCGAGAACCTTTTTAGGGTTCCGTAGCCAAATGGCAAAAACGGAACCCTTATAGATTCGTCATGTCTGTCTGTCTGTCTGTCTGTCTGTCTGTCTGTCTGTCCGTCCGTCCGTATGTCACAGCCATTTTTCTCCGAAACCGTAAGAGCTAGACTGATGAAACTTGGCGAGTAGATGTATTCTGTGAACCGCATTAAGTTTTTTACATAAAAATAAAAAAAAAACTATAAATTTCGGGGGTCCCCATACTTGAAACTGAAACTCAAAAATTTTTTTTTCATCGAACCCATACGTGTGGGGTATCTATGAATAGGTCTTCAAAAATGATGTAGAGGTTTCTAATATCGTTTTTTTCTAAACTGAATAGTTTGCGCGAGAGACACTTCCAAAGTGGAAAAAAGTTGGTCCCCCCCCCTCTAACTTCTAAAGTAAGAGAATGATAAAACTAAAAAAAATATATGTTGTACATTACTATGCAAACTTCCAACGATTTTTGGTTTGAACGAAATCTAGTCAGTAGTTTTTTTTTTATACGTCATAAACCGTAAACCGCAATTTACCTTTCGACGAACTACAAGAACCTTATTATGTTACATCAAGTAACATAATTAAAGGTTTTTGTAGTTCGTCGTGCTACGGAACCCTTCATGGGCGAGTCCGACTCGCACTTGGCTGCTTTTTTTTTTCTTCAACGGTTGTTGGTTACTACACCTACCTTAGGTTACCTAGGGTACCTAGGGTACACAACCCTATAAAAGTCAATAAATATTTACTGAAAGTTCAGTAACATTAACATAGCATTAACAGAACATTTAATTTGTGTTGCAAATAATTTGGTCTACAATCCGTACGAACACTAATTCCCTCTAATATACCATGTTTTTTTTATAAAACAAATTCTATAACAACCAGCAGGCCTACCACAAGCTCTGTCTGGCTCTGTCTCTGGCTCCGGTTTTGAGTCTGTGTGAGTGTTGAATAAATATTCGAGGTTTGCACTCCAATCTCGTGCCAGTCCATTTCCACCTTGAGACTGAAAAACCGCACCTCTTGTTTCTCTCAGAGACGCAGATTGGATGTCCATCCGACGTGGCGTACCTCAACTACCCAGGGTACACCCTGGAGCACAGCTTCAAGCCACGTGCGGGCGTATGCTTGTACGCCCGGGATGACGTCTGTATTCGGCGTCTCAAAAATCTTGAAAACAGCCATTTTAACACACTTTGGGTATTGGTCGATACAGGTACTGAGAAAATTCTCTATGCCTGTGTCTATCGATCGCACAGTGGAGACCAGGAGACGTCGAGGCTCACAGAACACCTTAGTGAGAAGGCAGATGAGGCCCAACAAAAGTATCCCACAGCCCAACTGGTTATTCTGGGGGATTTTAACGCTCACCACCAGGAGTGGCTATACCCATACCAGAATACAGACCACGCTGGGAGAGAAGCGCGTAAGCTTGCACTATCGCTAAGTCTTACCCAGCTTGTCAAAGAGGCGACCCGGATACCTGATGTTGATGGCCACACTGCCAACTGCTTGGACCTTCTGCTGACAACTGATCCAGACCGGTACTCGGTTTCGGTAGCCCCGCCGTTGGGTAGTTCCGACCATTGTCTGGTGAAGTCTGTATCGATCTACTCCCCACCTGACCTCAGCATTAAAGGTGCCCGGCGAGTATGGCGATACAAGTCAGCGGATTGGGATGAGATGCGATCCTTTTTTGCATCTTATCCTTGGCAGCCGGTCTGCTTTTCTTCTGACGATCCTTCGACTTGTGCGGATGCCGTGACAGACGTCTTGCGTCAAGCTATGGAATATTTCATTCCATATGCAGACGTACCGCTGGCTGGCAAAGCTCACCCATGGTTTGGAGCCGAATGTTGTCATGCTAAGGCGCAACAGCATGAGGCATACTTGGCATGGGTTGACGCTCGAGACCGTAAGTCGATTGATGTTCGTGAAAGGAAGAAAGCCTTTAACCGAGCTGCCAAGTCTTGTAAAAAAGCATTGCGAAAGGCTCGATTTGACCACATTAGTCGAATAGGGAACAAACTAGCTTCATACCCCTCGGGTAGTAAGGCTTTTTGGTCCTTAGCTAAGTCAGTCGAGTCGAATTTCTGCAAGCCCTCACTGCCACCAATGCTAAAACCTGATGGATCGCTAGCCCACACTGCTGAAGATAAAGCAAATTTATTCGCTCATCTCTTCGCAGATTCTTCACGTCTAGATTCTGGCAGTGCAACCCCTTCAACCCCCCTGAATGAATGCGAGACATTCATGTCTGACATTCGTATCCGGCAGGTGGAGGTTCGCAAAACACTGCGCAATCTAGACGTGAATAAAGCTAGTGGTCCTGACGGTATCCCAGCTATACTATTAAAGGCATGTGCGCCCGAGTTGTCTCCTGTATTGACACGCCTGTTTCGCCTCTCTTTGAAGACAGGTTTAGTTCCAAAATCCTGGAAGCTTGCCAACGTACAACCTGTACCCAAAAAGGGTAGTCGTGCTGACCCTGCCAATTATCGTCCCATCTCTGTAACGTCCATACTATGCAAGAGTATGGAACGAATACTGGACAGCAGACTCCTGGCACACCTAGAAAGCAATGACCTCCTGAGTGACCGACAATACGGATTTCGCCGAAATCGGTCAACAGGAGACCTTCTAGCGTATGTCACTCACTTATGGAGTGAAGCCATCGAGAGAAACGGAGAAGCTTTAGCAGTTTCTCTGGATATCTCGAAGGCTTTTGACCGGGTTTGGCATGACAGCCTATTAAGCAAGCTTCCTACGTATGGATTATCTACTGGCTTATGTGTTTGGGTATCAGACTTTTTGAGGGACCGATCAATTCGAGTAGTCGTTGACGGCTGCTCGTCTGGTCAAATGGCAATTAATGCCGGAGTTCCTCAGGGGTCAGTTCTCTCTGCAACACTTTTCCTGCTGCACATCAACGATCTGCTTAGGCCCGGTATCATTGGGTATGCAGACGACAGCACCGTTGTAGAGAGATACATACCTAAAGCACGTTCCAGTGGATCTCAGATCCAGTCTCATAGAGAGGCAATGATTGAACGCATGAACTTAACGCTGAAGGTAGTCGCAGAGTGGGGCGATGCCAATTTGGTGAAGTTCAATGCTTCAAAAACACAGGCGTGTCTATTTTCCGCTAAGCGGAGTCAATTTCACCTGACTCCTACTTTCCGAGATGTATCCCTTCCGATTTCAGACCAACTAGAGCTTCTAGGGTTTACGCTAACCAGTAAATTGAATTTTGGCTCGTTCATAGAGTCCAAAGCCAAGACAGCTGCGAAGAAGCTAGGCGTTCTATCGAAGGTGAGACAGTACTTCACACCGGGACAGCTTCTTAACCTGTACCAAGCACAAGTCCGGTCGTGTATGGAGTACTGTTCTCATCTCTGGGATGGCTCTGCCAAATACCAGCTTGAGGCATTGGAAGCTATTGAGAGACGAGCCAAAAGGCTCATTGGTAGCGACACTCTAGTCGAGTCCAAGCTCCTAAGTCTCGAACATCGCCGTAAAGTTGCCAGTCTATCGGTATTTTACAGGATACATTTCGGAGAGTGTGCTACGGAACTTCACAATTTGGTTCCCCCATCCCCATTCTACCATCGGACCACTAGACGCACGGAAATGCGGCATCCATACTTGGTTGATGTTCCAACTGTCCGCACCAAGCGCTTTGCTTCAACTTTTATGTTGCGGACAGCCAAGGAATGGAATTCCTTGCCGGCGTCTGTCTTTCCGAGCACCTACAAATTGGATGTTTTCAAGACAAGAGTGAATAGGTATCTTCTAGGTAAGCGTGCTACATCGTCGACCGCATCATCACTTAACAGCAGGTGAGATAGCGGTCAAACGCAAACCTATAAATTGTAAAAAAAAAAAAAAAAAAAAAAAAAAAAAATCATACGTCGAAACGTCACACACACACTATATTACGCTGGTAATCACTCACCCAGACTCAAAACCAGACAGTGCTTGTGGTAGGCCTACTGATGCCCCCCCTGATGTTAGTTTTGTGACCTTCCACTCCATTGCCTTACTACGACGGGCTAGTAGTGGTATTAGCTGATTAGTTTTTTGGTAGTACCGCAAACACAGTGTGGTTGCAGCCTTATTGAGATTTGTGCAAATAACTCGGGTAACTGATGTAGCTTTCGTTGCAATATTGACAACATGGTAAAGCTTAGGCCGCGTTCGCAGTAAATTACACTGGAAACGGTAGCAGACGGAAGTGATTTATTGTTTGTTTCAAATGCTAGCTAATATTGGCAGTTGGCATTTTACATTTGTAGTTAGAATAACGCGTTTCTCTGCCGTATGCAGTAATAAGAACTACGAAGAAGCAGCGCGAATCCCAATCATATGTGTAAAAAAGCTTTTGGACTGTTCTCGCTAACCTGCCAGCCAGCGGACTGTGGCTAGTTACTTATTTGGTAATGACTTTCATCCCTCTTTATGATTTTCCTGAGGGATGATTGCGTGTATTTTGATGCAATTAAAACCTAGTTGCATCTGTCAGTTTTGACATTGTTTGATAAAAACTGATGAAACAAAACTTATCTTTGACAAGGAACGATTGCAACAAGATTGAATGTTGACGTAATAAAAACGAGACAGCGAAAAGGAACTACATTTTGTAAAACTAGTATGGCAACAGTTAGATAGTGGTCGAAAAATTATGACAAATTGTTAGTTTCATTTATTTGTTAGTATAAAAATTTTCATTGCCACTGATTTATACAATCGCCCAGGTGCTCTTATCCCGCCTAATGTGGGGACGGCACAATATGTCTTCCTCTTCCATTCCCCTCTGCCAGCCTCTGTATTCATGCCTTTCTTTTGGGGCTATAAATATAGCCCCTTCCCACCGGTGTGTGATATCGCGCACGGAGGGGGATCAGCTCGCACGACACACCATGGGAACGGTCTCGTGCGCTGAAGTGCGCGGTAGCACAGGAGCCCTTTCTGTGTGCGTTGCCGTGCGTCGTCGTCGGCTGTGCGTGATGGTCTGCAGAACCACGCACCGTAGGAAGGCAGCATTACATTCTTCATATAGTTCATTATATCTTTTCTTTGGCCTATATACATATTCGAACATATCCATCCACATTCATACTCATCACTCCCGTGGTCACATGACTTTAATCCCTCATGACATGCCTGTACCACGCTAGCCTATTGCTTTTCACTATCTCAGTCACTCGCTCCTTTCATTCTTCCTCATGACGTAATATAGTTAATGCAAAGTCCAGGGCATAATACAAAAGTAATGGAATGTTCACTTTCGAGGAACCCACGCACTTCGTCGACGGCGTTGACCAGCTAGCTACAGGTCCTGGATATCTATCTACACTTTCACTGACTGTAAATTCAAATAGTTATTACGAAATAGTATTTTGCGTTTTATCTCGTTTCTGGTATTTTGCGAGATAAGAAGATCGTTTAGGTTAGGTATGCCTTAGAAAATATCTTTTTTTATATAAAACCTACATCCCTTATAAAACCTACAAAATCTACTAATTTTATTTACAACCTTGCCGCCATATAACTCTTCAATGATTGCCTTCATCAACTCCACTCACCTAACCGTGTTATTAGTGTTTTAAAATAGTACATTGTTACCTGATTGTTGAAAGTCACGTTTTTTGAGTCCCGAGACGGGTTTGGGGCCAGAGCGTAGCGAGGGCGCCAATGGAGCTTGAGGGACTTAAAAGACTTTCATCCGAGGTAAACACTGTGCTTTTCATTACGAATACAAGGAAAGTAAAAATAAAAACATGAAAGAAAAATTTGTGAAAATGAAGATTGAATTGCCGTCTTCCCGGTTTTTTTTTTCTTTTTCTCTGGCGGGCCTTCGGCTACGGCTCGCCAGTATTATTCAGCCATTATTTTCATTTTCTTATTATAAAAAATGGTAAATTGTTTGCTCAAATTTATGTTATTTTAAATAAATAGTTGAAGCTATATATTAATCAAGTAATTTAGAAGACATATTATTTATTTTATACTATCTTTATGTTATTAAAATTTAAATTTTACATTGCGGTCTAATTAGACTTTTTAAACTTCTTACCGTTGTAATGGGTTTCCAACCTACTTGCTGAATAAAAAATTGGAATTTGGTTCAACGATCTCCTTGCAGTTAGAAAGACTTTAGAAAGTTGGAACATGGTTGAATAAAAAAGAACTTGTTTTTTTTTTAATTTGACAGCTGTCAGTAGAAAGCGATTCTCCCTAGGGCTGAAAGTTTTACTTTCTATTAGGCCCCTCAGGCAACTTCAGACCTACTTTCAGAGTATGAGTAATGAAAATTCTATTACGTCACAGTCCAATATAAAAAAATGGGAGTTACCGGAATTATTCAGCCAACCTAACTGTAAACATGTGAAAATATAAATTCAGTACTTTCGTGATACTCAATATTGTTTATAACCCTAAGACTAACAAAAGCATAAGACAGTACTATGCAGTATTTTCATGATTATCTTTCGGATGCTTATTTCTTTTAGGGCCAGCTGGTTTTGGTGGTTTATTGGGTGGTGGTTCAGTGGGGGGTGGTTCAGTGGGTGGTGGTTCAGTGGGGGGTGGTTCAGTGGGTGGTGGTTCAGTGGGGGGTGGTTCAGTGGGGGGTGGTCCAGTGGGAGGTGGATCAGTGGGGGATGGCTCAGTGGGTGGTGGGTCAGTCGGTAGCGGGTCGGTGGGTGGTGGCTCAGTGGGGGATGGCTCAGTGGGTGGTGAGTCAGTTGGTGGTGGATCAGTTGGTGGTGGATCAGTTAGTGGTGGGTCAGTTGGTGGGGGGTCAGTGGGAGGTGGGTCAGTAGATGGTGGCTCAGTGGGGGGTGTATCAGTGGGTGGTGGATCAGTGGGTGGTGGATGAGTGGGTGGTGGATTAGTGAGGGGTGGGTCAGTGGGTGCTTGCGTTGGTGGGTCCGTAGATGTTGGCGTTGGTGGTTTTGTGGGTGCTAGCGTAAGTGGGTCAGTAGGTGCTGGCGTTGGTGGTTTAGTGGGTGCTGGCGATGGTGGTTTAGTGGGTACTGGCGTTGTGGTCTCTGTCTCTAAAGCGTTCAGATACTTGATTGGTCTTGTTGACGGAATTAGTCGTGGCGTCGTGGAACCCTCCAGGACTATTTTGATGATGCTTAATGGCATCCAATGGCCAGGCATATTGGCTTCGACAGGGTTCGCAATGAAAACAAGAGGGTCATCCTTTGGGTTTGGCCATCTTTGTCCACCAGGCCTGGCATGGCTAGTAGCTAATACAAGTAGAGTCTTGACGATCACATAGAATTTCACTGAAAAATCAATTGTTTGTTTTTGCTGTGCATGTGGATATGGATACCTTAATAAAATATTAAAGGTACAGAAAACTTACTTCGTTTTCCTTTAGTCAGTTGAATGGCGAATGATGGCGTCTGCAGTGCTGCCGTTCACACGAATTCTGCCTAGATACGAACAAAAAGATATCATTAAAGAAGTTTAATCTTCTCGTGTAGATTAATTAACACACTGTTGATTTGCATAATACCATGCATACATACTGTGGTATGAAGTAGAGAAACAAAAATTTTAGGAAACTATTTTGGTTTGCCTTTTTTTTATTCTTTCTTCCCTAATACTTAAACGCCCCTTATAATTTACTGAGGTGTACCTAATGTTCAAAATACTTACCTTATTTCTTGATTTATGTCGTTTAGATACCAATAAATTTATATTTAGATATCTTGAATTGTTTTATTTTTTTAGTCAACATGAGTCAAACAACAATGCAGCTACGTTAATTAATAAGCCAAATAATCAATGAATTTTTAGCTTAACCCTTAAACACTGAAGTACGAAAATTAAGGTTGCCTGGAGAAATCCCTTTCATGTCGCCAATTGTACTTTATGATGATGATGCTTAGTTCTATAATGTAGGTATGTATGTAATCTTAGGATATCTTAGAATGAAATTGGTCACCGAAATAGTTTTTCGTTAACATTTTTTTTCCGTAGGAATTTAGAGAGAAGAGATTAAAGATGAGAAAGATATTGTGTAAGTATCGTCTAGATAGGTCTATTTGAGTTTGAGGGTCTGGTTTATGACATTCGTATGGATTTGGTTAGCGTTACAAAATGACACGTCAGTCGTAAAGGGTTAAGTTTACTTAGTAGCAAAATTTTACGAGGTTTGGATATGGTTGAAATAATATTATAATCAATACCTAGAATTCCGATTAAAACCATTCACATGTCAATCATGGAATTGACAATGGGAAACAGATTTTTTGTATGAATCCAAAACAAAAAGGTTGTATGTATTTATTGTATTATCATTGGGCAAGATTAAAAAGAAAAGACAGAAAACAAACAGCTGTATTCCACACAAATATTTGTTCTTGGTGGGGATCGAACCCACGGCCTACGGCGCAGAAGGTAAAGCTACTAACACCTCCCCCCCCTTTACATAACCAGCTATGGTCGTGCAACATTTTAATGAAATTTCTTGGCGCATCTATTATAATTATTCCATCATAATAGTAGTAAGGAAGTTATGTTTCTATTTATAATTTTATGTCAGTATTAAATTATGATTATAAGTGGTAAGGTTAGACGTGTCATTTCTCTATTCTCGTCACGAATGGAACACTTTTAATTTCCCTTTTTAATTCCCAACATTAACTTGTTATTAGTTTTATTTTTTGTTCCCTACATTATATTCTATTTTTAGAAGTGTATAGTTTTGGTTCTCTGTTTTAGTAACGCCTATCTACGTTTGTCAAACGATTAAATAAAATTTGCTAACAGAGCAAGATAATTAGATTCAGTTATGGAGAGGACGCTACCTATATTATTTTAAACAAAGATATATGCGAATCGTCTCCCTCCGGAAGCCTAAATTTCCTAAAAAATACCATTCTTCTTCTTCTTATCGTACCACTGATTCTTTCAAACCAAGTATGATTATCATACCATTATGCGGGCTTCTGAATTCTCTAAATTCTTAGTTTGAATGAGGACGTCGGAAAAGCTTCTTTGTAGAAATATTTTATGTTCTTTTTTGTGCTTTTTATTACATTTTCTTGATAAAATCATACGTTTGCTAAAGCACGTTGCTGTTTCTTTTACACCAGTGAACACCAGTGTCGTCACCTCTTCTATTTTCGATTCCTTTGCATCGGAATGTCAAGCATTTGTTTTGACTGTATTTGAAGTTGAGTCTAATCCGTTCGTTTCCTTTACCAAAGCCGTTCTTACCAAAATAACTGTTGACTTATCTTTTTCCTGAAGATACAAAGACTTCCTTTCAGAATGAAATCTTGTTAAAACTGTTTTGCCACGAAATAGGTTTGCGACATTGTATGTGGTGTAAAGAAAATAATATTTAGGTTTATAAAAATAATAATTTATCCCCAGCATTTCTTCTTCCTCTTGAATGGTCTGACAGCGCGCCAAATTGACATTTCATGACATGACATTATGGCATACCTTGAGCACAGATAATAAAGTCATAGCTTACTAAAAATAGTAACACATTATAAGTTACTTCATGTCGTATCATTGTATTAAGTAATTTAAATGAGTTCAAAAACCGTAATAACGGAGATCTTATAAAACTCGAAGCATTTAAATTACTGTGATGCAATAGGTGCAATCAAGAACATGCTATTAGATAAACCAACATCGACGTAAATGACGTTTATACTCACAGTCGGAAGAAAAAGCACTGAAAGAGAAGTGATGGTGATTGAAACCTCGTTTTGTTTTCACTGGCTAATGTGTTGTTTACGAAGATTCCAATTCTTATGACAACTTTGATGAACGAATAGTAAAATAAGAACGATTTCAAATTTTAGTCTGTGTTATGTGTAGGGTGACCCTATGCTGAAACTGGGTGCATTTCTGTCATTTATGTCGATGTGAGTTGTAAATTTTTGTTTAAAAAATTTGAAAATGGATCGCGGATTCAGCGATCACTAGCGATGCGCATTTTCGAATGAAAACTGCGTTCGAAAGATCTTTGGTACTAATTTTTCTGTTCGAATATGAAATTAGTCCATGAATGACTTCCGCTTTCGAATGATTCGAGAGATTTTTCGAGAGACGAATGGGGCGGGGCTTAGTTTGGTTGATTCACTTTCGCTCACGCAATGTTCGTTCGCCTAAAGTACCGTTCAAGGGCTAGGGAGGGATGTTACATGTGACTTTCATTGCAAAAAGTTATTTTGATAATAATCCTTTTTTTGTTTTTAATTACATAATAATAATAATAAATATATAGGCAACGACTAAAATTTCATTTGATAAAATGTCTATGTTGAAAACGCTGGCTGTGGCGGTCGTCTGTCTATGGCTCTATCTCTCTATCTTTCAGTTTTTTGGAACTGATTGTTCATGTGCCATGGAAGGAATTATAAGTAGGTCATCATCATTATGATCATAAGCCTGAAGAAGTCTACTGCTGGACATAAGCCTTCCCTCTATATTTCGATGAAGAACGATTCTGAGCTTTTTCCATCCACTGACTTCCCGCAATCTTAATAATGTCATCGGTCTATCGAGTGAGTAGGCGTCCTATGTTTCATCATCCGGTTCGTAGCGGCTTTTCGAGAACTTTTATTCCCCAACAGTTATTGATTTTTCGAGCTATATGACCTGCACTTTGCCACTTCAACTTACTAATTCTTAGGCAATTTTTTTTTTATTTTTGCCTAAGTATATCATTGTTAATCCTTTGGTGGGTAACTAATACTCATTTTGATCCAAGATTACTGAGGTTTTATTATGATGCTTCCCGTCCCTATCATAATACTATCGTTTGTTTCGTTCGACTAAGCGGCAGGCATTCATTCGTTCGATGTTGTTGTCTGTTTATTCATTTCATTCACCACTCGAACGCTTGATTGATATTATTACCTGTTATTGAATGATAATATCATTCAATAACAGGTAATAGCCTAGTGTCTTTCTTGATTCGTTTCGTTAGTCGTTCGTTAGTCGTTCGTTAGTATACATACTCATTCTTTCGTTTCATACAGTCAGGCTTGCTCACAGAACACTTTTACCCTTACGCTACTTTTAGCTAGATTAGTATATTAGTATCAGCGTTTTTCGAATAGTTCGAGAGATATGAGTTTTCGAAACATTAGTATTAGTATCTCTCGGATTCGCCCATCGCTAGCGATCACTCAATCAAGCCGTGTTGCCGAAGGCAGGCCGGTGCTTACAATGGCGACAGCGGCTTTACCAAAATCTGACAAAAGATAAATCAGTGTTTAAACTATTGCCATCTCTTACCAATGGGTAATGAGTAATGAGTAATGACAATCAGTGGCAGGGCTCACTTTAAGCAATGTTTTAAGTTTACTAACTTCAAAGTACGGGCCTAAATGAACACACGAAAAGGGGTTCACAAAGATACCCATCAAACTATACACTGCTCGCTCTTATGTCCTTGTGGTAAGCGTTATTTTTCTTTGTCTGTGTGTAACTTGAGCTGTATTTTGTATACCAAACAGTTATCATAAAAAACTAGATAAAGTTCATAATTGACGAAAATTTCAAACAGAGTTTATATAACTCCAAAACGTTGCCAACTTATAATATAGCGTTAGTTAGTTTCGAAATTGTGAAACCCTGTTGTTTATGCTACTTTTAATTTGAACCCGGAAAAGCGGTTTTTTTTTTTACAATTTTTATTTTATTTCACTGTTGGCTTTAGACAGAAGTCACAGCTAATTGGCGATGATGAACAGAAAAGTTCTTTTAAATCTTGCCCAATGATTGATTATGTTTCAAAGATATTTTTGTTAATGCATTTCGCTGGCATCCATCTTTCACGGGCCAGTGGAATTTGTTTTTAACAAATTGTAGAAAGTTTAATTTCTGTCAGTTTATAAAGGTTTAAAATATATTCGGGTTTTAACTCGATATAGGTCAGAATCACTAATTTTGAGACTAATCTTTATCTATTAATATTGTTCTACGAGCCTTTGGTATTACTAAATGTTTAGTTTAAAACTTTAAGCTTGTAGTGTAGTGAGTGACTCAAATGAATTTTCCAGGGTCTCTTTCTTCTCTCTTCTTTGATAAAGCAATTCAGTTGTATAAGTGACTCAAGCTTTCAGCTCTGATGGAAATATCAAAATAGTTTTTCTACTGTTTTCGATGCTAAATCGCTACTCGCTTTATTGTATTCGATTGACAATTCATTCGAGCTAGCAAGCAATCGCAGAATTTTTCGTAAGGGCGTCAATCGTCAAACCTATGTTTCGGATGCGCGATTAGGGCTCATTAGTAAATACTATATTATGATTGGTAAAAGATCTATTATCCAACAAACTAGTATTTATGGATCGTATTTCATTTCAACGTCCATTTGAATTCGGAAACATTTATTACGACGAATAGTAACGTTCGTAGTATCCGATATTTTATGCAATATGATATAATTTTTACGACTTGAATTTATTTTCGGATAGCATCCTGTCAGTAAAGCTTTTAAGATGGAGATTTGGTGGTTTGTATTGGACTGTGAATGAATTTAATAGCATCATCATCATTAACGCGGTTTTATATCTCTAGTTTTATTTTATGGACTGTGGATCATTTCAGTTTGTGGTCATTCTGATGATACTTTTAGATACCGGTCAACCGAAACTCCCACACTATTAAAAAAAATCTAAGTTTTACGTTATTATAAAATTGTAAAATAAAATAAAAATACCTATTTATTCAAATTTTTCAATATTCACATGATTCTAGTTATGTGGTTTGCATGCATTTAAAAAAAATTAGTTTCACATTTTAAATTTGTATCTAATTATTAATAATTTATCTATTCATTTATAAAATACATTAATAGTGTAATTATTCTCTTTTACATTATTTCTTTGTTGGGACCCCTCTCGGGTAAAGGCGCGCATAAATCCATTTACCACACTAATTCCAAAGAACTAGACTAAACAAGAAGCAGAAGAATTATGTAGAAGAGAGAGCGGATAGAAAAATAGGCTTGTACTATTTTAAATAGACCCAGTCTTATATTTTTAACAGCTTACAATAACGACCATAGATAATTCAATTCCTAATCTAATTCTCTATGGTCGTAATATTAAGTAATCTTCGCTACGGTGCCAGTGTTAGACACGAAAACGTCTTGCTCTGTTTTATATCTTCCGCATTCTTCTAATTGGTTCTATTTCGGTTTCCCTTTATGGACAGTTACTGTATTCTTTATGGCTTCCTGTGAAAATTCGGACACCTTCTATTTGGACACGTTAACCTGATTTTTTACATGGAACTCACATTATTTTAGAGTTATGGTGTAAAGATTTACTGCTACAAAACTCTTCACTTTGTACCACTCTTTGATGGCCTTAGGAAATTGACATAATGTTTTGTACTTCTACAATCTTTAGGTTTTCTAAGAGACTGTGATGTCTTTTTTTTATAGATAGCTAAGCGTTTGGCAGTCATCACACCTGATGGAATGTGAGGATGCAGCCTAAGATGGAGCATCTTAGTCATAATCCACCTGTTCACTCTTGTCTTGAAAATTCCCAATTTGATACGTTCCGGAAATACTGACACCGTTATAGAGTTCCACTCTTTACCGGCTGTTGGGTCTGCTGATTTTTATTCCAGAATAAAAGTTTTTCGAAAATTCATACTATCTTGAGCTGAATGAATCAGTGCACGGGAGTAGGTAATGATAATGATATAAAACAACAAAAAAATACTAGCTTATTCTAGTTTCTATTTTAAAACACTTTAAAATATATTCACATGGTGTACATATTCAAAATCCCACCTGGAAATGAAGGATTAATTTTACCATCACACGAGCCATAATTTTTTATGAGCACTTCTGAAAGACGTTATTTTAATCACTTGGTTATGATTGGAAGGGTACAATGTTATGGCTGGAGAAAGATTTATAGATAAGCTTAAAGCAGCAAAACTTGTAAACTGCGATGGCGATAGCGATCAGTTTAAACATAAGGCTTTGAATACATCCGCACATACACTGCCCGCGGTGTCATTGCCCGGAGCGAACTACCAATAATGTTAGATAACTGAAATGAAATGAAATTTTATTTGCCAAACGTCAGTTACATAGTAGGTCTCCTACCTACTATGTAACTGACGTTTGGCAAATAAAATCCGGTTAATGTACGGCCACTTTTTTCCACTGGAAAATTGTAAAGGCCCATGTACACTGTCGCAGATTAATATTTCGATTATTATTATTATTATCTAGCGATGAATAATTACTAAACAGGCAGTCCCCCTGTGAGGTTATTGGGAAAAAAACAATCTCTGACACTGCGGCGGCCGCTACCGCGGCACGCTCGCTCTGCTCGCTCGCCTTGTGCGTAATTTTTATGTTCTGTTCTAACATAACCTAACCTATCCAAGTCGGATCCGCCCTATAAAGTATCAAGGACAAGGTATAAGTATCCAGTGCCAGAACAAAAAAGTAAATGATCATGTTTGAATTGCTCCAGTGTGCACGTGGCTTAACTGGCATCGTAATAACAGTGTGTACAATAACATGATGTACATTATCGCCTCCCGGAGGTAGGAGTGAATATAATATCTATGAATATAATATATATGCTTATAAGTAACTATAATACCTAGTAGGTAGATGTACTTAATTCGTAGCACTATACTAGATAGGTAGCTAGAAAAGACAGAAACCCAAGAAAACTTCCTTAAAACGGCGCTAGACCTAGCTCCACAAACGCCATAACGGTGGCAATGACGACCAATGTGCAGGCAGAGTATTCCTCGATCAAGCCATAGCAGTTGGCAGCTGTTCGCCGTGGTGTGGCCGATCCTTCAACAGCTTCAGTGGCGAGGTAACGGGACTACAAAACCGATTGTTATTATGGGGTATGTTCAAAAATAGATGGGATGAAAGTTGATAGATTTATTACTATAACATTGTTTTAGTTTGATTCAATTATTTTCAATGTTTTGGAAGTTACTTCTCTAGGTGGGCTTGAGGAGTTTTTGAGGTGTGAAAAAACAATTAACTCGCGAACCTGTCACGTCACCTGTCATCGGCCGATTTGTCTAAATTCAAATTCAAATAATTTATTGACTGAGTTGACTAAAGACTATTTTTTTCTTCTAATTTTATTTTACAATTTTGTCAGTATTTGCCGAGTGAGGATATACTGAATAAAATACTTTTTAGTCAAGTCAGTCATAGACAAGTCGGCCCTAATTGGCTTTGAAAAAACATGGTGGCCGGTTTTTTCAAAACCATCAGAAACGTTTTCGATCAAATTAGGATATCACAATACATTTTAATTCCAACTGCTCATACTTTAAGCTAAGACCTCAAGTAAAGTTGGTTTAAATACCACTGAAATTATACAACATAACTCAAAGTAACACCAGAAAAACAAAAATGAAAACGCTAAGTATGTGACTTCACAAAATGGCAGAAAAAAAAACTATTTTATATACTTATGTAAAATATTTTCACTTGACACTGGGAAAATTGTCCGTATGGACAGATTCATCAAAACAGAGCCATCTAATTAAGAAGAAGAAGACACCTATTCGGTTTTTACCGTCGGCACTCCCGGAGTTCCATTGTTTTTTTATGATTATGATATGATGTAATCGGAGTATTCTAACGATATTCATTTCTCTAGGTCACCTTGCCGTTCGTGAAGCTCTTTATTGAAAATAATTTACACATATTTTTTTCAATTTTGGAGATCAATGTGAAATAATCAAAATGTGATTGCATGTGTTGTATCTTTTTGTGCACGCATAATGACTTGTGAACCTATTACATAGGAGAAGCCACTGGCTCCTGAAACACAGTTTTTTAACTAGTTCGGGAGACTATGGGTTCAAAAAAGATTTGTGAAACCTATTTATTAAGTCAATAAACATTACTTATTATTATTATTATAATCCTTGTAAAGGAAACACGTTTACACAATGACCTTCTAATTCAGTCTGATGAGTCTGAGTCAGAGTTCAATATCTTTGGCTAAATTTATGAAATTGGTCTATAGGTCATCAATTGCTGTTAAGCGTATGTTTTCGTGCGTGAAAAAAACAATGATGTTCGTCAGTCTGCGTACAACGTGTTTTTCATCTACTATAATTTTTGTTGCAAGCATAAGTTTCCATAACTATTTCCTAATAAGTGGGCCATATGCATCCGTCGATAGCCATTATGCTTCTTTACTGCCTTTAAAAAATACGTGGGCTATAGTATCGTTTGACCCACTGTTGCTGTTCCCATAGCCACATAACTAAGCCTACATACATATTTTAGTAGTAGTTGAGCTCATTGTGTAGGGCTCGTCCGGGGAAGTACTACCACAATGCCTATTTCTAACGTAAAGCAGCATTGCTGTGTTTCGGTTTGAAGAGTATGTGTACCGGTGAAATTACTGGCACGTGAGGCTGAACATCTGCATGCCTCAAGTTGACGGACGCAGGGCAGTGCATCGTAGGACACGTTCCTGACGTGCGTGACCTACGAGACAATTCTTTGTTGTAGGCGATGGAAAAAAAACCATAAGCACTGAGTTCCTAAACTAAGAAAGTCGTATAAAGGTGGTAGTATAGAGTTACAAAATTAATTTCTATTGTTAGACGTCTGAAAAGCGATCACGTAGCCCAATAATATGTAATATTTATCTATATGTATAGTATTAAAAATGTCTAGTTCAGTCAGCATAACAGAGGAAAAAGATGAGGAAATTCACAGAACAAAGTAAAAGATGCTTGTGCATGTAAATTTTATGTTGTGTCTTTGAGAAAGGTATTCAAATACTGTTGAAAGAAAGTGAAGTTTTTGGAAATGCTACCTAGTTTTATTTAACTGCACACGATCGTAAAAACTTTCAAAGACTTTTATAACTTAGTGTGAAGTTATTTTTTCCTAAAACATAGGTACTCGTAGGTACATTATACGTGGTGTGTTTGTTATTAAACATTACAAAGGAGACGTAATAATTATAAGTTTAAAAAACTTGAGAAACCGACTTCATTGCCAAACGGCTTAACCGATTTTAATAAAATTTGTAAAAATAAGTTACAAACATTAAAAAAATTATTTAAAAAAAAATGGCAACACCGATTTTAATAAAATTAAAATGGGACCAATCTGGAAGCAGTACCTTTCAGATAAAAAAATAATTTTTCAAATCGGCTCACAAATGACGAAGTAATACGGTAACAAACATAAAAAAAAAAAAAAAAAAAAAAAAACATACAACCGAATTGAGAACCTCCTCCTTTTTGATTGGAAGTCGGTTAATAAAAGACGAGAGAATGTCATCATTGTTCCATGAGGAGTAGCCGCATTACCGTATTTTTGAAGTGAAAACTTCTTTAGCGGCGTTGAGCACTTTTTCTGTAATGGGTATAAAATCTTAAACTCGCGTCAGCGCGTCAGGACACGTGACCTGATCGAAAAAGCGTAAGACGGATGGAGAGTAGACAGCTATCCCCTCTCTACGGCGCGGCGAAAATGTATGCCTGGGCCTACTGTTTCGTTTAGGCAGCGCAGGGCGCTTGCGCGAATGTTCGTGTATGTTACAGCGTGCCAAATAACAAACAAGCCCCCCCTAACCATTCCAAAATATCAAACATGCTCAACGTTAATAATCAAGTTTTCACTTCTGCCGGCACTCCCGGAGTGCAACCCGTATTTTTTTTTTCTTGTCCACTATTATCCAAGGAGTTTCAAGTATATCTCTGATATTCGTACAGTCTGAATCTCACTAAGCAAGAAGGTTGGAAACCCATCAAGAAGCAAGGAGTTTCAAATCTTATGTCACCAAGGCATATGACTTTGAAGTCTTGGAACACTTATCACAATGGTTAACTGGAAGAAAATGCTAATTAGCATTAAGTTCGTTTTTGTGCTGTTTTTATAACGCTTTTATTAGCTTCACCTGTATGCATGTATGTATGTATGTATGTAACCGACCTCTTTGAGCTCGATTTTGTCCTACTTTGAACGATCAGATTTGATTCAAACTTTGCACACCTGTCAAAGGTCGATGACAATGCAATAATATGAAAAAAAAAATTGAAAAAAAAAAAAACTAAAAAGAAAAAAAAATTTATAACTAATTGAACTGAAAAAAAAAAAAAAACTGTAATAATCAATTGAAAATTTTATATTATTGTACAAAAAGCGTGGGGGGCTTGATTTTGATTGTTGTAAATATTTTATCAAAAGTTTATTATCTGAAGTTATTATAAAAAGCACCCCACGCTTTTTTGTACAATAATATAACATTTTCAATTGATTATTACAGTTTTATTTTTAACTTTTTAGTTCAATTAGTTATTAAAAGCGTTTTTTTTTTAGTTTTTTAAACTATAATTTATTTTACAATAAAGTATCTCGTAATCTAATAAGATTATTCTAGAATCTAGACTGTCCTGTAATGGAGATCTAGACAATATCCACAAAGGGAGTTAAACCGACTGTCTCTCTCATTTAGTATGTATGTAGTAGTAAGGGGTTATAAATTCCTGTTTTCATATTTAGAACAATCATTTAATTGTTGCTTTGTCATCAACAATTTCAGATATAATCTGTTCACTTCCGTACCATTATAATATAAGATGATAAGTAATGTAGTCGGGCCTTTATGATTGACTGTTCATAGACCATAGAGTACAGACCATCAATCTTCTTCGATTTGAGATAATTCTGTAGTTCTCGAAAGCGGGCTAGTTGCAAACTGGCGTATAGAGAGCCTAGGGCTGGATACGATGGCTACCGATAACAAGCATTGTTTTAACCGGATTGTGTCCCCTTATTCACGAAGAATTGTGGAGACGTCGCGCAAAATTCACGCTGAAAATCTAAAATAAAGCAGCCAAGTGCGAGTCGGACTCGCCCATGAAGGGTTCCGTAGCATCAATTAACATATTATAAAGGTTTTTGTAGTTCGTCGAAAGGTAAATTGCGGTTTACGATTTATGACGTATAAAAAAAAAACTACTCACTAGATCTCGTTCAAACCAAATATCGTTGAAAGTTTGCATAGTAATGTACAACATATATTTTTTTTGGATTTATCATTCTCTTATTTTAGAAGTTAGAGGGGGGGGACCAACTTTTTTCCACTTTGGAAGTGTCTCTCGCGCAAACTATTCAGTTTAGAAAAAATCGATATTAGAAACCTCAACATCATTTTTAAAGACCTATCCATAGATACCCCACACGTATGGGTTCGATGAAAAAAAAATTTGCGGTTTACGATTTATGACGTATAAAAAAAAAACTACTTACTAGATCTCGTTCAAACCAAATATCGTTGAAAGTTTGCATAGTAATGTACAACATATATTTTTTTTGGATGTATCATTCTCTTATTTTAGAAGTTAGAGGGGGGGGACCAACTTTTTTCCACTTTGGAAGTGTCTCTCGCGCAAACTATTCAGTTTAGAAAAAAACGATATTAGAAACCTCAACATCATTTTTAAAGACCTATCTATAGATACCCCACACGTATGGGTTCGATGAAAAAAAAATTTTTGAGTTTCAGTTTCAAGTACGGGGACCCCCAAAATTTATAGTTTTTTTTTATTTTTATGTAAAAACCTTAATGCGGTTCACAGAATACATCTACTCACCAAGTTTCATCAGTCTAGCTTTTATGGTTTCGGAGAAAAATGGCTGTGACACGGTCGGACAGACAGACAGACAGACAGACAGACAGACATGACGAATCTATAAGGGTTCCGTTTTTGCCATTTGGCTACGGAACCCTAAAAACTAATGAAAAAAACTAATCTCGAATTTAAGTTTTTTTTACCTATTCCAATATTTTTGTTCACGAAGAATTGTGGAGACGTGGCGCCAAATTCACGCTGAAAATCTAAAAAAACTAATGAAAAAAACTAATTTCGAATTTAAGTTTTTTTTACCTATTCCAATATTTTTGTATGATTATCGCGATTCGCTCTTTACTTTCCAACTTTCGTTTCTGTGATTTCATTGAAAAAATCATTTCACTTTAGATATAAACAATTCAGTTCATATTTCGACTATCAATTTACTTATGCCTCTTCCTTATATGGTGAAAATTCAGAAGATTTCACGTAATTGTATAATGATACAGTAATAAAAAGGCCCATATTTCTCAAGTAAAATCCTGCAGCTAAAACGCCCTTAGAGAATATGGGGAAATGGTTATGGGCCCAGAATTTATAGAGAACAATAAAGAAAACGGGTCGCTTATCGAGTTTGTATGGAAATTGTGCAAGATGAAGGCATTTGCATGCATTGATGCTTTGTGGGGAATAATTAACATTGTGGACCATTTTCAGTTAGAAAGCTCGCAATATGTTTTGGTTGCTATGTTTTGGTTTGTCCGTGAAGCATGATGTAAAAAGAAAATCGTGACAACCTATCTCAACCAATCCTCGACCCCTCCCTCCCTATTTTTGGCGATCTTTGCCGAAGAGGTGTCGGTTACGTGACAGTGTCATGAGTTCATTGGTGTATTCCCACCACAAAAATTGCTCAAGCCCGCCGAAGTTTTTACTCTGCAAAAGTTGAAATTCTGATGGTGACCCGAATTTATTTATCCAAGTGTATTTTGTCGGCGCATTAAAAAGCGTACCTAATATGAGGAACGTATATCAGTATCTTTAATCTGTGGGAATGAGTGAAACCATTTGTGGAACCAATTTCTTGTGTCGCAGTTACGTGATCATAGTAAGAAATTAGTCATTGTCAATAACGTAATAGTTTCACATTTATTTTTGTTCTAACCTTTTTAGACAGCACCATTATCATGTAGTCCCATTGTACATCGATTATCCACCCACCCTACCATCCATACAACCTACCATATAAAAAAAAGCAGCCAAGTGCGAGTCGGACTCGCCCATGAAGGGTTCTGTAGCAACAAGTAACATAATGACCAACTTTTTTCCACTTTGGAAGCGTCTCTCGCGCAAACTATTCAGTTTAGAAAAAAACTATTTAAGAAACCTCAACATCATTGTTGAAGACCTATTCATAGATACCCCACACGTATGGGACCAATGAAAAAAAATTTATCAGTTTCAGTTTCAAGTATGAGGACCCCCATAATTTATAGTTTTTTTTCTATTTTTGTGTAAAATCTTAATGCGGTTCACAGAATACATCTACTCGCCAAGTTTCATCAGTCTAGCTTTTATGGTTTCGGAGAAAAATGGCTGTGACATACGGACGGACAAACAGACAGACAGACATGACGAATCTATAAGGGTTCCGTTTTTGCCATTTGGCTACGGAACCCTAAAAACTACTGGCTAGATCTCGTTCAAACCAAATATCGTTGAAAGTTTGCGTTGAAGTGTACAACATATATTTTTTTTAGTTTTATCATTATCTTATTTTAGAAGTTAGAGGGGGGGGGACCAACTTTTTTCCACTTTGGAAGTGTCTCTCGCGCAAACTATTCAGTTTAGAAAAAAACGATATAAGAAACCTCAACATCATTTTTGAAGACCTATTCGTAGACACGTATGGGTTCGATGAAAAAAAAAATTGAGTTTCAGTTTCAAGGACCCCCAAAATTCATAGTTTTTTTTCTATTTTTGTGTAAAAATCTTAATGCGGTTCACAGAATACATCTACTCGCCAAGTTTCATCAGTTCTCTTACGGTTTCGGAGAAAAATGGCTGTGACATACGACGGACAGACAGACAGACATGACGAATCTATAAGGGTTCCGTTTTTGCCATTTGGCTACGGAACCCTAAAAACGGACTGAGCCGTAGTTTGTTGCCTGTTCTTCTAGGCTTGGTCGCGTGGAACTGGCACCTAGACTCACCTAGCTTTAAGACGTTTCAAAGTGATTCTTGCAATGCAACTGAATAAACACACTTTTGATCACTATGCCTATTTCTGCCACCAAACAGCATCGCTGTGTTTCGGTTCGAAGGGAGTGGGTGCCGGCAAAGTTACACTCAGAAAAAAATATTGTTGGTTCCAACAATAAAACTTTAACAGGGGAGAGCCCACCATGGTGTATAGTCCGTGCGTCAATGTTTTTATTGTCATGGATCAAGTTGTCAGTACAACAATATTTCTATTGTCAAGAAGTAAATTGTCATTGCAACAATGTTTCTATTGTCAAGAATTAATAATCATTGCAACAATGTTTCTATTTTATCAATAAGGCGTGTTTTGATACTACAACAATGTATCTTTTGTCAGCGGAACTAATTTCGAAAACGAAGAACTAAAAATGTACAACTAGTAGGTACGAAAGCCCCAAGTGTGAGGGGTAAAAAAAGAAGATTTGATTTTAGACTGAAGTTGATCCGATGCATCGGATCAACTCCAGTCATATCAAATCTTCAACGGATTCATCAATCCGTTGAATACAATTTCATAAAACCACTTCTACAATATAAGGAAACGCCGTGCGTTTTCGTCAGCGCGTTCTAGGATCGTTACAATTTTAGTCACGCCATCTAGTTCTAAATTTAGTAAGCAGCTTTTTTGTTAGTTTACTTTACTAACAATGTTCACATTGACCCACTTGCAACGTTCCATTGTCACCTCAGCGACATATTTATTGGATGATTAAAGGTAGATGAATACTACGACTATAGTTATTTTGCTAGGTTGTTTTACAATGTTCACATTGATACATTAGCAACGTTCTATTTTCACCACGACGACTTACTTGTTGCATGACAAAACGTAGTTGAACGCTTTAGTTATTTTGCGAAATTTATTTACAATGTTTACATTTACACATTTGCAACGACCCATTGTTATCACAGTAATATATTTGTTGTATAACACTGGCCCACTTCTACTCCAAATATTGCTATGCCCTAAACTTAAGGGCTTATTATGTATTCACCATTTTTAACTTTATAACTTCACCATGTAACATAATAATTGCAATAAAGAATATGAATATGAGTTTGAGTAGTCACATGCTCTGACTATAGGTCTTTTGTTAGATTTATTAAAAATGTTCGCATTGACACACATGCCAGTTCCATTTACACCTCAGCAACATACTTATTGTATGACAAAAAGTACTCAAATGCCACAACTATAGTTACTTTGCTACGTTTTTTAACAATGATCACATTGACACGCTAGCAACGTTTCATTTTCACTACAGCAACGTATCTATTGCATGTCAAATGGTAGTTAAATGCTACGACTATAGTTACTTTGTTAGATTTATTAACAATGTTCACATTGACACACCTATAACGTTTTATTGTTATATAATCCATTTTTTTATTAATTTTGGTGTAAGGACAAAGCTAAATTGTTCCTTGCACATTAAACGATGGAAAATGAGCGGACAATAAAAACGTTGCTGAACTCAACAAAGCTCTTTCTGCTATAGTAACAGAGTATTTAGTTGCTCCAACAGGAAATTTCTGACAATGCATTTATTGTGACTTTGTTGACCCATTTTTTTCTGTGTGTACTGGCACGTGAGGCTTAACATCTGTATGCCTCAAGCTGATGGACGCATAGCCGTGCATCGAAGGCACGTTCCTGACGGGCGTGACCTGTGAGACAATGCTCTGTTTAGGTGATGGTTACCACTTAACATGCTTGGTGGAGCATATGCTTGTTCCACCAGCTAGCAGTATAAAAAAATGAAAAATTATGAGTTTTCTCCATCCTCGACTTCCCGGGACCAGGTCTTTCCTGTGGAATAGGTTGACTAAGCTGTGAGGATGGTATAGTCATTATGGTCTAGTGGTAGGCCCCGCCTTCCGTTCCTAAGGTTGTGGATTTAAATCCAGTCAAGCATCACTGAGTTTTCCTGCCCAAAAATGTATACTTATGCACTATGCCAGTACTCTCAAACGGTGGAAGTAAACATCGTGAGGAAACCGACATGATGAACCTATAAGAACATGTGTCAATTGCACAAAAGAAGCCTCTTTAGGGTGCACTTAAAATCCTTTCACCACACTTCGAAAAAACTAGTGACATGGCAAGAATACCAAATATTTTAACATTTTATTTCAATTTCATTCAGTTATCAGTATCACACCTATCACCTGCCCAGTACATGACACTATTACTTAACCCCAACATACACTTCACCATCGATTTCATCAGATATTTAATCTACCATCAAGATGACACACAAAGTTAACCATTCATACGTCGGAGTGTCACAACTAGTGACCTTCAATTGATCGGCGTTCAATTGAGATCAAAACCTGTCAAAAACATCTAAGTTCTGAACCACAGACGTAGACTAAAAACTAGATACGGCAAGGGCGTTTTTTTTCCTAGCCTATGTAGGTCGACCAATGCTAGGCCTCTCACAAAGACATCCAGTTTTCGCGCCTTCTCTCACCATCTTATCTAATTATTTTTCCTTTGAGGTTAAGGGCGTCATATTGTATGGAAACCAAGCGTGGATTTGGTTTTCGATACAACATTTGGACGCGCATTGGAAACACAACCAAATACATACTTACTTACTATTATTATTGTTGTGGTCAATATATTTTTTTTTTTCAAAGTTTTTGGAAAACTAACAGCTAGGTATACATTTAAATAGATTACAAAATTAAACCTGTTTTTTGGCAAATTAAAAGGTTCCACAGATAAGTAAAGATGAGTAGGTATGAAAAAGTAACAGTAGACGACAGAATACAATAAAAAGAAAAATTGTTCAATAAATTGGTGCTGGTATTATCTTGGTTGAAAAAAGTTGTTGCTAAGTGAGCGTTTAAGCTTACTTGTATTGAATAGATCTACATCAATGTTTGCTTTAGCCAATGATTTAAATGAGCAGCTTGCTCTGATAAGAAATGCATTTTTATTAGAATATCGTTTGCTCCTATTGAGGTGACATTTAGCATACCAGATATTGTTTTTAGACCCCTGTCGGTGTTTTCTTTGTTGTGTTAAACGAAAACTATCCATTGAATACAGCTAGAACTCGATAACACTCCATAATACCGAAAAACCCCTTCTTTTAATTATTCGTCATTACTCTCCCACGACTAGAGATGTCCTTCGTTCCTCGGTCTGACTAGTGATGTCCTATTACTAAAAATCGCTATTAGTTGGTGCAACTTAATAAATAAAAATAAATTCACAAATCATAAGTATCCCTTTAATAACCATGATAGTTCTGTTGTGTTCATGGGCATGTCTTTTAAAACTGTCCCCAGTTTGATTATCATAACTGGTAATAATTTAGCAAGATAGATTTTAAACAGCTATTGTGATATTGTGATGTGAAGTTGTAGCAACAACATACTCTATTACATAAGTGTCCTTTATAAACGACCTAAATATGGCGTGCGTGTG
This sequence comes from Thera britannica, assembly GCA_939531255.2. Classification (NCBI taxonomy): domain Eukaryota; kingdom Metazoa; phylum Arthropoda; class Insecta; order Lepidoptera; family Geometridae; genus Thera; species Thera britannica. The sequence continues at coordinate 4,166,598 of OW618042.2, read as the reverse complement.
TAATGTCACATTAATGCTTAGTCACTGACAGAACCCAGAAGTTTAAGTAATGGGAATATACTCGTAGCTAGTGGAACCAAAAACCGCTGTGAATAGCGACCACGAATCGGTAAAAAGACGAGACAGGCTGAGCTAGTGCATTTTTTAAATAATGTACCTTTCTTTCGCAGGTAAAAAACCCTGGTAGTCTAACTAAACGGAAACCATGACCATCGAGGAATACCTAGGTACGTATATAGGTTTATCAGAAAATCTGGATAATGATATTAATGATTCATTCTCCAATAGCGCGAGAATACAAGAATGACGGCAGTACTTTTAAAAGTTCCTGAGTGAAACGAAGTCTTCTCAATCCTATTTGATCCCTCAGAATTCAACAAACAAAAAATTAAGTAATTATTACCATACCAACTAAGTCTACTTCAATTCAAGTTATATTAAACCAGTTTAACTTGAACCTTCCGAATTACACGATAAGATCTAAAGTTGTACTCCATTTCGGTTTACGACACATTTCCACGATTGGCCAATATTTACCGAGATATGTCACAAACGTATTTCATTTGTTTGTTGTAGTTTCAAATTTGGAACGTTGGAAAATGATATGAGCATGTAGAATGTCTTGAATTGCGTAATCCGATACCGTATAAAGATTCACATAATGAAATAAGACAGTACATACTAGGTACGTTAGGTAACGCAATATAAAAGTAAGCAGGTAGGTGTACTAAAGGAAGGTCAAAAGCTCCAAGGTAGACTTTTGACTGATGGTTGCGTCAAAAGCTTAACTTTACTAGTATTGGAACGTTGATAGAATAGCTGCCGTACCGTATTTCGAATGCTCGTATATTACAGTTATTGCTGTATTGAGAATTTGAGAACAACGCTTACTAAATAATCATTACAAAACTGTAATTTACTTGATACGAACATCATTACTATTTTATGAAAAACATAACTGGGCACAGAGTACCTACAACAGACTACTTAGCGAGGCCTTAGAACAAACTTGACATTAATGGGGTCTACTGCATAGACATTTTGAGCTACACTCCGGGGTATCAGTTCCATTCTACAGTCGAGAGTCGAATCTGTGGTCGAGTGACGTCGAGGTCTGAAGTGACAGCTGTCAAGTAAAAACAAAAGAGGCAAACAATGATGGCACATCTCCACGCCAGCTCCAATAAAACCTAGATTACAAACAACTAGACAGTCTTTGACTGCGGTCTAACCAGTCTGAACAAAACATGCCGACATCAACATTATTGACAAAATATTCTCACAGACTTGTAGAATTTTTGCTAAAACCGGTTGAGGTACAAAAACGCGGGATTGTAGGACATTCACGCCGAAGTTCAAATTTAATGCTGTGTTGAGTTGATTATACATATTTTTTAACTAAACATTTATATGCTAAAACAATTTGTATGAACTTTAAAAAAATATACAGGGTGTTGTATATTCATTATTCTCACTGTACAATTTATACCCTAAAAATGATCTTCATAAAGTACAAAAATAACCCGTAATAAAAATATAATTTATAATAAATTATTGCAATTGAAAAACGTAAATGCCTAGGTAACTCAACATTATTTACAGATGCATATACAGTACTTAAATTGTACTTTGCAGAAGAAACAAGTTCACCTTTTCATCAAGCTATTATTAATTTTGAATTCAATTCCTACCGTTATAGCTGTTCCTACAGACAATGCAACTAATTTAATTTAAAACGCATTCAGCTTTTTTTACAGATCATCCCAAAATAGACACAAAGATGAGTATCATCTGCCCTTTGCTAAAATATCCATGGAATCCATAAAAAATAAAAAACTTCTCATCGAACAGGACAACTTTTTAGGTGACCAACTAACCTATAAAAATTGACAAGTAGAATACAGCACCACATCTGCAGTCGTTCCTAAAATACTCATTGCATTTAAAAAGTGCACACGCTGTTTTGACACATGTCATCATAATGATATATACTTTCCACCTGCCACAGAAAACACCTGTTTTACATTAAAATGCTAAGCAATTACAGAGCAGATGAGTATTGCGAGGTGTGCCCATTCGACACTTTTTGTCATGCAATTCAGCAGGAATTTACGCCATAGTAGTTCGAAATTCTTTGTAAATGTCATTGAGATGGCGAGACGAGCTCAACAAGTTTAGACCACAGTGGAACATCTCAGCACAGAAATGCACAGTGTTGAGGGGATTGGGGGAGGCCTTTGCCCAGCATTGGGAGTGGGACATAGAAGGCTCATAGTAATAATAAATGTTGTTTGCCGAGAAATTTTATAAAGATGCCTCCTAACTACTCTTACTTACCTACTCGTATTTGACTTATTAGTTTTGACATTGTACTATCGTAAGTCCCACACAACCACCTAATGAATGAATCTGCCTGGCTTGAAATTACTATGCGCCTGCGCAGGTCAAGGTTATTCAATTATGTATCTGTTATTTATTACGATAATTACATTTTACTGATTTATTGTACAATTTGAGCGACATTGAAACACCGTCTGTTTATTAGTTGGTAATGAAATACAGTGTCATTATTTTGTGATGTTAAAAAAAAAAACAGGCGTTTTTTACCTATGCCTTAAGCTTAAACTAAGTATTTGTTCTATGGAAAGGATAACTCTTAACTGAGAAAGACTTGTGTTACCTACATAGATTATGAAACAATTTTACTGTCCATTTTAACTAAAATGAGTAAAATTGAATTGAATTCTACCATTTGTCACACTCACAGAATTGTAAGCCGCTGCAAGATAAAAATCTAACAGATTAAATCATTAATCTACCCGCAGTTCACATTACAATAGCTTTTATACACCTAGAATACTCAAAAGTTTCTTCACAAGGAAGAGATCACCACCACCTATCGCTAAATCGGCATTTAGCTTAAGCTCTGGTTTATAAGTAGCGGTGAGCGTCTCGCCAGACGGTCCTAGGTGTGGCCACTACGAACAGCTGCGAACTGATCACGCGAACCATGTGCGAACAGCACCCGTACACCACCGCGAACAATTGCATCCTCATTCACATTGTCTTCATCATTGCCACCGTTATAGCGCTTGTGGAAATCTAGCACAGTTTCAAGGCAGTTAACGCTGCGAGCATTAACAGTTCGCGGCAGTGTGTGCGCTAAAAACCCATGCTGAAACTGATGGCCACCGTTATCGTAGTTCAAAGCAGTTCGCCGCGATATATTCTGATCGGAACTTTAGTCTCAGTCACATAAGAGTTCTAAGAATTGATGTTTACAGCTCAAGTGTTATCTTCTTCACACAATTCATGATGTAACTGATATATAATCACGTTAGACTTCAATTGAAAATCATCCTCCATCATTTTTGGAGCTCTTCGCCTTTCTCATCTTTAGGATCGTCTTTCCTTCTACTGGGGTCCCTTTTTAACTGATTTCCGGTTCGTAGGCTTTATTCAAGAATCTTCCTGCCTCAACGGCTATTGGTTCTCCGAGCCTGCTGTCTTTTACTTGCTAATCTTCTGCTCTAGGAGTCTAGGCTATGTTCGGTTGCGTTTGTACGTTCGGAAAGGAGCCTGTTTGCGCACGTAAAATCCTTTGACCACACTCTTGTTCGAAAGAGCAAGGTGACACGACAAGAAGTTCGTATTGTTTTAGAAATGTTAATAAGCCTTCTCCATAACCCGCTGTAACTATGAGCATTGTTATGAGACCACGTCTCCGTGTCTCCAATTTTCCATTACACAACAGTAATGTAACGGTAGCTGTTAGTAAGAAAACCAGGGGCTTAAGACGTAACAGTCCGACGAGCGTGTTATTAACGCGGCAACTAACCTGGATGACTGAGGCAAATTACAGTATTGGAAGATTCAGTTAAATTACACTGCAGCAAGTATCTTCCGTAACCCAGTTAGAACACCTTTGTTATTCAGCTAACTGCATGGGAAATGGGAATAGAATTTTATCTTTTAACCGGATGTAAGACTACTCTGAAAAACTTAATGAGAAGTTAGGCCTTTTACTTAATTAACTTAGATAACTTGATGCTTTTAACGCATAAGAATAAGAATATTATAAGCCAGCTAAAAAGAGTATTGGCAAATTATCGTCAGCCTGAAAAAACCTTTCACTACTGGAAAATATATGGGTATACCTAATAAGATTTATATCTGCCCATAATATACTAACAAATTTGAGCCTTAGAATTTATTTTATCAAAGTTATTATTTTTAACAAGAACACCAAATCTATCCTCTATTGTAAGAAATCCTTTTAAAACACTAATTTTAAAATATATTCTCGTTAAGCTCCAACATGATTCTTGAACAAATTGCAATCCCCTTGGAGTCTGATGGTATCATGCCCCAGTATCTTCGCAGGCAATAATCTCAGCACCACTCATCTGGCTTCGATCAGCCGGTTCGTAGGTTCTAAACTAAACACTGCAATATGGCTGTAATCGTTGCAAGACTCGTCTTTGTAATTTTTCGAATCCATTATGTTCACCGTCATATACCAGTGTTATCTTATGAGAGTTTAGTCTTCTTCTTGTATCATTTGTACTTTCAAAGACACGAGAGAGTTTAGTAAACTAAACATTTCAACCAATCACGAAATTAATAGTTTAGTCGAATCAAATCAGTGTTAAATGAATTGAAAAACTAGGCGAATTGCCAGTTTCTCATGACCTAAGTCTAAATTTACAGCTTGGCTTTTAGCGTTTTTGTATGAAAATTGCTATAAAGTATGAAAATAGTAAAATAATGAAACTCCTGTAAACCCTTTTCTTTTATGGTTCTGGTCCTTTAGAGATATAAAAATATGTTGACACAGCCGCCGTAATTAACCGGTCACCGTTTATCTGGGACATCTACCAGACTTTGAAGATGTTATCTATCATCGATGCGAGTCAGTCTGTAATTAGCGACGTTCTCATGTCAATTGCTATCTGTCTTTGGCTTGTCTATGGTTGTTTAATCAGAGACTGCCTATCCGGTGGTCTTGATTACAGCTTTAATTCTTTACGGGTTTCTTCATTTTTTGATTGGTCAGTCAATACAATTATAGATTTTTTTGTTTCATGTTTTTTTTTTCAATCCATCTAATTTTTACATTCAACAGAGTTCATTTTACTCGTTCATTGAATAGAATCTTACATTCCTCCTGACCGCCTGTATTAAAAGTACGCTTCAACAGAGTTTTTCTACTCTTTCATAAATAAATGCTTATCGTTCTCGTATCAATAGTTTTGTATCTTTGTTTGTTTTTCAAATGTAATTTTTGTCATCCCTTATTCTTGGAAGTCTATTGTAAAACGCGAAACCTCTAACTGAACCAGTCTCTTGAGATAATAAACAAGATATTATCTTTTACTCCGGATGTTCTTTCCAGTTAGACAGGAATCTTTTACGAAATTGCTCGGTATAAAATAAAACATGCTACAGTTGGTACAAAATAATAAGCTAGTTTCAACGGCCGTCAAACCACACGATGATAATGAAACTGTCTTTAAACATGGACTGCTTTAAATTACTGATAAAGAAACAGGTAAAACTAGGGTTTAACATACGATTCCCATAGTTAAGACTTGGAATCCAGTCGCGGTAAAGGCCTCAGGGTTTTAAATATCGTATTCTAAATATAAGCAGTTCTGTCTAACCGATGATATGTTATGTTCATAATATGGTGGTGTGGTGTAAGCTTATATATTTAGTGGATATTTTTGCATGGTTCTCAAAGCTGTAATATGTACTAAATATTGGATGTACACGTAAATTAGTTGGAAGCTTTTTTAGCGAAGCTTTACAAGTAACGCGCAATGCTGGTATTATTAAATGGAGATCTGTTTTTGAGAGTCAATAGTGCATCTTTCAAAGATTCATATTTCTAAGACAATATATTTTGTCTAAGAAGATTATTTGTTTAGGATTTTTTAACCAAACATCAGATCTATTCCTTGTTTGAAAAGTCATTTTAAGAACATGTTCTCCGTTTGTGAGAATTAAAATGAGATATTTGAATGTTTTTAAATCCCCTTCTTTTAAAACATGAATAACTTGACCAGATTATGATTCCTGTAATGTATTACATTTTAACTAGGGCGTGTAAAAACCGGGTTGTTTAAAAAAACCGGTTATCTCGGTTTTTAATTTAAAATAACCGATTAATCGGTTAATCGGTTATTTTTTCCAGTTTTTCATATGGGTGTCTTAGGATAAATTAAACCCATATTTTTTTATAAATATGAACTTGTTATTTGAATAAGCAAGCACCAATTAAATTAGCTTGTTAAATTTTAAGATATTTTAATGTACAGAACTCACTCATGCTAAATAAAGTTGTAAAATTCAACAACATGATAATAGTTGATAATTATTAGTCCTAATAGTTACTTTATTTTTAATAACACAAAGAAACTTGCAAAATACACAAGAAACAGCTGAGCTATCTGCAGACCGTTATAAACGATCTAGAGATAGCTCAATTGGTCCAAGTCAGTGCCAGACGGAAGAATGTCCAAAACGCTAGTGGCATTGCCGTGCTGAATAGCTATGCTAATGCACTGCACCAAATACCCACCAGCCCTTGGGTCACGCATCGCTTCGATCAGACACCTAGGCAAAATTTTGAAGACCCGCAAGGCCTTGGTTCTCCACGGACCCAGAGTCTCAAGAGGCGCAAATAAGTAGGCTCTGACGAGGCCTGCATATTTGCGCTTCTTGAGATCCTCGGCCAGATCTGCCGCCGCGCCAGTCACAACGGATATCCTTGCCAAATGAGAAGGCGCAAGTGTGTCGAAACACGTAGCGTCCCACACAATGGGCCTCTCCAACTCCCAAGGAGCAAACGTCATACCATCATCACGCAACGGGCCATTCGGTTCGAGAACGGCTGGTACGTTGATGGTGGTAAAGGTCCGCCTGATGATGTCGTTAAAGCTGGCATGACGAGATATCCGACCGGGGCGGCCTTAGAACACGATAAACTGTGGCGAGTAACACACTGGCACTGAAGAGGTGCGTAGCACAGTGCACCCAACCGTAGGCCAGTTGCAATACAGAACGTTACGGGATCCATTAAAGTACCAGTGTTATATGAAGGAAGCGCTTTTAACCAATTTAGAAAAAACTTGAAGACGAGCACGATTTGCGGAGCTAGAAGCCTAGAACAGGCAACAGACAATTCGTGTTATTTTACAAACTAACTAATACACATACAAACTAATGAATATGTGCATCCTTCCCGTTCTTACTTATGGCTCGCAGGCTTGGTCTTTGAAGTCCAAACTCGGTTTGCTAGCAGACGATGGAGCGCAGCATTCTTTGGGTAAAATTAATTGACCGCATTTGCAATACCACACTGCGTTTCAAGACTAAACCTGCTGACGTAGAGGAAAAAGCCGCAAGGCTGAAGTGAGACTGGGCCGGTCACGTCTGCCGCATGCCTGACGCACTGTGGGCCTAAATCTCCGCATTGTGGAGCCCTGAAACAGCAAGGAGGCGTCACGGTAGACTACGCAGGCGATGGTGGGATGAACTGGACGCCTTTGAGACTGGCAATTGATGACACAAGATAGTGATTGGTAGAATGGCGGGATCGGGGAGCGGTCTTTGTCCAATAATGGGACATTTCGGGCTAATAAAAAAAAAAATATGATAACCAACAATGTAGGGAGCAAAACAGCGAAGCTCAAGTGGGAGTGGGCAGGCCACGTCAGCAGGATGGACCCTAAAAAGTGGGCAAACATAACGACTCATTGGGTGCCAGAGGACGGAAGGCGACGTTGTGGCCGCCCAAAAAGACGATGGCGAGACGATCTGGAAGCTCTGGAGAAGGATTGGTGGAAAGTCGCCAAAGATCGTGATAGTTGGAAGGTTTTGGGGGAGACCTTTGCCCAGCAGTGGGACAATGCAGGTTAAAGAAAAAAAAAAAAAAAAAAAAAAACAACAAAGTAGATACTTAGGTATCTACTTTGTGATAAAGTTTTCTGAGGAGTGTTTATTTGTATTTTTTGCAATTTTAATGTATTATGTTGTAATATAATTAGGTGGATCATTATATAGCCGTTCTAAATAAAGTTTGCAAGGTGTAGTGTAACGGTTCTCACTGTAAATCCTATTTAACCAGTGATTAATTCCTACAACTTCTATCATTTATTTTAATCCTACTATTTACATACTTCATTTCATTATTTTAATACTAAACTAACTTCGTAAATGTGCGCACGCACGTTCAATTCTGTCAGTGTCAAGTGTCAACTCAGCGTTTTCGGTTGGTGGCATTGTGCTTGCCTGACGTGGGTACGGGGTAGCGGGGCAAGGGAGGCGACTGCGCGTCCTCTAACCGTCATCGAGTCAGGTGACGCGACATGAACGAGCGCAAGTACCTATCTAAATCTTTGCGCCGCAAGTCTTTGTCCCATTTTTATTTAAAATCTGTGCCGTAAAACCCCAAATATTGGGGTTTCTTTCTCCGGCCACACTGATCTGCTGTCGTCGTTGGCTGCGCCTTCACCGCTCCAACGTACTTACTGCTATCTGGATGCTGAGTCAGCGTAGTCTTCTTCTGCTTGAACTGGACCTCAACGGCTGCGGTCCACCTCTACTCTTTGCTAAGGCCAGTGGCATATTACCGTTTGTTGGGTTTTGCAACGTGTTCGGAAGCGAATAGGACCCCCCCCCTAAATTCTGCTCTCTCTTCTTTCACTAAATAAATTGTATCTTGCTCCTCCTTTAATAATTATATTTTGTTTACTTTATCTCTCTTCTTTTATTTACTAGCCTACCCTCTCAACTAAAGTAGGTTAGGTAATTCAGAGAATAAGTTACATTGGCGCCCAATTATATAGGTTAAATTCGTTCCGAACATCGTTGCTTAACTTTTTCGCATCTAGTAGTTCTTCCTTGGTGTTGGCTTTAAAAATATTAGTTTTAAGTCTGATTCTGTGCTAGATTCGACTCGTATGTGGTAAGTTGTATTTTTACTATATTGTGTTCATACAAGGCACGTAAATTCCAGACTGCAAATTGAACAACTATCACATATTTGTCCATCTCTCATTTTAGTTGTTAGTAGTGTTAGTTAAGCTTTTTGATTATTCTTATTTGTACTATTTATTTTGTATAACCTTGCAATACACACTCAATATGGCGTATGATATAAAATATTTGTCACTACAAAAAACTGAATTAGAGTATGAGGTCGAGCTTCGAGGGGGTACAGGAGGATCGGTTGCTGAACTGCGTAAGCAGATTGTTAAACTAGCACAACAATTACCATCTGAAGATATCTTAGAATCCCATCTCGATCCTTGCTTAGATTTGAAAGGTCTTCAAGAATCTTTGACAAAATCTAAAAGCTGCCTGACGGTTTTGAAACAAAAATTCGATAAAAACTTATTTTCTCGAACAGAAACCTTGCTGCATCATATATATCACCGAACGAATAGAATAAGTAACTTATCAGAGGTGGCCGGGGAATACAAAACTTGTATGGCGAACTTTGAATCTCAATATAAGGAGTTGTCAAATTTACGACCATTGACCCCTCAAGCCAAGCCAATGCCACCTCCTTCCATCGCTGAAAACCTCACTGAGCCTTCTACTGCGGCTGTGTCGGTTTCTTGTGAACGCAATTTAACTTCAGAAATTGGCAAACTGAAGTTCTCTGGCAAAACGTGCGTGCGTTCATTTATTTTGAAAATTGAAGAATTTGTTTTTTCAAGGGGAATATCATATGATAAAATATTATCTTTAGCTTTTGAAATTTTCACTGATGACGCTTTACATTGGTATCGCTGCAATAAAGATATGGTTAACTCTTGGAGTGAATTATGTGAGCTGCTTAAAGAGGATTTTAGTAGTAGCGATTATGACTACCGGCTCTCTGCGGAAATTCGGAACCGCACACAGGGTGAGAACGAGAATATTACCATTTATCTGGCTATCATGCATGGTATGTTTTCACGTCTAAATAAAACTCTCCCAGAAGATGAGAAACTTGAAATCCTGTTGCATAATATCCGTCCCTGCTATGCTAGTACACTTTCCTCTTCTCCTGAGATTAAAACTGTTGAGGCATTAAAATCTCTTTGTCGTAATTATGAGAATATTCAAGCGCGGTTTTCTCAGTTCCGTGAACCTCCAAAAGTATCAAACAGCACAATCGCCCCTGAGTTTGCATACAAACCTAACCCTAGCACGTCTAATGTATCAAACAGCAAATATTACGGCTATAAAAAAAACTCTTACTACGGCTATAACCTTGCTTCCACTAGTAATAATAATAATAATACCCCAAGTACTAGTGAGCAAAAACATGCTCACGGTACTCAGTGTAAAAATATTCCTGTTGCGGCAGTGAGTGCTGATCCTTCTAGACCAGCTCGGTTTTGTCCCAGATGTAGAACGGATGATCATTCTTTGAGAAACTGTAAACAGGAGCGATTTCCTATTTGTTTTAAATGTGGAAAAAAAGACGTTACTATCTTGGATTGTCCTGATTGTGCCACTAACTCTGACACTAACGATCAAAAAAACTAGTTAAGACGGATTGGAATGATAGTGTTGGGAAATCGGTATTTCACAACAAAAACTTTAGTCAAAAGGAGTGGAACAATTGGTTAAGTTTCATCTCTTCTTTCTTCACTTACAACGCTGTCTCTTCAATCCGGGGCGATAAATCAACCGTTGATAAATCTCGACCCTATGTCCAGGTTAATATTAATGATAAACCAATTATTGGTCTACTTGACTCGGGTTCTTCTACAACCATTCTGGGTAGCGGAAGCCATGAGCACCTACTAAGGGCTGGTTTTGAACTAGAAACTTGTGATAAGATCCAATTTGTGGCTGCGGGCGGTGATAAACTCAATTCTATAGGAGTTTTACATCTGCCGATTAATTTTCAAAATCAGAACCATGTACTTAGAGTTTACGTAGTTCCAAATGTGAAACACTCTCTTATATTAGGGATGGACTTTTGGAGGCTTTTCGGCTTATTCCCAAAATACCTAGATCGCATCGCTTATTATAAAGACTCAGATGAAATCTTTACAGCTGATATTGAGAATAAGCAACCAAGTCAAAACTTACTTTCATATGAACATTTGTCATGCGAACAAAAATCTATAGCCGATCGCATAATCGCCCAATTTCACGCTATTTCTTACGAGGAACGTGGGTTAGGGCGCACTCATTTGATCACGCATGCGATTGATACTGGGGATGCTGCCCCCATACGTCAACGTTACTACAGAATGTCTCCTGAAAAACAACGCATATTAGCAGAACAATTAGATGACATGTTAAAAGAGGACGTCGTTGAGCCATGTGAGAGCCCTTGGTCTTCGCCGGTTCTCCTTACGCCGAAAAAGAACGGGGAATTACGTTTTTGTCTTGATAGTAGAAAACTTAACGCCGTAACTAAAAAAGACGCATACAGTTTACCCTACATATCTGAGATTCTGGATAACTTACGTGACGCGAGATATCTTTCTAGTTTAGATCTCTCCAAAAGTTTTTGGCAAATATTGATTCAAGAAGAGGACAGACAAAAAACGGCCTTCTACATTCCCTCACGTGGTACGTACCAGTTTAAATCAATGGCTTTTGGCCTTACCAACGCTCCCGCTACCCAGCAAAGGCTGGTGGATGCGTTGTTTTATGGTCCCGAGTTTGAGCATAGAGTTTTTGCGTTTGTAGATGACGTTATTATAGTTTCGAATAGTTTTGAGCAACACCTGTCTCTACTCACACGTGTGCTGGAAAAGCTAACGATAGCCAACCTAACAATTAATTATAAGAAAAGTCAGTTTTTCAGGACCCAACTAAAATATTTGGGCTACATCGTAAATTCTAAAGGCTTGCAGGCTGATCCTGAAAAAGTAGAGTCGATTCTAAGCTACCCAACCCCATCTAATCGCAAAGAGGTAAGGCGATTCCTTGGAACTGCCTCCTGGTATCGCAGATTTATTCCAAACTTCAGTGCCTTAGCTACTCCTCTAAATAAGCTGACATCTCAAAAGAAAGGTGCTGCTCCATTTAAGTGGTCGCCTGAAGCTGATGCCGCCTTTCATAAGCTCAAGTCTTGTTTATTGTCAGCTCCTATCCTCTCATGTCCAGATTACTCAAAGCCCTTCGAAGTCCACACAGATGCGAGTGACTACGGTATTGGTGGAGTACTTACTCAAAACCTTCATGGAGATGAAAGAGTGATTGCTTACATGAGCAAATCATTGTCGCAACAGGAGCGAAATTACAGTGCTACGGAACGTGAAGCACTAGCTGTTCTATCTGCTATTGAACATTGGCGTTGCTATTTAGAAAATGGCCTCACGTTTACTGTATATACTGACCATTCTTCGCTAAAATGGTTCCTCAACATTAATAATCCGACGGGCAGACTAGCTCGATGGGGTGTGCGTCTCTCTGCCTACAACTTTGAAATAAAGCATAGAAAAGGTTCCGAAAACGTGGTCCCAGACAGTTTGTCACGTTCGGTCCCGGTTACTGCCATTAACTCTACATCTAACACACCATCCTTACAAACTAATGACCCCTGGTTTCTAAATGTATTCAATGGATGTCAGGACTCTCCAACGTCATTTCTTAACTACCGTGTTGAAAATGGCCAATTGTTCCGATTTATGAAATCCCTAAATCCGCTTACAAGAGAGTTTGAGTGGAAAGAGGTTATACCAATAGAGCATCGCCAAAATATTATAACACAAAATCACTCTGAACCCACTTCTGGTCATCTCGGTGTTTTTAAAACTCACAAACGTCTTAGCTTAAAATACTTCTGGCCTAACATGCACCAAGATGTAACTAATTTTGTAACAGGTTGTGATACTTGCATCTCCCATAAACATCCAAACCACTCAACACTTGGTACAATGGGGCGTCCGAAACAATGTAGTCGTCCATTTCAAATGATAAGTATTGACCTAGTCGGACCCTTACCCATTACTAGAAAGCAAAACACCTTCCTATTTGTTGTAACTTGCTGTTTTTCTAAGTATTGCTTAATTTATCCCATTCGGCGAGCTACAGCAGATATAATTTGTCGCATCCTTGAAGAAAATGTTTTTCTTGTCCATGGTATTCCAAGTACTGTTCTAATGGATAACGGAAGGCAATTTACTAGTACTTTAATGCGCAACTTATTATCAAAATATAATATTCCTAACATTTACTATACACCTTTTTATACTCCTCAAGTAAATATGGTAGAAAGGTATAACAAAACTATAATGATAGCGGTGTCTACTTTCATTGACAATGATCATCGAACATGGGATACCAATATCCCGAAAATTCAGTTTGCCCTAAATAGTGCGGTCAATGAAGTAACGGGCTTCACACCATCGTTTTTAGTTTTCGGTCGCGAATTGGTTAGCTGCGGGTCACACTACATTGATCCTGACTTGGAGGGTGATATCGTTTTTACACCTCGTGACACTTATGCTGAAAATGTAGGTGCGCTCAAAAAAATCTTTGATAAAGTTCAACTTGCTCTAATTAAGGCTCATTCCAGGAACAGCACTAACTACAACTTACGTCGTAAAAACGTTGAGTTCAATATAGGCGATGTGATATGGAAGCGTACCTTCTACCAAAGCGACAAAGATAGCAGGTTTTGCAAAAAGCTGGCACCAAAATTTATTAAATGTCGTATTATTGAAAAAAAATCTAGACTTGTATATGAGCTTGAAGACATGGCAGGTCACAACCTAGGCACGTGGCATGTAAAAGATTTCAAGTTAACTTAGTTTTCTAGTGGATTTTTCATAGGAAAAACCCCGATCTTAAAAGGGGGGTATGTAACGGTTCTCACTGTAAATCCTATTTAACCAGTGATTAATTCCTACAACTTCTATCATTTATTTTAATCCTACTATTTACATACTTCATTTCATTATTTTAATACTAAACTAACTTCGTAAATGTGCGCACGCACGTTCAATTCTGTCAGTGTCAAGTGTCAACTCAGCGTTTTCGGTTGGTGGCATTGTGCTTGCCTGACGTGGGTACGGGGTAGCGGGGCAAGGGAGGCGACTGCGCGTCCTCTAACCGTCATCGAGTCAGGTGACGCGACATGAACGAGCGCAAGTACCTATCTAAATCTTTGCGCCGCAAGTCTTTGTCCCATTTTTATTTAAAATCTGTGCCGTAAAACCCCAAATATTGGGGTTTCTTTCTCCGGCCACACTGATCTGCTGTCGTCGTTGGCTGCGCCTTCACCGCTCCAACGTACTTACTGCTATCTGGATGCTGAGTCAGCGTAGTCTTCTTCTGCTTGAACTGGACCTCAACGGCTGCGGTCCACCTCTACTCTTTGCTAAGGCCAGTGGCATATTACCGTTTGTTGGGTTTTGCAACGTGTTCGGAAGCGAATAGGACCCCCCCCCTAAATTCTGCTCTCTCTTCTTTCACTAAATAAATTGTATCTTGCTCCTCCTTTAATAATTATATTTTGTTTACTTTATCTCTCTTCTTTTATTTACTAGCCTACCCTCTCAACTAAAGTAGGTTAGGTAATTCAGAGAATAAGTTACAGTAGTTTTAAATAAGTTGGCATATTTTACTCATTAAAAAAATAACCGAAAACCGGTTATTTTGGATGGAAAAACCCGATTAAAAACCGACCTAAAATCAGTCGGTTAATCGGTTTTTCGATTAATCGGTTAATCGGTTTACATGCCCTAATTTTAACCTTTGAAGTTCGCTTCTAACTTGGCACATTTATTGCACGCATGCGTCGTTTCCCTTCGTACTCAAGATGCAAATAATTTACAAAACTGGTACAAGATACTATGTTATGCATATCAGGTCAGCACGCATTAAAAGCTGCAATAACATGCTTAAGTAAGTGCTTTTTGAGTTTATTTCTAGCTTTTACATGATAGCACATTCAACATGTGACATGCTGTCATGCGTGTTACTATGACTAGTCTCAGTCTCACAGCTCCAATTGGCTACATAGCTTTATGCATTTTCATTTGTGGGTTGTGAAGCCGACATAATAGGACACCAATGATTGTTATTGATGGGACACGGATATTCAGATACTGGTTCGGGTGCGTGGGTGCTTTTTGATCAATATTTACAAAAAAGGGATATGGTTTCTATCAGTAATCTGGTTCAAGGTTTGTCAGATTAAGGCTAGATGACGCTGTGTGAAAACTCTGCAAATATACAAAACGAATGATATTACAAAAAATAATCTGGTACAATCTGATACTCAGCTAAAAGCCGAAACTTTGAAAGCTGGGAAATCGTAGCGAAGGCATACCATCTTACTTTTGGGAAATGTATATCCAGCAGTGGACTTCTTCAGGCTGATGATGAAGATGTTAATGCTGCTGAAAATGTATGACAAAGTTATAATACAACAGCTGTCTCTGAAGTAAATTGCCTTGGACCTATCTGTCGTTTTGAAATTCCTGAACATGCCTTGAATGCTATTTTAAGTGCAGCATGATTGCATTTAGCTAAACCCCAACCAGACTAACGTTCATTTGTACTTGTTTAACTAACTTTCAATAACATTCTGATTGCTTATAAGGAAGTTCCTTTAAGGCCGATATTAAATCAAATAAGATAAAACAAGATAATATCACATTGGTAGGTTCAAGTCACAAATTCCTGTTGCCTATTTAAGAGTGCTATATCTCCGTTTTGATAGTAAACGTATCCGCTTTTAGAACGAATTTAGGTTAACTTGTCGTTTACATAACTGAAAACATTAGGTTCTTGATACGTGACGTTATGTTTATTATATCCTAGATTTCTGGAATCTGATATTAAACAGATCAATCGTATTCATTTTAAGCTGCTATTCTTACAATATTGTTGTCTTCTCAAACACAGCAGAAGATCCATATCCTATGTCGACGTTCTTCGCGTAATCGTTGCGTGCATGAATGTCATTTGTCGTGAGCCTTGCCCAGGTGTCATGTCCATGTTTGTAGCCTGCAAGCACCCTGCAAGTTTATTTGCAACTTGAAAAACCTTCTAAGTTGAATGTTTGTTTTGATAAAGGTGGCGTGTCGGCTGCGCGGGTGTTTCGATTCGGTTGGGTAAAAGTTTGAAGTCCGTTCTGAGCGAACGGTCGCACGCAGCGCGGTGCCTCAGTTTGCTAGCGCCATCCGCGCGGCTCACTCGCGTGTGCGACTCGATTTATAATCGACAATTTAACGGTCCCGACCGGTAAAGTCGGTGACACCGTCGCTTTTAAGCAGAGAACATTTCTGCGACCGTCAAATTTCGCATTGCGAATAAGACGTGCTATTGCCTCACGCTCTTGCGTTCAAACAGATACTCGTAACTGTGAAGGAACGTGTGCTCTATGTGCTACGGAGTCAGCGGTGCCAGTGCATTCAGTGTTGTGCGTATGTGTTTTGTGAAAAGTGCTAATATCGACGTGTGGTTCGAGAACTTCGAGGCTTGTGTGATACGTTTCACTGAACGCGATACAAAAAGTGGTTTTGTGATCGAGTTCATGTGACTACCGGAGTATTGATGCGCTGTGCTTTCCCCCTGTCCACTGCTTGATTTATGGTAAGTCATTCACCACACGCCATTAGATTGAATAACACCGATCGCGACATTAACTACTCGGGTATCTACTAAGTTCAATCACTGTATTTAATGAAATTGCATCTAAAGATAAGTTTATGATGGTTTATGAAATCATACTGTCATCTTGCAGTAGGTGTAATGTCATTAAGACAACGTGACACGTATCGTATTCTTTGAACACAATTAATTCAATGACAGCTCGTTGCAAGTCCGTAAAAGGTAGCGCGAGGTTCCCGACCGACGCCAGCCGTTCGTTTCAAGAAGAAACCTAACTTATTATATCCAACTTTATTTCATCACTGACATTGAACATCGGAAAGAAGAAAGTGACATTAATAACATTATTAACAATCTGGCACGCTAATTCATCATAGTAGAACTCGTCACGGATAAAACTTACATTTTGAAATTAATTAAAGAAGTGGCAGAATGATTCGTCAGAAGCCGATAGTGGGTCGACTTTATTAATTGCAAATCAGTGCGAACAAGTAGCCCGCCATTGTGTGCGAATCTGGAACTTGAGAAATTCCGTTCACTTTTTAGCAAGTCGAATAATATAACATTGAGAAGGATGATCATACTGAAATTGTTATTGGTAATGATTAAACGGAGAAAGTTGAGGTAAAGTCTAGTCTAGGCCATTCAAAATTGCGCATATTCAAATGCTTTATCGTAAACGTACAAATCGGCTTATGTTCACCACTGCGAATGGCGCTGTCTCCTTATATTTATGGTCTAAAACAGTGCCCTAGAGAGTTTGACCTAGGCTTAGATTGAATTTCTAAGCTTAAGCAGTCACATCGGTAACCATTTGCGCTCCCAGCGTGACCTTACCGTCACGACAACAGTGAAATATTGAGAATCGTGAGTTTCAATTTCTGATTTGATGATGTATTTATTGTTTAATGATAGTAAGAATACCATTCATTTTACTGTTATGAATTGATCCAGCTTAAATTTATCTATACGTTCCTTAGAGACATTGTTTTTGAATGGGTCATCATTCCTACGCGCTATGTTATCGTGTTTCACTCGATCAAACATTACTTTTGTTTTATTCTGAGTGTCGGTTCAGTAAGTTTGACGTTGATTGCAGAGTAAGCAGTATCATCATTGCATTATGTATTCTTTAGTTAGAGGCACGGTCGCGCACGATCGCCTTTGATCTCCATCCGACTCTGTAAACTATCGTGTTCTCCAAATCTCAGTGGTTTTAAACTTTTGATTCATGATTAGTGTTTATTTATTTGTTTGAGAGTTCCTGCTTCTGCTACTTGAATTAAAATAACCTACTTGTAATGGCGCCTTAGTATTAAATAGTTGGAGTAAGATAACTTTTCTGGGCTTCTTTTGTTATAAAAACAAGCCTTTGATAACGCGTCTACCTAAGCACACATGCTACGCCGCCTGTAAAGTTATCAATAAAACAGCCTTCGCAATAAATTATGTTCATATTCAAGGTTAATTCCGTAATCCTTGTTTTTTAAACATAAAACGTTTTTATCTTGACTTGGTAGTCACAGTCAGAATGGGCTTCTGTGTTTTTTTTATCAGCATTCTATTAATATATTACATTTGAGCAACCACGTGTGTACGTTTGAATTTCATGTTACCTGACCAAGGATTTTTTCTCTGTACCTGACGTATAAAGTGTCTGACATTGTCTGTAGCCTAATACAATGTGTGCACGATGAGAATTTCTAATGAATTGGAATCAAAAATAACATTGCAATATATTATTCTCAGCATTCTCGATAATACCAACAATTCTAATAATTCATTACAAAGTGATCATTTATCACTCAGTGGAGCTACAGGTGCCGCTTGCAGTTAGCTGCTACTAAATCAGAGTTATCTTCCTGTTAGTTCTCTGCTTTTCGTTTGTGCTGGATAATAAATTTCAACTGTTTTCTATTGAATGTTATTCAATGTTTAACATTTTGCTACTTGGAAACTACAAGATTGAAAAATCATATAATTCGTGTAGTTCAGGAACTATGTCTGACACTGTTGGTATCAATACCTGATGTGTAAAGAATCACTAAAATAGTTATATCATGGATTTTTAAAAGTACTTTGGTATTCAAGGCCTGCGCGCATCTAGGCGATGGCGATCAGCTGAAATGCTGTAATATATTACTGTCAAAATTTCACAGCGTTTCAGCTGGTCACCATCGCCATCGCCAGGTTCTCTCATAAATTGTTTGGCTGATAGTGACATAAAGTAGTTACAGATCTACAAGAGGCTTATACAAAATAATATTGAATTATGAATCTTCACGTTAATCACGACACGACGGACCATTCAAATTAATGCGTTTCCCTCTTTTATGTATTTTAATTAGTTACTGCCTCATCGCCAGAACCTTGCTATGACACTGAACATAAAATTGATATTGTTGTTTATTTGTATTCTTGTATCTGTCATTTGCTTGTTGTTTTCACAGTTCACACCATTCTGTGTTTTCTGATCGTGAATACCTGTTATTGGCTTAATGCTACTAATCTTGTTACCTCTTTCAGCTCAAGGAGCTGTTCGTTTTCTTACAAATCTATAAATATTAAATTTCCATCAAGTTTTATGCGTCTCAAAAATATTTGTGCTGTGCTAGATTCTAATAATATATTATTCAAATTATTATAATTATATCTGCATGCGGACATTAACATACTAATATCTAAATCAAAACCAGTAACTTTGAACGTGAATTTCGAATTATAGTATTCGAATATTCAATGTATGTATCAAATGTTTGATGGGTTTGTATTATACCTACTTAAGTTTCAATACCTGTTATTCATCATTTAGATACAAGTATTATTAGTTCGTAGATTAGTCGCAATAACTGAATCAATAATAATCGATTACATAGGTAATTGAATATCTATCAATGCTATAACACTCCCCTAAGCCCCGATGGCTAAGTAATTTTTATTCCCTACGAGGGGCACGCCTCGCTGTATATTATATTCCCGTACGCCCCTAGCATGTTCGCTTTCAAGTAATTATAGGGAATCTTCACTAGGAATGTAATAAATGCATGCGTCTTCTACGAAACGCCATCCATAGCATTAGAAATTCAGAGTGTAGTCTCCACTCTGAGCATGGTCGTAGGAAAATAATGGACTGGAATTGTAGCTTAGTATTTTATTTAGATGTTCTTTATTTAGTTTACTATCGCTGTTAATGTGCAATTTACTTAAATGAGACAAACTGTGATTTGAAGTTACCTAACACGACGTAATATTCCTCCGAGCGAGACCAGAAATTTTCATATTAATTGCTTCTTGTGTAACGAGGATGCCTCGACCACAAAGTATACTCCACTTCCCTCATTTCTGGGCTTTTTACTGTATTTTTGAATGTAATTAACTTTGTGACTTTGAAATTATAATGCGGTTCGACTTTTTGTGAATCTTTATATTATAGCGCTTAACATTCTCGTTTCCGTTTATTTTAAAGCAAACAGAGCATCACAAATCTTATTCAAATAATCAGTCTTCTACAATCTTAACATTTTTGGCCGTTGTATTACGTGTTGGTTATCTCTACATTCGATGTAATTATCAATATCCTGTGCTCGAGTCACGCACGTCCGCTTGCATCAGCGTCATCGGCACGAGTGCATGATATATGCGACGCGATTGGCTAAAACTAAAGTTCAACAGTCGCACCCTCTTCCGGTGTATGCCTGCCACCGTGGAGCTTTTGGTTTGCAAATTTTAAATAACATTCACAATAAGAACCAAATTATTGCATCCTTTTCCTTTATGTCTTGTGCCGTTATTTCATTTAATTACTTTATCACTAATATAGTCAGTCTATTTTGATTGTAATTTGAGCGTAACTTAATTCGGCACTCGGTCATTAATAAAATAAATAATTGAAACACATGTACAATTATTATATATCGTCAGCGTCATTAAAATTCAAGGCTTCTTTATGTTTTTATATCACTGCAAGCATATTCCAATCTCATGACTCACAACAGCCTCAGAAGGTTTATTATTGTCTGCTAACGTAGCTGTTCAATAAACTGCATTAACGGAATGAACGTCAATTATATGTTTTTGTTGCTAATACTTATAGTAGTTGCTAATACTACTTAATGATCTAGTAAATGTACTTAGCAAAAGAGAAATAAACAAAATATTGACCTAATTTTCTTGACTTAGAAACTTAATGAGTCACACCTGCCGACTCAAACAACAATGGATAACTAAATGAATGTATGTTGAGCTTGAGCTTGACAGTTTTTTGCAAAATGGCCTAAACGCTCACAGTTATAACAAATCGCGTTCCATGCCAAGCACGGCTCTCCAATTTTGTGCTTAGATCCACAATAATCACATACTATGCTTGTAGTGCTCAAATGTCCGGGGGCTGGTCGTTGAGGCTTAGGGCTTGCTTTCACCTCTTGTTTGTCAGTTTTTGCTTCCTTTTTGGCATTCTTTTGCTTTCTTTGGCCGTCATTCTGCTGGTTTTCAAACTTTGCAATTTGCTCTTTGTTATCGTTAACCCGCTGTTGTTCCAACTCCTCCACTTTCTGGCTGGCATTCCTTTGCTGCTGTCTGGTATTGTCATCCTGCTGGTTTTCAAGCTTTGGCATTTGCTCCTTGTTATCTTCTACCCGCCGTTCTCCCAACTTCTTCACTTTCTGGCTGGCAGTCCTTGGCTGTTGTCTGGTACCGTCATCCTGCTGGTTTTCAAGCTCTGGCTGCTGCTCTTTGTTATTGTCTACCCGCTGTTCTCCCAACTCCTTTATTTCCTGGCTGATATTTTTTGGCTGCTGTCTAGTACCTTCATCGTGCTGGTCTCGCAACTCCGACATTCGACACCACGCCATTGCCTCCTCCAAAGTCATGTTAGGTTTATTCAACAATTGTTCTCTCAAGTCTGAATTTTTGAGACCTCTGATGATCTGCGTGAGAATAAGATCACTCCGCAAGCGACCAAACATGCATAATTTGCTTTTTCTTTTGAGCACTTCAAGGAACGTATCAAAACTGTTTTCGTTTTGGAAGGTATTGAAGAATTCGTGGCGCTGGTAGTTCACATTGCACACGGGATCGTAGTGGAGCGCGAATTTGGATACTAATTTTTCGTAATCATCTTCTGCTTCGTTGTTTAAATCCAATCCATCTAATACTTCTCTGCCATATTTTCCAATGATATGTAGAAATAACGCGCACTTCTCCCGAGACGTTGCGTGTTGCTTACCCGATGCGGTCATGTAATAATCGAAAGATGTCTTCCAGTCTCGCCAATTTGCAGCCATGTCGCCGTCATCACTCATGGCTGCTGGCTGTTTCAGCGTCATTAAACCTTTTGAAGACCGGGAAGTTTCCGCCATGCCGATTCCCCAAGAAAACCTTTTTTTAGCGTTTTTCATCGTTATTTTATTTACTAAACTGTGCAACCACAACTAAAACCGAATCACTCTGTTCAAGCAGTTAGGGAACAACTGAATTGATTGTAAATGAATACCCACAAAAACCGCTGTGATTCAAACAACAAGTCATGAATCGTCACTAAAAATAGCTTGTATGAGTTTATGGAGAAGTTTTAGGGAAAATACTATTTAGAATTATGTTACCTATTACAGACTAATTAATTGATTGTAAGTTTCCTTTTACGTGTATTGTATATTTACTGAATTTATAGGATTGTTTGAGCCAATTGATTATAGGATTTATAGGATTGTTTGATCAAAACCGTTTTTTATAAAAAATATATTGATAATGATCAAAACGTTGGTTTGAAGTACTGGTTCAAGATTAGATACCCCAATCTTACGACCGAAAGCGCAATATTGAATAACGTTGACTGGTCTCTCATCTCTGCATTCAGTACCGTAGGTCGTGGGTTTGATTTGGGGATCGAATTTGAGAACAAAATAATTGTGTGTTGAACACAGATGTTTGTTCTCTGTCCGGGTGTTATTACAAAAAAAAAACTATACTTATAAATACATAATATTATATTAGCAGGTATCCCATAGTACAAGCTCTGCTTAATTTTGGACTAGATTGTGTTTTGTGGATTGTCATAATTTTTTTATTATATTTTCATCATGTTTACTCTGAATATTTTGTACCAGTATTACAATGATAGTATTATTTAAGAGCGTGAGATTGTATGTTCTTACTGTTATATCATTCCCTTCATTCAAGGCTTAACGGTCGATGACCCTACGTTTATCTTTACCATCAAGAACTTCTACAGCTAACTAATAAGAACAGTGGATGTGGTTGACAATGGGCTCTTACTTAACTAAATATCTTATTCTGGTTTAAGAATTTATTGGTACGAGCTGGTATGACCGAGCTTCGCTCGGGGTTAAAAAAAATAGTATTATTTTTCGCCAATAAATGTCAGAAAGAGTCGTATCTTTATTGGTTTATTTTTAATTAACAACGCCATCTACTGGAAAAGCTTGCAGTTAGTTGCTCACAATCGCCAATAGATGGCAGGAACAGTCGTATATTGAGTTTATGTTTGATTACTTATTGCAAAACACCAACTTCTCGTCATTTTCTAAAAATGAATCCTAGCTAGATCGTTTTATAGTCCCCGAAAACCCCTGTATACTTAATTTCATGAAAATCGTTGACTCAGTTTCCGAGATCCTAAATATATATATATATACACAAGATTTTCTCGTTTGAAGGTAGAACGGTAGAAGATTTATTTTTTTTAATAAAAAAAGCCAAATAAAAATAAATTCTTCTGTCCGGGGAAGTATACCACCATGCCTTTTTTCTGTCGTGAAGCAGCATTGCTGTGTTTTGGTTTGATTGAAGGGTGTGGGTGCCGGTGAAATTACTGGTACGTGAGGCTGAACATCAGTATGTAAGTTGATGGACGTAGGGCACGTTCCAGACGTGCATAACCACAAGGCAATGCTTCTTTATAGACGATGGTTACCACTTAACATCAGGTAGGCTTATGCTTGTTTTATCATTAGTTGTATAAAAAAACTGGTTCGTCTATTTATGGAGATGCGTCCCACTGACATGCCTAGTCCCAATCGCGGTTGTTTTTTCTTTCTCTTTGGTAAAATAAACTAACATTATATTATGTCACTTTTGAAACTATCATGGTTTTTAACACTATTTTTATGAAACAACGGGACGCCGTAGTTCAACCGTGATCATGGTGCATGCAACTGTGCCAAAATATCGGAAGTCAACTCATCAAAATTTAATCATGGTAAATATCCCGTTGTTTCATAAAAATATTATATTATGTCTGCAATAAAGGGCTATTACAATTATTTAGATAACTCTTCTTTCGATAAGTACTTAGATTGTGGTTTACAATCCGCTTTCACTATAATTTTCAAATTAGTTTTATGATCTTTATTTGAATAAATGTTACGATTACCTAATGGTTTAAGCGTTTCTAAATTCATAACGTTCGGTGTTCAAACAGTATCAATATCATCTACAGCCCGGCTTAACCCACTGCTATTCATCTAGAATTCTAGATTTTAGGCTACCCTCATCTATCTGCGGTCTGCTGGCGGTCTGTCTATAATAAAAAGTAAATGCAAACAGACCTTGGCAATTACCAGGAAAAACAGACGACGATTGATTGAAATAGAAAAATATAAATAATCTCTTTTGCGTCAACTTAAAATTATGTAAAGTTCAACTTAAATGTAATGACCCCAAAAAAGTGCATGGTAGCCATTGCAGCGCTGGTTTTAAGTGGCAACATATTGATGTTGTTTGTGCGTAAATATTAACGATCAAAGTCGCGAGCGATCGCCTAGTCGAGGCATACAAAGATGAAAGTGAACTCACGGCTCCAATTGACCCCCAAGGGTTTATAGATTGATTTAATCGCATAGATTAATCAAAATGAAAAGGTATAACAATTTAATCTAATGACGAAGTTGTTCTTGTAATGAATGAAAGTGGTAATGATGGAAAGTATTGTAATGTTGTGACAGCTTTGTTGGATGTTACGGTCATTATCAAGGTAGGCTTTCCCTCTGTTTTCGTTTTAATAGTTATGTGGATCAAATTTGAAGACTTATCTCCGGTTCGTTGATATCAAAACATTTTTTACCAATACTCAATACATTTTTGTTTGAGTCTTCTAAGCTATCTAAGCGTCCTGCGGTGACGCTGACAGCGATATTTGGCAGCGTTTCACTGATCGCCAAGGCATAACGCTTTATACAACATTGTACACACATTATAGATATCGTTGTCACTGATAACTTTTTTACTTTTTGTTTTCTTTATAATAAGGTAGGCACTACTTATCTCACTTCTCTTATTTTTATTTTGTATACTTACTATTTTATTTTTTTATTAACTACAACGTCCGTGACATTACTCGCCTATAGGCCCGGCAGAATACCAGTGTTGCACTGAGTGGGGTGACCTACACAGTGCAACAAATACTGAGCCGGGGCCTAATTGACCTCCAATATTGTTACCCATATAAAGAATACTGAAGGTATGACAGCTGCCTACCTGCCTATGATTATTTTCTTTTATATATTTTTTTATGTGATTTTTTTTATTTTATTTTTTAAGTAGGTAGGTATTCCTGTGTCTTGTATGTTAATAGGTCAATAAAATGCTTTTCTTTCTTTCTTTCTTTCTTGTCAAAACGCAAAAATAACATTATTTTAGTGCACGAAATAAGCCTCTGTGAGGCGCACTTAAAATGTTTTCATCACATTTTGGTTTGAAAGAACGACACGATAAGAATAAGAATCTTTTGTATAGATTCTGCAAAGTCAAAAAATCAGTAATTCAAAAAATATATATACCTACTTATTCATATTATAACACTTATACACATTTTTTTAATACATAGAATAAAATAGAACACCCAGACAGAGAACAAACATCAACGTTCACCACACAAATATTTGTTCTCAGTGGGGATCGAACCCACGACCTACGGCGCAGAATGCAGAGTTACTACCAACTGAGCGCAGCGGGCCAGTCAACTAAATAGCAACTTCCCCGGACGTGCCATTCACAAAGAGCCCTATAAACTAAGATTATTCTCTGTATTAGAGAATTGCAATTGCTATTTGCGCACTTTCATATTCATTAGCAAGGAACGCATCCCTGTATTTAAATATTAATTTCCCGCCGTTAATACCAAACGCCGCAATTAGTTCCGTCGCAAGTGTTCTATCTAATCATCTAACCACAGAATACAGTAGAAATGCGAACATACGCCGTTTGTATAGGAGCCGATGTCGCCAGTTTTACGCGGAAGATCGCGGGAAGTCGATGGATGGAAAGGGCTCGGAATCGTTCTTCCTGGAAATTTGTATGGGAGGTCTGTCCAGCAGTGGACTTCTTCCAGCTGATGATGATGATGAATAGTTGTCTGGATTGGCTTAAGCCTTGCGCACTTCTAAGCGATGGTGATGGCGATCAACTAAAACAGTGACAAATATTTGTCAGCGTTTCAGCTGATTGCCATCGCCTAGCTGTATGCAGGCCTTTGTAGAGAAATCGAAAGGCAAGTAGCATAAACCAATGCAATCTACGAAGCCTGATTGTGCTGTTTAGATAAGGTATGATATGTAATATACTTACATTTTATGTTAAGTGTTCACAATGCTCACATTGATGCCCATAGCAGATTTTTTTATCTTGAACTCGTATTTCTACATAATTAGCCATATTTGTACATTTACAAACGGTTTTCACACTAGCATGAGTCAGTAGTTTAACAACTTGCCAGTTGTTACTTAAGGCGTAGACCATAGTCGATGTAATTCTCGTTCGCACATTTTGACTTTAATTATCGAAAATCGCGAGCAACTGTATTGTGTGCAATCTGATCGCACTCAGTTTACAAATAAAACGTTTTAATCCTAGCACGTTCTTCTACTTAAAAGTTTACTTATGTACGAAAACCAGTTAGGTAAAAAAGAAACTGGTAAAAACGTCGGGAAATAATAATTGGGTAATCGCGATAAATACCCGTTTCTTCCATACCGTTCAGGCATAACGTGTTTTTTTTTTTAAGTTTTTTGCTCTTTTTTTTCTCCGCTTAGGGAAATAAATTTCCAATTTCTTAGTGCACCCCTGTGCTATAAAAGGAACATTCCCTCCAAGTTTCATGCTTCTAGGACTTACGGTTTAGGCTGTGTTGATTATCAGTAGTAACGTAAGAGTTTTATATATTTAGAAGAATTAAAATGTGTGAACGAAAATGACTACAACGGTTGTCTTCGCCTTAAACGAAGATGGGATGGAGTTGTCAAATATTGCGTGTGTGCTTCTAACGGGATTTTTATTGACTACACCGTCAGTGTCATGTTTGACAATTAGCTATCAACCATTTGAAATTGATGTGCTTTTTCACGGATTAATGTTGTTTTTGTCGGAAGTTTATTTGTGGGGGAATGATGCAAGCATACTAATTTTACCTCGTGTGTTCATAAGCCTTGAGACACAGTAAAACTAAAATATTTTTGGAGTTAAGTTAAGTATTCATTTATTGGATATTAAAATAAGAACTACTGACATCTAGATCTGTATTTAAAATAAATCATTCAAAATGGCCGCCTTTGCATTCAATGCAGGCCTTCAAACGCGTGCGCCATTCATCTATGGCGGCACGAATCTTTTCAATGGGAATCCGTTTCGATTCTTTAATAAGGGCTCGCTTGAGAGAATCCAGGTTTGGGTGAGACTTTCTGCATGCCCTCAGCTCCAATTCCGTCCATAAAGAATAATCCAAAGGATTCAAGTCAGGGCTTGACGAGGGCCGACATGGGGGTGCCACAAGGGACATGGGGGTGCCACAAGGTTCGATATTAGGTCCTTTCTTGTTTCTAGTGTACGTAAATGACCTCCCTTTTTTGGTTAAAAAACTATGTGAAATAGTACTATTTGCTGACGATACATCATTAATTTTTAAAGTCGATAGATTGAAGACTAATTACGATGACGTTAACGCATCTCTGTCGCAAATACTTAACTGGTTTAACGTTAATAATCTTTTACTGAATGCTAAGAAAACCAAGTGTATTAAATTTATCTTACCAAATGTGACTCTCCGGCCAACTAATATTATACTTAATGGAGAGTCACTTAACCTTGTAGATTCTACTATTTTCTTAGGACTTAATATTGACAAAAAATTGCAGTGGGGGCCACAAATCAAAGCACTTGCAGCTAGACTAAGTTCGGCTGCATATGCAGTTCGGACTATAAGATGGCTTACTGATGAAGCTACAGCTAGGCTAGTTTATTTCAGCTACTTCCATAGTGTTATGTCTTACGGTATCCTTCTCTGGGGGAAAGCAGCTGATATTCAAACTATATTTGTTTTACAAAAAAGGGCCATACGTGCCATATATAAAATGAAATCTCGAGACTCATTGAGAGAGCGATTTAAGGAAATTAATATCCTCACAGTAATTTCACAATATATATATGAAAACTTATTGTACACTCACAAACACATCTGTAGCTTTCAGAAAAATTGTGATTCACATAATATTAACACTAGAAATAAAAATAAACTTTATATTCCCAAATTTCGCCTGCAGAAGGTAAATGGGTCTTTTATGGGGAACACTGTACGCTTTTATAATAAACTTCCGGAAAATGCAACTAAGCTTCCTATTCGGAAGTTTAAAGCCTATGTTAAGAATAATTTAATAAAGAAAGCGTACTATACTCTAGATAGCTATATGAATGATAAAACTGCGTGGCCCAATGTCCCGGTCACTCTACCCATAGGAAGCTAACATGTCGATTTGCAATGTCTGTACCTACTATTTCGTATCTTATTTTTATATAAGCTGTGTAGATACTATAGTATAACTTTGAAGCGTAGCGTGTGCTGTCTTTGAAACTTTTGCTTTTGTATTATTGCATTGCATACGTCTGACTAAGTGAAGTGGCACCACACTGGAACTTCACTGCTATTATTTTAGACTATTTTTGATTTGTAAAAGGATCATATAAAAAAACAGTAAATAAATAAATAATAAATAAATAAATATTGTGGACAATTCACACAACACTACCCAGCCCCAAACTAAGCAGAGCTTGTAATATGGGAACCGGATAGCTGATATAATACTTGAATACATTTTTTTTTGTAAATACATACTTAGAATACAATATAACACCCAGACAGAGAACAAACATTTATGCTCACCACACAAATATTTGTTCTCGGTGGGGATCGAACCCACGACCTGCGGCGCAGAAGGCAGAGCTACTACCAACTGAGCTAGAGGCCAGTCATGGCCGTAGGAATCCAGTGGCAGTAGGAACCGAGACGTAGTTTGTTGCCTGTTCTTCTACGCTTGGTCGCGTGGAACTGGCACCTAGACTCACCTAGCTATAAGACGTTTCAAAGTGATTCTTGCATCGTAATGAATAAAAAATTATTGAGTTTGAGTTTGAGTTTGCCAATCTTCGCTCCGAATGAAGCCTGGCAAATTGGCCTCCAGCCAACGTTGGGTAGTCTTAGCTTATGGGAGGGAGCAGAGTTCTGTTGGAAAACCCAGTATTTTCCAGCGAATAGCGTATCATTTAATAGTTTAACCACCGCTTCCAATATGTCGGTTTGGTAATTTTGTGCCTTCGCCTTGACGCCTTGCTGGCAAAAATGAAGCGAAGTGACCCCCTCGTAGGAAACACCCCACCAAACCATCACACTTGCTGGATGATGAGCACGCTGGACATTGCGTACAGATGGCTGGACGTCCTTTGAACTTCTGGCGTAAACCTTATTGTTCTGCCGGTTAAACTTTTCTTCCACCGTGAAGATCTTTTCATCGTTAAACAGGATATTTTTTGGATCGTGTCTCTTCAATAGGTTCCGACATCATTCCAGTCGCAATTTACGAATACGCTCGTTTAAATAATGCACTTTCTTTCGACTGTAGGCCTTTAGTTTAAGATCATATTTAAGTATCCTGTTCACCGATATTCACGAAATGTTGGTCTGCAGAGCTAATTTCTTTTGAGTCCGGCAAGGGTTGCGACGAATTCGCTCTCTGATTACTTTGATGTTGGCGGGCGTCCTTACAGACCGCGGGCGGCCACATCTTCCACGGTCTTCTAAAGAGCCGGTCTCCTTGTACCTCTTTATGGTATAATACATAAAGTTCCGACTGCATCCCAAGCTTTGGATTTCACTAAAAACTTGCATTGGTTTTTTTCCTGCTTGAAACAGTGAAATTACAGTCGCACGCAAATCTTTTGTTGGCGCCATTTTCACGGAGAATGAAACAAATATTCAAATGTATATTTTTTCTGATTCAAAACATTCGAAATAAAACATTTTAAAAGTTTAAAAAAGGTTGCATGAATTCCTTTCTTTTTAAATTAATTAAATAAGTTCGTCTCAAAACTTATGAACACACGAGGTATATGTAAGGTTGTGGTACATACTCTCACTAACTGGTTGCTGATATTTGATATTTATTTATTGAACCATTGCGGCACAAAAATATAACATTGGTATGTAAATTTTTCATAATTAGTTTTTTTTTTTTTCATTTTTTTTTATAAAATCTTATTTGTGTTATTTTAATATATATTAAGGAAAGGCGATCACGATCAGCTGAAACGTTGTCAAATATCGCTGTCATATTTGACAGCGTTTCACTGCCATCACAGATCGCTTGTGAGCAAGATTTTTCTTGTTACACAATTTCTAAGTTGGTCAATCTGTTTTTAAATCCAGCAATTTGTATTCGAGCAATACGGCTCGATCGAGAGATCGCTGAATCCGCGTTCCATTTTCAAATTTTGCACACAAAAATTGAGAACTCACATTGAATTCAGCGGTCGCTTGAATGATTTGTGTCGCTAGAAAGGCATCCTTGAATCATAGGCATATAACTATGGGTATATTGGTATCAAACTCACCACTTCCCATAGCATAACGTATTATTACGTAATTAACGTGTAGTTAAGTACTGTTACTATTGACATACTGAAGCTGCAGTATGTACTGTTAATGTGGCCGTGTGAAATTTCTAATTAGCGTCAATGCCTTGCGCCGTCCTTATATGGATTCAGTACCCGTTCATTTCATATCGTTCATTGAGAATCTAGTTGTTGTATTAGTATTTATTTAGGCATTATGAAATTAAATATTTTTGTATGGGAAACTGGAAATAGGAATTTTTAATTATCTCCCCCCCACAACTGATCACCATTGTGGTCTGAAACCCCTTACCTTCGCATAGTACACATATTTAGATACACCTTGTAGATACACGATATTGAAAAATAAGTTTTAGCGTATGTGAGTTCAGTTATTTAATCGATCCAGGTTTTGTTTTCAATGCATTCTTAATATTGATACTCACGAATGGTCAAGAGACAGGGCAAACTTAAGTATGGTCGATGTATGTGATTATAAAAAGCCTTATTCAATACCATACTACATACAACTTTCAAAACTCTCCTAGTCCTAATAATTCTGCTTCGCACCCTTTTATTTTTTACTACACAATACGTTTTCGTCATATATTCTGCACTAGCACTGTCGATAAATACAGAAAATTAAACTGTAACCTATCTATCTAATACTTACTTATACTTATACAAGCTACCACCCGCGGCTTCGCTGCGCCCTGTTTCCGTTACCTTTTCGGGATAAAAAGTATCCTATGACCGTCTCCTGGTTCTAAGCTACCTCCCCACGAATTTTCAGCCAAATTAGTTCAGCCGTTCTTGAGTTATAAATATTGAAACTAACACGACTTTATTTTATTTTAATATAAATTTTAGCAAAAAATTATACAAAGTAATCGTATCTGAGTATGTAAGAGTTACATCACTTTGCTGGTCACGTCGGACTGTTCCCAGGATCTAATTGAACATGTGTGGTCAGTGGAACAGGTTTGTCAGGATGATGGGCGCTGTTCTCGGAAGCGTGGGCTTTGTTTATCTGTCACTGATTTATGAGGTGCTCGACTGGGACATTGATGGGTAAATGAGATTCGAGTTGTCTAAGGTCTGTGTTTTAGAAGATGTTATGGTGGATCAGAATAAATTGAAGAGATAAATAGGCATTTGCTTCTATTGTAGATGATTTAGCGTCGCGTGTAAATTTTCACATATTATGCTTATTTACTAGAGTATAAATAGATTGATTATCATCATCATCTTCCTACCCTTATCCCACAGTAAGTGGGGTCGACACAACAGGTTTTCTTTCTCTACTCACCTCTGTCATTGATCATTTCACTTCTTACTTGCTCATGCCATCTGTGATACAGTCCATTCACCTTTATTTGGTCTACCTCTTTTATAACCACCATCCACATCCACATTCATATCTAACACTTTTCTCGTAATATGCCTACCTTGCTACCTATTACTCCTCACCTTATGAAATACTGGTGTGAAATAGTAATTTGTTTGATCCCTATAAAAGTTTAAAGATATGTTATGTGTATAATATTATGCGAGTTGTAAAGATATGTAAATATGTAAATGAGTTAAATAAGGTTCAGCGTTTCTCATTATCATAATTTAAATCAACATAAAGATTACAGGGAACTTGATTGGTTTAACTAACTAACGTATCAATGATTCCATTTTCATCTTTGAAGTATATCTCTTCATTAGCTTCACATCTTTTTACCTTCACTCACTAAGATAGCAGTATCTTCAACCGATTGGATACCTCCAGCAGCCTACTTAACGGCATTCTTAACTATCTTACCAGCACCATGACCGGTATCACGGGAAAGTCTGGGAAAATGTAAAGGAAATAAGGGAAACTTTAGTTTATTAATATCGTTATTGATTAACAGTGTGAGATCGACACTTCTATTAGTAGCTTGATAGTGTTTTGCGATTGGTTGTTAGACGTGATTGCTTTGATTTGATTGGCTGGTCTTACCAGAATGCTGTGGTTTTCTTAGCTCGTTAAGTTGAGTTATGGAGACTGAAGCTGTTTCGTTAGTTTTATTACTTGAGTCGTTTATACTACGTGACACAGGTATTCCAATTAAATGTGACTAGTTAGTGCTTGTAGTTGATTTGTCTTTAATATCTTTTATCTCTTTATTTAATTAGACGACTAAATTATTATAACATCCTTTCTTTTCTATTTCACATTTTAATTAATTGTTTTTTTTTAACCAATTTCAAATAAAAGAAGGAGATTAATGTTTATTATCGCATAACTTCGTCATTTATGACCGATTTTTTTTTTTTACTGAAAGGTAATAAAAATTAATCGGCTATCGGATTTAATATTTTTAACTTCCAGATTGGTCCCATAGAAATTTCATCAAAATCGGTTGTCAGTTTGGCGATGAAGTCGGTTTATACATTTTTTTAAACTTGTATTATTTGGCTTTATTAGTGATTTAAGTTTAATAAAATACACCAGAAAAGACCGATAAAAACACCTACAGCTACAAAAGTAAAAATACTTCCATTGTCTCAGCTCGCTCGGGCGACTTAACCCCACCATGACCATAAATAGAACCTAAACCTGCTCATGCATGAATGGCGGCTTTTTTCCGAGGTCGTGCCTGCTTGGTCCGTTCAAATTTCGAACAGCTGTCGATTGTAGACTAAATTGTACGGGTTTTGGATCATATGTGATAGATTGGCCTTGATTTGCGTATGGATTTTTGTTAGAAACTTCTTTTGTTGTCTACTTTTTTTTTTAGTTCACATCGATTCGTTCAACTTTCTTTCCGTTCACAGGTTTGACTAACCGGCGTGTTTTATCATTGTTCTCGCTTACCTACGTTAATTTATAGGTGAGAGAAAATGTACGCTCAGTCATCCTCTCACACATTTCATTGGTGGTCTTTTTTTAAAAAAATGATAGGCTAATGCTTGACACGGTGTAGTCAATCTTCTTGAAACCTCCAAATTTTAGATCCTCCAATTATTTTAGCACTACTATTGTAAAAAAATCTTTAAACACATTTTCTTTTCGACTTTAAAAATATATCGTACACGCCATCGTCGTAGTAAGCCGTAGTAACTCGAAATATGCGTCCAACTGACCTATTCAGCTTAAGGGGACAAAAAATCTCTTTCATGGCTTCTTTTCTTTATAAGTGGGACAGGTGATCGACAAGTGAACATCTTGGGCATGTTTTGTGATGTCATCGTACTGAACGGTACCCGTTCCTAGTCTGTTAGCACAATGGGTAAGTGGATTGTTTTAAAAAGCCCGTTATAAATGTGTAGCGAATTCTTGGTAAAAGGTATAATTGGCATTCCTTCAATAATAAACTAGTGGTGCCATCTGGTCTATGCTAAATAAAGAGAAACATTTTTATCTACTGATATTGATTGATTTTTTATATCAATGGGTGTTATCTGACTTTCTTTGCGTAATGTTTTGGTTAGACATAATCTTCGGTAATGTGATAGCTCTCGCTTATCAATAATTTATCTGTTGTCAACTTATCACTGGTATTGATTGATTTGTTATGGTTGCATCATCTATAAATATAATATATGTAATAATCTTCTGAAAGAGTCTCCTTTCGTGCACTTGACACATATTTTCGAACTTTTTAGGTTCTACGATATGCCGGTTTCCTCACGATGCTTTCCTTCGCCGTTTGAGAGCTCTGGCATAGTGAACATACATTTTTGGGCAGAAAAACACATTGGTACACAACTGGATTTGAACCCACGACCTAAGGATCGGAAGGCGGGGCCACTACCACTAGGCCACTAGCGCTCTCAAACTAATAATAATACTAATGTACGGTGACAGAAAAGTTGAGGAGCAACAGGCTGGCGTGGTACGGACATGTCATGAGGAGGGATGAAAGTAGTGTGACTAGGAGAGTGATGAGTATGAATGTGGATGGATATGTGAGCAGAGGTAGACCAAAGAAAAGATGGATGAATAGTGTGATAGATGACATGGATAAGAGAGGAGTGAATGCAGAGATGACGGCTGACAGAGGGGAATGGAGTAGGAAGACATGTTGTGCCGACCCTACTTAAAGTGGGATAAGGGCAGGAAGAAGCGTGTGTATATTTGTAATGAATAAACTCAAAAACTATAGTGCCGATTTCATAAATTCTTTCACCATTGGAAAGCTACATTCACCCTGAGTAACATAGGCTATATTTATGAGTTTAAAAAATAAATGTACACCCGTGCGAAGCCGGGACAGGCCGCTAGTATTTAATGAGAAGCAATAATAATGCTGTAATACTAACTGCTAGTGCCTCGTAGCTCCTCATTTTATTTGAATTTCAATACCAAACCGATTTATAGAGAAAACGATTCACATTCATCAGTTTCTTGCAATTTATTAAGCTCTGCCATTTACTTTCTTGGAAAACGTTCAGATTGAATTTTATTACGTGATGCTTGTAATAAACCGAATGCGTTTAGCCTTACGCAGATCTTAGCTTTCTGCGGTGGCGATCATAGAACGCTGTCAAATATTAATAAATGATTTCAACAGCGTCAAAAGCGTGTTGAGTGCTAGCTTTTAAAACAAAAAAACTTTGTTTTTATGGCTTTATCCCATAAAAATAGTAAAAAAAATTATGAAATATTTCAATATATGTGCACAGATTTTTTATTTATAACAGGTATCAGTGTTGCCAGGCATTCTAATAGGCACAATAAAAACTCTTCTAACGCCGTCTCTAATCAGGTGCGGCCATCTCCGACCGGTATTTGAGAGCGAAAGTGATCTGAATAAAATTCGCAAGGCATTGTTCACAGCTGGAAACTCTATTTGGCAACACTGTACTATCGACTCTCATTGCAATTGGAACCTTAATCACATGAAAATAGTGTTGGTTTGACTTGAATTTTGTCTCCGAACATGATTTTATCAATTCGATATCCAAACTTTCAAACCTCTGTGTTTTAAAAAGGTTTGGATCTGTATGAAACTTTCGATTTTCATAAAGACGTTAAATTATTGAATTATGAGAATGGTTTAATTTTTTTATCAGTTTTTGCCACAGAATAAAGACATTTTAAACTTACGCAATGTTCGTAAAAAAGTTGCGGTTTCTTGTCATGAATGCAGTAAAAAGTTAAGCCAAAGTAGGTTAACTTGGTGATATACTTGACATGTTGTTTAATTATAAAATTGTCTAGTGGAATGCTGTATCAGTTTAAATGAATTTTTGAGTTTTCTTTTGTTTCTTTCAAGTTTTATGTCCGGATTTCACCCCGGCTTTGGTTTGTGAAATCAAAAGAAAGTAATTATAATTTCATTACTGATGACGAAAAAGTACTTACAATATGCAAAAATCTTTCTCAATTCCAACACGTTGTAAGTAAGGTAAATAACTCATCGTTTACTAAAATTCACTTATAGAATACAAATAAAAAAGATAACTGTTCTATGAAATGCCTTAGTATTTGCCTACATATTTGTTCAAAAATGCAATGGCATTCCTCAAGTTCGACCTAGATTATCTCAATATAGATAAGAATTAAGGCAATCTAAACATTATTCATACAATACAATCAAGAATTAAGAAGATTGGCGTAAGTGGGCCGCCGACGCTTCTATTGTTTGCCAAATGCCAATTTAGAATTTGAATTCGGTTTTGGTTGGATTAGATTTGGTCTACTGTTCTATCTACACTGTGACGAAAGCTTTATTATATTGAAAGTTAATGAATACGTTTCGTTTTGTGATGGATTCATTGTCTATTCATTAATATTTAATTATAGTTATCAAATATTTGACTGACAGTATAATGTATCTACTGAACAGGTAAACAAGTACTTGATTATTGATTACTGTTCTAGCGATGATGGGAGAAAACGTCGTCACCGTGGTCTTCAAACACTTATAATATAAGTGATAAACAAAAAAGAAAAAAAATATTATGGCTTTGTCTGTCATTAGTATTTCCCATTACTCAAGGCCTGCGCACATAAAGGCGATATTTGACAGCGTATGACAGCTATATTTGACAGCGTTTCAGCTGATCACCATAGCTATCGCCTAGATGTGCGCAGGCTTTAAGGGACTGCAATAGTGTATTAATTTTTCAGTTATAATAATATAAGTTTAAAAAACTTGAAAAACCGAATTCATAGCCTATCTGCAGAACCGATTTTGATCGGATCTTTAACTAAAATAATAAATGTTTCAAACAATAAACTATAATTCACAGGTTGCTTATCTTTGTTTACGTTTGATCTAGTAATTTATAGCTAAGTGGGTAAGTGGTAACCTGATTTCTTATCTGGCTTATAGGCTATGCCTGTCGTAATGTTGTAGGAAAAACTGTATTACTATATACACTCGCTAGTTAGAGTCGCGAAAATTGTTGCAGCATTGCAATATTCTTCTTCTTCTTATGGTGTCACTGATTTTCTTTTTTTTTAAATCAAGTGAGGTGAAAGGATTTTAAGTGCGCATCAAAGAAGTAGGATCATCATCATCATCATTATCAGCCTGAAGAAGTCCACTGCTGGACATAGGCCTCCCCTACACATTTCCAGGAAGAACGATTCTGAGCCCTTTCCATCCATCGACTTCCTGCGATCTTAACAATGTCGTCGGTCCATCTGGTGGGTGGGCGCCCTACGCTTCGTCTTCCGGTTCGTGGTCGCCATTCGAGAACCTTTATTCCCCAACGGTTGTCGGTTCTTCGAGCTATGTGGCCCGCCCATTGCCACTTCAACTTACTAACGCCTAGGATTTAAAACTATAAAATCAGTTCATGTACATATTTTGTTTGAGTATTTGTCATCAATGTCCATCGCAACGCAATACCTACTACGATAAATTTGAAAACATGCTACAGATCGCTTATTTCTGCTTTACTTTAAGTATTTAAATGAAACCCCAATAAATAAAGGTTAAGCTGCCCACTAAATTATCAATCGTTTGACATAAATATAATATGTTACTGTAGTAGCCACACGCATAGTACGGATTACGAATTATGTTTAAAATTTCTATAAAAATAGGCGTTCCGTAGGCTTATTCTGACTTTTAACATCATAATGACTTATCATCGTTATCAATTTTATCGATAAACGATGGGCGCCCCAAGGCCTGCGCACATCTAGGCGATGGCAATGGCGATCAGCTGAAACGCTGTCAAATATCCCTGTCATATTTGACAGCATTTCAGTTGATCGCCATCACCATCGCCTAGATGTGCGCAGACTTTAACGGAATTGCGAGAACTAATGTTATCACTAACGAACGATCAGTAAAACTTTATTTATCGCAATCTCTTTTTTCATAAATTGCAGTATGCTTGCTGTTGCGCCGCTTGCTGTTTTTTATGAAAATAAAAGGCTCAAAAACACGACTGTAATCCCCACCATGGTAGACGTCCTCGCGATCTCTTGATATTTCTTAGGTACTGGGTAATGTAGGAAATGATAAATGAATTTCAAGGAATGTTTTCAAAAAATAAAATTTTTGTGTTATTCATTTACTTAATATTTTGTTGTTTTCAAAAACACTATTTTGTGGTACAAGCTTTAATCTTTCACTAAAAACTCAGGCCACACCTTTAAAAGTTCTCAATATGACTCACGTTACGAATTCTTAGAAAGAAAAGTGTTGTACAGACATGACCAAGGATGTCTGACCTACCACCTTATATGACGTAGAAAGTGGAGTGGATATTGTTAGGTTTTTATGTGATTGACAAGACAACAAGTCTGGTGGAGCTTTGATTCTTGGTTCATCATCATCGGCCAACTGAAGTCCACTGATCTATTGCAGAAATCTGTAGACATTAAAGGCTCGGAATCATGTTTCCAGGAAATGTATGCCCAGATATTAAGTGCACGAAAAGAGACATGAAATCCTTTCACCACACTTGGTTTAAAGAACCAGTGACACGATATGAAGGAGAAGCATCATATGAGTCGTGGTCAATTTTGGTGTCATTGTTATTATTTTGCCATTTTTGACCCACTGCAGGGCAAATGCCTCTCTTTACTCCCCTTCTCTTCCTTCCCCAGTGACAGGCTACAATCTAAGGTGGGAGTCAAGTTCGTTCTGCCATCTCATTCTGGGTCTTCTTCATTTGTAGAATTCACTCTGTGGTCCTCATTGTTTATGTCATTGGTACTTTTATATTGTTCATTCTAGTAAAATGCTACAGTTTTATGTGGCATAAAATAAACAACATTTAATTTGACTTCACCGGCACCTTTCAAACCAAAAAAAGGCAAACTTGCAAATACCCAAGTGAAAGATTACCAACTTTATGATAGGTTATTACAGTAATAATTCTAAAAAAATGTATACTTATGTAGGTTATTAGGTTTTATGGCATAGCGTGGGTTTAATAGAAGGCTTAAAGATGTCCATTTCCTCATGTGATCAAGCATTACGATTTCTATAAATGGATTTTATGTGTATTATATAACATGTACTGTCGTTTGGCAATATGTAGGGTTCAGCCTACACGCTGGGCTTTCTCCGTTTCCAACTTTTAGACATTTTTGGAAATGGCTGGTCATGATATTGCCTAACAGTAGGCCTACCACAAGCTCTGTCTGGCTCTGTCTCTGGCGCTGATTTTGAGTCTGTATGAGTGCTCACCAGTATATTATACTGTGTGTGTGAGACGTTCCGACGTAGGATTTATTTTGTCAATCCTCACACAGGTTCAAAACCAGAGCCAGAGTCATAGCCAGACACACTCATAATAATGAAATAATATGTCATAAATAAATGATTTTTCTTCTATAAGAAAATGTTTAAACTCGAGCAACGTTTATATAAGTTTGTTGCCAACGCAAATCAAGATTTTTTTTATAATATTATTGTTCTTCTTCTGGTGTCAATATGGTTCTTTTGAACCAAGTGTGGTGGAATGATTTAAAGTTTTTTTTTATTAATCAAAAAGTAAAACAAGTTTCGTTGCAGTCTGTACCATAGAAACTAGCATCTAGAACTAGATAATTTTGTAAAATAGTGAACGGATTTTAAATTTTATCGTTTGAATTACCAATTCAATTAAAAGCTACATTGCCTTACAAACAGCAGTAAACCAGCAACCCCTTTACTTTGTCAGTTTAGGAATTCAGTAAATAACTTGTTGCGAACATTTAGCAATAAATTACAGTCTATAGAGAGGAAATGCACCATATTTATTTTGATTGTATACTTAAGATTTAAGGCACGTTCACACGATCGCAATTTTAGTAGGTGACTAGGTGCGGAAACGCGTGCTAGTCGCGTAAGCGCCGCTTGCTCTTTGTAAAACTTTTTAATTTACAGTTTATGTGATTCACATAAAATACATATTATACGAATATACCCAAATTTAAAAATTACTGATCACTTATCAGTACAAATCGGACGCGGGTTGAACGGGGGTGTATGTCATTGTTACTTCTATATTGTTAATTTTTATATGATACTACTCTTATTCTTTATAAATAATATAATAAATAAATATTGTGGACGATGGTGGAGTTTTTTCTTAAAAACCATCGGAAACATTTTCGTTCAAATCAGGATATCACTAATACACTATCATTCCGACTATTCACACTTTGAGCTAAGACCTCAAGTAATGTTGGTTATGTACCGCCAAAATTACACAAGATAACTCAGAAAAACAAAAAAATTAACAGGCTATGCTACTTCCCAAAATAACAGAAAACGAACCCTTCAATACTATGCTTATTGTGGCATAAAATAAATAACCTTTCATTTGATTTGATTTGATTTTAAACACATTGGTTTGCTAATAGGTGAAGATGAAACGCGATCACGAAGAATTTTGTAACATTGTAAGGTGCTCTAAGAATACAGCCTCACGATTACAAGATAACAATGTAAAGTACTTGTTACGTTATTGTAATGTAATTTAATTTATACAAATGGAAACTAAACAGACCTATCGGCCCAATAAATCGCTTAAGCACAGCTCCAAATATCAAGTGCAATTTCGTAAGCTATAGGGAACGCAGTGAACTTTACCTGCGCCGCCTTAAGGCCTGCGCACACCTAGGTCGCTGGCGATGGCGATCAGTGAAACGCTGCCAAATTTGACAGCGATATTTGACAGCGTTTCACTTATCGCCATCGCCAGCGACTTAAGTGTGCGCAGGCCTTTAGTATAACGTAATAGTGAGGGTGACAGGTGATGGGTTAGTGGTGTCAAACAATTGGTGCAATGGAGCTTTAACCACGGCTATTAAGAGTTATATGGATTGATAGAATCATCTCTATCCATTGAATACAGTTAGAACTCTGTTTATCTATAAATTACGGAAAAAATAAACTTTAGGTATGCTAAGAAAAGATGGCGTCGTAATCGCCATCTTTTCTTCCCGACTAGTGATGCGTTTCACTGCTCGGGTAAGGATGTCCTATTCTTAAAACCGGCTATCAGGATTGATATAAAATCAATATGTAAATAAATATTTTGGACAATCAACACAACACTATCTAGTCTCCTATTATGCAGAGCTTGTCATATAGGAATCAGATTGCTGATTTAATACTTATACACTTGTTGTTTGTAAATAAATACTTAGAATACAATTTAACACCCAGACAGAGAACAAACATCTGTGTTCACCACACAAATATTTGTTATTCTTTTTGTTATATAAATATTGTGATCTTCAAGCAAACAATAAATCATTTCATTTCATTATCGATGGAGATGGAAGCCACGACCTACTGCGCAGAAGGCAGAGCTCCGTCAAAATCATCTGTTCACTCAAATTACAAGAAAAGCTTATCTACGAATCTTGGCGTGAACTAGCTTAGAAGAACAGAAAAGTGGACTTCTTCAGGCCGCTGAGGATAATTACAAGCAAGATACGTTTGTAATAGCTGACATTCAAGGTATTCTGAAACCGCAGCCCTCGGCTGATTTAACTTATTACTGATCCGGAAAAGGCGTATCGAGTAAATTAATTTGATTGCATCAGATGATGAGGAAAGCCTCAGGACATAGGTACAGTTCAACGATAATATCAAGCGTTGACTGTAACCGATAAACAAACCGACTGGCTTCTTGAAACAAACACACCCCAGACACAATACCGTGCAATTCTGGGCATGCATTGTGTCAAAAGATTATAATTGCAAACAAACATAGGAGTTTATTTGTGATTACCTGATTACGCCTCCCATAGGTTAGTATGACACTAGAAACGCTTGAAATACTAAAGTTGCCCCTCACAACGCTTTTAAACATTTTTGTATTTCATAATCATCAAAGCTCCCTTATACATTTCCAGGAAGAATGTTTTTATAATGCTTTTATTAGCTTCACCTGTATGTAAGTTTGTTTGGTTGCTTGTATGTAACCGACCCCTATGAGCTCGATTTTGTCCTACTTTGAACGATCAGATTTGATTCAAACGTTGCA
Source organism: Thera britannica (assembly GCA_939531255.2). Lineage (NCBI taxonomy): Eukaryota > Metazoa > Arthropoda > Insecta > Lepidoptera > Geometridae > Thera > Thera britannica. Next base: position 4,124,697 of record OW618042.2, on the reverse strand, counting down.
CACCAGACCTGTCAAAGGTCGAAACAATGCAATAATATGAAAAAAAAAAGTAAAAAAAAAATTATAGTTTAAAAAACTAAAAACATCACGCTTGTATAACTAATTCGGACGGGATTCGAATCATAATTCATTCATCTTTCATTTCAAAATTTTCTTTAATTCAAATCATTCAAATTCTTATTTGATTTCCCGTCATCTTCATTCTTACTGATTTTGGTAGTCAGTAAATCAGTAGCCTCTTTCTCACTCTCTCTCTCTTTGAGATTTCTGCAATTCTTTCTTGCAGCTTCGTCCAACGCATCGAGCCATCTTAGCCTTTGCCTGTCCACATTTATCTATCTACATACATTTCGTAGCTTTTACTCCTTGCAGCTTTGACCAGGTCCTCTTCCCCTCGGCTTCCGCCGTATTACGTCCGTCAGACGGTTGCTGCTTATTAAGAACCATAGCTTCAGGGTGTGGCTTAAGCAGTACAGCAAATAAACTGGATGATAATAGTGCTTTCACTTATGTGTGTGCCCGGGGTGCAATGAAATCGCGAGTTAGTTAAACTCTGTAACTGCTGTTCTATGGCTGTTGCTGTATTTTGTATGTGAATAACATTGGCTGTTCAATGTGTGTGCAATGTGTGTACAATTAGTCACTTACGTTTGCCTGGTACAGTAAGCGATAGTAGATAAACATTTCTGACTAAAAAAAAACTAGTTCAGGACCTATTAGCTTCCGCTATATGTCTATGAACAAATTTCTAGGAACTTTCATCCACCGAATTCACGTGTTCTTTACTTTCTGGACCATTTTTATCCTAAGCATCGTCTTCCAGTCCAAGGTCGGCAGTGGTCAAAAGAAGTTGAAAACTATGATGTTTGGTTTAAGAATTTTTTGGACTTTACAAATTTTGAAATAGTCATCGAATTTTGTACAGTAGCAACTGTATTGTAGTTACTGATATTACTTGACCTAAAGGAACTATACTAGGTGTTGTAGGATCAGTAAGCCTACCACAAGCTCTGTCTGGCTCTGTCTCTGGCTCTGAGTCTGTGTGACTGCTGTCAAAATAAATCCTATGTTGAAACGTCACACACACAGTATAATTCACTGGTGAGCACTCACACAGCAAAACCAGCAAAACCAGAGCCTGTCTCTGTCTGGAGCCAGACAAAGCTTGTGGTAGACCTACAGCTCTATATGCCTGACCGTTGTTTTAACTAGTTCACTAAGGTACATACTCGCATGCACGTGCGATAACTTACTCTGTGTTTATAAATGGAATCCTTACAACATACGCAAGCAGAATTAACCCTTCAAGGTAGTCCATTGTGTAATGTTATGTTAGCTACTATGAAATTGATTGACTCGGAAATCAATTATTAATACAAAGAACAATACTTTTTACAAGAGCTTATTTCCTGGAAGAATAATACGCTCTGCATCACACATATTACATCATCAGCCAGTCTTAATAAGCTCACGTCTGGACACATATACCTCTCCCATATATCATTTTGTCGAATTTGCTGTATTCATCACGCTTGGCAGGCATTTTGGTGACTGCAGTGTTTATGTGCACTACTCAGGACTTCTGAGTTACAAAGATCTCCTGAAAGGCTACTGCCTATCTTCTTATGCGTTCCTTTACTGCCATGTTGACTCATTGATAGACAGTTTCAGTACAGTCAGACACTTAATATTTGTCTATTATTTTGCGTTCACGTCTGGTAGATCTGTCATTACTTTTATAGCACGTCTGGTATTTACCAAAGTTTTGTCGATTCCATTTCTTAAATTCTCAGTTCCGCCTTTTTGCAATACCTAAATGTTATTGGAAACTCATTATCGGTATTGCAAATTTTCAAATTACATAACGTAATCATAATTAAACTCATAAGGAAACAAAATGGGGTAATGGAAGTGACTAAGTATTTTAATATCAGCACTTTCATATAGATATTGAATTACAGGTAAATGAGGCTAAATTCTTATTTCTTAAAAACGATTTGGACACATGTTGAAACTCTTGTTTCCAGAAAAGTGCTAGATTTTGATGTATTATGATAGTAATAGAAGGAGGTGGAGACAAAAGAAATGATGGATGGACGGTGTGAAAGATGACATGAGTAAGAAAGGAGTGATCATCAAGATGATGAATGATAGAAGAGAATGGAAGACCAATGAAGGAATAGACCCAGGTACCTACCCAAAAATTTAAACGGTTACATTCAAGCACCATAATGGTATGATATAATAGGTTCGCAAAGGTTAGAACAATACATTACATAAACTTTACATAATCAATAATGTTCACGTTGAAAAAGAACCCAAGAATATTAGTTTTATTATTCTAAGTGACCTTCAAAGCTATCACGGCCAAGATTAAGTGATTATTAATGATGCTTTGACGACCTATCAACCGATATGCTTAAAGACAACGATTAAATACATCAACATCGAGCTACATATCATGGTGTGCTTCAGCACCATCTATTGACTCGCAAACGATTACTTTTTACAAGTGGAAGAAAATGGTGGCAGTTTTCTTGAAAACTGAAAGCATTTGTTCAAATAAGGATATCATTTTCATTATATCTGTTTACTTTGTCCAGTCCACCTATATAATGTTTCTGAAATACGAAATAAAGCAAGCAGCTTTCAAATTAAGCAAGTTTGGGATAGCGCTACTACAGAATTTACACTACTATGTGCAGTGTAGTATGTTTTAGCAGTAGTAAAGCTTTTTGTGAAGGGCTCGTCTGGAGAATTTCTACCACTATGCCTATTTTTGCAGCAAACCAGCATTGCTGTGTTTTGGATTTTAAGGTGTGGGTGCCAGTGGAATTACTGGCACGTGTACTGTATGCCTCAAGTCGATGGACGCTGGGCAGTGTATCGTAGGGCACGCTCCTGACGTGACCTGCAAGGCAATGGTTTGTTATAGGAGATGGTTACCACCTAAAATCCAGCGGACCATAATGCTTGTTCTATCGTTGTATTCATAAAAGTCGTGCAGTGTAGTTCGACCCTCCAAAAACGTTTATTTCAATGATCGTTAGCGATAATAAGCCAATGATAAATGACCATATAGTTTTATAATGTCTGCTAGTTAGAAAGCCGGAAGTAATGCTATTGTGGGTCCACATCGCCTGGAGGTATCGATCACCATAATTCACTTTGGTCATTCTGCGGTCATTCTATAGCTCCTGGGATCATTGATTCCAACTGTCAAGTCAAGTTTCTAGCCAGCTCTTCTTAGCTTGGTCAGGTCAGCAAAGACAAAGATAGAAAAAGAAGAAAAAAAATATATTTATGTAACATAACATACACAGAATGGCGACCACGAACCGGAAGACGAAGCGTTGGGCGCCCACCCACCAGATGGACCGACGACATTGTTAAGATCGCGGGAAGTCGATGGATGGAAAGGGCTCAGAATCGTTCTTCCTGGAAACGAGTAGGGGAGGCCTATGTCCAGCAGTGGACTTCTTCAGGCTGATAATGATGATGATGATGAACATACACAGAACGGAACACTGACAAACATAATAGTAAGACATAACATAATAATGAAAAAAATGACTGAAAAAAATGAAAAAGATGTATTTATTCAGTAGTAACACAAGGATCACTTTGAAACGTCTTAAAGCTAGGTGAGTCTAGGAGCCAGATCAACGCGACCAAGCCTAAAAGAACAGGCAACAAACTACGGCTTGGTTTTCACTGTCACTTACCTTTCTACCTAAATTATAAAACCTCTCTTATATTCCCAGATCATCTCATTTTGCAATGCTTATAAATCTTGTTTTTGTTTCAGGTAAATTTGCTGTCTCTAAACGTACAATCTTCTCGACCATCTTCGATTTAAGTACAATTGGATCATCTCAGGAAACTGGTTCGTCTTACGCTTGATCAGTAAATTCGCTATAGTAAATCGCTGGCTTGGAAATCTCAGCCATATGCGAGACCGTTCGTAAACTGAGCCTTCGACCTTCACCTGCCCAGGCGCCGATGAGGTAACATCGAGATGGTATGTTAGGTAATCGAGTATCCAATCGAAGTCTAGATGAGGTACAATTTAATGGTCAATTGACTCAATTCTCAATTGATCTGGTTCTCATTGCAACGGTATGTAGGTGCTTCAAATTTGTGACGAGAAAGTTAAAGAGATGGCGGAAACTTTGGTTCTTCAGGAAACGGGGGCCGTTGCTTTACGGGTGTAATAATTCGGTAAAAGTGATTTTAATAATTTCTACAGCCAAAAACGATCAACCCGTACTTGAATCACGACGAAAATGTGAAGGTTACAAGCATTTATCACGAAATTTATCGATAACATACGAGTTGCAAAGGGCTACATTTTTAAAATAATTTAGTAATGTAGCGTCCTGTGCTCGCGATTATACTATGATATTATAGAAATAGAAATAGAAATAATTTATTTTGCGTCAACTTAAAAATAAAAGGTACAGGTACAACTTAGATTACATGACGGCAAAAAAGGTAGACCACTCAGCATTTGCTACAAGGGCACGGTAACCCTTGTAGCGCTGGTTTTCAGTATGGTTTTCATATTGATTGTTTGTCAGTCTTCTTATCGTGTCACTATTTATTTCAAACCAGTAGTGTGGTGAAAGGATTTTAAGTCAGTCATTAAAGCAACAGTTTATGTTCAGAAGACGGATAGATCACGGAACTGTATGATGCTGAGAGAAATCGGATCAAGTGCTCGTTCATTGTGATCGTTTCATTGTTAGTCTGCTTCCTGGTCTCACACCTTCGATTATTGTGATTTGAACCGGTTTTGCTCACGGTTTTGCATTGTAGATATGAATCCACATCGTCATTCGCTTAATTGAAGCACCTTGTCTAGTGGTTTTGAATGACCTAAGGAAAAGGCTAAAATTATAGCAGTAGTCATGCAACCTATCTGTATGCAAATCTGTAAATATAGGATTCTGTTGAAACGAAAACGAAAATAGGAATCTATAGAATTGAGACTAAACGAAACCTCTCAAGTATGAATACCAAACTCTGTTAAATGTATGTGCATGTATAGACGTGCCTATTGCTGCCCCTCCGTACCTTGAGTAGGTTCTAGACAAGTGCCAAGTTATTTGAGGGTCATCTTCCATGTCTGAGGATCACAGTAGAACATGTGTATCAAATTTTTTGTTTGAATTGGAACTAGAAAACTCTTTACAAAATGGGGAATACTCGCTATCATTTTACTGGTTCTTTTAGCCTTTAGGTCAGTTACCTCATCTCCCCGTTATACTTTAGCAATGTAGACACGAAAAGGGTCTCAGCCTTGAGGCTATAAAACGACAAGCAATACATATTTTATCAAGTTTTGCTACGGGAGAAACAAAATGGCTACCTTGCGTTTCGTTTTACGCAGCGAACACGTACTGAGTGAATTTTTAATGCTCATTGGAATTCTGCTGTGTGCTGTAACGGCAAATATCTATAAATAAGTAAGCGGTTCTAGCCTTCAATGCCACATAGCAGAAATACGTTCTTATACGAGTTCCCACTAAATTTGCAGCTAGAATTATGGTGATGACTAGCAATCAAAAGTGGGCAAGGATGGTTTGCGTCGTCAAAAGAATTTCTAGTATTTTTCTTAAAGAAGGAATCCTTCGTGTTGACTTTTGTAAAATTGCTATAGTGATCACGATCAGTTTTTTACTATACATTTGGAGATTATGAAATCCTTCTGTTGACTATTTTTTTTAAGATCTCTTTTGAAATCTTAGGCTGTTACAATATGAATATGAAATCCTTTTGTTGACTATTTTTTTTAAGATCTCTTTTGAAATCATAGGCTGTTACAATATGAATATGTATTTAGAAAGTTATTTGTGACATTAAAGTTTGTCGTGACATTGTTCTACCTATTTCGCTCATTGGTTCCGTGGAAGTATTACCAGCAGAGGCCACCAGAAGCTTGCATTGCTGTGTTTCGATATAAGTGGTTTGGGTGGCGGGGAATTTATAAGTACACATCCTCGGTGGACGTTCTTCGTTAGGTAATGCAATTTTGATAGGCAATGACAGTGCCTTATAGTGATGTCTCTAACATGCACTGGCTTTAAATTCATGCATTGAGTTTCTCGCTCTAAAAACTCTTTTCATACCGCATCGGCATCAAGTTACTATTTCAACAATATCAAGTGTCTGATGTTTTTGTTCAAACGCACTCACTGACACAGACGAGCTTGGCGAAATGTGATACCCTAGGTAACCTTCTTTTTATAGACATAGTTTATAGACTAGTATTATTTGATTTGATTCTAATAATAAGATCAACCAAGACCTATGCGGTTCAAAAGGGGGTACAATAATATGGATAAATAGTATGAAACGGTTCAAAAATTGAACTTTTTTTATACAACTAGCTAATGGAATAGGCATATGGCCCACCTGATGTTAAGTGGTAACCAACGGCTATAACAAAGCATTGCCTCGTAGGTCACGCACGTTAGGAACGTGCCCTACGATGCACGTCCCCGTGTCCATCAACTTGAGGCATACAGGTGTTCAACTTCACGTGCCGGTAAATTCACCGGCACCCACACCCTTCAAACCGAAACACAGCGATGCTGATGCTGCTTCACGGTAGAAATAGGCATGGTGGTAGTATTTCCCCGGACGAGCCCATCACAAAGAGCTCTACTTCTACTAAAACTACTACCAATTGAACGGGAGCTCGCATTTGCTATAGTTTTAACGACTTCGTAGTTCCGATAATATTGGATATACTCGTAAGCTACCTAGATCACGGATATCGCGATATCTCAGGGGCAAACCATAAAGTTGGTAAAAATATGACTGTCAATGATCATTTGAACCAGAACCAATCACAACCTAACTTGAACCTCCGACCTTGAAACCAGTTGATTGATTTAAAATTAAAGACATTGAAAATATCGATTCTGTTGCTCAAGGATTAACTTGAAGTGGAAATAAATTTATAATTTGTAGATATCGACGTTTATTTCTTCGTGAACGCAGCAACGGCTCAGGATGCTAAAAGGTGCTATGTGGAAATAGGTGCATTATTATTACCCCCTGCCTTACCAGCTGAGCAAAGACCTCTTCCATTCCTTCCACACATCAAAGTCCTGGAGTATGGTTGCTCATTCCGTCAAGTTCAACCCGCCGTGTTCGTTTTGGTCTGCCGCGTTGCATTCTTGCTGGGTCAGGGTTGTTTTTGTCCACCAGTCTAGCATGCATGCGGAAAACTTGACCAGTTAGGTTACAAACACGAAGTCCACTCCTTCTTCATGGCATCTGTCTATTTTGGATCAATTTTGCCAGTGTCGAGTAATGAGGATATATAACATAGATAAAATACTTTTTTTTTCAAGTCAAGTCAGTCATAAACAAGTCGGCCCTACTTGCCTTTGAAAACAAATTATGGTCGTTTGTTTTCAAAACAATCAGAAACATTTTCGATCACAATATCAGAATATCACATAATACACTTTCATTCCAACTGCTAACACTTTGAGCTAAGACGTCAAGTAATGTTGGTTAAAATACCACCGTAATTACACAACAGAACTCAAAATAACACTAGAAAATTAATTAAAATGGAAAAGCTATGTGACTTCCCAAAATGACAGAAAACGAATGCCGAAGTCTACTCACAACAGTAAAACAAACATTTGAATATCAAACACAAAAGTTCCACCTACTGTGCCACAAAAATCTACTGTTATGCAAGTACACTTCTCAGATAAAAGTCATGGGCAGATTGTAGTCAACATCATTGCACGTGGTTTGCAAAACAAACGTGGTCTGACGAAATCTCGTTTATTTACGTGATCCATTGGAAACCTGTTTAAAATAGTATGTTTGAACTAGTCAGACTTGGTTTGCCGTGATAGCATATTTCTGAGAAGTTGTTGGTAATGCATGATACATTCATAAAAAATGTATTTTGAGAATTCGTAACTGTGCTTCGTGACAGCATTCAGCACAAAGTCAAAGCCTCAAGGATCAAATGAAATTGTATTTGCCTATTTGAACTTACCTTAAGGGGTTTCTAAAGTCTTGTCAGAGGGTGGTTTCATTGACATAAAAAGTTGTGATCATACCTTGAGTATTCCTTGTATGGCAATATGAGTGGATCAATAAAATGTAAAGTGATTTTAATATTGGAGGATAATAGGATTTAACCTATTTTGACTCACCCTCAATGCGCATGTCTGCTGCAATATCGATTGAATAGGATACAGTTCTACTCAGCTTCATCTTATTGCAATACTACTAAACTAAGTACCTGGTACCTGCCTGCTTAAAATTGTATGGACCTTTCTAGACCACACTCATACTCATATTATTTATTGCAATTATTAAGTTATATGGTGAGGTCTTCAAGTTAAACATGATGAATACAACATGAATACAATAGGCCCTTTAGTTTAGGGCATAGCAATATTTGCCTTTTGCCTTGGTCTGAAACCAATTATAAAAAAAAGCAAGGAGGTTGAAAGCCAGCCAGCCAGTGCGTTCCAACCTCTATGGTTGGCTTTTCAACACTGGCTCTATGGGAACAAGATGGGGCTAATATCGCTGTATTTGACAGCGTTTCACTGATCGCCACCGCAGATCGCTTAGATGTGCCTTAGGCTTAAATAGTATTGTGTCTGAGATCCCGGTACTTTATTAGTTAATCTGTGGTTAGGCCATGTTGTGGAGGCTTGCTTGTTGGTTCTGTTTTGTTGGGCCGTGTCGTGGATATTTGCGCATCTGTTCTGTTCTCATGGGATCGTTGGCGCTGTACAAATAATAGAAATTGCGGAAATAGAGACCTCTAATGGAAGAATGTAGTTTAAGGGGTTGTCGACCGCCAAACAACTTCTCGCATGCACATTACAATATTTCTAGATATCTAAACACTGAACTCGTATTAACCTTATGAACATCATCATTAAACCTATTTACTGCTACGTCCATGGTGCCGAATTTTTCATACAATCTTTTTTAAGTTTTCAAAAACTCAGACATTATTGGTGTATGTATATAATTTTTTTTGCATTTAGTCATTTCCTCGTAGAAGTTGGATGAAAATAAGTTACTTGTTGCACTCGAGTACAAAGATTTTTCACCTCATGCTCTTTTGATTCTCAAATTTTTGAGTCATTCCATTCACTGTGGTCGAGCCCGCTTTTAAATAGCCACTTTGCACTTTTGTATATCAAATAACTATGACTAACCTACCTTTAATTTCTGATCTGATTATAAACAACTTAGCTTCCTCTAAGCAAGTCACGGCTGATGACCACCAAGCGCTTGTTACGTACTCGTAGCTCTTGGAATAAAATTAACAATTCAAGCAAAGCTACAAGCTGAATACCAAGTGTGTATGAATCCACGCATGACTAATGTATGCCGTGGGATTGAGCTGTGTTAAATATTTCGGAAAAACTCCTACTAGCAACCAATTAATTGTCAAGAACTGTAGACCTACCACAAGCTCTATCTGGCTCTGTGTGAGTGTTGACTAAATAAATCCTACTTCGAAACGTCACACACACAGTATACACTGGTGAGTACTCACACCACTCAAAACCAGAGCCAGAACCAGACAGAGCTTTTGGTAAGCCTACTGTGGGAGATAGGAAGCTACCAAGGACCAAATGAAGATGTGAAAACACCGAGGCGAACAGCTGCAAACTGACATGGCGAGCTAATTGGGCGAACACTCTGCGAACAGCACACACACACACACCGATATTAAATTCCCAGACTGAAAACGTGCTCCATTCATTCTCTATTTATTTTTGAAAAATTAACAAAATTCGCGATCCCATCAAATAATGTTTTTATTTGTCCGTTACCATATAACAATATGATTATCTTATATCTATCTATATTTATAAAAGAAAGTCGTGTTAGTTACACTATTTATAACTCAAGAACGGCGGAACCGATTTGGCAGAAAATTAGTGGGGAGGTAGCTTAGAACCGGGAGAAGGACATAGGATACTTTTTATCCCGAAAAAGCAACGGGAATGGGGTGTTACGGGAACGGGCGAGCGAAGCCGCGGGCAGCCACTAGTAACTCATAAATGACAAAAATATCATATCAAATGATTTATGAGTTCAGTGTTTTTATATCTTTCAAAAAAGCCAGCGTCAGCGAGCCAGTAATACTTCCAAATAGCAATTTTAGCCAATTTTCAGCAGAAACTGCTAAATCATAATAGCTCGGGACCAATAAAGAACCAGTAGATACTTATTTAAACCCATCGCGTGTTAAGATCGCATAGGGTTGTGGGTTGTAAAACTGTCGTAATTTAGAATGTCTAGGGGGGTGCAACCCTGTCTTTTAAGTTTGTCTGTTTAGAATTTAAATTAGGGCTAATAAAGTTATAATTTATGCACTGGCTGAGTTTTATGTTGGTTTTTGAATAGTCATCATCATCATACAAAAATGCAGACGACAGAGTTATTACTGTTAGCCGATTTGGGAATAGGACATCCCTACTGAGACCGGGCAACGAGTCACATCACTAGTCGGGGAATGAAAAAATGGCGTTGTAATGCGTAGTTTATTGTTTTCCGTGATAAAAAGATAAACAGAGTTCGAACTTTATTCAATGGAATAGTTTTCGTCTTATTACTATACATAAGAAAACGAATAGGTATCTAAACGATCAAGTAACTAAATACAAATAAAATCAATGAATGAAAAATTGCGATTAAAAAAGTTGCATGAATGAAATGATTATGTTCGGCAAAAATCTTATATTGATCGAAACAAAGTTTCCAAATAGTTTTTCAACTAGAAAAGTTATTTAACTAAAAATAGTTTTTCATAATTACGTTAAGTGATTTTTGTCTATAGAAATGTTGAAATGAGCGAGCGATAATTTGTTTTACGGTGGCCAGCTTCTTAAGTAGGTACACTCCACAGTAAATTAGCTATTGCTTGCTTATGACGCTCATAAATTATCATTACTTTTCATAGTTAATACAATTTCGGAGGCAGTGAAGGAAACAGTAAATACAAAGTCACGTACAGAATTTTTCCACTGAAATATAAAACTTATTTCAAGCAGAGTTAAGATCGAATTTAAGCAAATCCCATAACATTGATGATATATTACCAACTACGTATTAGAAATTTAAAAAGTTGAAGTGGCAATAGGCAGATCTCATAGTTCGAAGAACGGACAACCGTTGCGGAATAAAGGTTTTCGAAAGGCGACCACGAACCGGAAGACGAAACGTAAGGCGCCCACCCACCAGATGGACTGACGACATTGTTAAGATCGCGGGAAGTCGGCGGGTGGAAAGGGCTCAGAATCGTTCTTCCTGGAAATGTGTAGGGGAGGACATATCCAGCAGTGAACTTCTTCAAGCTGATGGTAATGATGATGATTAGAAATTTCAGTTTGACAACAAAAAGTGGTTATTATAACACTTTTCTACAAGCCCTTGTAAAACGCTCAGTCAATATTATTCTCACACTTTCGTTTTTACGGTGAAAGAAATCAAAAGTTTTTGTTATGAAACATGTTTAAGACATTTGTGAATAAAAAAAGTATGCATTGTGTAATTTGTGTACATCTAAGTAGGTATATCTATTTTCACAAAAATTACACCTAGAGATTTATTTTTAAAATAAGGACTAAAAACTCATTATTTTTGGAACTGGCTTCTTTTTTATGATTCTATGGTATAGAAATGAATGTAAAGCCTGTCGCACATCAAAGCGTTCTGCGGTGGCGATCAGTAAAACGCTGTTAAATATGACAGCGATATTTGGCAGCATAACACTGATCGCCACCGCAGAACACAAGGCTTGTGCGCAAGGCTTAACATAAAATTAATGTTCTATGTCTCGTTTATTTTTAGCCTAACGATCCAATTAAAAACATCAGATCAGGACCGTATAAAAAATACAGAACTATAAAATTGACGATTAAGTTAAAATTAATCTATTTATTACTGTTTTCCCGTTGCTCTTCTAGTATATAAAAAGCGGCCAAGTGCGAGTCGGACTCGCCCATGAAGGGTTCCGTAGCAGTAAGTAATATAATATAGAAGTTCTAGTAGTTCGTCGAAAGGTACATTGCGGTTTACGATTAATGACGTACCTATTAAAAAAAGCTACTAGCTAGATCTCGTTCAAACCAAATATCGTTGGAAGTTTACTATAATAATGTACATCATATATATTTTTTAGTTTTACCATTCTCTTATTTTAGAAGATAGAGGGGTTTAGGGGATAGAGGGTGTTTAATGCGTCAAGTTGTTTGACGGTTGTCAGCCTCTTAACATCAGACAGACTGTTTACAATTAGAAAACGAGTCACAGAGATGACCATTGATCCATTCAACCTAAACAGATCTGAACGAAAGTGAAAATGTTGACTTTGATGAATAGACGCGATGTTTGTGACATGACATAAGTTCGCTTATGCATCATGTCATGATTGCTATCAAGTTATGATCATGACAGGCTCAATGCTCATTGCATCCAATTATAAAAACAAATCGGTATTTGTATCTGTCAAGATTAATTATTATCTATTGCAGGTGAACTGTCAGGTACGTCAGGTATCTCATTTATTGAATACTGAAGAGTTGTAAACGGAGCTGAAAACAACGCGTTTAAGCGTCGTTTGATTAATAGTACATTGTTACCCGAGTGTTGAAAGTCACGTTTTTTGAGTCCCGAGACGGGTTTGGCGCCAGAGCGTAGCGAGGGCGCCAATAGAGCTTGAGGGACTTAAAAGACTTTCATCCGAGGTAAACACTGTGCTTTTCATTACGAATACAAGGAAAGTAAAAATAAAAACATGAAAGAAAAATTAGTGAAAATGAAGATTGAATTGCTGCCTTCCCGGTTTTTTTTTTCTTTTTCTCTGGCGGGCCTTTGGCTACGGCTCGCCAGCATTATTCAGCCATTATTTTCATTTTCATAATTTAAAAAATAGTAAATTAATTGCTCAAATTTATGTTATTTTAAATAAATAGTTGAAGCTATATATTAATCAAGTAATTTAGAAGATATATTATTTATTTAATACTATCTTTATGTTATTAAAATTTAAATTTTACATTGCGCTCTAATTAGACTTTTTAAACTTCTTACCGTTGTAATGGGTTTCCAACCTACTTGCTGAATAAAAAGTTGGAATTTGGTTCAACGACCTCCTTGCAGTTAGAAAGACTTTAGAAAGTTGGAACATGGTTGAATAAAATAGAACTTGTTTTTTTTTATAATTTGACAGCTGTCAGTAGAAAGCGATTCTCCCTAGGGCTGAAAGTTTTACTTTCTATTAGGCCCCTCAGGCAACTTCAGACCTACTTTCAGAGTATGAGTAATGAAAATACTATTTTAAATATTATGTAATTTATAAAAGTGTCGAGTAGCGTCGCGTGAGGATATAATTATGTTTTATATATGTTACGGCTAATACCCGAAGTGCGGCTACACCTAGTTTTAGCCGGTTAGAACTAGGTGTAGGGCTCCTCGCGAGTGTTCTGGCTGAGCCATTACAGATTCAAACTCGGGGCACCCCGACTTAAGTCACAAAAGTAACAGTAGGTTGTTAGGTTTTTTTTTTATAGCTACTTAATTTCAAGAATAGTGCATGGCAGTACCCGAAAACAATCGGCTCGTACTAGGTTTAACCAAGAGTAAGTGGCTACACCTAATTCTAACCGGCTTAAACTAGGTGTAGCCGCACTTCGGGTATTAGCCGTAACATAATATACTCACTCGACACTGTCGGAATTGATCCGAAATGGACAGATGCCATTAAATGAAGAAGAAGAAGAAGAAGTAGTAGGAATAGTCAGCGTCAAAAGATTGGCAATTTCAGCTATTAAGTTCCCTTTTTCTCTGGATTTATCAAAGGAATGGCAACTTCGGTTTGCAAATAGTATAGTGGGTCAAGCCGATCGTCAAATAAAGCTCAAAACTTCGATCAAAAGTGAGCTTGTTTAAGAAATATTCGAGCTTTAAAACCGGAAATGTACCAGAACCAATCTTCTTTTGACACCTTACTATACTAGGTAGGTCGCTTTTCTTTTCTTTTATTATAATTTACGGAGGCTTCACCATACTGTATTCGATAACAACTTGGTAAAAGAAGATAAATGTATTTCTTAGTTTTTCAATTGTTGCAAAAGAAGTAATAACACGTGTACTTAAAAAATAAACTCAACAAATTCTTTAAAAGTTTTAAAATTTCATATTTTTTTTATGTAAAACTCCATAGAACTTTAACCTGTTTCCAACCCAGTGAGTCTAAAAAGCCACCAGAGGCACAATAACGGTTTTTAGAGCTATTAAAATCCAATTTACTATCTCTCTCTTTCTCTTTACAGTTTATAGGATCTATAAAAAGGACGCGATCTCCGATGCGTTTTCATTATAATCTAGGCGTGTCATCGTTGCATTCCTGGCTACAAAACCACACTTTTTGTCGGGTCCAACGGTCGGCAGACAGGATTCGTCTTACCGTGCAAGTGTTACCGCGCATCTATTTTACTTACAGGATGTTCATTTAAATTTATTTATTTAAAATATTCTTAATAAAACCTTTTACAAAAAGATAATCTACATGAATACTCAGGCCTATAGCCTTACGCCTGTAATTTCACACACCACACCCGTCCGAAACACAGCTGTTCCGTTTGTTCTCTGCAATCAATAGTCTTCGTAAATTCACTAACACTTATAGTCTCTAAGTTACATTGTTACTAACAAAATTATGGATGGATTGAATAAATACTATTTGATTTGTTCCGTTTTGCGCCAGAAATACGTAGTACTTCCCCGGACGAGCCCTTCATAAAGTCACGAGTACTATAACTGACTTTACTAGTAAGTATAGGTACCTATTACCTCTTATTGTTGCACCTTCAGTATTTCCAATTTGACATCGTTTGAGACATGACTGAGTGCGGCACTTATCTTAATGTTCATCTTAATTGATTTCAAACATTTATGGCTTAAGATTGAAAGTTTATTGTTTTAACAAACTAGGTATTATTTCAAACGATTGCCCTCTGGCATGAAGCGAAAGTTTAAGAAATATGGGTTAAATTACTAGGAGTGTTTTATTGCTATGGTTATTTTTGAGTACATAATAAATATATAATTTACTAAGTAATGTTTCATTCGTAATATTATGAATATATGTTTCCGTGCCTCCAGCTCTTTTTAAAGTGCCGTTTTTTTATCTCCAACAGCTGGGTATGTTACGAGTACGGCTATTATAAACTAGCATTACCATCATCATCATAACACTGAAGACGTCTAACGCTGGACATATGCATTATATAAAGAAAGATAATATCCTAACTCGACACTGGCAAAATTGATCCAAAATGGACAGATGCCATAATTAATAAGAAGAAGAACTATGTTGAACTGACAGTAGCTTGACAAATGCTTTAGCCAAGCTAATATCAATATCATACAATTTTAATATTTCAGCAGGCGTAAAGGCAAACATAAACTTGATCTTGTCAAGACTTTAGTCTAAATATATAAAACTCTTACGTTACTGACTGACTGACAATCAACGCTCAGCCTAAACGAATGGTCTTAGGAGTATGAAAATCGGAGGGTAGATTCCTGGTGTAGAGTAGGAGTGCACTAAGAAAGGAATTCCCGGAACTCAACCCCTAAAGGTCTGCAGCGGGGGTTGAAGTTTGTATGGAAAAACCGAAGAACGCAAAACGCAAACGAAGTCGCGCGGGATTCCACTAGTTATGTAATAAAAGCAATTCGGTCTTTATTTATACATTTTTTACTTCATGTCAACATTTCTTTCTACTTCTATTGTGGTAAAGTTGAACAATGTCAACATTGTTCTATATTATTTCATATTTGGAACATCTGTATAAACAGTTCCTTCCTCCTTGGAGATAATTACACTATTGTAGTGCGTGAGGGCCCGTGAGGGTTGATGAGGGCTTGTGAGGGCCGACGTTACAATCGATATCCCATTCGATACGTGTAGGTCAAGTTCACGGCTCATAGAATAAACATGATGTTTGGAAATATGTAATGTTATTGTTTAAAATACGTTTTTTGACAGACACATTTAACATATACAATAAGTTAGGCTTTAATTATTGATATAGGTACGTAAATGTCAGGATTTTAGCATTCGTTTTTTCGATTTAGCCGTTCGGATTGACGGGGTCGGGGAAAAAAACGAAACAGCTTCACGGTTTGTTATCCACAGCATAGTACCAAGTATGAAATCTAGATTACTTCTGACATCATCACTAATATCAACACTAATTATAATATTGGCATTTTTATAACGCTTTTATTAGCTTCACCTGTATGTAAGTTTGTAAGTTTGTATATGTATATGTATATGTAACCGACCCCTTTGAGCTCGATTTTGTCCTACTTTGAACAATCAGATTTGATTCAAACTTTGCACACCTGTCAAAAGTCGATGACAATGCAATAATGTGAAAAAAATGAAAAAAAAAAACTACAAAGTAAAAAATAAATTATAGTTTAAAAACTAAAAAAAAAACGCTTTTATAACTAATTGAACTAAAAAGTTAAAAATAAAACTAATAATCAATTGAAAGCGATTTTTAGTTTTTTAAACTATAATTTATTTAAGGGTTACTCCCCACCAATGCCAAGCTTTTTCCCACTCACTGCCACGGATTTTGAAAAACAAAAGTGTTGCTACTCCACAATAAGTACAAATACTGAAGTACAGTCCAAAACAGCATGAAAACACCTTTCTACATTAAGATTGGTTTCAACGACCCCATGCCACAGTAGTGTTAAGAAAGTAGAATAGAATAGAATAGAAAATTCTTTATTGCACACCTTAAAACTAACAATGATAAAACAAGTAAATGTACAATGGGCGGTCTTATCGCTGAAGAGCGATCTCTTCCAGACAACCTTTGGATGGAGAGAATCGAATAATAAGATGGTTGGCTAGGGTGCACTAAAAATAACAGTAAAGAACAATAAAAAAGGATATTTACATACTAAGTAAATTAATATAGACTACATACATACATTCATATATACATATAAATAATATATACATATAAAGAAAGTAATTAGACCACAAAATATATAGGCAACACGGAAATTAAAAAAGCAATTTGCAAATTCGATTATTTCTAACATCAATCACCTTGGCCTACAAATAAATAAAACTAATGTATTTTGCAAGTAATTTGCTATCACGATTTAGAAATAAAAGTAGGTAATGTATTGTAATAACTTTGTAATCACATAGATAGATCATTATCTAAAATAGTCTAGATTTTAAAACAATGATACTACTATTAAGTCACAACTAATGAGCTAGATTTTTTTTACAGCCTGATAACAGCTGTAGGCCCTACCACAAGCTCTGTCTCTGGCTCGGGTTTTGAGTCTGTGTGTGTGTTGACTAAATAAATCCTACGTCGAAACGTCACACACACAGTATAGTACACTGGTGAACACTCGCACAGACTCAAAACCAGAGCCAGACAGAGCTTGTGGTAGGAATTAAATAGCAACTTGCGATTTTTTTCCATAGTAATTTAAATTATTATGTACGTGTAAGTCGTACGTATATGAACGTATACGTCATGAGGAGGGATGAAAGTCATGTGATTAGGGAGTGTGATGAGTATGGATGTGGATGGATATGTGAGCAGAAGTAGACCAAAGAAAATATGGATGAACTGTGTGAAAGATGACACGTATAAGAGAGGAGTGAATGCAGAGATGACGGCTGACAGAGGGGAATGGAGGAGGAAGACATGTTGTGCCGACCCCACATAAAGTGGGATAAGGGCAGGAAGAAGAAGACGTTAAGGTAGGTACCTCTATCTACTCAAGTACAAAATCAGTTAAGCAAACTTTTAAGTAAGAAAACTTGCTATTACTTGATTTTCAATAAATAAATCAGTGTTTTTATATAGGTACATATTTCAAAAAGTCAAAATGTACGAGCAAGAAGTACACCGGTTGTCTTCGCCTTAAATGTTTATGCAAACTTATTTCGTTAAGTACGTAAAAAAACTAGTTTTGTACTAACATGTTAGAAAGTTTGCTTATTTAATTTCTTAATGCATTTGAAAACAATGAAGATTAGATGAAGATTTTACTTTAAATTCTTTGTTTGACTAAATTCCCATTCATACTAAGTTTAACTTTAGAGGCTTCCGTCGACTCGGACCGGTAGGTACTCGGACCGCAGTCCCACTCGCCGGAGTAATTAAATTTTATTATTTTTCTTCCGGCAAGTCGGACCAAAAACCACGTGACGTAAATTGTACAGTCGTCGCTAGAAACAGATCCGACATAAATACGAAATGTTAAGTAGGAGTGTGATATCAAGTATCGCTTATATAGCAATATCGCTTATCGCTTGCACAGTCACTTTTGCTACCCGTTCTGGATTACGCTGATGCATGTTATCTGGACCTCACTGAGGAACAGCTTGATAAGCTTGAGCGGCTTCAGAACTTCTGCATCAGATTTATTTTTGGCCTTCGTAAATATGACCATGTGTCTCCTTTTCGATCTCAACTCAAGTGGCTTCCTATTCGTCTTCGCCGAAACATGCATATTCTTTCTCTTCTTTACTCAATACTTTTCAATCCTCTTTCACCTCACTATCTTAAAAACAGATTCATGTATCTCCATTCTTGCAGTAACCGTTTGCTAAGGTCATCGGAAAACCTGTTACTTAAAATTCCAGGTCATAGCAGCTCCTTCTACACAAACTCTTTTACTGTTAAAGCTGTTAGGCTGTGGAATGCTCTGCCTCTGGAAATCAAACAGTCAACCTCGCATAACACTTTTAAATTAAGGTTGAAGGAGCACTACTTGTCGTCAATTTCTTCTAGCTAGTTTTTTAGGCATTGAGCATAATAATATTGGGTATAATATATATTTTAATTTTTTTATTTATACATAATATTCATGTATATTTATATTGTATGTATTAGTTTATTTTTAGTTATATCTTATAATAAGTATTAGGATTTTAGTTTAAATTAAGTAGTTAGTTTAGGTAAATACCTATCTAATTAGGTATCTAATAGTGAGTAGGTATTGTAGATCTACTTATTTTCAATTTTCCGTTTGTAACTACACCGCCTTTCAATTCGTTATTTCTTTCCATGCAAAGGTTGCCTGGAAGAGATCGCTCTCAGCGATAAGGTCGCCCATTGTTTTACCTAATTGTTAATTTTTTATGTCCTGTACTGTATTTATTGTGTGGTGAACAATAAAGAGTTATCTATCTATCTATCTATCTATGTATATTTTAATAACTGTTAATAATTAGATTTTTTAAAAATAAATTGTGTCTTCAATCAACGAGTTTTATTCTTAATGTTTACTTTCTACACCTACTTTTGCGTTTGACTGTACTGCATTGCCTCGAACAATAGATTTTTTCAATCATTTCAAAAGTGGTCCGAGTCGCCGGAAGAAAAATAATAAATTTTAATTACTCCGGCGAGTGGGACTGCGGTCCGAGTACCTACCGGTCCGGGTCGACGGAAGCCTCAACTTTATGATAAAGTTACACGCTATTTAGTAATAGTATTTTATCTGATTCAAAAGTAATGATAATATAGAAAGAGCATAGAGTACGAACTCTTGCATTAAGGCAGGTATAAACCGTCTATAATAAAATACCAAAAATAATACCAATTTTACCCCTCGGTCTGTCGACAGAGACATACAGAGGTGGTGACCTCTGGCAGGCAAATTGAATCGGTATAACGTCGACGTGGCGAGACGACCTGGTAGTTCTGGAGAAGGATTGGTGGGAAGTCGCCATAGATCGTAATAGTTGGAAGATTTTGGGGGAGACCATTGCCCAGCAGTGGGACAGTGCAAATAAAAAAAAAAGGAAAAACTCAGAGGAGACATTCATGGAAGGTTATGAAGGTGAACAATATTATTTTCAATGTCACTTTCATGTCAACAAAATTAAATAGAGATGGCAACTTAGCATGTGTGACTTAATTTATGTGCACTATGCCAGTACTCTCAAACCGAAAAGGAAAACATCATGACGGAACTGGTCGTGGAAGCAAAACCGTTCGAAAAACATGTGTCAAGTGCACAAAAGAAGCCTCTTAGAGGCACACTTGTATCCTTTCATCACACTGGTTCGACAGAACCAGTAACACGATAAGAAGAAGCCGGTTGAGTGCTAAGCGACCAATATAAATTAGGGCCGATTGTATACTAATACCTATGCCTATAATATTGTTACTCTTAGGGCAGTTTTCTTTAACTTGCAATAAGAATAGCTTTAAAAGAGATCGTTTTGATAAACATAATGAGATACATGTTATAGAAAAACAATGTTTCGGAGTTTTGGCAAAGAGACAATGAGTTAGTAAGAGAAAGGGCATGATATAATATATTACATCCGTTCTTCTATAATTAAAAGTGAAATTCATTAATGAAGAGTGAATTGTTTTTGACATGGCGGTGATAGCCGGCGAATAAATTGAACTTTGTTGTTCAGTAGGCTTACCACAAGCTCTGTCTGGCTCTGTCTCTGGCTTTTTAATTCCCAGATCGTCTTATTTTACAACAGTAAGTGGTGTTTTAGACGATAAAAACCTCATCATCATTCATCATCATTTTCTTGTCCTTATCCCACTTCATATGGGGTTGGCAAAACAAATTTTCGTTTTCCACTCTCCTCTCCTCTATTAGCCGTCATTTCATCAGTCACTAATTTCTTATCTTTTCTTTGGCCCACCTCTACTTCTATTCCCATCCACTGGAGGTTTTAGGTTTATTTTAACAATAAGAAACCACTAAGTATATAATAAAAATATCATTAGGGTGGTCATGTTCATTATGAGTTAGGTATTTGCGAAGCGAAAGTCAAGTTTGCTCAAAATTGGTCTCATGTTTGTTTTCACACGGTCATCAATCATTGTTATTAGGGATCGCCTCATTTATCTGTCGTTTTTCTGTATGTGTGTTGCCTTAAATAAAAATTTGTTTAAGGCAACAAAAAAACCTCCACAAACCAGAAATATTTCCGATTGTTTTTAAATATAGAAATAAGTAGCCAGAAAAGGCCTCAAAATAAAACCCAAACCTATTCTAACCCATCTTTCTTAGTCGGGTGTTAGTATAGGACTAACCCAGAGGGTCACTTTCCGAGTAGATATAATGACGAATAATTTTCAGTATAGATAGTAGGTACTTTCTCTCCAATTCTGTATGCCGCCATGTTTCTTCTTATTACACCCTATAACATATCCTACTTCTAAGCCATTTACTCTTGTCAGCTACAGGTTAATAATAGGTAATTCTGCCAATGAATATGTGATAGTTAGTATGGATATAGGTACCCAGGCCCAGGTTGTTTACAATAGCATGTAAAGTCGGGGTCAGTTTGACCCTTGTCGTGTTGTTGTAGAAAGTCTGTATGGGAAACGCCTTATTTCACTTTTGAGCTAGAATGTGGGTAAATAGTCTAGCTTTGTTGAAAAAGGTCAATTGAGGTGCGGCCTTAAGACTTCCGTACATTTAGATCGCTTGTGATGGCGATCAGTGTATCGCTGTCAAATTTCGCGGCAGTGTGTGCCAACCATCCCATCCCATCCCAGATTAAGCTTTCCGCACGTCTAGATCGCCTGCGATCAGTGTTTTGCTGTCAAATATCGCACTGTCAAAGTTCGCGACAGTGTGCGCTAACCCATACTGAAACTGATCGCTATCGCAGGTCGCAGCTGATCGCCTAGATGAGTTTTGAATTAGTTATGGATCACGCATGATTAGACAGTCATCATCAACATCAGCCTAAAGAAGTCCACTGCTGAACATAGGCTTCCTCTACACATCCAGGAAGAACGATTCTAAGCTCTTTCCATCCACCGACTTCCCGCGTTCCGTCGGTCCATCTGGTGGGTGGGCGCCCTACGTTGCCATTCGAGAACCTTTTTATTAGTCCTAAACCGTTGTCGGTTCTTCGAGCTATATGACCTGCCCATTGCCACTTCAACTTACTAATTCTACGATTGGTCAGTATCGTTTTTTTGTGGGTAAGGTGCAGTATACACATACTTTAACTTTATAGGATAGTTAGTTGTTTTTTCATTTATATGGGGGTTTAGAGCTAAATGATTTCGTGTAGGAATCACAGGAGAAATCTGTACATAATAGAATCTAGTATGTAAATTCATTGGCTAGAACAGAGAAATTGAGCCACAAACTTCTCTATAGAAGGTTCTATTCCGCGTCGTGTCGCGGCGATTTGTCGCGCATATCAGCAAATTGGTGTGAAACTTGAGAAAATTGCGACTTTACTTTCTACCAAGGGCTCCGGTGAAAACAATTGGTTCTGTTTTGGTGAAAGCGACGTGCAGTTGTAGATTTTAACGGCGATACTCAATATGAATAGCCTTGCTAAATGCCAATAAAATTCGATTAGCATCATTTGTACCAAGATTGGAATATGAGTCGGTTTTGCGTTTGTATTTTCCTCAACCAACCACATCGTCGTTCCAACCACACTAAAAAAACCATTTACAATAAGTCACAACAAGACTACAAGAAATCAATTATTTATTAAGACTACGAGAGTTGTTATTATAGTTTTATTGTGGATTATGGTGATTAAGTTGAAAGGATGGTATGGGTTCTGGGCAAGCCTATTCCATCTGCTAACCTAACCTTCTCAAATTCTGTCCTAGGCACTACAGCGTCCCGTAAATAGAAACATGAGATTATAGTTACCCCTGACGCTGTCAGGCTGAAAGGCCCGCTTACTTTACTTACGTTACGTTACGTATTTTTTGTAAACGTAGTATTTCTAGCAAGCAACTTCTTAGATTTCTGCTCCCCTGGTACCTTTAATCAAATAAGTTCAAAGAAGTAGATATCATTTAGTCATAAGTCATAAGCATTTATTGGTAAAATTACTTACAGGTCTTGACACATTATTATTATTATTTATTTTTTTCTTTTTATGTAACTAGCTGATGGAACAAGCATATGGCCCACCTGATGCTAAGTGGTAACCATCGTCTATAACAAAGCAATGCCTCGTAGGTCACGCACGTCAGGAACGCGTCCTACGATGCACTGCCCTGCGTCCATCAACTGGAGGCATACAGATATTCAGCCTCACGTGCCAGTAATTTCACCGGCACCCACACCCTTCAAACTGAAACACAGCAATGCTGCTTCACGGCAGAAATAGGCATGGTGGTAGTACTTCCCCGGACGAGCCCATCACAAAGAGCTCTACTACTACTAAAATGTGCCTGTGGTATTGAGTGGGAAAAAAGCGTGGCATTGGTGGGAGTAACCCGTAATTAACCTACCCTTTTTCCTCTTTCCAGGACCGGCCGGCAAACATCAACCAGCACGAGGCAAGAAGGGACAGACCAACAAAATGTGACCACCGAACACCCAACCAAAACAAAACAAATCCATGAATCCAACAAGATTACATGCCTAGCAATTATTTATTTAATAACGAATCTAGTCGCAATAGCACTTTTTTAATTTTTAAAATAAGCAATCGAATAAACAAAGAAAGAAAAGAGAAGAAGAGAAAAAGTCAAAAGTACAAAGATAAAGATAATCGTACAAACAATTTGTGGGAACGCTAATGTTGGTTTAGTGATAAATCGATTCATTTAGAATGTTCCCGAAGGATATTATGGAGATGTCTACCAGTAAGTACCAAATTATTATATTTATTTCTAATAGGCTGCTCTCTCAACCTGCAACTTATTTTTAATGCATTTCTGGCTTACCGGAATACATCTAATTGGTGTATTTTATGTACTTACTGTGTAAATAAATTGCCACATAATCTTTTCTGCCATTCCCGTCTATCAGCCGTTATTTCACTCCTTTCTTATCCATGTCGTCTTTCTCACAATTCATCCATCTTTTCTTTGGCCTACATCTACAAACAGATCCATCCACATTCACTCATTATTCTCCTGGTCACATGCCTTTCATCCCTCCTCATGACAAGCGTGGTATGGCGCTAGCCTATTCTTCGTCAATCATTATGTCATTGGCGCTACTTTCAAACTTCTCCTGATATACTCATTCTGTATCTTATTCATTCATGTCACTCCACACATCCATCTTAAAACTCGCATCACTGCCGCATGTACCGTTTTTTAGGGTTCTGTAGCCAAATGGCAAAAACGGAACCCTTATAGATTCGTCATGTCTGTCTGTCCGTCCGTCCGTCCGTGTCACAGCCATTTTTCTCCGAAACCATAAGAGCTACACTGATGAAACTTGGCGAGTAGATGTATTCTGTAAACCGCATTAAGATTTTTACACAAAAATCTAAAAAAAAATATAAATTTTGGGGGTCCCCATACTTCAAACTGGAGCTCAAAAAAAAATTTTTCATCGAACCCATACGTGTGGGGTATCTTTGAATAGGTCTTCAAAAATGATGTTGAGGTTTCTAATATAGTTTTTTTCTAAACTGAATAGTTTGCGCGAGAGACACTTCCAAAGTGGAAAAAAGTTGGTCCCCCCCTCTAACTTCTAAAATAAGAGAATGATAAAACTAAAAAAAATATATGTTGTACATTACTATGCAAACTTTCAACGATATTTGGTTTGAACGAGAGTCAGTAGTTTTTTTTTTATACGTCATAAATCGTAAACCGTAATTTGCCTTTCGACGAACTACAAGAACCTTTATATTATGTTACTTGATGCTACGGAACCCTTCATGGGCGAGTCCGACTCGCACTTGGCTGCTTTTTCGTATACGTAATGTAGCATTAGCACATCCTCATCATCTTCCTGCCCTTATCCTACGCTAAGTGGGGTCGGCACAACAGGTTTTCTTCTTTCACTTCATCTCTCGTTAATTCGTCTTCTCAGTGCTCACTCCTTTCCTGTCATGTCATCCTTGACGCAGTCCATGTTTTCTTTGGATAGCACATCCTCAACATGTAATTATAATTTCCTTTCTCCAATTCCAGGCTTCGAGCCGTCAGCGATGAAGAGTAGCTGCTCGCTGTCCTCGCTGAGGAGTGCGCAGGTGGCCCCCGGCAGCCCTTACGATAAGGTGGAGCGGCCTTACCACAGTCTCACCAAAAAGAGGTTTGTATTCAACGTTCTGCTTGCTTTTTAGGCGACTGGAGTAACTGTCATGTTTGGTTGATTGTTCTGTAGCCGATTTCATCTACATTCCCTTACGAAGAAAACTCTGCTCAGGGTTAAGCTCGTCCTTGTGCATGTCCTCTATTTCTGTCCTTTTCTAATGTTTTGTATTGTGTACAATAAAGAATGAATAAAAAACATCCATAGTAGAACATGAGATGAGATTGGTCAATAATGGGTCAATCTCATCTCATATCCCGGGATTAACGGGTCTGACCTACGCCATCGAAATTACAAACTTGAGTGAGTACAGATTTAATATTTTTGAAAATTAAAGGTGTGATCGACCTCTCACACATGATGCCCGTGTATTGTGATTCAAAAGAAAATTAGTTTTCACTCTGTCGATGACCTAGGTAATGGATTAAGGACTCGTTTGATTTATTTCAAATCAAACACGTAGTGTAACTTACCCCCGAATACTGAAACGCAACTCAGATTTAAGCACGTCTCAAGCGAAAATATTCGTCGCGGGGGTTAGTGTCTTACGTTTTAGAGCTAACATACAACATAGGTAATGTTATGAAAAGAGCCTTAACCCGAAGGATTCTTAGGATGTTTATTGTTTTCTTTAACTTACCCTGAATGTTTTAGCTCTGGGATATGTTATATTACCATGTTGTTGCGATCATTCTTTCCATATCAAGCTTTTATTTTTCTATTAAGGGCCTACATGAGGTGAAACCGAAAATGTAAAGTAGCATTTTTTTTCGTTGTATGGACGAATCCATTTATTTTTTTTGTAAAATATTACAATTAAATGGTGTAAAAAAATTATGATTAGGCTAGAAATTCTCCTCAACTCACAGGGTTCGATAAAATTGAACGCAAAGTTTGCCAAAAACTCTCAATTTTTTTTGGATTTGAAATGGTTTTTTTCCGTTGCTGTTAGAGCCATTGCAATGAAAGTTTTGTTCCCGTTTACCTTAATAAATACGTAAAAACCTGATGTTATTGCATTTTTCTTAGTTGCCGTAGTTTTTATAAAAAAATAAAATTTTCAAAAATATAAATAGATAGGTTTCTGTACTTACTTCTCAGTACAGCCCGAGCGGCCAAGAAGGTTGGACCTATGTCAAATTTCGTGACATGACATTTCATCTCTGACTACGTAAAATATACCCTAGATTAAATCATAGCTACTACTGGTACTATAAATTTGCCACAGTGTAACATAAAACAAACTGTCACAGTATAACGAAATGACATAAAACCATCTTCATCGTACATTATGATCGATAACCTGTATTCACATCATCATCAGCCTGTAGAAGTATATATTTTATGTAGCATATAACTTATCAAGTACATTCTAGGGCACGTTCCTATCGTGCGTGACCAGCGAAGCGCAATGCTTTTGTTAAATACCTCCATTTTTGTAGTTGCATAAGTAGCTATCTTCCTATCTACCCAGTGCTTTCCGTCATCATCATCAGTAAGTAGAAGTCCACTGCTAGATATAGACCTCCTTTATACATTTCCATGAAAAAACAATTTGCCGATTTCCCACGATCTTTAGAATGTCATCGGTCCATTAGGTGGAGGGGCGCTCTGGTTGCTTAGCACCGGTTATATTGTCGTAGCGACCCGCTTTTTGATTCTAAAGGCGTGTGTTCAAACCCCGTCATGCACAAATTAGTTTATCTGCCAAAAAACCTATGTGCACTATGTCAGTACACTCTAACGGTGAAAGAAAACAATAAATGAAACCAACGTGAAGTAGCAAAACTTTTGAGGCACATTCATAATCCACCACACCAGCTTTAATTTTCTATTGACATGACAAGAAGAAGACTCAAAAACTAGTAGCCGATTTTAGGCCTTTATAAAAATAGTGTCGATTTTGCAAAGAGTTTGGGAGCCCATTACAATGAAAAGGAAGTATATATATATATATATATATATATTATGGACAATCTACACTACACTATCTAGCCCTAAACTAAGCAGAGTTAGTATTATGGGAACCAGATAGCTGATGTAATACTTAAATACATTTTGTTTGTAAATACATAGGTACTTGGAAAACAATATAACATCCAGATGGAGAACAAATATCTATGATCACCACACAAATATTTGTTCTCGGTGGGGATCGAACCCACGACCTATGGCGCAGAAGGCAGAGCTACTAATAAATGAGCTGAGAGCCCAGTCATAACAATAATATCATGGGTTTTGAGTATTTTTGATTGCCGTCTTTTAAATCTGGAGGTGCCTGTAATGTCCCGAATTCTGGAACTTTCTGTCAAAGGCTTCATGCACGGTGCGCTCAAATACCCAAATACCAAAATACATGTGCCTATTTCTATACACGCAGCAAGGAGTTTCCCAAGATTTTGCGTTTGACAGAACTTTGAAGAGTCAGTTGGGGTTGTCGAAACTCTTTGGTATACCTAATATTTTTAAATGCCGATAAAATACAATAATATAAGTCGAATAGACAGTGTTATTTCACAATGCTTCACTGATCTCCACCGCAATGAGCACCGAAGGCCTAAATGAGTGCAAAGCTTAAAGCCACCCATAAATAATTTCCATTTCAATTCATTTATGAATTGAAATGAAATAGTATATTTCATTACAAGTGCGGGAAGGCTGTCATTGCAACGAGTTCCGACAAATGTCTACCCGAGCCGAAGGCGAGGGTTGACAGTCGGAACAAGTTGCAATGACGGTTCCGCACGTGTACTGAACGACTATTTTTAATACAGTTGCGAAAAAATGAAGCAATTTAATAAAATAATAAAACACAATAAACTCGACTAACTAATTAATCATTTATTTCTTATAAAAGTTATAATTCACATAAACATTGAAATTGGTACAGTTTTTTATACAAACTGGGGAAGTTTTAGGTTGCATATTTACTGTTTGAGATAAACTATTATTAATTTCGTATGATTGTTCATGTATATTTGTCATACAATGGCGTTTGCTAGTTGATGGAGTTGGATCTGATGAATTATCATTATCAACGAAGGTAGATGGACGAACGTTCTCTTCAACATGTGAAGGAGACGGACTGGACCTTAAATTAATGGATTGTGTGATTTTTTTCCCAGTTTCAAGTTTGTTGTTTAATGAATCACCAATATAGCTTTCTGCAACTTTGTCTGATTTCCAACCTCCTAGTCGCTTTAAGGACGTCAAATTGGCTCCTGAATCTGCCAATAATGTAGCAGAGGTCCTCCTGAAGCTGTGCCCAGTATAAAACTTAGCATCCGGCAGACCAAGAAACGTAGCTATTTCTTTTGGCATATTACCAAATTTATTTATCCCGATTGCTTGAGCTGTACACTTCCCTTTTTGGTAATTTTGAAAAAAACGGTCGGTTTTTCCTTTTTGGGACCGCTGATTAATATATTTTTGCACTATTTTAAGAAAGTCTCCTTCAACAACAAAGCTTCTCGGTATCTTATTTTTTGTGTTCGGAATCTTGATTAGTAGCATTTCTCCATGGGCTTCAATATCTTTTAAAGTAATATTGGCTAACTCCTCAAATACCCAAATACCAAAATACATGTGCCTATTTCTATACACGCAGCAAGGAGTTTCCCAAGATTTTGCGTTTGACAGAACTTTGAAGAGTCAGTTGGGGTTGTCGAAACTCTTTGGTATACCTAATATTTTTAAATGCCGATAAAATACAATAATATAAGTCGAATAGACAGTGTTATTTCACAATGCTTCACTGATCTCCACCGCAATGAGCACCGAAGGCCTAAATGAGTGCAAAGCTTAAAGCCACCCATAAATAATTTCCATTTCAATTCATTTATGAATTGAAATGAAATAGTATATTTCATTACAAGTGCGGGAAGGCTGTCATTGCAACGAGTTCCGACAAATGTCTACCCGAGCCGAAGGCGAGGGTTGACAGTCGGAACAAGTTGCAATGACGGTTCCGCACGTGTACTGAACGACTATTTTTAATACAGTTGCGAAAAAATGAAGCAATTTAATAAAATAATAAAACACAATAAACTCGACTAACTAATTAATCATTTATTTCTTATAAAAGTTATAATTCACATAAACATTGAAATTGGTACAGTTTTTTATACAAACTGGGGAAGTTTTAGGTTGCATATTTACTGTTTGAGATAAACTATTATTAATTTCGTATGATTGTTCATGTATATTTGTCATACAATGGCGTTTGCTAGTTGATGGAGTTGGATCTGATGAATTATCATTATCAACGAAGGTAGATGGACGAACGTTCTCTTCAACATGTGAAGGAGACGGACTGGACCTTAAATTAATGGATTGTGTGATTTTTTTCCCAGTTTCAAGTTTGTTGTTTAATGAATCACCAATATAGCTTTCTGCAACTTTGTCTGATTTCCAACCTCCTAGTCGCTTTAAGGACGTCAAATTGGCTCCTGAATCTGCCAATAATGTAGCAGAGGTCCTCCTGAAGCTGTGCCCAGTATAAAACTTAGCATCCGGCAGACCAAGAAACGTAGCTATTTCTTTTGGCATATTACCAAATTTATTTATCCCGATTGCTTGAGCTGTACACTTCCCTTTTTGGTAATTTTGAAAAAAACGGTCGGTTTTTCCTTTTTGGGACCGCTGATTAATATATTTTTGCACTATTTTAAGAAAGTCTCCTTCAACAACAAAGCTTCTCGGTATCTTATTTTTTGTGTTCGGAATCTTGATTAGTAGCATTTCTCCATGGGCTTCAATATCTTTTAAAGTAATATTGGCTAACTCCTCTCTGCGGCAAGCTCCAACAACGCCAAAAATCAGAGCAACCTACGAAAAAAGGGATTTGATTAATATTTTTTTAAATAATGTATTGACTGTATCTTGCGATTTCGTAAACTGAATACTAAAGAAAAATATAAGTACTTATTACTATTATAAATTACCTTTGTGGATAAATAACAATCATCGGGAGCTTCGTTCAAAAACCTTTCCACTTCATTCGATGTTAATATTTTCGCCTTTTTACTTGTAAAACCGTCTGATTGTCGTTTTAAGAAAGCATTTAATTTTGGGTATTCACATAGATCCACGTTGTTCCTTATTTTCAGCATACTTTTTATCATCGAAAACCTCGACCATAACGTAGAAGGTTTTAAATTTGCTGAGAGTTCAGAGAAGTATGCCAACATAACATTTTCTGAAAAACTATTTGCTTTTTTCTCTTCTCTCCACGCAATAAATTCGTCGTATGTGGATATGTAGCGACTTTTTGACTTTTCCGGTAAAATGTTCTCCGAAGCATTTTGTGCAATTATACTGAGTTCCGGTGGTGTTAATTCAAAAAAACTAGGGTCGAAATTACTCATTTTCACGCAACAAACAACTAAACTCGCAAAGAAAATTTCTGAAAAATGGCGCCAACCGTAGAAGCAGAGTTTTTTTTTTTCTTCACCCATTCTGGAAGGCAAAGGGAACTATACCCATACAGCCAATTCTTCAGTAGATTTTTTTTATTGATATGAATTGAAAAAGAAATTTAATGAGATGAAATGAAATGAAACCTAACATAACTCATTCAATCAAATCATTAAATCTGTTAATGAAACAAATTAGTAGCTTCTTTTTAGAAATAATACGTATTTGCATGAATCATAAAAACTTCGATGAACTTTTTTAGTAAAAACTTCATGGTTGGTTTTTCTTTTTAGACATTATTTTGACAGTTGGCAAAGAAAAAGCACTAGTGCGGGAAAGGTAAAAAAAAAGCACGCGTGTGTAATAGCCCACATCCCGAACGCTATACGTCCCTGCAATACGCCACTTTTTGAGCAACTGTATTAAAAATTATCTATGCATGTAATGTATTGTATTATGTATATCAGTTATCTAGCACCCATAACACAAGCTTTGCTTAGCTTGGGGCTAGATAATGTTGTGTGAATTGTCCAGCATTATTATTATTATTATTATTATTTATTTCCATAGGCATGAATTCTATGCACTAAGTTATACTTACTAGATTTACATACAGATCTGGAAGTATAACCTTTTAGATAAAAGAAAAATTTACTAAATTGGATCATAAAATTAAATGACGAAGGTATGCAGTAACAAACAATAAAACAAAACGGCTTAGCCGATTTTGATGAAATATTACTTTTCAGAAAAAAAAAGATTAAAAGGGAGAAGACGAAAGAGAAGAAAAAAGATAAGAATATTATTGTACAAAAAAAATTGCCCCCCTTGCCCCCCAGGACCCCCCCTTTTGTGAGTGCTACCGGATGCCGTCGAGATAGGGGGTTTTCGATTAGGGTTTCGTATAGAGGGTTTCTTCCTGAATTGAAAAAACAAAAAAAACACCCCCCTCTTGCCCCTTTTTTCACCCCCCCCTTTCGTATCTTCCAAGCGGAGTGACTTGCAAGACTTTTTTTTTGGGTCATGTAGGGAAGGTGAGATTATTTTGAAAGCAAAATAAATTTTGCCCCCCTCCCCCCTCTAGACCCCTTTATTATTTTTGACCCTTTTTTTCGAGTGGAGCATTGCGGCGAGCGAATGGGGAACAGTGCGGCGAGCAAAGCGAGCCGTGCTGTGACCCCCCCCCCCCCCCCTAAGCCCCCCAGAACCCCCTCCTCCTGAACCCGGGGGGAGCGTCGCGGCGAGCGAAGCGAGCCGTGCTGTGACCCCCCCCTCAAGCCCCCAGAACCCCCTCCTCCTGAACCCGGGGGGAACGTTGCGGCGAGCGAAGCGAGCCGCCACGCGACCACGCCCACCCTACTGAAATTTAGAACCCCCTCCTACTGAAATTTAGGGTGTCTTAGGGGTGTGAAAAAATGTTCACTAGACTGAGTTCAAAATTCAAAATGGCGGCTGTGCCACTTCCGGTTTTGCAAAAATCGTCCGATTAAGGTCGTTCAAACGGTTCATTCGACTGAGGACTATGATTGGAGATTGAATTTTAGGTTTTTTAAGGTGTTTGATTGGATCTTCACTTGGTTTAGGGTTCCGCCCCTGTGGGAACGCATTGAGGACGCGAGCTGCTTGCAGCTCGCGATGCACGCGACCCGGTAGTCAACGTTTGGGTTCCTTCCAGCGGTTTCGACCCGTTAAGGGTTTTGGCTTGACGTACAATTTAGGGTTCCGTATAAGGTTTTGATTGGGGTTTTACTACATTGAGCAATTTGATTAAGTGTTCGACTTTTAGGGTTCCTTAGGACTTTGATTGGAGTTTCAACTACACTTAGGAGCTTGATAATGTTAACATTTTTAGGGTTCCTTAGGACTTTGATTGGGGTTTTACTACATTGAGGAACTTGATAAAATAAACAACTTTTAGGGTTCCTTAGGCCTTTAATTGGAATTTTACTTCACTTAGGACCTTGATTATGTAAACAATTTTAGGGTTCTTTAGGACTTTGATTGGGGTTTTACTACACTGAGGAACTTGATTCACTGATCGACTTTTAGGGTTACTTAGGACTTTCTTTACTACTTTTTGGGGTTTTACAAGTGCAAGTGTAATGTAAAACTGGGAGTAGCACACCGACACGCGAGCTGCTTGCAGCTCGCGCACACGAAAAAACTAGTTAAGGGGCTGACGTATGGAAAATTTTCATACAAACGGAATACCAAAATGATTTCTAATTTAGACAGATTTACACTATATTATTGTAATAATTGTATTTGCATAGTATTTATCTAGGTTCCTCAACAGTTTTTATTTCAAATTACTTACCTAAAATGAAATAAACACCAATCGCATTTTGCACAATTTTATGCTAAACTTATCAAGTTTTCTACCTATTGGTTTCGTACTAAAAACAACAATATCTTACGTGTTTTTTGTTAAGGAACCTAGTTTATATTGTCTAGTTACAGAATAACAATACTATGTAAAGAATACAAAAAGTTTTCAGTCATCATTTTTGGTATTACGGAACACGATCAAATTCATGGCATTTTCGAACGGCTACTATTGCTATCGCGCACGCACGGTGCGGGTGGCGGGGTGCAGGGGGAGGAAACGCTTGAAGCACACGGGACACTTCGGTTGTGTGTGTGAATTGCTCGGACTTCGGACTAGTTAAATACCTACACTGGCATAAAACATAATGCTTAGATATTTGATAATTGTTAGTTTAGGAAGGGTACTAAGTGAAGATGGGAAATACTAAGTACCTAGGTAGGTTGTAGGTTGGGTAAACGAAATTAAGGTGCAGCACTAGGTCAAAAAGTCTGCCGAAATTTCGAAAAAAGCCAACATTTCGACTAAAACAAATTATGAACCATTAATTTCTATACAGGGTGGAATTTTGTAATGCCACCTGGAGGGAAAGTACTCTTAATACTGCAGATAGAAAATTTTACTCAAAGGAAACATTCCTTTATTTTTGGATAGAAAGCAATTTCTAAAATTAAAAATAAAATAATTTTTAAATTAATTTTTTTTTTTGAAAGGAATAAATTTATTCTTTTAAAGAAATGAATTCGTTAAAAGAATAAATTTGTGTATCCAAGAGAATGGAGCCCATTTCAAGCAACTAATTTCAAGTAACTAGTTAGTTATCCATTTTTTGTAAATAATTAAATTAATTTAAGATTTCCTGGTTTTTCTTTCATTTAATTTATCATGTTTGTTAGAGAGATTTCATCCTTATAATTGACTAACGATCGATGCAATAAAAGTACAAGGTATAATTTTTCTGATTTTAGCCGGTTCAATTCCCGGGTGTGAGAGAATTTTCGAAAAACTTTGAATGCAGTTTGCTTTCTATTCAAAAATAAAGGAATGTTTCCTGTGAGTAAAATTTTCTATCTGGAGTATTAAGAGTACTTTCCCTCCAGGTGGCATTACAAAATTCCACCCTGTATATGAAGTATTGATAAAAGGTCTAAGAAAAATTACAACAAATTATTTTTTTTCTTTATTTATTTGTAGTTCAAACAAAGCAGCCAAGTGCGAGTCGGACTCGCCCATGAAGGGTTCCGTAGCATCAATTAACATAATATAAAGGTTTTTGTAGTTCGTCGAAAGGTAAATTGCGGTTACGATTTATGACGTATAAAAAAAAACTACTGACTTGATCTCGTTCAAACTAAATATCGTTGGAAGTTTACATAGTAATGTACAACATATATTTTTTTTGGATTTATCATTCTCTTATTTTAGAAGTTAGAGGGGGGGGGGACCAACTTTTTTCTACTTTGGAAGTGTCTCTCGCGCAAACTATTCAGTTTAGAAAAAAACGATATTAGAAACCTCAACATCATTTTTGAAGACCTATCCATAGATACCCCACACGTATGGGTTTGATGAAAAAAAAAATTTTGAGTTTCAGTTTCAAGTATGGGGACCCCCAAATTTATAGTTTTAGAAAAAAACGATATTAGAAACCTCAACATAATTTTTAAAGACCTATCCATAGATACCCCACACATATGGGTTTGATGAAAAAAAATTTTTTGAGTTTCAGTTTCAAGTATGGGGACCCCCAAAATTTATAGATTTTTTTCTATTTTTGTGTAAAAACCTTAATGCGGTTCACAGAATACATCTACTCACCAAGTTTCATCAGTCTAGCTTTTATGGTTTCGAAGAAAAATGGCTGTGACACGGCCGGACAGACAGACAGACAGACAGACAGACAGACAGACAGACAGACAGACAGACAGACAGACAGACATGACGAATCTATAAGGGTTCCGTTTTTGCCATTTGGCTACGGAACCCTAAAAACTGCTACCACTCAACGTCCGGTGGAAATATTGATAAAAGGACTGAGAAATACTTGAACAAAATAGTTTTTTTTTTATATAACTGGAGCTCAATAAACAGAGTACCGCTCAACGTCTGGTGGAAATATTGATAAAAAGACTTGGAAAAATTTCAGCAAAATATTTTTTTTCTTTATTTATCTGAATCTCAAACAACCGACTACCGCTCAACGTCAGGTTATAATATTGAAAAAAGGACTAAGAAAAATGGCTACAAAATATTTTTATTCTTTATTTATCTGGGGCTTAAAAAAACTGATACCACTCAACGTCAGGTAGAAATATTGATAAAAAGACTTGTAAAAATTTGAACAACATATTTCTGTTTTATTTTTCTGGAGCTCAAGAAATAAACTACAGCTCAACGTCAGGTGGAAATATTGATAAAACGACTAAGAAATTAAAAAAAAAACTTTATTTATTTGGAGCTCAAAAAACTGCTACCACTCAACGTCCGGTGGAAATATTGATAAAAAGACTGAGAAATACTTTAACAAAATAGTTTTTCTTTATATAACTGGAGCTCAATAAACAGAGTACTGCTCAACGTCTGGTGGAAATATTGATAAAAAGACTTGGAAAAATTTCTGTAACGTTCACTAGAAGTTGCTTCATGCAATCAAACTTGAGTTCTATACAGGGTTATTCATAATTAGCTGCAAATACTCAGGAATTAGGTTCAACAAATAAAATAAAAAATATTTATGAAACGATTTTTTTTAAGTTTTGTTATGAAAATCCCGAGAAAATCGACAAAGAATATCCTTTGGAATCATTGGCGCCTGACCTATTTTGACCTTTGATCCGCGCCCGCGCGCCGTGAGCGACACTCTGCGTTCAGTCACCGCCTGGGTGGGTCATCGTCCTGTTCGCCATGGCAATCATTATGCAATAGCCGTAAAAAAATTAATTAAAATAAAATTTTGATACAAAAACTTAAATCAAAATTAAAAAAAAATAATTACACAAATATTTTTTATTTTATTTGTTGAACCTAATTCCTGAGTATTTGCAGCTAATTATGAATAACCCTGTATAGTAATTGTGATAAGACATAAATATTTTTTTTTTCAGTTTGTTTATAATCATTATATAAGTATCCACCTATAGTAGGTTAGCTTGGTACACTTTTTTCGCGAGTTTTGTGCGAAAGCCGAGGTCCATGTAATTGTAGGTCGATGTTCGCAATCGTTGGTTTTGCGAATGTAAATAAGCAGAATAAAAGCAACCTAATTGCTCAACGAATAAAGTATATTTTTAAATGCAGTCACATTATTAGACTTTCTGTACTTTGGTAAGTGAGCCGCTTTGCGTGTTTTTTATTGCTGTGTGTGTGTGATCGATGAGGTCTGGCGAACCACACCCCACCTGATGTTGAGCGGACCTCCACCCATGATCTTCAACTGTAACGTCATGACTGGTTTTGAACCCACGCCCCCCAACCGCTAGGCCGATGAGGTCTGGCGAACCACACCCCACCTGACGTAGAGCGGATACCCACCCATCATCTATTACTGTAACGTTATCACTGATTTTGAACCCGCACCCTCCAACCACTAGGCCAATGAGGTCAAGCAAACCACACCACACCTGATGTTGAGCGGACTCCCACCCATCATCCTCTACTGGAACGTCATCAACCACAACTCCATCGCTCCGCGCCGGGGTCAATGGCTCTCTCAACTCAACTCGGAGTCAATGGTTCTCTTTACTCTTCTTCAATTTGGTCCAGAACCCGCACAAACCCTACCTGATGAATAAACTCACTCGTATCATGTTAGAGAATTTCCTGGTGTCTTTTCTAAGTGCGTAAATAGCTACTCTGAAGGTTCTTTATCGGTTCAGGAATGTTGTTTTTTTTTTCACTTTATTCTTGCATTCAGAGCATGACCAATCCTTGCTTATTGAATACTAGAAAAGCGAAACAAGCAAGCAATAAGCTTAGAGGGTTAGTCAGGTAATGCAGCCACAAAAAATAAAAACATAAAATTGTAGGGTGCAAAAAGTCAACTCTCTTTGACCAGATTTGAACTCCCGCCCACCTCGTCCTCTCAGTGTGAATCCGCACGCCCTAGCCACTAGCCTATCTGACGCTTAGTAACGTTGACGAAATTAGGCAATGCATAAAAATCGTTAGCAGTGGCTGACGCACACGCACAAGCGCGGCACTATGGTTGGATTCACGTATAGAAGTAGCGCGTCACACGAGCGCCTGTGTGTGTATACTACTATTATATATTCCGTGGCGCCCGCATCAAATGAATAGAGATAGCTATATTCGGAGCAGTTTTTGCTCACGCCTCGAATTGAAGTTGCGAGCTGTGTACGTCGGCCCGTTAATATTTAGGCATCCGATTTAGGCGTCGCCTAGGTTTAGTGAAAACGGGTGTTAGTAACGTTGACGAAATTAGGCAATGCATAAAAATCGTTATCAGTGGCTGACGCACACGCACAAGCGCGGCACTATGGTTGGATTCACGTATAGAAGTAGCGCGTCACACGAGCGCCTGTGTGTGTATACTACTATTATATATTCCGTGGCGCCCGCATCAAATGAATAGAGATAGCTATATTCGGAGCAATTTTTGCCCGCGCCTCGAATTGAAGTTGCGAGCTGCGTCCGTCACCCTCTTAATATCTAAACTTAAACATTACGGTATTCTAAATCGCTCCATTGACTTATTACAATCGTACTTGACTGATAGAATCCTTAAAGTTGATGTGGGCGGTGAGAGATCTTTTGGGTCAGTTATTGACATAGGGGTGCCACAAGGTTCGATATTAGGTCCTTTCTTGTTTCTAGTGTACGTAAATGACCTTCCTTTTTTGGTTAAAAAACTATGTGAAACAGTACTATTTGCTGACGATACCTCATTAATTTTTAAAGTCGATA
Organism: Thera britannica; assembly: GCA_939531255.2. Taxonomy (NCBI): domain Eukaryota; kingdom Metazoa; phylum Arthropoda; class Insecta; order Lepidoptera; family Geometridae; genus Thera; species Thera britannica. Next base: position 4,086,941 of record OW618042.2, on the reverse strand, counting down.
GATAGAAGGCTAATTACGATGACGTTAACGCATCTCTGTCGTAAATACTTAACTGGTTTAATAATCTTTTACTTAATGTTAAGAAAACTCATAAGTTTTATGAAAAAATATTTTTTGAGTGTCAGTTCTAAGTATAAAAATCATAATGCGGTTTACAGAATACATCTATTTACCAAGTTTCATCAGTACATATAGCTTTTACAGTTTTGTAAGTACCATACTTCAAGCAAATAAATTATTTCTTTTCATTTCATTTCATTTTTTTGAAAAAAAGTGACTGTGACATACGGATGGACAGACAGACAGACATGACGAATTTATAAGGGTTCCGTTTTTTACCTTTAAAAAATACAAGTGTTCATTCACCGACTACCGACATTTATGAACTTGCAACTCACTCTGGTTTTGCATAATATGAGGAAAATCTCTCTTGGTGGAAGGTTTCTTTTATTAAATCTGGGGCTATTTGCTTGTTATACTATATAAATTAGACTACTACTACTACACTACTATATAAGTTAGATTTAAAATGTAGCGTTCGTGGTAGTTTAAAAAATACCGCACAGCTTGCCATTGTTATCACCAATCCTGGATGAAAAATATGCAATGGAAACTCTGCGACGGGAATCAGCTAACATAACAATTGGGTTATATTTATTTACTGAATATCTGTCTGTGTTTTTGTCTAACGAAGCGTATTCTAGTCAACACATTGTAATGTCGTGACAAATGTCAGACCCAAGCACAGAATAAGTAATAGTTGGTATCAAATACATGAATTCACAGCTCAGGTCAGGCAACGCCATCTTTATTTTAAATTTTTCCAACTTTCCGGTCGTGTTTTGTTTTTAGACCAGCGTATAGCGGAGGCTTAAGTATTATATTTTTTTCTATTCGTTCGTGACTTTTATCACTTCTTACAAACTTTGCAAGTTTCGATAGGTACCTGTTAAGCAAATTGAATCTCAAGCTACCTTACCTAATCCTTTAATTACTGCGGAAGACTACATCATGCTATCAGCTTATACCGTGGCCAATGGCTTCTGCAGCAAGGTGAACGACCCCGTCCTTGAGTCGTTTCAAGCTTACTAAGTGGCCGGTTTTTTGTGATCTTGGCTAATTAGCTTTTACTTAGGATTTTTGACCACGATTATCGTTCAATAAATTTTATAAACATGCTTATTGAATAATAACCGTAAGTGATGTTGGTTGTTTTATGTTATACTCACGGTATACCAAACATGGCTTAAATCCATCATAAAACTATCAAGCTTTTTATCAAACGAACCGCGTTCAATTCAGAGCATCAGTTTCATTGGAGGCAGACGGATTGACAAACATAGGTACTACGGTTTCAAACTAATAAAACCCCTCTTTGCGGTCGAATGCTAAAACGGTTTTTGTTAGACTCACTCTATGTTTGTACTCTATGTGTATGTTGACGCCTCGTCTGCAAAAATATGGTTGCATTTCAATGTTCTCGTTATGCCGACCCAACTTAGCGTGGGATAAGGGCAGCAAGATATTGATGGTTAACTATTCTCGTTCCTGCCCTTATCCCACTTTATGTGGGGTCGACACAGCATGTCTTCCTCCTGAATTCCCCTTTGTCAGCCGTCATATGTGCATTCACTCCTCTCTTATCCATGATGATAGTGAACTAATTATGTGCAATTTCTTATTCCAGAAAGGAGCCATGTCGCGAGGCGTGGCGTCGCAGCTGGGGATCAGCGGCGAGTGGTGGCAGCGCCGGAGATGACGTCTGGCCTCTTCTCAAGCACCACTACGACTATATCATGGACAACCAAATCATCGAGAGCTGCAAGGTGCGGGAATCCTTATTCTAGGAAATAGCCATGTCGCGAGGCTTGGTGCAGAAGCAAGGGATCAGCGGCGAGTGGTGACAGCGCCGGAGACGACGTCTGGCCTCTTCTCAAGCACCACTACGACTACATCATGGACAACCAAATCATCGAGAGCTGCAAGGTGAGGGAATCCTTATTCTAGGACGAAGCCATGTCACAAGGCGTGGTACCGAAGTGAGGGATCAGCGGCAAGTGGTGGCAGGGAGACGACGTCTGGCCTATCCTCAAGCACCACTACGACTATATCATGGACAACCAAATCATCGAGAGCTGCAAGGTGAGTGGATTCTTATTCCTGGAAATAGCCATGTCACAAGGCGTGGCGCCGCAGCTGGGGCTCAGCGGCGAGTGGTGGCAATGCCGCAGACGTCAATTGTCCTCTACTTTAGCGCCACTACGACTACATCATGGAGAACCAAATCATCGAGAGCTGCAAGGTGGGGGGATCCTTATTCCAGGAATTAGTCATGTCACGAGGCGTGGCGCCAAAGTGAGGGATCAGTAGCAAGTGGTGGCAGCGCTGGAGACGACGTCTATCTTCTCTAGCACCACTATGACAACATCATGGTCAAACAGATTAGCTAGAGCTGCAAGGTGAGGTAACCCAGAGCAGCATGCATGGTGGCCGTGTGACAGGCATAGATCATTAGGAAGTTGCCAGTCAGATCGACCCCTGATCGCATAGGCACTAGGCAGGCTTTATCAATACATATCAGAACAGTCTCAGCCACACTGTTTCATAGCCTCCCCTATACATTTTCTGGAAGAACGATTCTGAACCCTCTCCATCGACTGATTTCCCGAGGTCTGCACGTCGCGTCGGTCGTCGGCCCAGGCCGACAGGCAGTGGTATTCTGGTTTTTGGTCAGCATTCGAGAACCTTTATTCTTTATCAATAGTCAGATATTCACGCCATGAAGGAGTATTTAGGCAGCAATAGCGGACACTGGCACAGGACCGAAGAGAGTGGCTTATTCTGGAGGAGGCCTATACCCAGCAGTGGGGTATGTACGAGTATACGGGCTAGATAGATTATAATATGATCTGGCTATTGTCACTTAAACTTGCTTATTCTGCTGTGTCGGTGAAGTTTCTTCTACGGATTTACTAATTTCTGATTGTATATATGTAATTTGTTCCAGGAAGCAAACGGCGAGTTGCAATCATCCAACCCGTCAGCGTTGCGGCCGCACCTCAGTCCAAGCGCCGGCTTGAACCGGCAGTGGTCGCTGAAGCAACTGATAGCAGAGTTCGATGAACTCTGCCGGTGGCTCACTCTGGTGCAGGAGGAGATCTACTCTAGTCCCGAGAACCTGGTCAGCAGGCAACTGAGAACGGTAAGTTAATACGACATATTGCCCATGCCCATGTTTTATTACGTCTCAAATATGATGAACCGATTGGGATTCGCAATAGGTTTCTGCAGGGCTCTTTTTGAGTGGCGTCATGGTTACTAGTATAGCCACCCGACGTCCTCCAGAGATGCTAGCCCATTTCTTTCGCCTGCGTAGGCGTTGCTAGCGTTCTAAGGAAGCGAGCTCGTTGAAGATCCGTGCTTCTACTCTTCAGAAGCATAGCGGTGGCTGTACTAGATTTAAAAGGCTACTCTTGAAAACTTAATAAAGACTGTAAAAAACCTGGATAGAAAGGCAATAAAACACCAAGATTTTTAAGGTTTTAGTCGTTATTGTGACGGGTTTCCTCACCGTTGGGGGTCGGGGTTGGGGTCGGAATATCGTAGAACCCATAAAACCATTCCGTCAAGTACATGAAAGAAGCCTGTTTGAGGCGCTTTTAAAATGCTTTCCCCATACTTGTTTCAAAAAACTAGTGACACGACAAGAAGAAGGGTTGCCTAACTTCATTTTCTGTAAAGATAATGTCCCAAAAGTTCCGAACCGAGCGGGATTTGAACCCGCGACCTTTTCCTTGGAACAGGACTGCGCTGTCAGCTGCGCCATCGGATCCTTACCACGCTCGAGGAATAACCGTTTGGCACTAATGTGATCGTGGCTCCACCTACAGGTTTGACGTTACAGTCAACTACTTAAGGCCTGCGCAGTGCGCACACCTAGGTCACTGATCGCCATTGCCAGCGACCTAAGTGTGTGCCGGCTTTTACCTGCTCGATCCTGCTTATCTTCTTTGTTAATCTCTTACGACCATTATTTTTAAGTACATAATTTCCATTTGTTTTTGTTTCAGACTCGTATGGTTGAGTTGAGCTCTGTGGAGCCTCGCAGAGAGAAGTTCATTGAGCAAGGAAACGCTATACTTGACAGAATACCAGAAGTCAGCGCTGATGTGAGTACAAATACTTACTTTATCTTTATAGTATTAAATTGATGGTCGAGAGACTAGGCCCGTATTCAGAAATAGTGCTTAAGTCTGAGTCGAGCCTCAAGAACAGATTTTTGACATTTTTCAATGGAGAACTGTCAAAAAATCTATGCTTGAGGCTCGACTCAGACTCGAGGTCGGTTTCTGAATACGGGCTCAATCTGTTTTTGGCTTTGTGGGTCCGAAAGATGGAGATTGTTTTTGCTAAGAACTTGATACTTTTTAAATAGTTCTTAGCATAAGTTCATGTTTGGCAAAATTTACGGCTTTTTTATTTTTGTAATGTTTTTTATTTTATTTATTTAGACTTAGAGACTCATAATTTTAGAGCATCCAACAGAGAAATCACACATAAATAAACAATCTTAAATGTAAAGTAATCAGTGAGTTGCGTCTCTCTAATTACAGGACGCCGTAGCGCGCGCAAATTGTACAACTAGACAAAGCAAAATAATTAGTATTAGGTATTAATTGTTTATCATCTATAAAAAAACTGTTATTGATCAAAGCATTGCACCTTTGCCCAGCAACCACTAATAGGCAAGGCCTACCCTCGTTCCCTGATAAACAACATACTTGTGCTATTTCCAGGTAATATGGAGGATAGAGCATCTGAACGCGAAATGGGAAAGCCTGTATTTGCTACTGAGTCCAGAACAGAAGAGGAACGGTGACCACTCTGATACTGGTGGTAAGCGAACGCAACCTAAATCCATGTTTGAACGTCGAATGCTTGTGAATCAATAACGCCTTACAGTTGGACTGATTTAGATAAAACTTGGTAAAGTAAACGACCGTGCACTGAACGAATGAAGAGACGTCGGGATGATCGACGACCTCTTTGTTTTTCACCTGTCAAGGTTGGCGGGTAGAAAATGCTGTCTAGCATTAAGCTCTCCTATTGTAACTTGTTTTTGGTACAATAAAGAATTAAATTCAATAAAATGATCACGAAGTTTAGGAGAAGGTTTGATTGAAAATTGGCAAACATCGTGTAAGATTTTGAGGGAAACTTTTGCCTAATATATTTTATCCAATGTGACCGAGCAATATAAACATGTGGAGTAATTGTGGTGTTGCAAGCTCAATAATTCCTACGATTGTCATTTGACTACCTCAAGCAGCATTCCGCACGGTTACTAACAGCCCTACTTATAAACGCAATTTAAATTTAATCATTGCTTAAAGTTAGCCCTGTCACTGTTTGTCGTTACGCAGTGGTAAGAGATGGCAACAGTTTAAGCACTGTTTATCTTTTGACATATTTTTATAAGTAATGCCGTATATGAATTGATAGACTGATAATAGCATTAATTAACATCTGAACGCAGCCAGGCTATGGCCCTGAGTCGAGCCTCACGCATAGATTTTTGTAATTTTTCATTGGAAAACTGTCAAAAAATATGTGCTTGAGACTTTTTTGTTCGACTCAGACTCAAGCACTGTTTCTGAATACGGGCCTTAGACATAAAGTCGGCCCAAAAACTCCGTCGCCGTGTTTGCCTCTGGCTTAGTACCAACTTATTAGTAGCAGAAAGCACGATCTGTGTCTCAGAATTAAGCAAGCTCCTAAGAGTGTTATTTTCCCAGATACGGCAGCTCACGAGCTGCACTGCCTACGTCGCTGGCTGCACCGTATGGAGGGGAGGCTGCCGCCGCCGTCACTGGCGCACGCGCGATCCTGGACCTACCACGAGCTGCTGCGCAAACTGCGGGAGCATGAGGTTAGTACCAGCTTTTTGCCAGGTAAGAAAGAAAGAAAGAAAGAAAATCATTTATTCAACCACCACAATTGTATACCTAAAAAAATAAACATAAAAAAGAAGCAGAAAACTTAACATAATGTATACCTACTTACAAAAAACAATAAAAATAATATTCACATGCATAGTGGTGGTGAAAAGGCCTACAGTTCAGCATATGCTACCATATGTTAACATATAGTAGCGCTGGTCTTCCACTGAGACCTGCGTTGACTTCACGGATATCTAATTGAGTCAGAGGTACAGCTGCTCAAGAGCTGTCACAACTTGAATAGCGTCACTGCGTTAAAGTCAGCCACGCCTGTACCCACCTTCTATTTGCCAGAATCTCACGCTGCTGTTATCATTACAACGCCGACACTGCGCCAAAGTTATTCACGCTTTTTGCAGTAGTGAGTACTGACTGTTTGCCAAAAACGGCTGCATAAGGACTGTCATTAAATTCCTAGATGCGCCGCTACTGCGTCAATGTTTGTCAAGCTTTTAAAGTGGGCACTGGTTTGCTTGCCAGAAAGGGCTGCTCACAAACTGTCAGTTTTTTTTTGAAATGCGTCGTCACCGTGTCAAAATCGGATGCCTGTTTTTAGTTTTTACAATAGTATGTGGGAACTGGCTGTTTGCCATTTGCAATGAGAGGTTAATTAAAAAGAGGTAGGTTCTTACTTGAACTACGCGAAAGCTCAACCACCGAACGACCAAACATACACTGCGTGCAGAGTGCTTCCTCAAATGCTCAACAGATGGCGCTGCTAGCCAAAGATTTCTGAAGTTACTAAGAGATGGCGCTGTACTAGAATGTTATCACTAATCACGAAGTTATGAACGACAGATGGCGTTGTATTTCGCCACGAATGCTCCGCTAGCTCACTAAACAATTTTTGCTGGATCTAATAGATGGTGCTGTAGAGTAGTTACACTCAAACGCTAATAGATGGCGCCAATAGATGAATTTTTATGTTCTACAGTTTCCTCACAACTTTTTTTGTTGCGACAACAATAAACATGCTGAAAACTAAACCCACGACCTTAGGGCCGCTACCAGCAGTGCTCAGTATAATGCTGATCTTTACACAAGTAAACAGCAATGTCTTCGCAAAGTAAATAGTCCACCGCAGTTCAATGGTCACAGATCATAGACTAACGGGAGGCTTGACTAATGGCCGCTCGTCAATTGTTCTGCTTTCTAAGGTCAGCGACCTACCATCGTGGATCTGTTTATCTGGAGCTTTATCGTCTATTCTAATCTATGGTTGATTGTAGACATTGTCAGTCCCGGGAAGTCCCCCACTGGACTGGCCATTTTTCAGAGGGAATGATTTTTCGAGAAATAACGCTTTTGAACCTTTTCTATAAAACTTTGATAACATTGTCGTAGGTTCATTGGGTGTGGAACTTCGTTTCCCGGTTCGGGTCGTCATTTGTGAATCTTTAAATCTTCGAATACAAATCCGTAGGTTCATCGGGTGGGAGGTGTACTAGCTTTGTTTTCTGGTTCGGCGTTGCCATTTGAGAACTGACAACCGATGGAGTATATAGGTTCTCGGCCACGAACAGGAAGACGAAGCATTAGTCGCTTCCACCTGATGGTCTGACGGCATTGTGAAAGTGGCTGGACTGGGCTCAGAATTGTTCTTCCTGGAAATGTATGGTCAAGGGACGCGTTCAGTAGTGGAGTGGTGTCTTTAGCTTTAGGCGGATGATGACGCCACCTTCTATTCAGCAACAGATGAGAGAAAACTATGCATATAGCTTCTTAATTAATGGTATCTGTCCATTTTGGAGAAAATTTTCCAGTGTCAAGTGAAGATAATATATATTTTACATAAATAAATCATTGAATAATAAAAATGACAACAATACTATCTAGCCCCAAACTAAGCAGAGCTTGTACTATGGGAACCAGATAGCTGATAGAACTTGTTTTTTTTTGTATAAATATACTTACTTCGAATACAATAGAACACCGAGACAGAGAGAGATATCTACGTTCACCACACAAATATTTAATTTTGTTATCGGTGGGAATCGAACCTACGACCTACGGCGCAGAAGGCAGAGCTACTACTAACTGAGCTGAGAGGCCAGTCAAAAACATGTAAAAGTAATATAAAATTAAAAATTTCAATGCACCAACATTCCTGAAGATATTGTCAGGAATTTTAATCGAGACCGAGTAATAAATTTTAGTTTATGATCAAAGTGACGAAAATAACCTTTGCCTTGACGACTTCCTTACTGTAATTTTGATGATTTATTATTTTTACCTTTTTTTATTTGTTTACTTATTCATATTTTATTACCCGACCCCTGATTAGGGATCAGTCGGATCGGCGTAACTATACCTAAAACAGTTCTTGAATTTTATAGAAGGAGTAGGTAACGATTTATTTGGAAATTACCTACATGTCTGATTTCAATGAAATTTAACATATACATATTATGTAATACATAATCAGTTAATAATATTATAAGTTTAATTTTGAGAAACCGACTTTATGGATTTTATGAAACTGATTTTGATGAAATTTCAATAGAAACAATCTGGAATTTAACCTTTCATATTAATTACTTAAAAAAAATTTTTTATGAAACTGATTTTGATGAAGTTTCAATAGAACCAATCTGGAATTTAACCTTTCATATTAATTACTTGAAAAAATGTTTTTCCAATCGGAAAATCATGATGAAATTATACGATAACAAACACTAAAAAAACAATTAAAAATAAATGCCTTAACTGGTTTCGATGACATTTCTATAGGAACAATCTGGAAGACCTTCAAAAAAAAAAAATTCAAATAAATGACGAAGCCATGCTACAACAAACAAAAAAAAAACAACCGAATTGAGAACCTTCTTGTTTACTTGAAGTCGGTAGAAAATAGATATCTATGATTTCCTTTTAGTTTTTCGAAAAACTATCATTTATGCATGATAGGTTCTGTTTATTCTTATTTAGTTTTATCTTTTCATAAGAACACTTCAACAATCTTATCCGACAACGGACAATTGTTAGGAAAGAGCTACTTACGCAACAAGATAGCAAACGATAAGAGACTTGTATAATAAGGAACTACAACCGAGTACTAACTGCCTTGTTTCTATCCAGATTAAGCCCGTTTTCACAGCCCAATTTCAATAAGCAAAGCTGCGGGAAGCCGCGGTTGTAAACAATATTTTTTGTGTTCGTATAATTTACAAATCTGTTATTTTTAAATAATTTTTCAGTGCGTTGAACTAATAAAAATATAACAGGTAGGTTGCCCACCACGTGTTGTTGTGTGATTAGTTGATTACACATGTCAAGGTACAATAAAGGCCTGCGCACATCATTTAGCGCGCTGTCAAATATCGCGATATTTGACAGCGCGCAGCGTTTCACTGATCGCCAGCGCGCCAGATGTGCGCAAGACCTAAAAACTTATGGATCATTTTAAAACGTCAACTACATGAATATGTTTTTGTTTTTAATATGTGTTGTATCCGTGAAAACCTTTAATTGGCTCATTCGCTTCTATACTATGAATGTAACTAGTTATTTCTTGCTGTTGGTTTTCCAATAAATAAATAAATAAATAAATAAATATACAAACTAAATGAAATACAATTTCCCTGAAATTAATACCTACATTAAAGAACAGAAGGGAATTTGGAAGTAGATTCCTACCCTCTATACCGTCAAGCTTTGATTGAAGATTTTCTTTTTCTTAACGAGGTTTGAATCTCAGCAAAGGTCCTATCCTTCGTTTCCGGTACGAATAACGCAATGTACAGGCAAACAAACACGCAACCTCCCGAGAAAATCCAGTATGTTCCAGAAGCAGCGATGGCAGCATTCAGAGTGGGGAACACCAGGATTAGACCGAAAACAGTGAGGGTTGTTATGAAGCCGCATATGGCCATTCCATATGCACGGACTGGGCCGTAGAAAAGCTCCGCTATTAGTATCCAGAAAAGAGAACCCATGCCTGAAAAGAAATTAAGTTTGAAATGAAATAAGATTTTAAAATCCACAAGACAGAAAAACCAATGGGTTAGAATGACAAGGGACTTGCTTTTTAGCCTGAAAAAGGCCGCTGCTGTCCTTAAATTTCCAGATGTTTCTAAACACTGTCTTTAAAATGTTTCTCCATTATTGTAACTTTACCTGCATTGAATCCATAAATGACGATGGCGGCAGAGATGAGAGGCAAGAAGTTCAGGAATCCAGAGATCTCAGTGCCATTTTCGTCTAATGTAAAGAATGTGCCCAATCCAATCTGGAAACGAAATTCAAAATTATTTTGGTGCTATTATTAGTAGAAAAGTGAGTTTGGCTGGATATTCAAAAGGCTTTCATTGAAGTGAATATAAACTTACCATTCCGACTAACACCCCCACTAATGAAGAGCATATTATCGTCTTTCTTCCGAAGCGATTCGTCAGGAAGAACGTACATAAGCATGCCACCAACTGGATCACTCCAACGATCAGCGAAGATATTTCCGAACTGACTGTCGTGTTCGCAGACTCCATTATAGTTTGTAAATACATATTCACGACATTATAGCCGTTGAATTGGAGTCCAATTGACAAAATGATTCCCATGAATAATGTTTTGACGACTGTCCTATCTCGAAGAAGTTCCCATTTGTTGAGTTCTGTTTCGTTCACCTTGTTGCTGGAGTATCCTCTTATCTCCTCGTTTGCTAGCTCTTCTGTGCCGTATAGAAAGGTGAGCACTTCAAGTGATTTGTTTGTTTCTCCTATAATAAATGAAGTCACATGTATAATTTTCTTTTTTTATTTTAAAACCTAGCCAGCCTGAACAGTTATTTTTGTCCCACACAAACATAATCATGTCATGTCTATAAACCCCAATTCAATGCTACGTCGAAAACACCTTCCTGGTTATGGCTGCTAAATTCAGCATGGTAAAGTTCCACAAAATTACAAAAGCTTTGGACAGACAGAATAAAAAAAAGCAGCCAAGTGCGAGTCGGACTCGCCCATGAAGGGTTCCGTAGCATCAATTAACATAATATAGAGGTTTTTGTAGTTCGTCGAAAGGTAAATTGCGGTTTACGATATTGACGTATAAAAAAAAAACTACTGACTAGATCTCGTTCAAACCAAATATCGTTGGAAGTTTGCATAGTAATTTACAACATATTTTTTTTTGGATTTATCATTCTCTTATTTTAGAAGTTAGAGGGGGGGGGACCAACTTTTTTCCACTTTGGAAGTGTCTCTCGCGCAAACTATTCAGTTTAGAAAAAAACGATATTAGAAACCTCAACATCATTTTTGAAGACCTATCCATAGATAACCCACACGTATGGGTTCGATGAAAAAAACATTTTTGAGTTTCAGTTTCAAGTATGGGGACCCCCAAAATTTATAGTTTTTTTTTCTATTTTTGTGTAAAAACCTTAATGCGGTTCACAGAATACATCTACTCACCAAGTTTCATCATTCTAGCTTTTATGGTTTCGGAGAAAAATGGCTGTTACACGGCCGGACAGACAGACAGACAGACAGACAGACATGACGAAACTATAAGGGTTCCGTTTTTGCCATTTGGCTACGGAACCCTAAAAACACAACAATTAGTAAACTACGAAGTATAAGGAGTTCTTTGGCACTCAATATAAAACAAAGCTAGGTTTACCTTTTTTATACAAGTAAAAGGGACTCTCGGGCAATAAAAGTAGAGGAATGAAAGCAGCAACCACGATACACGTCATCAATATATTCATTGTTAAGTATGATACAAAGGGGCCCACTCCAAACATGATCATCATGCCTACAGCTGAGTTGATCTGCGTCATGGTCCCTGAGGCACCTCGTATTGTTTTCTGAAATCATACACCAAGCAAATGTGATGATTGGGATCTGGCTGCAATGACAGAATTAAAAACAAATCTGGTTTCAGACAATGACATCAACAAACTAGCAGTTAGAAAGAAAGAAATGGCGTACCTACACGTGCGTGACAAATGCAATAAAATACCTACACGGAACGGACAGCTGAAGACAAACAGACAATGCAGGTACAGGATTAACTGTGTACTTTCCTAAGCCAATACTACCAACAGAACTGGGTCCCAGCCAGTCCCGTCTTGTGCTGAACGGTACAAAGATTACTAGTAAAGTTAGTAGTTAGTTCTACTAAATCAGATCTTATATAATAAATAATAATAATAAATATTATAGACAATCTACACAACACTATCCCATATCATTATAATATGGGAGTCATCTTACTTACACTAGCAACTTCCGAAGTGTACGTAGATATAGTTGTGATAATAAGTAAGTCAGCTGTGCCAGCGAAACATCTAGCTGCTAGTATCATCCAGTATTCGCTGGCGAAGATCACGAGGAAGCAGAAGATGAGACGAGGTACGAAGCTAATAAGGATAGTAGTCTTCCGACCAAGGTTATCCATGATGAAGCCACTGGCCACCACAGCTGAAACATTTGCTGGCTTCTCAGCTCAGTTGGTAATAGTCTTCTGCGCCGTAGGTCGTGGGTTCCCTTCCGAGAACAAATATTGATGTAGAGAACACAGATTTTTGTTTCTGTGTTGTTGGTTTTATATTGTGTTCTAAGTGTATGGTTCCCATTGTGCAAGCTTTGCTTAATTTGAGGTTAGATGATGTGTGTGGATTGTCCATAATCTTTAGTTGCATTTGCGCCACATTCGCTTAGTTAGACTTCCTATGTCTTCCTACGACAAAATTTTAAAAGCCAGTTGTTGCGAACACCAAGGGTGCTGTCGTTGCGTTGCCTACCCTGGAGGAGTGTTTATAACGTTGTTCTTGAAGCTATTCATGTTCTAGTTAAGAGGGAACACCACTGGTGGTAGCTCATTCCATAATTTATAAGTATGAAGAAAAAACGATCTTGAGAAGCGAGCAGTACGAGAACCCCATGGATCTAAAATGTGTGGATGAGCACGGTCTCTATGTCGCAGTAATATATAAGAGCAGTGGTAGAATCTCAAGGTAACAATGGAACTGCTGGAAGGGGAAGACCTAGGCGCATGTATCTCGATCAGATCGCAGACGTTTTAGAGAAAGGCCAGGTTAGGAGTACCCTAAACCGACGAGCATGTATGAAGAATGATAGTGAATGAATGAATGAGAGTGAATGAAGCGAAAGAGGTGTGTCAGGATCGTAGCAAGTGGAAATCCGTGATCTCTGCCTACCCCCATGGGAATAAGGCGTGATTTTATGTATGTATGTATTTATGGTAGAATCTCGATGCAGAGATAATGTCAAATAGCTCATCAGATCAGATAGCCCACTTACTGATAACTCCAGCTAGCATACCGATAGAAACGATCCACGCTGATTGCTCCTCTGTAATAGGATGAAGGAGTATGGTCTGTTCTTCATCTCCCAGTTTGATTACCATGGGCGATGCCCAAACAACACTCAACCCCATACATAAAGCACTGAAATTTGCTGCAATAACAATTATGAATACATTTTACACGATTCCTATCACATTGCGTATCAATTGATATTTGTTTTATTAGAAATAAAATGAACATGTTCAAAATCATTATCATTAGCCTGAAATAGCACTGCTGGACATAGATCATTTTTGACTAGCTGTCTGCTGTTTTAGTCGCACGGTACTCAAATAAAAAGTTGCTTTGTATGCTATCACAACCAACCACATATTAGTAGGACAATAATAATTAAATAATTACTGAAAGATTGATAAAAGCACAATTGTTTTAAATATGATTTAATTAGGCACGACACGTCTTTCAAATTCGGGCCACGAGCACAGACTGACTGGAGTTGACTGGACCACCTCTTGAGGTCCTTAATACACACAATGAATAACAACAAAACCACCAGTTTTTTTACGGCATTACAAATTTAAACAAACCTATTTGGATACATATGAACTGTCTCAACACTGGGCTCATATAAGATAGTTTCATTTTTTTTAATTATTTTTAAATTAAATGATCAAAGCAGTTTTCCTGTCGAGACTTTTAACAATACTGCAAAACTCGTCGTTTATTATAAAATATGTGAGTACATGAGATTAATTAGATTTATCGAACACTGCATGTGGAGTTGTATAGTCTACTATTATATGAAGTAGGTACTTGTAAAAATACAGGGTGCATAAAGACTACCCCCGAAAAGTTAAACAGGATTCAAATTATATCATGATTCAAAAAAATCTGGCATAATGCTATCAGATGTATATTTTTTTCCGAAACTGGTGAAGAAATTCAAGAAATTAAACAGCCTGAAAAGTACTTTCGTGCACTGACAGGAATCTTTCAGGCTGATGATGATGAATCCCAGTGCCGTAAAGGTATGCCTGAATCACCAGAATTTCTAAATCTACTGGTACCTAATTATACAAAGTTCCAGCTCAAACATTGAATTAGCGTGAAAGTGCAATTGTGAGCGAAAATTGGCCAAACGATTTCGCAACGTGAAGGGATCATACACTGACCTCTTACCTCTCACTTGGAGATTGAGAGCCAGACCTCTACTGAGTAGCCATTAGTAGCTGAGTAGTATTAGTCTTTTAAAAACCACAAGCGGATGACCCCGAATTTTTAAATTTAAATAAATTAAATTAAACTAAATTAAATTACAATTTGGTTGGTTTATTCAGATGTCGACAAGGATCCATTCTTAAAGCTAACTATAAACAGAAAACATTACCAATAGGTGTATAATATTGCGATCTAGGTTGTATTCTGTCTTACCTTGGGCGTAGTGTGGTATTATTATACATATTTACTACTATACCTGGATGGCTGGTTTTCCACAACTGCTCGTTTTTCGCGATCCTTTTTGCCGCGCACGAGTAAGTTGTGGAATGAGCTGCCTTCTGCGGTTTTCCCTCGGAGCTTAGACATGGGGTCCTTCAAAAGGCGGGTATATCGTTACTTAAAAGGCCGGCAGCGCATTAGCACCACCTCTGGTGTTGCAGGTGTCTATGGGCGACGGTGACTACTTTCCATCAGGTGGCCCGTCTGCTCGTCTGCCTGCTATGGCATAAAAAAAAAAAAAAAAAACTATACTTTCGGTACAATCGTAGCAATTTATCGTACACACTACATACGGTGCGACAAATCGTTACAATGATCGGTAGGTCGATTTTTAGTTTTTAACATTTTGTTAGCTGCTCGAAAAATTGTTATTTACGTCGATAAAATTATCAACGGTTATTGACGATAGCTGTATTTCGGTTTGAAAGGTGTGGGTGCCTTAAGTTGATGGACGCAGGGCTCGTAGGGCACGTTTTGTTCTGTGTCTTCTGGCCTACGCTTACCAATGCTTTGTTATATTATAGGCGATGTTTACCACTTAATATCAGGGGGACCATATGCTTGTTCCATCAGCTACTTGTATAAAACGCGAACTCACAGAACATGATTTTGATAAAACTTTCTATGGTGTTTTTATTAGATAATTCCAAAGTGTTTGTACTCACACAAATACTTTATTAACCTGTGAGAAGACGGGTCGAGTTAACTAGTGAAAACGGGCCCTAAGTTACTCGTCCTAACACCTGTATTTCGGTTTGTTTTATCGTTATTTCTTGTTTATGCGCTTTCCAAGCTTTCTAAATCTTCACCAAGATACGGGTAGGTGCTGTACGCGGTCAGCTAACCAAAACCGATCCAATGAAATGATATACTACGGGTTATCTGGTTGTTACTACGGGTTACGTGTTGGAAACACCTGGATTTGAATTATAAGCAACCAACAAAACAAAAGTGTTTTGTCTCGTAAATTAAAGAATCAAAAATATGGATACGAGAATATCGCCGATTTCTGTCGTGAAGCAGCATTGCTGTGTTCCGATTTGAAGGGTGTGGTGCCGGTGAAATTACTGGTAAGTGAGGCTAAACATCTGAATGTCTCAAGTTGATGGACGCAGGGCAGTGCATCGTTCCTGACGTGGGTGACCTACGAGGCAGTGATTTGTTACAGGCGATGGTTACCACTGAACATGAGGCGGGCCATATGCTTTGCTTGTTTCATCAACTGGTTGTATTAAAAAGAGTTTTTTTTCTTGATGAGCTATGATCGCGAAAGAGTTTTCGCGATCATAGCTCATTTTGAGCCTGCCAGTGACCGCGGCAATTGCAACATAGCTAGGCTGAGTTAATATCACACAATAAATAGTGCTGCTACATAATATTTAATGCACATTTTGGCAGTTCACAGCCTTTGTTTGATTACAAACTACTCATTCCTTTCCGGTATCTATCATCTGTGAAAGTTCTTACTTCTGTTGTTTCTCCAGCATTAAAATCTTAGGTGTTAATTTTGTACCCTCAATTACTGGGGCTTGTTTCGCCTCAGCTTTTCCAATTTTAGTCATATCTCGTTCGATTACGGTTTCGATTTCATCGTTGTTTTCGGTCAGTGTGCTAATTTTGTCGTTTCGCTCCGCAATTTCTATTATTATGACCAACGTGTTTGGCGTTATCGTCTTGGATGTCGATAACACGCTTTAGTTTCGTTAATTAATTACACTTTCACAACGTTTACACTTCCAACGTAGCTTCTAGCTGTTTAATAAAGCTGCGTTCATTTACTTTATCGGATGCTATCGTACTATTTAAGTGCTTTGTTCATTGCTCTGTGTCTTTGTGCTTGCTTTGTTATGCTTATGCTTGTTTGCTTATAGTGTGTTCGTAATTCAAGATTGAAAAATTTCAAAGCTGCTTAAAACTGTAAATGTTTGTGTTATTTATAATGCTCTAGTTAATAATAAATAACTTATCACAACTTATTGTTTCTATGCATTATTTAGTTCAGCTGAAATAATCTGTTTTTATTAAACTTTATATTGTACTCCATGAAAATCAAAATCATGCATTATTAATATTTGTTTTTATCTACTTGGATACCAGTCCCACTGGGTGTTCATACTAACAGAATAGTCGAAATGAAAAGGGTTAGCTTTAAAACAGTCTAGTTAAAAGAAGGTTATAGGTATTTGTAGAACTGTAGCTCACTTTATTCTACAGCTGTTCCACTGAACCATTAAACGTAAATGCAGTTTCATTGCTAATGTCCCATCAATGTCGATCTTTATCTGTGTTTAATCACAGTATGAATTACGTTATGTTATCTATCATCCTTATGGTGCCTTGTATCTGGCGCTTACTTTAAGTACCAATAGCTATCGTCAATAAATCTGGGGTTTACATCTTGTTTTCACTTTATATTGAATCTAATATCGTTCCTCGTATATTACTAAAAGGGAAATCGATTTTGTATCGAGTGGAATATCGATTACTCGTGCGCTGAATAATTCAGAACCGAATCGCCCATGAAGTAGCTGATTCCAATTACTAAATGTCAAACATGACCATACATATTTTAAGATGTGCATGTCTCCAGCTTCCTCATATGGAAATTGCGAATTCTGAAAACGCCAACATTTAAAGCATAATTGGAGCAATCATTGATTTGAAGGAAAATTTAGCAGCAAAAAAAACAACGACTCTATGAGACTTTATAGGTGTGTTAGCTGGAGAGCGGCTCCACAGCTTCCTCATTCAGTGTGGGCAAACGGCTAACGATAGAGCTATATAGTAAACGCCAAATTTTAGAGCATAATTAGAGCACCCGGCATAAAAAAAATCAAGTCTCTAGCTCGAAAACTCTTTGAGTTAGAAGACTATAACAACGTGTTTGCTGGGAAGCCATTTCTCCAGCTAACACATGTGGATCTCAGGAATGGCTATAGCTAGAAAGTTGCTTGATATCTCCAAATTTAGAGCAAAAAATATCATGGATGCTCCAAATATTTCAAGTGTCTAGGTTCAAAACTCACCGAGTTAGAAGCTTTGATGACTGTGTTAGCTGGAGACACGTTTGTCTGGCACGCACATGCTACATCTGAGGATCTACAATAGCTACAGATTCGGTTGACGTGTCCAAACCGAGCTATGAATTAGAGCACTCGGCTCCAAAATTTTGGACTTTCTAGGACAAGTAGTTTCCTAGTAATCAACAAAAGAACATTTTGCCGCCAGAATTTTCAAATATTATGTTCGCACCCGTAAAAATGCGGCGTTGCCGCTCTGAAAGTATGGTATCAGCGTAGGAATTTGAACGTTAGTCGGATGGAGTTGTGAGTTGCCCGTGCCTGGTAAATAGTTACCCTAGGATTCATGTCTTAAACACTCATTACGTAGCTCAAGAAGCGGAATATAGGTTAAAATGAAACAAAAAAACACCAAAGAAAAGTTTTATAATGGTTAGTTTAAGTTTAAATATGTATTTATTAAGAAACCTGACTTCAGATTTTTTATTTTTAGTTTTAAATATCATGAAATTATATCTCTAAGTCTCTCAACTAACCAACAATGTTTTCAAATCATGAGTTACCTACTCTTGTCACACTAGGTGTAAATGGCATCGTGCGAAACTATCATTGTGTCTGTGAGTACGTATATAACTATAGATAGTGCAATTCACGAAGACGCGGTGCAATTCACGAAGGGTGCGGGGAGTTTGCTCCGAGCGGCAGTCGCCAACCGTAGTCTATTAATTGTAGTGTGCGTGTGCACTCATAGGTAATTAGTGTGTACCGATAACACTCAAACATTGACGGAAGCTTGCACACATATACTTTATACGGTTAGGAGGAATAGTGGGGCGCGCCTTCGTGGGTTGCACTATCTATAGCGAGCTGCAGTAAATACTCACGGGAAAGCGAAAGGAAATATTATAAATATAATAATTATGAAGAAAAGTGGGGGGGCTCTATTCCGGAAAACGTTTTATTTTTTTTCTTCAAAAGTTGTTAACGTAGATACCTATTGTTCTAAAGGTTTTTAGGGCTCTAATTGTGAATTTGACATTCATTTTTGAATTCAAGATGGTGGCTTCATATTATTTTTCTCAAAAAATGGATATGGGTATCGTTTAATAGGTTTTTGGGGGCTCTGATTGTGAATTCCACAATATTTTTTCAATCCAAGATGGCGGCTTAATTTTTTTTCACAATATATTGATATGGGTGTCGTTTAATAGGTTTTTGGGGGCTCGGATTATAAATTCGACATTGTTTTTTGAATCCAAGATGGCGGCTTCATTTTTTTCCTTAAAAAATGGGTATGGGTATCGTTTAATAGGTTTTTGGGGGCTCGGATTACAAATTCGACATTATTTTTTGAATCCAAGATGGCGGCTTCATTTTTTTCCTTAAAAATGGGTATGGGTATCGTTTAATAGGTTTTTGGGGGCTCTGATTGTGAATTTGACATTATTTTTTGAATCCAAAATGGCTGCTACATTTTTTTTCTCAAAAAATGGATATGGATATCGTTTAATAGGTTTTTGGGGGCTCTGATTGTGAATTCAACATTATTTTTTGAATCCAAGATGGCTGCTTCATTTTTTTTCATAAAAAATGGATATGGGCATCGTTTAATAGGTTTTTGAGGGCTCTGATTGTGAATTCGACATTGTTTTTTGAATCAAAGATGGCAGCTTCATTTTTTTTCTAAAAAAATGGGTAAGGGTATCATTAAATAGGTTTTTGGGGGCTCGAATTATAAATTCGACATTATTTTTTGAATCCAAGATGGCAGCTTCATTATTTTTCTTAAAAAATGGGTATGGGTATCGTTTAATAGGTTTTTGGGGGCTCTGATTGTGAATTCGACATTATTTTTTGAATCCAAGATGGTTGCTTTTTTTTCTCAAATAATGGATATGGGTATCGTTTAATAGGTTTTTGATGGCTCTGATTATGAATTCGACACTATTTTTTGAATCCAAGATGGCGGCTTCATTTTTTTCTTTAAAAATGAACATGGGTATCGTTTAATAGGTTTTTGGGGGCCCTGATTGTGAATTCAACATTATTTTTTGAATCCAAAATAGCTGCTTCATTTTTTTTCTCAAAAAATGGATATGGGTATCGTTTAATAGGTTTTTGAGGGCTCTGATTGTGAATTCAACATTATTTTTTGAATCCAAGATGGCTACTTCAATTTTTTTCTCAAAAAATGGATATGGGTATCGTTTAATAGGTTTTTGAGGGCTCTGACTGTGAATTCGACATTGTTTTTTGAATCAAAGATGGCAGCTTCATTTTTTTTCTTAAAAAATGGTTATGGATATCGTTTAATAGGTTTTTGGGGGCTCTGATTGTGAATTCGACATTATTTTTTGAATCCGAGATGTGGGCTTTATTTTTTTTTTTCTTAAAAAATGGATATAGATATCATTTTTATCTTATAGTCTTATAATTCAATAGAGCTAAATGCACGCAATGCAAACGAGAGCGTGGAAAGAGTGCCAAAGAAGCACAATCGGCCTCAGCGTTCGGCAGTGTTCGACATCTGTTTCTCCTTTTTGAGTGAGCGATGCGTTCGCGTGGACAGCTGTATGACGTTGTCTCGTTCAACTATCGTAAGTAAACCAACTATACAGAAAACCGTTTTTTTAAGAAAAAAAATGTAGCCGCCATGTTGGATTAAAAAATTAATGTCGAATTCACAATCAGAGCCCCCAAAAACATATTGAACGATACCCATATCCATTTTTTGAGAAAAAAAATGATGCCGCCATCTTGGATTCAAAAAATAATGTCGAATTCACAATCAGGGCCCCCAAAAACCTATTAAACGATACCCATGTTCATTTTTAAAGAAAAAAATGAATCCGCCATCTTGGATTCAAAAAATAATGTCGAATTCATAATCAGAGCCATCAAAAACCTATTAAACGATACCCATATCCATTATTTGAGAAAAAAAAGCAACCATCTTGGATTCAAAAAATAATGTTGAATTCACAATCAGAGCCCCCAAAAACCTATTAAACTATATCCATATCCATTTTTTAAGAAATAAAATGAAACTACCATCTTGGATTCAAAAATTAATGTTGAATTCACAATCAGAGCCCCCAAAAACTTATTAAATGATACCCATATCCATTATTTAAAAAAAAAACTGAAGCCGCCATCTTTGATAAAAAAATAATGTCGAATTCACAATCAGAGCCCCCAGAAACCTATTAAACGATATCCATAGGTATCCATTTTTTAAGAAATAAAATGAAACCACCATCTTGGATTCGAAAATTAATGTTGAATTTAAAATCAGAGCCCCCAAAAACTTATTAAACGATACCCATATCCATTATTTGAGAAAAAAACTGAAGCCGCCATCTTTGATAAAAAAATAATGTCAAATTCACAATCAGAGCCCTCAAAGACCTATTAAACGATACCCATATCCATTTTTTGAGAAAAAAAATGATGCCGCCATCTTGGATACAAAAAATAATGTCGAATTCACAATCAGAACCATTTAAAACCTATTAAACGATACCCATATCCATTTTTTAAGAAAAAAAATGAAGCCACCATCTTAGATTCAAAAAATATTGTCGAATTCACAACCAGAGCCCCCAAAAACCTATTAAACGATACCCATATCCATTTTTTGAGAAAAAAATGAAGCCGCCATCTTGGATACAAAAAATAATGTCGAATTCACAATCAGAGCCCCCAAAAACCTTTTAAACGATACCCATATCCATTTTGAAGGAAAAAAATGAAGCCGCCATCTTGGATTCAAAAAAGAATGTCGAATTCATTATTAGAGCCCTCAAAAACCTATTAAACGATACCCATAATCAATTTTTTGAGAAAAAAAATGAAGCAGCCATTTTGGATTAAAAAAATAACGTCGTATTCATTATCAGAGCCCCCAAAAACCTATTAAACGATACTAATATCCATTTTTTGGGAAAAAAATGAAGCCGCCATCTTGGATTCAAAAAATAATGTCGAATTCACAATTGTAGCCCCCAAAAACCTGTTAAACGATACCCATATCAATTTTTTGAGAAAAAAAAGGAAGCAGCCATTTTGGATTCAAAAAATAATGTCGTATTCACAATCAGAGCCCCCAAAAACCTATTAAACGATACCCATATCCATTTTTTATGGAAAAAAATGAAGCTGCCATCTTGGATTCAAAAAATAATGTCGAATTCACAACCAGAGCCCCCAAAAACCTATTAAACGATACTAATATCCATTTTTTGAGAAAAAAAATGAAGCCGCCATCTTGGATTCAAAAAATAATGTCGAATTCACAATTAGAGCCCCCAAAAACCTATTAAACGATACCCATATCCATTTTTTAAGAAAAAAAAATGAAGCCGCCATCTTGGATTCAAAAATTATTGTCGAATTCACAACCAGAGCCCCCAAAAACCTATTAAACGATACCCATATCCATTTTTTAAGAAAAAAAATGAAGCCGCCATCTTGGATTCAAAAACTTATGTCCAATTCACAATATAGGAATATAGTTGAAAATGAAACAAAAAACCCCAAAAAGTGCTTTTTCTTCTTCCTGCCCTTACCCACCAGGTGGGGTCGGCACAACATGGTGAGATGCCCCCCCTATCACTTGCCATCTGGTGAGATGGCAAGTGATAGGGGGCAAGTGTGCGTGAGTACGCACACAACTAGCAAGCCGCAGTAAATACCTATTTTCCGTCCGCCTGGTTTACTCGATACGCTCATAAAAACTTGACTGAATACAGTAAAACACAGAGAACAGACGGCTAACAACAGGCAGAGTAGGTAGAATCATCAACACTGGCCTAGCAGGTACCTATTTACAGAACCAAATAAAGTTTTTTTTCTAAGAATACCTAAAAGACACGCATTACTAAAGAAACTATAAAACGAACAAGAACGGGCAACACACAATTCTCCTATAGATAGAGAGAAAGCTCTCAACCTAACAAAAAGAGAAAATATGAGTTTGAGGTTTCAGAAATCAAAACCGCTAAGCGCATACGAAAATGACTCGTATCGCGATCTAAAATAAACCGAATAACGTTCAAATTCCTACGCTGATACCAAACTTTCAGAGCGGCAACGCCGCATTTTTACGGGTGCGAACATACATTTGAAAATTCTGGCGGCAAAATGTTCTTTTGTTCATTACTAGGAAACTACTTGTCCTAGAGAGTCCAAAATTTTGGAGCCGAGTGCTCTAATTCATAGCTCGGTTTGGACACGTCAACCGAATCTGTAGCTATTGTAGATCCTCAGATGTAGCATGTGCGTGCCAGACAAACGTGTCTCCAGCTAACACAGTCATCAAAGCTTCTAACTCGGTGAGTTTTGAACCTAGACACTTGAAATATTTGGAGCATCCATGAAATTTTTTGCTCTAAATTTGGAGATATCAAGCAACTTTCTAGCTATAGCCATTCCTGAGATCCACATGTGTTAGCTGGAGAAATGGCTTCCCAGCAAACACGTTGTTATAGTCTTCTAACTCAAAGAGTTTTCGAGCTAGAGACTTGTTTTTTTTTATGCCGGGTGCTCTAATTATGCTCTAAAATTTGGCGTTTACTATATAGCTCTATCGTTAGCCGTTTGCCCACACTGAATGAGGAAGCTGTGGAGCCGCTCTCCAGCTAACACACCTATAAAGTCTCATAGAGTCGTTGTTTTTTTTGCTGCTAAATTTTCCTTCAAATCAATGATTGCTCCAATTATGCTTTAAATGTTGGCGTTTTCAGAATTCGCAATTTCCATATGAGGAAGCTGGAGAAATGCACATTATTTTAAGTTGTAATGTAAAGTATCAAGGCTTAGAATCGATAGAGGGTAATGATAAAATCTGAATCGATATTGGTGCTATTCCTAATTATGGACTGGAAACTCTAATGAGAACATAAATAGTCCCCGTTTGGCTATAGATTGGCGATTAGATTCGACTTGTGATTAGTCAGCTAACTCCACCAATGATGAAGTGTAGCTGAACGACAGCAAATTGCAAATTGAGCACAACCGTTGAAACCATAGATTTCATCATCATCAACTAAAAGATGAAATCCATGGTTTAAACGGTAACAACAGTAATGGAAAGATCATAATTTAAAATTTAGAGGTTCACGAAAAAGAAAGACACATCACTCGGACAAAGCCACAGGAATTCCACTACTTTAGCCAAATCTTCGTCCATTAGAAACGATTTTTCTAAATAAGGGCTATCAACCTGCTATTATTCAAACAAAAACATAGCAAGCAACAAAATACGAGCAAAGGATAATAATAATTGCACGTTCGAAGATAATTCAGCTCTCGCTTTTGATCTTAAAATGGCAGAGAAGTATTGTCCGAACCTCGATAATAGCAGCACGATGTTAATAAACATTGTATCTGAGCTACAAGAATATAACGAATTGAATAAATTCTAGTGAAATCATACTTTACTCCTAAAAAAAAATAGTGCAATTCACACAAAGAAGTCTTGTCTTAGTTGCCATGTTGCCAACTATTTCTTGAATAATTATAAAAAGAAGTAAAATATTTTGTTTTGTTTTTATTTGTTATTTTTCTTTTTATAATAGACTGCTTTTGGCTAAAATCTCAACTAATAGTGATTGTCCTTTATCGACCTACATAATAATGTTTTGTCGAAATATTTGAATGATTTAAGTTTGAAGCGTGTTTTAAATTCATCAAATACAATGTTATACTTATCATTTCGGAATAAGCCGGTAGGTTTATGTCTTTGTGTGTCCCATTGATCAAGGTCGGTCCCTTTTCGATCAAATATCCGGTTGGTGGCATTGTGTGCGTTTCCTGTCCCGCCTGTTAATTCACTTTTACGACTTATTCGTTTTTTGTCGACAAGATGTTCCGGTCATGTTTTGTTTTAATTTGAATAATGGTTGATTTGTTACAATTGATTTTATCCGATTGATTTAATGTCCTATGTTTTCACCTGCAAGTTATTTTAGTCAAACACGTTTTTAGCTCATGAAATCTGTGGACATTGCATACCTACTAACTAATAATGTGTCCATTATTAGTTAGTCGTCTCGTCATACACTAGCGCTACTTCAGGAGCCTTCAACTGACATTGTCTTTGTGTTTTAAATAAATAGAAAAAATACGGTTTTTTTTTCGAATATTCTCATTATTCGTTCTATTATTTCCATCTTTTGGGTCGCCGCTATCAAAATTACAACTAACATGTATGTTATCATTATCACCATCGCTTTCAGTTTCCATCGCAACTTCATTTCCGGTAACCAGTTACCCACCACTTTATCTGGTAATTTCATTGACACCGATGCCCATCCACCTGTGTGTAATTAGGTCGTACCTGTACATGGTGTGTGCCATAAATGATAATAACATGTGTGTTGTTGATTTGACAGTTATTACCATAAACATTTTCGTTGCAGTTGAACTGTTGAATCGTGCAGTTTTGGATTAGTCTGGTTGGACTGACTGGACGTTTTAATCAAACTCACGAAATAGGTGCTACTTATTAGGTTTTTGAATAAACTAATGAGTGACTTTCCAAATGTTTATTTATTTGAATCACGGCACGTCTAGTATCATTATCATCATCCACAACCCAACTATGGAATAAACAGTAGCACTGCACCGAACTTGACTCTCTGCTGAGTCATTACTGATTTTAGCCTGCCTGCTCGCCTTAGGTTGTGCCACCACGATTATGTGCAATTCTGGGCCGCGACATTTATAGTAAGCTAAAACAAAATACTAGTAACGGTTTGTCTTGACCGAGTCTGGATTTCCGAACATTTTTTTTCTATAATCTAACCGTGACATCAACGCAGCATAATATGTCACTGCCACGCTTCGCTGCCAGCCAAGGAGGACTACCGTTATAATTGGTTGTTTAGATGTGACGCAAAATTGCGCCAGCGCACTTGATGGGCTAACCATCTTGTTTTTTAAGTTTTCTAGCTAAATTACTCTTGTTTATGGTCAGTTTATCTATACATAAAAAAATGCTGTTAGTATTATGCTTACTTGAATAGGCAGGTGGTCTTGTCCTTATATCGTTGAGTAACCAGTGTCATGCTTGTTAAATCGAAGAAAATAAACAACGTCTTTACTAGTTAAGACGTTGTCGTAGTTCTAGAACTTTTTGCGAGTTTTCATTTCTGTTAAATTACGTCAAGCTGCAGTTGCAGTGTCAGTCAACGATGTGTCATAATGAAAGTAGGTATCTTCATGTATTTAGAACTACCTAGCTCTTTATGTTTCTTTTAATTTTACTTGTTTCGTATTCTTTTTGCGTGCTCTTTCCTGGTAAATTGCGACTGTGATCCGATGAAACAGCGCGATTTGTATAACTGTCGTCTATGTAAATAAATAAATAAATAAATAAATATTGTGGACAATTCACACAACACTACCCAGCCCCAAACTAAGCAGAGCTTGTAATATGGGAACCAGATAGCTGATATAATACTTGAATACATTTTTTTTTTTTTTGTAAATACATACTTATAATACAATATAACACCCAGACAGAGAACAAACATTTATGTTCACCACACAAATATTTGTTCTCGGTGGGGATCGAACCCACGACCTACGGCGCAGAAGGCAGAGCTACTACCAACTGAGCTAGAGGCCAGTCACTACATCATGTGGATTTACTCTATGATTTAGTCTGTGACCCTAGCTTTATGGCTTTCACCCTTGGTTTTGTTGCCATTAGCATACTCTGTGCCTAATGTTCCGTCAATGCTTATCTATGGTTATTTAAACTTACGGTCTCTATGTTTACGATTATGTCTTAAGTAGGTACTGTGTATGTGAGTATGTGTCCTACTTACTAACAACTTGGATCTAAGCCATTGCATAAAAAAATATGAATAAAACAAATAAAATGTAGATAATCTTGTTCATAACATTGTCCAAAGAATTAGAAATTTTAGGCCTTAGGCTTTATATTATACCTATAGGTTGTTGTTTTTAGGGTTCCGTAGCCAAATGGCAAAAACGGAACCCTTATAGATTCGTCATGTCTGTCTGTCTGTCTGTCTGTCTGTCTGTCTGTCTGTCTGTCTGTCTGTCTGTCCGGCCGTGTCACAGCCATTTTTCTCCGAAACCATAAGAGCTAGACTGATGAAACTTGGTGAGTAGATGTATTCTGTAAACCGCATTAAGGTTTTTACACAAAAATAGAAAAAAAACTATAAATTTTGGGGGTCCCCATACTTGAAACTGAAACTCAAAATTTTTTTTTTCATTGAACCCATACGTGTGGGGTATCTATGGATAGGTCTTCAAAAATGATGTTGAGGTTTTAAATATCGTTTTTTTCTAAACTGAATAGTTTGCGCGAGAGACACTTCCAAAGTGGAAAAAAGTTGGTCCCCCCCCTCTAACTTCTAAAATAAGAGAATGATAAATCCAAAAAAAAAATATGTTGTACATTACTATGCAAACTTCCAACGATATTTGGTTTGAACGAGATCTAGTCAGTAGTTTTTTTTTTATTCGTCATAAATCGTAAACCGCAATTTACCTTTCGAAGAACTACAAAAACATTTATATTATGTTAATTGATGCTACGGAACCCTTCATGGGCGAGTCCGACTCGCACTTGGCTGCTTTTTTTATGTTTAGTTTCGTTTTAAATTAAAACATTCTGTTTTTAATCCAAAAGAGGAAACATTATTTATAGTTTGTGTTTTTGGAAAAAGAGAAATCGTTTAAGGGTTAATGTAAATTTTTTTTTAATAGCCTCTTTGTTGCTAGCAAAATCTGACTGATTGCCCATCTGAAATTCCCTATATCATGGCACCATCGAATCATAAAAACAAATCTTTACGTAAAATTATCTATATGGCTTAGCTGTCTCGTCGTGACTTCAAGATCGTTATTTTAATTTGCCAGTTCTCGTATTGAGACTTATCTTAATTGCGTAAGGAATGCCGTTTCATAAGTTGATAACTGCCATGAAATTGTATAGGAAATGCAAATTTATTGTAATCTAGAATCGTTTGCGAAAGAGAGGATTATTGTTGTGGTGTTGTGAATCTTGTTTTTCACACATAAGGGTGTTATTAATAATCCTGGCGCAACGCTGGAGTAGTTAAATCGTGTTTTGTCACATTTGTTCGAGTTGACAATTGCATGTCAATGCAAGAGACAAAACACGGATTAACTAGTCTAACGCTACGCTAGGATTATTGATTAGACCCAAGGGGTGTTATTAATAATCCTGGCGTAGCGTTGGACTAGTTAATCCGTGCTTTGTCTCTTGCATTGACATGCAATTGTCAACTCGAGCAAATGTGACAAAACACGGATTAACTAGTCCAACGCTACGCCAGGATTATTAATAGCACCCAAGATGTTTAGTATTTGTTTTTAGTATTATTGTATCGACGACGACGGTGAGTCGTAGTTGCTGTGTTATATCGTTCACTGGTGTCACGGAAGACCAGCGTAATAGTAGCACTTGCTACTACAGCATTTAAGCTGAACGGCGGTGAACTTTTGTCACTGTTCTTTTTTTCTCTCTTGTATTAATTGTCTCGCGTAAATGTGACACAAATAAACGATTTTTGATTTAATTTTTATTTGATTTTTCGTTAGCCTTAGTTATTTCATTGTTTGTTTTCATATTATAGTCAAAGTCACATAGGTTAACTCGTTTTTTGCGCAAAAGCAATGTTAAAATTTTGTGACTATAATATTGGAGTGCGGTTAAATAATGACGTAGTTGGTAACTCAACAATTGCAATTTGAATAATAATTCGCCTCATCTCATTTTACTTATTGCCTACTGGTGAACAAGTGAACGCAGGGCAGTGTATCGTAGGGCACTTGCCTGAAGAGTACCTGTGTAGTAAATACGCGAACCCGAATAGCGATGTGAATTCCTGATAGTTTAGGTACATCAATAAAACTTAACGATGTAGCATTATCAAGATTATTACTACATATTTTTATCTTGGAAGTCGCCAGACGATGCTATCTTTATTTTGGCATTTTATATCCACTTATTCGATTACTCTCAAACCACACTTTTTATGATTTCCACGTTTTTTAATCTATATATATATAACTCAAAGGTGACTGACTGACTGACTGACTGACATAGTGATCTATCAACGCACAGCCCAAACCACTGGACGGATCGGGCTAAAATTTGGCATGCAGGTAGATGTTATGACGTAGGCATCCGCTAAGAAAGGAAAATGGAAAATTATTTTCTAAAGAGGAGAAAAAGGGGAAAAATGGTTTAAAGAAAAATCAACGCACAGCCTAAACCGTTAGCCCTAGGAGCATGAAACTTAGAAGGTATGTTCCTCTAATAGAGCAGAGGTGCACTAAGAAAGAAAATAGGAAAATTCTTTCCCTAAAAGAAGAAAAAACGGAAAATGATTTTAAGAAAAATCACAAAAAATAACTTTAAAAAATACGCAAAAAAAACATTAAAAATTTTCAGCTACCGCAGCATCTGGCACCAGGTTCGATTACACACAAAGGTTCACAAACAAACAGATGATAACCACTACGACAAAATCACGGGAAACATCTATCATACTTAAACTAAACACTGTTGAAAAAAATCGGCTCCAACAAAACTCACCTTAAAATTTCAAATACACTCTAAAGCACAAGCTCAAATCTATGGTAACTAGCAGTTGTTCATGTCAAATTAAAAAAATCTGATACGATTATACACCAACACGCATACGAAACCCCAAATTAGCCACTAATATAACATAAATCACAAAAAATAGCTTTACAAAATACGAAAAAAAAACATTTAAAAAATTTTCAGCTACCGCAGCATTTGTCACCAGGTTGTAAAACACACAAATGTTTACAAAAAAACCAATGATAACCACTAAGACAAAATCGCGGGAAACATCTATCATACTTAAACTAAACACTGCTGAAAAAAATCGGCTCCAACAGCACTCGCCTTCAAATTCAAATACACTCTAAAGTACAAGCTCAAAACTATAGTAAACAGCAGTTGGTCATGTCAAATTAAAAATCTGATTCGATTATACACCAACACCCATACGAAACCCCAAATTAGCTACTAATATAACATAAAATCATAAAAAGTAGCTTTATAAAATACGAAAAAAAAAACATTAAAAAAATTTCAGCTACCGCAGCATTTGTCACCAGGTTTTAATACACACAAATGTTTACAAAAAACCGATGAACACCACAAAGACAAAATCGCGGGAAACATCTATCATATTTAAACTAAACACTCCTGAAAAAAATCGGCTCCAACAGCACTCGCCTTCAAATTCAAATACACTCTAAAGTACAAGCTCAAACAATAGTAACCAGCAATTGGTCATGTCAAATTAAAAAAATCTGATACGATTATACACCAACACGCATACGAAACCCCAAATTAGCCACTAATATAACATAAAATCACAAAACATAGCTTTACAAAATACGAAAAATAAAACATTAAAAAAAATTCAGCTACCGCAGCATCTGGAACCAGGTTCGATTACACACAAAGGTTCACAAACATACCGATGATTACCACTACGACAAAATTGCGGGAAACATCTATCATACTTAAACTAAACACTGCTGAAGCCATGTCAAATAAAAAAAACTGATTCGATTATACACCAACGACGAATACGATAGCCCAAATTAGCCACTTCAACAAAATTACGAAAAAGAGCTTTACAAAATACGCAAAAAAAACATTAAAAAAATTTCAACTACCGCAGCATCTGGCACCAGGTTCGATTACACACAGAGGTTCACAAAAAAACTGATGATAACAACTAAGACAAAATCGCGGGAAACATCTATAATAATTAAACTAAACACTGCTGAAAAAAATCGGCTACAACAGCACTCACCTTCAAATTCAAATACACTCTAAATTACAAGCTCAAAACAATGGTAAATAGCAGTTGGTCATATCAAACTAAAAAAAACGAACTCAAATATCCACGCGGACGAAGTCGCGGGTATCAGCTAGTCCAAGATAAAATCGGTTTTGATTTTATCTTCGTTCAAAAGTTTTAACTTAACTACTGCTTTCTCGATTACGTATTGAATGTGCTTATAACTTGAAAATAAGAAATTTTGCAATTTTGATTGAATTTTTAATGAGCTATATTTCTTGTTTCGAAATACATGCAATAAAATTAAATACGTATACACTTTTGAAAAATTTAATCTCTAAGAGTACCTAATACCACTAATACCCTTCTAAAAGCTGACAAATTCGTTTTTCAGTTTGCATTTCTAGACGTTTTAGTAAAACAAAGCATTGTTTCGTAGGCCCCGTTCGCCAGGAATGTGCTCTACGATGCACTACCATTATTTTTAGCCTGCATCATCCCAATCCCAAAGCAGGGCAAGGCCTCCATAACCCCCTTCCACTCTTCCCGGTCCTGTGCAGTGCATGCCCAGTCTTCCATAAACGAGTCAAGATCGTCCCGTACGTCATCAAAATATAGCACTACATAACTCACAACCAATCCGCGACAAGCGTCAAAAAGCAATATAAACATGTCGCAGACCGGTCGCGAGTTACGTTAGGTTCCCGTCTCGAAAGACCAGTCGCTAACACTTTCGATTCGATTAGGTAAACGAGTACAATGCATGTGTTCTCAGCAAAGCACCTTGTATTGCCGTAGCGACGGTAATAGCGTATTGACGTTTTGTTTCACTCAGAATAAATATGAAAAATCTCTGAATTTTTATAATGTCCCAAAAGTTAAGAGCTGAGCGGGATTTGAACCCGCGACCATTCCCTTGGTACGGGGCTGCGCTGACCGGTGCGCCATCGGATCCTAACCACACTCGACGATAACTCTTAGGGACTTCGGCACTAACGCCTAAGAGTTCTTCTTCTTCTTCTTCTTCTTCTTCTTCTTCTTCTTCTTCTTCTTCTTCTTCTTCTTCTTCTTCTCTCAAAACTCAGAAATAAGTTAAAAAAGTAAAGTTAACCAAGTTCGGGTTATAAAATGATAATCTGCTTTTAAAAAGTGAGAAAACAATGGTTTTGCAAGTTGAAAAAAGCCGATAAATGAACAAACTACTAACAAAAGTCCTTTACAAAAATAAGCGTAAGCATAAAGTTTGTTAGAAATTTTAAGCCGTTATTCATATCTTTACTTTTAGTTAGCCTTGTAGGCCCACCAGAAGCTCTGTCTGGTTATGTCTCTGGCTCTGGTTATGAGTCTATGTGAGTGATGACTAAATAAATCCTACGTCGAAACGTCACACACACACAGTATAATACACTGGTAGCACTCACACAGACTCAAAACCAGAGCCAGAGACAGAGCCAGGCAGAGCTTGTGGTAGGCCTACTGGCTCTGTCATAACCTAGAGATGCCAGTTCCTGAAACACTAAGTAAGAGGATAAAGTCTGGGCATAGTATTGAAAGTGTATTTTTGAGTGACACAAGCCTGCTCGGTGGAAAGTTGCCCTATCGCCCATGATTTAGCGAGGTGTTGCCGTGACTTTACGTAGGGTTTCTCTTGACGGTATTGTCACAATTTGCATTCTTGGCTTTATGGCTTCACAGGCATCCGTCCGCGGATTCGGCAAAACCTAGCAAATTATACAGAAATAACCTCACGCAAGAGTTTGATCTTTAGACACGGTTTAATATCCCATCAGACCTCTTTTTAACTTCCTCTGAATGTGCTCGTTTCATATTTTATCCATTCGTGTTACCCCCCACATCCATCTCAAAATTCTTCTTCTATCGTGTCAATGGTACACACTAGACAGTTCTTAAGTAATATTTGCTACCTCTATCTGCATTGCCTGTAGCGTTGACAAGATCGCCCCTTGTGCAGATTCGGGCACAAGCTTAGACCATACAAGAGACAGGTCAGTAGATGTGCCATGGACTGAATTTGAGCTCAGCTGTAGCAGCCAGTCAAGGAGCCTCAATCTCCATTTGCAGAGGTCAACATTCGCATCTCTGACTCAATCAGACTGACTATTTACTAAGAAAATTTTAAAAAAAGAAAAAAATTGTATTTAAACCACCACCTTCCAATGAAGCGTTGAAAAATAAATACAACACACCTATTATAACTAATAGAACTTACATAAATAGATAGATAAATTAATACTGTGATGTACGCAAAAGAATACATTTAAGAGGGGGTCGTGCGAAAATTTGAGATTTGTTGTTAAAAAATTCTTAACTAAATAACTAAGTGACATTTTAAAAATCGCAAAAGGACTAATTGTAGACTATACATTTGAGATTAATTCGAATTTAAGTGTGTTAAAAAAATATACTATTTAACATGACATTCTATTTAACGCTAATGAAAATCGTATGTCAGCGTTAAATAGAATAAAGAATACAAGTAGAATACAATGAAAGATACAAGAATTGTTACTGAATTAGTGGTGGCAAACGAGCCAATAGGTCAGCAGAAATGCCGCCATATGTTTCCATACGGTCTTTCGACGTTGGCTACCATCTCACCTGATGGGAAGTGACGATGTAACCGACAGAGCAGGACGGTCTCTTAAGAACAGTTTGAAAGTGTCTTCAGACGTGTTAAAGCGATACTTATCGTCACAATACATCTCAAGTACTAACCTATGGCCTGTGAACTGCACGTTTTCGTGAAAACCCGCAAAATGCCATCGCGACGTGACGGCGAACGAGACGTGTCTGTATGTGTTGGTATGTTACCACAGATATACAGTTATGGCATAAAACAAAATAACACCATCAACAGTGGCGGCTTTGCAGCCTTGGCCGCCCTAGGCCCCAGGCTATGTGCCGCCCCTGCTTAGTACCCACCCATCATATAGACTAGATACATAATGAATTTACTTTTTTCAAAATCAAAATCAAATCAATCAAAATGTCGAGAGGGGTTAAGATAACAACTTGCGGTATCTAGTTAAATCTATGTCTTTGGTTCGAGAATATGTATTGAGCACTTATCTGTTGGGTTATTGGTACTTATTTGGTTATAATCATCAAATCATCATTTAGGCATAGGTTTAGTAGGCCAAGTTTATTTTTCTAATAAGCAGACATTTTAAATTGGTACTGTTAACCAGTTTTGGGAATAGGACATCCCTAATGGAATCAAGCAAAGAGTTACATCTCTAGTAGTGAAAAAAAAGGAGAAGAGATATGGCGTCGTTACATAGAGTTGTATTATCTGCAGTGTAATAAAGTCAAACAAAGTTGTAGCTATATTCAATGAAGAGTTTTCGTCGTAACAGTACATATTTTTTTTATTCTCTTATATTGCATCTACTTATACCAACATATATTTTAAGATTTCTTTTTATATTTTGTCTTTCTTTTTATAATGCAAGTATGTTTTCATATTCAGTGTTCTAAAAGCCTATCCCAAGGATGACTAGATTAAAATAATTCAATTACTATAAGCAACTGTCTTCAAATTCTAAACTGAGTATAAATGAAACCGATGCCGTAGACAAAAGCTAGTCTATAATATGACAAGTGAAACGATCTTACAGCGATAAATAATGTATGAATAATATCTTGAGCACAGGGTTGACTGTTTGTTTTCCGGTATTTTAACTTCCACAGAAGGCTTTTTACAGTTTTTAGTTTCATCATCATCAACCCGACTTTTCCCACTGCTGGGCATGGCCTCTCTCTGTCTGTGCCACTGTTGACGGTCCTGTGCTCATCTCATCCAGGTCTTGCCCGCGATGTTCGCCACATAGTCTGCCCATCTTGCCCCAGGACGACTTACGCTTCTACGACCAGACGACGAAATGTTGTAAGTGCACTGGGACTTTAGGTACTGTACCCAAAGTCCCAGTGCATTTACAACGTTACGTTACCAAATGTTGTTTTCGTTCCGCCTACGTGTCTCTCTCTTTTGCATGGAAAAATGATGAGACAACAACTCTAACTACGTAACGTATTTTTGCTGTCTCATATTTTCTCCCTACAAAAGACAGAGACACTTAGGCGAAACGAAAACAACATATTGTAACGAAATGTGGTAGCAAAATTCGGACTTCGGGTACAGTTCTTGGACGCTATCCAGTTAGCGCCTTACTCCTGTCATCACCTCGCCTTGCGAGATGTCCTGTCCAGCTACATTTTGCTTCCGTTTTGTGTTTCCAAACATCTTTGACCTTTGCCCGACTTCGAATCTCGATGTTAGGAACACAATTTATAGCTTTTCTTGTTTCGCTTCTGGTGATACAATCGGTCGAGTTCAAAAATGGTTTATATGAAATGTAAGGGCAAGGTAAAAAAAGCCTTTAGCCGTCTTTTGCACCTCTGCAACCAATGATGATAGTCAAAACGTTGTTTTTTAAATTGAATTGATTGATTGATTGAATTCAATTGAATTACGAGGATCACTTTGCTGATCACAACGTCTCAAAGCTAGCTAGGTACTCTCTCGCAACCAAGCCTGGAAGAACAGGATCAAAATTACGGCTTGGTTTCTACCGTTCTTCTGTATGTGGGTTAATCGCGTGGATCTGGTACCTAGACACACCTAGCTTTAAGACGTTTCAATGTGATATCAGTGATACAACTGAATAAACAGTGTTTTGTCTTTGTCTTCCAAAATGCACTCCAATAAGGTTTATACTGCTAGCTATGCCTTCTGCGCCGCTGGTCTTGGGACCGATTCCTTCCGAGAACAAATATTTGTGTGGTGAACGCAGATGTTTATTCTCTGCCTGGGTGTTATATTGTATTCTAAATATGTTTTTACCAAAAAAACTAGCTAGCTATCCGGTAGTGCAAGCTCTGTTTACATTGGGGCTAGATAGTGTTCTGTGGAATGTCCAAAATATTTATTTTATTATATTTTTCTGACTATTTACATTTTCTTTCACACAACCCTAGCTGAAATAATATCTCATTGTGCTGAGGAGTCGTGATGGATAGCACCATCGATTCCGTGCGATGTTATATCAATAATCTATGGCTTATGTAATTCGTAGTTCGTAGGAAGTGATCAGGATTTATGACCTGTGAGAACAAGATGTATTGATGGTGGAAAGGTGAGGTGATCACTGACCTAAGATCTACCAGTTGTATTGCACACTTTTGGAAAGTAACAATAAGTAACCATTGATATATTAGACCTAGATTGAACGTCCTGGACTTAAAACGTCAGAGAAATAAGAGCACAATATTTTTATAACGCTTTTATTAGCTTCACCTGTATGTATGTATGTATGAATGTATGTAACCGACCCCTTTGAGCTCGATTTTGTCCTACTTTGAACTATCAGATTTGATTCAAACTTTGCACACCTGTCAAAGGTCGATGACAATGCAATAATATGAAAAAAAAAATAAAAAAAAAATGAAAAGAAATAAAAAAAATAAAAAAAAACCACACTTTGAACGATCAGATTTGATTCAAACTTTGCACACCTGTCAAAGGTCGTTGACAATGCAATAATATGAAAAAAAAAATAAAAAAAATGAAAAGAAATAAAAAAAATAAAAAAAAAACCTACTTTGAACGATCAGATTTGATTCAAACTTTGCACACCTGTCAAATGTCGATGACAATGCAATAATATGAAAAAAAAATATATGAAAAAAAAATATGAAAAAAAAATAAAAAACTAAAAAGTAAAAAATAAATTATAGTTTAAAAAACTAAAAAAAACGCTTTTATAACAAATTGAACTAAAAAGTTAAAAATAAAACTGTAAAAATCAATTGAAAATTTATATTATTGTACAAAAAGCGTGGGGGGCTTGATTTTGATTGTTGTAAATATTTTATCAATAGTTTATTATATCTGAAGTTATTATAAAAAGCACCCCACGCTTTTTGTAAATAATATAAATTTTCAATTGATTTTTACAGTTTTATTTTTAACTTTTTAGTTCAATTTGTTATAAAAGCGTTTTTTTTAGTTTTTTAAACTATAATTTATTAGTTTAGAACGTCCAACAGCAGCCAACGTGTGGCCTTGTTAAAATGTTTCTGACTGCTTTTGGAAAACACCCACCGCCACCGTTCAGATGGAATGGTTCTTTCAGTAAATAGGATTTCTTTCGATATTAGAGCATAGTAAACTCGTGGCATTTTTTTCGCGACGTGTTTTAAACAACACTGTATCTAGGTTATATGTATAGTACAACGATGAAAAAAATGAAATGCATTTTTTTTTTATTCAGTTGTATCAACAGGATCTGTTTGAAACGTCCAGGATCTGTTTGAAACGTCTTAGAGCTAGGGTTTAGAAAAACTGGCAACAAACTACGGCTTGGTTTCTAGCGTTTGATTTTGTGTGACGCTTTTACAAAATAAATATAGCAGTGAAGTTCCATTGTGGTGCCATTATCTACATATTTCAATCTTCCTCACAAATCACCATTGATGGAAACCGTATGAAAAGCTAGGAGAGATGTGTTGCCATTTTTTTACATAAAAATGTTTTTTATTGTTTCAGGTAAGATTCCCGTTTCTGAAGTTTACATTCATGTCTGTGAATAGGTAAGTAATCAAATAGGTATGAAAGGGGTTTGAATTAACCTTATTTATACTTATAACGGCAAGCAAAAGTCAATCTGCATGTAACATTTCGTTCTAGCTGTTGTTTATTTTCCCAATGGTGCAAACATAAAACGTAAGACTAGGTAGGCGGTATGGTGTTGGTACTAAAGCCTGCTTCGAAACAAGCGAAAAAAAAAATGGTGCAAACACAACTGGCCAAAAACTTCTTCACCAAAATAACTAACCATCAAATTTAAAATATCCTGTTCCGTTCCGTCCATGGTAAATATCCCGTGGTTCATAAAAAATAGTGTTAGCATGTATAATGCTGTCAACTGTCAAAACCATGATGGCAGCGCTGTCAAAATCATAGTTCTAGCCAGCTGCTAATGTACCATCCACCACACTGGTCACGGCCGATCGCCTGCTCTGTGGTCCGTGACGACACCGGTCCGATCTGCTGAGCACCCTTGAAACCGTTAAAACGATGCCAGCGGTACACCTGGCTTCCTATCGATTCGGTAATGGTGCAATGGTCCGGAGAATATGGCTCTTAGATGACAGTTCATTATCAGCCTGAAGAAGTCCACTGTTATTTCATTTATTCATAAAGAATTAACTTAGAATCGTATGTAGGTATTTGAAGGGTGTGGGTGCCGGTGAAATTACTGGCACGTGAGGCTGAACATCTGTATGTGGACGCAGGGAAGTGCATCGTAGGGCACGTTCCTGATGTGCGTGACCTTCGAGGCAATTCTTTATAGGCGATGGTTACCACTTAGCATCAGGTGGGCCATATGCTTCTTACATCCACTAGTTGTATATGAAAAAAAATGTAATTATGTTTAGATTAGAAATTTTATTTTATTTGTTGTTATTTTATTGTAAACATTATTTGACTAGTTCAACCTTTTTGTGTACTATGTGTTGTAGTATCTAAATACTTTTTTGTGTACTATGTGTTGTAGTATCTAAATACTACAACACATAGTACACAAAAAGGTTGAACTAGTCAAATAATGTTTACAATAAAATAACAACAAATAAAATAAAATTTCTAATCTAAACTTTCAGCAAAAAAATACTGTGTAGAAATTGTTAGCAGAAAGAACGATTCTGAGCAAAATAAAGAGCTTTTCTTTTCTAAAACTTGAAAAAATATCTAACTGTTTCTTCACGATGTTTTCCTTCACGGATTGCACTGGCATTGGCACATATTTTTTCGATCAGAAAAAAATCATAGTGCACCTATATTGAAACTCACGCACGAGGAGAATAAAGGGTCGCTCACACTAGACCACCGGTGTTAGGGGTATTACACATTGTGATTAATCTTTTCTCTAAGTCACTCGCCAGTTCATGAAAAGAGTTGTCGTCAACTGGTTCTAATTATTTTTGGGCAGACGCCCAACACGAAGAGGAAGCATGTCATTATTAAAAGTAGCTGGATAGTTTATTCAAATTTCAAAATTAAATGTAATTTGGCTCGGGAGAATTCTAGTGATTTCTACGGTCTACTAATCGCATGGTTTTGACTGCCGAGTTCTGGGTAAGCGGATAAAAGACTCGTCTTTACACACAAAGAAACTTACAATTAAACCAATATCTACAAAATGTACAAAATACTTGTGTATTTTGTACATTTTGTAGATATTGGTTTGTAACGTCTGCAGATAGCTCAACTGTTTCTTGTGAAACAGTTGAGCTATCTGCAGACGTTACAAACAATCTAGAGATAGTTCAACTGATCCAAATCAGTACCAGACGGAAACGTCCCCAAGACGCTGGCGGTATTGCCACGCTGAATAGCAATGCTAATGCGCTGGTGCCGGTGAAATGAATGGCACGTGAGGCTGAACATTCCCTAAGTCGATGGACGCAGAACAGTGCATCGTAGGGTACTTTTCTTACCTTACGTGCGTGACCTACGAGGCAATGTTTCGTTATAGGCGATTACCACTTAACATCAGGTAGGCTTATTCTATCAGGTGTATAAAAAAGTTATCACTTCACAAAGGAGTTTAACTGTATTTAAATTAACCTTTCAAGATCTTAAAATTTCATGGGAGCATTCAAAGACACATCAAATCCCTAATACGTAGATGTTGAAATCTAAGATCTATGAAGCAACAAGCCTATCGCCATTGCTTATATAAGCATAGGAAAATTACCCTATAAGGACATTGCTTTAATTCCTAATAAATAATTGCAAATTGCAACAAAGGGCCCACACAATACCTCGCAAATCTACTCAACTAACTACGAAGAGGCCCTAAAAGGTAGCGTTTAGAAATATATTTGTATTAAACTTACTGAGAATAGTACCTACTCAGTCATCTGAGTAGGTACTATTCTCATATTGATCCATAAGTTAGCTCAGGGGGCCTATCGAGCTCTATCAAGTTTAACAAGTCAAGTAAAAAAAACTTGAGAACCCGACTTCATGGCCAAACTGCTGGTCCGATTTTGATAACATTTCTATGGGATCAATCTGGAAGTATGTATTACCTT
The DNA here is from genome assembly GCA_939531255.2 of Thera britannica. Classification (NCBI taxonomy): domain Eukaryota; kingdom Metazoa; phylum Arthropoda; class Insecta; order Lepidoptera; family Geometridae; genus Thera; species Thera britannica. Next base: position 4,047,175 of record OW618042.2, on the reverse strand, counting down.
TCAGATAAAAAAATCATATACAAATTTATACGACAACACTCATAAAAATACAACCTTACTATTTTAGAACCTCCTTTTCTACTTGAAGTAGGTTTTTTTTATTGAACCTATTTTGTCCGACTGCTGGGCAAAGGTCCCACAGACTCCCACTTATATCTCTCTCGAGCTTACTCCCACCATCTCCTCTCAAAGGTGTCAATATCTTCCCGCCAACGTTTTCTTGGCCGGCCCCATGACCGCCGCTCATCATAGGGACCCAAGATGTGCTGATGGTCGAACACCTATAGAGAGGCATCCGGCTCGGAAGTCGGTTAAAAAGTGAAAAGTGCTAATTCGTTTTTGAGGAAACTTCTTTATAATCTCACATTCGATATCTCTATCAAACAAGAATAGGACCCCGATCCAGCTGCGCAAGCGCATCTGCAGTGTTGCAAGATCCTCCCACACACATCGCTCCCACGTACTATATTAATGATCTTATTATTAGGTGTAGAGATCTTATCGAGAACTATAAAGTATGTTTTTTTAATTAAAGTAACGAAATTTAGTTTCATCGGGTTTATAATGTAATAGTTATTTCAGAGAAGTTGAGTGATAGAGTGAGGAACAGTGTGATAAGAGAGAAATGCGGTGTGAAAGAAGTAGTGATGAAAGTAGAGAAAGGTATGCTAAGATGCTTTGGGCATGTAGAGAGAATGGATGAACGAAGATTAACAAAACAGGTGCATCAGGCGAGTGTAAATGGAACTGCTGGAAGGGGAAGACCTCGGCGCATGTATCTCGATCAGATAGCAGACGTTTTAGAGAAAGACCAGGTTAATAGTAGTACCGCGGAATGGAATGGGAGCGACTTGTTTTGCATGCATTTTATTATACATGTAGGCTCATATTTAATTTGTGTGTTATTCAATTGAAATAAAGTTCATTATGCTATATACAATTTGGTCGCTTCCGTTCCATTCCGCGGCGATGTAAATTAAGCTGTAAATGTATTAGACATTCTTAAAAAATAAAATACATAACAATGACATTACAATAAATCAGTGCAATAGTAAATTCAGATCACAGAAAAGGAATTGATTTCATAAACATGCAAATCAACGACCAATCTATAATCAATTCTTGCGTTTTCTATCGGTACAAGAATGATAGCGCCCCGAGGCAGTTACGATATTGTGTGAAATCTATGAGAACCGATAGGAAGATAGCAATAGTATGTACGCTGAGAAAAAGTAATAAAAGCAATGAGAAAAGAGGATAAACTCATCATTATCATCATCTCAGCCCGGTATCACTCACTGCTGGGTATTATACAACACTAAACTTGTATCCCCCGATTTTGTTAGCATTAGATTTTTTTTATTTCGACCCTATGGAAGCGTTTTTAAAGACGTATTCACGTCAAAATACAACTGAATTGAGAATCACTTCCTTTTTCATTTGAATTCAAATTCGGAGTTTGAGAATAGTGTTGCAAATAAGTTATCTATGTCATAGGAAATTCTCAACACTCCATAATCAAGAAAGGCAAACCCTAGAGGCAGGTATCGTAATTTGTATTGTGTGAAACGAACCATAGATAGACTGGACCTAGGTATTCTAAAAAGCATTGGCCGTCACAACGACGCCAATGTGTCTCTCTTTTGTACGGAGAAATGATGAGATAACAACTCGTTTCGATCGATTCTATTAACGTATTGGTGTTGTCTCATAATTTGTCCATACAAATGAGAGAGACACAAAGGCGAAACTAATTATTCAAACTGATCGAGAAAAACTCAGAATAAGCTTACTGTGCTTAAATGGAGACAGAGCTTCAAAAATGTAGTAAGTTTTTCCGTTAATGAGGAGACTTTAAAACTATGATTGTAAGGTTGTATTGGACTAGCATAGGCACCCTAAGTTACTAAGCCCTAAGATACCTAAGACAGACACCATCTCGGTTTTTGCGTACATGCACCAATCAATCATTGATGGTTCTCATCGGTGTTCTTCTTTTGATCATATCCCTGGTTCTTTCAAACCAATGTGATGAAAAGATTCCAAGTGCGCGTAGTATGTTATGACTGAAGTAATATCACGGTCGCCAGGTTTTGAAAGCAGGAGGTGCAGCTAGGTGTTCCGTGAACCGAATTGAGGCAAGGCAAGTGTTGTGTTTACGCTCAATTACTGTCTAATTCAGAATTGGGCATTGTGACTAGCTTTCTGGTTGTTGCTCAACAAGTGATTTCGGAATGTCTATCTCGTTTATTATTTCGATTTAAAACAATAGCAGCAAAGTTTTCGATTTAAGCTTTGTCCAAGTTTCTATCGGCTTTTAACTGACCCACGTAAACCGATTGCGATTTGAGTTTTGTTGAAGGAAAACGTAAGAAACCAGAATAAAGTAGTCAAAGTATAATTAAAATGTATCCGGTGTGACTAGTCTAAGAACATTTTAAATGTCAAAAGATGAATAAAACTAACTTGAACTTAAAAAATCTTGACAGGTAAGAAGTATGTATGAAAAAAGTTACCACATGCAATAATATAAATAAATAATTACATAATGGATATTTTAAATTGCTTTTCAATAATATTATGTCTAACCTAGATATCCCAAGGTACCTAGGTAGTAATGAGGTGGAAACTACCCATTGAATATTTTTATAAACACGGAAAACAATAATCCATGAATTATGACGCCATCTTTCTATTCCCCGACTAGTGATGTTCTCGTTGCACTTAGTGATGTCCTATTCCCATAAATATATTTTCGTTTTCTTTCTTTCTCTTCTGAGATCTTATGAGTTCAGGTACTCACATAAAACATCAAAGCACTTATCATTTTCAATTTAATCTATTTATCTTACTTGAGAATTTCACCTTCACTAAAAGGGCTTTGTCGAAACGAATGCCATGTTGCTAAAACCAAGTCGCTCAGCGTGATGTTCTAGTTAATGCAATAGCAAGGGTCACTGACAACTGGGCCAGTTCATCACGCTTCAAATGAGGCCCTATTGACAAGCACAGGGCCGAGTGAAAGTTCGGAAGCTTTTGAAGATCTTGATCCAAATTCCAGCATGGAGGAAGTGCTCTTGTTTGCACACGTTACGGTATACAGTACGAGCAAGTTATTATTGCAATTGAAAGCAAGTATTTATTTCCTTTTTAATGAACATTGGTATAAATAATAAATTGTTATAACTTTTTATATAGCTGTACCTACTTATCTAGGCAGCTACTTCATCTTTCTATTACGTTAGAACCTACATCTATTTTGCCTGACCCACATAAAATCTAATTTGTGATTCCATTACATCATTGTAATCTAAACCAGGTTTTATAAACGTTATTGTATTTCTAAAATTCAATTAGTTTTGGGTCGATATCAATGTCTACTTCCTGCCCCTTTTGCTTTTATTGCACAAAACGCATTTCCGATCGAGCGTTCATTTGCTATTATTTTGTTTGCTTTATATCGATCTCGATTTATTAATCGATGACAGGAACTGCCAAAACTAACACCAGAATATTATTGTTGACTGTTACTTCTGTTACGCAAGCTTCCTAGACAACCGTTTTAACTTTTCGTCTGTCGATGCTATCTTTTACTTGTCACTTCTTATTTGATGATATAATTATTTTCAACTAGCATTTCGTAAGATATTATTTGGTATTTCAAGTGTGTTGATGTCAGTTCTCTTCGTGACATTATTTGATCGATAGCGATCTTTTTAGATAACAACCGTGAAAATGAGGACGGCACTTCTGAAAGCTACTTTATCAAATTCGTGCAGACGGTTTAAGGCTCATATAGTAAATAATATATGTATATTAAGTTCTGTTCTAGTTATTTAATATGCGAATTGAAATGCTCATGATGAATTAATTACATTTTATATTTGATGTGTCATTCATCATTTAAAAACTTTAGCCGAAGCTTAAAGTTAATCAACAGTATGATATCATCTCTAACCTTGAGCTCAAGAGCCTGTTACCACATCTGTCTTCGGGATAGTTAATTATAACTAGGCTTCTGAGAAATCTGGCTCAATCATCACACCACTTCCTTTCCAAACAAAGTTGTCTCGTCCCGCTACAGCGCTCATCGATAGCAAAAATAGAAGTTGAACCGTCCGAAGAAAAAGTCCTGCCAAATACACAAAAAAACTAATCGCTCCATTCCTCTCTGGCTAATGTTCGGAAACTATTCACGTCGCGTTAAGTTTATCCTGCGATAAGAAGTACAACGACCGAATTGTGTTCGTCTCTGTCTGTGGATTGGAGTGGTTCCTCAGTGAGGGAGACAGAGAGGTAGGGCGCCTGCCGCGCGGCCCTTGATGTTTAGTTTGAAACGGAACGGAACAGTTTGCAAGTCGCCGGCACCGCGCGCGGCCGACTCACGCACACCGTCCGTACCAACATATCGAATTATTTTTATACTATAGTCTAACAAATAACAAAGTGCCTTATTAATGGATGTGATGTGACGCATGGAATAACCTGCATGAAGACTGAAATAAGAAATAACGGCGTGTGGATTTTTTAACGCGTTCGTGTTCTTTTGGTATAAAACTTTGCTGAAATTGTCTTACGGTTTTTTTATGCCTTTGTCGAGCACGTTTCCTCCCTTTGGCCGATTGGCACGAGCCTTTAATAATAATAGTGTTCTGAAGTCCAAAACCTGTTTGCAGTGCAGTTTGGCTGCGGTTATCCTGGCTTGTATGCGGGTGCCTTTCTCGGGCGAATTTCGGAGCATCTGCGTTCCTTTTAGGGCCGATGGTTGTTGATTCAACACACTCGTTTTAACCTTATTGTCTTCGCTATCATCAGAAGCGCATATCAGCTTATCTATCCTATCAGGCTTTGGTTATCGCGAATATTTGCATGAGTTCATTCATATTGGCTGCAGTAAAATTAATTTATTTACAAGACGTATCACCTTGACCGTTCTACCGGTAACTTTCTGTCTCGAGGTTAATCGGATCCTGGGTGCACCTTGTAGCTGGTTTATTATTATACATATGTCTCTACAACAGATATGCACAATTGCACACACAATGTTTACGACTTAGGTTCTTTGTGTAATAGGTACTTTGTATACTCCCTGAATTCACTGAATCAGACAAAGCGTGCAAACCTAACATGAACCTCTCATGTTTCTGATTTGAGTAATTCCCACATATTAATATCTTACCTTCGTTATTTATTTCTATTCTGCCTTCAGATATCTGCATTATCTGTATGTGTAAAGCTTAATGTCTGATTAACCCCAAACGAGTCATACTCGCAGCTCTCAATAAATATCTGCCTCCACAAATAAACACCAATTAATCGTCACCATTTCATCTCTCGTGAGGATTCTGTTAGTTTATAGGGGCTTCAAATATCTAATTAGTTCTTTTTTCCATTTTTATTTTATTTAAAACTGACTCTTGTAAATCTATCAACATCGTTTACTTGTAAATCAATTTCGATGTCATTACTTCCACCGACTAGGTTAACTCAAAACATCTAAGTTTTCTTGCCACTTGTTGCGCTTCGCTTCGCTTTTAAACGTGACTCCACTGCTAAGGTTTTACGTTTTTTACTTATCTAACTCGCAATCTTTTCAAATTGCCCAATTCACCTTTGCAACTGAGTTTTTATCATAAGTTTCAATATCCGACGTTTTCTGTGATTCATTGGGTTGTGCAAGAATGGCAGCCGTCCAAAACTCGTCACCCAGAATTATTACTTCCATGAAAGAAAACTAATATTAAGGTTGAGTAAACTAGACACTTCGTCGTCGAAAGATTTATGTAATCTTGTTTGAGTTGGCGAAAACAAAATGCTGAAATGATAATTAAGGAGCTACGAGTATGTTACGCTTTATTGGCTACTGTGAATTTGAGAAATTGAATTACTAATTTTGAGTCACCTGTTGTTGAAATCAGATTTTTATTCGATTAGATCAGACTACCGGTGCATTTAAATGCATTTGTACACTTTGCAATTAATTTCTAGTGGTTTGGAGTCACATTCATTAAACGAGAATACAGCTCGTATATCTCAGACAAAACACTTTGCTCACCCTTCATATTGTTTTGTTCGTTAACTTTTTAAGTAAGTAGTAAATTGTCTGTTTTATTACTTAAAACGTTAAAATGATGTAGGTCGACGCAGAGCTAGACTTTTTATGAGTAATCTGCGGTATTTTTTGCAGCTTGAGTTTCTCGTGATCTCTCTCGCTTGGAATACTTTTTCCTTTTACATGAAATTCATTGCGTTGGTATCTCATGTCTAGCGTCCACTGTTTTAGATCGTAAAACAGCGCCTAATTATTTATCTTCTTCATTGTTAGTAAATTTTACTCATGATTCTTCAAACTTTTATTTTATTTGTCGTTTCGCCGACATTGATTCTATATTGAACCTTATTACGAGGCAGTAGTCATCCAATTTGATAAACTTGAAGGGCACCCGCATCTTGTATTATGTTTTTTAAGTACCAAGGACAAGGTCCGTTAATGTTATTTCGATAAAAATGTTGAATATTTCGGTACAATATCTAACAGTTAACGGTCCTCGTGCATGTTTCGAATGAAATTTTCTATTACTTTTAATGCATAATAAATACCAAAGGCACACTAACATTCCATGTTGTAGACGAAAAAACAAAAACTAAAAAACAAGTGACCTGCCAAGTGCCCTTATAAGAAATGAAAAGTAGAAAAAGTTGAAGATAGTTTTCGAAAAACCTGATGAATAGTTAAAACCGGATTGAAACGACATCGCTGAGATGACTGTGACTTCTGAAGGATTCTACGTATTGAACGATGATACAAAGAAATAGGTAAGTGATTTATAACAGAGTGTGTACTTATTTAAAATTAGACACGTCTGCGTCTCTCCACCCTCTTTTTTCGTTTCTAAACCTAGATCTAGGTATAAACTTAAGAAATAAGTCTTCATGAATCTTATTTACAAGTGTAACATACACTTTAAAGAAACGGTAGGAACGAAGCCTTAGTTTGTTGCCTGTTCTTCTAAGCTTGGTCGGGTAGAACTGGCCTACCTAGACTCACCTAGCTTTAAGACGTTTCAATGATTCTTATGTTGCTACTGAATAAAGACATCTTTAACTTTGACTCCAAAATTCAGTATTTGCGTTATAGACTTAAACACTTTTTTTTCAAAAGTTCTTTCATTTCATACCTAAATCGCTTTCACTCATTTATATCAATCCATCGTTATTTGAAGGGACACCCTTGTTCATCTCAGAACCTTTCAACTGATGCTGTCTGGTCTGACTGATTGGTCATTTATCTTTCGGAACTTTCTCTTACTTTACATTTTGTCTAAGTATCCTACTTTTTACGATGTACTTAACAGATAGTTATACTGCGTTCAATCGAATGATATACGCTATGCAAATTGCCCTTTATGTTGAAATATCTAGATCAAATGTGAGTGCTCATAAAAATAGAGATTTAAAGCTATTACTGATATTTTTAGATTGAATTGAATCGATTTTTAAAGCCGATTCACTGGCCTGGTGACCTTACTCGTTTCGCTTAGATTTATTAGTATTAATTGATGGATGTATGATTGGTAGTTATTTGCTATTATATTGATAGACGGGCCTGTTTTTGAAAGTATGAATAATTGCAAAGAGTGATTGCGTGTGGCTTGGTTTATAAATCAAAATTACTTGCGCTTAGCCACCGCCACCTTTAAAAGTATCGATGAAGTGAAACTGAACTCTTCAACTGGAAACTTAGGGTTCGGTTCCGCGCTAGACAGACCGAAGGACAGGGTACCAACAGATCCCCTCTCTTTAAGTACTTAAGCTCAACCTCTGTCTACAACTTAAGGTCTACCTACAATTGATACGGAAATGTTTTTTTAGAATTTCCGCGTGCGATTATTTAGTGGATCCGGCTTGCTACGCTCTTTTCACGGCTCAGTACCCGTCATTTTAATTCCGTTTTCTTTCCGAGCCATGTTTTTTTTGTGTTTTCAGATAGCTATTTCAATTTGCTTGAGTAACAGGCAATCGATAGCTCAGTTATTGATTGAAGCTTGTTAAGGGGAACGATATAGTTACTTGCTTCATTGTCAAGCTCTGCATCCGCTTCGACTTGCCTTTTTTTGTCGTTACATGATTGATCTTTCAGAGGTTCTGATAGTAGCTTGCTATATTATGTACAAGTACATATGTTATAGATAGACTAAGTAGGCAAACACTTACAGCATCAACTATTTGCCATATAGTATAGTAATCTTTTATCTCAGACAACTATCTGGAATACAAAAAAGTAAGACAAAAGAAAAAACTCGGAAGGTGAAGAAGTCTCATCGAAGGGATCGACTGTAGTGGTTACTTTGGGGGGCTCGAGAACTTTTTCAGGCTACTGTAGATGATTGTGAAAACAAGGTCGTAGATTGTAAACTACTATCCGTCTGCTGTAACAATGTCCATCAACACAATTTGCGAACTAAATAGCCAGTCGAAAGCATTCAAAATCTAATCTAACTACCGTTATGTTGCAGTCCATTGTTAACCAGACTAGGTCAGTTTTTGTGATCTTTTTACAAATTGGTGTCTTTTGTTAGTATAGAGGTGTATAGGGTAAAAAGAGAATAGTAAAAGTGTCGATTTATCAACTGTTTGACGCCTGAATAGAAAACGACCAGGAAAACATCGTGAGGAAAGCCGCGGCTTAGTCGGCTTTGCATGAAAATGTATTGACTATATTTCCTGTCAATAAGGAATACTAAACTGAAAAGCAAATCCTGTCCCGGGCACTACCTACAGCGGCATGTGTATAAAGGGGGGCTTAATGCTATTGTAGGTATTTGGATTACTATGATAGATAGTAGGTATCATTTTATTGTACACAAAGATACATTATAAAAACTATAAGTAAAGTATTACAATGAGTGGCCTAATTGCAGAAAGTGATTTTTTCAGGCAACCTTATCATGAAAAGTAGTTGAATAGAACACTAACGGACGGCAGTGCACGAAATGTGGTAAAATTAATTAATTTTAACTGCAGGAACCTAATATACTCTATGCTAACTATACGAAATGCTGGATACAAAATTATGTACTTGAAACTTACAGGAATGTACTTATTGTGTTTTTCAATACTAAGCTGAAAGTCATGCGTGCAATGTGCTATTTCAGTATTAACTTCTGAAATAGCACACTGCGTTTTGTTGATTGTTTTGTTAACGTGTTATTTCTTTGCTTTTTTGCTACAAGCGACATCACTGTGCGTACATAGTATCTGTTATCCATATAACAAACGCGTATTGTAAATTCTTTTGAAATGATTCTTTAATTTCTCGCTTCCACATACGGAGCACCATATCCTATTGTTCTAATAGAACTTCCTCATTTAGCTTTCATCTTTTACCGATCCGATGCGCATCATGAAGGAAGTCAATTTAGTTTTCTCATATTACATGTTTCGAACTTTTCACAATACATTCTTTTACTTCCAGAAGACAATAGATTTGTATAAATAGAGGCAGATGTTTCGTCATCAGCTTTCGTTTCCTAATAATATAAATGCGGAGGTTCGGGTGTTTGCATTTTCTCTAACATTTGACAGATCTGAATAAATTTAGATTAGATAAACAAAGTTTGTGACAGATGATGATATAGTAGAGCCACATATCATCTAGTAAATGATATAGAGTTTTATTACTATCCAGACAATATTTACCGTTCACATCTGGAGCACATGTGGCGTTGTTTGCTCATGATAAAGACATATCAAATGCCGATTCAAACATTTGATCAACTTCTTTCCCATCAACTGGTTGTGAAGGAAAATTTAAGTCAATATTGTATCTATCCAAAAAAAAACAGTACTTAAGGTCGATTGGTTGATAAAAGGCTCAGAATAGTTTCTCTTAGATCTACGATGAGGCCAAGGAAAGCTGTTGATGACCTACGAACATGCTATAATGTCACAGAATAAATAAAAGTACAATGATTTAGTGTCGAATTTCATAGGCCTCTGTCATGCTATCTATTATAGCGAGACCGAAATGTTCAGCTACGATAAGAGTCCACTCGTGTTTGAAACCTCAAATATCATATCCGCAAATACACAACGGCAGTCCGGCACGCGTTCCACTTAGCGAATGTGGAAGTGAATCGTGAGGAATGGAATTCGTATCATTCATAGCACTGGCTTACTGATCTTTAGCGGACTGGAAGACTGGTTCAGATCTGTCATACGTGCTTTTCGTTTGTACAATGTGTTTTGTGTTCATAAACAATATGAGTTGCTTCTGAGAAGATATCAGTTTTTCCAAATTGTGTTATGGCACTGCAGACTTGAATTCTTTCTTTGGTATCTTTCTATCGTTATTTCTTCTTTTCCCATGCTGTTTCCTGCATGGGGCTCTCAAATCATCAAAACATTAATGATGGGCGGAATCCGTTCCCAATGCATTCAAAATACATATGTTTTTCATAGTTGTCTTACACACCAGCAATCATAGCGTATATCTGCTAGCATTATGTATCTAGCTGACACTAGATTTGCAATTCTGTGGTGAATTCATTCGCCACAGAAACATCTCTGACATTGCATGTACAAATTGACGTCCAAGAAATCCTCTCACTTCCATTATTTCCATTAAGCCTGCAATCATACATTGGGTTACACCAACAATAGCCTTTATATTGTATTGGATATGACCCTGAAATGAAATGTCTCAAGTGTGTAATTTCTCATCTGGCTGCAACACAATACGCTACTAGTATTGCTTGGAACTGGCAATACAAGTGACGACTACTTGAAAGTTGTAATCTATGGTATAAAACATACGAGAAACTGCAACCAGTATCTTCTTTTCTCCGGTATTCTCGAGATCAGCTTACATGGTTACATCACCTACTTGTTATTGAAATCAAATCTATTCATATATTTTCACGATATATCCCGTTTTAAGTTCCTTACTATACAGTTTCGAATGCATACCACATCGTCGCCATAAACTTTAGGGCCGCTATCAATCACCCATTTCTCTTCTCTCGTGTTTTATAATTTTGAAACTAAATCGTCCGAATTTCAGTTTCATCGTAAAGTTTAAGCGATAGCAAACATTTTACTGGGAAGTGGAACATTTGAACGTACATCTCTGAATTGTTCACACAGCCTTCTTTTACCTTGAAAACAGTTGCGTGATTGTCGGTTATCAGTAATTAAGGTTTTTGGAACAGAACTGTGCAGTGAAGTGCCGATTATAAACCATTAATTAGTAACAGCTTAATGGAGACTGCGGTAAAATAGTTATTACTCATTGTTCGCATCTTTTATATTTTATTTGATTCCTCATGCACATGAAACAATTCAATTTATATGCGTAACATGAATTCTACAAGACTTTAATCTGATAATATATTTCATTTACAATATATCAGTGTCCGTGAAACATGACACAATGACCATATTTTGCCAGTTGTATTCAAAGATAATAAAGTTTTGGAGTTCCTACTTCCTACAATCTTATGCAAGCTAAAAGTTATGTTTATCGCCCATAATAACGGTACTTAATGATCAGTAAACTGACATTATTAGAAGTACAAATATCTTGCATCACGAAAATTTCTCATTAGAAATGTACGAAGGGCTTTCTAATTGTTCGTGTCCCACAATGCCTCTATTGTCTATATCTCTCAAATTGTGATGTTCTGCGTGTCCGTACCATGCGTTTTAAAGAGAGTAGGCGTATTATTTTTGAGATACAATACCCTATACGTCTAAAGGGACCACCCACTATTGAATACATCTCTTTTATCACCAGTTCAAATCACATTTTGCTAGTACCTTACCTATATTATAAACAACATTATGGTTTCATAGCGAGCGGTCGTCAAATCGTTTCCATATTATTTCAGCCTGTTCATCGCTTCTCATTAGTTTGTAGATGATATTTTCAGTTTTGTAAATAACATAACAACACAGTTAATTTTATCATTTTGTCGGTTTAAATTAATAATTCACCACCACTTTAATCGATTTAATCTATTTAATCTCGAAGATTACCTTCCCTTATCTATTTAAGTTTACCTCACGTCTAAAGTTTGTTTACATAAATCTATCCTTCCGATGTAACGGCTAATAGGCTAGTCTGTGACAACTTAATAGTTTCCTCTCCTTTTAGAACCAATTCATTCAATCGTGCTTCCTGCTCAAGCAAATTGTCCATCGCTTTTACTTTTATTTTTTGTCCTCTTGTTCTACCTTTTCAGTTCTTTGAGAAGTTCTGCATCATTAATTACAATAACAATGCATTTTTCTAGTAATAGTTTAAAGTGTGGTCTTGCGTATTTCTTTTAATGTAATACATATTCGCAATCCTAACTTTCTAGTCACTAGTTCAGGAACGAAAGTTTAATACGTGATGTATTCAAAATAACTGAAAATTGTATACTCCCAAGGTGTGCAATTTTCTGGGTCGCAAACGTGACGTATCATAAATATCTCTTGAGATATCCGTCTCGATTGCAGGTACCGAATGCCCTTGAGCGCAACAATAATATAGCACAACAGATTTAATAAAACCCCGGCTGGAGAGAGCTACGATAAAGTGTTAAGCCGCAGTTACAAATAAAACAGGCTGCCGCCGGAATTTACCGGTAATCTTAGGTGTAGCTAAGGTTCATAACAATAAGTGAGTGTTGTATGTAGATTGTAGGTACTGTTGTCGTATGGTATTAGTGCCCTGCATATCTGTTCACGTTTGACACGTTTGATAGAGTATTTTCTTTATTGAGAAGGTGCGTGCGATTGGAGATTGTTCTCGCAGCTGATTTGACATCACCAACAAGCGTCGTGAAACTTGGTCAATCGGCTTTCTTCGTGAATGTAGCTTAGGGTCGGTCATTACTTTGTTAGAATCAAGTGAAACACTTGGAAACTTACGATGAAATTGCTAGTTACGGATTTACAGTATGACCGTTCGCTGTCACCGTTACGCATAACGCACTTGACGATACTATCGTATTTCACCGTTCGTGTTCTTAGTTTACAACTACAGCCCAGTTTATATCTTAAATACAGTTTCTTATTAACATCTTGGCAAATTCACTGTGTATTACAACGATTAGTCGTCATAAACCCCTTTTCTCCAGATTTACAACAGCTACAACTATTTGATCAACTTTCGTTTCATCGTCATAAACGTAGGCTTACTTAGTTTTGATATCATTAATCCGCGTCGTAACTTCATAGTTTTTTAAACGGTTTTATTTAGCTTGCCCTCTTTGGTGCTATATCGTCGTTTTGATTACAGATCTTTTTCTTTTATAAGTTTAGATTTTTAAGGTGTGTGCTTCTATGAAGACAAAACGCAGGTTTATCCACCTCCTTTCTATTCCCACGAACGACCATTTCTTTGTCATTATGACATCTGGTCACATATTTTTCTTTCAATCTTTGGATATGATCACATGCACTTGAGTAAAGTTTCTTACGCAAAGCGTTCCAAAAGTTTTAGGAACGTGACTGTCGCAATCACATATGAAACGTGTCATTACAATACAATTGCCATACGTTTGATTGATCTCTATTGTGCGATTCTACGTACAATCTTTTGATTGCCTTTAGGATTTCAAATAAGATTCGGAGAAGTTCATGGTTTAGTTTCTTGATTATGTTAATCTTTGATTTGTCACCTTTCTATACTCCAATATGTTCTATATACTGTCTCCAAAGTCATTGCTATTTCGAAGATCCTCGGCAATGTTATCGGTCATTACTACGGTTAAAAACAAAAACCTTATCTCAGTTAGTTCACCGAATATTGAAACAACTTAACAAAACAAAACTAACTAAAATAACTGGTAATAGTAATGGTCTAGAATCTAGACCGTAGTCGCAGTTATTTCATTCTATTACGTCTTCTGTCCTAACGAAGTGTCTTACAAGCTATTAGAGACATTAAAATAGTAAGTCTTATCACTGGACCGTACACAATACGCCTTGAGAGACAAATCGTCCAGCCCATTTCAGCCAACTAAGTCGGAACATGGGGTTTCTCAAGATTGTTTCCTATGATAACTCTACAGCCTATAAACTAGCCCTCGCCTCCAGCGTCGCATGTTTGATGGACGATTGTTCGCTTGAATTAGTCGTAAGTTGCGTTCAGGAACCGTCGATAAATATCGGAAGAACTGGATTTGAACGTTTCTCTAATGTTGATATATTGCGGGTTGGTCAATTAAGGTAAGACTGTAAATCATCTTTGGAAATGTTAAGTGAATTTAACCCTTTTGTTTGCTTTCTTTGCTGTTCTTTTACAATAAATATACCATATTTTGAATGAAATATTACCTGATGTGTGATTATGAAGAGCAGGTCGTTCTTGATTCAAAAAAATGCGATTGTAGAAGCATTTGTTTGGCTGTATTTCCTGAGTTTTATTTAGTAACTTGTTTCCTTGCATTAATCAGTGTCAGTCATAGATCTAATTCTGATTGTATTATGTCACAACCACTACTAATAGCGAGAGAAGCTGCACAATAATCTCTTAATTCCATTAATTAATCTTCTGACTGATCATTCTCATGTCAAGTCACATGTAGGTCTAATCAAGTTTATCCGATGAAGTTTGAATAGGTGAGATCTCCCAGAACCATTGAGGCTGTGTAACAGTACCACACATCTCATAGCTCCGTTAGCTAGGTAATTGACATTACCAACAGACCGTAATATGATTCAAAATCTTTCTAACTGGTGAAGCGTCTTAGCTAGATCTGCTGAGTTGGGTAAGACTATACTTAATTAGAAACCTGCGGTCTTAAAATTCAATGGATCGTTAAAATGAGTCTGTGTGGGATACATTAAAGATTTGATGATAGATTTAACAAGTGCTTGAATTGTATGGGTCAAAGTGAAACGTTAATGTATCCAATAGATGGTCGTTTGCAATGTACAAAGTAGGACTCCCTCGTTGGAATTGGTAGATTGTCATAAATAATGTGCACATCACTGAAACTGAAAATCTACAGAAAAAAATATATGTTGGTCGTGGTTCCTCATTAAAAATAAGCTCTTTTCATCACTTCCTGTAAATGACTTAAGACTAAAGAAACGCACTACATATGGGATCTTGAAATTAAAATGAATTAATTTATATTCTTGAAGCATGGTACATTTTAGAACTGAAATATGGGTAAATATAGATGCACACGCTTCGTCAAGAAACCCAGCATGCAAACACGATAAAAATTACCTACATAGTACAATATAAGCAGTTGCAGATTCAACTTTCAAGCGTGATAGGTACAGAAAATCTCCTTAAAATAATATATGATCGGTGACTTAGCCAGGCTGATAATGAAAATATTTTATGGTCATACGCAAATACTTTTCTGGATTATAATTTTGTTTGTTCCATAAATGTGTACTGTAGTTGAAGATTACTGATTACGGTTCTAATGCACCCATTAACTCAGGAATCTCGTGAACTACTGTAGCTCGATCTTCGTTCTGCTAGTCATTAACTACTCAGTTCCTGCAATTTCTTGAATCACAGTAATTGAAGTTTTCTTAGCTTTCTGTGTTTCTTCAGGTTTATTATAACTTTGGCGATTATTATATCTTTTGTGACATATCTTTTTTTCTCTTATTCATCAAAAATAGTATCTTCTAAATGTTTAACAGTGTTTGGCAATCTATGTTGTCTCCTGTCTTTTTACTCATCGTCATTAGCCTAAATAAATCTATTACTAGACCTTTGTCTAGCAGTAGATTTATTAGGCCTATGCCTAGCCTAGCCTACCTACATATATCGAGTCTTAGCCGTAGTCCGCTTGGCTGGCGAATTGATGTCTCTATATCTAATACCAATACCTATAATTTATATGAAATCATTTCCAACTTCGCCCACGTTGGCCCTATTCCTATATCAATAGTTAATTTCCATTAAGTAGGTGAAGACCCTATTAATAGTTCCAACTTCCTTTTAATATTAAACCTATCCGATCCCAGCCCATCCCATTTCCGGCGTTTTAATTAGAAACATTTCATGCAATGTTTTGACATCGTTGTGCTTCGGCATTATGCACTTGAGATGTCAAATGTTAATAGACGTGACAACCATTTAGAAAAACTTGATTTTGTTGTTTTTATTTTATCTTTAATGCTCTATTGAGATCTAAATATTTGTATTTCATTGACTGACATAGACTTCTTCCATAATGTTAAACTGTAATTTAGCAGAAGTAAAGAGGAATTGGATCACCACTCGATCAACTGATATGGTGGCTCAGAAAGTGATTATAGAGGAGTTCAATCACCTCATTTTCCTTTTCTACAACTTAACCAGAGACATTAAGAACTACGAACTCAGTTTATCATCTGATATCGTAATATGATAAGCGTGTTCTTTTATGTTAAAAGTCATACAAATCAAAGACCTTCCTTGTAAAGAGAATTCAGTCGAATAACAAACTTGCGATATCAACAATTTCATGTATCTGCTTTGAATAACTTTGATAATATGCATGGATATCATAAAACGTTTGATAAATATCGTAAAGTTATTTAATATTCTGCTGAATAAATGTTGCTTTCAAATGTCTAAATGAAGGCTTATAGAATTACTTTGAATGGAGTACCTTTAATAACATAGCTTTTAGTTATCCTCTCTAGGCATTAGAAATACTTCATTTAGTTCTTGATAGCTCAATGGGCTATATTTTCTATATTTCATCTTCTCTTATTTTAAAAGCCAGTCTCTTTTTGTATTGAATATTATTATATTCATGACCATGATGATGAAAGTAAAGAATATTTATTTTAACTCAATGTCGATTGATGTGTCTATCGCTATGATATCAGAATATTTATAGCAAATTATATTTTATAAAAACATTTCTTCCATGCTTTGCAAACGTACTAAAAAGTATTTTATTGTTTCAGGTAAGCATTTTGTTAAATAAAAGTAATAAATGACTTGGGAAGGTAAGATCAATGTTGAAGTGCATTAGAGTTGGCCAATAACGTTCATAATGCAAATAATACTATGAAGGAAGTGGGTCCTAAAAGTAACAGTAAAATGCCAAATTATTTTCCTAAGAATACATAATACACCTAACGTGGACTCAAACGGTGAAGGAAAACATCGTGAGGAAACAGACATAGAACCAAGCCGAGTACATGAAAAAAACCTCTCTGAGGTGCACTTAAAGCTTTCAACACACTGGTTGAAAGGCTTTAACTACACTGCTTCAAGAATAAGTGACAAGATAAGGAGAAAAGATTATTATAAAAAAAACACACCTATAAATAGATTAGTTATGCCTACACTTGTTGTTACCATTACCTATATGTAGAATGTAGAACGGAGTGTTCATCTTCCTTTCGTTTAATATCCTCATGCCTCATTATTTGCATAAAGTTTTACGTTTTAGCATTTATGATGTTGATGTGCATTAGGGCTAATCGTACTGGGATCACAATTTCTATTATGCGCATTGTCCAAAGCTTTTACGCTTCTATCGAGGCTAATGTGGAAATAATTTTACGTTGTCGCTTTTCTATTAGAGATTTAGCTACTGTTAGAGTAGTTGTTGTTTTCCGCTTTTTACGTTTTGTCGCAATTTTCAAATCAAATCTCATTTTGGTGTCCGTTTATAAAATGTTCTTTAAATAGTCATCGTCTACGGTCATTGGGTGTTCTGTTCTGTTCTTTATAATTATAATCTTATCATTCGGTAGGCCATCTGCTTGTTCCGTTAATACCTTTCTGCTAATAAAATCCAGTATCATTATCATTCAGACATTTTTAATCAACAGGCTAGATAAGCTTGCTTGTCTCGCAAATTTGATAAAACACTAAAATAAAACAAAACAAATTCCATATTGCAACTGTAGCTGCGCTTCTCACAACAATAAGAGTTATTTGTTAATTGTACCTAAATAATATGCGAAATTAGCTAACTAAATAAACTGACGTGGGAAAAACGTATTATCCTATTGCTTTAATTATTTATCTAACAATTAGTTTCAATAGCGCTGAAGGACATAACTATTACAACAAGCAATAGGTAGTATCGACATCTATCAACTGTACGTTTATGGCATGTGTCGCCGTAATAAAATTACTAGTTTCTGCGGTTCTTTCCTTAAAAATATCTATCGAAAGCTTCCTACTCCCATACTTGGGCAAGCTTTACAAACAAACAGTGGCATCTCTCCCACGGAGAAGGGAAGGGGAAGGCGTGAGAAACAGGCACGAAGCGAGATCTTGTTATTGTGTGGCGCTACAGTTCAGATTTAGCTTGCCTTATGAGGTGTAAACGTATGGACGATGCAGCACCATCTTTGTATGAAGAGTGTATTCAAAATCTTACTATTTAGACTTACTGTAAACTTTTTATTGCATGAATGAAGCCACTCCTTCAAGATTTTGCAAGTATAAGGTTCGCGTACCGATTTAGCTTCGTAGCTGCTGGTATAGCAATTTCTATGGCTTTGAATCTGCAAATAAATAAAACACAGGATGTTAACGTGCTAACGTGCTGAAACTGTTTAATTTACCTCATTCTGTTCACGTATTCCGTCGCACAAAGGATTCACTACATAGTTTTAGATTTATGTTTGATTCGGGTTGAATCAGCTTGTTGATTTTAACTAGATAAGACCAAAGCTCTGGTCGTGTGCAGCCCTATAAACAACAAACTAACAACGGAAACTATAACACGTGTTTTAGCCGACCCTCCCATGCTTCCTCTCGTCCCTCATTAACTAAGAAACTGCTATCACTGTCCACTTGACTCTCAGCCTTGCTACACTGAGCTACGGTTCAATATTCTGGGGGTTTTAGATGCATGGTGGTACTAATACGGAACGACAATGTTACTGTTTTTTGAGACGATACATGCTGGTATGGTGACATGTTTGATTTATTCTTTGAAGTCGATGCGTTCTTCATTAGTGTCTGCTATACGAGGTTGTGCCTATTTTAATGCGGTTGACCAATTGTAGTGGAGGATCAGATATTCTTTCTAGAAAAATATTGTGGTTTTTCCTTTGGTCTTGTTAAATTGCTACGAATACAGTTAAACCATGTAGATGCATTCATCTAGCTACATATTACATCTGTTTTACAGCCACATGTCGTGCACTTTTACAACAATAATGTAAGTACGTTTATGTTGCAGCAGTGCACACATCTGTTGATTCAGAAACTCGGTTACGTTCAAGTGCTAAAGGCTCAATTTAAGTAATCAGGCAAATGACCTCTTATACCGGAGTTTTAAATAACTGAATCTTCCTCTGTGCCTTTGCTTCTATAAAGACTGAGAGAGCTGTAAGTAGTTTTAGAAACACCTGGCGCCCAAGACGATCGTTATTGTATTTAAATAGTTATTTGTTATACAAGAGTGCAAAGCTGCTTTTTAACCGCGTGCTCAATTTTGATGACTGAGCAAGCGCAGGATTCTGAAGTTTAACCACGAGCGTAGCGAGTGCAACACGTAACTTTTCATCCCACCTCAGCGAGGAAATGACTAATGCAAAAAAGAACATGGCGCGACTAAAAGTAACACACCAAGAAGGTTCCGAGTATGAGTTATTAACAAATTTAAAAAGGTTGTATGATAAATTCGGCACCATGGAGGTAGAAGTAAATAGGTTGTGTATTCACAAACTTATTGAACACGATATTCTAAATTCAAATTTACTTTATCCTCTAGCGGATAAAAACGGCTTTTCCAGTCAGAAATTAAACAGCAAAAACACACTTTCAGAGCTGGTGGGATGAAAAAGGTATTTATCGGAGCGTTGCGCTTGATTGAACGGAAACATTCGTTGATGTGCCAAATAATCTTAACCTTTACAACTTTCAAATCAATTTAAAGCGAGAACCACTGCCATAGAAGCCATGCATGCTATTATCAATTTAATAAACCATTTTTTAAAATTAGTTTCCTGACCGAATTAACATCATCTATCGCTAATCAAATAGAATCATCATCAGATCAGTTAAGTAATCAATCATTTCCTTCATTAAATTCAGCCAATATAAAAACTTTATTGCATTCAATAATTATGACGTAATATTTAGGTCAAGTGATGCCATATGCAAAATCGTGCGCTTGATCACCTTTTGGCAAATGTTTAATGATTATCTTGATACCTAGAGTCTCTCATTACTTCAGTGAATTTAAACATGGGTATGTAGGCAGGTAATTTTGTGCAACTCAGTTCTTATTGAATAATACAGACAGCATACAATACAATATATATAGGTAGATAATACCCCGGTAAAATACCTATTCAAAGAAGCTGATTGGATACGTTCAAATGGATGTAACGATACAGCAAAGTTTGATTCAATTGACTCAGTACACAGTTACATTGTAATGGATTTGGAAATCCATTTCAAAAAGATGCCAAACAATTCATTCAAGGCTTCATTGGTGGTAATGTACAAACCATCATCAGGCCTTATTAATTGCGAAGAAGAGATTCTGAGTCAGCATCGACTTCCTGCAATCTTTACAACGACGATCCCAGATCGAAAGAACTACTGACACCACAAGAAGAAGCATACCTAGCTCTATGGTAAAAAAACTATAAAATAACAGTGAAAGTTATGTAATAGGTATGTGGAAAGCATTTGCGTGTTCAGCTGAATATCATAAAACAAAATGCAAAAGAATGTCGCGTGAGCACATCTTTGTGAATTGACGAAATAATTTATTGTTGACCTGTTTTTTACAATTTGCCCAATTTGTTGAGCTTTGACATACTTAGAGGGTACCCCCTTGAAGTACATGGAAGAGCAAGGGTTACTAAAATGAATATAAACAATACGCAGTCTGCAGATGATGACTTGGGTCTCAGGCAGTTGCATAATTAAGGACCTAAACTAGTTATCTTCTAAAGTAGCGGAGAAATCGGAGAATAAAGTTGCGAGTCTTATTTATTTCATTGTCTACTGTCGAGAAAGTCCTTTGTTAAGACCTACTACCTAGCTACAGTTCAATAACCGACAACACCAAACCAAACCTGATAAAACTAGAAATATTTAAACCGGGTCAAATACTTTTATTTATAATCCATCTGTTTATAATGCTTATAAAAATTTACGGCACGTGTGGTCATATATCAGTATCATCAGCAATTTCTTATTTCTGAAGCAGTTTACCAACCAATTAAACCTTTTATTGTCGATAAATCAAACAAAACAATTTCGAGAACCGCAACGCTGATCCGCCATTTTGATTTGAGGTGGTTGAACCTTCTTTAATCACGACTGGGAGACCACTGGCGAATGGTGAGATGGTTCAATTTAGCTTTGGCCTTGAACTTGAATAAGTTGCTGAGAAAACAAAAGAACTAGATACGTGCTGTATAGGTATAGGATAAGCAATACCTACTAAGCATAGTTATATTGGCTCTTACGAGGATCATCAAGCACCTAAGCAATAAAGTTCAGTAGAAACTGTGGGTAATTCTTAAGATCTTCGGGAAACAGATGGTGGGAAGAGGCCTGGGATAGGGAGAAGTGGAAATCTTTTGAGGAGGCCTACCCCCCTTTCTATCTTTTGAGGAGGTCAATTTTGAGTAGGGATATAAAAAAAACATAGGTACCTATTTACTTTATATGAATAATACTTTTCTGCATCTATCATCAAATTCGAAGGGTCTGGTTCTAGCAGTCGTTAAAAGCCCACGTACGTTATCAGTCACTTATCAGCGTATGTCTTGTAGCTTAATTCAACTTTATTGTTATCAAGCAAACACAAAAGCCATTGATTTAAAAATATATTAATAAAAACTATACAAACAAGCTACAAGCAGTTGTTGATGAATAAAGAATTAAAATATTTAAAAAAAACTGAACTAAACTCCCTACAAACAGTAAGTAATACATGCATTGATTTCCCATATACGCACAGTAAATCCGAAAAACAAATAACCGGAAACCAAACTCATTTTAACGATAAAGATCCCGTTGTACTAACAAATTATCGCGACTATACCGAGGGTGGCCAGGCCCTTACAGTGGATAGACTTACAAACAGGGTGTGCGGTCAACGACCTCATTTACCTAATGGAACCTGTATTGTAGTGACCTAATTCGTTTCTGATATGGAAGTCGTAAATTCGCGCGATGATAGTAGACATAAATTAGATTTATTTTTTGATAAGGGCCAAAGCGTGATGTACAGTAGTTTGCTGGTAGTTTTTACTTGATTGGCTTATTCAACAAGAAATACTTTTACATGAAATAGCTGCCTTGAATTGGCTATCACAATTTTGGTATGAAATACCTGTACCTCCT
This sequence comes from Thera britannica, assembly GCA_939531255.2. Lineage (NCBI taxonomy): Eukaryota > Metazoa > Arthropoda > Insecta > Lepidoptera > Geometridae > Thera > Thera britannica. The sequence goes on along the minus strand of OW618042.2, from coordinate 4,024,884 downwards.
GGTGCAGTGCCTTAATGGCTCTTATGACATCCATAGCAAGTGCAGGTTGGGTCTTATTCTATACCGGGACTACTTTTGTCTAAAATCCGAACCTATAACTTAAAAAGACACTGGTTGACATACAAACACTTCTATATAAAACGGTATAACATACGACACCATAAAATGAGCTATCGAAACGTACACGGGAATGTTTTATTGTTTAGGTGTAATGTACCTCACCCCCTGTGGTAGTCACGCAACCCCCACGGGGCTCTTGCCTACAAATGGATGTAAATGAACAGTGTGCCAAGTATTTTAAGTTTGCTTGTTAGAAACGGAAACTACGCTGGTGCTCCTTAGTTTAAAAATAAAATAAAAAAGCTATGATAGTTATTCAATATTAACAGTAACGACAGCACCAATCAGAATGAAATTAGAGAGAAAAGAAAGAAAAAGAAACAAACTGCGATATGCGATGGCGATCAGTTTAAGCATCGGGTTTTGCATACATCTGCACATGCGCGAACTTCTACAGTGATACACTGATTCCAGGTAATCTAGATGTGCGTAAGGCCTTAGTTAAGCTAAGAGGATAATATAGACACAAGCTTAATCCATCCAAATCCTTCCCAGACAAGAGTCTTCTGAAAAAGGCATGGGTAATATGTCATGGATAAAATTAGACGCTCTACAAAACCATTTGTTTCAACAAGACGTCACAGGCCTACATGAGGATCAAATACTCAATAATATGAATAGTTTAGGAAAGCCTAATAGTCCAGGAAATAGGAAGGTCAGAGGTCACAACGGGTCATTGACTAGAACGGTAGGTCGTGGGTGTGATATAAACCGCAAAGGTTGAAGTGGAGGTGAACCTGGATTGATGGATATCAGATACCACTAACATGGGCGTAGTGGTAGTAGCACTCATAGGTCACAAAACTACGACTAATAGTTTCAATAGAATGCGGAAGCCAAAGTCACGAGTCATGTAGTTCTTATTAAATGAATCACTAGGATCAACTTTGAATTATAACCGTACCCATATGGGGATAGGTTAGTATAGTACAGCATAGGCTACTAAGCTAGTAGTAGATATAACGAAAGCTCTGAACTAAAATAATCTGCATTGCTTGGATAATTTACTAGCTAGAATAAAAAACTCAAGCCATTGAGATTGTACCGACTCAAAAACATTGATCTTTGTGCAACCGTAAAAGGAGATGCAAGTGCACATTACTGGTTAATTAACTTTAATTACCAACCTGGTAATTACTAGCAGACGTGAAGAAAATAATTGCATTCAGAGCTATTACTGCAATTACTTAACTGAAGCCTAGATGTCTAGTTCTAATTCTAACATCGCGTGCCCTAGAACTATAAAAGTCACTTGAAAAACTATCCTAGTTCATTCAACCCTGACCTTTTTGACCTTGTTATAAAAAACATCGTTGAACTAGCTGGAGTGGCTAATGATGTGGGGGATAGATAAGGATTGTGTAAACTTTAAAACGAAAGGAGTAGGGCTGAGTTTTAAATGATTGACGAGCGTCGTAAAAACAGTCTGTAGGCGGTTTTTAGTTGAGGGTTTCTTTGTTCTAACTCAAGGGCTAATTTATCATTTTTGTAACTGTCGTTTGGCGTCTTTGACGTTTTTGTCTTTTCTAATTGCAACTTTACTTTCTAACAACAGGTCAACTCTCTTTGGTTCTTTGCCAATAAGTTCAACTTTTTAATACAAAACTTTCTACAAGTCTTGTTTCTATGGGAGTATAACAAATCTGTGTGCTTTAAAAATAACTACTTGGTGATGCGGATTTGATAGTTCTTTTTTCCTGGCATTTATTGATTAAATATGGTCTTGGTTTCTCCCATCTCTATATTCCTTTGCTTTGTGCTTGAACTCGATTGCTTTTGAATGCAAAGGGTTGTTTCCAAGAGTTCGAACCATGAAAAGTCGTAAATAGACTTTGTTTACTGTGCGGTTCTCGGAAAGGAAACTATACCTCCATTAGTGTTTCCTCTCGGGAACGGCGACGGAGATCACTCACATTTAAGGAAATATAAATTTAGATATTCCAATTGATATAGATAATTTTTGGGAAACAGTTTCAGCATAATAATACTATGACACGAATCGAAACTTACATACCTAGTATTACATTGTTTGTTTTTTCGACGCCAGACACAGTAGAAGAACGGAAACTAGTTGCACTTTAATCAAAAGCATTTAATGCAATGTTTTTCTTCCTAGTATAAAAAACAACGTTATATTCAAAGTCTTTATTGACTATCGACAGTATTATGATTACGACTAAAGCATAGCTATACTTAATTTAACATGCTGTAATAATAACTGACCTGTTTTCCGCACTAGCAGGATGCAAGACTGCAGTCTCTATTTTTAGTTGTTTCTTAGTCATTGTTGTATTCATCGGTAGTGGACGTAACTTTATTCAAATGTCAATAATTTCTAATTGCACTACTACTGGTGCTGTCACCGTTTTTAGGGTTCCGTAGCCAAATGGCAAAAACGGAACCCTTATAGATTCGTCATGTCTGTCTGTCTGTCTGTCTGTCCGACCGTGTCACATCCATTTTTCTCCGAAACCATAAGAGCTACACTGATGAAACTTGGCGAGTAGATGTATTCTGTAAACCGCATTAAGATTTTTACACAAAAATAGAAAAAAAACTATAAATTTTGGGGGTCCCCATACTTCAAACTGCAACTCAAAAAAATTTTTTCGTTGAACCCATATGTGTGGGGTATCCATGAATAGGTCTTCAAAAATAATGTTGAGGTTTCTAATATCGTTTTTTTCTAAACTGAATAGTTTGCGCGAGAGACACTTCCAAAGTTGAAAAAAGTTGGTCCCCCCCCTCTAACTTCTAAAATAAGGGAATGATAAAACTAAAAAAAATATATGTTGTACATTACTATGCAAACTTTCAACGATATTTGGTTTGAACGAGATCTAGCTAGTAGTTTTTTTTTTATACGTCATAAATCGTAAACCGCAATTTACCTTTCGACGTACTACAAGAACCTGTTTCCTGTTTATTTTCTGTATATTATGTTACTTGATGCTACGGAACCCTTCATGGGCGAGTCCGACTCGCACTTGGCTGCTTTTTTTTTATATTCACTACTATTTTCATGAGCCACATTATCATCAATCATACCTTTGTTACTTGTTTTATTGAATAGCATTATTTTCTAAACCCTATATCCGAGCTTAATATCTTTTGTATTACAGAAAGGTAGATCAATGTTATCTTCAGAAGGCACGTTAACTTGTTCTGCTTATTTTAAACGCAAAACAGGTTTTCAAGCCAAACAAAAGATCACACAGCCTGCCTCACTAGTCTCCGCGAATCTCGAAAATATACATTTGTAAATGAACGCACTGCGCTGCACCTTATTTCCTTTTGTTTCGTTTTTTAGCATTAGTCTGAGCAGGTAGAACATACTAATTATGTATTATATTGTATACGTGACTTCACTCAGGCTTTCGAATGGTATTACAAATCACGTGAGCTATGTATTATCAACGCTGTGCCGCTGTCAATATGCGATAACCATTTTCAGAGATTTGTTATCACATTGATGAAGAATTTGTATTTGAATTTATTGTCTACATCTCAAACCTGGTCATTTTGGTTTTTGGGATTTCTTATATTTTGTTTACTTTCACATTACCCATTGAATTAGAAATCTCTTTCTGTTGCAATGTAATAAAAAGTTTAATTAAAATACTCTTCTGCAATACTGTATCTAAAGCTTTGATTTGCCATAAAAATGGTTGGTAAGTTGTTTGTTTCACACAAAAAAATAGCAGCCGCAATCATAGTTTATACTTTTAAATAATTGCTGTATAACTAACGAAGAATTTACTAGTGCCTGCAAGCTATAAGTCTATCATACAAATCATGCGTAACGGCGACCTTCATTATACCACCTTCATTACTTATTCTGTGATACCTCGTTAATGATAATTATCGTTCAGTTTAAACGTGTTGATAGCTTGTAGCGTTTTATTTATTAACCTTTTGAATTGATGTTTATGGTGTTATTATTTAAATAGATGTGAAGGTATTTGAAAAGGGATACCAGAAATTGTTTCCTCACACTTCACACCCAGAAATGTGAAAGTATCTAAGGGAATGCGTATGTTTGTTCCCACTCATATTAGAAACGCTTGCACGGATTTGGATGAAACAGGGAAGATACAGAGTTCGTGACCTAAAATAACATAAAAGTTACTATTTATCCGGCGCCTGCTGGTAATTTAATAAATGCCCCACATATTCTTATGAACTTCTTGAACAGACCAAGGATTTTTTTTATTTCAGCTTAGTTAATGGACTGTCTATTTAACAAAAAAAAATACATATTCATATATTTTTTTGCGAAGAGTTTAATGTCCACACATTGTTATTTTGTCATGACTTTCATTTGCACATCCATCATATTGATTAATAGATTATATATAAAAATACGTTCTCTACTATCTGTTTATCGTTTTTATCAAAAAGATATCAGTACATTACGAACGTACTCCAGTAGATTGTGCCATGCAAACATGGTGACCCGATTTCTGCATACTTCTCTTTGCGTGCCTGTTAGATTGAGGCCATACAACTTCAGATTGTATCGTCGCATTGAGTGTAGCATGGCACTACATGACTTTTCTATATCGAGAAAAATCTACTTGACTTTGTATTTTGATTTATTTTTGAGCTTTAGCGGCTTACAAACACAATTTTAGTCAACGTATTCATAATTTTTTCAAGTTCGTTAACATGGTCTTTAGCTGTGTTTTCTTCAAGTTCATTGCCTATTATGTCGCCTACACAAAAATGTTCGTTAATATTACTTCAAGTAAGCATAATAGTTGACACATTAACACCACTATAAAGCCGTGGGAGGCTCCACATGTGGCTTGCGCTATGAATATTATATTCCCAAAAAAGGAGTTCATATAATAACGGTTTTTTTAATTTTAGGGTGTTGCGTTGATTACATTTTTTTATTTTCATGGCCTGTTATTACCTTATTATACCTTGAAATATGTTAATAGGAACAAATAAATAATCATCCATTATTATGCCATTTTGTAGTGTTAGTTAATTGATTTAATTATATATTTTTGCATTACTGTTATTAATGTTATTTTTTGTTGTTCACAGGTAAGTGTCACAATTACATCTTCTGTTGTGAAAGGTATTTATAATTATCAACAATTATTTTTCACTTAATCTTTCATTTCCTTTATTCTTAAAACCATAATAATTAATCTCGGAAGTTCTGATGCAGATTGAAAGTGAGATATGTTCTCACTTCCGATGAGACGAAATAAAGCTCTATCACCTACAGAGCGAGTTACAATTTCGAGTGCATCTGATTCATTTCTGATAAGAGCCAGACGTAAAGCTATTTATTCTAGTGTCGCGTATCCAATTACAACTGTAATGCATTGACTCAGCTACCAGTTGCCAGTCAGCACTGTTTATATAACAGTGTGTCACATTGTCGCGTCGTGAGTGACGTCATTATTATCTATTCTCTTCGGTCTCTTCCTATTCGATGTTATATTTGTCAGTTCACAGTCTCCTCCAATTAGTATACTGTCATTAAACAATGTTTATGACTAACCTTATTGTTATTAACCTTAACGTGAAACTTACTCAAATGTTTATATTGCCTTGACTATTAAGGTTTGGTTTTAGATCATTATCATATTATCAATGGCGATTTCTTTCTGCTACCGATTTCTTTCTGTTAGGTACCGATTTCTAAGTATAAGTTATGGGGACATAATTTTTGATGGTCAGAGTGGTATACATAATCTATCACGTTGATATTATGCGGTCTACCACCTGTCACAAACGGCATGCACTTTCTCTGCTTGAAGTGGTTGTAAATTAACAAGAGGATTACCTAGGTACCTGTTGGTGTTATTCTTTCTCATAAATAATGTAAAATCATTGATAATAATTACTATTTCTGTAATGACTTTAATAAAAATAATGCTCGGAAGCAAAAGTTACAGCCATTTCGATAGTGAATGTCTGATCAAACATTCAGACCCCTATGGCTATTTATTAATTAAAGTAAATGAACAAATTAAATAATTACGCTATCATGACAGCGCTCATAAATAATAACGAACGATTCAACCTGATTCATATCGTCGCCTGCAGCTAAAATCTACGGTTCTTTAACTACTGTCCACTAAAGCGTCGTTGGTGCACATACTACCATTATCAACAACTGTACTAGCTGTTGCTTGCCTAGTTGTGCAAGTTAAACTGTTACTATTATTTAAGGTGATTTCTCGTTTGGTTTCTTATTCTTTTTCTGTATTTATTGAACATTCTACAACTATTTGCATTCATAATATTGATCATTCATAACATTGATCTAATTAATAAGAAGGAAGAAAGTATAATCGGAATCAATGTCTTCTTAATGTCACACGTTGTCCAAACAAACAGCACGCTGCATGGATACAGAAATGAGGAAATAACGGTAGTGCCCGGAATGAGAATAACTAAAAGAGCTCTCTTGCTGAACAGCAACTGACCGTCAACTCTTTGATCGACAGTAGTCCTGAGAAAGTACGTAGCTCGTCAGTCACAATTTACTTGTCAATCCGCAATTAGACTACATTGCTCTTATTACATTTTACGAATTATCATACTAATGATAGTAATTGATGCGTTAAGTGAAAGTTTTTGTTGATTATCATTTTGATTTGGGGGCTCGGTTGAGGTAATTGATTTTAGGAGATTGCTAATTATGATGAAGTTGTTTTAAATTATACGAAATTTCACAGCTCTCTTTCTTATCTAGTAAACTTAGTGTGTTTCTTCATTCTAAAATATGATTTCGCTTGCCCTAAATTTTGACGTCACTCACGGCATCTTAAGTAATAATTAGAGCAACAAATTCTCTCTCTGTTAGAATTGAGAACGGAAACACACTATCTAAAGGGTCATCTACCACTTAGGTTACGGCTGTGTCTATTGTTTTTAAAGATGTATTTATTGATAGCGGAGAGCGATCTCTATCAGTAGTTTCAGTGATGCGAATGTTTTGATCGATTTTGCATTTGTTACTTTACTGGTGATATAATGTGCATGATTGAACGTTCTTTTCGCAATATCGGTTTTCTTGGCTTCAGCTTAATTTCTTGTGTGATGCGATAATGCAGTCAATATTAATTATGACAAAAAAAATATAGGATATACAAAAATGCTCAAATTTGTATCATTATTTGTATGAAGTATTCCAAGAAATGTTTTGTTGTCCTATCCTGTATAACATTTCCATCATTTTTGTAATCAGGTATTATTGTATAGTTCAATAAATACAATAATATTCGACGAAATTGCAATGAGTAAGTATTAGCAGTGTCACAAGCGCAAGTAAGACATGTTTAAGGTTTCATCCTACACAATAACTGTCTCTTCGACATGTACAGAATTATTGCGTTCCACATAAGAGACTTTGCTATTTCCATAAACATATAAACCCTTTGAAATTTAATCTTTATACACCATGTATATGGCTCAGATTTCAATGGTACGAATAGCAGCATTAGCAGATGTTATCGATCAGACAAGTGGGATTGAGGTGTGTTCTTTATTGTTCAAAGATGACCTTTTCTATTTCCCTATGGTTAATTCTGGATTGTTTATTGCCATGTGATTGTTAGTTGGTTCAGTATGTGTCTCTGCTTTGTCAGATACAGTATGAATTTTACATATTTATGTAAATTAGCCCTGTCGCTCTTTGTCAGAGCCGATTTGTGGGAGACAGCATTATGTTCAAGCATGGTTTATCTTTTGATCGATTTTTATAAGCTAGCTAGGTTATAAGGAGGAAGTTGTTGTATTACCTTTAGTATTTATAGCTACTAATGCTATTTTAAAAGCTGTTTTTATGATTGGTATGTAAACAAGTTCACTGCCATAAATCCAATCAGCTCATAGTTAAAGCCTTCCAATCTTCATTACTGCAACGAATGTGAGTATAATTACTCTAATAGCGGCTACTTCCTTGAATTTATTCATATTTTAATAGCATACTGTTATTGGTTCATAAAATATTTCTCAGATTTCTCTCGTTAGTGTTTAGTTTAGATTTACTCGTGAGATTATGTTGTATATTGTTATTGATGAACAACTGCTCGTAGATCAACCACATCTTTAGCAATTTACGGTATAAACACTGCCATTGTTTTAATCATTTTCAACACACGTTTATTATTAGTTATTGCCTTGAGTTACAACATTTTTTTTAATAAAAACTGTGATTTTCACGTACTTGTGATATGGGTGAAGGTTACGGTTTCAATTACGTGACATATAATGGTAGTCAAAAAGTGTCGGATATCTGAATCCACTAAAACATAATGTTCTGGTGATATTGATATTGTAATAAAAGTAGCTAGTCACATTCTTGCACACGCGTGCGAATTAGAGAATAACTCTAACACGCATTACTGTAGTCGATAATGAAGAGTATTTGTTTGTGGGGAACCACATCAAAGCATTATTTTTATTTTATTTGTGAAGGTTTTCAAACCTCCCACGCTGACGGTATTGACCTAATTCTTTTTAACCGACTTCCAATCAAAAAGGAGGAGGTTCTCAATTCGGTTGTATGTTTTTTTTTTTTTTTTTTTTTTTTTTTTTTTTTTTTAATGTTTGTTACCGCATAACTTCGTCATTTGTGAGCCGATTTGAAAAATTATTTTTTTATCTGAAAGGTACTGCTTCCAGATTGGTCCCATTTTAATTTTATTAAAATCGGTGTTGCCATTTTTTTAGGGTTCCGTAGCCAAATGGCAAAAACGGAACCCTTATAGATTCGTCATGTCTGTCTGTCTGTCTGTCTGTCTGTCTGTCTGTCTGTCCGTCCGTATGTCACAGCCATTTTTCTCCGAAACCATAAGAGCTAGACTGATGAAACTTGGTGAGTAGATGTATTCTGTGAACCGCATTAAGATTTTAACACAAAAATAGAAAAAAATCTATAAATTTTGGGGGTCCCCATACTTGAAACTGAAACTCAAAATTTTTTTTTTCATCTAACCCATACGTGTGGGGTATCTATGAATAGGTCTTCAAAAATGATGTTGAGGTTTCTAACATCGTTTTTTTCTAAACTGAATAGTTTGCGCGAGAGACACTTCCAAAGTGGAAAAAAGTTGGTCCCCCCCCCTCTAACTTCTAAAATAAGTGACTGATAAAGCTAAAAAAAATATATGTTGTACATTACTATGGAAACTTTCAACGATATTTGGTTTGAACGAGATCTAGTCAGTAGTTTTTTTTTTATACGTCATAAATCGTAAACCGCAATTTACCTTTCGACGAACTACTAGAACTTCTAGAACTCTATGTTATATTACTTACTGCTGCGGAACCCTTCATGGGCGAGTCCGACTCGCACTTGGCCGCTTTTTTTAAATAATTTTTTTAATGTTTGTAACTGCATGCCTCCGTCATTTATGAACCGATTTAGAAAATTATTTTTTTATTTGGAAGGTTATTCTTACGTCCAGATTGTCCCAAACAAATTTGATTAAAATCGGTTTAGCCGTTTGACAATGAAGTCGGTTTCTCAAGTTTTTTAAGCTTAAATTATTATACGTTGAAAACATGTGTCGAACTTATGGCTGATGATGGCCGTAATACAATTAATTCATATTGTTTTTGAGAAATAGGTCAAGCGTTATTGATTTGTGATTCATCTTGTTTGATGCTTTGTTTCTAAGCCATGGCTTTATTTAGGCATATTAATATTTAGTCTGAAGAGTCATACAATACAGTATGTACTAAAAACTTAGTCATAAGTATACCTATTGCTTATTATTCTATTTTCACTCGCGTAAAATTGACGTTGCTTTTTTTAGATGTTTTATACTTTTCAAAGTTCTTGTGATTTATAAGTAAGTTAATATAATCTAATATTTCCAATACTTATAGTAATGTAGTTTTGCCTTATTGATAGTAAAAGTTATGTTCTGTTTGATACCGCGCGATATCAGAAAGTTATGACCTTATTTAACTTCTTGTAGTGAAACGATGTTTCCGGTGTAATGCATTGGTGTATAATCACTTTCATCATTATTATCACACACACGGCCTCTGCTTAGTTGGTATTAGCTTTGACTTTTTACTATACAGCTTTGGATTCGATTCCCCACCTTAGACAAATATAGATGTCTGTTCTATAGACGATAGTGTTGTGCCCGGGCTAACTACGCTGGTACACTTGGTTATACTGGGCTAGATAGTGTTCTTTGGATCGTTCACAAAATATAATTGTAAGTAAGAAATTTTTGACCGTTACGAACGATCTACAGATAGCTCAACTGTTCTAAATCAGTGTCAGACGGAAGCGTTCCCAAGACGCTGGCGGCATTGCCACGCTGAATAGCAATGCTAATGTTATATTATAAAAATCGGTTAAACACGTTTTTAATCCAATGGTTATCACAACATAAGCATTATGTATTACTGATTTGTTTCTAGTTACGCTAGAAATCTGAAATAGGTCAGTCAGAGTTTAACTACCACGTTTCGTCTACCAAATGTTGTTTTTGTGTGAACACGACCGAGTCTCTCTCTTTTGAATGGAAATACAATAGAGAGAGACAAATAGGCGAAACGAAAACAACATTTTGTAGACGCAATGTTGTAAATGAAGTAGGACTTGCCCTTCTGTAGTGTTTGAACGACCTTCGTGACCCTGCCCCATGAAAGGTGCAGTTCGTGTCATAACTCATGCTAACTAAGCTATATCTATCTGGGTTAACATTAAACCTTGTGCGCATCAAAGCTTTGCTGAAACACTGTCAAATATACGAAAGGCTTTATTAAAGACATATCAACGGAATACGACTGTAATTTTCGCTCGACGCAATAATAACAATTTATTTGATTGTAAACATTCACTTGAAACTATTGAAACCCACGTCTGAAGATTGAATGGTTTCAACAAAAGCTTTCCAATGAATATACAATCTTCTATGAGCCTGAAAAGTAGGCCATTCTATAAATTATACGGCGCGTGAGTCGCACATTCTTTTTAAGGCCCAAGGTCGCTGGATGTGGTCCAGATATTTTTATTTTTGTTGTGGTCCATCGGCTTAAGACCTGTTATTAGATGAGTTTTGTGAGCGTTCTCGCCGTTCTTTAATCTTTTATTTTTGTTGTTTTGACGTCATCAACGTTCTTTATCTTCATTATTGCTAAAGTCTGATCTTTATTTATAATGGCTACAGGTTTTTTCATTCTAATTAAATAAATAAATATCTATCTCGCCACAAATTAAGCAGAGCTTGTGCTTTGAGAACCAGATAGCTGATATAATACTTAAATACATATTGTGCTTGTAAATACATATAAACAAAATCAAATCTTAGTAGGTATACAAAATCTTTGTATCAATAAAAAAAGTTTATAATAATTTCATCAGTTGCTGGTTCCCATATAATTTGCTTAGATTGCCTAAACTCTTGATGTTGTTGGAAATGAATGCCAATTTTTATTTAGTGGTTGTAAATTGATTGATCATGGCATTTACTTTTTTAAATTTACGATTGCTTGTACAGCCTAGTTGAAACAAGGTCTAAAGTTAAAATTGAAGGACAGCTCAAGTGAATTTTACGAAACAGATGTGTTCGTTTGACCCTCCGAAGTAAAAGTATAGTTTGATTATGATAGATCATCTTGTATATTATTCATATCAAACATAATATATTATATTGGCTGATAAACTTATGCAACGTTCGACATGTTTGTATGATGATCTTGCAATCTGTAGGTGATCTATCATATTTGTGTGAAAGCGTGTTGAGAAATTTCACCTGATTCTGGATATAAAAAAACTTCCATCATAGCTCTGGCCTTCTACGCTGGAGGGCGTGGGTTTGGTTCCCACCGAAAACAAATATTTGTGTGGTTAACATAGATGTTTGTTCTCTGTCTGGGTGTTTTTGCTAAGACCATTTCGTAATAAATGCTTACCAAATATATAAGTAGTATATCTGCTATCTAGTTCCTATAGTAAAAGATCGGCTTAATTTGGGGCTAGAATTGGCTAGATAGTGTTGTATGGATTGCCCACAATACTTAAATTTATTTAATCGGCTGATTATCCATCCTATAACGAACGAATAATACATATATGTTGCTTAAACGTAAATACTATTACTTTTCATATTATTTTAATGAGAATGCCAATAAGAAATGACCAAATCTGTCAAGATGGTCACGTGAAGCTGGATATTGGATCACACTTCTTCTCACTGAGACTTGTCAATTATAACAAATGTCTGCTAATCAATAAGCTAAACAAAAAAACAAAAACAAAAGAATTAGCAGATTCCAAAGTTGAAGTCATTTTGGTCACGTGATGTCGACTAAAGCTGACACTCAAATTCAAAAGTTATTTATTTAGGTGTATTACAAGGATCACTTTGTAACGTCTTTAAGCTAGGTGAATCTAGGTGCCAGTTCCACGCGACCACTTGCTGGACATAGGCCTCTTTTATTCATTTCCAGGAATAACAATTCTGAGTCCCATCAACCCACTTCCCACAATCTTAACAATGTCGTCGGTCATTCGGGTGGGTCCATTCTAATTTATTCATTTTAACACATAAATGCTACTAATAATAAAACCAAATAACAAAACCTGTAGAATAAATACCGTGCAACCAAAGTTGGTTATGCAATCATTAATATTGCTTTTGAAATCAATTAAAGAGATCTTGTTCCGATACCGATACTTAACCTCTGCCCTTTACTAAAATATCATTAACCCGTCTCATTAAAGTCAGAATGAAAAATTTAGGAATATTCACTTTCACTTTTAAATAATTTACTTTTGAATTTCATTACTTGTAATTGAACGTTTCATTTATTATTGATCGATGATTGAAATAATGTTTAATAGATAATGTTATATCCAGTGTTACTTACATAAAATCAATCAACCTAAACATTCTTCTTCTTATCGTGTCTCTGGTTCTTTCAAACCAGTGTGATGAAAGGATTTTAAGTGCGACTCAAAGGTAGCCTCTCAATTTTTTGATTTTACGATATGCCGGTTTCCTCCCGATGTTTTCTTCACCGTTTGAGAGTACTAGCACAGTGCACATAAATATTATGTCGACTAAAAAATTAATTGGTACACGACTGGATTTGAACACACAACCTTTGGATCGGACGGTGGGGCTGCTACCACAAGGCCACCTAAACCTAACCTAAATTTATAATACCTACAATTTTGCCAGTTTCTAGAAGACGTAAGCAAATACTACAGATTCTTACCTCATACTTGTCATAATTTTCTTAGTAAATTCTAATCGGTTAATTTGGTAGTTTTACTTAAAAAACCTAAGCATATTAAAAGAATTCATACAACATTCGAGCTGGTTGTTGAGCGATTATTTGAGTTGAGAATGGACTAACATTTGAAATGATATCTTTCTCTTCATGAAGTATGGTAAATGGTCTTAAAGAATGAAAAAATTTGGCTCACTTACTTCGCCGGAGCAGAGTACGACTTACAAAAGGATAGAAAAGGATTTGATTTTGATCTATCCCGAAATATGAGTCCAAACCGCGCTACAAACATATTTTTTCACAATAATAGGGAGGATACAAGTCTCTTGGCTGATGACCTCAGCCACACTAACAATAATTATCACACAAAAAATAAAACAGGATAAAATCGCGGCCATTTTTTGAGCAACGACCTCAGCAGACATTCAAAGTAGATTTGAATCATTTGAATTGATCACGCGAGCTCTTTGTCCGCTTCCAAACTCCGCAGCTTTATCTCAATGTCATGCTAAGGCGATTTGAACGTCTATTTTAGGAAATGGATTTTTTTATGCAACTAGTTTATTGAACAAGCATATGGCCCACCTGATATTAAGTGGCAACCATCGCCTATAGCAAAGCATTGCTTCGTAGGTCACGCGCGTCAGGAATGTGCCCTACGATGCGCTGCCTTGTGTCCATCAACTTAAGGCATACAGATGTTCAGCCTCACGTGCCAGTAATTTCATCGGCACCCACACCCTTAAAACCGAAACAAGCAATGCTGCTTCACTGCAGAAATAGGCATGGTGGTAGTACTTTCTGGACGAGCCATTCACAAAGTGCTCTACTACAAGGTCAACGTGACAAAGTATCGTTAATAGTCAACCTATTATTAGTGAAGTACTATATCCTAGTACTTGACTAGCTATAGGTTGAAAAGTCATGATGTGGACGCAGCTTTAGTAACTGACAATTTGTCTAAGTAGCAAATATATCTGATGCAAATAAGCAAAACATGTACAACTATTTAGACCGAACTGATGTTCATATACCTACGTATTACTAATATTTAATATCAATATCGATCTTCGTGAAACTCCAGTTATTTCCACAAATATAGCCTGTATATTTTATTTTGGTTTACCTCATTGCGTCAATTGACAGAGGCAAATATTTACCAGGCTAAGTTCTCGTAATTTCTAATGCTAATTTTCATAATGGTTATTAAATTATCAGCTATCTGGTTCCCACAACAACAACAACAAGCGCTGCTTAGTTTGGGGCTAGATAGTGTTGTGTGAATAGTCCACAATATTTATTATTTATATTAAGTTTTATTACTTATATGTACCTATTGTTTTTTTGTTAATACATACTTAGAATACAACTACTACTTAGAATTACTCCCAGACAGAGACCAAATATCTGTGTTCACCACACAAATATTTGTTCTCGGTGGGGATTGAACCCACGGACCTACGGCGCAGAAGGCAGAGCCTACTACCAACTGAGCTGAGAGGCCAGTCCTTTGTTTTATCCATGTCTCTTTATATTTACTGGTAGGTAGAACAATATAGTTAAACAACAAATATGTAGTTGTTCTTGATAAATAAAGGTAAGTTTCGCAATTTATCCAAACAATAGATTAGAAAGCACGAAAAATGGGTATATTGTTGATAATAATCTGGAATTTGTGCACAAAGATCGTGATGCCCACTTTCACAATATTGTGGATGTAGTTGACTGGATGATTTAATGACCCCTTTGGTGAAACCTTTTTAGGCTACGGAAGATAAAAAATCTGGTTTTCTATTTGTACAAGCTGCTGTTGCTGGCGTAATCTAAAATAAAGTTTTCAAAATTTCAAAGAAATGAAACTTGAGCCAAACGGATTTGCTCCAAGTTCGAGCAACACGTGTCAAGGGTCACGCAAAAAGGGCCCACCAGCGGCCTACTTGCGGAAAAACCTTCCCGCACATCAAGTGCACATGATAAATTTGCCGAATTTGGGGTATGCTGAAAACCAGCCCTGTGCATCATCTATGTATGTTGCACAGAATTAGTGCTGAGCCTACTCCTATTGTCAAACTGTCAAATTTATATAATGTGTCTTCTAATATGTGTCGTCTCTTTATATGTATGTCCATAAACTGTTTGTATTTGTATTTAAAAAAGTAAGGCAAAATAATATCGCGAAAAAACAAGAAAGTTTTGGCCGACAACGATAAAAACAAAATGTTAAAAAAATCTTATAGCTTACCGCAAGGTACGAGACTCGAGCGACGCCCTAAAAACATCTGCCAGTAACCTTTGAGGTTTTTACAAAAAGGCTCAGATTGCGCAAGGTGTTATTGCACCTGCGAAAGCGGATGTCAGGACATACTTCTACAAATAAATCTTTCGTAGGTCTTATACTTACCGTATGTAGGTTTGATTTGGAACAGTTGAAGAAGACGCAGATTGCACTTGCACTAAAAGTAAAACATCTTCTAAATTCGTTATGAATTCAAACTGCATTAAGAAATAATTACATGTTTAATTTTGCTAAAGCATCCTTTTAAAATATGTTTTATCAAGATTTACTTAGATTAACAAAGGTTTTATACATTTTTTAGGTGGAAAAAACCAATAAAGTCGCGTCACTGTCACGTCACCTGTCACTCAACCGGCACCTCTTCGTCAAAGATCGACAAACTTCGCCAAAAATCGAGAAGGCCGGGTAGGGTGGATAATTCTTCAACTTTTCACTTCTGTCAGCATTCCCGGAGTGCACACGATTTTTTCTCGAAGATAGTTTCGATCCAGGGCCCGTTCGATCATTTCACCCTGCATAATTATGCTTTTAACTGCAGTAACTGTAGGAAAACTGGTCACGATCGAGATAACACAATAATTGTCAAGCAATAAGCCTCTGTAATGACAGTGACGTAACCCACCATTACCCATTACGGAGTCATTCCACGATTCACTCATCGAACACGATATTATCATTACAAGACTGTAAAAGCTTGTGATATTTTAAAGTTAAATTTCCCTGTGTGTAGTGCATTTTGCGACCTCGTTTGTCAATTCCGGCTATACAAGATGTTAATTTTATTCAAAATCTAAATTCATTATCAACTACTTTTGTAGTTAGAGCTGATGATCTTCAAACAAATAAACATTTTTTTTAGAATCACACCTTATTTTGAATCAAAAAAAATTTTTTTGAAACCTTTTTAAACCAAAAAACTCAATTTTAAATCGATCAAAATCCGTTTGAAATTTTGAGCTACGATTCCACAGGCAGAGACGAAAATACACTCTATATTACCTGTAACCACAGCCTATCGTGAATCCTCATTCAAGCCTTATCCAATTTAGAAATGCAACAACAAAAACTTGCGTGAGTTATAAAATCACTTCCTTACCTCGCTATCAACCCAATTCTGTCTAATTCAACACCTCACCGTCTGTCTGTCGTTATTACCATCAATCTGATTTGATCGTGCGCACGGTTGCACAATCACACCCATTTAACTTAAAATTACAGTCATATAGACATACAGCATTTGAAATTGGTTGCATTTACAGTAAGGGCACTTGAGAGCGCTCTTTAGATAATCGAAAACTGTGCATCAATAAATAAAGAATAAAATTACTATAAAATGATATGGGCAGGAGTTGGGCAGCACACATTGCTAGGCGTGGTGATGACAGATGGAGTAGGAGAACAACCGAATGGTGTCCAAGGACTGGCTACAGAAGCGAAGGGCGCCCTGCAGCCAGATGAATGGATGACATAGTCAAAGTCGCGAGGTATAAATGGGTTAGACTGGCAGAGAATCAAGATGGCACAAATTAAGGCAGGCCTATACCTAACAGCGGGTGATGTCGGGCTGTGGATGATGATGTAATGCAAATTATATAGACTGATCAGCATAAGTGAAGATGTACGGACAGGTCTCTTGCTACGAACTTTTAAAGATAAATGTAGCAAAGTTGAACCCACTAACTTTATGGCAAGGGAAATCATGGCAAAAAACATCGAAGTCGGGACGATGAAGGCAAACTCACAGAGGCCTTATAGGAGATTTGCAGGAAAATTTACAAAATGCTGCAGAAGAAGGCACACTGAACTAAGACAAATACAACCAGATAAAACCAAAGAAAGCTTATGATAAAAAGGCTACAACGATAAGTAAATAAAGTGCTTAATGCACGTGCATAAGACTGGTGCACGATTTCATTAGACTTTGACAAGACAGCACAGATGAAATTAAGTTCATGTCTAACGCACAGAGGCACATTTTAATCGATAGGTGCGATAGCTCATAAGCTAGGTATGAATTTCGACTATGCCATGTTTACAGTAGAAGTAAAGGACAAGAAGTAGGATATGTTTGTAAAAGCTAGGTCCAGTATTCCAGCATTACAACACTTTAATTGTAAAAGTGTCATGAAATCGAACTAAAGTCAGATTAGCGTGAAGATTTGAAATGGCGGTGAAGTGCGGAAGCTCCGATTGGGGCATAGAATCTGTTCTAAACTTAGTATTTTATTTTTCTGTATGTAATATTCTGTAACGTTTCGCGTACTGTAACAAGCAGGCTAATTTTGACAAACTAGAGAAAGCGACCGTTTTTCAATTATTAAAATGATTATAGCTAACATCACATGCATGCCAAATATTATTTTAATGTTTGGTATAAATATTATGGTAATTTAATGAAGAACAATCTTGTTAATTTGTATCTTATTAGGTCGGTAGCAGTTTGTAAATTATAGCTTAAGAGATCATACGATAGGAGCCGCTTTAGATTTTACAGATAGCTTAACACATCATCATCCTGAAGAAGTCCACTGCTGGACAATAGAACAGAATAGAACGGCACGTACTTCAACACGAAATTATAAGCTTGTTGCGTCCACACGGACATCGTAGACCCCATGGCTTGTCTACGCATCCTAAGCGCAAACATGCTTAGCTTGGCGATTAGCAAATAGGCCTCCTATTTCAGCCTTGCGCACTTCTAAGCGTTCTGCGGTAGCGATCAGTGTTGTCATCGATTCACTGATCGCCACCACATAACGTCAGATGTGTGCAAGGCTTTACATTCAAGGAAGGAGTCCTTCCCATCCACCGACTTCCTGCGATCCCTAACTTGACATAATGCAAGCTTAAAACTTTAGTACCTTTAAAATAAAAGTATTTATATTATTTAAATACAATTATCTGCTATTCTATTCACTGTAGTTTTTTGTCATCACTAATCGTCTAAGATAAAAATCTATTTGTTATTAAATTCTCATCTAAGTGACAAAAAACACCTCAAAAAATTGAGCACCTGTGTTTGTATTCAATGAATTACTTTGGCATTTTATAAATAGGCTATTTCTCTTTAGCAACTCGGTCATTGACGTGGCCTTGGTGTTGCCAACGCAAAAAATACTAGGATAGCACGGTCGCGTTACGTCATCCAAAGTTTTGCCGAAGCTAGATTTTTTGCTCGTTTAATGGGAAATACTTTGGGCTCACAATTTGTTCTATTTTTTTACTGCATAGGAAGGTACTTTGCGTGATGAGGTTTTTTTATACGACCAAGATTAAAACTTTTTATTACAACCCAGTGCGTAGATAAATAAAAAAAGCTATGACCTCATAACAAAGTCATCAGAGAGTTTAAATACGAGAAAGACCAGGTAGGTAGGTTCATGAGAAAGACTTATAAAGTAAAACATCATCTTGTGGCTATAACAGGCTTCGTAAACACTATATAAAAAGTAAGACTTTATAAAGAACTTCAAAAGAACTTGCAAAATCACTGCATATTTAGTTACATGCCCGCATTTTTAACTCCGGTAGTCAGTATCCAATTTCAACCAAGCAAAAACTGTGCTCATTACTTGTTCGAGAATAAATATTCCTTGATTTACTTCATTAAGACATCGTACATTTTGTGGTTAGTTTTACGGCTTCAATCATGAACCCATTTATTTAATAAAGTGTATTTACCTAAAAAGTTCGAAAAATGTGTCAAGTCACCTCAGACCGTTTGCACCCACTGCTGAATATAGGCCTCCTCTTGGTTGCGCCACTCTTTCCGGTCCCATAACAGTCATATCCACTCTTTCCCAGCACTCACAACTATTTCATTCGACCAACGGGCTGCTGGTTTGCCTCTAGTACCTCTCTAGTCGTCTTTGAGCTACCCTTGGCCGTCTTGAACGCCTAGAACGCCACAACTAAAATAAAATAGGCTATTGGCTTCGAAGCACGTGAGCGTAGCGGGATGGGAAACTCAGAAGTTTTCACAATAATGAGTTATATTTACTTGAATGAGCCGTTTCTAAAGTGACAAGACACAGTCATGCAAATTACAAAGACTATAAAAAACTTGTTTACGTCCAGTGCTGTATGGGAACTTGCGAATATGTAATAACTTTCTCCGTAGATGCACTCGATTGAAGATCGATCGATGTGCTGAGAAGGGAAATTGTCTTTTGTTTACGGTATTAACATAGTCAAAGAAAAGTGAAAACGTCGTTTTATCTTCTTCTCTTCACAATAACGAGCATTTAAATTTAGGTTTTGTAAAGTATTCTACCAGTTTTCTGGTTCCCAAATAATCTTTGGTTAGTTTGAAGATATCGCTGGAAATATCCTCTGATATTTCTTTAGTTGTATATTCCTCTCCTTCTACCAGCCCTCAAACCTTTCGATCTTCTGCATTAATCTCCTTTTCAGCTTCGACTAGGTAGTCGGTCCTTCTCATGTTATGGTCTGCCCACATTTCTGTTTCCAATCCTTTGTCGCCTCATAATAGATCCTTTCTTCTCCGTCCAACAGCTGGTCTATAATGTAAGAAATGCCCACTTCTCACTTCTTAAAAATATATTACATGCAATTTTTTTCAATATCCTCACAGTTCAAGCCTGCAAACAAAAAGACTGTAACATCTTGTCAAAATATAGAAAGCCGTAATTTTTTATTCACTATCTCAAATTATAGTATTGTGCAACATAAAAAGAAATTACATACGAGAATCGTATGAGTGGAAAGTATTACGTAAAGACTAGAAGTGGTCATACAGTAAAGTTGAAATAGCTCTAATATTTATTGAACTTTTGTAATGATCCGTCAAGTTTAGACGGTGAAAAGGCGTAAGTGAAGAACTTTTAAAAGATGTTCTCTTTTATGTAAGCTTAGTTTAAGCTAAGTCACCTTACTTGACTTGATTTACATGACTGATTTGTATTTATACTGCGTTCTGTATTAGGTAAGTAATAAACTCATGTTTTAAAGTAGTTTGATAAAAAAAACTGTTATTGTATTTTAACATTTTCGTGGTGAGCACAATTTCAACTCTTGATTTAGCATTATTCATGTTCAGTACTTATTTACCTTGTGCTTATTTTAAATTTAAGTCAAACTCTCCTGTTTCTTATATTCATTGAGTTATAAAAAAATCGTTCAATTTTTTTTATAAATATTATAATTTTCTTCTGGTAGTGGTTTGGATCAGTTAAGCTATTTCAAGATCGTTTAAAACAGTATGCAGATGGCTCAACGGTTTCTTGTAAATTTTTAACATTTTGGAAATATAAAAATCACCTAAAATCCTTTGTTTTAAAAACCACACTTAGTTCGAAAGAATCAGTGACACAATAAGAAGAAGGAAATATTAGCTTAATTGTAAGTTTCTTTGCGTGAATAAATCAATTTTCAATTAATCAATGTAACTTTACTGAACATTGCACAATCACTTTTGATTTTACGCTTACTTATCCAAACAACCATGTTTTCACTCGAAACTAAACTTGTTTAACATCTGACGGTATTAAAGAGACATGCGTGAGCGCGCTCGAGCGAAAAAACAAGGTGGACTTGACAGTTTCACACCAACATTGCTACTCGATCTAGTTTTATAGATAAGGTAATTGGAGCTGACAGGGTATTGCTTTTTAGACAGGTACCCTCTTAGGCCTTGCGCACATTTGGCGATCTGCAATGCCAATCAGTGTATCGCCGTCAAATTTCACGGCAGTATGTTTGGAATTTCGCACGTATGCTGAAATTGATCGCTATCAAAGATCGCCTAGATGTGCGCGAGGTTTTACTTACAAGTGTTTTTCAAAATGTACCTAATCAGTGTTTAAGAAACTGTCATCTCTTACCACTGGATAATGATAAACAGTGACAGAGCTAACTTGAGCAGTGAGTCCCACTCACACTTAAGTAACGCTTGTAAAGGCCTGCGCATATCTGGGCCCTGTTTAATAATGCTGGCAATTCGACATATATGTCATAAAGCGACAAAAGTGTGGAATTGTCGCGCTTATGCTATTAATTAAAGTGACAAATATGTCACAAAAGCGCGACAATTCCACAATTTTGTCGCTTTGTGACATATATGTAGAATTGTCAGCTTTATTAAACAGGGGCCTGGGCGATGGCGATGGCGATCAGCGGAAACGCTGTCAAATATGACAGCGATATTTGACAGCGGATCACTGATCGCCGACGCCAGCGACCTGGGTGTGCACAGGCCTTTAGTTAGTTGCTCATATAATAAAATCGGAATTAAAACTGACTACTCGTAGGTACCCGTGACTAAGTTGTTTTTTGCTTCAGTTCTAAGAATGCCTTCGCAAATCTCCAAAGAGTGTCTTAGGTCTGTGATTAAATCGTTTTTACGATGCCATTTTCGTATCATGCCCTGTTCAAGCGAATACATGCCTAATTTGTTACGTTTGCAAGTCTTATTTTAGTTTATAGTGAAGAAAGATAGTGTGGCTAAAATTCTAGATAAAAAATTCAGATTGCAGTTATACAGTTAGAGATTTTATTTGTCGATTAACCGCTTGAGTGATGTGATATTTTGGCTAATAGATGTGTTTCTTGTTTCAGGTATGTTCGTCAGTAATTTTATGGAGATTTATATAAACTTCTATGAAACGGTGCGTATTTTGATACTACATTTTAATCATGCCTTTCCCATGGGGGTAGGCAGAGATCACGGCTTTTCTCTTGCTACGATCCTGACAACTTTTTCGATTCATTCACTCGAATAAAATTATTTATACAGCTCGTCGGTTTAGGGTACTCCTAAGCTGGCATAATTATGTTGATGCAATTATTATGATTATGATGCGTAGGCATAATTTTCAACATCGTATCTCACACACAGTTTGTGTATTCTATGAATTTCGTTTTATTATCGTACAAAAATACGATGTAAACAATTTGGATGCTGCATTAGTTCACAATAGTGAGCATATTGAGGGTAAAATGATTAATTACTTTCATCCCCTTTTCAAATTATATTGATCGATTTTCACTGATGGTAGAAGGAATATCTACTTTTTTATACAGTTTCAAACATAATACTCGTAGTTCACTCATGCTTTGTATGTCTAGTGATTTCGTTTAGATCATAAACAGTCGTAGTCGTAGGTCGTGGGTTCGATCCCCACCGAGAACCGATATTTGTGTGGTGAACGCAGATGTTTGTTCTCTGTCTGGGTGTTAAGATTGTATTTTAAGTATTATGTATTTACAAAAAAGCAGCCAAGTGCGAGTCGGACTTGCCCATGAAGGGTTCCGTAGCACGACGAACTACAAGAACCTTTATATTATGTTACTTGATGTAACATAATAAGGTTCTTGTAGTTCGTCGAAAGGTAAATTGCGGTTTACGGTTTATGACGTATAAAAAAAAAACTACTGACTAGATCTCGTTCAAACCAAAAATCGTTGGAAGTTTGCATAGTAATGTACAACATATATTTTTTTTAGATTTATCATTCTCTTATTTTAGAAGTTAGAGGGGGGGGGACCAACTTTTTTCCACTTTGGAAGTGTCTCTCGCGCAATGAATAGTTTGCGCGAGAGACACTTCCAAAGTTTAGGAAAAAACGATATTAGAAACTTCAACATCATTTTTGAAGACCTATCCATAGATACCCCACACGTATGGGTTCTATGAAAAAAAAAATTTTGAGTTTCAGTTTCAAGTATGGGGACCCCCTAAATTTATAGTTTTAGAAAAAAACGATATTAGAAACCTCAACATAATTTTCGAAGACCTATCCATAGATACCCCACACGTACGGGTTCGATGAAAAAAATTTTTTTGAGTTTCAGTTTCAAGTATGGGGACCCCCAAAATTTATAGTTTTTTTTCTATTTTTGTGTAAAAACCTTAATGCGGTTTACAGAATACATCTACTCACCAAGTTTCATTAGTCTAGCTCTTATGGTTTCGGAGAAAAATGGCTGTGACACGTCCGGACAGACAGACAGACAGACAGACAGACAGACAGACAGACAGACAGACATGACGAATCTATAAGGGTTCCGTTTTTGCCATTTGGCTACGGAACCCTAAAAACTGTATTTAAGTATTATATCAGCTATCTGGTTCCCATAGTACAAGTTCTGCTTAGTTTGGGGCTAGATAGTGTTGTGTGGATTGTCTACATATAATATATTTTTTTTAGTCAAAGTCAAAAATGTTTTTATTAAATTGTATCACAAGGATCACTTTGTAACGCCTAAAAGCTGGGTAGACTTGGGGATGTTTACCGAGCCTGGGAATTACAGTTCGATTTAGCGGAAATTGATTTAATACAACGCAATGCTAAATTGATTTTTAAAAGGACATTACGTCCGGAAATACACTGATTTACAAATTGTAATGGTGGGAATCGGATTTGCAAAATAAATGAAACATTGAAATGTGTTTATTTTCACGATTGCATTATGTATTGTCACGAACTGTCCAACCTTGGTTCGCATTATTTGTACAGCTGCATACGATTCAGTCGTAATCATTTGTTGCTAAATTATAGCAAATTGTTGTGCTTTGATAAAATATATACTAATTTATTTAAACTTTTCAATATTCAAACTCATTCTCGTACTTAATTCAATTCATGTACTGACTGATTCATGAAGAAGTTTGTGTTCATTGTTCATCAAAAAGTTTTTTATATAATTACTCATTAATTATAATTTTTTATAGTAATTACTATAGAAAGGTCGATATTAGTTAATTCCTAAGTAATATTTACTTTATTAATAGTAGGTATACTATAGAAAATCTTTCTAGATAATACAAAACTGTAGTGAAATTAAAATCTTTTTACAAGTTAAAACTGAATTCATAAAACCTTTTAAAATCAATCCATTCTGCGCTCTAATAAACTAACCTTAGTCTATTCAGGTGACCTAGCCCCACGATTATGCTCGTTTAACTTTTACTAGTAATTGATAATCGATTATTTACTTTCGCTGTTCTTTACGATTTTATAATCTTTTTGCATAGTCTCGTTTGTTTTGTGTGTTTGATTACTTTTATCATTCTCCATGGCACTTTATGACTGAAGATCGTTATCACTAGGATGTCCTCGCTGTACAGACGGCCTGCGTCCAGCCTATTGCGTCCTATTTGTAGCCATTTTTACCACATCATTAAACTAGCTTTTCCCCACCATTTACTTTTAGTAGGTCAGTACATCTATTTGGGATCTACCGCCAGATTGTCTTCTTTCCACGATTCCAACGATGACCAGTTTTCTGTGACTCTCATCGCCGCGGCTTGCCTTAGTTCAGCAATGGCAAGACTCGACGAAAGTAAGAGAGTATACGGCGGTGACATATCGTGGTCCTCACTTTCGTTTATTTATTTATGTTCTGAGTCCTGTAGTCCAATAAAAACTACTCTAGTCCCTAAGTCCATGACTAACGAACGCTATTATTCATACGTAAAGTACGTATTCATACATACTTCCGTTCCGTACCATTTGTTGTTCGCTAGAAGCCCACTTTAGCTCGATTTGTTGATAGTAATTTGGAACCCTTTAGCACCATCTAATTGTGCGTCCATCTGCTCTCCACATTAGATTGATTTGATTTGACAGATGCTTGTAAAGAGCTTGTTGCGTGGCCTGTAATTTGTACTTCAAGTTGATCGTTACCATTAGGTTCCAAATTGGCAGTTATAGTTTAAATAAGTACTACTTTCTTATTACCACCACTTGTTTGTCGATCAACATTAACTGGAATTTATCTGTGGTCTGTTATTTGAGAATTATCTATCATTAGACTCTAATTATTACTTAACACGTTCACCTTCAATTTTGTCTACATGCGTTCTGATAATACAATTATTCACAAAAAGAAATATAAATAAGTTGTTTAGATATACTTTTTCGGCTTTCTATATGTTGATCTAAATCTTATAAGTTTCTTTATTCTAAGCGATTTGTCTAATGTTTTTATAGATTGCTTAAGTTTTGCGTTAATTATGATTTCAATGCTCATATTCGCTGGAAGTATGTATCATCTTTATCACACTAGTTTTTTTTATTTTACAAGGCTGGAACAATTTATAGATTCAATCACTGCCTGATTGAATCTATAAATTGTTCCGGTGATCTAATATTTCTTTTACATCTCATTTCTAATCTTTTCTATTTTAGTTGACATCTCTTATCTTCTTACACACATCCACATCATCACTGTCTAAATATGTACATTAAAACTGCTCTATTTTTTTTAATAAAAGTATGCGTGTAGCGGAGTGTAATGTTTTCTTACTGTTATTACTTGCATTTCTAAAATTCATATGCAAAAGTCTACAATTGAATTAAATAACAAAGTGTGATCGGAGTCGCTTGCATTCTATTGCTTATTTAACTCCCGCTCAAACTTAAATAAGTCGTCACATAAACTACTTTCATTATTACTTTTAATTACTCAATCATAATGGCTTTGATCATAATTCGGATATTATATCATAGTAACACTTCGATCTTTTAAGATAGTCTAGACAATGGGTGATCTAAAATCATTGTCAGTTCGTCAGGCTTTGTTGTCATATCAAGATGATGTTGATCTATTGATATACGGCGATGCTGCCTTAGCCCCTTCGTACACAGCGCAACACAAGTCTTTGATAACCAGCGATTTTTGTCTCTCAGCGACTATTTGAATACAAATTCATAGAGGTTTGTACACGCGGCGAGGCGTGTCTGTGATCAATTATTATTATTATTATTATTTTTATTTATTATCATTAACCTAGATATAACTTTACAGATACTATACTACTTATCTAATACGTTATAATCTAGTAAAAACATAAAAATATTTACACAGAACACATAACAAACACAATTGAGTACCTACTTAGAAAAAACACTTAAAAACTACTTAACTTTAGCGCTCACAAAATGTGAGACACACCTTTTCAATATCCTTCCACCCATCCACAAGCAGATCGATTTGAGGATGGTCTGTAAGTAATGCGATAAGAAAATTTTTATTGCGGTAGTCGCTTGGAGACTAAAATCGTCAGGTATCGACGATTTGTGTAGCTCTGTGTACGAAGGGGCTTACTGTTTTCAGGTCAGCCGAGTTTTTTTCTTTATTTCTTACTAACTGTGCCCCGCTGTGATACCCGCGATTAAAAAGTATGTACTTTTCCTCTATGTCTATGATAAGTTCATCGTCTGTAGCAACTGGATGGAAAAAATACTATAACACGGTTCCTGTATAATATCCCATAAGAACCGTGCATTTTTTCTTGTTTATAAAAACATAAAAATGGGTAAATGGAAAAATTCGCCATTTTAACTTAATTTATTCCAAGTAAAAAAAGTCAAGTGCAACTGAACTTTTTTGAGGATAAAAGATCTTACTCGATTTTTGAAGACTTAAATGCAGTTGTGCAATAAGTTATGCGTTTATACTTTCACTCATTACAACATTTTGTATGTTTGACTGAGTTCTTAATATTATGCAAAGTTTACGATATTATTAAGCTGACCACTTAATACAATTACCGTAAAATTATTTAAAAATAAATATACTTTCCATACTTATATTCTTCTGTAAAAGTAAATGTTTAATTATTCAAAATCAATTCATCCCTTACCCATTAAAGTCTACCTACAATTTACTAAAGCTATTAACGCAATCTGTGTTTATTGGGTAGAGAAAAAGATAATTTGGAACACCCTCTTTTTTGGCACAGTATTAAGTCTTAACAGTAGTACAATAATATAATAGTAGTAACCTACTGTAGTATTTACTGTATAGTTTTCTTCTTCATCGTGTCACTTGTTCTTTCTCAAAATAGTTTCGTACTGGATAATTAAATAAAGGAATAAAGGTACCTATAGTTTTCTTTTTTTAACCACATACGGCTTTTATAGAAGTTTTAAAGAACAGAATTGTCACTAACTATTGGCATCTAACAATCTTTATCGGGAACCATCACATTTCTTGTTCTCAGTAGGTATCTAACTCTAAAGTAAGGTTTTTAACTCTAAATTGTTCATACTTCACTAGTAGGTACTTCACTGTTGTCCATTTTGCGTCATTGAAACATCTCTTTTTTCTTTTTTGAAGTTTACCTGTCCTTTCTTGGCCTTTTGACTAGCTTCTCGGCTCACTTTTATAGACATACATTTTTGTAACATTTTGCATTGATGCTGTTCCTATTAGTCGTAGCGTGTTGTTATATAGCCTTTCTCGATAAATGGACTATCTGACTAGTTCCCGAGATTAGCGCGTTTAACCAAACAAACTCCAGCTTTATAATATTAGTATAGATTACTTTCTGGTCACATGATACACTGTGGTGATGGGGTTCAAGTGTACGTTAGATACGGGTAGGGGCGGATGTTCATTATTGAATTATCTGGTGGTGATTGAATGTTTGGATAGTGTGGTTTAATGGATGAAAAATATGAGCCGACAGCCGCATCCTTCGGTTACTATTTCATATGACGGTGTATAAATAAACATTTTTGAGGATGTTTGAAGTATTTAAAGCAATATCTTTTAGAATGTGGTTGTGCTGGAAGAAAAAAACACTCTCGACTGTATGAAATTGAGTAAAATGAGTTATAAATTGGAGTTGAATCAGTTATTCGCAACTTCAAACGCAACTTCTTATAAGCAAAAAAAAATGTAGATAGTGTTGAAATGTCCAAGCGCGAAACTTCCTCCGGTCGTTGTGAGCGTTTTAACAGTAGACAAAAACCTCATAATATTTACAATCCATTCACCGCACTGGTTCAAAAAAACTAGTAGCCCGATAAAAACAATGCCTATTTCTGCCGTGAAGCAGCATTGCTGTGTTTCGATTTGAAAGGTATGGGTGCCGGTGAAATTACTGGCACGTGAGGCAGAACATCTGTATGCCTCAAGTTGGTGAATGCAAGTAGAAGTATCTAATTCCCCAGAGATAAAACCCACCCATTGAAAAGTAGAAACTCACAAATATTGTAATCTCAATTCCATGGTGATGCTAGGATCGTATTTCCGTCATCTGATGTATTTATGGGAGTTGCTGGTTGTGGGGTGGCATGGCAGCTGCGCAGTGTAAACATGTGAGGGTGGGGTTTGCAAGGTTACATACAACCCTTGAGCATGGACTATGGACAAACAACGTAGAAGAGCTCTTTGTGAAGGGCTCGGCCGTGGAAGTACTAGCCTGATTTAATTTTTAGAAAAATTAACAGCACCCATTATTGAGAAGTATCCAAAATCTATACCAATATTATAAAGCTGAAGAGTTTGTTTGGTTGACCGCGCTAATCTCGGGAACTACTGCCTGGTCCCGTACCACGGCAGAGGGACGAAAGTAATGTGACAAGGAGATTGATGAGTATGAATGTTGACGGATATGTGGGTAGAAGTAGGCCAAAGAAAAAATGGATGAACAGTGTGAAAGATGACATGGATAAGAAAGAAGTGAATACAGAGATGACGGCTGATAGGGGAGAATGAAAGAGAAGAACATGTGCCGACCCCACATAAAGTTGGATAAGAGCAGGAAGAAGAAGAGGTCCAACCGGATGGTGGTTAGAAGCTCCGTGAGGAATAAACCTTTACGGTATGTTAAGTTTAGTCACTTTACCTTTACTCATTACGGCTTCGTGGTAGCGATACTAGATATCGCTACCACGAAGCCGTAATGAGTAACTGTGTTTTTGCACTTCCTAACAAGTTTATTACTGAAACCAGTGCGAGGAATTATGTACGGTTATTAAACTGAACGTAGATTGTGGAAATATTGTTCTCTATAAAGAAACTTACAGTTAAACAAATATTTACCAAATGTACAATACACAAGAAATAGTTGAGCTATCTGCAGACCGTTACAAACGATCTGGAGATAGCTCAACTGATCCTGAACTGACTGATTTTATACTAACTTCGAACTGTTGAAAAATCCCGGTAAAGGTCAGCGAATGGGAGGATTATTATTAGGGCTTAATTTAGGTAAAGGAAGCTCTCAAACGATTAAGGAAAACATCGTGAGGAAACTGGCATGTCGTTGAACCTAATAAGTTTGAAAACATGTGTCAAGTGCATGAAACGAGCCTCATTGATGCGCACTAAACTCCTTCTAACTCACTGGTTTTAAAGAATAAAGAAAGTGATACAATAAGAAAAAGAAGAAGTAGATTTAGGTTGAAAGATAAACTGGAATTTAACTAATATATTTTTTTGTTAATGATTTTTCAAACGACAGGAGCAAAGTCTTTGGTTTCTTGCGTTTTTTCCTAGGCCTGTAGACTGAAGTTATTTTTGTAAAAAAAATCTCTGGCTTTTATTGAACAAAAACTTTTGACTTACTAACCCGTAGGTGAACTTCAAAATTAAATATGATCTCAAATAAAGTGCTTGGCATTTGCAAAGATTTCCTGTTCATAATCGTTGCGCACGCACACCCAACAATTATATTTTTTAGTCTGAAATATAACCTCGACCATACGCAGACATACTCGTACATTATGTACGAATTTCCTGTCAGTACTTATCAGCTCTTAGTGAAAAATGAGCTTTATAGTACTGTATTAGAACTCAGTATGAATTTAATGCTTGTCTGTTTCTGGTTGCATCTGAATTTCAGACTATTCAACTCGGTATCCTGAGTTAATAGTCTTGATTTTGTAGACAAATCTCGTTTTAGTATGGTTTTCTCTAAGGGATTAGTGAAAGCATTAAAAAGTCCTGTTTCACCGTCCAGGTTTTGGTCAATATCATCATCCACTGCACATCATTTTAAAGATCTCCCCCATACATTTCCAGGAAGAAAGAGATTTTTCTCCATCCCTTGACTTTCCGCGATCTTTACAATGTCATCGGTTGGGTTTCGTTATACTCAATCATATGCATCACGCAAAGTTGTACTTTTAACAATACTAACTGTTATATCTTCTATGTAAGTCCGCTTCCTTTAAAATACACCAGTAACGAAGGATCGTGACGAACAGACAAACCGACGCCCGTTCTTATTACAAGGCTTTGTAAGGCTGCGCGCGCGCACGATGTTATTCCACAGTCGTGTGACTTGGAACGTAAATCATTTGAACAAGTGGATACAGTTATGCATAAGGAGTCCAAGCGCCAAATTTCATTTTTTGATTTTTTCGCATTTTCGTAATCACTAGGGCATAATTAAGCCATAGAAAAAACACTCTTGCAGCCAGCTTCACTCTAAGTGGTATTTTTTGATACCCAGTCCAAGCGCCTTCTATAGCAAACTAAGTATTTTGAAATGCAATACAAGTCCAACAACCAATTTAAAACTAACAACCAAATTTTATGATGAAAAAGCACATTTCCATTAAACATTACTAGTCCAAACGACGTAGTGTTACGCATCAGTAGTCTACGCGACAGTTGTTTGTAACTTCTGAACGTAATCTTTGTTTGGGAAGGAGAGGCTGGCAGAAGAACCCAAGTCATGTTTAAGGAAGTACATATTATACTAGTTTACCAAAGTCAAAAACTTAATTCTTTGGTCAACTTAATTGTTGCGGAGAACAGAATAAAAAAAATAAAGGCCAGAATACACGTATAAAGATAAAGATAAAAATATTTTATTGTAAAACTGTGTATAAAACATCTTAAAAGTAATTATGTTCCAACAGCTTACCTATTTCGGGCGTACAATATAGCAAAAAAGTATAAAAATAGACCTGATCTCTCCTCGAAAAGCACCCTATATTTCTGAAACTGCAATTAATACTTTATACTCCACAAGACTACAAGAAAATTATGGCAAGCTGCAGAACAAAGAATCACAAATACTGAAGAAAAGGAAAAAGCTATTGTCAACAGAAAAAAGATAACAGTGGACGAGAAGGTCAATAATAATTGGTTAAGAATAAACCAGATAAAGGAAACCTAAAATCATCCATTGCCTCATTATGTCAAGGCAGGAGCAGTAGAAGAGGAAGAAAGCTTAGAAATTGATGCAAAGAAAAGAAAGGGTAGGAAAGGACAAAATGTTTCAGAGAAAAAACTAAAAGATTTATAATTAAATTATGAAACAGTGCATAATATCCCAAACGACGCTATAGCATTTGTCAAAGATTTGATTTTTGATGACACGATTGAAGATGATATTGTTGTTGAAGGTGTTGATGGCCATTTAGGTTTTTGATCCGGAACATATTGAATTATATATTATTTACCTACTCCATCCTACATCCTACCCGATATGTTCTGGGTTTGGGGTTGGTGTTTACCAATAATATCATCAATCATTATTCTGTCTGTCTGAAAGCTGAAGATAATATCTGAGATAGTCCTTATCTTGTTTTAAATTATTATTGTATATTAAATTATGATAATTATATTGTTTTATTTTCTGGACATACTATCAGTGCCATTTTAATAGTTTTTTATTTATTTTTATCAATCCTCTGTAACATCTAATATAAGATGCTGAGTAAATACGGAAATTCAAGGGGTTTTTATTAAACGATAGGAAAATAGTCCAGGAAACATTTTTATGTTATACTTATACTCATTTTGCAAAATGAGTACATCATATTAATTCGTTTCCACGTGCACTTAAAGCTAATCTTCCAGAATAAATAATTATTTTGTCTCTTGGACTCGTTTTGCAAAATGAGAACATCATATTTATTAGGAGTCCAAGTGCATTTTTAACGATATATTCCAAAATAAAACCTTTTTTTGTGTTTTTTTCTTGTAACATGTTAAATTACAAATATAAGCTTCGATGTACATAGATTTACTTTCTGACGATGCAAATGCAAATCTTCTACCAATAAAAACGCGTTTATGTAATTTCCCAAAAAACTGAAAATGGCGCTTGGACTCACTATGCATAACTGTATCCAAGTGAGAAGTTTGTTCAAATAAATGATTGGCTTAGAGCTTGAACGGACGAGTTTTGAGCGAATTTCGTGATCATTTATTCGTTAGTCGGTACTAGGTATTTAAGTCCGTATGAAAGCGCCCTAAGGCTTCCGACATAGGGCATTGGAGAGTGATTGAAGTAAGAATGTGGATAGATATGTTGGTAGGCCTAAGAAAAGATGACATGGATAAGAAAGGAATGAATACAGAGATAACGACAGACAAAAGAGAGGAGGAATAGTTATTGTGCCGACTCCACGTAAAAAGGGATAAGGACAGGGAGATGATGACATTAGGATGGTGTTAGAGAAAAAGAAAACAAAGAAAGATTCCTTCAAATGAACGTATATTGCGGTATTTTCTGACGTAATACCAATTACCAAACTAACTGTTGCACTACTGGGCACTTGCAATGTGAAAATTGTACTAATTCCGTGTAACACTTTGGAGTAATTGTTGAATCAGCTCAACTCTAAACTTGCTAACAAATTGTGCGTGGTAAAATACGTAAGAGTTGTATGTGTGGCTTTGTTTATGGTTAAAGATTTAAATTGCTATTTTTGGGATGCTCTTTTTTTAATAAAATTGCGATATAAAACAGTTGGCCCTTCACAGCTCTTTTGCTGTAGTGAATTATAGTCACGGATACTCCAAATCATCAGTGGTTTTTATAGCTGGAGCTCTTGAATCGCGCAAGAGTTGCAAAATCATTATTATCGTCCTGTCTTTTTATCCATGTCATCGTTCACATAGCTCATCCATCTTTTCTTTCACTTCTATCCACCTTTACCTCTCTCCTCATCCACACTCTTCACTGGTTACATGACTCTCACACACGCTCCTAGTTAGTTTACAGTAGAAAGATAAATTGCAGACAAAACGCTATTTACATGCAAATGCGCACAGCACAATCAATACCAGAAGGGCTATTCTTCACGGAAGGAAAGTCGATCACGAAGCTATTAGCCGGCTGCAATTTAGCTATACTCGAGATAATTTTACTGTCACAGCACAGTGGAAGACCTACAACTGCAGTGCTGCATAACTCGGGAGTTCCTTTAGCAAGTTTGCAGAAATAAGCAGGACAAGACGTGGAGCGAACATACCAAATGCCGTTTGCTGCATTTGCAAAAATGCCTACTAAAAGTTGGATAAGGCGATAAAACGTACGGGTATCTAGAGATCAGAGTGCTGGTCTTAAGTAGTCTTTACCATAGTGTTCAAATCTTTGCTATCAAATAAATGAATTTTCTTTCAACTAAGCTTCTTGAACCTCTATTGTGTTGCACTGTACGCTTTATTGTTTCCGGGCGTGATGCATAAATTGATTCAAACGTGAATTCGAACGAGTCTAATCGATCTGTGAACATAATCGATTGCATTGTCCCATTCATTTGAATAGAACTGTCGTAGTCATTCTTTTGTGTCAGCGTTTGATAATATCTATGTGTTTTCTATGATTGCTATTCTATCTCTACAAATTAGTTGAGTTTTGACACCAAAGTTGTTTGCTATTTGTAGTTTTGACACAAGTGTAATGATTGGTTTTCTTTCTTCATCAATTAAGCATTATACAGGGCTATTCATTATTAGCTGCAAATACTCAGGAATTAGGTTTAACAAATAAAATAAAAAATATTTATGAAATGTTTTTTTAAAGTTTTGTTATGAAAATCCCGAGAAAATCGATAAAGAATATCCTTTGGAATCATTGGCGCCTGACCTATTTTGACCTTTGATCCGCGCCCGCGCGCCGTGATCGACACTGCGTTCAGTTACCGTCTGGGTGGGTCATCGTCCTGTTCTCCATGGCAATCATTATGCAATATGTCGTAAAGAAATTAATAAAAATACAATTTTGATGCAAAAACTTAAATCAGTTTGGGAATTAAATTGATTCGGCCAAACAAATATTCACGGCCCAAAAATTAGGCCCTGTCAGTTTGTGTAGTTAATAATGAATAACCCTGTATTAAGCTATAAAATTTTGGTCTTGTTGTTCTTTAAGCCTATGATGTAGGTCTTTTAAACGGCTCGCCGAAACACTGTTGTCGCGGTCACTACTAGCATTAGCGGTTATCTAATCTATTTGAACGCTAGAAGATCAATTTGAGGGTCCTAAGAATGACATAGCAAGTGTTTTATTACATAATCCTTGCCTTATTTTATTACCAAAACCGGTATCTATGGTTTCCTTTATGTTATTTTGCATTGCTCCTGTAATAACTTTCTCTGCGTGTAAGCTGTTAAAGTAATTGATTATGGGTGTACTGTGTCAATCAAACTAACGCCGTGTCTTGTTCTGCTTGGTAATGTCGGTTTGAAATAACAGTTCTGCATCAATTTAATTCTATAAAGAAACTCAGCTTTAGTTTACAGATTTCTTATACCCGATGCTTACTTACCAGTTATTATTTGTAAGGAAAGAATATACAAAAAAACACATTATAATTAAGGCATAAAATGTATCAAATACGAACATTTTGAGTATCTAAACTCCACGACACAGGTAAACCTAGCGTGGAGTATAGTGTACCTTTTTCTAAATTAAGACTTGTTTATTCTGAAGTGTAGTTATTAGTATGTATACTTATTGTATTCAATAGTCTGTATTGCATACAAATGTGACTGGTACCTGTACTATGTAGTTTTGATACCCACGACACAGGGAATCCTAGTGTGGGGTCAAGACTATGTATATGGGTGCCAGTTATTATTTGTTATCAGATTTTGTGTCCAATGTATTCTAGTCTCTGCCTTCAATGTACCTTAGTTTATGTTACAAGTATTATGTTTTTAGTCTTAATTTTACTTGTATGTAATTTGTTTACAAATAAATAAATAAATAAATTTTGAGTATATAAATTCAAAAACGAGATGCCTAAGATGATAATGAACAGACTTTATCTTAATGAAAATCGTTGTATTTAGGACACCGACCATGAATGAAGGGAAAAAGTAATCAATTAAAAAGAGCTTCAGCACGCTTTCTTTTACATATTGTAGGAGCTTCAAAATATGCGTGAGCGCCTGCGGTGGTATTTTTCTTTTATACGACTTTTCTTTTCTCCAAAATCCAACCAAGTTTCTAATTGGTTGCTATAAAGTTACCTGCTATATCAATATTGATGACGTTGTGATTTATAGTTTCAGGTGAGTCATTCATATCTGTATCATTACCATTTTATAGTCTATCATAAAGTTAGAATCTTTCAGGCACATTCTACTATTCAATAGCGATTGACTAATGGTTTCCACTGATTGCATAGGTGTCATTACACGTTATGGTATAGGAAATGAACAATGTCTTGTGAAAGTTGTTACACTATCTGGTACTTTAAGCTTTATTTCTAAGTCTATAAGAGCGAAAGTGTACTTCCGCGCTAGATCTAGGGTCTAGTGAGACTTTGATGGATTAGGAGCATGAAGTAGCTGCGTCATATCGATTATTATCTTATCAATTTATGCAATGGTTGTCAGTT
Source organism: Thera britannica (assembly GCA_939531255.2). Taxonomy (NCBI): domain Eukaryota; kingdom Metazoa; phylum Arthropoda; class Insecta; order Lepidoptera; family Geometridae; genus Thera; species Thera britannica. The sequence continues at coordinate 3,988,890 of OW618042.2, read as the reverse complement.
CTGGGTCCTAAAGGTCGAGGTGGTCAGAAAGAAAGTTTGAGAGATTTTTATGGCCTTGGGCTGGGCTTTTGTGTTGTTAATTGGCCGTTTTAAATTAAAGGCAATATTAATTTTAAAAATATCTTCGATTTTCTCTCCAATAAAGGTACTCACATAAAAAGCTACTATGTTATGTTTATGATCGATCGATAGCGCGAAGTTTTTATTTCCCTACAATTATTTACCATACCGAAAGGCAAAGATGATAAACACTGTGGGTCTTATTAATAATCCTAGCGTAGCGTTGGACTAGTTGATCCGCGTTTTGTCTCTTGCATTGAAATGCAATTGTCAACTCGAACAAATGTGACAAAACACGATTTTACTACTCCAGCGTTGCGCCAGGATTATTAATAACACCCTAAGTGTATAACTTGTTCAAATTACTCACTGCAGCTTTTCAGTATATTTTGATCGTTGAAATTCCCAAATCAAAACATAAAATCACCAAAACAACTACAAAGTCTTGAAATGCACCATAAATGATTCTTAATTTTTAACTGGAAACGGGATATTTTTATATACCATTTTTTCCACAGTTTTAAAAGATATATTTGAAAATTTCTGATCATAGAATGTAAAATACCGCAGATATTACAATGATTTCGATTGTACAATGTATATTCATCTTCTTAGACTCGGGACCAGGCTGATTCACTTCCGCGATTCCTAAAACCGTACGTCAAGATAACTACAAGTTATGCTCATGCGCGACTAGAAGTAAATAATACGCAGCGTTGTCCTTAATTTGTACATCCTAGAAATTTGAGCACAATACTGAAGCAGTAAGGTCACCAGCATTCCTATCTTTATTCATCAGCTCTTTTTTTCAATCATAATGTTAGCTAGATCCTTTCCAAGGATTCCAAATGATACGTAGAATAGACATTATAAACTTGTTGCATAACTTTACAATGATTACATTACATTACTTTATAAGGTTAATTCCATTACAATTACAATTATTTCGGACACACGTGCGCTTGCTTGACAGCTCCCGTCAGACTGCCCGACCGTTGGGTGGTTGACCGCCTATTCGTTCTATGTCTTCTAGTACTTATATTTGAGATCGCCAACAATAACTAGAACAATAACTAGAACCTTTGATTAACTGTTCATAGATTTAAAATGACGATAAAAACTTTATATGTGCATCTGCATACTTAGTTCCCAATGTGTGTACCTCTCCTACTGTTTGAAAATATATAGTGCAACCGTTGCGTTGACGGCAGGTACTTCATAACAGAGCTTTATTAGACTACCGATCGATATTTTATCGTGGGGTTCTGACTTTATCTCTTCTTTATCGTTGTTCGCAGAACCTGGATTAAGTTGTCGACATTTATCTAATATATTAGTATGAAGTTTATGTGTTGCATACTTTATAACAATGACATTGTTGGGTTAAGTAGTTCTATAGGAATTCTATATTTTGTATCGCCTACGGTGCTACGTGTACTTGGGCATTTAAAAATACTTAAATCGAAGCTTATATCAGATATCTAATAACCTTTAGAATTCAAAACATAAACAATAAACACGTTTGTGTTAATCAAACATTGAAATTGATATCTCTCTTCATTGTAATCATAATTCTGAGTACTAAGATATACGATTTCGTCGAAATTCAATACACCATGATCTCATACGAAATCTTGTTCTGTTGACATAGCAATTGGTTCTGATTAATGAACAAATTGGCCTACAAATTGTCGTGTGTGGACACGAAAATCATGTAGTCCATTAACCAGTACTATTTCATGGGTCAAATTATGGCTGCTATTTATCTGTAGAACATGTCCAAACCAGTTTTAAACAGCTCCTTGTGGGGCAGTTAGTTAGTTCCAAATTAGTTAAATACATACTTTACTTTCGACAACATTGTATCGGTCATGTTTAAATTCTAATGTAAACTCTTCTAAATTTAAACCTGCCTGCATAATCTGTTCCAATGTTACTCGTAGTTTTCTGGCTGTGAAATTATATTGTCTGAGCATATTTTTAAAACATTAACAATCCTATAGTAGTCAGCTACTCGCGAAAATACTCACGGGTTCTTTGACTATTATGGTTCTTTGTAATTAAAGACCACCCTGGATCTGAGTATTGTTGTGTTTCTTCAGCTATTGGTACATAATCATCTATAAATTTAAAAGCACTACTATTTGATTTTGATCTGTGTAACAATGCATAAGTTCATGATTGAACGCAGCTCGGCCGCACTCGGTAAGGCTCGGTACTACTCGGCTGCGGACCGTTATTCGTGCGCCTGCGAGCCCGTGGCACAATCAATGCGCGGCCCGTCAGTTGCTACGAGACCACCACTAGTATTAGTCCACGCAACTTTTCGCCAGCTCGAGCGTTCTAGCCGGCTGTGCGACATTATAATTTAATTAAAGTAAACTGTGTTAAGTGAATTCCCGATATAGGGTAAGTTTTGAACGGCACATAAAACTCACATCGTCATTTCTTCCATCCATCATGCTTTAGCAAAGTAGCTAGATGCTTTTTCGCTACTGCAAATATTGTAAACGCTTATTCTTAGGTACTAGGATATTCTGATATTGTCAGAATACGAATCTGTTAACCTGTGTAAAATATATTGTACTTTTCTAAGTACCTAGCTTACCAAGGTGAAGTCAATGACATGTTCTAGGCTCAATGTCATTGACGATGTCCGTTGGGATTTTTAACTAGGTACCTACCCTAGACTTTATTTTAAATAACTTCTTACTTGTACTTCTATTCTTTTATTTCCATTTTTAATTTCATTTTGCTTATGCTTAGTCTATATTTTGTAAACTCCGTTCTGTAGTACCACCACGGCAAAACTATTCTACGGGTAAGTAAGTACTTACCTGGTTTCACATAAGGCCGTTGGTGAGTCCTCAGAACGGGAGTTTGGTAATGCAAATACTCAGTATTTGGTATTATCCATTCCAGGAACGTCCACACGGTTGGGAACCGCTGTTGGAGAAAATTATTCTTCGGTGGACCAATTTATTCTTGCGACCGCTACCTACTACAAAGAGATCGGACTGCTTGGGGCTGTTTATACCCTGGCTGCCTGCATTCCACACTGAGAGGACACTCACCGTACTCGTTCTGGGACCTCCCACCACCTCACGGCCCACTACATACGAGGGGAGTACTTCGTACGCTCCAGGTGGAAACAGATTGATCTTACCCACGCCTACAAATTTGTGTGCTCGCTCGACGGACCTAGTTGCCTAGTTATTGGTTATTTGTTGTTTTTTTAATATAAGGTAAAAATAACAAAAGTGTTTTAATTCCATAACTAGGCAGACGGCACACTGGCGCCCTCTTACGTGGGTTTGATCTGTTTTCACTTGTAGTAGTACCTAAGTAGTTAGTTATTGTACGGTGAGTGGGTTATTTGTAAAACGTTGTTGGTTTGCAGTAACTGGTGTGAAAATAGTGTTGTATTTTGCTTGTATGTAAGCTTAGACTGTTTTAAATATTGTTTTACTGAATATTTTTTATATTGTCACACATTTTTTCATTTTATTCTAAAAAATTTTTTGTCGCTTATTTTTTTCTTCTTCATTTATTTTCTCTTTTCACACTAGTTACAAATCTGATTTTTGCTTTGCCATCATTTTTAGTTTTGTTTGATAAATCATTTTTTAGTTTTATCATTGTCATATTTCATTCAGTTCATTCATTCATCAAACCAAAGCGTTCTGTTAAAGTTGATTGTAACAGAACGGAGTAGGTATTTTATTATCATTGATTGAATTTATGTGCCATTCTTAACTTTCCTGCGGTTCACTACGTTAATAATGTCTTACCCTATAAAGTTTTTGTCGTTGCAAAAAACCGAGTTAGAATATGAGGTTTCGGTTAGGGGTGAAACTCCGGGAAGTACTGTTGCCGATATTAGGAAACAGATAAGTAAATTAAGCCAGATTTATCCTTCGGAGGATATTTCTTGTTCTCATCTTGATACGATGGACGATTTAACTACATCGTTGGAACTGTTAGACAAGGTTAAGCTTGTAGTAGCATCTGAAGTTAGGGATAAGAATATTTTAGCCCGCATTGAAAACATGCTCCACCATTTGTACCATAGACTAAATAGAATCTGTGTAGATGATGTCAGCGTTCAGAAACATTTGGAATGTAGTACTCAATTTAAAGAACTTTACGAGAAATTTTTGATTCTGAAGAAAAATAGCATTGACACTCTAGCTACAGCTGCCTCAAATTTAGAATCGCAGGCTTTGAAGACCCCAATCAATGTTTCGGTCACTTGCGATGGTAGGAGTAAGGTTTCTTCTGAATTAGGTAAATTGAAATTCGATGGAAAGTCATGCGTGCGCTCTTTTATACAGCGAGTTAACGAATTTAGTGAAGCTCGTGAAATAACTAGTTCTAAACTCTTGTCTTTTGCTACGGAAATTTTTGTTGATGATGCACTCCATTGGTTCCGTAATGTTAAGGAGCAGGTGTCCTCTTGGGATGAACTTGTGGTGCTCCTGAAGCAAGACTTTGATAGGTCTGATTATGACTACCGTTTGCTAGCTGAGATTCGGTCTAGGACTCAAGGCGAGACGGAAAATATCACCATATATCTATCGATTTTCTCAGGTATGTGTTCACGCCTATCAAAGCCCTTGTTGGAGGAGGACAAACTCGAGATAATTCTACATAACATAAGACCTTGTTACGCGAGTACTTTAGCTTCCGTAACGGAGATTAAAGAAATAGAACAGTTACGACTGATATGTAGAAATTTCGAGAATGTCCAATCTCGAATGCTTCAGTTCCGTGAGCCATCAGCTGTTACATCTGATACCATTGCACCTGAATTTGCATATAAACAAAAATCAAACACAATTAATAAACAAAAACAGTTTTATTCTAACTATAATAATAATAAAACACAAAATACTTATGCTAAACCTTATGCTAATAACAATAATAATGTTAATGAAAAATATTTACATGCTATACAGAACAAAGATGATTCAGTGGCTGATAGGAAACTACCATACTGTCCTAGGTGTCGTAACAATACACATAGTTTAAGAAATTGTGAGAACACCGAGATCATGTGTTTCCGGTGTGGTCAGAAAGGTGTTAAGAAACCTGACTGTGCCAACTGTAATCAAACTTCAAAAAACTAGAATCGCAGAATTGTAGCACTCTTACTAAATCAGAAAATCACTTTGATCAGAAAGATTGGGATGAGTGGTTAGAGATCGTTCGTAGATTTTCTAACTGCTATAAAGTCGCTACAATTCTGCAAGATAAGCCATTAGGTGATACACGACCTTACGTTGATATTAAGATCAATGATATAACTGCCTCGGGTCTTCTCGACTCTGGCTCAGCAGTCACCATCATAGGTAATAATGCACACGAGTCTCTACTTAGTCGTGGCTTAAAATTATTGACGGGGGAACGAATAAACATCATTGCCGCAGGTGGACAGTCGCTTGAAAGTATAGGTTACATTAATTTACCGATAAATTTTGATGGACAGTTCCATATAGTGAAAACTTTTGTAGTGCCCGGAGTTCAGTCTTCGCTTATTCTAGGAGTTGATTTCTGGCGCGCATTCAACTTATGTGTTAAGTATTTAGGTTCACTGCAAGTCTCAAATGTCCCATTAAATGATTTAAATATTAATAAAACCCCAGACACTTTAATTTATTCCTACGATAATTTGGATGAATCTCAGAAAGCTATTGCAGATAATGTTGTTAATCAATTTAAGGATATTTCATTCAGCCAAAAAGGTTTAGGTCGCACGCACTTAATTACCCATCGCATTGATACTGGCGATTCTCTTCCCATTAGACAAAGGTACTATAGGCTTTCGCCGGAAAAACAAAAGATACTTGTCGAACAGGTTGATGAGATGTTAGCTTTAGACGTGGTAGAGCCTTGTGAAAGTGCGTGGCAGTCTCCTGTGCTTTTAGTTCATAAAAAGAATGGCCAGCCTCGTTTTTGTCTGGACAGTAGAAAACTGAACTCTGTCACAAAACGAGATGCATATAACTTGCCGTATATATCCGAAATTTTAGACAATTTGCGTGACGCACGTTTCTTGAGTAGTTTGGACTTGTCTAAAGCATTTTGGCAGATTCCTCTGGCTGAGGAGGACAGAGATAAAACAAGTTTTTATGTTCCCGGACGAGGAACGCTCAGATTTAAAACTACACCTTTTGGATTAACTAATGCTCCTTCTACACAGCAGCGCTTAGTAGACACGTTATTAGGTGACGTAGACCATAGAATTTTTGCGTATCTAGATGACATTGTCATCGTCAGTAGCAATTTCGAAGAACACGTTTCTTGCCTTCTTCGTGTCCTAAATAAATTAAGGAAAGCCAATTTAACAATTAACCTTGAGAAGTGCGAATTTTTTAGAAGTCAGTTAAAATATTTAGGTTATGTAGTTGATTCGAACGGATTACGTACCGACCCAGATAAAGTGGAGGCTATACTTAATTACGTAACTCCTTCAAATCGTAAAGAGCTGAAACGATTTCTGGGTACCGCTACTTGGTATCGAAGATTCGTTCCAAATTTTAGTTCAATTGCAGGGCCGCTGAACAAACTAACATCCGGTAAGAAAAACTCTCCACCTTTCGAGTGGACAGAAGAAGCAGATTCCGCTTTTAAAAAATTGAAGGAGTGTTTGGTATCCGCACCAGTATTATCGTGTCCAAATTATGATTTACCATTTCAAGTCCATACTGATGCCAGTAATTATGGGGTAGGTGCTATGCTTACACAGTCGGTAGATGGAAAGGAACACCCGATTGCGTATATGAGTAGGTCATTAACAACAGCTGAAAAGAATTATAGCATCACGGAACGAGAAACTCTTGCTGTTCTCGTTGCTTTGGAGCATTGGCGCTGTTATGTTGAAAATGGGAAAACGTTTACTGTTTACACTGACCATAGTGCACTTAATTGGTTCATAACTTTAAATAATCCTACGGGCAGACTTGCACGTTGGGGTTTGCGGTTGTCATCTTTTGATTTTATTATCAAACACCGTCGTGGTGTAGACAACATCATACCTGATGCGTTGTCAAGGGCTGTTCCGGTATCTTCTATTATAACTGCCAATTCATTCGCGACTTCTAGTGATGATTGGTATAAAAATATTTTCAATAATTGTAGAACTAAACCTAATCTTTTTCCCAATTTTCAAGTTAAAAATAATACTCTTTACCGCCTTAGTAAAAATAAATGTCAACTTACAAACGAATTTTCATGGAAAGAGGTAGTACCAGAAGAACTTCGTGAACGAGTTCTTACCGAGAACCATGACGAGCCAATTGCCGGTCATTTAGGCATATTCAAGACCTATAGACGCGTTGCTCTTAGATACTTCTGGCCAGGTATGTATCGTGATGTAGCAAAATATGTAGGGTCTTGCACTACTTGTCTCCAGTATAAAGCACAAAATCATGCTACTTTAGGAGAAATGGGCCGCCCGAAACATTGCTCTCGGCCATATCAAATGATATCAATTGATTTAATGGGCCCTTTACCGGTAACACGTAAACAAAATTGTCATATCTTGGTAATAACTTGTTGTTTCTCTAAATTCTGTCACATATACCCTATAAAAAAAGCTACTTCAGAGGTCATTGTGAAAATTTTGGAGGAACAAATTTTCTTAGTCCATGGAGTTCCTCAGAGTATCTTTCTAGATAACGGTTCTCAGTTCGTTAGTTGTAACACTGGTGCTCTTTTCAAAAAGTATTGCATTCCAAATGTATTTTTCTCTCCTAAATATACGCCCCAGGTCAATACTGTGGAGCGTTACAACAAAACAATAATAACATGTATTTCTACATTTGTGGATAGCGATCATAGGTCTTGGGACACATTCATTCCTAGTGTCCAATTTGCTATAAATAACTCCGTTAACGAGGCTACAGGCTACACGCCGTCTTTTCTAGTGTTTGGGCGAGAACTGGTAATTTGTGGTTCTCACTTTGCTGACGCTGATTTAGGTGATGAAGTACTGTTTCTGCCTCGAGATTTATATGTGGAAAACTTTGGTTGCCTGGCATCTATATTCGATCAAGTACAGAAATCGTTATATCACGCTCATGCTAAAAATACAGCTAATTATAATTTAAGGAGGAAGTCTTTTGAATTTAACGTAGGGGATATCGTTTACAAGCGTGCTTACGTACTGAGCGATAAAGATAAGTATTTTAGCAAAAAGTTAGCTCCAAAATTCATAAAGTGTCGAGTAATAGAGAAACGCTCACCACTTATTTACATTTTGGAGAATATGTCAGGTAAAAACTTAGGCACTTGGCATATAAAAGATTTGAAAATTGTAGGTCATAGTTAATTTGTATAAACGTTTTATTTTTAAGTAGGTATATTTATCAGTTCCCGCATCCGTTACTATCGTTTTAACCTTTCTTACTAAAAGTCATAGGCAAATTTTATGGCATATGATTTTTTCTCTGACTGTACACAAGTCTGATAATTTTATATTATTCGATTTTAGTTTGTGAGGTGGAGTGAACTTGATGTAGGTATGAGTGACTGTGAAAGGATGTATGAAAGGAATAAATAGTAAGAAATATAACTCAATTACGGATTTTACTTTTAAAAGTAAAATCCTTACGAGGGGAAGGCGGGTATTGTAACAATGCATAAGTTCATGATTGAACGCAGCTCGGCCGCACTCGGTAAGGCTCGGTACTACTCGGCTGCGGACCGTTATTCGTGCGCCTGCGAGCCCGTGGCACAATCAATGCGCGGCCCGTCAGTTGCTACGAGACCACCACTAGTATTAGTCCACGCAACTTTTCGCCAGCTCGAGCGTTCTAGCCGGCTGTGCGACATTATAATTTAATTAAAGTAAACTGTGTTAAGTGAATTCCCGATATAGGGTAAGTTTTGAACGGCACATAAAACTCACATCGTCATTTCTTCCATCCATCATGCTTTAGCAAAGTAGCTAGATGCTTTTTCGCTACTGCAAATATTGTAAACGCTTATTCTTAGGTACTAGGATATTCTGATATTGTCAGAATACGAATCTGTTAACCTGTGTAAAATATATTGTACTTTTCTAAGTACCTAGCTTACCAAGGTGAAGTCAATGACATGTTCTAGGCTCAATGTCATTGACGATGTCCGTTGGGATTTTTAACTAGGTACCTACCCTAGACTTTATTTTAAATAACTTCTTACTTGTACTTCTATTCTTTTATTTCCATTTTTAATTTCATTTTGCTTATGCTTAGTCTATATTTTGTAAACTCCGTTCTGTAGTACCACCACGGCAAAACTATTCTACGGGTAAGTAAGTACTTACCTGGTTTCACATAAGGCCGTTGGTGAGTCCTCAGAACGGGAGTTTGGTAATGCAAATACTCAGTATTTGGTATTATCCATTCCAGGAACGTCCACACGGTTGGGAACCGCTGTTGGAGAAAATTATTCTTCGGTGGACCAATTTATTCTTGCGACCGCTACCTACTACAAAGAGATCGGACTGCTTGGGGCTGTTTATACCCTGGCTGCCTGCATTCCACACTGAGAGGACACTCACCGTACTCGTTCTGGGACCTCCCACCACCTCACGGCCCACTACATACGAGGGGAGTACTTCGTACGCTCCAGGTGGAAACAGATTGATCTTACCCACGCCTACAAATTTGTGTGCTCGCTCGACGGACCTAGTTGCCTAGTTATTGGTTATTTGTTGTTTTTTTAATATAAGGTAAAAATAACAAAAATGTTTTAATTCCATAACTAGGCAGACGGCACATCTGCTTTCATATAATTATAACTGTTTACAATTTCTTGAGTTGTATATGGCTACTCGTTAGTTTTAAACATAGTAGTTTCAAATGAATTACTATATTCTAGTAACTAGCTCAACGGCTTATACCAATTAATGCAAAACCAACCGGTTTTCATACAATATCGTTTGCGGTTGTTTTCTTTAACCACGTGGTTGTTCCGTTAGATTTGTCACTAAGTATCGATTTCTAAGTAAATAGATAGTCTAGACTAAAATATCTTATCTTTATAACTACTATCTGTCCATGGTTTTGCTTGCGATAATTAGGTACCTCCCTTCTAAATTACCTTTGTTTTGTTTCTGATATTTTACTGAAGAACATTAATTCTTCTTGTCTGTTAACTAATATGCATATTTTTTCTTTCAGTTGTTTATTATATAACTAGAAAAAAATAATTGATAATTAAAATCGCCTATTACACTACACACACACTATCTATCGAATAGCGGTAGTTTAAAAATTGATTAAAATTTATTAACTCTTCCACTGTTTAATCTTTATACAAGCAAGCATTTACTTTTCCCATAATATTGAAACCGGTTATACAAATCACTTAATTTTATAGTTTGCGAAACGTTTGCACTGTTGATATTAAATAGGTCAATGGCACTATAATTGGTGGCGACCAGAACAAGTTACGTCTGTTTCAATGAATAGATTATGTGTGACTCATGCGCATCGTCGTTGGTGATCTCAGTGTTATTAGTTTGTTTCGTGGTGATAAATACTTCCTTATTATTATTTGGCTGGTTCCTTTAGTTAGTTTAAGCTATTAATAACATATGTATATATTTTCTAAGTGAAGTCATTTCAATTATCTAATTTGCTAGTTAATTTTGAACGTATTATTTAGCTACTGATGACTTCGTGAAGATCGTGGGAAATCTGTGATGAAGAAGCTCAGAACCATTTTTCCTGGAGTAGTCTGTGTCTAGTGAACTTCTGTAGGCTGATGATGATAACATTTAATTTAGTCTATAATCGAGGTCTACCGTTACCGGGTCAATTTAAAAATGAACCTCATGGTAAACTTTAAAGACCTAGAATTTACTATGATGCCTGATACCTGAATTTTCATGATATTACATTATTAAGCACCTTTTAAAATGCTCAGATATACAAGTGGTTCTGCATGACCATACAAAAATCAACAAAGCGTGAAGAGACAGATATTTAAACTTAAAAAAGCAAGGTCGTTACTTTAGTTTCCTACATGATTTCTAGGTGATGGTATCAAACCTTTTAGCTTAGATCATCGATAAGTTTAACCTGAGCTTGTATAAAAGGTTAGTTCTAAATCATTTGTATCTGAAATAGCAATCGCATTACCATTTACTACTATGCTTGTGAATATAATCAGTGAATTGCATAATCCTGAAATCGACTGCGCGTAATAAAGTAAACTTGTACTATAAAGCTTCCTTCTCGCAATATCAAGTTATAACCATAGTCGTCGATACAAGAAACACTTGAGATAATGTATTACAATCGCTGGGTTCTGTTTGTATTGTCATAACCTCTTTGCATAAAATTAAGGAAGCTATTTTATCGACCACATTGACTTGAGACTCTACAAACGGTAGATTGTGAGCTTTATCATCAGATTGTTGTAGAAAGCCTCCCTCAGTCACTTATATTGAACTTTCCAAAACTCCAAAACTTAGATCTTTAGTAATGGCGTATTGTCTTACTTTATACCATTTAAAGAAAATCTTCCTGTTTTTGTTATAGTTGTCTGTTTTGTCAAAAATGAATTATTTTAATGCTAACCAGTAAACACTCAATATCTCTTTAGCAAGTTAAAGTGAAAAGTCTGTGAAATCTCTTATTACTTCTGCCATACCGATGGCTCAAGTAGGTTTGGTCGATTGGTATATCAGGTAGACGTTGAAATATACAAAATGGCTCAATTTGTCTTCCAAGCGGTAAGTGGCTTCATAATTTAGAAACTCGCCCACTAGTGCCACAGTAGGAAGCTACTAAATCTCGGGAACAGGACAGCGAGATCGAGCATTACCGTCGTGAACTGACTAACGTTATATTTCCTCGGGAATACGGGCTAGGGAATTAAGGACTGAGTGTGCAATGGTCGTGAGTGTGAATCATGACGAATTAGAACTTTCTGTGGTGACCTGCTTGTTCTTCGTTCAGCACAGTTGGGATACATACGTTTTTTAACTTCTTGCTGTGATGGATTTCTTACCGCATTGTTGAAATAGTCTTGTAACTAGCTGATGGAACAAGCATATGACCCACCTTATGTTAAGTGGTAACCATCGCCTATAACAAAGCAATGCCTCGTAGGTCACGCACGTCAGGAACGTGCCCTACGATGCACTGCCCTGCGTCCATCAACTGGAGGCATACAGATGTTCAGCCTCACGTGCCAGTAATTTCACCGGCACCCACACCTTTCAAACTGAAACACAGCGATGCTGCTTCACGACAGAAATAGGCATGGTGGTAGTACTTCCCCGGACGAGCCCTTCACAAAGAGCTCTACTACTACTACTATAAGTCTTTATTATGTTTATAAGGTTGTGGTTGTGTATCACGTCATTGTCTTGAGAATTTGCTTGTTTTTTGAAAACGTGTCGTATTGTACTCCTAGTCAATACAATACTACTAGGTTCTGTAAATTTTGTTATTCTGTATTCTTCTAGCCATAGGCCTTTTTATATTTCTTAGAGGGATAATCACAAGCCCTCTCTATCAAACGATTTCTACACGCGAGCTTTTCTCAATTAAAATCAAGTACGCACTAACCTTTATTGCTTACTATCTACGCCTACATGTTAACAAATTTGCCATATATGTACGTCTATAATCCATACCGAAATATACAGCTAAATACTTGTACAAACCGTTATTAACGGATCTTATACGAATCACTTGTCAATGATATTGTGAAGTGCTTATTTATTTCACTAAGCAGAAATGCATTGTGTTTAGATTTGAAACGTATGGGTGCTGTGTTGGTGCACTAACAGGCGTACCTCATTATCTCCTCATACTCATGTATAGAGAAATGTGAATTAGGTTGCAGTTTCAGTTTAGTTTAGGGCACGTGATCCACGGAAGTGTGAAAACAAGGTTGAGAGTCTGCCAAAATTAAATAAATATAATAATACATAATTTATAAATAAATATTAATGAGTTGAGCTCAAATATGAAGAACGTGTCTTTTGTAATGGTAATGCTCCGTGAAACATCGGCTGACTTTCGATTCATTTATTTTTATTGTTATACGTAACTGAGATGCAATAACTGTCGCTAAAAATAAAACAGCTATGATAAGTTTATTGACAGAACTCTCCATTCTCTTTTGGACTCTTCTCACTCTAATTATCTTTCGTCTTGTACAAATTTCTATTATTTAGATAGATGTGCTTTTTGAATTTAAGTAACTTTACATACCTCGAAAGTCGTAAAAGGTAAATAAAGGAATGTATCAAAGGATGAGTAGCAACATGACCAAGACACACACACACACATAAACATACATACACGATTGGTGGATGACAATGATAGGCCCCCCAAATTTGATATATCAAGGGGGCCTATGCTTAGCAGAGATGATACAACATTGCACAATACCTAACGTAAGTCAATTTAGATCGCCTACAGAATAACAATAAGTTTAAATCAACACAATATAAATCACTCAAAAAAATTGTATCAATATAACAATGGTGAACGAACATTCACATTTATCATTTAATTCATTGTGGTGTCTCAACACCTTTGTTATTGCTTTCGACTTACAAATTACTGCATCTTCCTTCGAAATGATGAATGAGCCCACGTGGGTCGTCCCCGTCTCGTTTGTCGAAATCGTAAATGCATTAGTAATATAATGTGGGCAGTCGTTGATTGAATCTAATTTTGTTTTCTAAGGTGAACAACCCGAATGCAATGAATCCGAAGCTTAGACGGTTGGTTCGTTGCGGAATCGTGTGGGTAGTTTGTTATTGTTCTTGCGTACTACAAGTCCTGTAATAGCCGTCATTATAGGAATGGTTGTTTCAACTGTTTCATGTTTATGGATGTTCTCTTTTAGGGTTTCATGCCTGTAATGGGCTGAATGGGGATTTTACACTAGACTTTTTATTTACATTTTATACGCAAAGGGTCAAAAAATATAGTAGTTTGTACCATATAATATGTTGTGGTTAGTTTAAAAGTTCTTAAGTTTTAAACAAAGGTTCAGTTCATATTTTTGAAGTCGACGGTTGCCTCGAGTCGACACTTGCTAGTAGTACATATTTCAAAAATATCTATGACGAATGTGTAATAAATCAAAAGGTATTAAGCTCTAGCAGCTTTCAAGGTCTACACAATCTCAATTGTTCGTTTAGAATCTAGTCCGAGTGAATAATTACTATAATTAAGATAATTCGCCTCTTTGTTCGTCCGGCATTCAAACCATATTTCCTCTACACTTGAAGGTTTGTTGCAACAAATAGTGTTTCATTTCATTTCTCTTCTCGACGTTTACTGCCAATAAAGTTCATGATTATTAGCTTCTGGCTTTCCACCAAATGAATCTCAGCTTGCGTTAGGTTCTGTGTGCTTTGTCACGACAACCTGAGCCTGCAATTTTTTGCCCATCAATTTAGCAATTCACCGATCTTGCCAACCGCAATACACATCATTGCAAGTTGTATAACATCTTGCGGTTAGATTATCGTTATTTGCATCGGCGTGAACGTTCCTTGATGATCACTGTCATTTTGCTGTCTGACCGGCCCACTTTCATTAGATCTGCGGAATTAATTGGGCTTATTACATAGTTGATTGGTTTATTTATATCGACAACTGATGTTACATCAGTTTATGTTATTTTACTCTTTCAATACTCGATGTATCCTGAAGCAATTACTAGTCAATGTTACATTTATCAGACTTTTTGTACACCACAATCTTATCCATTTGCAAAACGTGCGATCGACATAATAAATTATGACTTCTACACCAATTGTTCAAAAGTTAACATACATGAGTAACAGTAATAATACTGTTACTAAACAAAGCTCTATTGAAAGCTCCATCTGCATTTCAAATGGCTTTGTTTAAACATGGCATTCCAATAGCTTTTTTGTGCAACAGCTTTTGAAGTAACAATGTCAAGCGCACATTGGTGTTAATAAAACAACTACAGAAATAAAATTGAATGAGTAAATTACAAGCACATTTGAAACTGTAGCGTGCTTGGGGCTTGAACTTGTTATAGAGGTCAAAGTTATTACGAGTTTATTTGTGAACGTTGACATTGTATTTATGTGTTTTCATTCTTTGTTGCAGGTAAGACCGAGACAATGTAAGCTGTTGGAAAGCGAGGGCTCAAAATAGTTATTTCTGGAAATATATGATAGACGTATGTCCAGCTTTGGTCATCTTCAGGTTTACGCTGAAGATACTGGGTATGTTATATCCATTTGCTAGGTATATTATTCATATTATTGTTACAATTACTCGAGTTACATAATTCGAGCAAATTCATACACATTAAAGCCATGTAGCTGTGGCATTTGCAGTAGTTCGCATTGATTAGGATCTAAACGAACTAACAAGTTTTAGTCAATTCACCACTGATGATGGCAAACCATATGCACATACAAGTCAATAATACGTTTACTACAAAGCATACTATAGTCTACCTGCAGCAAGTCTAACTAAGCCTAACGGACGTAACGTATGTAGGACACCGTGTGAAGTGGGAATTATGGAAAGTAAACCGTGACACTCATCGGGATAAGCTCGATACGGAATAGTTGATAAATTGGCACAGAAAGACAAGTTAAAACTAGGTAATACAACTAGGCCAGTAAAAAGATCTATGACAATTCAAGTTATACCAAAGAAGCAGTTAAAGATACAATAGATTCATCAATTTCGAGAATGCGGGAAAGGATTTATCAAAAAATAACAGCGAATAAGTTAAAGTTTCGTATTATAGATGGAGTAGAACTCAGATTGCGTTAGTTCTACCAGCAACAAAATCAGTTTTGCTAAATCATAATGCAGTTTCAAAATAGTTTTGTTAACACAACAGACCAGCCATAACAGTAACTTTAGCAATAGATTGTTATCGAGCTGTACGCAAAATGACAAGGAATAGAGATTACTTTGGAACTGGTAATGGGCTTCTGATCTTTATGTTATGAACAATGTTTAACGATATTCGATACTAACTCACAACTATGCTTAGTTACTGAAACTGTGTCTAGGTCACTTTGTATTGATTTGGTTGTACCTTCATCTTTATTTTCTGAGCCATCTTTCTTAGATCTATTATTGGGTCCGTTTTACTCCATTATCGCTTATTTAGGCTATAATATCTCTTCTAAAGTCTTTGTTTTACTCTAACCTGTCATTCATAATGCCAAACACTTTTAAGTGGTTCGCTTAAAATCTCTTGTCACTGTCACATTTATGCCAACAAATGGAGGTCAACAGACTAGTACTGCTAAGCTAATTGACTGCTATATGATCATTATGAATATAAATGACCGTTACTATCACCTCTCCACATATTTTATATGCATATACTTCTCACATTTCTTTAATACAAAATGTCGAAACAATACCCTGCATAATATAACCCGAAGCTTGTTAAAACAGCTATCGCTGCCGTTATCAGATTAGCAGTACGTTGCACCTTCACGTAAGGATTAATGTCTCAGTTATACACTGGCATAATGGCATTCGTGTGCACATTCTTTGCAATAAGTTTGTGGCATTTCTGCTGAGCAGTATTAAGTTTTATTGTCAGAACTACTTGCTTTATGAGGTCTTTGCTTTTAGGATCTTCATGGAATTTGATATACGAATTTACATTCAAAAATCTGCCGAATGTGTGTCTCATTCAAACTTATTTTGAACGTATATCGTCACTGATAGTGACCACAAGATCCAGTAAAACTCAAACAACCTGCAGTTTGTTTTTAATTAACACATACACTCAATGTCTGCATGTGGGTGGTCTTATGATTCTTTTTAATTCTTATGCGAAAGCTGTGTTGATCTTTTCTATATTATCTAGCACAAAGTTGTCATTTAAGACACACATAAAAACATTAGCTTCTAAACATCGATTTTTAAAATTATTCCTGAATTCTTTAATTGTTTCAATTTCAAGAACTATAACAAAATGAATAGTTTTCTGTGTTTCTCTTAAGGCAATACACGGTTGCCCGATTCCGGCTGTAAGTCATATTATTATGTTTATTGATTAGTTCTTATCACAGCAATCTCAGACCCTTCGATCCCTTGCACAGCTGCGTTGATATTATATACCAGCGCACGTGTTTCACAATTCAGTGGGGTCCTTATTGTTCGTGAATGCACCGCTATTTAATTTAAACAAAGTAAGATTTCACGACAGCGTGATAAAAAGAAAAAGTAGGTCGTTGGTCACCCTTAAATAATAAAATTACGAGTCTTAAAAAATGTGACGAGTGAAGAAAATGAAAAGAATTGAAACCAATTGCGAACTGCAATGTACGACAATTTTGAAATGTATAAAGTGATCTGTATTTGTATGGGAACCCGAAAATATAACTTATTTTCATGTCATTGTGGTTTTTCATACCAAATGTGGTGAAAGGATATTAAGTGCGCCTCAAAGAGGCTCCTTTCGTACACTTGACACAACATGTTTTCGAACTTTAAATTATACTAAATATTTGAGTATATTATAGGTACTTGACAATTCTACTAACAATATAAAAATTAAGTAACAAAATATTTTGGACATTCCACACAGCATTATTTTGGCCCAAACTAAGCAGAGCTTATACTATTGGAACCAGATATCTGATTTATTTAATTATTTATACTTAGAATAATAAAAAAAAAATGAGAACGAACGTCTATTTTAGCACACAAATATTTATTCACGGTGGGGATCGAGCCCACGACCTCATGGCGCACAAGGCAGAGCTACTATCAACTGAGCTGTAACGGATATCAATTAAGAATTGAACAAGACAAAATTGAAAAGATTCGGCAATAGAAATGCACTCGCTACGCTAAACTTATTAGCATCAATTCGAATTTGTTCCAATTTGCCATCTTGTTTAGTCGTTTGTTCATATTAGGCCTATTTAGGGCGCAATCGGTTCAATTGTCATTTATGCTTCATTGAAACTAGCAATCGTCCAAATTTATTGTCTTGGACTTGAAGAATCTACCATAGACAACTCATTCATAATGGCACAACTTAACAGCCATTTAGCTTAACATGGCTCTAAGTCTGTTGCCATCTCTATTTTTCAACATGAAAAAGACAGTGACAAGAGACTTTTCTCGCCTGAAGCCTAACTCATCTCATCTCTCTCTGATGTGGTGCGAGGTAAGAGTCTAGTTATTTCTGTAAAAATTTTCGTTGCGAGTTCATCTTTATCGTTTTCGTTCACGAAATGCTTGGATGAAACTTAGATGCAATGAATTGTTTTGTTTAGTTTAAATATGAAACTAGAGCTTTAGTCGACATTACCCTTTTCTTTGATTATGGTTACCTAATTTGATACCAGTGAAATGGCCCTATGATACAAATCTGTAGGTCCACAATTGCTATGTCATCTAGCTACCATAATTACTGCGGAATACTACGAAATCGACTCTATTCCGATCTGATAGTATCTATGACTTGTATTCATGTTGGTAATTTGGTCTATTACAGGCCAAGCGCGTGTAGGGGGCCGGTCATTATTATCGGATGATTTGCGGGTAGTTCTATATTACTATGGCGTGATTTGTAAACTTTACAGTTTCACTTTATTGCCGTTTTCGCTCTCTCTAAAGTATAAATTATAGTTGCCTGCAATAGGATGACTACACTTGTTTTATAATAATTTTCGAATATATTTATTTGTTATTTATTTAAATATTGGTACTATCTAACCCCAAACTTAGAATTTGCTGTACATGCTTAACTATAGGTACAAGACTACAAGATAATTGATAGGCTCAGAACATAGGAACATTCATCTATAGCTATGGTCATCACAAAAAAAATCCTGTCCAATGTGGGCCAAAACCTCTAAACCTATAACGCAGAAGAAGGCAGAGCTATAATTGTACTATTCCATCCAACTAAACTGCAAGGCCAGTTGACTCCTAAACTCAGTAATTTGTAATCAAAATAAGCCACCGTCACTCAAAATGATTTGATGATGGGGTAATTTGCATGTGGTATGATCTCTTTGCATTAGGAAACAAGGACATGAGCTAGACACGGTGTAAAAACAACACTATCAAAAATGTTATGTATATAAAATAAATAAATAAATAATGCGGACAATCCACACAACAATATCTAGCCCCAAACTAAGCAGAGCTTGTACTATGGGAACCAGATAGCTGATATAATACTTAAATACTTTGTTTTTTGTAAATACATACATAGAATACCATATAACACCCAGACAGAGAACAAACATCTGTGTTCACCAAACAAATATTTTGTTCTCGGTGGGGATCGAACCGACCAAGAACAAATATTTATTTGTTTATGTACAGCAAAAACGGAGAGATGGATCTTTATTATTAGAATCCCTTCTAGTTCTATGCAAACTAAAATAATTTATTTTGAAAAAAATAATTTAAAACGAATATTTTTCAAAATATTAACAGCTTATCTCGTTAATATTTATGTTTATGGTGATAACTTGGTGATAAGCATAGTCACGCAGAGGCATACAATTATTAAGGGCAGATTTTTGCATCTACGGAATAAAGCTATTCATCGAATAAAAAGCTCGATCCTTGTTTTAGAGAAGCCAAAAAAAGAGATAGGTACTTATATATTTTTATCTGATGGATATTTATTTGTACTTGTGTGACGGATAGATTGAAAAAAATGCCATTAAAGGTTTTGTTTAGATTAGATTATCGCGAGTAGTTTTTTGGCACTGTGTGATTTTGCAATTTGGCAACGGTTTTGCGGTTTGGAGGTGTTGCAATGAAGATATGCTCAAAATGTCATGACAAGATGAAAAGCGAAATATTTAACTTTGTATTTTATTTTCTGTATCCAAAAATACAATTATTATTACGTTATTTTGCTCAGAAATGAAAGGAAATGACATAATTTATTTGCTTGAAGCACATTTTAGAACGTTTATAAAGGTAAATATTGATACACAGACTTGGCCAGAAAACCCAGCATGCAAACTCGTTAAAGAAAACAGGTAAGTACTTAGTGTTAGCCGGTTTTGGGAATAGGACATCCCTACTGAGACCGGGCGACGAGTCACATCACTAGTGGAGAGGCAAGATGGCGTCGTAATGCGTAAATGTTTGATTTGCCGTTCATTAAAGTAAAACAGAGTTCTAGTCTAGCTATATTCAATGAAGAGTTTTCGCTGTAATACTTATTTTACTTAAAAAAAAAGAACAAAAGGTCATACCAATCATTACATCAGCATAAATCGATGATCTCCGATATTCGCCACAGTTCATTTACCTCCCATAGATCATCTGTGGCCATTTTCACTTGTTACGTCATGTCACACCACAGATAAAGTACCAGTTACTATAGAAAATGCGCAACACATGTAATAGTTATTATGGAGTTAGGTATATTTCAGTATTGGTCATGGTGGTCGCCACGGGTTCTTTGGCATTTGCACGGTTGTCTGATGTGCCTATCTTGATTTTTATGTAACTGATTAGGGAAATGCGAAATTCTATAGAAGTTACAAGCACTTTCGCACACACGCAAGGTGATTTTAAAACATAAACCATAGATAATTTAATAGATTCAGGCGTGACTGCGGAATTACATTGTTAAACATAAATTAAGTAGAACAATAAATATATATGTACTAATCCGCTAACATTGTATACAAAAACCAACACATACATAAACCATGTTGTAAAAAAACATGCAATAATTTGATTATACCTAGGTACCTATTTGTACTCAAGTTTTAAAATGTATACCCATGATTCAAGGAAATTTTTTTTTTAGTTTTAAGGTACTAAGACAGGTATACAAAAAGCAGCCAAGTGCGAGTCGGACTCGCCCATGAAGGGTATCGCACGCAGCATCAAATAACATAATATAAAGGTTTTTGTAGTTCGTCGAAAGGTAAATTGCGGTTTACGATTTATGACGTATAAAAAAAAAACTACTGACTAGATCTCGTTCAAACCAAATATCGGTGGAAGTTTTCATAGTAATGTACAACATATATTTTTTTTAGTTTTATCATTCTCTTATTTTAGAAGTTAGAGGGGGGGGGGACCAACTTTTTTCCACTTTGGAAGTGTCTCTCGCGCAAACTATTCAGTTTAGAAAAAAACTATGTTAGAAACCTCAACATCATTTTTTAAGACCTATCCATAGATAACCCCACACGTATGGGTTCGATGAAAAAAAAAATTTGAGTTTCAGTTTCAAGTATGGGGACCCCCAAAATTTATAGTTTTAGAAAAAAACGATATAAGAAACCTCAACATAATTTTTAAAGAGCTATCCATAGATACCCCACACGTATGGGTACGATGAAAAAAAAATTTTTGAGTTTCAGTTTCAAGTATGGGGACCCCCAAAATTTATAGTTTTTTTTCTATTTTTGTGTAAAAACCTTAATGCGGTTCACAGAATACATCTACTTACCAAGTTTCATCAGTCTAGCTCTTATGGTTTCGGAGAAAAATGGCTGTGACACGGCCGGACAGACAGACAGACAGACAGACAGACAGACATGACGAATCTATAAGGGTTCCGTTTTTGCCATTTGGCTACGGAACCCTAAAAACTAACTCATAAAAATACCTGATGAACAAGGTGACTCAAACACAGAGTATTTTTGGAGTATATCAATTTGAACCTCACCAAAAACTATGAAGCTAAAATACATATAATCGTCAGCGATAATTTCTTCTACCTGCAATTTATTTTTTATCGCTATGATATTAAACTGCCGTTACATTTTAATTGAAATGTAGTCTACGTGTATGTACATAATTACAGCAGTTTAATTGCAGTCTTTTAAAATATCTACTGCCTACTTTTTCATTACAAGTTTGTTCCCATAGTTTCCACTATTACGGCCATTACACAACAGCAATATGTTTATTGAAAATGAAATGAAATGAAAAAAGTTTATTGAATAACCACAAACACAAAATATAACAAACTATATCCTTAAATGCAAACAGGGTTATTGCTACCTAATAAGGACATATTGTGTTCCCTGTGGTTTCTATACGATAATAAAATTGATAATCACATTGAATAAAATGTACTTCTTTTGAATTTTAATTCTAGTAGATAATATATTATTTATTTATCATAAAGATTTATGTTGAACCCTTTGATAAAACAGGACTACCTCCTTGTAAGCCCATTATTACTTTATCCAAATCTAGCAAAAACAGGTTTTCTAAAAATGGAACCAGATGGCGCTGCTAAATTTGTCACGATGCTAGAACGCGCTATCGTTGCGTTTTGGGAAAAGATAGACTTCACGCCAAGTTTGTTTAAGAACCGTTGAGGTAAACCTGTATAGTTAGGCATATTAACCATATGATGAGATATGTATTTATGATTCACCATTGGTAATTGTATTGATTTAAACATTTGTCCTGTTAGAGATGTGTCATTTTAAGGCCAGAATGCAGAAAAAAGCTTGAGTCATGCAGCTTGACAAAAACTCTATGCTTGAGCCTCAAGCATAGAGTTTTTGTCAGTTCTCCATTGAAAAGTGTCTAGAAATCTATGCCTGAGACTCAACTCAGGCTCGAAAAAGGCTTATTGTCCTGCATTGCTATGTTCCAAGCAAACCTCTGTTGCACGAAAACAACGAGTGTCTCGCTTATCAAGTAGTGATATAATACGGATGCTATCAGTATGATAGTCGTTTGAATGAAAACTGCCATTTAGAAATTCAGCTGATTGGTGCTTAGCTCACAATGCTGTAGATAAATTATGTAGATTTCCAGCGTAAGTAACGTAGGTAGCGTATTTATCTTAGCATAATTAAAAGTCTGGTGAAAATCTTAGAACGGTATACCTAGTAATCAGTGGCTGAAAAGTTTAAAGGCAATTCAGGTTCAATACCAATATTTATATTCCAGATTTAGTCATTTATGTACTTTTTATAACGCTTTTATTAGCTTCACCTATATGTATGTATGTATGTATGTATGTATGTATGTATGTAACCGACCCCTTTGAGCTCGATTTTGTCCTACTTTGAACGATCAGATTTGATTCAAACTTTGCACACCTGTCAAAAGTCGATGACAATGCAATAATATAAAAAAAAAAAAAAAAAACCTACTTTGAACGATCTGATTTGATTCAAACTTTGCACACCTGTCAAAGGTTGATGACAATGCAATAATATGAAAAAAAAAATAAAAAAAATGAAAAGAATTAAAAAAAAAAACCTGCTTTGAACGATCAGATTTGATTCAAACTTTGCACACCTGTCAAAGGTCGATGACAATGCAATAATATGAAAAAAACTATGAAAAAAAAAAAACTAAAAAGTAAAAAAAAAATTATAGTTTAAAAAACTAAAAAAAAAACGCTTTTATAACTAATTGAACTAAAAAGTTAAAAATAAAACTGTAATAATCAATTGAAAATTTATATTATTGTACAAAAAGCGTGGGGTGCTTTTTATAATAACTTCAGATATATTAAACTATTGATAAAATATTTACAACAATTAAAATCAAGCCCCCCACGTTATAATTTATATCTCATTAGTCTGCTGGTGAAATAAAGAAATGTGCTATGGATGATATGCAACGAATCTGGAAAACTCACCTCAAATAAAACAATGTTTTTTCAAATTGGTTTAGATATGACGGAGTTCTGAGGTACGTAGTATTATTTTGTGTTCTGTGTCAGAGGTGTATGAAAAAATTACAAACAACAAAATTCTAAACTTCGTCCTTTTCTTGAAATCGTTTAAATACTAACCCTGAGCTTTAATACGCAAGTGATTTATTGCGGATAGGGGGTACATGAACAAGTATAATTCACATGCAATTAATGCTACACCAAATACGGCTCTAAACTAGGCCATCCAAGCCATCTGGTCGTCCTGCCTGACCTGACACCAATTCATTCCTAGCCCAAGAATATCATTTCAGCTCTTAAAAGGCTTCAAAGCGGATTAGGAGTAAAATGATAGTAACAATAGTAAATTGCGTAGATCCGAAGCATGTTCTAGAAATAGTTGCTAGCCGGTTTAACGTCCGTCCTTCCATTTGCGGTGATATAACCTATATTATAACGGTAGTATAGATTGATTTCTCTGCTCATTGATTTATCTAACCGCGGCGAATCAAACAAACTAGTGTTCAGACTATAATTTCTTCTGTGGTATTTCCCTCAATGTGATGGTCTGCATAGTTCAACTACTCGACTTAATGTATGTGTATGGCCTTCATGAAAATTGTTCGTAATTAGATTTTCTTTATACAATGCAAGTGATGTTATTTTATTCTTCTTATAAGTTATTGCAGTCATAGGCAAGCGTAATCATAATCTTTGTATCGCTTATGTTACCAATGCTCGGGAAAGAATATTTATTGTCGCTTCATTATTTAAAAAAAGCAGCCAAGTGCGAGTCGGACTCGCCCATGAAGGGTTCCGTAGCATCAAGTAACATAATATAAAGGTTCTTGTAGTTCGTCGAAAGGTAAATTGCGGTTTACGATTTATGACGTATAAAAAAAAAACTACTGACTAGATCTCGTTTAAACCAAATATCGTTGAAAGTTTGCATAGTAATGTACAACATATATATTTTTTAGTTTTATCATTCCCTTATTTTAGAAGTTAGAGGGGGGGGGACCAACTTTTTTCAACTTTGGAAGTGTCTCTCGCGCAAACTATTCAGTTTAGAAAAAAACGATATTAAAAAATTCAACATCATTTTTGAAGACCTATTCATAGATACCCCACACGTATGGGTTCAATGAAAAAAATTTTTTTGAGTTTCAGTTTGAAGTATGGGGACCCCCAAAATTTATAGTTTTTTTTCTATTTTTGTGTAAAAATCTTTATGCGGTTTACAAAATACATCTACTCGCCAAGTTTCATCAGTGTAGCTCTTATGGTTTCGGAGAAAAATGGCTGTGACACGGTCGGACAGACAGACAGACAGACAGACAGACAGACAGACAGACAGACAGACAGACATGACGAATCTATAAGGGTTCCGTTTTTGCCATTTGGCTACGGAACCCTAAAAATGATCTCTAGTCATGTTGAAATTTCCTTTTATAAACCAACTAATAAAATTTAGATTTTAACATTTACTTATGCCATACATATTATATTGTGATACTGTTTACCCTTATTAAAAACTCAATTAAATGAAGTCTTTGTAAATCTTACTTTTTTATTCGTCAAATAATGCATGCTAATTGTTATTTTCCAGTTAGTCCATCTGTCGCAAGTTTTTCGTTCCAGTTACCTTGAAATTGATTTCTCACGACTGGTCACGTTCGACGCATATTTGGCTACGCACAATAGGCCTTTTTACTGCTTCTAATTTAGATCATCTTGTTGAGTTCTATGGTGGAACGATTTGGGCTGATGACTGAGATGTGGCAATCTGTGATGGTATTCTTTGGTTGTGTGTTGCAAGATGTACGTTTATACGATTCTCGTTTCCTTTCTGCCATAAACATTATTATTAACTTTTGTAAACTGAACTGGATGGTTTTAAAATGTTTGTTCTTTTCATCCTCGATCTTGTCACATCCTCGATGCAGTTTTTTAATATCTTCTTTTAATATAACAACGTCTTTCGTCGCCACTGACCATGCAAAAGCATTTGCAGAAAAACGGGCATTTGTAGATTCGGCTATTTCCGTCCAGTGTTCGGCTAAATGTGTCTCTTACCGGCCGCCGATGCATGGGCCGATGACTCCAGTGGCATCTGCTACCTTGATTGGTTATGACAATGCATAATAGTCTTTATTGCTTAGCAGGTGTTGTGTAACTTGCCTATATATTTTTTGCCTATACCTTTGCGACATTTTTTATTGTTTAGTGTGTTTTGTATTTTCTCTCATCTTTACTCTGCCAGATACTCTTAACTTCAAATAGCAATAAAACAGTCTTATCTAGGATTCATTATATTCAAATTAGTTACTTCCATTATTTGAAATTACTACTCTCTTTATAGTCTTGGCTCAACCCAACCTGTTAATCATTATTATCCTGTTAAATTCTGAAGTCTATCTGATTAGATTTAGCAATCCATTACACCCTATCATAACCGACTTCCGCGAAATGGAATCTAGAAAGCGTTACGTGTCTAGTTAGTCCCTTCTCTTAATTGCAAACTGTTAAAACATTGGAAAGACTACAATTATCTTGTCTACTCGAAATTACTGCCACGTGCGTTTGGTCTTATTCTTCTACAGCCTTTACTCGTAGATCAAGCTGGTTTACTGTTGCAGCAAAAGGTTCTTGCAGCACTGACAAAGAATGATAATTATGGTTTCATTGCGATTGCTTGGTACCTCAACGGTTTGCGATCTTTCGAGTTAAAAATGTGTTATAAGCATCGAAATTAATTATGCATATTTACAGTCAGGAAAGAGTCTGATCATCACTATAGTGTGTACTGTGTATGTACTACTAGTGTTATCCCAGGAAAAAAATAAAGAAGTTTGCAGTGCACGCATTGGCAGGTTTGGAATAGCTGTAACTAACTTAGCTGTTCTCTTACAACAAGTATGTAGGATTGGTAGGTGGTGGATATAACAAAGGTGTGTAATCTGTTCCAGCTGTCAATTACTAAGAACCACGTCTTATTTTCGGTGTTGTATCGAAAGCAATAACGATTACGCCATTGCAAATTGTTGTTCTGTAGCTTGGTACCGTCGAGCTGCGATTTTGTAAGCAATAATTATAGGCTCGGAACAAATTATGATTGCTAAGGGATTAAACATTTACGTGGGAATAATTGACATACATATCATCAGAAGTACTATAATACTCTGATCTTATTGACTGAGAATAAGTAGAAGTTTTAGCCTCAGCCCTTCAGCATTGTTTTTCAGCCATTGGGGACGATTCCGATAATGATTTGGGGAGTTGAGCTATCAGATCGATGCTATGTCCTGCAGAGGCAACTGCTTAATGCGTGTCTTGTTAATGTTTTTTTAATACTGGCATACCAAGCAATTACTCTCATAGGCTCACAACAGCCTTCATAGCTCTGCCTTCTGCGCTGCACATCGTGGGTTCGATACATACATATTCACGTAGTATTGTAGTTGTAACATTTGTTCTTCTTCTGGGTGTTAAATTGTATTCTAAGTACAAAAAAAACTAAGTATTATGTATCCGCTATCTGGATCTCATAGTGACAAGCTCTGCTTATTTTGCGACTAAAAGTCTTTGTGTAATGTCTAACATATTTGTTTATTATTTTTAAAATCTGAATAATCTAGGTACAAAACAGTATCTTCAATATTGTGGCTGGGGTTTACTTTTGGCCAAATACCTTTGCCTAACTTTCTCTATTTTATTTGAATACGTCTGACTTGGGTAGCAGCATGGTGTTTTCAATATGAAAACAGCACAATAAGTATTTACTGATAGATACAACTTGCAAACCATAACTCAAAATGGACAATAGCTTGTAAATGACTTGTTCTATAGAAAACGCTTCATCCCATTATGGGCATGCTTTGTGTGCAACGTTCCTATAAGCTTTCTTATCGGTTGTTGTTTCTTGGGTACTAATAACCTAACTTGAACTATCGTTAAAAACTGTCAAAAGTCATCGCCTCCATCACTTATTATTGATTTTAATTTGTTAATAGATCATACAAAAAAAACGGTAGGAACCAAGCCGTAGTTTGTTGCCTGTTTTTTTAGGCTTGATCGCGTGGAACTGGCACCTAGACTCACCTAGCTTTAAGACGTTTCAAAGTGATCCTTGTGTTACTACTGAATAAAGATATCTTTGACTTTGTCGAAGATCGGTGTCAATGCTAATTTGCAATCTATGAATCATGCAACCAGCGAATATATTTCGAAATTAATTCCCGACTCTAATAACAATTTGAAAAATTGTAAATACAATTTCATTTTCAATTCAATTTAATTCAGAGCAATTCCACTAGTTGTACAACAGCTGCATTAATATAAAAAATGCAACTATGCACAATCAGTAGTCGTGCTCTCGTCAAAACACGGCTTGAATAAGCTACTTGATGAAATTGCCTACAATAGCATTGCGCAAGGTAGAAGCCAGCAGTTATCTCGGCTCACGATTCGATTAGGAGCTTTTCGTCAGCTCTTTTGACTACTTTTCAATGTTAATTTGTGAGGTAGCTTGTATGGAAGGTATTTCTAAGTGTTTTTTACAAAGTGTTGTGTAAAAAAGACACGGCTCACTTTCAAAGTTTAACAATCACAGATTTAAACGAAAGTAGGTATAGATAATAGCGGACTGAAGCAAGACTTTTTTTTAAATTGAACTGACTAAAGACAATTTTTATTTGATTTGAAAGCTAGTAAAATGTGTCAGTAGTGAATTAGTGATGTTCTTGTTACATTTGCCAGAGTATGCAATATGAATGGTGATGCACAAAATTACAACAAGTCAAGTCATAATTCGCGCTTTAGCATACCACAACAGATCTGACTAATCTAGCATTTCGCCTTGACTCGCCGCCTTTTGGCATTTAGCGTGCGGTTAAATTGTTGTAGAATTGTGGTTGCATTTGATTGTTGGTGTCCTTCAATTGTATTGTTCTAGCTGATTTTGAATTTTATGTGTTATTTTGATTTTATCTAGTCTTTATTCTTGGCTCATCATTCTTGTTCTATTTCATTCATTTTATTTCATTTATTCACTAACAATCCTTTTACAAATCGTGTTTGAATGTTAACTATAAACTAACATGCTTCAAAAAACAATAAAACATTAAAATAAAGTCATCAAATATTGAATAGCATGGAATAAAAAGTTTTTTTATATGTGTATTTTAGGCATTATGATGTTTGTACACAATCATGTTAAATATTGAACACCTGGAAACTGAGTGGTTCATCGAAATATTCAAATATTTAAAAATACCAATATTTTGACTGTTAGTCAAAATATGGGTATTTTTAAACTTGTAATAATACTCTAGTCTGCTACGAGTGGGTACAAGAATAACTCAAGATTTGCTTTTATTCTCATTATAAATTCAAAGAGTAACGTACTCATTTTATGTATATCTGCTGGCAGGAAAAGTAAAATGTATATAAATGTATTACTTCCTATATTTCCCAATGAAAACTTTCTTTCCAATTATATGACAAACTCCCGTGCGATTGAATCAAAACGAACGTGACCGTAACGATCGTAATTTCGAATGTAATCTCTACATCTGTATATGTATTACAAATACAGATTCAATGCAACATTATTTGATGGTAAGATCAGATCTTGAATGGCTCCTTAGGATACCGTTTCACTTACATGTACCCACATTAGAGTGATGCACTGGTATTGAAGAGGCCAAAGATATTGACAATGACAAATACTTCTAGTACTTACAAATTTAACATTTATACATATCCAGTAGATGGCGTTGTTAAGTAAGAATAAGCCAATAAAGATACGACTCTTAAAATTTCTAAAAAATACAGATTTCCAATAAAAAATACCGAGCGAAGCTCGGTCACCAACTGCTAGTACTTATATTATTAGTGTAGAATTTATTGAATTTGTATTGATACAATCTGAAGCTTCCAGTGGCAAGTGTCAATCATCGCAAGTTTCTTATCTACTGAAACTGGTCTCTGATCGTGCTCAGTTCCTTCAAGTTGCATCATACATAACATAACTTTAATTGCTTCTCTGATTCTAATTGTGTTTCCTTTGATAACGCCGGTAACGCTCCGGAGTTTTATAACAGTGGCAATTATTTGATTGGATCTTTTAACTTCGTCTATTTCATTTTTGGTAGTTTCTACATTCGCTTCAGTGCTCTATAAAAATATAGTCAAAACGGTATCAACTATCATCTGATTTTTACTTTTCTCAACTTCTGAAAAATAAATTACACACATCACGGTTCAAATTCGCAAGCCCGCTTTCCAAGACACATTTTACCAGTAACTCTTTAATTTCCCGTTTATTTCGCTTATTCCTTTTTAAGGCATTGCTTGACACAGCCAAGTTAATTGACTATGCGGCAAGCAGATCAAATTCAAAGGAGAAAGTTCTAACTGGCTCATCAAGGCTTGCTTCAATTCCATTGATTCTCATCACTCATTGTTTATGTATGACATTGTATGATGCGTGATGCGTGGTATGCATGAGATCGTATCACTCAAGTATGCAGGTGCTAACGTGTTTCTTTGTTAGTATTGGATGCCTTGATGCACTCATTATATCATTGAGTGCTTTCATTTGAAATGCTTTGTTTATTTTTATTAAATCATAAGCAACATGGCCGACGTTATTTACTGTTTGAAAACTTCACTTACGTAGGGGGTTTAGCTTTATCATAATCATTATAAATAATTATAACTTTACACTTAACTTTTAAAAAAACTTTCCCTATTACGAGTAATTTTCTAGGTCCCTGGGGTTGTTACCATAAGTATTTACAAGTTGACGTCAATTATTTATAAAACATGTTAAAACTGATGTTAATTTGTAAACCGCGGTAGTAAACTATTTTTGGTCTAACCAATTTCATTTTCGTAAACAGTTACCTTATTGTCGAACACGCAAATAATGTAAGTATCTACCGCAACATGACTGGTAGGCAAAGCCACAATATAGCAATTGAACAGTAAAAAAATCCATTGCAAGAAACGATCACTTACTCCAATCGATAGCTAATGGGATGTCAGATGTGTCGGCACACCAAACGTGTGCCACAAATCAGAATCAATGTTAGTAAATCGGTCTCAATGTTAGTAAATAGCATCGCAATAGTGAACTTAAGTTTGAAATTGATATTGATTATTTATCTTCTCAGTTATTTTACCGTTTCGTACCTGTACTGTGTCATAGCTGAGCGCGTGCGCAACTACCGGAGCACGGTCCGCCCTTTGTTCATTATTTGATACTTTTTCTTTTCCACCAAAAAGGTATCAACCGCTATTGTTGGATAGATTGGTTGGTCTTCTATTGACCCCAACTCCACCGCTATTGTGTAAATCAAATTCTTTCTTGTAAGTACCTGGTGTTTCCCTTACGCTTATAACTACTTATCGATATGATGCAACGTAATTATCATGGAATTTGATCTTATTCCCATTGGGTATTTATGTTGTTGAGTGCTTTTGTGTTGCTTTCAATACTTGCATCATTGTTTTGATTAGATACAATATCTCTGGCGTTATCCATATTTCATCATGAGGCGCGAGATTGTATCGATAACATCTGTTATTTTAGGCGAATTACGAGATATTTTCTTCCACTTTTCAATGTATGTAGTCTCATAGCATGGAGGTTTGTTTATCTTTAGTGAAATTATATTTTTTTATGTACTAAAATTTTATGTTAACACTAAAAACATATATAAACTTGCAGTATTCATCGAAAGAAAGCAAATTCTGGGGCAAAATTCCAATCAACGTGCGTCAGCAGTTGTCGAGTGGCAAACTCAAGAACGTAATAAAATAAAAACTTTCTACTAACCTTACCATAAAATATCTGAAGGCTCTGCTTGGGGTTGAACTAGCTCCAACTCATTCCAAAAACCAAATTTAAAGTAGATGTCATTATTTATCATGCACAAAACGCTAGGATCGTCGTAAGTTGCTTGCCGTTATTCAAGGCTTTGGACGCGTGAAACTGGTCCCTACATACACTTACTACAAACTTCTATCATCCCTTCGAAACACATTATCATAATCTTATCTTCTTCTTCTTATATATAAAAATGAATTGCTGTTCGTTAGTCACGCTAAAACTCGAGAACGGCTGAACCGATTTGACTAATTTTGGTCTTGAATTATTTGTGGAAGACCAGAGAAAGTTTAAAATCTGAATTAATATTAAAATGCTCGGAATTAAACAAAAACAACAATTTTTATCCCAAAAAAGCTACGGGAACGGGAACGGGGCGAGCAGAGACGCGACCGGCCGCTAGTATGCAATAAAAGTATCTCTCGGCAGAGTTTAACAAAGTCTTCTTGTTCCCAGGTATTGCAGAAGGACGTGGAATGCCACAGAAGAATCGTGAGCTCGGTGGTGCGGCTCTGCAGCGGCGGTGACGTCGCCAAGGCGTATGAACGGCGCTGGCACCTGCTGTACCTGCGGGCTATCGAGTGGCAGTGTCACTTGGAGGCGTGCATCAATAGGATCGATAACCAGGTGAGGAAAGCGTGGCTTTACCCTCAGAAACCGAACAAACAACGACTGCCAAGTGAAGAACCCGTGGACCTACAGAAATCATAGACTGCACAAAGCGAACGAAAAACGACTGCCAGGAAAAAACCTTCACCTTCACAAATCTAACAAGTAGAAAATCTTTTAACTTGTGGCTTAGTCATCAAGAAACCTACAAATTACAGACATAATTGAACTACAGTTTTTAAATTTCCACGTCTACTTTTCGGTTACAAGTCTGTTCCCATATTTTCCAATTTTATTACAATTTATTTTTGCTTGTTCTAAACATTTTCAAATGTTTCCCAAGATTAATGATGAAACAATATCATCAGTTCTATTTACTTTAAATTCATATATTATTTATTACCATAATATGTATAATTTTGTTGAATACTTAAAAATATTATTGTAAAATGTAGCTAAATCGGAGTTTAGTTTGCTGCAATACTTGGCAGTTGGCAAGCAAAAAATGGTGTACCGAAAACAAAACTAGATGGCGCTGTTAATTTTGTCACGATGCTAGAACGCGCTATCGTTGCGTTTTGGGAAAAGATAGACTTGATTCCAAGTTTGTACCTAGTAGAAGGTAACTTTGCGCAGAGGCAATATCGTAACCAATGAGGTTGATCCGAGGTGCGATTATTGCTAGTTGAAAACTTTACCAATACCCCGCCATGTGGACGTGAAATACCGTCCGCTACGGCAATTTTTGAAAAGCCGCTAAACGGCTAATAATCCTGTGAGTAGAGTATCTCCTTGGTCATGATCCCTGCTCTACAAAGTATCGCAGTAGGTGCATTGAAATCAGTTATTTTGGTATTTTCGTTAAAGCAATTTTATTTGAAGTGATATAAAGATAAATAAATAATTTGTTGTTTCCAAGTTTTAATTTGATGTCAAAAATGTCAATTACTAAGTTTAATAACTGTAAATTGTAACATTTTACAGGAAACTAATTCTTGCAATTTTATTACTCATTGAAACAGTTTTTCTTTTCCTTCCTCGTTTCAACCAGTTAACAAGTCACGCATGAGAAAATATTATGCTATTTTAAACAAACCCTCGTAATTTAATAAGTCTGTATTCCCACGAAAGTTGTCACATTTATAGCTATTCTCAAGTGTGACGTAACAATGGGTAATCAGCCACCCGTTGGTTATTTGCAAACATTGCGGATCCCTAAATGGGCGAACCAAATTACTATGGGTGGGACCCAGCGTTATTATTCGCGTCTATGGTAGTGTTTTGTTTGTCTGTGGTATGGTGTGATGAGAAATTTTTGAAAATAGAACGATTTATAGTGAGGTAAGTAATCCCTGTGAGTTCGGTTGGGTTTTCCTTATTGCATCCGAAATGCTTCATAGATTTTAACTAATTAGCTATAAAAATACTATTAAAATTGTAATTTATTAGGCACGGGTATAATATATTCAAATATCAATTTTAATTGTAATTTTGTCAAAAAACTTATACAATTGGTAGGTAGATTTTTGCTAGTTTAATTCTGCAGAAAAACTTTTTTAAACCAAAAAAAACCTAGGCACTTTTGTTTTGTCCCCACTTAGCGGATGTCATTATGTTCCCCCTTCAATCGTGCCCTCGGTAATTCAATTGGCTTATGTCAAAGGGTTGGTCGCGTGTGTCTAAAATTAAATTACATAATACCCTCTTGGTCTCAGTCGGGTAAACTCAACTGGCGGTCAAATAGTGACCTAATACCAAACTTACAAAACACAGGCACAGTTAATCCATTATATTATTCTCCATGAATTTATGTGATCATTTTGACCATAAATACTGTAGGGATATTTTGAAATGACGTTTATTGCCTGTAAGTAAATTAGTTTATTTATAGCCGCTTTGAATTATGGAATTATATGTTTGTGTTTAGGCTTTTGGAAGAAACAAGTCATGTAGGCATATCACTGTTATTTGGTGTGATAAGGGAATTATTATATTTTTGGAATATCATAATCATATCGTGATAAAGCGTAATTTAAAAACATTGACCTGATAGAGCGAAATCAGTTGTAAATCTGTCTCCTAACGGGAAGGAGTAGCTTCCTAAAAAAATGCAAATAGGCGTTGGCCTACCTGATGGACAGCTGTTACAATAACCTGTGAAAAAATAACAAACGCGCGTACCCAACCTTCTTAAAAATGCACAAATTACCCCATATTTTCTACACCACCCCAGTAAGTTTACCATATCTCACTTCTTGTCGTGCCAACAGTGTGGAAAATGGATTTTAGGTGAGCCTCAAAGTGTCTCGTTTTGTTTTAAATATTAGTGATATATGTACCTATTATTACTAGCCTGTAGTGTCCCACTGATGGGCAAAGGCCTCCCCCCATTTTCGCCAGTCACTACGATCATCTGCTTACCTACTAGATCTAAAACCTCGTGTTTTTATTCCAGGGTGGAGTGAAAGTAGAAGTAGCCAGCGATAGTGACGACGAGCCAGTGCTGAAGCATCCTCGGCTCAGCAGACGCGGCTCTCCTCGCCGGCAACGCACGCCCGTACTGACACGACGTCGGGAACTGTCAGCAGACAGCCGACAGTCTGCCTCTGAGGTAAGCAATGATTATCATGCTGCCTTCCTACGGTGCGTGGTTTTGCAGATCATCACGCACAGCCGACGCACGGCAACGCACACAGAAAGGACTCCTGTGCTACCGCGCACCTCGGCGCACGAGACCGTTCCCATGGTGTGTCGTGCGAGCTGGTGCGGGCTGGTGCGCGATATCACGCACCGGTGGGAAGGGGCTATTAGAAGCGTGAGTGTGGAAGGAGGTGATAATGTACATCGTGTTATTGTACACCCCGTTATTACGACGCCACGCCTAAATGTAGGAACACTGTAGCAATTCAAACATGTATTTTTGCTTTGGCACTGGATATTTATCATGTCCTTGATACTTTATAGGGCGGATCCGACTTGGATTGTCAGAACATATAAAATACGCATAAAGCAAGCGAGTAGAGTTTCAGAAAATGTTTGTTTACCTCTCCCTTAGAACAATTATCCATTGCTAGATTTAAAAAAAGTAATTTTCGAAATATTGAGCTGCTACAGTGTACATGGGCCTTAACAATTTCACAGTGTGAAAAAGTGGATTCGTTTTAACTGTGTGTGCATTAACTGGTCGTACATTAACCGGACACAGTGTGGATACCATGGCGACAGTTCCTAGCCATGAGTGATGACTGATGAGACACGTTTTCCTTCTCAATAGTTTAATTATGTTTGTGAATGAAGTACATCGACTATGGTCTTCGCCTTAACTAATGAATGTTTTTAATCAAACTTTCCAGGAGGAACAAGATTATGCGGTGACGTACACCTGGCGCGGCTTTGGCTCTGACTGCGAATCGGAACTGACGCGACCCGAATACAACATGGCGGACGAACGACGAGTACCCACTGCCTGCGAAGATATGGACACCAGGAGCACTGACCAGATCGTGCCAAATGATCAGATCGACGGTAAAGGACTTGAGTTTTGTAGATAATATGACCTGGGTCATCCTGGCTCATTCTATATTTGATGGATGCTGGGTTTTCGGGATAAAAAGTAGCCTATACTAATGCTAATCCAGGTTCCTAGCTGTATAATCTTTGTAGATCATATGTGCATACGAGAATCAAACTCTCAACTCTTGCATCTAAGCCTTGGGTTAACTACAATGTAATTTAACTGAAGGGCAAGTCCCAGTGCATTTACAACATTTCGTCTACCAAATGTTATTTTCGTGTGAGCACTTTTGTATGGAAAATTTGAGACAACAACTGTAACTACGTAAAGTATTCTTGCTGTCTCATCTTTTCTCCATACAATAAAGACAGACAAATAGGCGAAAAACGAATAGGAACTTTTACGCTAAAATAGTGACTATGTTAGCTTGTAGTCTTCTTCAACTGCGGATCTATTCCTGCAACATAATTCGTGCAGGCGACCGCTGAATCCGCTGTGAGATTTAAATTTTTATTTGAAAAATTTGAAAATCGGACGTGGAATTAAAAATCACCCGAACGAGACATCAATTTAGTTCACTTTTGTTTTATCACAGAAATGCTCGCTTCATAATGGTATTCCCCAAATAACGGAACTGACGTAACTTTAATTTAAAACAATAGCATTGAATAACAGTTTACAAACGGACGGCTGAGATTCCTTTCTTTCGCAAACAAACAATCTGCCCATTCTTCATTCACAACGCAAACTCAACACTCATTCTTCCACAGGTCTTGTAATAAACCCGTTCATTGAAGAGAAACTCAAAACCCCACCAACTGTTGTAAAGCGAAAAAAACCCGTCGACTCGTCAAAATTCAACCAGACAGACAGAAAGTCCAAGCACCTAGCAATTTTCTATTTCAAACACCACGATACCGACTCGGACCGACAGATGATTGAAACTGAAAAGAGCCAGGAAGAATCATCTGAAGAAGAATGGACATACGTTGGTAATCCAAAGATCGCCAACGAAGATTCCACTGATATAATGACGTCTTCTGTCGAAATCCAATGCGAACTACCCCTAAATCCTAAACTTGACGAATCTACCCCCGATCTGCTAAAGCTAGAACAGACTAGATGCCAGGATATAGTGAGACTGGTGAATCAGGCAGAAGAACTAGTTCAGAAACAAGCTCAGCAGATGAAGAAGAAGGGAAGAAGCTTCAAGCCGCTCTCGTTTGAAGAGGATGGGAAAGGCAACAGTCGGCATAAGATGTCGAGGATCAAGGAATGGCTGAACCAGAGCTCGGAAGGAAATAAAAGTGATAACAATCAGGTAAGTTTCTTTACTCTTCTGTTTTGCGTTGTAAC
The DNA here is from genome assembly GCA_939531255.2 of Thera britannica. NCBI lineage: Eukaryota > Metazoa > Arthropoda > Insecta > Lepidoptera > Geometridae > Thera > Thera britannica. Next base: position 3,951,847 of record OW618042.2, on the reverse strand, counting down.
TGGCATGACTTTATAGCCTTCATTGCTCAGTTGGTAAAAGCTCTGGCTTTTGCGCTGCAGGTCGTGGGCTTGAGCACCATTGATAATAAATATTTGTGTGCTGCAACTTCTTATTGCTTGTTCTTCTTGGCTTAGTTGCGTGAATCTGGCACTTATACTCACCTAGCATCAAGACGTTTCAAAGTGATCTTAGTACAGATCTTAGTACAACTGAATTAACATTTTTAGTCTTGACTTGATCCGGGCATAATGTCAATTTAAATTAAAGCTTAAAAGATATCTTCGAAACTTCTGAACCAAATGAGCTAGGTCTTCAGTACATCCAGTTTTGACCCATTAAAAACGATCCACCTTCTCCTTCCAGGGTACAGAGAGCTGTGACGCATCAGGCGAGTACACAGAAAGCGAAGTGGACAACTCCTTGACTTCTGAAGAGAGGAACATACACTCTTCTATGGACATGAGTACTTCTACATGCACGGTCACTCCAACCCACCATGCGAAGGTACAATAGTTCTGGTTTTTGCTTTATGTGCTTTGTTTGTCTGTCAAATCATAAATCTTTCAAAGTTATTTTCTTAAACTAGTCTATTCCACCTATCTGTGTCAAGATGAAGAAGTCCTCAGATATTTAGATTCTCAAAGTACCCTCATAAATTTAATAAACCTCTTATGATGTCTTCGTACAGGTAAAAAGGGAAAATACATAAGTATTCAAGGCACTGCAATCCAGCATTACATATTATATATTTATTTGCTTACATTTCTTCAATTTGACTTCAATGTTTTTCTTTATGTTGTAGGTAGGTAAGGTACTTACTAACTCTTATGTGCTCATAGAATAAACCCAGAACCTGTTTATTCACGGGGTTTATTTGCACACTTCTGCTGCTTCAAAAATACAAGCTTTCACGCTATTGTCATTTAACTTGTAACTAACCAAAAACAGGTAACACTGCGTAAGAAGCGAGCTGGCAACGCCGCCCGCCCGTGGTCCGTATCTTGCATCTCACAGCTGACGACGGGCGCTAGTCTCGCGGCCACGCCCACAGCGAGCGACGTTGCCGCTATGTCTCACGTGATGTCGTCATCGGAATCCGCGTTGCATACCCTCGCTTCACCTCAGAGGGTGACTCCGGCGAATTCTAATTCTAAGCTTGGAGGGAGCTCTACTACCGTACAGGTTAGTAAACATTTGTGAATAAAATGAAGTGTGTTTGTTTTGTTGAGGTTTTTTGTATTCAGTTCAGATACACAAGGCTTCACTCACTTCTCATAACTACGCTACATACAAAAGAGACAATTGTACAGATCAAGTTACTGTATATCGGAAATTAAAGGCTTGCGTTTTAAAAGAAGTTTTTTTCAAGACTTACCCATAATTATCCTATCTACATATTAATTTCACATTGTAAAATCCCCAGGGTCACGTATCAAGCACGAACACAATGACAGAAGCGTGTACGTCCTGCGTCGAAGCGAGCGAGAAGCAATGCTGGCTGCGTCGGAAGCGCTTCAAGCTTCGCTTCAGACGGAACGATCCTCGGCGGGAGAGACTGGTGAAAAGCTTGTCTTTCTGCGGGAGAATCACTCCGGAATTGGAGGATAAGCATGAGAGAAGCACGGCCAGTGATCCTGCTACTAGTCGGAAGAGCAGGTAGTTATTTAAATTCTAATTCTACTATTAATGTATCGAAAACAACACAGCGACCGATTCTGACAACAGCAAAAATTGCACAAAGGAGACTCGGGAAACTGCTTGCTGCGCGGTAAAGACTTGCATGCTGGAACTTTCTGTGCAAATAATGTGTTTCCAACCTCTTCGGTATGTAGGTAATGGTATATAAAAGTTGAAGGTCTCAAATCCAACATACTTCTCATAATAATTCAAACCCCCTAGGTTCGACACAACATCCACTTCCGGCAACGACAGTGATGAAGAGCTGATTCGGCAGCAGCTGGCTACCATCGCCAATCTGCGCAGAAGCATCGAACACACGCACATATCTAACAGGGAAGACGGGGTTATACCGGAGAATGAACCTGAAACAGGTACCAACATTTGTATTTTATAACAGCTACTTATAAACTGATTTCGTTTTTTTTTCGGTATCGGATATCCATGCCTATTTCTGCTGTGAGGCAGCATTGTTGTGTTTCGGTTTGAAGGGTGTATGCCGGTGGAATTACTGGCACGTGAGGCTGAACATCTGTGTGCCTCAAGTTGATGGACGTCCTGACGTGTTCCTGACGTGCTTGACCTACGAGGCAATACTTTGTTATAGGCGATAGTTACCAGTTAACATAAGATGACTCGTATGCATGTTCCATCAGCTAGTTTGCCGGATATCCAATGGCCAAACCACTATTCGTTGCTATTTATAAACCACTAAACATCCTGAGAAAATTAAATTTCGTTGATTCCTTACGTCAACAATTTATTGACATTCCATTTCACCATTTATTGACCATGCCATCCTTGTCTATAACGAAATGACGGCTTAAATACGCTTCTTACATAAAAAAGTAGCTGGCAAACTGGAGGAGAAGAGCCAAAGACCGGGCTCAGTGGCGCGTCTTGGGAGAGACCTACGTCCAGCAGTGGACTGATTGGGTTGGCGATGATGATGATGATGACGATGATTATAAAAAAAACCTTAGTAAGACGCTAAGACATGAGGGGTATCGAGGGATTGGTTAAAACACTTTGTTAGGTGCTGTAAAACTCTTCTTGGGTAATTATTGTCTTTCCAAATTTAATTTAAAAGCAATTAATTAATTAGGTACTTCACCACGTTTGTTTGAAAGAGCTAATGACACACTAAGAAGAAGAAATTAAAGCATAATATACTACTTTTTAATGATGTCATGGGCTGTACACATTCCGTCCAGTTGCAAATCTGTCCAACTGCAAATCTGTCCGTTGTTGCTCCAGAGGCTTATAAATAATTATGTTATTTATTCCAGTGGCCCCCAGCTTCAAGCTAGGCCCAGCCGGCGGGTCTGTCCGGCCCCGTCTCGCCAAAAGCCAAGATCGAGAGCGGAACTTTCTAGCAATGAGCCTTGGGGACCCTAACCAGATGTGGGACCTTAGCATCGATAAGGACTCGGATAGGAGTATCACGGCGGGCACTGAGGGGCATAGCTCTTTCTCGGAGCAGGCTTGGGACTTTTATCAGGTAAAAAAATAAGAGAATAATATAAGAATAACGTTTTTTTCCAAACAAAACCTACTACTAGTGCTAATGTAATTTTACTGCCTTTTAAACCTAGAGTAAAGCTTGTTGGAAAGAAGTTGAAAACGCAATCCAATCATCTACAAAGTTTATTGTAGATGGCAGCGCAAGCGGCTGTCCCTTTTTGCATTAGCTGAAATGGTATGGCGAATGACAGCTAATCTTAGCTGTCAAATTGACGTATAAGTCGGTTGCACGCATGCTCGGTTTCTCTGAACTACTTCATTATTCTCTGTACCTACTGTACTTTAACAAAATTTAATCCAAACTGAGGTGATGACTAAGCACCCTCAGACACTGTTGGATGGACAAAAGATGAAAACAAGAACAACGCAGTTCGGAGTTACGAGGCCACATGGAATGGGACAAACAAACACACTCTAAGACCTCAAACTTATATGTATATCTTTCTTTTTGGCCGCAGGAAAACACTTGACAAAGAACATCATTTACGCATAGTAATTTTTGAGCGTAGCTTTCTGTTCCTGAAACATAGTTAATATTGTATTCGATGTCCACAGGAGAAATACAACTCGGAGCCGTACTCCGAAGCCCCGGATTCCGACGCCGCCCGGCGCCTCCTCGAGTTCGGAGACGACTACCGCGCATTCCTCGACTCACAATCAGACTGCTGCTCCAGTCTCTCAGCACAGCCCGAGAACGACAGCCCTACCGGTACCCGCCGTCGAAAACCCGCTGAAACGAGGCACAAAAGACCTACCCGAACCTCGCCCACTGACCTACGCAAACCTAAAAAATCCATGTCCAGCGCTGAACGGAAGAAATCACTTCTAGACAGCCTCGAACGATCCAGGAACAACACGAGTATTGAAAGCAATGAAGGTGTCCGCAGACGTAGACCTACAGAAAATAAAAACAGCAAACGCTCGCCAGAATTCGATCTGCTAAACGTACAAGCGTTAAGCCGTCGACGACACAGCTCAAACCTTACCAGCGATGAAGTCAACTCCTCTTTAGAATACACAGAGGTCAACAACCGTCCTGATCTGCTAGATTCACTCAACCGCAGAAGAAAGGATTCCGAGCTACAGAAGATTGCATTATCAGAACTCCGTCGTAGGTCTACAGAGAGCGCTGATTCGGAAGGCGAATCCTCCAGCCCCAAGAAACATAGCAGGAGGAATTGGGATAGAGATTCTGATTCTGATTCTGAAGTGAGGTGTTTAGTCCGTCGGTCCAGTTCGCAGCTAGAGGCGGCCGAGGCAATGATGGCTCGCCAAGATTCTCCGGACCTACTCTGCGCGTTTGACTACGTAAGATACGATACTGATAGTAGTTTTTCGGATGACGATCGGTCTTATGTGACTCAGTATAAAAGACCTGCATGCTTGCGCACTAGGCTTTGTCTCGCTGTGGCTGCATTCTCTGTCCTGATCATAGTATATATACATTTACAGTGATGCTTGGGCTTGTGTAAGTATCGAAAACTGCGATGGTTTGATCAGAAGGATGTTACTAGAAACTTCCAAACGAAAAACTCGAAGGACGATCTCTAAAACATTCCATTTAGAATTAACTTGAATGTTCACTTTTGCAGTGTACAAATAAAACAAGCATTTTTATAAGGTGTCTAATTTAGTTCAATTATTTATAGCGAATAAAGTCTGACCATCGCAGTAAGTAAAAACAAAATACTAACGTAATGTTGATTTGTTTTTGTGACTGCTTCATTTTGAATTTAGAATCCTGTTTAAAAAAAATATCTGCCAGTTGCAGTCCTATTTTCAAAGCTCTGGAAAAGTTCGAGGATCAGGGGCCTTACCGCCTTTGACCGAGAAAATCTCACCATGGTCTCTTAACGTCTCTGACGCCAAAAACTCGTCACCTTGTTTTTGGCCGAGATTGACGTTTACGAGACTTTATACGGTCAAATCGAGCATAAAGCCCCAGATTTTCAGTATGAGCCTCGCATGTGACATTCTCAATAATTAGAATGTTACTTTACAATGAAATGGTCGCAATCAAAGTTAAAGTGTGATTTTGTTTGTTTCTTCCGTGCCCAAGTTTCTTTTTCTTTCTTACTAACAGTATTTCATATGAATGATTGTGATTTTTACTTTACTTTTTCACTAACTGCATTATCTTTAAACATCATTCTCATCATTTGGTGGTAAAACATGGTGCTAGTTTTAATTTTACGTAGGTGTACTTAATATTTCCATTATTTAAATCTTAATTTATGGGGGAAAAGGTACTGAAAGCTTCACATAGGAATCATTCAAAGTTACCAGTGGCATAAAATACGGCTGAAAACTGTAATGTCAAATTGACAGCTGTTACATTTGACGGTTTCATTTTCAGTTAAAGATTATGGGGGTTATTCTTAAATCGCACAATAACTTATTTTTATTAGATTACTATACTACATAAGTATAAAGTACTTAGTTTTCTTGTCAATTGAGTGAGATATTATTAGTTTTACAAAGTTAGTGTAGGAGTTGTTGGTTGTATCACTATAAGTGTACCCATATTTAATTTATTGCCTGCTTAAGTATAGTGGAATGTACTTGACTGAACTCCAAAATATCTCACAGTGTTGTTAATCTTATGTATAAAATCTTCTTTTATGTTAAACTATTCAGTGATTTGTATAAATGTTTAGATTAATAAATATGTTAATTTGAAAATTAATGTGGAGTTTCAGTCAATTAACACCCTACTCTCTGAAAACAATTTCAAAATCTCAAGATAGGTAGTTCAAAATAGGTATATTGTTCACTGTCTAGGCTATTCTAAATTTACTTTGGATGTGTTTGGAGTGTTTCTGCTTATCTTAAATATTGTTTGGCATCTGTTTTCTTAAAGCTTGGGCATTTAATGTTGAGTGGAATTTTCACACGTAGGCAGAAATGATTAGATATAGATAAAGCCATTAATGACACTTTGTAAAACTAGGATAAGATGTGTTTTTATTTCAATAAAAAAATATTTAAGGACTTTCGAGTGAGTTGGCAATCGATTTCAATACTAAATTCAGCTTTGTTTACTGTGGTACTGTGGCTTGCTTAGAATATTAAATCTTATTTCAATACGAATAAAGTTCATTTGGCTTTGTTTGCAATGTACATTTTCGTACGCAGACGGAGCTGGTAACGCGTTGCCGGGAAAACATCAACTTATTGGACGCAGCCTTGGCCGAGGGGCTGTCCACTACCCTTCAAAGAGACGTCAGGGGTAAGTCTTAAAATTATCGAATTTCGAACACGCATGCAGTTTACGAGTAGGTATCGAATGCTTGTAGAATAGAACCCAAATCCAGAGCCAATCTTTTGAATTTGAATACATTCTATTACAGAATACACCACGCAATAGCCACGAATAATAAAAGTAATTCCCACCGTCACCATACCTACTGTCGAATGCTATGCAATAATAAAATAGGACTTTATACAAAATAAAAACTTTAATTTTTATTAAGACCAAGAATAGCAGGTTAAAAACCCATCAAGAAGTCTACCAATTTGAAAACCGATATCGCAACAGAAAAAATATTACCTGTTAGTTTAACACAGCATTATCTATCCCCAAACTAAGCAAAGCTTGTACTTTGGAAACCAGATAGCTGAAATATTCAACCGGTATTCGGGTAAATGCATAGACGGTTAAATCATTGTCAAAATCAAAGTGAACAGGAAAACGCAATTGTATTATAAACGCAACACTGAGCCACGCAGAATATCTTGTTTCATGCAAAAATGCGAGCGAGTGGTCGCGGTTTCTTTACATGCTCAAGTTGAGTTGCGTTGCGACCGGTTTTTGAACGCATGCAGTTATCCAATCTCGGTGGTTGCAAGACTCCAGTCTATATTTGGGTTTTGGACGAGTTCTTTTTTTTATTCTTTTGCGGGCTAAGGCTCGGAAGGAGAAAGCTTGCAAAAAGGTCGTTGAATTTTATGTGTTGCTTGACACAGGTTTCTTTTACGAATGGCTAAGTAGGTCTTTTGAAAATTTAATCATGAATTTAAAAGATTGAAATTTTGAAGGCATAAAAACTTTTTGACAATGTAGTCAGTCTCAAAATCACCATAAATTAGGGTTCGCCTATAAACTAGCTAACTTTTGACCTTGTATAAAAACGGACAATCTGAAATACTATAAAATGTATAAAGGACCACATAAAGATCATCCCTTAAACAATAAAGAATAATCATTAAAATCCAACTTGCATTCCGAAATATGAAGCATAAAAAACATCAACGGGCTTGAGAACCTCCGTTTTTAAGTTGTTTAAAAATGGCAACCCTAGTTTCCCGGAAGCGGCGACACGGCAGACGGTCGCACGCCCGTTCGTTCGTCTCCATCTATTTCTGCCAACGAAAGCGGAACGGACTGCCTCGCTCCGAAAGTAAGGATTGTGCTACTTATAGTATTTTTTTGCACTGGCATAATTAAAAAAAAAAAGACTTGATTAAACAGTTAAACGAAAAAAGGCGGGAAACAGCGAGCAGGGAGTTCCGCGTAAAATTTGACTATTACCTGTTTCCCTAATTTTTTGAACCAAGTAAAACAATATAAAAATGGCAAATGCATAAACCCATGCAACGCCAAAAAAAAAAAAAAAAAATATAGGCACTATACAATACAGGGGATTTTTTTTTTAAATGAGTTTTTTTTAATTGCTATTAAGGATTGATATCGTACCTGATGCATTCATATCTCAAAAATAACAATATAATACTTTATTTATATCCCTTATTTCAGTATTCGGGGGTAACCCCCGAATACTGAAACGCAACTCAGATTTAAGCACGTCTCAAGCGACGAATATTTGACAGTTTTCAATGAAAATCTGTCAAATATTCGTCGCTTGAGACGTGCTTAAATCTGAGTTGCGTTTCAGTATTCGGGGGTTATCAAACCAAAAAATGTAAATTGGAATATCATGCGCATATTTGACGTTTTTGTGTTGGAATTTTACTTTTGCGTGATTCAGCCTAAGTAGTTTTGTATGTATTTTAACTATTATGTTGGTATGACTGATTTTTACCCTATTATTTGTTCAAGCAATTTTGCTTGTTATTATGGTAGAATTTATTTTCTTGCACACCTAATTAAAATTAAAGAAGCAACATACAATAAATATTTCATTTCATTTCATAAAAAAGATGACTAACCTATCAGACTTCAATCCTATTCTCTCTTTCAATCCTAAACTCCGTTTTATGAGCATGCTTTAAGCTCTTAAATAAATGTCAGCGTTTATGAGAAAAGCAGCCGGTAATGGTAGTTAAACCCGCTGTTTAACTTCCTCAGTTCCACAATAACTCTTTAATTTCGAAAGTGAGAGTGGCAACACTTAAACCGCGGAAACTAGTCCCCGCCAAAATTGTTTTTGACCGAATACGTCTATAAATTGTTGCTATTATGGACGCAATTCAAAAAAACTACTGATAACAAAATCGAGGGATATGTTTATGTTGCAGTTACATATCTATCATCCCCGAAGTTACGAGACGTATTCATATTCACGTACAACAAACGGCCGTGTCCATAACACAGCGACGCCCCATTTTTTTTATAAAAAGAATTGCTAAACTTTTGACAGAGATAAACTAGAACGTAAAATAAATCAGTATATCTTTGAATTCTTTAAAGAAAGCGTTCTTTTTTTGACCCACATACAAAGATCCGAAATAAATACTACTTTTGTAAGGAGAAACAAAGACACTGTTATTCTTTTGATAAGGCTGGCTCAAAGTCAATACTGATGGGTTGGAAAAGTAAACACCTGCAAGGCACATTGTGCATTATCTAGATAAAACACTAGTATTATTGTCTATGCAGGTTTTGGGGTAAACATACGGAACTAAAGCACAGATAAAATAAACTTAAGTAAAACTAGGTAGGTAAGTGCATAAGTACTTTAAAGTCTAGACTATATTATGGTTTCTTTTTCGGCTACAGGTAGTGTTAAACCTTTAAGATGAATTTTGACAAATGGCTATAAGTTGTGGCTTATGTAAAGTATGCCTTACATAATGCCTTACTATATTTTAAGTATAGGTTATTTTCAACATTGTTGTGAACTATATCTTTAGTTCCTTTCAAATCATGTAAAATTCCACGTCTACTGAGTCTAAAAAGGTGTCAATAAAATCAGACTAGCTAATATAAGAAGCCAATATTGACATAGTTCACGATCAAGCTGACATCACAGATGCAAAGTCCTAAGCAAACATCTTCAATTTGAATGCAATTGAGATTTGAAGTCAGTATTTCATAACTTGCAAAACGATCCACTTGTACAAAATGGTGGTCAAAGTGATGGTCATTGTTGAGGAAGTTAGGAGTTTTGGAAGGCAGAAACGTACAAGTAAGTTTATGGATTTTGTAACGCCCCGTTACTTACATAATAAATGTAGGAGCAACTAGACGAAAGTTTATAATTATTATTCGTTCGCTTAGCATGTAGGTTGGTTACGACATTAGAAAAGTTTGATACGCAATGGTTCGAAATTTAAAATTGTTCCGAAATTCTGTATTTTTTGAAACTGTAGATATTTTTCATTGTTCACTTTAGAATTCTAGGTATGCGGGTCATTAGGTATTGGGTAAATGCCTATTATTTGCATAGTATTTAATGTTTGGCCTATTTCAATTGTTATAATCTTACAATTCACCTTGAATACTTGAATAATAAGTTTATTTAAAATATCCACTACTTTCAATGTAAGTACTATACTAGGTAATTTTTTATCGTTATTCCAATATTCAGTGTTTATCGACTGGCTGTTGACGTCATTACAAGGTTATATAAACAAGCCCACTTTTTGTCTTTACCGTATTGCACCATTTGGTGGTTCCAAATGCTGCAGTCTTTGGCTATGGTGCCAAAACTATTGTTTTAGTAGCAACCTTCTTAAAGAAGTTTAGAGGTCAGATATCCTTTGCTTTTTTTCTAGTTTATCAAAGTTTCCACTGTATCAAGACTGTTACCTACCAGACTTTTAATAAACGCGAGGAGTAAAACAGCGTCTATCTGAGATTTCAACTACCAAAACATCACAACAAGACAACATTTTGAAAGATCTGTATTTTGTCAATGTATCGAGCTGGGTTTGCACTGTCAACGGTGCACGAAAGGAGCCACCTTGCACCTAAAATCCTATAACTACTTTGTTTCAAAAGAACTAGGAAAACTATAATTAGCGGTGTGTAAAATCAAGGCCGCAATATTGAAACCCAAGTTAACGATTCATTTTAACCAGAGACTCAACTCCCGAGTGAAACGAGAAAACCAGAATCCTAGGTACAAAGAAGGATTCTAGCTCTTTTTCTTCCTCTTCCTGCCCCTATCCTACTTTACGTGTGGTCGGGACAACATGTTCTCCTCTGTCAGCCGTCATCTTTGTATTCACTCCTTTTTTATCCATGTCCGTATAAAGGATTCTAGCTGCGAGATGAAAACAGCTTTATTTCTGAAGAGAATACTCCTTTTTTCATACCTTTTGTAATACAAAAAGCAAGGCTAGTCAGTAGCCTCCAATATTAAAAACATAAGTAGGTATACTGGCTGCCAGCTTTTTCTTTGTTCTGCTATTTGCCTTTCTGAAACTCGAGGTCTTTGTAGTCAACAAACTGCATAATTTTGATTACAACAAGTTAATAACTGAATACATCGTAATAGATGAATATCTCTCCCTGTAAAGTGTATTATTTTACGTGTTTTAGAATGTAAATATAGGCTACTGAAATGCCTTTTGTTTTTCTAAACAGCGCTATCGAAATAGCTGCGAAATTTCTTGAATTTCGTTGCTAGTTTCATTGGAATTTGCATTGCGTTTCACATATTTCTTGTCTTTGTTTTAGAGTGGGTATTGAAGCGATACAGTTGAATCATCGTGCTCGTTCAATCTCGTTTCTTTTATTTATACCTATATGTACAATACTAGTTTGTATGTATACCGACCTAGCAGCTATTTGCGATGCAGTGACCTCACTCTTTGTTGGCATACAATGAGCGACATTAGTACCAATGATCCTAAACTCATCGATTCAAACGTCATAGGTAGCATCTTTCGCAACATAAACCGCTTTATCGCTGGATTCAATTCTCATAGCCGTCCATTGATTCGCTTTCGAGCGCTACAGATTATTTTTGTAGCAAAGGTGGTTCAGTGTTATTATACGCCTCGACTGAGGTGGACGTGTCGTCAAAAACATCTCGCGCGCTGTAATATACGTCGCTTTAAATCGGTTATTCGTGTAAAGTTTTCATGTTCTGATTTTCTTCAATATTGATATTGTTATCAATGTGAATGGGTATTTAATCTGTTTATGGAGAGAAAATGTTGGCTGGATGCGCTCGAGTGATTTTAACTTTCGCTACAGTTTCCCTGTGATATAGCGTTCGAAGTTTTCTTTTTTTTTAATTTTAGGATCATCGCGAAAATCTGGCTATTCATATTCAAGCGTAACCTTGAGGAAAATAGTCTAATGTTTTGAAACTTTGGCCAGCTGTTCGTAAAATATACTTCCTTGTATTACGTGTTACAATGTTCACTCTGACGTCATTTGCGAATTGCCGTGATCATTGGTCGTGAAACTTACAGCTGAAATGTGTTTACGATTGTCTCGATGTCAATTGCTTTTTATCAATAGGATTATTGATTGCTTGTTTACTAAATATCAGCTGGTTAGGTAACATTACTTTCACTATTTTTTGTAGATTGGTTTCACATCTAAGTTTACGTCAAACTGCTGAGCGTCAATAATCTATTTCTCAAATTTTTTAAATATTTTTTGAACAGTGGTGTTGGTAAGGTAGGTAGTAATAGGATGAAACTCCTTTATTGATTATAGCTACAACTCTGTTTTACTTTATTACACTGCAAACCATTACAACCACCCAAGACGGCATGTTTTACCTCTTCTTCTTTCACTACTCTAGGGATGTGTCCTGTTGCTTGATCCTATTAGGGATGTCCTTTTTCTAAAACTTCCAAAACAGTAGGTACTTAAATTATACGTATATTTCTGAAAATGTAGACCATATTTGGAAAGGCATCCTTTGATTCAACTAGTAATGAGACCACGATTGAATTGACCTACAATCATTGGACTTGATCATTTTCTGATTGCATGACCCTGTGTTCCATAGGAAATTGATATTATGCAATAACCTATTATCTTTTTGATTTCTGCAATTGTCTTAGTTCAGCTATTAATAATTATTTTAGTTTTGCTTAACTAACATAATAAGTATGCTATTGATTAAATAATTATTCAATTTCAAACAGTTATTATTAACAACTAATAAAGCTTTATCTCCACAATCTTATCTTTATCATACTTTGATTATGAGTGATTTTGAATTAATTTGAATACATAAACCATTCATTTGCAAATACTTGTCAGTTCTAGACTTGTCGCCTGAAACTTGCACCCAGATTCACTTGTTTAGATCAGATCTAGACTTGGACAATATGAAATATTTGTGCAGTGTCTTCAATTCATAGTTCATTCATACCTATTATAATAGTAAAGTAAAAGGTAATTTTCATAATGCTACAATGTGTATATTTAATGTCTTATTTAGGTACATTTGAATTTTCGTTTAATGTGTCTATAAACTAAGATTTCTCTGTACGTGTGAAAGTAAGTAACTACTTACTCTTAACGTTTTCTTGCGGTCCAGCACGTCGGTTCATGCGTTTGGTATAAGGTTATGCAATATCTCCAAAACCACTTATTTTCTTCCGATAATTCTGATTACCTGAGCCAGAAGTGGTATTTTTATGCTCTGTATATTGAACGCATTATGTTATAGAGAGAGCTATGTCACTACGTGATAGAATTGGGGAAATCCGTAAAAGAATCAAGGTTACCGACCGCCCCCGACCGCCAATAAGCAAGTTGAAGTGGGCAGACCACATACACACATTTAGTGGTATTATAGGTTCTTGAATGACTCCTTTCGATGATTGTAGACCCCAAACTGATGAACCGAAGTTTTTCTAAGATCGCAAATTCGGTGGATGCCTCAAAATCGTTAATTTGCTAAATATATGGGAGAGGCCTATGTCCAGCAGTGGATTTTCGGTTGACTAATAACTTCTTGGCTTTAGATTTAGCTAACCAATTACAAAACAGTAAAGTCTAATAGGTAAACTGACTGGTAGATTACGAGTAGCTTTAAAAAAAAACTGCAGGAAGTTAATGAACACTTCAACTATCACAATAGACTCTCAAGTAGAACAAAAATAAACAAACCATTATGTTAGGGCTGCGATAAGAACGCAGTAAAAGAAGATGAGAAAGTAATGGGACTTACAGTTAACATCAAAAACAGACTGTTGCACAAAGCTATTTGTTATAATCTTGATTGAGTAGGAATCTGAGGGTTCCACGAGATAATACCAAATTATAAAAGGTTTGGTTTATCAGAAACACTTACTCATAATGCCTTACATCACAAAAAAACCTGAACAAACCGTACAAAAAATGTGCAGCATCATCAGATCAAAGTTGATTTATGTTTATCCTAGTTTTTATATAACCCCATTAAATAACTCTCAGGCTCTAATGATGCAGTTAGCTTCATATTTGTTATCTATAAATGGATGAAACTAATCAGTCTCCTTATTTAATGTACTTATCTTCTTAGAATTGTCTATGTCAATGTCCTTAGTCTATGTTCGTAGTTATATGTCTGTATGTATGTTTTCTGTGCGTTTTTCTTTAGCAGCTATATCTATAAGTGTAGGTATCATGAGGTCAGCTAAGACACTCCTTAAAAGAGCCTCACCTCTTATGGTCGACGGATTATTCATGCCAGTTTTTTATATCCCTTGTACGAAAGCAGGTAAATAAGGACCTATTTGCCATAAAACTTATTGTGTGCTAAGGTAAAGGTTATGTGGAGTATGTGTTTCATCGACTGACAAAAAAGAGGAAGCTTCCAATTATTCACGCTGCGTATTTTTTGCGATTACCTAATCTGAATAGCTGGTACCCATATTTAGTTGAGTTTTCATAGATGTATTAAGAATTACGTTGGGATTCTCTTACAAACATTATTTGTTTATCTAAATATCTTTCCTTCTAAGCAATTTTATTATAAATCAAAATATTTGAAGTCAGTTTTTTTTTATTTTATTAACTTCAAAAACATGCATACCTTTAAAAACTCTTAAGCCAGACGCTGATCTCTACAGGTTAAAGTAAATTATTATGAACATTCTTATATAATATGGTAAACATGCCGACCTGTTAATTGAATAATAATTTACATGACTTGCGTCCTTCCAGTCAATATGACTGCGTATATTTCGCTTCAGATCTTAATTGTTCTGACATTTGCAAAGGTCATTCGTGCTACTCATGTACAAATTGTCTATAGTTGAGTATTAAACTCGAGATCTAATAAGTGGTTTCTATGCAAAGATAACCACCTAGGTGTCTATTTTATCTTGAGACTTATGGTCATGGATTCAAAGCTTTTTTTATGAAATACTGCTACTAAAATATTGCGTCATCCAAAAATACTCCTATGATTCTTTCGTGCTTAGTTATTTTTCTGACATTGCCATACTTTTTCTTTTCATAGTGTCCTAAAGTCTCGCTTTAAGCATCAAAAACGCCATCACTTAAAAAAAAAAATCCCTACCGTTTTGTGTTCCGATGGGAAAATAAGTAAACTATTGAATAATAATTCAAAAATATTGCTGAACAACTTCTTTTAACAGTCACTTTCTCGAAAACTAGTTTAAAATTGATATTTTTAAGTTCATTGATGTTCGTTTGAACAATGAAAACATAAATCATCGCGTGTCCTCTTGATTGATTCTCATACAACATTGCCTGACACGATTAGTATGTATACTAGGTTAATCGCTCATCTAGCTATAATAACCTCTATTGTAAGTGGGATACAGATTAATATATTAATTACAGTTGGCAGACAGTAACGGTGCATCAGACCGGACATTCTAGTTCACGTACCGCTAACTCTGAATTCTTTATGCTTAGTTTTTCATCGGATTCTGTTTAACTATTTTCCGACCTTCATCATTAAAGTAATCTTTAACCAAGGTTGGCATTATAACGTTTTCACAGAGCGAAACTGCTGGTTTCATCACGAGTTCTAAGTTATTCTTGTCCGAGAAAAGTCAGATACGCACACTATCCAAAATTCATCCAAAACCCTCAGATTTGTCTTGATCTGTTTATACTTTTATAATGTCTTAACTATGATGTTTCAATTCGCTGATTTTAAATAGAAAGCCCCATAAATATTGCTTAAAAATTTCCCTGTCGTCAATATCATTATGGTCGTTAAAGTTTAAGATTGCTTTAGTACCTAGTTTAGTTCGTCTTTTTATTTTGGCAAATTTATAAGAGGAGTAATTACCGTTCATCAAATATGACTTAATAACGCTTTTATTATTATTTTCAATGAGTTATTAAACTATAGCTTAAGCTTGCGTTTTCTACTTAGTTTAAGATACATAAATCGAAGATTACATCAGACCGTAAATTACAATTTAAGCGACAACTGCGAGCATCGTGAGCATCCAACACTTTCTAATCTATCATTACATCGAAATATATTTCAAATTGATAACAATCATCGAAATTGCAGTTATGTCATTGTTCTTCGTGAAGTAAGATATCATTAAGTGGATGAGTCTCGAAAAATGCGCGATGATATAAAAGTGATCTGCTGATGTGTAGAAAGTGATAGTATTATGGCTACAATTAATGTAACAGTTACATCGACCAGCAACAATGATGAGGAAATCGGTAAGTTTCAATGCCTCTTTATTTTAATCATCAAATCGTTGAAGGGAGAATCATCTTGACGAAATTTATAGGCTTGAATAATAAAAAACCTGAATAGGCATGAAGACAGTAATCAAGTATCGCCAAAATTTTTATCTGATCTAATGAAAAAGGATTCAAAGATTTTAAAAAATGTATTTATACTCTTATTAATGTCGAGATTGTCAATTTATTTGATAATATAAATCTACAAAATACAACAATCCGCCATGATGGCTCAAACACCGGTCAGAGCGAATTACGTCACGGCTATATAAATGTCATTCTGATTTAGTACAAAAGCACCAATGTTTACTGTTGAATACTATAACCGTGACGTAATAACAGACGCCATGACACCAGCGAGCGTTTTGACGAGAATTTGAAAATTTAAATTTAAATGTACTTTTATTGCACAAAAACCTTAATTTTCTACAGAAATATGATATATTTTAGACATAATAGATACTTCTGAATATGATAGAAGAGATTTTGAAAATTAGTCGTCAGGCCTATTTTATCGGCATTATAGATGCGTAAACTTAAAAAGATAGAAAAGCCAGTGAAAATAGTTAATGTGACTTTCTAACTTACGTCACAGCAAAGTGTGATGGATGTAATACAATGCGTTACCACATAATGTGCATGCGCATGCATTGTGTAAACTTATCATTATGTTCTCTAGTGCTACTGTTCTCACTTGTACTTACATTCGCAGTCTTGTCCAATACTTCAAATAATCTTTTAAATGAAATGCTACAGATAATCCCATCACTTTTAACATGCGTGATGTATCATGTACTTGATAAAAAATAATGCGTGTGGTATCAAGTTTTAATTAAGAGTTTTCTTCGTACTAGCTTACAAAGTTTGCCGGTAGAACACTATTTATAGTGAGTGTAGTATTTTTTTCGTTTGTTTAGTCAGACGAAATTTTGTCTGGCAATTTGAAGTTTATACAAGCAAATCACTAGTCTTCATTCAAATATCCGCCCCTATTTTTTTCTTATGAAGTCGTTCTAATGTTATTCCATCATATAAATACTTTGTGTTGTGTATTCAAACTTATTGTACTTGACCTGTTCAGCCAGGTTCGCCTACACTGACTCGTCCTACGCATTCCACATACAACTTGCTAGCTTTATAGATATCTTATAACATTCTGCAGTTTCTCTTTATAGACTCGGTAATAATGTGCAGACATAATTTTATAACAAAAAAATAAGACGCCAGACCAATTCTGCGTGCAAATAAAAACTTACAGACAAAAAAGAAGAAATGTTGATTCAGCGCGCCTTTAAAACAGTTCCAAATTCGAATTTTCAGAAGCCCAAGTAGGTCATCAGTGCGCAGCCAACCTCTACAGTAAATACTCTGTGCTTTTATATTCGGCTACTGTGCTGATTATCTTTGCAATGATGATGCAACTGCAACTCTTGCGCAAGTCTTGGCAAAAATGACAGATGTCTATCCGTCGCTAAAATAACTTTTTATTACGGGCTGAAAGATATGATTGAGCTACTGTTAGCAGAAATAATAAGATACTGATAGACACAAATGTATACATGGTGGCGCTGTTTTTGTAATTTACGTACGTATTGTACAATTCATTAATTACGATATCATTGATTACTTAGATAATTGATGATGACATAGATAATTATAATCACAGGCTGTTGTCTTTAAGGCCTGCGCACACCTAGTTCGCTGGCGAACGCGATCAATGAAATGCTGTCAAATATCGCTGTCAGATTTGAGATTTGACAGCGATATTTGACAGCGTTTCACTGATCGCTAACGCCAGCGAACTAGGTGTGCGCAGGCCCTTACAATTTGTTCTTATCAATTGCATTCAACTCTTACGTGATTCAATTTGTCGTACAATTAATTATTAACTCACGCAACGGTTTCCGGTTTGATGGTATTCGGTTACGAATGGTGGTTTAAAATTATTTAAAAGTACAGTTATCGACTGATCGGAATTCATAATTATCGGTAGGCTATTTCTTCCAAATCACGTTTCACGTTCTCTTGGATATTGAAATAAAGAGTCACAACTTTTCTTGGTTATGATTTAATCGATATCTTCCTGCTTTTATCCCGCTTTTTATGATGTGTTGGCATAATATTATGTTCTTTACATAGGCTTGAATCAAGGTTTACTTCCTGTTCAATCGAAGCGTAACCTCTGAATTTCCTTTTGTTTTGTTTATATCTTAAGATACAATTTCGTGAATACCCATTTTCGTGTCTAGGTCTCACACAGTTAGTTTTCCGTCAATCACACCCTAATTGCAAGTGTATGATGAATTATTTATTGCATTTGACGTCTTATTGTCTTCACAATAGGTACTATTTCCAAGACTAGTAGCTGTTGTTTGCAATTTTACTTACTTCCTGTTCATTCTACGTTCCCTCCGAATTTCCTTTTGTTTTGTTTATATCTTTAGATCAGATCTTATGAAACAGTTTACCTGACTGCGAAGATAAATTGCTGTCTGTTTTTGCACTCTCACATCATTAGCCGAGATTGTAAATGATTTCTCGTATTGGGTCATGTAATGTTTATATGTTTGTATTTAACTGGCTTGGAGACATGTTTTTACTCAATTGGTATAACGAAGTCACTGTAAGCGACTGTTTAAATCAATTTTCTCCGCTTATTATGATTGACTTGTCAAATTATGTTTGGTAATTGAATTATATCAGCGTGAGTAATCTTTTTAAAGTTTCATCATAGTTTAATGTTTCTTGATGTTGAACGAGTATAATATTTCTTGATGATAAATAATCAGTAAAGTTAGTAGACAAGTCTTTGAAGGTTTTAACGCGTCAAGATCTATTTTATAAAATAAGACCATGAGTATACTCATCTTAAAATCTTTAGTGGGTCGGTTGAGGAGGTATATTTTGAGTCTTGAATAAGTGACACGTGTATTATAGGCAATAATGATAAAATCCTAACATTGCTTTATATTAATTGAAGTAAGTAAAGTACATGTTTCATTTATGTCTGTTATCGTATGTACAAAGCCAGCCTGCGCGACTATTAGCCGGCTATTCTCGTTTAATCGTATATGCCGAGGTCACGACTTGCTCTTGATAGCCTTCTATACCAATAACATTAGCGGAATAATCTATATCATTCATATTAGTGTTAAGCGTGTCGAGCGGTGCGGTGTCCGCTGCGATATTATTTATTAGAGTTATGTGTGTGTCTTCAACGTAATGTCCTTCTTAGAACAAACTGTGGTTGTGATCTATATCAATATCATAAACAGCATCTCCGCTAGATCTAAGCCTATTCTCAGTACTGACATCGAGGTCACCCTGCATTCGACACAGTGCTACAGTCAACTGCAATTTATGAAAGCCTTAACTCTTTGGCGCAAGGCGTATTTTCCTCAGACCCATTTTCGTGTCTAGGTCTCATACCGTTAGTTTTCCGTCAATCACACCTTATTTGCAAGTGGAGGATGAATTATTTGTTGCATTTGACGCCTTATTGTCTTCAGAATAGGTGCAATTTCAAAGACTAGTAGCTGTGGTTTGCAATTTTAGATTTGCTTTGTCGAAAGTGAACTGTTGAGAAACAGCACGCCATTTTTATAGTTGCGCTGTTGGGATAAGGACGTTTGTTTTGTGAGTGTTTGTTTTGTGTTGTAAAGTGCACCGCCGACCTTGCCGCCTCATAAGACTCCCGCGCATAATCGACTTGGCAGTTCGTAATGGATTGCAATGAATATGTTCCACCTTACCCAGGTATACTGTCTTTAGTATTCGATTAATGACCTCACTAATAAACATTTGTCTAAATTTAAACAATACAAACTGCAATTATGCATCATCAATGTAAATTTCAACTGTGTTTGTAATAAATAAAATCAATGTTGAAGTTGTCTGGTTATTTGCAAAACTGACTCATAGAACAGTGACCCCATGTTTTGCGTTAGTCGTTCATTTTGGATTTACTTTAGGTACTTAAACGAACCGACCTCAAGCTTCTGGATTTTTAAGTACTTATTACTCAAGCTTAATTGCTCAAAGGATGTGAAGTGAATGTTATTTTTAATTACTTGATACTTCAGTCTTATGAATGAGTCGTCCAATATAATATACACCAGACAAAGTAATTTTCAATATATTGTGTAATAGTGTTCCAATAATCCCATTTTAATCAGGTTTACTAGGTGTTAGTTAAAATCTAATTACTGATGCTATTTAAATCAAATGACGCAGTCATTTTAGAACTTACAGTTTTAGAAGCCATTCACCAATCGACACCCACATTGGATTCATCGTTAGTGATGTTAATGTTGTTGACTCGAAAGTGTTTATGATCAATTCATTCATTGATTTCTGATCACGAATTGGGGTCGTCAGCTTGTCTGCTGTTTGCTGTGGCTGACATAGCATTGTAATTTGGTGATTAAAATAGAACTATGTGGCCAGATTTCTCTCGTCTTCGGATACAAAGTTATAGCTGGAATAACCCTCTTTTCTATTCCTTCGTCTTTCGAGTTATAAATTTCGAAATCTTTATCCAAAAGTTTTAGGTAGGTATTTGTTTGAACTTATTTTTAATTATATATTTAACTAACATCATAAAAGTCTAGCTTGGTGAAGGAAAAGAAGAAGGCTGAATTTAAATTCAAAGTCTTTACATTTACTTATCAACAAATATTAATTGCTCTTTTTGGCCTATCACTGTCTTTAAACCCTATAACCTACCACCACTGGTTCTATCTTTCCTACAATAAGCTTTTTAGCTAATTTGTATTCTATTGTACTGACAACTCTCTAGTAGCTTCTTTCCCAAAGTGGATACTGTCGATTGGTGTTGTTGAGTCACTCAGTTACTTTACAATTTATTTGCTTTCACCGAAGGATGTTTGCCTGTCGCGTGTCGTAACCTGTTATTCCACGTATGGAAGCGGGTTTGACTTCTTAAAAGCAACGCAGGTAACTTTATGTATAAAAAATCGGCTCGTTTTAACGAATGTTTTTCAATCTTGATTGCTGTTCAAAATGGAATGCTCTCGGTATTTTGTTTTCCAGTTTAATGGTCAATCAACTTCATGTTACTTATCTTAAATTGTTTATGAATTTTGCTTGATAGTTACTAGCCTAAAAATATTTACTCAGTCGTTGTACTCTTCTGAATATTTGTTTATACCTATCGCTGTTATACTTTTATTTAAACACAATAGAGTGATTCTTATTTGTACTAAAACTGTTCTAAAAATTTAGTGTGTAAATAGAGTGCACACACAATACTAATGCCGCCCGGTTCCGTTCCATTTCACAGGACTCGATAGGAAGTTGTAATAGCTTGTTGAATTTGACTGACGACCTCCTCGGGTCGCCAATTGTTTTCCGCTTGTATCGGAACGCAAAATTGTTCCTTATTTAAATAATTGACTTGATTATTTCTGTAGTATCATCCGCTTCAAGGTTTCTTATCTGTCATCGATATTTCCGATTATGAATTTTTAGCTTCTGATAGTTCTATTAAAATTGGAAGTAACGGGAAGTATTTTTTAGAAGTATCTTGTCGAATGTCAAATGAATGTTAAATTAAAACTATTATTTCTCAGTTTCCATTTGAATAAGTCTTTCATCTTCTACAACTTGTGCACAAATCCTTGTTGCAATTGTCCTGAGATTCAGCCTCTTAGATAATATACATAAATGCTTTATTTATGTAAAAGAATGTTAAATCTTTTCATATCCGCTCTAACAACATTAACTCGAGGATATCTCAAAAACTCATATTTGAACCTAAATTGCAACGTGAAATACTAAAGGAAACTGCATATCTATCGGCAGTGTGTAACAGTTTCACTGGCAGTCTATTTTGAACTAGACACAGACAGACCAGATGTCTGGACATTCGCGAAATGCAAGTGCGTTGACTCCAGTTGTAAATTAGGAGTGTTATGTGGCAATATTATGTCCGCAAGTATCAAAGGCAAGTTCATGAATTCATTGACGTTTAGGACGCTATTTTGGAAGCTAAGCGCAGCGATATGTTTCACCCTTTTGGATTTATAGTCGGCATAATTGTTATGGTTTGTATTGGGTTAGCTTATGATCTGTTTTAACTACCTATACTTAAGAGTTGAAAGTGATTATGGAGCAGTTTTCCGGGTTTCTATTCCCACTTGCTTTTCATATAAAAGTCGCTTTCAAATCACCTCATAATTTATTTGCTTGTCAGTTTCGGAGTTAGGGAAATTAATAATTCAGCGCCCGGCTTCTACTTAATTATTATGGATTTCACGTGCTATCGATGTTGGGGTCATTTCTTTGTTTAGGGATTTGTATATTTACTATTTTCACTCAGTCCAATCGGATCTACATTGTTTGCTTTTTACTTAGCTTGTCTGGTATAATAATTAAATTGTTTCTTCTTTCATCTTTTATCGCTACCATCGTATTTCGTGTGGTTGACGAAGATGTTGAACCATCGATTACGAAAGGTATCGATATCATCAATCCAGTTAATCGTAAATAGCCGTGATCGATAACCAATATCCGCTAGGCTTTCAAACGATTACCAGTTGATGTGAAAATGCGTCCGTTAGGACCGGTTACCACCGCTCTTAAGTAATAAGTCGAGGTAGATCCTTCTAAGTTATCGTTTCCGTCATTAGCTAGACTTAGCTAACAGAAAAAAGGACTACTTTTGTAATTCTCAAACACAGTTATCATTCTCTCAAAACTCCTCGTTATGCCAGGTGTTCAAGGTATTATAGGAACTCTCGAGGAGTTAGTCAGAAGTTCATTCAACTGTCATGGACTGTCATGGTATTTAGCACAACTCAACTTGTTGCAGAATTTACTATTCCGTACGCCTGACAATCTGACAATGCAAACCCATGCTTATTATTTGATATCCCAAAAGTTTAGGGCCGAGCGGGGTTTGAACTCGCTAAAGTGCTGAAGTAGTTGACTGTAATGTCAAACCTGTAGATACAGCCACGGTCGCATTAGTGCTGTAAGCAGTCCCTAAAAGTTATTCGTCCCCAACTTTTAGGAAATTATAAAAATCTTTATGACTCCTTAAGCGTAGTTATAAAACCAATAAAACAATATTTTATATCCATTGATGAGACTGGTTTATAATCAGGAAAAGGAAGAGCTACCACTAGACCACTATAAATTTGGTTTAAATACCCAAAAGTCCTGTAAACTGTGGTGTTGCAATACGTTATATTATTTCGGGAACACGCGTTTACTATTTTTACTCGTGTCATCTCGTATTCTCATTCGCTTCCTTGTTATTTGTGAGCTAATATTTTCCATCTCTAAATAGATATGTTCGTTTGGATCTTAATTAACAGCTTATAAACACATTTTACCTTAAGCTTTTAAAATTCTCTTGGCGTTAACGAATGATGGTGTCAAAACATTGTGGCTTTTATGTTGGGGTGTTTTAGTATCATTGTTGTGAATAACCGTGATAAATTGGTAACCATCGCCTTTAACAAAGCATAGCCTCACAGGTCACGCACTTTAAGAACGTGCCCTACGATGCACTGCCCTGCGTGTTGGTTTAATGTTAGTTTCGATTGGTGTTGAGTATTGCAATTTGAATGACAGTGTTTGTTGAATATCAATTGCATCTACCTGGCATTAAACCAGCACATTAACCTACTGATATTATTAACAGCCCGGCCTACATTCAGACGCAACATAGCTTTATAAACAAAATGTATTTTTGTATCTCTTTGTAAACTAAATAGTAGCTTTGCTACTTTGTGTAATCATTAGGTGTAAATTTTATCATCCGCAACATCTTCGAGATCTTTTGATCCAAAACTATTGATCTAAATATCTGGGGGCTTATTCTCGGGCCGATCTCGATCATTTGGAAATTTTATTTTATTGCTACTTTTCGAAGGGGGAATGGATAATTTCCTTGAGTAATTCATAAACGACCTCTTCGTAAAAGCCTCGACAGCTACGATATACGGATAACGTACAAAAAGTGCAGGGTTGTGAAAAGAAGCAATAAAATAAAATTTCAAAATGATCGAGATCGGCCCGAGAATTAGCCCCCTGGTCTATTCAATTGTTTATTTATATTTTATCCTTTTCTATTTTACGATTTTTCCATTTTTAAATTCTATCGTTCTATGGTTTGAACCTTTGGAAAATCTTGGCAAACTACCAAATTAAAGCAACTTAATCATATGAAGAATAGGTTACATTGAGTTGATTAACCTTTCGTATTTATGTGTTTTCATTTTGATAACTTAATAGGTTTTTTGACATTATCGAGTTTGTCAGAATAATGTCTTTGGTAAAAAATCTGAAAGTGTTTTGTTTTTAATAGATAATTTTGCCATTAACGAGTTCATTCGCATTTTTTCCTCAATAAGCAATTGGCTCTTAATTTTTGGACTTTTACTTAGTAATAATAATCATAATTTTGACCTTTTATCTCAACTGCTACGATAAATCCTTATTGGCCAGTATTAATTTACAGTCAGTTCATTGGCCTTGATTACTATGTACCATAGAGTTTGCAACCTTTTTCTGACTTCCAATGTTACCAACAGCTGTGTCTACGAGATGGTCGGCCCTTCGCGTGGCGGCCACACGACGCGGCGGGGCCAGGCGTCTTCGCCGAGAGATGGCAGCACTGCGGGAGACCCTGGATGACGTCTGCGAGCCGGGAGACTGCGCTCCTCAGCCGCATACTAGGGCTCAGCTGAATAGGAGGATTGAGGAGCTCAAGGTAGCTTACACTTTTAGGTCTTAGTGCTTTGCGAGAGCGCTGGTGTTATATAGCGATAGATAGCGTCCCCGTCTTCCGATCCTAAGATCGTGGGTTCATCTGTTCAATCCAGTCGTGTACCAATTAGTTTTTCTGATAAAAAAAAATTAGGTGCACTATGTCAGTACTCTCAAACGGCGAAGGAAAACATCGCGAGGAAACCGGCGTGTTGAGAACCTTATAAGTTCGGAAAACGACGAAAGAAAAGGAGCCTCTCTGAGGCGCACTGAAAATCCTTTCATCACACTGGTTTAAAAAGAATCAGTGCCGCGATAAGAAGAAGACTAAACGTCTTAAGTAACAGTGATTCATTTGATACACATACTTTGTTTGTTAACTTGCTTTGTAAAATTGACGAAGGCACCTAAAAACAGAGAAAAAAGAATCAAAATTGAGTCCATAAAAATAAATAGAATAAAACGGACAGAAAAGAACACAAAGCGACCGCTGCCCGACAAAGCCCACATTCTGACCGTGACATTTCACGTATGTAACTCTATACGAAGCTTAAAGGCTGTATAACGAAGCCTTTAATCCCACAAAATGACCTTGACGTGATGTCGTTTCCGTTTGCTCTTGTTATCTGAAAAAAATCAAACCTCTATTGTTGACTACTTTTGGCACAGAAAATATATGCGATTTCAGGAATAACTTTTCGTTTTTTTACATTCTTATAATGAACAACTTTTTAATGTATGTAGAATCTTGCAATTTTTTTTTGAAGCAGATATCTTCAACCGATTGACGATTGAGCTGAAACTTTTGGTTTAGATACTTGGAACCAATTCAGTAGCTACTCGTGATTATAAATCAAACCGATAGACCAATAACATTAGTTACAAATATTATCGGTCTGATCTTTCGAAATACCGTTTTGAAATATCTCCTTCCGTCCTCATATTATCGCCTGAATATAATGTGTTCACTCTGTTCTGATTTCAAATTATTGAAATCTTGTTTTTTATGCAATTAAATAATAAAACAAGCTAATGACCCCCCTACATATTCTACTCTAATTATTTTTGTTTTTTTACAGGAACGTATGTCTCGCCTTCTAGAATGCAAAGTATCGATCCTGAAGCTGGATGTATCAGTGAAGCGTTCGCTCGGAGATTCTGAGACTGATGACACAGGCTTGGGAACAGACTTGGCTGCATTGCGAGCTGCTTGGGATGATGCTCATAATAGGTAACTTAGTGTATTCTCAGTTTATCCCGTAGCACTAGAGCGTTGGTCGCCTATTTGTAGCGTTCCGATTCGGAGGTCGTGGGTTCAAATCATTGTGGGTTCAAGGAAAGTACAAAATGCGAAAATATGTCCAAAGAGCAGGAAAGGAGCCTCTTTGAGGCGCACTTAAATTCCTTTCACCACACTTGGTTCGAAAGAATCTGTGACACGGTAAGAAGACAAAGAAATTAGTTTTTTGTATTAAAATGTAAGACTTTGACTTTTATATCGACTCATTCTTCCAGGACTTCAAACGAGCTACTCTCTTTGGAAAAGGCGGTTGGCGCGTGGAAAGAATGGGAGAATGCCCTCCGCGAGCTTCAAGGGGCCCTTCGTGGGGACCTCGCTACACTGGAGTCTCTACGGGACCGCACCGTGGGGGACCAGACTGACGTCACAGCACAGATCAAGCAGCTAGCTGCTTCTCTTGTAGAGAAGAAAAAGGTTAGCCATACTTTGACAGCACTGTTTACATTTATTTGGATTGCATAGCTTTTTTTATTTTCTAACGTTTTATTTTTGTGTACAAATGTTTATCCTTAGGCTGACCTAGTGAGACTAACCTAGATTTATTTACTAACACTTTGTACCTAGGTTCATAGACAATAAATGTATTTTATCTTTATCTTTATCTGTTGTTCTATTATCGGACCCGACTTCTGATCCTAGGTCGTGGCTTCTAATGAGGTCATTCATCAATGAGTTTTTCTGTTACTATTAAACGGTGAAGGAAAACATTTTGAGAAACATTTTTTGACATGTGGTGCCGACCGCACATAAAGTGGGATAAGGGCAGGAAGAAGAAGACAAAAGCGTTCTGCTAAGGTCACCTTGGCAGAAACGTTGTAGGTAACATCTGCATTATATTCGTTCACAGGGTAGTTCAACTTGCGACTCGCTGTCAGACTCTGGTATATCTGACGGCGACAGTGACGGCGCAGGCCGTCGCGCCCGTCGGCTGACGGCTCTGCGGGAATTAGCGCGTCGGTTGCAAGCGGCTTTAGCGCCAAACTCACCCGCACACCGGGCTATTACTAAGGTAAGGACAGAGGCTCACATTCTTTATAAGCCTGTCCCTCACAAAATTCATTGTAATTGTAATTGGGGCATTGTAATAAAGTTCTATTGTACTAAGTACTAATTTAACAAGTACATGTAAATTTAATTTCTGCTAACAAATATGGATTCCAATAACTGGCTTTAAATAAATTGAATTGATTTGATTTGAATATTCATAATGGTCCTTTAACAGTAATTTAGTTTAACAGGCCGTTGCCAACTCAATTTGTTGACATAAAAGTGACAGTGACATTGACAGTGATAAGAGACTTTTAGCGAGCCGCTAAAAAGCATAAGTTTGGGGATTCGATTTCTGTCATTTTGTTTTTCTTGTGTCATTTTGAGTGTTGCTGTGTAATTTCGGTGGTATTTTAATCAACATTACTTGGGGTCATAGCACAAAGTGTGAACAGTTGAACTCCAGAGTTCAACTGGATACTTATTTATTTTTGCACATTTTCTTACAGCGTATGGAACAGACTGAGAATGAAGTCCGCTCTCTGCAAGAGTCCTGTCGGGCGCTGGTTGAGCAAAGCATTCCAGATCTTAAAATAGAGGAAGTAACGTAAGTACACATTACACACAGTACACATTTTCCTTAAAACAGGATATTGTTTTGTAAAAAAAAAAACTTATTTAAAACACACCTCTTTTGGTCCTCTTTTTGTAAAAAACAAATCACTGTTATTGATCAAAAATGCTTATCACAGCCTTTTAAACTCCTTGCAGTTATTGGTTTCTTACCTTTTTGATACTTATCCTTTTTTTTTCTTTAGCAGGGACCAATCAGTATCCTCAGTGGCTGGTAAAAGGAAGACTGGTTCCGGAGACCCAGACTACAGTCCCCGCGGCAGTTGGCTTTGGCGCGTCATGCGTTCTTCCCTCCCCATCCAGTTATGCCTGGTCGCGTTACTCCTAGCAGCCTGGTTGGTGGAGAGACCAAGATGCTGTGACTCTCTGAACTCACTGGCACAGACCCTGACTCCACAGTTGCGTTATGTACGAGGCCCGCCACCCGTTTGAAGAGTTAAAAAAACAAATGTGTGTAAATAACAACAGGAGTATGAACGAATACATGAGAAATATCTAGAGTGGATATATAACTCGAAAGTTTATCTAGAATGAATATTACTAGCCAAACGAACAAGATAATAACAACGGGAGTATACAACGGATACATGAGAATTATCTAGAGTGTATTTATATCAGTCGAAAGTTTATCTAGAATGAATATATCACTCGAAAGTTTATATAGAGTGGATATTACTAGGGATTTAATAATAACAACACGAGTATATAGGATACATGGGAATTATCTAGAGTGGACAACTTGATTTATTTTATAAAGTGTATACTGTATATGACTTGGTAAACTCTCTAGATTTGCATTATCTACTGTAAGGAATGTGAATATGACTCTCGTGAAAATTATCTAGCTAGACGGATATCACACAAAACTACTAGAGAGGATATCACCCACTTGGAAAACATTTAGAATTGATATTCATAGAATGTTATGACAGACGCTTGAGGAGATATAACTCGAAAGTTTTTCCAGGTATATCACTAGAATGAATATTCATATTGATATTCTCTAGATTGGATATTGTGCAAATACAATGTGGATACTATGAAAGAGTAGCACATTTTGATATAATTCAGCTATTATAGCTATGTATTGATGTGACAAAACTTACAGGGCAATTAGGCCCGGAAAGTAAAAAAAGATTTTTCGATGATAAAATGGTTGTTGCTTTTGCATACCCATTAGAAAATCATGTGACATATTTGTCAAAAGAGGTATTGAAAGTATACCGTTTTTGGTAAGAACCAATTTTTGCCTAGAGCAATAATTTTACTATTACTAACGGAATGTAAGGTACGTTTAATTGTTTGACAAACTAAAGAATGTTGGTAGTAATTTTATTTGATATTACTAACAAACCTTTAGTTTAAGTAGTAAAAATTGCCCAAAAACAAGTATTGAATAGTGTTCAAAGTGACAACATTTGTTGGTTATTTATGACAAAATTGTTGAATCGTTTGAAGATGTTGGTAACATTTGCAAGCATTTATGAAAATAAAAAGACCTAATTGATTGCTCATAAATAGAGTTCAAAATACATCATTAGTACATCTGTATCAGATGCAGTTCAAACTAGTTAGTTTTAGTTTAAGCTACTAACAATTTGACATTTCGTTAGACCTAGACTAGAAGCATGCCTATTTTAGTACAATTATTTATTAGGTTACTTAAAATAGGTGTGAGTGTGTCAGAGTGAAAGAAATATAAAGCTTGTAAATGTATATTTTATGATACATTCTCCTAATATCTATTGATTTTTTTTATTATATTAATTTTATTCACAAATGATTATAATAATGTTATAAAGTAGGTATGTGAATCTTATATTATGTATTTCTGAGGCTTATTCTAATATATTTTAAATGAAAAGAATGTGGCCTTACTGAATATCATTTGCTTGTAAAAGACTGATGTAGAAGCAAATTTTGATACTTTTTAAACACTATTTGACTTCTACTTTTATAAACTTGTTTGAGATAAGAGACGATCATCAAATACTTAACTAATTGATTACTTATGAGGGTAGGTACACAAGTTTATAAAAGTAGAGTCATATTTTATACTGTAGTCTAGTATGTCCTTGCCTTTCTATGTTTTAATGAGGAACATTCTCAAAAAAAATTGTTTCCATGAAGCGCCCTAGATGGCGTAAGTGGTAAGGATTCAAACAGGAAATGAATTTGTTTATGATATCTGTGCCGAATCAATCGGATGACTTGCATAGTACTATGAATAAAAACTTTTCTCAAATAGAGTAGACATTCGATAAAAGTTAGTTTGTTTACGAATGCAATTGTAGATTCGTGTGCTATCTAAAAAAATTGGGAAACATTTTTTTTAAGAATGTTTTTTTAGAATTTTGTGTTTATTTTAAAAATACAATTATTTTATGTTATCCTTTCGTATATACCTATAGGTACCTATAATTTATTTTTTCAGGTAGGTTGTACCTACCAAATAAGGCAATCCTAGTAATTTTCGTTATCCAAAAATTATTGTGACATGTTCAAAATGATAAACAATTTGCAAAGCAATTATTTTACACTATTAAGTTTATTTAATGTATTTCAATTTACTTATTCTTCTAAAAGCCTACCTATGCTTGGATGATTATTTGTATGGTAGGTTTTTTATCAATTTAGGTATATCTGCGAACTCAAATTTAATTTGTGAAGTTACAAAAAATAAAAGCATATGGTTCAAATACCTTTGGGTCTAAAAGTGGCCATAATAGATTTATCCAAACGTCTGTTAAAAATAAACTAAAAAAATATTTTGAAAAATAAAAAGCCTGAGATATGATGTTTTTTTAAAAAGATATTCCATGCTAATCATGTCTGTAAATGTAAGAAATCTTATATAACCCTCATTATTCAAAGACAAACATGTACGGGTCAATATAATGTAATATTTGTTTTCTTTTTCTATTTATTATATTTACTTCAACATTGTTGAAATGTATTGCAGCAAAATAAAAAACTGCCTTGAGTGAGTGTAGTGTGTTGTTGCTGTCAATTGAATTAGAACTTTGCATTTAAGCAAAACTTTCTCTGTGGTTTGAGTAGAAATTATTTTGCGACAACTTTACTTAATTAACTTTTTTTGATTTAACTTAAATTAGTTTGATTTATCGTTAAAAACCACAGCGAAAGTATAAATTTTGATTATTTTAAACAATATTTGCATTGGCAGATTGTGCCCTAGTGTGTCATATTTCTTTAACGATAGTTTTACTTAAAACTAGATTGAAAGACATGCTTCGTGCATTTTATTTTGCGAGATGAGGAAGTTATGACAAATCTAATCAGCATACGGCATGTTGGCTTTTGGAATGGAAATAAAACTAATTGATTAAAGATTGTTTCATTTAAATATCGTCCTATAGTATAAACCATGTGACTGCTACGGGACCTCTTATGACCGACTCACCCTATTTTCGCAGTATTCAAAATCAGGAACGTCACACCAAAAAAATTATATACAGTTCGCCCTGCGTAACTTGGCCAGCCTGAAGTTATCCGTTTCTGCAAAAACCACCAATAAATGATGGAAGATTTGCTAAGCGGCTAACTTCAGGCCCGCCAAGTTACGATGCTCTTACTGTAGGCACAGCGAAGTCAGTCTACAAATGCCTTGCGTCACACACCTTTTGATTTCGATAACGCCATATTGCCATGCATGTCGACAGCCATACAAATCAGCTGGCCACCGCCCGCCGTGCGAAGCCGGAGCGAGTCGCTAGCTTAGAGGCGCTATCATGGTTGTCCGTGGTTGCTCGAATCGAATAGGTATGATATAATATTTATAAATAAATAAATATTGTGGACAATTCACACAACACTATATAGACCCAAACCCATCCTATAAGCAGAGCTTGAGACCGATAGCTGATTATATTACTTGTTTTTTTTTGTACCTTACAATACGATATAACACCCAGCCAGGCAGATAACAAATATTCACCACACAAATATTTAATTTTGTTCCCGGTGGGGATAAACCTAGAAGCTGCCCGCAGAAGGCTGGGTTACTTTACTACCAAGCTACCCACATGCGTTAGCAGCATCCTAGTAGTAGTCTGTGCTACCAACTGAGCTGAGAGGCCAGTCAAAAAATATTGACTATTGTGTTGTCTGACACAATGTCATGTCAATAAATTATAGTTTAAAAAACTAAAAAAAAACGCTTTTATATAACTAATTGAACTAAAAAGTTAAAAATAAAACTGTAATAATCAATAGAAAATTTATATTATTGTACAAAAAGCGTGGGGTCGAGTCGGCCCTACCCCCCGGTAGGGCCGACTCGACTTTGACTGACTCAATTTGACGGAAAAGTATTATAACATTCTCATTTAAACTACTCGACACTGGCAAAATTGATCCGCAAAGGACAGATGCCATTCATTACGAGGAAGAAGAAGACACCTCTTCCCAGGAAGTTATACAAAAGAATAAAAGAATGGTATAAATTTATATTATGGCAGCACTGATAGTCTACGTATTTCCGCTTACCCTAGTGTTGTCTGATCGGTCAATAACTTGAACGTTCTATATCGATCAAAATAGAATTGAAGCAAACGCCTAACAATACTATAATTATTTTTTATTTCGCCTTGTGAAAATAAAAAACGTCAAGGTGGTTCTTTTGTTGTAAAGAACATTAGATAATATATATCACGTCCATAGTGGGTGCATTCGTCAACCTCTATTGGTTAACTTTTGCAGTATATTTTTATAGACTTATGGCGATTGCATCGTCCACCATTTTGTTTTTCCCATCTCGTGGAAGATAGTAACTCCCTAATTGGTGACCCCGACGTGATCCAATGAGGCAGATACTATCTCCCACGATTATAAATAAAACTGGATGCCAAAGTGATGGTCGAGCAGTTTATTTTCCCAATTACAGTGGGTTTACAAACGAAACGCCAAAATAATCTATGAACACAAGATTATTCAGTTGGAGGTTTCGAGAAAAAACAATCTGTCATCTCGGTCGGCGAGTCTAGGGATGTGCCCGTCGCACGACTAGAGATGGGAAAAACAAAATGGTGGACGATGCAATAGCTACAGACTTTTACTGTACATTATACTAAAACTATCTAAGTCTTTTCCACATTATATTAAGTAGCTACTAGATAGTGTTTTCTCACACATCATTATAATGTTTTCTTCAAGTAAGTATTATAAATAATCGGTAATAATAATAGATATTTTTATTTTCTTGCCCGTGTTGTTTTCATTTCATCGCGCAGCGAGCGCGTCACCTTGTTTGTGCATCACTAGTCTTTCTTTTACACTTCCGCTCATGTCGAATTACTTTCGGTGCGTACACGTGTCGTAGATGAAATAATTTGTGTAGAATTGTATTGTTAATCTATTTCTTGATATTGAAGTGTGTTCATGCCTGACCAATAGTTTTAAAGAACGTTTTATTTGTGGCCTCATCGTAGGTAAGTGGATTGTTCGTCATGAAAATCGAACCGAGTTTAGCTTGGCCGCCATATTGTACTGCCTGGCCCGAAGGAAAGGGAGCGTTGCCTTTGCTTGGCTATAACGCGCGCGTGGTTATTGTTTAGACGTGGATAGCTTTGTAGACCTCCTCGTTTTGGTAAGTTTTTAAGGTCAGATCAAATAGATACAATCCTGAAATACCTGAAAAATGTGAAATGCAACATCCGTCGTCTACCGAATAATGATGAAGTAGGTTATAAATTGCCCAGATTTTCTTACTCAATAACCTAGTCGTAAAGCAAAAGTAGTACCTGCGAAACGTTTATCCTGAATCATTGCATCTATTTTGATAATCTCGTTGATTTATTTTCAAAACGCGGTCTATTTTCAGTACAGTACAGTTTTGTTTGTTTCTAAGCAACAGGCGGGAAACGTTGGTTTTGATGTCTTAGCTAGCTCTGTCCTAGGAACCCCCACAAACGACTGCCTACAATAATCAAATCAACTATAATCAACTATTAGGAAAGGCGTCGACATAGGACTAGTCCAAAACATCTTAGTTTGGCTCATCTCTAGTCCTTACTATGCCTATTTACTTGTAGGTAGACCATGGTGGGGTCAAGAGTCTACGTAGGCAATCTGCATTACGGCGTCAGAGATAGAGATTTGGAGAAATTCTTCAAAGGCTTTGGAAGAATCAGAGATATTCTTATCAAGAATGGCTACGGATTCGTGGTAAGTGGTGTTGTAATTGACTATGCTATTTACATTATAGGTAAAACATGAAGGGGTCACGAGTCTACGTAGGCGGTCTGCCTCATGGCGTCAGGGACAGAGATTTGGAGAAATTCTTCAAAGGCTTGGGCAGAATCAGCGATGTTCTTATCAAGAATGGATATGGATTTGTGGTAAGTAATGGTATAGTAGTACATATTATTAGAGACAAGTCGACAGACGAGCAGCTTTCACTGATGTCTCTACACACCTAATAAAAACTTAAAAGTACATGACTTCGTCATTGAAACAAAACACCATTTTGTATTTTCACAACACTTCTGATGGTAATTTTTTTGTAGTACCTAGTACAGATTTTTCTAAAGGGCTGCTGTTTTGTTTTTTTGTATAAATTTACCTTTATTTGGTAGTCTATTATTTAAACATCGGAATACATTACCAAACATTTAAATTTGAAAATGTTTCTAAGCTTGTCTATTTTGTGCACAGGAATTTGAAGATTATCGTGATGCCGATGATGCAGTTTATGAACTAAATGGAAAAGAACTACTTGGTGAAAGGTAGGTTTTAATTTTGTCACCATATTAAGGGCTAATTTTTCAATCTACTAAATAATGCTTCAAATATCAATTGAAAAAAATTACTAGTCATTGTTTTTGACAAGCCTAAACCAGAGAATATATCAAATTTTTATCTGATGGATCAATTTATCTTTAGAAAAAAAAATTTGCCCATATTCAAATTTTTGGTTTAAATTTTTTGTAAATCATTTAATATTTTTGTTGTATTTTTTAAAATCCTCATTCATAATGCCAGAAACTTTAACAGTCACTTTCACTTTTATTTCAACAAATACAGATGGCAACAGACTTATCCGTCTACTGCTAAAAATGTCTGCTGTAAGACCAGAATATGAAGGTTTAAATTTTATATAGAAGTTGTGTTGTTTTTGTTGTAATTTTAAAATGTTTTCTTTTATTTACAGTTGTGTTATCTTATGTTTGCTATCTGTACCGAACTAATAAGACTTTCTTTGTTAGCCGGCTCCACACTATGTGATAGTATGAAGACATTGAATGACTAAGTTTTGAGGCATGTTAAGAGTTGGATGATAATGTATGAAAGAACTTTGCTTGGCATTGCCTCACAATATATTGTGTCTAAATTTTTATATGGTTTGGTTTGAACCGAACTGTTAAATTTTATATTGATTTGTTCAGTTAGCGGCTTGCCAGACGATGACTGAAGATCCTTTCTAATATCCGGAGTCCTAAGTTCTTTTATCTCCCTAATACCTGAAACCATGTGATAGCTTGACCTAGGTAAAAAGACCAAAAAATATCAAAGATAAAAAAAACCAGTACCCGAAGTCAGAGTTTTGCTACCATATTTCGTTACCAAATGTTGTTTTCGTTTCGCCTACATGTCTCTGTCTTTTGTATGGCCAAAAGATGAGACAGCAAAAATACGTTACGTAGTCAGAGTTGTTGTCTCATAATTTTTCCATACAAAAGAGACACGTAGGCGAAACGAAAACAACATTTGGTAACGAAATTTTGTAAATGCACTGGGACTTTTGGTACAGATCCTGCCTGTAATCTCTACAATCATCAAACATCAAGTAAATCTTTGGAAAATTTTATGATGAGCTCTTAATAACCCCAACTAAAACTTATGGTAGGTTAACCATAACAAATCTTCCCTAGTCCCTTGCCCAAAAGGGCCCACCAGTCCGCTCACCAATAACCAAGTAGTCCCTAGCCCTATTCCTAGTAAGTCCCTGGTGTATGATCGTTGGCAAGCTGCGTGACGTGGGCAGTGCTAACGCAGCCGAATGCACAGGGTCGTCGTGGAGCCGGCGCGAGGCATCGACCGGAGCGCCGACCGCTACCGTCGCGAGCGCTTCACCGACCGAGACCGCGGCCGGTCGCGATACGAGTGAGTGTCCTGTTGTAGGGTGTCTGTGCAACGCGCCCGCGGCAACCCTCGCGGTTCGGACCGCTGGCGCAGCCGCGATCAGCCGCCCGTGCGACGCGCACCCCTGCCGCGCAGGGAACCGTCTGTATACTGTACCCCCTAGCCTCTGTAACTAGCGGCACATAACTTTAGCGCTGAGCGATACGCGGGATAGCTTCACATGCGTCGTAGTGTGCGCATGTCGCGCTCATTGGATGTGTGTAGAATGTCATATACTTACGGAGAGCGGAGTGCGACTGGAGAGCCAATCAGCGCTACGATACGCCCGCCCTTCATTCCGCTAGCCCCCCTCAGGTACCTGATTTTTGACTTCTCCGCTATAACGTTCAGCGTTAAAGTTATGTGCCGCTACCTATACCACCCCTACCCTAGCCCACCCTGTATTATACTTCAACAGCTTCGCCATAAAACGCTGCCTTACTACTTTTTAGACATCAACATTGGGACTAAAATGCGTCTAAAATCAGTAGAAAATCCTAAACCTACCCAATGAATCAGTTCCAGATTTTTTTAAACTAACAAAGAAATACGAAATGTTGATAATTTTGTTTAACTGTTTTGCACTGTAGTTCCCTAGACACCAAGCTTCACTAAGAGCAAGCTGTATAGACGCTTAGGCGTAGAAAGTAGGCCTATATTCAGAAAATTAATATTATCTCTCTGTAATCGCTTGTTCTCGCGTCTAAACTACACAGCGGCACTTTTTACTTATTGTTGTGATGTACCCCTTAATATCGTCGGTCGGATTCATTACCGGAACATTTCCGAAATCACGTTTTTTGAGATGCAGAATGGTTGGAAATTGAATACTCTATCCAAATCACTAACGGTATAACTCAAATTTTGGTTCTAGTTGACAGAAAACTACTTATTCCGTTAAAGAAAAGTTCCGTTCCGTTTTCAAAAACTTTAACCCTCAATTACTCAAAACGTATAATTTTGAGATGTTCCACTAATGATTCTCACCGACGATATTTTCTAGGAGACACCTTTTCCAATAAGTTCTAGTTATAATTTGTCCCATTCCTAGTCTACCTAGAGTTCTTCTAGTTTTCGTTATCCGAATTTTACCTCTTAGTATTTTCTGGAATGCATCTATTACAATCAGTTCTAGTCTTGAGTGTCTCTTTTGTAATCTAAGTATTGTTTTTTGTATTTGTGATCACCAGCTGGGACAAAAACTACCGCTACCTATACCAATAATTCAAAATCAATAATAAAAAAATAAATAAGTTAATAATTTGATAGCTATAAATGAACTGCAATCAAAAATATCTGCTACATGCTTGAAAAATTTAATATGTAGTGAAACTCCATATTAGGACAAAATTCATTTATTTTATTCCTCAGGAAAATAAACAGTACTAAAGTACTTTTTTAAATTTATAATTAAAAAAAAAAACTATTGAGAATTGAAACGTTTTCGTAGTAAAACTATTGTATTACTTATGAATTTTACAAAAGAAGTCACAGTGAGATATGTAGCGAGAGATTAAGGTAGACAAACTAAAACACACAAATTAGATTCTAGAATACCATGCACATTTTTTAGCTATTTTCTAAACTAACATTTTCCCCCAGTTTTGTCTACTCAAGTGTTGGTGAAACCAATGCTTCTTAAAAACGTCCTATTGTAGATTCTACACTAGTGTTGGTTATGCCAATGCTTCTCGAACGTGCCAGCAATCTGATCTTGTTTCCTCTTTCTGTCCACATGTTCAAATTACCTAAACGGTAACGTTGCTTTGCGACATCGCGTAGCAGCGAGTCGGGATCTTCACGTCGCCCCACGCAGCGCCGTGAAACGTCTGTATACCATTATCCCTTTATTGTGCATGTTAGATATGCCCTGTATGCCTCAAGTTGATGGACGCAGGGAAGTGCATCGTAGGGCACGTTCCTGACGTGCGTGACCTACGTGGCAATGCTTTGTTATAGGCGATGGTTACCACTTAACATCAGGTGGGCCATATGCTTGTTCCAGAAACATAAAAAAAATATTTTATACATTATATTTGCATAACATCGCGATAAATACCGACTGACCTTGAAGTAGTTTTTATCATTTTAAAATGGCTGTATTGCGTATTTGTCCAAGTTTGACGTAGAATTGTAATCTAATATTATAACTAGAAAAGTATATTGCCCGAATCTGAACGAAATACATTAAAGGTCATAAAATTACCATTACTTTACACAAATTCAAGTCCATATGAAGATACCAGGTTTTCATTATCATATTGTTTATTCATTAACAATCATACAATCATGTTTGCAATATGTACATACAATTAGAAGAGACGAACAAGAAATAATCAATAAACACAAATTAAATAGTAATTATACCAAATTCAATTTTACATAATCAAATATCAATAAAATGTCATTATTTATAATTTCAGTGCATATTTGAACTAAAAAGCCTTGCAGTTGAATAACCGGTGAAAATTAAGCTCACTAGTACTCTATAATAAAGCCATAACGTAGTTTCTATTTAGAAGGTTATATCAAAGAACATATTTTTTCAGATATGGGCCGCCAACACGCACCGATTACCGCCTAACCGTGGAAAATCTGTCAAGCCGCATTAGCTGGCAGGTAAGAGAACCGCCGACACTCTTGGGTCCATCATCACCACGTCATCATCCAGGGTCCAGGACACGGTCACTTGAGGGCTGGGCGGTCCACCAATCGCGGACCATGAGGGACGATACCAGGCACACCGTACCACTTTCTATCTCTTTGGACTGGGTCAAGATCGGGCAATGGACGGCAAACTCAAGATTCCAAGGCTGAAACTCAACTGAAGATCTAAACCAAAGATGGCAATGAATGAAACACAATTTGAAGTAACGAGACATGTGTTGAGAAGCAATGATTGGACCACCTACCTACCACCCACCAATGATCTCCCGAGGAACTGCGCGGACTCTAAAATCGGATCTTCACACACTCTTGCTTACTAATAAAACTCGAAAGTAAAACAACACATTCTGTAATATCAAAGTAGTCAGAACTTGTAATGTTAACACAGTCAGCATTTGCATAACATTTATTTTTTAAACTATACACATGTACAGAACCGAGCTTATAGATTAATTTTTAAAAACAACAGAAGGTGGCGTATCGTGCCCTGAGTCCCCGATGTAGCGCGATGTGAGATGTGGTCAATGGCGATGTTAGGAGGTATCGATCCCGAGGCGGCCCGTGGACTTGTCACAACAGCGCCCATCCCGGACTACCGGCACACTCGACCCCTGGCCAACCAACCCTAGCCAATCAACCCCTGGACCCAGCAGGCCAAGGTAAAGTCGGGGCACACAGGACGACATAGTGCAAGCTCACATTTTAATTTACATTTCATTGTCAAATCTTGTCCACAACTAGACTAGAATCAATGTGGACATATTTTGGTCAGTTGTTTAGCCTTAGCTACGTTTTGTATGCGGTGGTCTGTTTACGGTTTCATTGTTTGAGGAAATTGGATTGGATCAACGGAGCGGCAAGGACCTCAACTGGATTACGTTACCAAGAGACGTCGTTCAACATGTGGAAATTGCATCTAAACTGGTAGAACTTGAATATAATTGGAGAAGCTATAAAATGCTGAAATGACACTGAGCACAACAGCGAATGTCAAAAAGGAACTCCTGTGATGAGAACTACGAAACGGTTCATAGAAAATCCTAATCCAATATTGAGATACCAAATATGTCAAGAAATCTTCTATGAGCAGCAGCTCACAGGATTGTTGCTGAATTTCGGGATACAATTCAGAAGATAGACAACAGAAAGCTGAAGCAGGGAACAAAACTTATACGCTGCTTGGATCAAACTTATTTCGTCGTACATAGGACAAGACTGGTGCAACTGACTGGACAAGAAAGGATACGTGCGGATGCCTAAAACAAGCCATTGTGCAATTACAATTCCTCACTCAACATTGCACAACTTCCACGTATTTTCTAAACAATGATCGCCGAAGGGTGACCGCATACGAAACAGCGCTACTTGGCGATACTGGCGTAATTCACTTGATTATCAGTCGCTCGAAAATAGTACGAAAAAGATTAGAAAAAATGATGATATTGTTTATTTACCATCTTTCGGGGCTGAATACCTTGATGATAATCCAAACTCTGATTTTATTATTCATTTTTAGGTAACTTTTGGTTTTTGGCGAAATATCAACATTATAAATTGGTTTTCAGGATTTGAAAGATTACATGCGGCAGGCTGGCGAAGTTACTTACGCAGATGCTCACAAGCAGCATAGAAATGAAGGGTAAGTTTCATTTAACGTCGGCAAAACAAAGCAACTACGCATTACAACTAAACACATCAACGCCATCTTTTTCTATCCCGGCTAGTGATGTGTCTCCTCGCCCGGTCTCTGTAGGGATGTCCTATTCCCAAAACCGACAACAGTAGTGATAGAATGAAAATATCCATTGAATACAGTCAGAATTCTGTTTATTACCTACGGGAAACAGTATTCTACGGATTGGAAGTCGGTTAAAAAGAAAGATAGCGTATCTTTCTTTTTAACCGACTTCCAATCAAAAAGGAGGTTCTCAATTCGGTTGTTTTTTTTTTTTTAATGTTTGTTACCGCATAACTTCGTCATTTGTAAGCCGATTTGAAAAATTATATTTTTATCTGAAAGGTACTGCTTCCAGATTGGTCCCATTTTAATTTTATTAAAATCGGTGTTGCCATTTTTTTTTAAATCATTCATTTAATGTTAGTAACTGCATGCCTCCGTCATTTATGAACTGATTTAGTAAATTATTTTTTTATATGGAAGGTTATTCTTACGTCCAGATTGTCCCAAACAAATTTCATTAAAATCGGTTTAGCCGTTTGGCAATGAAGTTGGTTTCTCAAGTTTTTTAAACTTATAATTATTTACGACTCATGATGTGTTTAGTTGTCAAGTCTCGGTAGGGACATTCATTTAAACCGGCTATCAATAGGGAATACAAGATTTGAAGAGTTGTTTGAGTGATGAAGCAGAAGATATTCAAGGAGTCTGGGAAACAGCTCCGTGTTTAAAATGTACACACAGCGTCTGCTGAATAGTGGACAATATGCTGAGCTAAAGACCCTTTTGCTTCTATGGCATACGGCATACGGCATATTGTATTTGTAAATTTATAAATATCTAATGTATTCTTTTTTAATGTAACCACCATGTTCTGTTAGTTTTTTTTTTAATTTCTGCCCTTTACTTTTCATCATGTTATTACTTATGTAAACTTATTTATTATTATTTTCATCTATTTTGTGTATTGTATGTTGTGTGCTAAGAAGCAAATAAATGAGTGTCTATGTCTATGTCTATGTATATTCTGTCATTTAATGCCTCTCTAGGGCACATCTACACTAAAGCCTTGCACACTGAGCGGGTCTGCGATGGCGATCAGTAATAAAGCTGTCAATTGAGACTGCGATATTTGACAGAGTTCCGAAATCCGCCTAATATGTGTGCAGGCTTTAAATGTATTTAGTGACAAATTAATTATCCTCTGACGCTTCACGTTACTAAACTGTGCAAAAAGCATTTTTATAATAATTTCAAAAAATATTCTCAAACTCAATAAAATTTATTCAATTCAACTGCAAGGATCACTTTGAAACGTCTTAAAGCTAGGTGAGTCTAGGTGCCAGTTCCACGCGACCAAGCCTAGAAGAACAGGCAACAAACTACGGCTCGGTTCATACCGTTTTTTTATATGATCCTTTTACAAAAATTGTTAATGATGATACTATATCTTTACCATCTTTCGGGGCTGAATACCTTGATGATAACTTGTCTACTGATGACTCTCCCTCTATCATGCAAATTACTACATCCCAAACCATCCTAACAGTGTTATTCCCTTCCAGCGTGGTAGAATTCGCGTCCCACTCTGACATGCGCGCGGCTATCGAGAAGCTGGACGGCACGGAGCTGAACGGCCGCCGCATCCGCCTGGTGGAGGATAGAAGGTCTGCCCGCCGTCGCACCCGTTCATCTAGCAGCCGCAGTCGCAGCCGGTCGCGCGAACGTCGCTCCAGGTAACACACGGCATTCACTCGGCCACAACCTGGACCTGGATACAGATGAAACTGCGGGATGATTGTGCATTGTGTTGCTATCAAAACCGTCATAAGTCATTTATTGATAATAATTATTATAAGTCAACATGGGAAATAGTAAAAAATAAAAACTTAAATACAGTAATAGAAAAATATAAATTTAGCTACACTCTAGTGTAGATTTCATATTTGATAATTACAAAATAAGATAAGATAGAATATGAATATAATGTCAAACTACCGTACGACCATCTTTAAATAATCTATCTATCTGACTGGCCTCTCAGCTCAGTTGGTAGTAGCTCTGCCTTCTGAGCCGTAGGTCGTGGATTCGATCCCCACCGAGAACAAATATTTGTGTGGTGAACACAGATGTTTGTTCTCTGTCTGGGTGTTATATGGTATTCTAGTATGTATTTACAAAAAAAAATTATATAAGTATAATATCAGCTATATGGTTTCTATAGCACAAGCTCTGATTAGTTTGGGGCTCGTGTATCGCTTTCAAAACAACAAATATCGTAGCTCGATGTAGCTATTAAATATTTTCTTGCTGAGGAAAGAAATAAAAGATATAGATTTTGTGTCAATGAAAGAGAGACATTGATAGTTGTACTGTTAACGTAATAAACAAAATGGCGAATAGGAACTTCATGTTGTAAAACTAGTGTTGCAACAAATAGCGGTCCAACAATGATAGCAACAAGCTACATGATCGCTGTTACTGTTAGTATGATACTCTTGATAGCAACAGAATGACGCAATCAACCCACAGATTTTTGAGTTGCTGCCGCAGTCGTCGTAAGATTCAGGTAATAACAGTCACATGGAGCTGAATGTCGCATGCGTCGGATTGAAGATTGAAGGTTTGTACTGTCATATTTGTTTTTAGCTAGCCTGATCTTGCTTGATTACAAACAAATTGGTCTCATGGACGTCTGGTGGAGAGGATACTGCGACCCAGGTACAGTCGACTCTTGTTAATTCAAACCTGTGATAATTCGAACCTCTCTATAATTCAAAGTTATTACGAGTTCCCTACAATATCTCTTTATATTTCGAACTAAATTAATACATTTTTATGTAATTCGTATGAAAAAATCATTACTATATAACAAAATGACGCGTTAATTCGAACTCATCGGCGTTCAACACTCGACAATTCTCGAAACTTGCAGAAAGAAAGAGGCGGAAAGATTGTAAGTACACACATTCTGCGACAACGCGTTTGTTTGTTGAGCCTTTGTATCAGCGTTTGTTTTTGCTATGATTAAGTTTGACTTATTTGACACACACTTCCGCACGAATTGGTTTGTCTAGTTAGTCTTTCGTTGGCATTCAGATTAAGTTTGTGTTAGTTATGAGCCCTAGAAAGTATAAATGTTTGACGATTGCTGAAAAGAAGTTAATCGAAAAAGTAGAGAAAGGTTTACCATTTGATATTTCAAACACTCGATAATTCGTAAATTTTTTAAGAGTCCCTCGAGTTTCGAATTAACGAGAGTCGACTGTATAGTGACCGGAACCGATGTGATGTTAGCCGTGAGTATGATCTGCGTGGCGTCAATGCGCGTCGAATGTTCGATATTCGCTCGAGTCTCTCGAGTCGAGATCGCATCAGTCACGTCTTGTGCACGCAGGTATCCTAACCTCACTTTTGACCGTATAAAGTTGACACAGAATTTGC
Source organism: Thera britannica (assembly GCA_939531255.2). NCBI lineage: Eukaryota > Metazoa > Arthropoda > Insecta > Lepidoptera > Geometridae > Thera > Thera britannica. Next base: position 3,908,235 of record OW618042.2, on the reverse strand, counting down.
CTTTACTTAAACAGACATATAATAAATACTAATTATATGGAAGAAACGGGTATTTGTCGCGATATTTTTATTATTTTTTGACGTTTCGACCGTGTTACAACAGCCGTGGTCGCAAGCAGACTGGAGCTCATTGGAGTTACCGTCGAGAAGCGGAGGCAGTCGCAGTTGCAACTACCCTCACTTGGTCTTCAGAATTAGAAATGTCCGCGTTCATATTACGACACACCACACTGACTGTATCTACACACTGCGCTGATCTTTCGCGACGGAAACACTTTTGCCAACTACCTAAAAAATGGATTTGAATAAAAGCATATTTTTCCAACTTTTGACAAAATGGCCGCCACAGCAGCCGCCATCTTGGATTTTCGCAAAGTCAATTTTTTTTAACGAAAACAGGATTCCACGACGAAGAATGATTCACGTTTCTTCCATATAATTTGCATAACGATCGTTTATTTAAAAAGTGCTAATTTTGATGAAATCTTAACTGTTCATGATGATACTATATCTTTACCATCTTTCGGGGCTGAAAAGCTTGATGATAACTTGTCTACTGATGACATTCCATCGTTCATTTCTACCCTCAAATACTTTCCCACCTTAACTCATTTTCAATATCTTTGACAGTCGTTCTCGCTCCAAGTCGCGTCCGAAGAGCAAGTCGCCGGCTGCTAAGTCGCGGTCGCGCTCTCGTTCCAAGTAAGTCCACATTTACAGCTTATTTTTTATATTTATTACTATTTCTGTAGCAAGGTAAGTGTTGTGTAGAACCTTGATATCAAACCTGTACCCAAAGTCCGAGTTTAGCTACCATTTTTCGTTACCAAATGTTGTTTTCGTTTCGCCTACGTGTCTTTTGTATGGACAAAAGATGAGACAGCAAAAATACGTTACGTAGTTACAGTTGTTGTCTCATTTTTCCATACAAAAGAAAGAGACACGTAGGCGAAACGAAAACAACATTTAGTAACGAAATGTTGTAAATGCACTGGGATTTTGGGTATAGATCTAAGTATTTTTTAACATGATTGTATTCCTAGTAGGAAATAGTAGGGACATTGGTATTCTAATCATAATGTCCACACAGGGGGCATACCCCTTTTGAAGCTATCAGAAAAAAATTAAGACCGTTCTAAAAGAGGCTAAATGAAAATAGTTTCTATTTTTTTCTGAATTTACAAAATAGGGGTGTATTGCAATACCATGCTATAAAACGAGACGGAAAACATTGTTAGGAAACTTAGTTGCATACACTCTTGAGTACAGACGCATTTAAGAGGATATTTATTATTATTCAATTCATTTATTAACGTTATGTGGGTTACTTTTAGATATGCTTGTGGTTATTTCGATCTAGAATTGCCATAGTTGTACTATAATTCGGTTATTAAATTAAATATATTATAAAAGTTTATAATTCGCAATAGTAACGCTTAGCTAAGAGTAAACAATGGGTTATGCAATTTGTAATTAACGAGTAATATCTATTAAAAACATAAATTAATTCCAATGCATTATTAATGCATTGGAATATTGACCATGTCTTTTCTGTGGATTAGACCGACTAAGCTGTCAGGATGGTATAGGTGCTGGGCAAGCCTATTCCATCTAAAATCCTGTCCTAGGCACTATATCGTCCCGCAAGTAGGGTTTGAGTAATCACCAGTTGCCCCCTTACGCTATATAAATCATCTATCAATAGATGCAAAGGCCTTTTCTATAAATTCTAATCTGTTTTTCCAAAATCTTGCATAAAACATGCATGCTTTCCCAACTTATACAACTAAAGGTCTTTGCCCACTACACAGTATCATACCATGACCGTGCTATGAACGTGTCAGACAAAAAAATATTCTTTGTATTAAAAAGTATGGGACAATGCCAACTAGCCCGTTCCGTCACCGAACAGCACCGTTGCGTGCCATGCATAGAGCGGCAAGTATTGTCGGCGAGAATAATTTGCCGGTGGCGATACGTGCACGGTCATCGTATGATACGTTGTAGTGGGTAGAGACCTTAAGAATGACCACCGATGTTTAGCATGTAATAAAAATTAACACACTGTTTTTGGCTAGGTGCGTAAAGTCTTGCGCAGAGCAAAACTTGCAGACGTAAGTACTTGCCTTGGTACTCTTTTTTATTGATGTTGAAGGTTTTGCTTAGAAGGTGTATTATATGTGTTCGTTTCTGCAAAATTTTCTTCAACATTCATAAAAATGGCTGAAGATAATTATACAGGATGCTATCTACAGTTGTAGGCAATAAATATTGCACATCGGCTAATTTCGGCTTCATAGCGTAGTGTGCGTCAGAAAGAGACTGCGCTTTAGGAAGCCGATGTGCAATATTTATTGCCTACCCACCTTACATGTCTGTGAATGAATTTCTGACTTGTGACTCCTAACACCTTATTCAAAATAGACTAGAAGTTAAAATTGACTATGAATTAAAAACCTCGATAAAATAGATAATATTATGAATAAGGTCTTTCTTCTTTTGCATTATTTCTTCGGGGCTTGCAGTTAATAATAGTCACTGAATCAGAAATTCGCGCTAAGACGGTTTGTAGTCTAAAAAGGTTTACGGATGGAAACTGTATGTAGTGGCAGGAAGAAACTCATTTTTTTATCATTGTCGCTAGTTTTGGCGCCTGAGTCACGGAAAGTTCACAAGACACTGACAGGAATACTTTATAATAAACAAGATACATTGACATTCGTAGCTAAGTCCCTTAAAATTCCGTTTTTACCCAAACATAATCATGTTGGCCATGACATATTCTCCCACTTCGCCAATTTGATGTACTATTTATAAACTGCCTTCCAAAGGAGTGATTATGAATTTCCAATGTGATGAAGGACTGTTGGGTGCGTTTCCACTGACACGGAGCTTGCGACAGTGGAGAGGTTTCGAGCACTGTTATTGGCCAATTTACGGTTCACTCCGTCCAGCTGCGCGTCAGTGGAAACTTTTGGCGTGTATGGCCAAAAGTATTCTATGAAATTTCCTGGCACTACCAGCGTCCCATCCGTAAAGTACCGTAGTTCCCTAATAACCTGGCGGCGCGTAGGGACCGCAGCCGTTCCAAGGACCGCAGTCGCTCCAAGTCTCGCCGGTCCGTGCCGCGGCGCTCTCGCTCCCCGTCCAAGTCTGGAGACAGGAACGGACGCTCTGCATCCAGATCCAAGTCCAGGTCGCCTAAGGCCGAGTCCAAGTGAGTTTATGTGCTGTCAATTTGATCTGACGGTTGTGCTTGCTGGGGTTATTTTTCATCATATCACTTGATATAACATGTTTCTTGGACTGGCTAAGTCGTCAAGTATTGATAAGAAACATTGGATATCGAGAGTAACTAGTTTAGTCTTAATTTAGCGCTTTTAAATCTAAAATCTCCCTCTATCAAAACAGAGAGAGGAAACAGCAAATTCACTTACATAAAATTCCGTATTCAAAAGGCACTTGGCCAGCCCAACAACTAACAAACCCGTGATTCAAGAAAAATGACCTTATCCAACTCAAAGCACCATCTTCAGTTATGTCCTGGCGTATTGAAACCTATTGGCATAATGATAACAACCAAAATTTATTGTGTAACATAAAATGTACATTGATCGCACAGTTTTAATGTTGTAACTCGCATTTTTTACCGCCTACGAAGAGCCCCTGCTGTCAAAAGGTGAGGATACATGTGATTAACGTTGGTTTTACTTAGTTTTTGTATCACTGCATCGATAGTTTGTTAACATTTTTGTTTGCTTTTCACCATGCTTTGTGTGTTTTATAATTGGGTAACTTATTCCAAACGTATCACACTACGTACGTGTATTGCACTTTAGTTTTAAAATTACGTATACTACTAGAAGTGTGTCGATAAAACGCAGATTTAATTAATAATGTCATTCAAATCAGTTGCATGATTCAACCAAAAACATTAGCAAAAAATTCAAATGAGGAATGTTTTGCAGAATGCATTTTTTAGTTTCATGATGATACTTTTTTGACCATCTTTCGGGGCTGAATACCTTGATGATAATTTTCAATCTGATGACAAATTACAAACATTACTACACTCTTCCAGAGTTTCCTTTCTAACACGTTTCTTTTTCTCAGGGAGAGGTCCCGTTCGCGCAGCAAAGAGGCGTCCGTCAAGCGCGACGAAGAACGTCGTCCTAAGACCAAGTCCCGTTCTCGTTCCCGGTCCCGCTCTCGCTCCCGTTCCCGCTCTGGATCCCGCGACCGTTCCCGCTCTCGTTCTGGCTCGCCCCGCCAGAATGGCACCGCTAAAAAAGAGCGCGGCGCGAGTGCCGATCGCTCGCCCCGCAGTGGCGACTAAACTAGCTATAATCACTTACTACTTGCATTATTTTTCATTACTGACAGATTGCTTTAGACAATGTGTGATTCTGTGACAAAACCACAGCTTGGACATTTAACTCCAGCTATAGGGCGCAGATCACATTAGTTCCAGCTTTAGGACGCGGGTAACACATAAAGGCGTCGGACACGGTCGGACAAAATGCATGAAAATTAAGTGCAAATTAGTATATCCAACTTAGGCACATTACTAAAATTGCGCTTTATTTCCATGCAGTTTGCCATGTCCGCGCCCGACCCCATTTTTGTGTGGCCTGCGACTAAAAGTGACCTGTCAGTTGTCAAAATAATGTTAAAAATAGTTTTATTTACTAGAAATAAGTGTCTTCAATGTTGGCTAGAGATTTGCTTTGTAAACCGCCGTTTTCATTGAATATGAATTTTGTTTTTCATTACCAAATAGAAAAAGTTAAAAGTAGATGTTGTAATGTCCTCATTGGAGTCACGTAGAGTTTACGCACTTAATTTTTTGGTATCTCACGGACTTAACTAATATAAGAAAATGCATTTCGGGGTTTCCGGGAAAGGTAGATAGTAGAATTATCAATGTTTCAATTTGAACTGATCTATTTACTTGATTTTGGTGGTTGACCGTTATGCTGACTTGCATCTTGCATTGTAACTTCGTAGGTAGTAAATAAGTCTGTTTTCGCGGTAAACCTTTGGTTTTAAATGTATTTTGACAAATTTGTGTAGTTTCATTAGAAAACTAAATTTACTATAAGACAGTTTTAAGATTACGGTATTTTGTAAATAGAGAATTAATTATAACCAAATAAATAAGTTATAAGATATTTTCTGTTTTTTTATTTTTGGTTAGAGAGAAATCTAAAACACCAGAATGTAGGATTAAGAGTTAGGTAGATAAAGAGGGTAAAAAAAAGTTAATTCAGTATGATCGCAAGGATCACTTTAAACGTCTTAAAGCTAGGTGCCAGTTCCAACGCGACCAAGCCTAGAAGAACAGGTTACAAACTATAATAGTATTTTTATAATGTCCCAAAAGTTAAGAGCCGAGCGGGATTTGAACCCGCGACCTTCCACTTAACTTTGTGATTTCCCTATGTGTAGTAAACTATAAAATCATTATGGAGTTATTATAATAGTATGTCTAAAATAATAAGGTATGTATGACTTCTAGATCTTCATCGGCGAATTATCTTTCGAATCTTCTTGGTTGTTGATCGAAGCCCCTGAATAAACACAAGAATCAAAAGTTCTCCACTTCATTATTCTGGTCACAGATTTTGGTCTCAGGGCCAAGCAGAAACAAAATACCGAGTTGAGCCCACACGCATTCGAGTGTTACTACAAAACACACGCAAAATCGTATGATACTATCCAGATGCGCCATAAGCTCTTAATATTTTCTGTGCTCTCTCTGTGGTCATGGTTCTTACATTAGCTCTAAAGTAGAAGCCAGAGTTTCGCTCATGGTTTTTGTAATGCGATGTGCCCCCCCTAACGGGCGTATCTGGAACTCTAGCATTACACAAGATACTGTTAGCGCCACTGAGACTCGGCACTCAGACCTACAAGGTGGGTTTAAAAGAAAATGCATATTTTAATCTTTTGTAAACAATTGTTTATTAACATTTTATCCATTCACTCCAACACTCTATGCTTATCACCGCAATATCATTACAATATTATGACTTTTATTACGGATAAAAACTATGGAATTACTGGTTACTTCCATGTATTGAAAGTTGCTTTCATTTTTCTTTTGAAATAGAAAGAAAATGTGAATATACCAAAAAGTAACGCACCGCGGACAGATACATAAAATAGCCCCTCAAGGATTTCAAAAAAGATACGAAAATAATCACTGGATACGCATGCAAAATAAACAATATCTAAGAAAATAGAGAAATTAAAAATAAGAATCATAAAGTTAAACCTAAGAAATGGAATGATTTGAAATTTAATCTTTCAGTATACTCACACATCAAAGCACTAATACATTCATGATTTCTAAAGATACATGGATCCGATACACTAATACATAGTCAATTTAGAATCATCAGTCAATTGTAAACCTACATTCAAAAAATAAACATGATTTCAATAAAAAATAAGAATTCACAATCATATATAAATGTGGTATAAATTAATTATAAAATACTGTCATTTTATTGTGCGGAATGGAAATCATAACAATTTAATAAGCTTACTTTATTAAAATTCTCAGAAAGAAAAATGAAAGTTGAATTATCTGCAATCAATTAAGTACAAAAACTATTATAATATCGACTGGGCATTTCTGTCTTGACATCTTTTAGCTTACATTTGTCATCTTCTAACATTACATAACATTTATGATCAGTCTATTAATTATAGTTCTATAGTAAATTTTGTCCATTACTCTACAAACTCTACTCGGGTGCAAAAGGCAACATAAGAGACAAGACATAATAATTATCACTTATCAAATAATACTATCTACAAGTATATAAAAGCAATTTCACATAAATCATTTCCTAGAGTTCGCGCTATCAACGTCACACATTTTCCAAAAAAAATGCATGGCGTCAAGAACGGGTCGATATTTGAAGAATATTAAAATAAATAAGTTAAAACAACCAGAAATAATCCTATGTTGCCTGATGACCATAAACGGTAATCTTACAATAATGGAGATATACTTACATGTCTAAAACTTAATTGTTTTATACAAAATGACTTAGCTTTCGAAACTTTTTACTTATAAGTACAGATATACTATGGACTAATTACGTGCGTGATGATTTTGTGACCAAGAACTATTTGCACGCGAAAAAAGCCGAATCAACGAAGATTTTATAAAAACAACTAAAGAAATTATGGATCAAGGCACTGCGTAGAATGAACACTTTTAGATATTAAGTCATTGGGAATTAATCTATATTTCTTTATTCTTACTAGGTATGTGGGTTACAAGTAAGTATTAACTCGGTTTTTATCGCGTGCATCATTAGCTGCGAGGATAAAGGCCTCGGTTGAACAGAAACGTTTCTATTCTAACCGACAACCCAAACTAACCTTTATGTAGAAAAATCTGAGTCAATTTTCAAAAAAATCGACAGATTTAACAGTATTAAAATCATAGGAACAAATATAGTCAATCACAAAACTAGTACGCTCGATTCGCGTAGTTTTTGTCTAAACGCACGGTTTGGCCAAGTGCGAGTCTGGATAGGGTAGTGTCAGTTTACACAAACGATACTGAGACCTTAAAATCCGAAAAAGATGAATGAAATACGTCATTCTGATGAAATTCCAGAATCATGATTTACAATACAACAGGTTGTTGTCTGATATACAACAATATAAAACATACACAATGTATAATTTTCGATATAACATTCGTCAGTTGCCGATTACATTGATAACAACTATTAATTTCGTCACTAAAATAGTCTGGAGTTCCGTCAGAAGGCTGTAATTCGAGGATTTGTTAAGTATAAGAGAAAAAGTAGGTAAAAGAAGGATGTAAGAGGATTTAAGGCCCAGTATCCACGTCAGCGGACCGCACTAACGCCAGCTTACAGAGATCGATCGTGGACCATGCCACTAACCCCGATGCGTACGGTCCTTACCCACGATTATCGGCTACCCTCAATGCGAGATAAAAAATCTAAAGAAGAAATAGCACATGCAATGAAGAAAATTTTGAAAAACTCTGAACTAAATTTAATTTGAGAGAGATGTTTTAATAAATGTAATTTTGAATTCAGATGGTGTTTCAACCGAGATGAGGAAGTAGATTTATTTTGATGAATTAAGAATAATCGCTCTTATTATTACAAAGGAAAATGTCTTTAAATAGTGTATTTTGTAAAAGAATCCAATTTATTGAATTGGTTGAAAAGAAGTGAATTTTTGTATCTCGCCGGCAGCATCGTGGGCATACGCACCGATCAAGGGTGTTGCGATTCATCCCGCCTATGTACACACAGACGAACCGCCAAATAAATACATCGAACGCTTAAATCTAGCTGTCTATACAGGGTGTCACTATACAAATAGTTCTATATTTACACTTAGGCCACAGCCTGGATCGCAAAAGCGTCCTTTTAATAAATAGATATTGTCATTTCACTGCACTTGCGTTGCGATGTGTCCGTTCACTACACTTGCGTCGCGAATGTTGGCGGAAGGCAGTGGTCATCTAACACGTACACCCCCCCGCCTTCTAACCCTCGCTTCACTAACGACGTATCGCTGGAAAGAAAAGAAAACATTTATTAGATTATGTGCATCATGTCACTAGTCCTTTCGAACCAGCGTGGTGGAAGGACTTTAAGGATGCTATTTCGACTCTAGAAGTAAGATATTGAGCAAAGATCCTAAGATGTTTAGTGACTATGACGAGAATTAATTTTTTTACAAGGTTCATTTAAAATTGGTGTTAGATTGAAGTAGTATTTGGGGATAAGTGTAGATCAGATAGTTACCTATTAGCGCAATACGCGGAGTCAGTGGAGAGTCTCGACAGCCTGGGGTCGAGTGCGGCCAGCAGCCTCGCGTTCTCAGTGTTGAGAGTCTTGCGTTTGCACTCTTCCGCCGCCTGGTTGTGCGCGTTCTGGCACTCGGGCGCCGGCGCCTCGCACTTCCCCCACGTGTTGCGGATCACGTGTCCGCCGGCATTCGCGGCGTTCTGCGCGCGAGCCTCCGCGTCCGCCTCGCGAGCCAGCCGCTTGCGCCGCCGCCGCACGCAGGCCAGCGCCACCAGCGCCAGGAGCACCAGCGCGGGCACCGTCGCGCAGACGCCCACTATCCACGCGAGACGACCCGCCGGCAGCGAGTCCTCCTCCATCGATTCCCCCACGCGGCGCAAATGACCCCCCGCTCGTTTCGATTCCAACTCAGCTAAGGATACCGTGCAGGCCTTCCCGCTCCAGCCTTGTAGACATGCGCAGTGGTAACCGTCGACGCGATCCCGACACGTGCCTCCGTTCCGGCATGGAAAGGAGGCGCACTCGTCGACATCTATGCTGCAGTCCTTGCCCGCGAAGCCCGGCCGGCATCGGCACTCGTAGTCGTTGTCCATGATGAGGCATTCGCCGCCGTTGGCGCACGGCTTGGCGAGGCAGAGGTCGACGCGGGTCTCGCAGCGCGCGCCGAGGAAGCCGGGCGCGCACTGGCAGCGCTGCCCGTCCACCAGGTCCACGCAGGTGCCGCCATGCTCGCAAGTAACGCCGGCGCAGTCGTCGATGTCGATCTCGCAGCGGTTCCCGCGGAAGCCGGTCCGGCAGGTGCAGCGGAAGCCGTCGCCGGCGCGCGAGCAGGCGGCGCCGTTCCGGCAGGGCCCCGCGGCGCAGGGGTCCGCCTCCACGGCGCAGTCGGTGCCGCCGAAGCCGAGCGGGCAGCCGCACACGTAGCCGCTGCCCCTGGGCTCGCACACGCCGCCGTGCTGGCAGGGCCGGTCGGCGCAGGTGAGGCGGCGCGTCTCGCAGCGCGCGCCCTCGTACCCCTGCGGACAGGCGCACGCCAGCTCGCCGCCCTCGTCCGGCACGCACGCGCCGCCGTTCAGGCAGGGCCGCACCGCGCACGAGTGAAGCGAGCGCTCGCAGTTGGGCCCCGTGTAGTCGGCGGGGCACACGCACGTGTAGCTGCCCTGGCCGGTGTTGTGGCAGGTGCCCGCGTGCAGGCACGGCTTGTGGTTGGTGCAGTAGTTGAGGTCCTGGTTGCAGAAGAGGCCGCCCCAGCCCTCCTCGCAGATGCAGTCCCAGGGACGCGAGCAGGTGCCGTGCATGCAGCCCGGGTGCCGCTCGCACTGGTCGCACAGCTCGCCCACCCAGCCCGAGTGGCAGCTGGAAAGGAAGAGCTTCGTAAGTCACGTGATAACGAGCGACTAATGAGCCGACCGACGACGGCGCGGCCATTGTCGGGGAATTAGCGCACAAGTGCGAAGTGGATACTCACATGCACTCGTCGGGCTTGAGGCAGTGGCCGTGCTCCGAGTCGCAGCCGGGCAGGCAGCGCGCTGCAACAATAAGAAAACATTCGTTAGCACTCGGCACAAAAGAATCGTAAATGGTCCAGGGGTCGTATTAATCTTAGATGAGAACTACTATGTGTGCACCCGGATTCGCAAAGGACCCGGCGCGTTACAAAGAGAGAGGTTCGTTAGCGTCCCTGCGTGCCGCGTAGGGACGAGGTCGCGACAACGACCATATATTTTCGTAAATCGTTTTCGGATCCCTAGCTAGCTTTAAAATGAATTTGAAAGATACATAAAGATGGATATTGAGCTTCGAGTTGATGTATCGCCGGTATAATGTGTGTGCATCGTTAAGTTTTTGATTAACGTTCGATGCAGCGAACCTTACCCTGACGTAACTTTGTTATATCTAGAGAAATTGCGTTCGGTACGAAACGTTCAAAGTGCATTGACGTGCGCGAATAAGAAAGAATAAAGTATTGTTAAGTGGTACGGTAATGTATAGCAAACGTAGAAAAGGTGTATTGTAATAAGAAGTGTGCTGTAGTACAAGTCGCATCGGTCGGGTGCCCATGGGCAAGTTATCGGAGCGAATACAAAGGGGAAGATAGCGCGGGGAGTACCTATAACCGCCGCTCGACCGTTACTATTCCCCTAACTAGAAAAATACTAGACGCCATCTTGATCGTAGACTAATGCAAATGCAGCTGCTTATAAGTTATCAAAACGAGGAAGCGACGAGTTCATAATCTAGAGAGGAGTTAGTGCGGAATCGGAGCTCAGACTCGATCGAAATAGGGGATTATCTTCCCTCTCGGTCCAGACTATTATAGGTTTGAGCTCGAGCGTAAAGCTCCCAAACTTGCTCACAAAGCCGCTTAAAGCCCACTTCCACCAAATTGGCATTTGGCTCGCTTCCCGTCCATTCCGGCAAACTTTACCGTTTTTATCCGACGCAGGAAATTGAAAACAACATAATCCGGCTTTCACTAGCTTTGCATTTATACTTTCGCAAATAATATAAGACGTTTAAAACAATCGTTTCTCATGCCGTTTATTTAGTTGAATAGAATTCACATGCGTTTATTCACGTTTATTCAGAGGAATTAAAGTTTATGGGGTTCATTAAGAGTTTGGTGGGCGCCATGGCCGGCTCTGAAGATAGATCAAAGACAGAAGACGAGTGCAGCGCACTTCAGAGCACTCTCTCTTGAAGCTGACGTTATCTGACTCTCGAGACAGGAGTAGAACGGTAGTAAAAATTACACTCCAAAAGCAATTTGGCCCGTAAGTGGGCACGGAAGAGCCGCGGGTGGATGTTTTACGTTCCAACAGAGCTATTAATTATTATCAATGAACAGTATCGATTTCTAATGAAAGGCTAGCGTGCCGCAGTGCGACCAAGGTCCCGGGGCAGGCCTCCGAGGCAGGTAGGCGACAGCCTCCTCGCTCCACACACATGTGAGCAAACATTACCTATTTCCCATCTGCCTTCGGAGCGGATATTAAGGAGCTCGTGGGATTCGCGATTCACAATACAGAAGGTAATATTCGTGAGAACGATACCGCTTACAATTTAGGCAAAATTAAGCAGCCGTAAAGGGTTCCTCTCGATGTTTACCCTATAATTAGCGAACCTGGAGTCGGATAATGCCTGGCAGACATGCAAAGTGAGTTTTCGGGATCGTTAAGCTTTCCCAGAAGGCGAGGTACCGTTCGGCAGATGCGAGGAGCTTCGTGACACGGTCAAGTGCGGAGTTTATTTCGATCGGTTCTCGTTTAAAGGTGTTTTGACCCGGTTCGAGGCTGGCGAGTGCGTGCGACCGCACTGAGCTGTTTTCATTACATTACGGCCGCTTCTCTCGCTTTTACATTTTCGTAATCGCCGATAGGGTTACCTTCGCAACTTTTACCTCACACATTCTAAGTTATCGTTCGTAACGTTTCACACGTTTCCTGAATTCGGTCTCGCCAGAAAATCGTGATTTGTTTCGTCGAGTGGAGGCTGTGGCAGCCCTGGTGTGTGAGGGAGACGGCGCGCTACGTTCCGGCGCGTGTTGCGTCTCGTTCTGGCGCGTTTTTTGCGGCGCCGGAGTGTGGGAACGCGGCGGCAGGTGGGGCTGCCGAGATTGCGACGCGACAGACATCCGCTCGGCACAATGCATCTCCACACCGCTTTGTTTCAATACCCGATGCGCATACGTCACACACGATGACGTTTTAAAACGATTGATTAGAAAGCGATTCGTGTCTTGTCCGCTCTTGTCCATTCTTTGTTTATACCTTAGTTTATACATTGAAGGAGGGAACGGACCACACGGGCTGTTGCACGTTTGTGTAATTCCAAAACCTAATGTAGATGGTCGGGTAATGAGCCTAAGCTAGAAGCCCTTACCCGCGCATAGATGAGCGATTGATATAAAATAAGAAAGCGATGGAGTTGTACTTTGTTTATAGTGTAGTGTAGGAAGGTACTTTGGAGTGCAAACATACAAACCGGTGGTCGCACGGTCAACTGACTGGACGTGTCATCTTTTAGTTACGATAATGGCTTTCTCGTATATTGAGGAGCATTGCATCGTATACTAGACGTAGCTTGTCTTTTAAAATAAATTATTCAATCTCCAGTTTAAAGCAGGTTTTAGATACAGTTTAAAAAAAAATATTTCGTTACAAAATCCGCGTTAAACTTTATATTAATTTTGACTTTGTTTTTTTTTTAGGTATAAAAAAAGTTTTAATATTTTGGTAAAAAGTGTTTAATTTATGTAGTTTCTTAATCAATTAATTACGATGATTACAATCAGATACATTCTCACAAGTAACGCTTTTATGAGTTCTTTGACACTCGAAAAGAAATACTTCTGAATGGGCACTTAAACTTTTGAACTGTTAATCTAATTAGTATTCTATTGTAATAAACGTATGAATAAATAACGAAATTAAATTTAATTAATGGCGGTCAAAGTTAATGTACCATAAACAATAAGCTTTTGCGTTGTATCGTTGTTTCCACAGTCACATACGCGTGTATTATCTAAATTAAACATAAAACTTTATTGGCAATTAAAAATATAAAACAATCGTAGGTTTTTTCATTGTCGAATAAAGTTTCATGTTCTGCTAACTACGCTGATGTCTTATGAATTCACAAATCATTTGTTATTGTTGAGTCATAAAATAAAAATAATCTATGGAATTTTTTAATTAACTAACCTCAAAATAAATGTGGATCGCAGTTTATAATAAATTTGTAGTAATTATTATCGAAACAAGATACAGTGGCGAAAAACTAAAATAAGGTGTATATTTTTTGCGTCGTGTGTGTAAAAAGAACAAGTGAATAAAGGTGTCTATATTAATTCATGGCATCTGTAATATTCTCCATATAAAGCCACGTAAATGATCTCATAAGTACGACAGTATCTATTTCTAGAACACCTTTGATAGGTGATACGCGATCGCCGGTTAGAAAAACACATGTCCATTTGAAAAAGACAACAAGGAACTAGAATAAACCCTCTTTTTTATACTAAAAAAGTTTCAACATAGGTTCTTTTTTTAATTCAGTATCTTGCGTGTCAGACGGAATCTATTCCTAAACTAATAAAAAACAAACGTGTTCTAATTTTAAACTTTGAAATTACAAGCGACCATTCGCACCCCTTCCACGACATCGACATTGGCAAAAAGGACACTTGCAAACAGGACGAATGCGCGTGCGAGCTATTTTTATTACTTACGTAAAAAAATTATGTAGGTATGCCAGAGAATTATAATTACAACATTATGTGTTTCTATGCAAGAGGCCCGAAAGGATGTTGTGCTAAAAATTGACAACGCATTTTAATGAGGATGAACTAAATTATGGGATGGCCTATTTATCATCATTTTGGGACATATTTTTATCACTCGCATGCTCTTGACTTTCTAAAGTTACCATAACATTCACGAATTTATTGAAAAATCTGACTTCCTAATTCAAAATAAAATTTTTGACTGTTGAACTTATAAAAAAAAATGTAGTGCGTGTTCGAAAAAGACAAGTTTGAATAGTAAATAATGTACTTACGTTTCGAGCAATAATCGCCCGTCCAGCCTTGCTTGCAGACTATAGCTCCACTGGCCGAGCAGGTGTAGTGCCCAAAGTTGTCGTCCCTCGGTCGACAGAGGACCTCACAACCGGACCCGTAGTAATGAGGGGAGCAGATAACTCGGTACGACAGCTTTAGTTGAGGCCCCGTCGGCCACCGTTGTTCCTCATCGACCCAGGGGCCTCCGACATCGGCTATGCTCTGCTTCGTCATGCGGGCTATTAGAGTGTCTGGAAAGAGATATTTTGAGGTTATTGAAGATGCCAACTCAAAAAAATCTACATTGCCGTGTGCAAACAACCTTTACAAAATTTTATGATGTCAATTTCGTACAGATTTGGAATACCTACCTAATTATAACGCTTTTATTAGTTTCACCTGTATGTATGTATGTATGTATGTATGTATGTATGTATGTAACCGACCCCTTTGAGCTCGATTTTGTCCTACTTTGAACGATCAGATTTGATTCAAACTTTGCACACCTGTCAAAGGCCGATGACAATGCAATAATATGAAAAAAAAAATAAAAAAAAATGAAAAAAAATTGAAAAAATAAAAAAAAAACCTACTTTGAACGATCAGATTTGATTCAAACTTTGCACACCTGTCAAAGGTCGATGACAATGCAATAATATGAAAAAAAAAATAGAAAAAAATGAAAAAAAAAGGGAAAAAATAAAAATAAACCTACTTTGAACGATCAGATTTGATTCAAACTTTGCACACCTGTCAAAGGTCGATGACAATGCAATAATATGAAAAAAAAACTAAAAAGTAAAAAATAAATTATAGTTTAAAAAACTAAAAAAAAACGCTTTTATAACTAATTGAACTAAAAAGTTAAAAATAAAACTGTAATAATCAATTGAAAAATTTATATTATTGTACAAAAAGCGTGGGGGGCTTGATTTTGATTGTTGTAAATATTTTATCAATAGTTTATTATATCTGAAGTTATTATAAAAAGCACCCCACAATTTTTGTACAATAATATAAATTTTTCAATTGATTATTACAGTTTTATTTTTAACTTTTTAGTTCAATTAGTTATAAAAGCGTTTTTTTTTAGTTTTTTAAACTATAATTTATTTTATAGGTTAGTCTAGATTTGGGTTGTGGTTCGTTTGAAGAACTTGAATTCTTACGTTCTAAAAAGTTTATTAGAGTTTATTGTGTTTAAAATCACAATTATGTGTAAGGTAGGATGTATAAATCACTTTCTAGGATAAGCTAGATTGGGGTTTAATTTGTGGCTTTTGGTTTCGGGCTAAGTGTATTTGTTAGTAAATACCTATTTAGTCACAAAATAAAAAGCACGAACGTCATTATTTTGGGTAAAACACTCAGCCTTAGATTAAAATCTCAAGTGAATTAATAAGTTTCGTGTTAATGTTGGTCGTTGAGCTAATTAAAGTGACCATATCAGGTTAAATAAAAGTCACAAGCCAGTTTACGTGATGTCTTAAAACATTGAAATATAAAATAACAGTTAGTTTATCAAGGAATCTTCCCGAGACGAAGGAATCTCCGAGATTTGTCACGATTAATAAATATTTGTTTATCATCGTGAGAAAGGGTGGTATAGTAAAGTGTCCATTTGACGCCCGCATTCGACCGTGAGATCTCATTGTCGATTGAATCACTGTTGTGATTCGTCGGTGGCGCCTGATAAATAGTTTTTCAACAACATTCCTGAACACTAGTCTAGATAAGTTACATAAACCTGCAAAAACTAGCTTGAGAACTGAACTGAATTGATTTAAAACAACCATTCATCAAGAAATGACCGGTTTTAGGGTTGCCATTTTTATAAAGCATTATTTTTCAACTCCTAAAAATGGTCGAGATTGTATAATATTAAAGCTAATGAAATGAGACAGACCGAACTCACCGCAATCAGATTGACATTGTATTTTATCTTTACATATTTTTTGTAAGTGGGAACCCTAGGGTAGAAATCTCAGCAACCCGTCTCGGTTTTATTTATTTCTTGGCGTGTAAAGTTTTTACTCTTATTGCATCGATGGATACATTCCTAAGCCGGTAATCCCGACAGCAGATAAAATTAAACCAGACGCAAAACAAAATTAAAAGGTACATAAAAAAACTTACTAATTTCGTAGCGTATGCTCCATCGCGCCTTTTGTTCGTCTTAGAGACGAACAGTAAATGAGAATTGGTTATCTACGATCGCCGATCACGAGTGGTTGGATATCATTTAAAATTAGAAGATTTACTTTGAGATTTGGGTTAATAACATACAACAGAACAGTCCTGGATATTTCTAGATCTAGTACCGATGCCATTCGGTCTAGGCATTACACAGTGTGCTTTGCGATTCTTTCTTAGTCACAATTTCTAGCTGCGAGAGAAAGACGGTTTAGGTTTGAATTTCTGAACAGAACAACCCATCTATTAGAAAAGAAAGATACATTTAACAAAAATAGTATTGATATAATTGAAATTAATAACACTGGTTATTGGTAAAGTATAAACGATTCACCGGTACAGTGCCGGTGTAGGTTTACAGTGATCGTATCTACCCAATAAATCTAGAAGATAAAACGCGTATGCCGTGTACAACCTAACCAAAATACAATCAGTCGGGAGGGCTATCAATTTGTTTCGATCTGGGGCCCGTTCCGAACATCGTAAAGTAAAAGGCTGCAATGCGCATGCAATAACCGGCTAGATTCAATAAATATTAAATGTAATATCCGAAAGATTCTTTTAACTTGGTAAGTTCTAGAATCTAGATAAAGCCGTTTCTTTGTTATAAATTCGTAGATAATTCACTTTTTCAGACATTAAAGTGAGCTGGAAATTAGAAAAATGGTGTGGGAATGGAGCGCGGCCGCAATTTAGTTCCAGTGCACCGAGAGTTATGGCAACCGAGCACTTGCCGTCCAGGGCTGCGCGAAATCACAGCAATATATTAGCAACTAGAAAGAACTGGCAACCCTAGTAGACAATTGGATGGAAAATTGCAGGACGTTTTTGTCTTCTATTATTACTCAGTCGTCGAAACTTCGGAAAGAAACAACCGCACAAATTACAGCCATCATCCTAATTCGACGCCGTAACGATATTAAATGAGGGTGTACCCTATCTATTAATGTAATACCGATTTACAAATAAATAACACATTTAAGGACGAGACTGGAACGGTACGTGTTCGGCCGCGCAGACGTGTAATTACGGACCCAGAGGTCAATACAAATAAAACGAGAATAAATCCAGCTATAAACAGAAACAAAAGAAAGCGAAATAACCGATAATTTGAGTCGGTGGATAACGGAGGCGGACGAAAACGATTTTAGATGTTTTGAGTTTGTAAAACGCGATTTGGGGTCCTCGATGCTCCAAGATGATCGATCGATCGATGAATAAGTCCACCGGATGCGACCCACTTCAGCTCTCATTCATTATGCGACTAGATTGACGACGTCTACTGGAACTGGATCCGAAGCTGTAATTAGTGAACGGTGGGAGGTTTACGAACGAAATCGAAACTTTGACGCACCATCTCGGCCCGGCCATTCTCGGCTCATCAACTGTTTTTCGCAGCTGAGCCGATGTGTCCTACCCACTCGTCTCCGACACCTGCCTGTTGTCTACTGGTCTGTGGGAACAGACTCTTCAATGGCCCGGACAGAAACGTTTTGTTTATAAAACTGTCCACTTCTAACCTCTCATCGAGTATTTCAATCCGTTGAGAGCGCCTCGAGCGTCTTCGGTTTGATAAACAACTCGACCGCTCGAGTGGCCAACTCGACAAAATAAAAGAGCACTTTTGATTTAGAGAATTCGCGTAAGGACGTTTTAAATCCTCTGTAGTTTAGTACTCTCCGTTCCGCGGTAAGAATTCGTTGAATGAGATGGATTGCGCAACTCAGCCTTTACATCTCTAGAAGGATGACGTGGCGCGCTTAACCTTTGAGAAAGCCAATTAACATAGCAAGTAATCATAGCTAGAGACATGACTCTGGGAACCGCACGGCACGAGGCCAGAGCCATGTCTACAGTTGACTAATACTGCTCAGTCGAAAGATAAGCAGCCGTCATAACATAACTGTATCGATAATCGCATCTTGTCGTGTAATGCGACTGGCCAGCCGGTCGGTAGCGGCCGGCCCGAGGCGCTACGCCCCAGACGAGTAATTGCTCTACGAATCTCTTATCGATACATTTCACACGCTCTTTTTTCTCCAGTTTCGGCCACAAACGCTTAAACAAAGAAACAGGACGAGACACTGGAAGTGTGCCCACTTATTACTAGGCATATGCTGAGCATCTGTCGACAGCGCTTCCTGAGAGCGTCGTCGCGTCGCCTGTTACATCATAAATCGAGCCTTCCGGAGCGTCTTCTGTGATTTTTTACCCCTCAAGCCCTACGACGAAAGATGTAGTGTAAACTAAATTCCTTGGCTTCCTTGGTGTATTTTTTAGCATCCAACGAGTGAGTAAACAAAGTTTCGGGCCCGTTAGCGGCCAGGTGTGGGTCTCTGCCTCGGGCGGTACACAAAAGATTTCGGTGAAGGAACGAGCGACACCAAGATCTGCAGAGCCATTGTGGACGGTTATTTGTTTAGCGAAGAATCTTTTTATCCGGCAACAATCGTTTATTGTCAGTGAGACGCGTGTTGATCTATGATATATTGGATTCTTTAGACGTGCGTCGCCATTCTTCAGTGTTTCTTAGGTTTCAGGGGTCGATTTGCCGATTAGTTTTGTGATTCTGTGCAACGGTTGGTATGCAGCTGCCGAGATGAAACTCTGAATATGATTTAATAAAGCATTAACCCGGAGAGTCGATAGTGAGTGAACACAAACGGTGCGGTAACCTGTTATTATGCTTGATTAGATTTCTGTTGGTAACATTTCTCGGTAGTAAGCCGGTACGCCCATCGCTCCCGCCGTATTAAAAATATACCCGTCCTATTCGGTGGACGCTAATGATTTTCGGTAAACCGGCCCGCAGACACACCTCGCCTCTAAATCTCCTAAGTAAATCACCGGTTTTTTGGTTATTCGGTCAGGAGTAGTAATTATGTCGGTCAGAGTGCAGCGGGATGAGAATCTAATTAAGAAATGGGCGGTATTTGCGTCCGCCATTTTTATGATTTTTAGAGTCGACGGGCGCGTTTAGGTATGTCTGCTCGAGTCATCGAGTGCTTTGTTTTTCGTGTCCAAGGAGTTATCGATGCACGCCGCGAATTATCATGATGATGTATTTACGGGCATGGCGGTTACAGTTCGTCGTAACATCGTTTTTTCGGTCACGCCACGTTGCATGCACGGCGTAAATTGAAGATTCTTTATTGGGCGTTTAGAGCTCTCGTGACATCGTCGAACTGAACTAGCCCAATCGATCGTATTATGATAATAATCTTACATTTAAGTCGAGCACATGGCTCCCTGATTATGCGGTTAAGACAAATGGTGATTAGTCAAGTTCGCTCGTGAACAGCGCAGCGCAATTTGGATGTAATTGTTATGTACTGTTGACGACGTCTAGGTGCCGGTCAACGGCCATTGAATACATTAGAACATTTCTACTAAATTTTCGTCCTACAGAAGGCTGAGTTTATTAGAATAGCGCGGGCATTGCGAAGCGAATCACGCGCCGCGCGCCGTGCTCGGAACACCAATCGTCCACACCATGGGAACATTTTTGTCTTCCACGATATGATAATATGAGCATTCAAATATACATACTGTCCGTTAAATGCACGATAAACACCCAGAATTACAGTGAAACCTGAATGCGAGTGAGTCGTGACCGACGTGATATGAATTTTACAAGCGTTTGAAGATTTTCATGACCCTTTTATCATAATGGTATTGGAATGAGGACTCACCGTCTGATCTCGACGTCTCGTTCGTATCGTGCCACGCCTCGACTATGAGCGAGAAGGTACCCTGAAACACGAAACATCAGCATTATTACAAGGAACATCGCAACCAAATCAACTTAAATATATCTGTGCAATAACAAAACCGCTCACAGACTGCCAAGAAAGGAATCTTGTTTCCATTAAATCTGAGCTGTTATTTTTAAAACAGCTCTGCTAAACTACACTAGCTACATGGAATAAATATTAAGCGGATAATGATGGCACGTTATGCACGATGAGATTCTGCTCGCTCAGGTAAAATAAAAAGCACAGAACGCCATGAATAAAGAACCTACTCTAGGTAAGTAAATGTACGTGATCATCTGTAAGCAACTGCGACCTTTAGTGGGTGCGGCAACTATTCCAAACATTTCCTTTAGCTTACGACAATGTAGTCGGACGTGTGCCATAGCCGGGTAAAGGCAGATGGCACAAATTGCTTCAATATACGACTGGAAAATACAAACGCAATAAAACTATGGCGAACGAAAGACCGGCCATGCATTAAAAATACGGAACCATCGTATCAGATATAGTGCTATTGACATTTGTTGTTGACATAAGGCGAAACGGCAGTCGAAATTGATTAAGTTGTGATAAGGAGGTGTCAACACCTTTTAGGCGCCTGCGGATGCCGTAAGCTATAACTGGGATATGGGGCGACTCAAGTTACGGCCATGCAAAAATGATCACCCATATTGATCACACCGTAAAACCGGTCGGCCATACGGCATACATTGATACTCAGCCTGAGCAATCCAACGACCAATCATATAATCTTATTTATTAAATTATTTAGAAAAGCTGACGAGAAAATTGAGAACGAGAAATGAAAACAGATGACGAACTAAACGAGCGAGCGTTGAGAAGTTGTTGACACACAAATAAGCCAACTTATCTGGTTCTGTAATTGAAGTTCATTTTGCATAGAGACGCGAATAAAGAAAATACGCCAAGAAAACAAAATAAAAAGAATATAAGGATATGAATGAATTATGGACCGACACCGACACAGGTTTTTAGAACTACTCTAGAGCTTTTGTTTTGGATCTATGGAGTCGCCTCGTGAATAGACGTGTAGAAATCTTTAAGGCGGACGACGCGACGAGTATTATAATCACAATAAGCATGTGATGGAGACGCAGCTGCTTCGCCGGATATCAAGGGTCAGCGCTTCAACTAATTCCTCATTTGATCACTCTTAACAGAGTGATTCACAGTTTTTCCTGACAGATGTCGCTTATTAAGCCATGAATGAAAACTTAATTTGCATGGACGAACAATGAGCCATTTGCATAGGAACTGATACATGTCTCATAACAATGATTATTGTCGTTAATGGAAATCAATACGAGAAAACGTTTCACACACCGACAAAAACACATTTTCTATCTCTTTTCAACTTTACGAGCTCGCAATTAAACTTTCGTTACGTTTATAGTTTTGACGAATTCAACGCTGTAAATACTTCGAATTTTATCGCCTTTTGAATACCAATAGGCTGTCGGACCCGGACAATCCTAACTCGGTTTTATCAGTTCATATGTGGATTTATCGTGAGCCAATAAGGAGCGAAAGAAGCTTGTCAAATACTTTAATATGATTTGTATAGTACACACTCAAATATGGCAAGTTAGTATACGGCGCGTATCGATTTGTTAATCGAGTGTATAGCATTTCGGTCAGCTGTGGCCGGTCCTAAGTATATGCCGGTTCCCACGACAGTGACTCTCGAAACAGCCCATAAAAAGCGGTCGACGTAAGCGTACGTGTGCAGGTAGCCTTAATAAACGTGTCAAGCTATAGCATAGCTATACTATACCTCTATACGAGTGGCACAGACTAGTTGCTTAGAAGCCCGCTTGTCATTAGGGAAATGTAGAACTGTGTACAAAACGCTTTATTTATTACCCTATAGCAGATCGACAATGATGTTCCAATTTCAAATTAGAGTGTTTATGGTCAGTTAATTATTGCCAGCATTAAAAAATCGAACGTAGGTCTTAAAAATAAAATAGGCGCACAATACATGAAGACAAGACAACATACAATATCTCAGACGGACACATAAATTCTTTAGCCGAGCGAGAAGCGATGCGTTAAATTGTATTACTTACGGGTAAAAAGGAACCAAGAATGATATCATGAGATTCGAATGCGGGGGAATCATTTGATAATCGTTTTACGAGGGTTCCTAAAGAGGATACTTCCATATCAGAGTCCGACATTTTGTTATTAATTAGTGAGCCCAAAGGATAAGTACGTGGGAACAGACCCCTTATTTTTGTCTTGTGGACCATGTGTTTGGGATTTAGAAACAAAAGACATTCAGGTGACCATTCTCTCTGACCACGTGTTTCGGCCACTATTGTTTCTTTTATTGTTGTATTGAAGAAGAGTCGCAACAGATGTCCGTCTGTTTGCTGTTTTAAGCTGATTAGTGCTACGCCGCTTTTATGAATAAACAAAAACACTTTTGTGAGCGGAAAAGGTAACTATATTTTTCTCATCGCTGTACTTTGTGAACTAGACTAACGAAATAGAACAAGGTCGGAACCGTACCTACCATTATTGCGGTCAATATCGATACAGTACATAAAGTAGGTATTTTATATAAAACCATCAGAAAAAGTCATTACCGTAGTGTTCGAACATCGTTTCGACACGAGAAAATATTTGGAACACAAACAGTCAAGTTGAAGAGTCGTGATTTCATATTTCACACTTTGCCGTGTGGTAAGATTGGACAGGTTGTTTTTAGGGTTCCGTATAGAGTTAACCAAAAGAAACGGAATGTCTTGACATAGTCTCTAAAAGCTATTAGTACAAGGAGAGCTTACTGTGGACCGAGGAAAATTGGTCTTCGATGTTATATTAAAGCCGTGCTACAGTACGCAGAATTAAAAAGATATGCAAATTTATTTTATATGATCGTCGAGCATGTAACGTGTTTCATTGGTGCGTGTCTATTTTATTATAAAGCTTTTAATTATTTTTATCTCCTTCCATTTTGGAGGTAGATTGCTTGGCGCGTTGACCCGGTGAATCATTCGCAAAAAAGTTTCGCTAAAGCTTTAAAATATGCATTTGAAATGTCTTTATAATGTTATAATAACACCGTGCGAACAAGATACTTCCTGTACAAATACAAATACTCTTCCATAAATATTAAGGCCAAGATTTTATTGGCGACAGTAGAACGACTCGCATTCTGACAGAATGTTAAACAGTTTCGAGGTAAACCTTGGGTTGCATGCATTACACGAAGATCTTTGCGTTGTTGTTTTAAAGAAACAAATGCAACGATTCACGCGTCTTCGGAAAACGCATGAACTGTGACAAGGTACCTATCCAATCTCTGTTGCCGTCAAAGCAGGTTCGCTACGGACAACCAATGAGGTTTGCAAAGATACGAGTAAGTTCAGTGGTCATTTATATCAAGTCACTTACATGGCTCGCTGGAATGAAAATTCTGTCAATTAAGACAGAGCCAACAATGTCACCATCACTACAGTTGGTTATCTGCTCATACGAATTCAAGCCAGGTTAGTAACACGGCTGTTTGAACTTGACTGTGTCAGGTAATGTACTGTAGACAAGCATGTCGTGTCGAAGCATAGACAAAAGTGAGTTCTCAAAGCAATGCGACCTCGCGGTCCATGTGACCTATGACGTTTGAAATTCGAATTGTTTAACGAGAGAAATCCTTTGTTTGCATTCAAAAATGGAATGTTTATTTTATTACACTACACTTGAATATTTTTAGTTCAGTTGCCGCTATCTTTAGCTTGCAAGATTAAAATAATACTTCAAAGTAGGTATGTGTAAGAAAAAGTGCATTTTAATAATTTTTACGATAAAATGGTGGCGTCTTGGAAACATTCCAACAAGATGAAGATTTATATTATTAACTAAGTGGTTCAACATAAATTTTTAGTAAATTCAACAGACTCAAAACACCGAAATGACTGACATCTTTTTAAACATTCGAGCAACAAATATTTCTTACCGAAAGTTAAATGAAGGCTGATCAAAAAATAAATACTTGATTTCACTAGGAAGGATGAGAACGATTAGTTAAAGTTACAGAAGTAGGGCTGCTAATACCTACTTACCTACTCGTATTAGTATGATCATTCCTGCATCGAGACAAAACATTCGACCAATTAAACACGTTCACACGCTAATCATAAATAATAATAACCATTAAATTGAAGCCATAATAAAGTTCCAGTGTTGCCAGTAAAGTCGAGAAAGTATACAGCCGAGATGGCATGACCGCGTAAAAACTAACCGACTGTTTAGCTACATTATGGAAGGATTAATTACTCAAGTCACATTACTGAGAAAAGCATTAAAAAGTTAAAGCTAGTCTTTTTCAACCAAAACGACTCTAAGATTATTTTACAGCAACCTAGAAACATTGAAATTTTTTACAAGCGCTAACGACCTGTCCGAAGTGTATGAGACACGGAATAAGCTAAGAAAAAATTTATAGCCCTCAATTACAAATGGCAAAAAGGCGGTCGGATGAAGAATTCGGGACTTGTATCGAGGACGAAGTGAAAAAGCGAAACTGGCTATGCTGCCTTTGATTTTCACATGGAATCGCCGGCATTCGTCGCCGGGCGGGAATCGAAGAATTCGAAAAATGAAAATGTCGGCCATAAACAACGGAGCGATTTGAATGAATAAGAATTAAAAATAAAAAGTTTTAACAAATTTTAGAGCTACGATGGATCTGATAAGCATGAGAAGGGTTGAAACCGAAACCGCACTAAAAACAAACAGTCTCATGATCTGTTCATCCGGAATTAATCGTACAAGTCTCGACTTGATTCTTTTTAATATCATAATTTTTTCTAACCTACTTTGAATAACAAGAAACCAGACAGACTTAAGACACCTATGAGTAATATTACACCATAATAAATAGATTCGAGGCGTGTTTTATTCCGACGGCATCAAATAGAAATAAATCGCCAAAAGCTTGCGATTTCTAATCTTGCGAAATCGCATATTTATCACTTTTAGAATATCAAGAAGTTTTCTGACAAATTCTAAACATTAATTCTAATTTGCTCACTGTGGTTCCCATATGACCGGCCTTTCAAACCTCCATAAATTTAAAGAAGTAAACATGTAACTACGCTCAGAAAAGTATGTAACTACGCGCAGGTAAGTACTGGCGCTTCGTCCATACTAAATAATAGCGTCGATTTGTTCGTGGATAAGTAAGAAGCTTGTGAGCGGTCACACTGCGACTCACGGTTCCTAGAAATTTCGCGCGCGTGATGAATAAAGGAGGAATGCAAGGAATTCCATCATTGCAGATTTGAGGGCTCGTCGCCCTACCTTTCAGTAGTACGTGAGAACCTGAGCGATACCGTACGAGGCCGAGACAACAACTCATACAAAATAAAACACCTCTATGCGAATTTCTAGACTGTTTGATTATTGGGAAAAGTTTGTTATTTACGGTGCTGATTTATAAATTATAATAGACATCAATCATTGGTCATTCAAACCCATTATTAATTGCGCATGAGACTTATATGCGGAATTATCGGCTACCACAATAAATCGGTCTCTTTGAATTTTTTTATTAGCAGTAAAAGTAGAGAGACGCAGTTAAAATGTCAGAACCTGACCGTAAACGAGCATCCATTTGGAAAAGGAGTGTTTTCTTAGCGCTCGCCTCGGAACTGTAATAACAAGCTACAATTTTATTGTCTATTCACTCCGCTGATGAACTTATTATTTTTATCTCGTCTATGACTAATCATTATTTACGATAACACAGTTTAGAATTCGGTTTCGAGGCTTGTTATTTTAGCACTCGAAGCAATTGGGTTGTGAGTTTGTTTAGGCGGATTGAGTAGAGAATCCGACTTAATTGATAGGTTGCTGAATACCTGTGCACTGGCATCGAACAATGCAACACTAATTATACACGCTCCGATTGTTTAAATTTGAAACTTATGAAATCGCGTTACAAGCGGTATTGTAATGGCACATGTCTTCACTAACTACTTTTATGTGGAATTTCATTCGCGGTGCTTTTTGTTGGAGTTTAATTGCTCGCCGGGAAGAAAGATAAAAGCCGTCGAAGGAACAAAATCGAATGAAGCATTCCGTCGCTTCGATATTAAAAGAAGCGGATGTGAGGGTAAGTATTTTAAGAGGATCCCGGCGCGAGCGGATTGAAATAAAGGAAATTATTAAGAGCTCTTGTGAAAAACAGTAGACGGAAGTCACTCGACTATGGTCTATAAAGCGTCGGTTCGGTATATCGTGTTACATTATGAAGCATAACCCGATGATCCGTGCGAAGGTTTTACGTTTTTCGAAGTGGAAACTTATGTAAGCAGCGTTCGCCCGCCGAATAATAATGCGGGTAACCGATTACGATTCCAACATAATTGCTGACGGTTTGAGGCGAGTTTCGAGGTGTGTGGTTCGAGTTGGAGTTTACGACGCGATGCGGATTTATAATTACTTTCTAATGTTGATGCCGCTAGGCTAGACTTGGAGTGACAGAGTTCACACGAGACAATGACAAACAAACGACATTCGATAGCGTGCCATGCGTTACCGTAACCTACCTACTATTGTTTTGAAATTAGAACTTAATGTGACGTCACTGAAACGTTAATTTCTGCGAAGCACACCTGTAGCTTCAAATTTCGAAATGGGAACGCGTAATAGATAGCAATAAACTTTTTAAAGCTCGGATACAAGTCTTTTGGCCTGTTATAACCATGTCTTAACAAGAATGTGAAGATTCCATACTTTCATTTAAGTTATTAGAGCGTGAAACCATTTTACGAAACATGCAAAATAACTAACAATCTCTAGAATTAGTTACGCTGTTGCTTAGTCTACTTGTTCCACAATAAAGACGCGTGTTTCTTCACTGAGCGACACAAATACATTAATCAGTCTGAGCTTTTATGCTTTTGTTTACGGCAGGCCCTTTACTGAATTTTAAAGTGCAGGCTATTTAAGATCAAATAAACACATTGAATCCCAATTGCTATGGATGGGTAGGCCTTTTGTGTCGTTGTTTCTTTCAATATCACTTTTTATCGGTATCTGATTTGACCATTGTAGTTATTCGTTTACTTTATAGGGAGAGACTTGCTTAGTCTCCTCGCTTCGTTGACCACGGGATAAGAAGTTTAAATACACAGAGCTCGATTTTGTATTAATTAACCTTAATTAAGTTAACTCGCATGTCTATCTCACGGTAACAAACAAAACTGGATACAGTTTCACCGCCGCCAGTGAAAATAATGCTTTCCGGAGAAATCGTTTATGACGCAAAGTTACACTCCGCTAAAATAATTTAAATTAAGAAGCCAGTGAGGCACTTGACTTTGACTTATGATATAACCTAGATTTTCCCCAAGTTAACCGGCGATAGATAAGCGATAGACGACGAACAGGTAAAGTGACGCGGCATTTGAGGGTTATGTTGGCATTACCGATTAACTGAAGGGTTATTTTACAAAAAAAGAATACAAGAATATGTTCACCGAATTCCACACGTCAAAAGCACTTGGAACATAAAATGTTTTAATAGGACAACTTTATGAAATTGCGGTTCAGAAAATGACAGGTTTTGTTTACTTGAAGCTTCTGACAACTCAAATCAGCTACGAAAACAATGCATTATCCTCCGACAATAATGGATGGACAAGATAAATAACAATGGAAGGAATGACGAGTACATCCGAAGACGGATCTATGGTGATTCCACAAAAAGTATAGTTCACGGTCAGACCGCAAGCAAGGCAATGGCGTGCGCGTTGAAGGCAAGGCGTGCGCGGATACACACTCTGACATTTGCAGATACAAAGCAGGTGTAAGCTAATAAGCTTATTTTTTCGCAATTAAACGACAGAGTAACGGTCCCGAACTGAATACTTGAATGGGTAGAGTGAATGGTTGCAGGGTGCAACCCTAGCATTAAGGGCGCGTACCAACGACCTTTCTACAATGTAATGTAGAGGTACACATGAGTACGTGCACAGACTCGGCCATAATCCGGTCTCGCAGAGTACTAGTCTCACCTCTGTGACATCCGGACCGACTAACGGACTGCATTACAATATAAAACTCGAGATTTACAAAAGTCAAATTGTTTAAGAGTGAAATAAACGAAATCCGACGATGCGAGCTGAATACAAATGAGATTTCTTTCGGAGTGAGCCATCTCTTTCTTCAAACGCTTGATAAATCGTTTCTATGAGTCGTTAGCTCGCTAGCTTTACTTGTAATTTTACTGTTCGATGTTGTCGGTTATATTAATAATATGACCTACAATCGCGGGTCACATCTGTAGACTACGCTACGGATTTATTTCACATGGGATCAGATAAGGTTCGGATGCAGTTGCGTTTAGAGTTACATCGTATTGCGTTGCAGCGCACTGTAGCGTCGAGTTTCAAAATATTGTGGTAATGAAATCGATGAGTAAAATACTAAAAGGTTTCGAATGAAGGCGAGCTTTCTTGGTAGACATTCACCTGGCTCGGACGCAGCGCGCGGAACGCGTATGTGGCCATACAACACATTACGTTGTCGGACGATATGGCTCGTAAAGCAAGCAAGCGGCGCTGGTTCGCCCGCCGATGACCTCATTACGAGAAAAAAGAACCTCGACCAATGCTAGGGGAAGATTGTGTTATTTAAATGAGAGGCAGCCAACCATAACGCAACCGGTAAGCACGCGTATGGCGCATATCCTCAGGACTCACAATTCCGACATATGTACGAGATGTCAGGATAAACCACAGATGGCGTAAATTCGTCAGCTCCGATAGCTCAACCTGTCTGTCAACTTTAACGCAATAGATAAAACCGCTTTCGCTCAATTTGATCGCATGTCAACTGTCAACACATGTCTGCCAATAGAGAGCTCCACGTGAATTTAAACAGGAAGTTTCAATTTAGCGCCAATTCATTTGGAATGATACAGGCGGTTACCGGACGCACATCCATCCGAAAAAAGTTTAGACTTTCGTCTATGGTTCCTCTTCCTACCTGAGACCGAGACCAAATGTCACGTTCTCCAGATGGTCCGAGTCCGAGTTCGGGCAAAGTTAGGCGCAATTGTTTACTCAAACATTACGAGACGGTTCAACATTTGAAGCGGGCCGCTAAATAAAATACAAATAGCACTCGAGATCTCTAGTGTCCACATGTGGTTGGGTAAACAATTGACGCTAGCGAAATCGCAGCAGAGGTCCAATTAAGACGTCCGTTATCCTTGGAAACAAGATAGATCGCGACCCGTAAATAAATAGCGGGGTAATTACAATATCGAATCACGAACCTGGACGGCCTTTGCGCTCTAATCGTCTGAAGATGAGAACGGAGCGGAGCCACGAAGCAGGCTTGTAACTACTTCTAATAACACACGCCGGTGTATGACCGCGAAGCTACTTCGTCCGTAATTAATTAAAAATGAACCATTGAACGCTGTAATCGTCCCACGCGGTCGCTCGTTAAACCATCGAGTTACTAGATTCGAGTATTCTTATCGTCATCGCTTCTGTCAAATTTGAATAAAGAATCCCTTAATTTCTTTTACTATTATTTACGGCGAATGAGATGCCTCACACTGCCTGGTAGATGATTGGAATTTGAATGTTGGTAACATGGACAACATTGATTTATTGACGTAGGGTTGCTTGCTACTTAATGTTGCATACAAGGTATTGATTTTATTGCTGCTTACTTTACGTTTGACTATAATATAAAATTAATGAAGTTACGAATAATGAAGCCTGAGTGTTATCGACAGTATTAAAATAAGACACTTACCGGCCACGTGAAGTCGAACGGGAAGACGATGGGATTACTGAATCCTTCCACATTGAGGTTTGGCACATCCAAGGAGTTTCCACCCAACACGGGTGTTGTTATGTCACCGAACGTACACGGTGACGTCGTATCGATGTTTGCTTGATAAATCTTGAGGCACACTCGGAATTTAGTCCTACACGGCGCCAAACACGGCGCGTCACTATTTGAGGAACCATCACAGCACTGGCCACTACTTAATCTACCCAACGAGTTCGTAAAACTTTTTATCCTTAAATCGAAGGAACCAGACGTCAGCACCTGGAAAGAAAGAAAAGAACTTTATCAGTATTTGTTTACTAGCGAAAGATAAATAATGGGACATGGATTAGGCGCTCGGCCAATATATCAAAACATTCAGGACGGAGCAAACAGAGGTCGGGAGGGCAATACATACAGCTTTCAACGCCCCAAGATGTAATCCTAATACACACTATTTGCACAACTGTCCGAACGATCGATCCCGCCGAGACATTAACGGTTTTACTGGACAGACATGTAGGTCGTTTAAAAATGGGGTTGCGTGTGCCCCACACGCGTTGACACCCCTAACCTGAATTAAACTTGGAACAGCCGAGACGCGGCAAACAATTCATATTTTTGTAAATCGAACTGTCAATATCGACGGCCCCCCGCTTTGTTTTAAACGATCCTATGTTACCAGCTACCGATAGATAAAAAATGTTATATTTCGAACTTCGTTGATAGATCCACTCGTCAACGAAACGAGTTTGGCTCTCTTTTTAAACTTATGAATAATAATAAAACTAGTTTTTGTTGCCCTCCTGGGTGTGCTGTGCAACCCTTGTATTGATGAAAGAATGTGCAGTTGGTCGCATTTTCCGTCTGTATGTGTGGGGTCAACCAGTTTTAAGACTATTATTGCATTAGGGATTGTGCGCCTATTACAACGAACCAAATTCACTTTGAGCTCTTTTACTCGACATAAAGTTCCTTGTATTTAGGAGAAATATTGGTATTATAGCGTTTATAAGGCATCGGAAGGAAGTGGTCGTATTAAGTTATGGCGGCGTGTCTCGGCAAATCATTACCGGTACTTACTATTATTTATTGATGCATGTGTGTCGGTCTTCGTGAAATAAATAAACATTTCCTGGACACTTTCAATCTAAAATTGATTAGGTAGGTACTGATTCAGCCTCATAATAAATTACCACAATAAAGGTTTACTGCTTTCATTTGGATTTAGATGTGATTTGAATTTTAACAAGCCGAACTTACCGAGAATATTTTTTATATAAACAAATTAAGATGTCAGCGCAAATGTTAAAACTTCCATCTTCCCACGCAAAATCAAGTTTTTACATTCAAATATCAGATAGAGAAAACAATGGGCCATTCAAATTGAGTTTTATCTGGTAACCGAGCCGGTATGTCTGTCAGAGAACTTTTACCCCCGTTTAAACAGAGCTGTGGTAAAAAATACACCAGATTTCAACCAACTTCCTGCCCCACAGAGCTGATCGCAAAAGTGTTCCCCTCTTACTCTGCCACCAAGGAGTAGAAAGAGACGGAAATCCATCACTTCACACATTCACGTGGTTGTCAGGTAGGAGCGGAACCAAAAAAATGCCCAAAAAAGATACGGAGCACTCTAAACATCCCATTTTTTGTTTCCATTGTTTACAAAAGGAGTAGCTTGTTTTATGAATTGTGGGTTACTGTTTTAGACTACCTTACTATCAATCAATAATCCTTGTTCATTAGCTTGATGAAGATCTATTACTATTCAAACAGACGTTAATTATTCACACAACAATTTATTTTTATTTATAACTTATTAAAAAAAGCTGTCAGCTGTCATAGCAATCTAACTTTTTCTTTTAAATTGAAAAGTTCAAATAAACGAAGTAAACAAGGCTAATATATGTCGTGAAGGAACAAATTAAGTTAAATTTTTAAACACACGGGATGTGCGCTCGACAACATACGCCTGAGGATAGAACAAACCAACAATTAAATAATGCTTACTGGACTACCGAACGTAAGTTTTATTATGTCTTCGGGCGGATTTGACGCCAGCCTGATTGATGACTTTCAGAATGCGTTTAAAAAAGGAACACTTAGTATAAAACGTAAAATATTGTCTATTGGTTTTTCTTTTTAATCCCGCGTTCGATTTTTAAACTTGTGGTGGGTATGTTCATAATCTGGCCTTTTCTTTTCAATTTTGGTGGGACTAAATTCAGTTAGCAGTATATTGATTCTGATCTGATAGTGTCGTGACAAATGCTAATGATATAAGAGGAGATAATGAGCTAACCAACAGACAGGAATCGAGGAAAAAGAAAATGATGAAAGCGATGCTATTATCGAATCGAATGCTAGTAAGTAACTCTTAGTAAATCAATTACAGATGTGCCTAATATATTTAAACATACAACATCATGTTTAATGCAGTCGACGTTAGAAGCATCGTGAACATCAGAACTTTTTTATTTCCAACGTTGGAAGGAAAGTAACACTGGCATGTAACATTAATTGCGCCAGCGCAGGCATCAACAAAACCGTCCAAATTGATTTGGATACCTAATCGACTATCTCGCAATACCATTCCAGATAATATATCGTGTAGCATTAATATTTTTAATAACACCAGAATCACGATCAAAAGATATTTTAAGAGAATTGCTTTGTCAAGATGATTTATTTGTTGGCCACTTACCCGGATGGATAAAGGTATAATTACGGTGTTTTAGTCCTCGGTTAGATTGAGATAGGGAGTAATAATGTGAACAGCATTGTGTGTAAGTAAACCAAGAGAGTAAACACTCCAGCAGGTTGAGCGTATGGTTAAAAATAACACCAATAATGAAACACAGGGGAATGTTTTTCATCTCACCCGTTATAACACACGCGAAATGTGTTAAAATAAACACCCAAACAGAGTCTTTTAATAGCGCGGACGAAGCGCGACGATATCGCTTGGGCATCAATTCGCAATTCCAAATTTAAAATTGGAATCATAAACGTATGATTTATTTTTTCCATCTAAGTATTTTCGGCCAGCGTTTCGTACACATGCCGTAAAGATGTTCGTTCTTTAAAAATAGACAGACGCTCTTATGTCTGAATTAAAACGTGAAAAAATTATTGAGCCTGTCCTTTAGCAGCTGACGAATGAGCTCTGTTGCTAATTGGTTTTCTGACCTGACTTCAGCGAACTTAGCTTCAATGTTAGTATTGAGTCGAGGGGACTCGCTCCGGGTTGCCGGTTTCACAAAGGGCGTTCCGTTTCAGAGAATGTCTCTGTGTAAAATAAAAGGACGTCTTAAACTTAAAGCGTACCGATATTCGGGCGACAAAAGTTGCGATCTCCTTTGTGTAAGCCTCTGGCAGCTGCACTGACACAAAAGAATCATACGTCTAGTGGAATTCGAAATTAACGGAGAATCATGAGCGTGGAAGGTAATAGGCCCGCAGATTGCCTGGAACTTATATGGAAAGCGCATAATAAGGTATTTTGCGGTTATTTAAGCGTTGCACAAGCGAATTGAGATTTCGTGCGTTGGTGTACCGAGCGCTATGATCTGAGGAGTCATGTACCTATGCTCTATCGTAAACCAGATCTTCTTGCTTGAATTGCTATTGGGATTACTACGTGTGAACCTCTCACTGTAAGCATTCAATGCGGAACTTATTAAAATACTTTCATCTCTTGACAACCTTGTCCAATCTTCGAAATTTGAAAACTATACTCAAATGTTATATCTTAGTATAGTACCAGCCACAGCTAGAATCATACCATCCTGTCTCTACGGTATAGTCAAATCATACGTTTGCCGTCAAGAGATGTGAGCATGTTATTATTTTCAATTTGCAAGCAAAGCAATCTTCATTACGCATCGCAATATTCGCAATACAACGTTATGAAACAACATCAACAATTCCATAGACAACCAATTCTACTCGCAAATTGAAATACCTTTTTGGAATATCATGAATCTCATTACCACTTGAAAGCCTCCTACGTCTATTAATTACTTAATTCGCGCATAAGCGCTTAGTATTCGTATCTGTCAACCATCGGCCTTAACTTTCATCCCACATAAGAGGTACTAAGGTTAAGTTAGACTCATCTCCGAGATATGCCTGAAGCATTGTGCAACCTACACAATATCGCTAGAACAGCTGACACATTTACCAATTTCGTATCTTAATAATTTGCTTGCACTGACGCTCAACAATAGGATCTTAAATTAGAAGGTTACTTGACTAAATTACGTTTACTTGCCATCAGATATTTGAATTTCGAAACTGTTCTACGAATAGTTGCACAGAACAAATTGTCTATGAAATCGTAAAACAGAGATTTCAGTGTAATCTTTTCCGCATTAATTAGCAAGAAATAATACGAGTATTAATAAAACATTTAATTGACTTCCTCCTGCATCCAGTTTGGCAGCATTGCGTAATCTGATCAATGATCCAGGCGGCCATGTTGCTTTTTACAACATCGGGATTCAATTAAACGTCCGGTATTGAACGATAAAAACTAAATCGACTTTAATGGCGGTTTATGTTTGTAATGAGATAAATTACTTCAACAATAGTGACATTAGTGTTGTGACACTTTCGGATTGAATGTGGTCATTTGTCAAACATGTCAAATGACTGACTTTTAGATAAGCTGGATCGATGCACGCGTTCTACAATTGAACCATTAGCTTTTGTCTATGGCACAATAAGATGAAATTCTTAGTTTCTCATAGTTAAGCAGTTTAAGCTGGATGATTATACCGATTTCGTACTAGAATAATTGAAGTGGTTCTCATAGAACGAACTTTTTGGACAATGGACGAAATTATAACAGAAATTTAAAAACTTATAGTTAGGGAGTTTCACATACTTAAATGCTCATTGCTGCTAACATGACATATGAGGAATGATTATTGCAGCATTGTGAAATGGAAATTGTGTGAAATTCGAGTTCACCTAGTCTAATAGTTTGAAATTTCTTACAAATTGCAACTGAGACGAGAAAGGCAAAATAAATTACTTTCTGGAAAGATGTCGTTTTTCATGGACTGAATTTACCATTCTTTATCTCTATGGGTATTTAATTAGTAAAATAGTGGCAATTATTAAACAGCTAACCTTCAGAATCGGGGCTATTGGAATTTGTGTAGGTACGAGTAAATTGTGAAAAAGCAGATGTTTAAGAGTTGCCATTAAATACGGCTCGCACCTGCGCAGACGCAATGTTTGACGAGACAGGGTTGCCACGTGACCCGCATTCACAAGCATCAAAGTAAATTAATTAATAGGGTTACATTGTATCGTTACAACATATGACTTTTCGACGAGTTGGTTATTGAAATGAGACTAGGAGTGATAAATTACAAAATGAAATAATGCTAGCCGTATGTCCAAGCGCAACTGGCACATAAACACACCTAAAAATGAAATATATCGATTATATCACAAATAGTAACGCAATCATACACGCACAACTAACGTTCCATACGAGCTATGACATGCTATGTCCTAGATATGCGACAGGTAGACGCCGACCGTAATCGAGAATGTATAACTTTACAAGTCAGAAAACTGGCAACATTGTCGGATCATTGCAAAAATAATAAAAAAGCTAGAGCTCTTTTATACCCATATACGGCTCAAATGAGGATATAATCAATTTAATAGGCTTTATCCTCTCGGGGATAAATTATAAAACAAAAGGTATGTAACCTTCATCGAATTATTTATTTGAAATTGGAAATTATAATGTTGTGGTTTTCGGGCAGACGTGTTTCCGCCGCTTCCGATGAAGATGGTCGAGCGATCACGCGATTGTTCGAAATTCAAATCACCGGAGAACTGGCAGCATACGTAAAAAAAGAAAAGTCCGGACATCGATTCCTGCGGATGTGCTGATGAAGTATCGAGTTGACTGATCGGTGGACAATTACATCGATGCACACTCCTGTGTCACGTAGCCGCCCCGAGCAAGACAAACAAGTTCGAATGTTGGTGCAAAATACCGTTTTTTTATAAACACCGAGACTTCATTCATGTATTGAAAGCTGCACACAGCGCTAAAAATACCCTAATAGACACCCGAGTGTGCTGGGCCGAAGCTGTTATGGTTAATTAACTTGACTCGCGTAAAAACGATTTTAAAAGATGCTGGACTAAATTCGAGACAGGTTCTCGTTCATAAATCCCCTACACTTGTCCATTTTGACCTGTAACTTGGAAGACTGGGCATTTTCCTATTTATAGACTTGTCTATGGTACTGAATAGGTACCTTAGCTACTCATGTACATGATAAAATGTTGCGTCGAAGTAACGGTAAATTCGCGTGTGCAAGGTGGTGTGGTGACCCT
The DNA here is from genome assembly GCA_939531255.2 of Thera britannica. Lineage (NCBI taxonomy): Eukaryota > Metazoa > Arthropoda > Insecta > Lepidoptera > Geometridae > Thera > Thera britannica. The sequence goes on along the minus strand of OW618042.2, from coordinate 3,871,717 downwards.
ACTGGTATTAATGCGCATACGCATTGGGGTACACTACCCTACCCTACGTCATAAAGTGAGTAAATTATGCGGGAGAACAATGCCACCCGGCGAAAATATCGATTTTTAACCACTGACATTTTAGTACCTAGTTCTGTTAATCGATTAGGTACCTACCTATGGCCACAGAATAAATACAGAATATAGACATCGTACTAGGTAATAGAATAGGTAACTTTAGAAATTGTGCTAGGTAGGTTAGGTATATAAAATTAACATAACGAGGGATCTGCCTACGTTTAGTTAGGATGATTGCATGGCGCAAGTACCAGTAAGGAGGTAACTAGATAGGTACCTAGGTAGATTTGATTGGGAAAGTAAAGTACCTATACCTACCTACCTATGTATATTACACAAGTATAGCGTTGGGTGAATCATGCAGTGAGCGTCTCTTGAGTCGGGTTTAGTGATGCACCTACTAACTTGAGTATACATAAACATTTATGTTGAACGGGAAAGGATTGATTGATTCGTTTCCTTCGAACTTAACGAGGCAAATAATTAACTTGATCCTCGGCGAGTAAACTTGACGTGTTATAAAAATGTCGTGGGAACACGAAATCATGAAGTTAACACGTCAATAGCCCTTAGGTATATGGAAGTAACCTTGACCGGCCGCGGGGCAATGACCTCAAACTTTAGGTATTCTCAACTATGTCACGTCACTTTCATCTCCTGTTTGTTTACGTGGAGTTAACGACTCCCGGCGTCTATGCCGGCGATTAGCGCCGGACCATAAACGAAGGGCTCCCAAGACTAAAACTAGACCGAACTACTAACCCTGCCCGAAATATCTTTCGCTGTCGTGTCTGGAGAAGTTATTCCTGTCGCGAGTGCACGGACCGCGGATCTCAAGCAGCGCGCCGAAGCCTCGGAATGCATCTCATTTTAAAACGAAGAGGCTCGCAAGCCTCGCGACCCGGCTGACCCCGCGCCGGTCGTATTAAAACCTGACTTTCTTCACAACTAGGTGCCTGTTTGCTCGGCAAACGTATCGAACACACACAGGCGCGTGGAGCAGCCAGGCAGGGCCGGTCACGACGCGGCCTCACCTACACCCCGACTCGCTCCCGACTATCCAGGACGATCTGCTAGCCGCCACCGCCGCCGTGGCCGTGCCTAGCCGCTCGTGGGAAAGTGCCTCGCGAGACGAGCGAGCCTGTCCGTCCGACCTCTTTGTGAGGAATCGCCACTTTACGATTCGATTAAGTGCGAAATGTAAACAGACGGGAATTGGCGGTTTCCAGTGTCGGTGTCATGGGCATGGGCAGTACCTGGGGCAGAAACCCTAGCAGGGCGACGATCACCGCTGCGGCGCGCATGGTGCGCGTCCGGGCTAGCAGCGCCGGGGCATACAGTCGGCTCCTAGCCCGACAGTAGTCACCACAATCTGAGGTAATCCATCACTCGATAGAACACTGAGCGTTTTCACTAAGTCACACGGCACAAGATATCGAGACGTCACTTGCTCATCGGCTCCAGCGAACCGGTCGCGGGATCGTGCACTATTCGAAACGCGCGCGTCGCGTGTGTGTGGGACTGCGGGCCGCAAGGACGTGCGTTCTGCTCGGCGCGTGACAGCGGACTGAAGGCGGGCGGGCGGCGGCCGCGGCGCGGGCAGCACGCACCTGGCGGCCCGGCTCGGCCGAGAGATGGCGCTGCGCGGCGCATCTGCCGGCGCCCCCTGCGTCCCGCGCGTCGCCTCCGCCCCGCGACCACCCGACCAGAAAATACACGGAAAACATCGCGCTCTCGAAGCGAACACGTGCCCCTATGTAAAAACATCGAAGAAGAATCGAGCGCTATGCAGTTTCTTTTTAACTATTTTATTTACAGTACTTACCTAGCTCGGTACCTACCACCTACTAGGTAGGTGCCTATTATCGATCTAGTTTCCTCCTTGGTTATGAATAAAAGGTTCCAAATTCATTCAAGCAAAGGTTTCATTCAACTGATATTATGATGCCCTTTGAGAAATAAAGGTGGTGGCACACTGTATCGCGTGACGAGCGAGCTTCCGTTTCGATGCAAATTTTTGTAAATCTGTCCAATTATTGGCAGCTGCCAACTGCCACGGAATAAAATAACACTGGTAGGTAAACGAATGATAATCAAATTCATAAGGCATTTCGCTTGAAGGGACGATTTGGAGAGGTAATCATATGAATTAGTGTAGCGTTGAATAAAGTTTTACTGCCATTTTATTAACGATCATCAGAAGGTATGCACATCGAGACGATAGCGATGGCGATCAGCTGAAACAATATCGCTGTCATATTTGACAGCGATATTGACAACGTTTCAGCGGATCGCCATTGCCTAGATGTGCGCAGGCCTTTAGTAGGTTAGGTAAAGAAGTAGGCAACAAATATTGCACATCCATCGGCTAATTTCGGCTTCATAGAGCGTAGTGTGCGTCAGAAAGAGATAACGCTAAATAAATAAATAAATAAACGCTCTACGAAATCAGAAAAGCCGATGTGCAATATTTATTGCCTCTAACCGTACTTAGGAGGTAGGTATATTACCTAGGTCCTAACCTAGGTATGCCCCCCACCCAATGGACCAAGTACATTTGATATTGCGGGAAGACGGCAAATAGAGGGAGCGAGAATCATTCTTCCTCGAATCGTACCTAAATGAAGAGTCCGGCATTGGACTTCTTCAAGCGTTGATGTTGATGATGACACTTATTTTTCGAAGTTAAATCGGTTTAGAAGCATGGTCTGAACATCCCGTTCAAGTCTTGTACAGACCACGACTGGAATCAAACCCACGACCTTTTCAGAATAAAATAAATAAATAAATAAATATTGTGGACAATTCACACAACACTACCCAGCCCCAAACTAAGCAGAGCTTGTAATATGGGAACCAGATAGCTGATATAGATACTTGAATACATTTTTTTTTTTTTTTGTAAATACATACTTAGAATACAATATAACACCCAGACAGAGAACAAACATTTATGTTCACCACACAAATATTTGTTCTCGGTGGGAAGAAGTTGGGGTCTTCATCCGTTTGTACAGACCACGACTGGAATCAAACCCACGACCTTATCATAAGGGTCTTCATCCGTAGACTAGACCAGCTACAGAATAAAATCGCGTGCTCTAAAACAATGACTTTGGGCTAACAAAGGATTGCCAATAAGTAACAACCACACCTACTCACCACGCCCAAGGGACCATGACATACAAATAACGCTGAAAACCTGAAAATTACCTTATTAGCTACATTGTAGACTGTATTTTTCAGTATGTTAGGTTGAGGAGTGGCTTTGATCGGCCCTAAGTAAAGTACCTACTTAAGTACGAAATAACTAATGAAATATTTTTTTGCTCGAAGCATGGTAGGTACATTTTAGATCTTAAATAAATGGGCAAATACAGATTCACACACTTCGCCAGAAAAACCCTGCATGCAAACACGACAAAGAAAACAGGCAAGTAGATGGAAGAGGTGTTATAAGTTCGATGCCTTAGAGCTGTGTCTGTCTGTCTGTATGTAGGTAGCCTCTTTCACAATGTCCCTACATCTAGATAACAAAATGAAGTTATTAATCTAATTAGGAGTAAGAATCTATGCCAAGTTCAACCGACTTCAACCCAGTGATAACAATGAATTATCTAAACTGAGGCCAATATGCATTAAAAACCGGCCAAGTGCGAGTCGGACTTGCCCGAATCGGCACACGAAGGGTTCCGTAATTATCTATAAAAATGTAAAAAAGATCATGTCTATTGTATGGGAGCCCCCCCACAGACAGAGAACAACATAATCTGCGTTCACCACACAAATATTTGTTCTCGGTGGATCGAACCCACGACCTACGGCGCAGAAGGCAGAGCTACTACCAACTGAGCTGAAAGGCCAGTCAAACGCGTCAAAATTATCCTACGCCTACCTAACTTACAAACAAATACTTAAGCTTCTCAACTATTAATTAATTAATCGTTGCAATAACGCCACAAAGCATTTGTTTACCCACAAATTGATTAGACAATGCTCTTGAGAATACGTGCGTAGACACTCACTTTGACATTTAGACGTCAGTGTTGCATTCTTGCCAACTCAACTATTCATCATCTGTGAATCTTATTTGCTAGGTAATAAAGGTGTAATTGGCGTAACGTAGTGTAAGATATGTTGGTAGTGTCTGACGTATGGATTGATTCGTTGAAGATGAATGGTATGATTTACGGTTATAGCATACTGCTTCAATTTCGCTCTTCAAAATGTATAGGAATTTGAAATATGTGTAATTGTGATTCCAATTTTGAAAATATTTTAAAGGGAATTCTCTTAAATGCTAGGCTTAAAATCGGCTTGCCCAATTTTTTATTCTTCGTGTTTTTTTTTACAACTAGCCGATGGAACAATCATATCGCCCACCTGATGTTAAGTGGTAACCATTGCTAATAACAAAGCATTCCCTCGCAGGTCAGTAACGAGCCCTACTATGCACTCCCTGCGTACATCAACTTGAGGCAATTACATACCTTTTTTTACAACAAAGTAGACAAACAAGGGGCCCACCTGATGAGAAACTGCTATTGAAAATGATTGAAATTCAATTATAACATCGTAAACTAACTTTACTACTATTTAACGTTCATTTCGCCAACGTATGCTGGTATTACGGTAATCCAATGAAGATTTCGATACCCGCGAAAGTACACGCCTCGGCATTATGTACATAGTACATTATAATGCAGTGATTTACCTTTATAAAAAATACTCATGAGTACATTCCACAGAACACTATCTAGCCATGGATATAAAAATTGATACAAAATGTATTTTTTTTATAAAGGATTTAGGGTATAAAGGCTCTAACTACTTTCGTTCTATGTCTTTATAACGAGCATCCCGTAAATAGGGGCATGAGTGAAATAGTTACCCCTGATAATGTATAGTTAAATTATCTAAAATTAAAAATAAGCTAAACTGACTTCAGTGTCCGACAGTTATTTGGTTAATTTTGTTAGACTATATAACTAATAAATTACTGAGCACCTTTTTCAAGGTGCCAAGACTTATGAACTCTTGGCACCTTTGTGCACATCATTTTGAATTTCGAACACAATACATATACTTTGTTGTTTCACAATTATTTTAAGTTGGGATACTGCAGTATTATCTACGCTTCATGTTCAATGCGCTTACGCATATCGGCGGAGTCAAGAATGCAGGTTACGCAAGCACTTGCATAAACGCGGTGCGTTCGACCAGTTAGTTGGCGTTGGGGGCATCGCCTGAAATTAATTATTAATTAACTGAGGGAAGTGCATTATATAATTAGTTTTTAAATGAGTTACATCTTTACTATTCTCACCATCAGTCTGGAAGTCCACTGCTGGGCATTGCCCTTTATGTATGTTGCCTATGCCCATGTTGCCCTTTATGAACGATTTCAATCCCTTCATCCTACGAATTTCAATGTCGTCAATCACAGCTAAAGTGTCAAATACAAAGCAATAGGTTCTAAATAGGTAACGTGAAAAAAGAGCCAATCAAACATTCGGTCTGGTTCCTAATTTAAATGATACTGAGAATAAAAAATAGGCAAATCTGTAGCGCGAATGAATTACGTCAGAGGCTCGAAATGCGAATCTTTTGGACCTTCTCCTTTGTCTTTTCTAGATTTACCTGCAGTCTGTCTGGCTTGATTGGACGCTATTAATTAAGATTCACAAATAGAATATACGAACTATGTAGGTAGGAGTACCTAGTACCATACCAATACAATATACCAAGTACCAACCTAATAAATACTACCTATACCCTCATGTGATAATGCTGTCAACTTTGTAGCACGCTTACCCAGATCTTTTGTAGAACTAGCCTATGGTACAAGCCTACCTGATGTTAAGAGGTAACGTACTGTTTCGCAGGTCACGCACGTCAAGAACATGCCCTGCTCTGCGTCCATAACATTAAATTTAAACTAAATGTTTTGTAAAACTTGATAAAAAAGGTACAAGTCTTAGGTATGTAGTATTTATTTTAATAAGGTTACAAACACGTGAGCTTTATCAATTTAAAACTAATTTATCCAATCCTAATTAGGTACTCCAGAACCAGTTTATCTGTAAATAGCGTTTCAAAGTATATATTAATGCTAAACGCCTACTATCTACTATAATTAAAAGTTAAAAGTTGAAAGTTAAAGCGTGCGTTTCTAAGTGGTTCCTTATCTCTATGCTTAGCGGTTCTGACTCCAAAACTGTCAAAATAAAGAACACTTTTTGAAAGAAAACCGTATAATGTGCACCTGCCTGAAACAACATTCATTTTAGCATTTTTTATCGCAATTTTTGAGTAGCTTTTAACTTGAAATCTGCTGCTTTTAAAAGGACCTGCCTGTGATGTTCTTATTGGAAACTTCTATTTTTGAAAGTGGATGTCCTTTTTTATACAAAAAAGCTACTATTTTTGGACGCATACTACTGACGAGCCGCCTTGACTTCAATGCTGTACTGTACTGTAATACTCTGTGGTAAGTAATATAGTTCCTCAAAACTTTTTTTTTGTCTTGAAGTAAAAACTTCTTTAAGCGACCTTGAGCATTTTTGAGATGGATTTTTTTTGTTTTCAGTTCTGCCTACACTACCCAGAGTGCCACTGTTTTTTTTTTCAAGTATCTTAACCTTAAAGATAGTTTATTTTAATAAAATGTAATAGACGATAAGCAAATTGACCGTTGACCGAAGAACCATGTGAACGCAGAATGAATAATCATACAAGAAATGCCTTCTGCAGCATCTTAGTCTCATTCTTCTTCTTGTCATGTCATTAGTTCTTTAGAACCAGTGTGGTGGAAGGATGCGCCTCAAAGAGTCTTCTTTTGTGCACTTGACACAATTTTCAAACTTTTTTTGTTATGTTCTACGCTACGACATTCCAGTTTCCTCACGATGTTTTCTTCACTGTTTGAGAGGTATAGTGCACATAAATTGTGGTCCATAAGAGGACAACTTGTTTTATCCGTGGTAGACAAGCTGACTTTCCTAGAGGTCTATTAATTACTGACGAGTCCGTAGAAAGTGTGACCTAAGGTCACTTGAACGGACGACACGGAATTACGTTGATTCGTGTTGATATATCGAAGAATATATGGGTATGATAATTTATCTGATAGTGATTTGCTTCGAATGATCTAGTGACGTCATTAGACCAAAAACCAATCTTGGTTGAACTATGAAGTCACTGAAACTGGAACAAATGGGAGTTCGTAATTTCGTGTTCTTCAAAAAACATTTTAGGGCTTAAATCGTTTTTTGGAGCTTATATTATATTAGCCTATAGTTAATTAGCCCAAATTTTAGGCCAAAATTTAAGGTTATTAATTATTATGAATATGTATAAATTGAATAAAATTAAAATGAAATAGTTTTGAGTCAATTTCAGATTATTAACTTTAAAAATAAAATTAAAATCAAGTAGTTATGAATGAGTTCTTTAGTTTGATTTATGTTTACACCACGATAACAATTTTAACTCATTTTCTTTCGACTAGATACGTCGTCTTACTTGAAATTTTCATAAGCATATAATAACATAATAGTTGGAATATTGTTCGTCAAAGGTATAGATGCTGGGCAAGCCTATTTTCATCTAAAAATCCTGTCCCAGGCACTGTAGCGCCCCGTAAGTAGGGGCATGAGTAATCACCAGTTGCCCTTGACGCTATATAAATCATCTACAATAGCCTGTTCGTCAAAAATATGCAAATCGTACACAGGACAAATACACAACAATGCAGCTTGGAAAAAATATTCAAAATATATTTGCTCGCTTCGCTCGTTCAATCAAATATTTCAAGATACCGAGGGTTATATGGAATACATTTTATAGTATGTGACGAATTACGTTTCCAATAATCACGGTTATAATATGGCGTAAGAATAAGAACGAGCTAACGAACACACTACCTGATTTTGTAGTAACTACTATACATATATACATTTATAGTAGTAGCAGTACTCTTTGCGAAAGAGTTCGTCCGGGGAAGTACTACTAGCGAATAGTTCGCGTCACTTAAAAAGAACGCTGGAAAAGGTTGAGGCGATGTAAACCTAACCTAAGTTGATGAAGTTGTAAGATGTAACCTAAGTTGGTGGGATGAAGTGTGGATTTCCAATAACCATAGAATAAGCACGAACTAATGCGCACACTGCGCCTGTAGTATTTTGTAGTATTTTATAGTAGTAGTAGAACTCATGAAAGACTTCGTCAGGGAAGTACTAGTGACCCTCCAGGAAATTCAACAGAAGTGAAAACATGAACAATTGAAATCGGCCCTTAATTTATTCGTTACATACAAAAATACAAATCTTTCCTCCTATAGGTAATATTAGTTTATTGAATTCGGTGAACCATGTATAATAAGCACACTTTGGGTCAATAAAAGGGTCCCGTCTATTTTTTGAGAATATTTTCGTTTCATAAAACTACTGCCCTGTGAACCGACTGATCAAAATGGTCACGGCATATTCCCAAGACTATCGCGTGATCATAGACGTACAGTCATAAAGACACGCGTTTCGGCTATTCAATATAACTAATTGGAGCGTGTGCTACATACCTGGCTATTGGGGCCTGTCAATTATTGAAAAGTGTGTACTTGAGGCATTGTCGAAGATTCCATAGTCGGAATTCAATTCACTTAATATGATAATCTTAGAAATCTTTGTAAGTACCCCAGTTAGTACCCAGTAAGTACCCCAATAGCCAGGTATGTAGCAACATACCTAGCTATTATTGGGGCCTGTCAATTATTCAAAAGTGTGTACTTGAATCATTGTCGAAGATTCCATAAACGGAATTCAATTCTCTTAATATGATAATCTTAGAAATCTTTGTAAGTAAGTACCCCAATTAGTACCCAGTAAGTAGGTACCCCAATTTTATATATTTTTAATATTTTGTTTGCAGGCATCGCTGTTACTGCTGAACGATTTCGACGAAAGATTTTAATAAAACTTTGAGTATCTGAGCTAACAGCTAAACTAGTAACATTACAAGCTAAACTAGTAACCGTTATATCAAAGTGGAGCCGTGAGCAGATGCTAGTTATTTAATATATTGTACCTTACCTAGGCTAGTCATTCTTTTTGTGAATGGAATCTCCAATTAAAGTATTTTATGGTCTGACCGATATGTAATTGATAACCGTAATATATTTATTGAACTTGCTACGGATCTCGTGAGATTGTATAACGAGATTTAAAAAGAAACAAAGGATCATTATAGTTTATGGAAATAGTAACTAACACTTTTTTACACGACTGTTTTTTGGTAGATTTTATATTGTTAAATACTATTATGTTCTCTTTTGGTTTTTTAATAGGTTACTTTATTTATAATTATGTACTTCTATGAAAAATTAGACTTTTCATCATCATCAGCAGACGACCTGTTAATAGTTGATACCGGTAGAATATTTTACCTATAATTTAATTTATATACACACAACGTCTTGGGGACGCTATACGCATCTAGTGGCTTCAGTATCTGGATCATTTGAAACAGTTTGTAGATAACTCAACTGGCATAATATGTTTTATAAGAATAACTACTTGTATGTATTCATTATTCTTTGTAAGTATCACTATTTAACTAAGTTACACCATCAAAACTAATTAAAACGAACCGTTCAATGCATCCCAATTAGCGATCGTAATCATCAATCTCTAAACGCAACTAACTTTCAAATCTTGTTAGCAAATAGTACATACATAGTGTACATAACATAAACATAGGTCACATCACCGGCAAAATACATTGTACATTCGCTGACAGAGATGCAACGGATACCGGATTTGGATGGTGGCGGATAGCGGATAGCAGAGACTCAATCCAAAAATTTGTATTTATTTATTTTTCTCACTGACTGTTATGTGGACAAGGATAAAATTAGATCTAGTGCATCATTGATCGAGTGAGCGAAGCGAACAAAGATCTTACAAACAATTTGGGCGATATGGCATTTTATGTGCGTATGTATGTATGTTTGTCCAACGATAAATTGCGAACCGTCGTTGATCCGATCTGCATGCAATTTGATAAGTCGATAGCTTGTGTACTTGAGAAATTTACTGGTAAGTAAGTAAATATGAGTAAAATCGGATGAGGGGTTATTAAGATATGGAGTTTTTTAAGTGTGCAAAAATAAAAAAAGTTTGTTACACTTTTTTACTAGGAGGCTCAACATTGTATTTATTCAGTAGGACTGCAATGGTCACTTTGAAACGTCTTAATACTAATAGGTGAGTCTAAGTGCCAGCTAGTGTGCCATAATCTGAGTCAGCCGTGAGTTTCCTCACGATGTTTTCCTTCACCGTTTGAGATCACTAGCATTATGAACACATAAGTTATCATGATAAATAAACCTATGACATATTGTTTTATTGATTTTATAGTGTTTACTACACTTAAGGAAATCACAAAGATTTTTATAATGTCCCAAAAGTTAAGAGCCGAGCGGGATTTGAACCCGCGACCTTCCCCTCGGTACGGGGCTGCGCTGACCACTGCGCCATCGGATCCTAATCACACTCGACGAATAACTCATAAGGACTGTTCGGCACTAACGCGACCGTGGCTCCATCTACAGTTTTGACGTTATAGTCAATTAACCTGCTCGATAACCGAAGTTGCATTCAGTTGAATCGACGAGAGATGTCGCCTTGCGTTTTTCATAACTGTTTTATTGATTTTATAGTGTTTACTACACTTAAGGAAATCACAAAGATTTTTATAATGTCCCAAAAGTTAAGAGCCGAGCGGGATTTGAACCCGCTCGTCGAGTGTGATTAGGATCCGATGGCGCAGTGGTCAGCGCAGCCCCGTACCGAGGGGAAGGTCGCGGGTTCAAATCCCGCTCGGCTCTTAACTTTTGGGACATTATAAAAATCTTTGTGATTTCCTTAAGTGTAGTAAACACTATAAAATCAATAAAACAGTTATGAAAAACGCAAGGCGACATCTCTCGTCGATTCAACTGAATGCAACTTCGGTTATCGAGCAGGTTAATTGACTATAACGTCAAAACTGTAGATGGAGCCACGGTCGCGTTAGTGCCGAACAGTCCCTAAGAGTTATTCGTCGAGTGTGATTAGGATCCGATGGCGCAGTGGTCAGCGCAGCCCCGTACCGAGGGGAAGGTCGCGGGTTCAAATCCCGCTCGGCTCTTAACTTTTGGGACATTATAAAAATCTCTATGACATATTGTTACAAATAGAGAAAGAATCGTGTTATTATGTGGGAGTCGGATCATTAACATAATGATGATAATTAATTAAATGAATTAAATGCCACGAGCAAATTAATAAATTAATAATATTTTTTTGGCTTATGCCATCTTCTGTAGCACAGCTGGCGATTGACGCAAGAGGTGTGGGTTTTATTCCCACAACAGGACAAGTCCAGGGAATTTTAAGTCTGCAGAAAACTTAATAAAAATGATGACAGGACTTGAGTGTTTATGAAAGGATACTGTTTTATTTTTATGGTTTATATTAATGAAAATGAAGAATACGGATTATTCGTAAAAGCTGATAGAGTTGAAGGTTCAAGAAAAACAATATTTGTTTTTCTTGAAACTGTTCGCGTCATGTAAAAAGAACGCTGGAAAAAGAACGAAGTGTGTTTGCGCATGCAAAACCCGAACGTAAAACCTACCACATAGGTGTGGCTTTTGTACGCGCAAACTCACCCCCTCCACCTTTTTGAAGTGTTCTATTTAAATGATGCGAACTATAGGTAGGTGAGTTCTGTATGTGGCAAGGTCATTGACCCAGATAAAGAAAAAAATTATCTAGGGACAATCCACACAACTTTTATCTAGCCCCAAACAAAGCAGATCTTGTACTATGGGAACCAGATAGCTCATAAAATACTGATAAAATGAAATTACTGGAACGTGAAGTTGAACATCTATATATCAAATTGATGGAATGCTTTGTTAAAGACGATGGCCATAATAATATGCCACTTATCAGGTGGGCCATAATATTATGCTTGTTCCATCATCTAGAAAATCTAGATGTTAAAAAAAAGATGCGTCCTCAGTAAACGTAATCATATTATTGAGTATCAGTTTCCCAAAAAAAAAAGTAATATTTTTGACCTTTGACCTTACTGTTTATCGTAGATACTACTAAGTAATAAGTAGGTAAGACCCTATTTGACCAATAGGTCCGTAATTAGGAGAAATTGTGACTTTTCCTTTTCCATCCGTCCGGTAGTATAGGGTCATCTTCTATAGGACAGCTTTCGCCTACGATTTGAATCTCGAACGAGTCAAACGAGCTTCATTATCCCTTGTAAATAGCAAGGCATCAATTACAAAGGTCAGAAATGAGCTTTTAGTTTTGAAAATCGAAGATAAATTTGCAAATTTTATCATGCGCACTTGATGTGCGGGCAGGTTTTTCCGCAAGAAGGCCGCTGGCGATGGTGGGCCCTTTTTGCGTGACCCTTGACACGTGTTGCTCGAATTTTTTTAGGTTCGAGCATACGACATGCCGGTTTCCTTACGATGTTTTCCTTCACCGTTTTGAGAGTACTGGCATAGTGCACATACATTTTTCGACAGAAAAACTCATTGGTACACGACTGAATTTGATCCCACGACGTTTGGATCGGAAGGCGGGGCCGCTAAAAAAAAAACGAAGATAATTCTGCAATCTTTTTTTTTCGCAAACCAAAAACTTATTTGACACAAAATTTCCCACTGGCCAGGCGCATTATTTTGATCTCTTCGAAATCGGTTCCAAATTTGAAATTTGTCAAAGACTACGAGTGTTCATATTTTGTTCAATAGAGCTGTCATCATCAAATAAATCAATCAGGCAATTGACCACTAATATTAAAATATATATAAACTGTTCGTTGAATATAAACTGTTCGTTGAGGTGGTTTTGTTATAGCTAACATAGACAAAGGTACATTTATTTATTTCTTCTGAAGTAGTCCCTTTTCTGGCTCTTAACTTAGCTGATGGTATCACAGAATACATAAAAGTATTACGCTAGTACGTATACCTACCTAGTCAACATTTTATAAGTTAAAAGTCTTGTCATGCTACTCTAATTATGTCATAAACAAACGCTTGCATTATAACTAACTGTCCAGTTTCTTTTCTAAATCGAAAACTGCCCTACTAAGTATAATAAGCACGTTCATTCCAAACAGATAATAAATACTTAATTTAAACGGTTTAACATAATACAATGTTGGTAGGTAGAAACTTGTACAACACGACATAAAACAAAATTTAAATTGATCGATCCTCCATGCTGGTGCCGAAGTGTTTTTTGTCATTTCAAAAAACGAAGAAAAGCTCTTCTTTTTTTGCGATTTTATTGATACTTTCGACAAGCTAACATGATTGGTACTCTAAAAAAAGTTTCGAATTGCCATCGGAATTTCAATCTTGTTTGTATAAGATTGAGATTCATTTTCATAGTTGGTGTATGGTCAGATGTGATTGCAGGGAACAGGTGTATGAGAACAGGTGATTTTGTGACCGCTAATATATTAGCCACAGGATTCAAATCGGCATTCGACATATTGTGTTACTTTCTACTTACTTGCATTTTGACCTTTATTTCCAAACGCGTAGAGTCTATATCTCATTGGCAGTTTTTGACAGATGGTGTACTAAGTAATGTGGACAGAGTATAATATGTGTGTGTACGCAATAGAGATTTGAATTTGGAATGACCTCGGTTGGGTCCTGTACTACAGGCCAACTGAAAGTGGCCAGCAGAATAGGTCATAGTCACTATTGGCTGGTCTATTACAAAACTAAAATACAACCTCGTTAATTTATTGGAATGAGCTAACGTATGTTTTATTTACTGCTTAAATGTTGGAAACATAGTAGGCGGCGATGATTTGTTTTTGTCATTATTATAGTAAAACGTTAGGTTATGCAAGGACTTCAAACCTAACCAATTACCTAGCTTTATTGGTACAAGTATTATAAAATATAAATACAGTTTTTTAAAAGCCTTTTTTTCTAAAAATTTCATAGGCCGTGGAGCGCGTTGAAATCTTTTCTACCATAAAAATGTCACCGGTTATTTTTTTAGTTTTATTTATCTGAAATTAAAATTAGGCTTTTTCTTTTGGTTTTGATCATATCTTAATTCAGCAACTATCTTGATTATATTGCAAAAACGGATTTTAAAAAAAATCGGTTGTCTGTAAAGTGTTTACTGACGATAGTTGAACGTGACAACGTCATACAGCTGTCCACGGGGACGCATCGCTCACTCACGTAGGAGAGAGACAGATGTCGAACGCTGCCGAACGCGGAGGCCGATTGTGCCTCTTTGTCGCTCGTTCCGCGCTCTCGCTTGCACTTCAAGCTTTAAATGGAACGCCTCAAAGCGAGGAAACGCCGCATGAGGCATGTTTTTCCGTGCGTGCAGCCGCCGGCTCCATCGCAATATAGGATTTTGTCACGTCAAAAAATAGTGTGGAGAAAGATTATCCTTATTTATTTCCAGACTTGCTCTTCAACGTTCCTTGCACTTTTGTTTATGTCACATTTTACATTCATTAGTTTTAGGTCGCCAATTTAGGAATTTTCATAATTCGAACTTTTGGTTTTTTCCGTCTTATGTCGTCCAAGAAGATGCTAGGTGAAGGAGGCAAAATTTCTCCTATAGATTTCCAGTTGTTGCTATTTTGAGCCTTCCCACCAACTTAATAAAAACATATCTACTGGAAATAGGTATCGTCACGTAAAAAAACGCTGGGAGAAGGTGGAGGGGGTGTGTTTGGGCATAATATTGTGCATACCCTAAAAAGACCCCACATTCGGTCTTTTTACGCGAAGATCTGTATGTACTGATACTTTCACCTCTACAACACCCAACCCTATACAATACAATAATACCCTTTATAATACCCAATGGACCAAATATGGCTAAGATCGCGGGAAGTCGGTGGATGGAGAGGGCTCAGAATCGTTCTTTCTGGAAATGTAAAAGGGAGGGCACATTTATTTTTTTCACCCGTTTGAAACCGAGACAAATCGCTTGTATTTTACATAAAAATATTCTGTATATTCTATTTAAACTTGATAATGTTGCCAGGTTCAACTATTACAGTATAAATAGAAGGCTTAAAATAAACCTAGAAATAGAAGTATGTAGTTTACAAATGCCACCTATACGCAGATGTTGATCAGAATAGATGCAGATCAGTAACATAATGTAAAATGTATATTCCTTGTATATTCAGACCATCTATATTCTGAGAGATATATTACGGCCACGCACGCTATCGTAAGTTGCTGTTTTATTTTGTTTTAATTGATTTTTTATTGCAATAAATATGAAAAGTTATCTCACTAGTAACAATAAGGCTAAAGTAAGGACATTTCTATTATTAAAATCATATTATACTATTGACGAAGCCTTGGCTGATGATTTTAGTACCAGGTACGTAATAGTTTTAAGCCTATGTACGTTAAGTACCAACTTTATTTTTATTTTTAATGACTTATTTTTATTTGAAATTTGTATGTGAATTTCTTTTTTTTTTTTTTTGAAAGTTCTTTGAATTTGATCTGCGGGGTGATCACGTATCTTCTGTTGCAATGAAATCCTTGTTTCAATTGTCAGTTTTTACATGTTTTTGAGCTTCGATTGCATTATACTCGTAAAACTACTTTTTTATTGCAATCGAAGCTCACAATCATGTAAAAATTGAGGATTGCAACAAGCATTTGATTGCAACAAAGTTACATGATCACCCCACTGAATTTGTATACCTAATATGACTTTTCCGAGTGTACAAAATGTATCAAAATGGAATAAATTTTATTGAGCTTGAACTTAACAATCTACTAAGCGCTGTTCCAAATGTGCCTCTGTGGTAAATTCTGGGTAGTGCCGTCATGACATAAATGACTGGCGTTTTAGCTCAGTTGGTAGTAGCTCTGCCTCCTGCGGCGTAGGTCGTAGTTTCGATTCCCACCGAGACCTTTGTATTATGAACACAGATATTTGTTCTATGTCTAGGTGTTATACGGTGTTCTATGTATGTATTTACAAAAAAAAATCATATAAATATTATATCAGCTATCTGGTGCCCATAGTATAAGCTCTGTTTAATTTGGGGCTAGATAGTGTTGTCTGGATTGTCCATAATATTTATCTATTTTTACAATATTTATTTACACAAAGAAACTTACGATTAAACAAATATTTACAAAATGTACAAAATACACAAGAAACAGTTGAGCTATCTGCAGATCGTTACAAACGATCTAGAGATAGCTCAACTGATCCAAATCAGTGCCAGACGGAAGCGTCCCCAAGACGCTGTGGCGGCATTGCCACGCTGAATAGCAATGCTTATACGCTGCGCCAGATACCCCTCTCACTCTTGGGTCACGCGTCTCTTCGATCAGTCGCCTAGACAAAATTTTGAATTTTTACTTGGTTAAATGATAATTAAATTAAGTAGTAGTAGAGCTCTTTGTAAAGGGTTCGTTCGAAAAAGTAATACCACCATGCCTATTTCTGCCATGAAGCAGCATTGCTGTGTTTTGGTTTGAAGGTTGTAAGTGCCGGTGAAATTACTAGCACGTGAGGCACGTATGCCTCAAGTTGATGGACGTAGGGCAGTGCATCATAGGGCACGTTCCTAACGTGCGTGATCTACGAGGCAATGCTATGTTATTGGTGATGGTTACCACTTAACATCGGGTGGGTTCCTTAAGCTTGTTATATAAAAAAATTAAGGATTTCCTGATCGTTAAAAGTCAAGGGTTATTCTGATTCAATGAGTCACAGTGAAGTGATTGTGATCACTTGCAAATCATTCCTATTATAAATCTCACGATGATTCGATGACTCATATAGTTTATTTATAATCAGCTATTTTCAAGAATTTATTCAAATCTGGATGGGAATGGGAACTGCTTTGATATTTCTTACCTAACCTACTTATAGGTATCTAGATCTGCTGGGTAGATAGATAGATATAGAACTCTTTATTGTATACACAAATGAAAAAAAAACAGAACTTGACATATTTCTTATAAACTTTAAAAAAAAACTTTGTGTTCACCACAAATTGCAGTGTTACAATTTGAGCAATATGAATTTGTCATGTGCTTTTTTTTTAAACTATGTATTGTACACATCTTATAACTAGCGATCTTATAACTAAAAAGCGATTTTTACGTATAACCTACTATACTAAACTAACCTATAGGTATCTAGATCTGTAAGCATACCACAAACTCTGTCTGACTTTGGCTCTGGTTTGGTTTGAGTCTGTGTGTGTTGACTTAATAAATCCTACGTCGGAACGTTACACACACAGTATAATACACTGGTGAGCACTCACACAGACTCAAAACTAGAGCCAGAGACAGAGGCAGATAGAGCTTGTGGTAGGGTTACAGCAATTGTTACGATCGCGAAAGTTTAACAAGTACAAATAAATTATAGTTTAAAAAACTAAAAAAAAACGCTTTTATAACAAATTGAACTAAAAAGTTAAAAATAAAACTGTAATAATCAATTGAAAATTTATATTATTTACAAAAAGCGTGGGGTGCTTTTTATAATAACTTCAGATATAATAAACTATTGATAAAATATTTACAACAATCAAAATCAAGCCCGCCCCCACGCTTTTTGTACAATAATATAAATTTTCAATTGATTATTACAGTTTTATTTTTAACTTTTTAGTTCAATTTGTTATAAAAGCGTTTTTTTTTAGTTTTTTAAACTATAATTTATTTTTAACTTTTTAGTTTTTTTATTTTTTTTTCATATTTTTTTTCATATATTTTTTTTCATATTATTGCATTGTCATCGACCTTTGACAGGTGTGCAAAGTTTGAATCAAATCTGATCGTTCAAAGTAGGTTTTTTTTTTATTTCTTTTCATTTTTTTTTTTTTTTTTTTCATATTATTGCATTGTCAACGACCTTTGACAGGTGTGCAAAGTTTGAATCAAATCTGATTGTTCAAAGTGTGGTTTTTTTTTATTTTTTTTATTTCTTTTCATTTTTTTTTATTTTTTTTTTCATATTATTGCATTGTCATCGACCTTTGACAGGTGTGCAAAGTTTGAATCAAATCTGATCGTTCAAAGTAGGACAAAATCGAGCTCAAAGGGGTCGGTTACATACATACATACATACATACATACATACATACATACAGGTGAAGCTAATAAAAGCGTTATAAAAACAAACTCATTTCAGCTCAAACACAAGTTTCTTGTTCTAATATTATTTAAACCTAAGTTAACACTAGGTACATTAGGTATGACTAAGTGACCACTATAGTGTTTCAAAAGTTTATTGAACCCGGTACTATTTTTTGCTAAACCCAAATTCTCTTTTCCGATTCGGGTATAAAATGTAACCTATTGATATTCAAAGCAACTTTACTCCACGAATAACAGGACAAACATTGCATTTAGAGATTTAATATTACTTAAAAGTACACTCAGCGGCTCTAAAATGTATACAATCCATTTAAAAGTTGTGGCAGCAAAGAGCGTTAGCAGGACAAAAATTCAAAAATTATACAGGGTGTGGCGTAAAGAGTGGATAATCCTTTACCTACGGGTCGGGGGCATCACAACTGTTCAGAAAATAAAAACATGTTGTAAGAAATTTTAATGTAATAAATGTATTTTAAATATCTAATGTGTTTTATTTTCTGTTTTTAGTAAATTCGATTGCTATGTAAAATCTTACTTGTAATTTGAAAAAATTACCCTTACCCTTTTTTAACACAAATATTCTTTGCATTGAAAGTTAAAACTGCCAAGTGCTATACCATTTCGGAATCTCAATGAAGTAGGCAAGTTATTTATTAGTTGGTCACTCAGGGTGACCATACATTTTTTTTAAACCACAGGAGGTCAAACTTTTGGAAAAAATTGGCAAATCACATTTTTATTTCTAAAAAAAATTCTAAAAAAAAAAAACTGTACCTTTGACATACCAATGGCAGTTATCATTTGATAGAACAGTTATCTAAGAATGCCATTAAAAAAAACAGATGGAGAAAATTCCTTGATTTGTGATCTTGGCATCGAAAAGTATGGACAGAAGTACAAAATAATGAAAATTTCGAAAATGTTTAATAACTCGAAAACCGTGGGACTTTTACTGGGTACATGTTTTTATATTCTGAACAGTTGTGATGCCCCCGACCCGTAGGTAAAGGATTATCCACTCTTTACGCCACACCCTGTATATTTTGATAAGTTCGCAATTTTTTTTGCATAATATAACTTTAATATAACAATGTTTCGCTTTATTATTCCTAGTTTTAAGTGCTCCTCATTTCTTGAACTCTCTTTCTTGCACTATCTTTCTTGAACTCTCTTTCTTGAACTCTCTTTCTTGAACTCTTTTTCTTAACTCTTTTTCTTGAAATCTTTTTTTCCACTCTCTTTCTTGCACCTTATTTCTTGAACTCTCTATCTTGCACTCTCTTTTTTGCACCATCTTTCTTGAACTTTTTTGTACTCTCTTTTGCCATTCTATCTCTTTCTTGCTTTTTTTTGCACTGCTGCACCACTACTAACTGACGATTAGCATACATCCTAGTGCAGCCGCCTGTACATAAACTAGTTTATGCAAAGCTAGTGTTCCTGTTAATAGTTCACTGGCATATGTGCCATCACGTTTTCACGATCATTCGAGATAAGGGTATCTTCCACTGGAAGCTAAATCTAAATCTAAATCTTTTCAATTGGATCCCCTTATTAATAACGTCTTTCACATATTATAAGCGATTTGCTTGAAATCTGTTGCTGTATTGTTGTAAACTAAATTTTTATTTTATTTATCAATTAGCAGTTTGTCTACATCTATCTATATTTACAAAAGAAAGTCGTGTTAGTTACACTATATAAATAGTGTAACTAACACGACTCAAGAACGGCGGAACCGATTTGGCAGAAAATTAGTGGGGAAGTAGCTTAGAACCGGGAGAAGGACATAGGATACTTTTTATCCCGAAAAAGCAACGGGAACGGGGTGTTACGGGAACGGGCGAGCGAAGCCGCGGGCGGCCACTAGTATTATATAAAACTCTTATTTGCCTTGGTCACGCCATCGCGCATGAATGGCTGGACCGATTTGGCTGAAAATTGGTGGGGAGGTAGTTTAGAACCAAGAAACGGGCACATGGTTCTTTTTATTCCGAAAAAAGTACGGGAACGGGGCAAGCAAAGCCGCGGACGGCCGCTAGTATTCATGAAAAAATAATTTAAATTAGCTGTACCTATAGGCTTAAAAAAGATGGAAAGTATTAATATATTTTACAAGCGTTATTATTCAATAACCACTTATTCTTATTAGTTTTCAATCATTTTGATCCACAGCAAGCTAGCCAGCACCAGTAAAGAGCAATAAAGCGCGAATAATCAAACTTTTTCCATGAAGACATTATTCAATACTAAACTTGTTCAAGTGCCACAAGCGTAAAATTCATAATTCCACCTCCCTGTGGTCCATAGCCTTTAACTTAGTCATTGCATCTTTTGTACCTAGGGTTACCATCTAATTCATGAAAATCACTGGACGTTTAAGTAAAACTCCTTAGTAGAGTTAAGAAAAATACGCGATGAGTAACCTCCTTAGAAAATGTGTAGTGAGTTAAGAAGCTCTACAAAATCTACAATAAGTATAAAAAAGTATATTCGTAAGCAATCATGTAGGTTTGAATTACGAAAGACATAAATTTAAAAAAACCCAACTCAAGGGAAAAAACAAAACGTAAGACTAGGCGGTATGGTCTTGGCTTAGAGACTGCCTCGAAAGGAGCCAAAATAAAAAAAACATATAGGTTTGTTTTTTTTTACTGAGAAAATGTCGAAATATGATTGCTATTATTCCGAAAATGCATGTAAAATTTTGTTTCTATATCTTTTTTATTGCAATCGACGCTCAAAATCATGTCAAAATTGACAGATGTGACAAGGTTTTGATTGCAAAAAAAGATACCTACGTAATCCACAGGTTGTTTGGTATGGTAACCCTAACAAACTTATGGGAAGTTAAATGAATCAGCGAGGTGCGTTCGGATTCATAGAATGTCGTTCCGATTTTATTTTTAATATTGAGGGTGAGAATTCTGCCGAGGTTTTACGTAATGTCTTATTACGTCAAGTAACGTTAACATCAGGAAACAACAAAAATATTTTAGCCGATTTCCAAATTTGGTCCTTATAATCTTGGCTATGTCTACTAGGTAGTCTGAATGTAGCCGAAATTTTATACAAATTGATGGAACGTGCTTTATGATAGTTAATAAAAAATGGGGTTTTTAGCAAGGTACTTAGCTATTAGTTATACAACTACTAAGACATTAAATTCTAGCTCGTGTATCTCAAATAAATTATGATGTAACAAAACAAAAGTATCATCATTACTGACATTTTTCAATGGATCTGTTTATATCCTGTCTAAACTAGTTGCGTCGAGAAACACACTAAGTAGGTTTTTAATCTGCTACATCACATTTTAGCTCCATTACATAGAAAAAACTCTTTACAATCTCAAGACTAGGTTTCAAGAATCAACTGTAAAACACGTGCAACGAATTAAGAAACTCTAGTTTTTGAGCCAGTTCAAACAATGCCTTTATTTCAAAGACCAATCCAACTAAAGAGCTCAATAGATTAGTGCACAGATGTCTTATAATAGTCCATCCAGGTGTCCAGATGTGTATTGTTTCGGCTACTTTACCGACAAAACAATTAGTACCTTTTATTTATTTTAAATGTTGCACGTGTTTTATAGAACACAAACAGATGTTGTAGGATTTTTAAATTTCGAAGCACTCAATACAGTTTCACTTCAAGCGAAACGAATATTTGAAAATAGAACGCACGCCAATGCCAAAAAAACAATGATTATTTTATTAAACGCACTCTTTAGTCAGTGATGCACAGATCTACTACGAGTAATCTACAGCAACATAATATATTATGTATGGTTTAAGATATTTATTCTCAAAAAGACATACATGAGGTCACTTACATGAGAACATTAAGTATAATATAAGGTAATATTAAAGTTTCGTTAGTGGTTGACGTTCTAAGCTAAATGTGTTAATTTATTTATTTATTTATATTATTATGTATGTATAAATAGAGGTACCTAGTAGCTTTGCTTTAAAATTTTACTAAGCCAAATTAAACGTTCAATAAAACTAGCTTTGTCACTGTCTGTCATTATCAATTAGTAAGAGATAGCAATAGTTTAAGCATTGTTTATCATTTGACAGATTCTCTAAGGCCACGGCACAGACTCACTACCGTATTATTGAATTCTATCTAGGCAATAATCGTGTCACGACGCGGACTTGTATCATCCAATGACTTTACACGGTTGGATGGTATGGTAATGACGACCTATTTGCTGCATTCAATCGCAAGCAATTATTTGAATCACCCATAATTGTTATAGGTATTTCAATGAAATGCGAATAAAAATATGAGATAGCAAAAATATTAACCAGGATTTTTATTTCATCGGTTATTAAATTAAGAACAGTTTAAAAGATCATGTTTGTTTGTAAAAAACATGTTTAATTAATCACTCAATTAACAAGTACGCTTAAACAAATAAAAACTGTATCTTTGATTTCTTTTTAACAGACTTAAAAAAAGAGAAATAATTCTCAATTCGGTTAAATTTTTTTATGTTTGTTATCGCATAGCTTCGTCATTTTATGAGTCGATTTGAAAAACTTTTTTTTTATCTATTCTTTCAGGTTAGTTCCACCAATTTTATCAAAATCGGTTCAGCAGTTTGGCAATGAGCGAAAGCTGATTTATTTAAAAAAGTTACTTCTTTCTTATTTTTCAATAGCTCAAGTAAAAAATGGCAGACGTCAAATAAGAGAAGAAGAAGTACCCGGGGCCCTGCTTACATTGTCGCATCAGCGATATTTCCCCAGCAACGTGTCGTGCCCACAAACCTTGTCGCACAGAAGCGGGCGTGTCGTGAGCTGACCCTATCTACAGACCCCGATCGGCCTTAAAGGTCGAACACTGCCGGGACAAACCTCAAACAAATCTCAAACCTATATATCCCGTCTTAATACAGCTCATTTTGGAGGTTAGTTGGTAAGGAATGTGGGTACTTTTGTAGATGATGCCTGTATGCAATGATTTTTAGTTTTCTAGGTTCCTTGGTATTGCCATGGTAATTGTATAATAGGGTTCCTATAAACGTTGGTATTTTAGGGCCATGTATCATCCTGTTCATTGATCTGTTTCATTGAGTATTGAGTACCTTAAGCAGCCCTAGAATTAAACCAGCTAAAAGAAGCTAAATTCAAAACTTTAAAAATCGAGTTTACACCGTCATTTTTCACATAATCTTCATATTTGGCTTGCATCCACTCCTACCAGGTATTGTATGTTACTGATAGTTTTATGAATGTCAAATTCATGTTAGCGCCAAACAAAAAAAAAATTAGGTTAGTTTTAACTTTTTACTCTTGAGCAGGCTAAAGTCATAATACTATTCTACCGCGTATCTATTGATTATATAATCTGAAGTAATGCCATGAGTGAGAAGTAATGCCATAAAAAAAAATTACTGACGTCCTTTTTTTTAAACACTTCAAGCTGATGGTTTATACCAGTGTTGATGACAAGCTCAGATCTAAGAACATACACAAGTAAGTAAAGTAGGTAAGGTGCTCAGCTCTCTAATCGTCTTCCAAGCCTAGGTAAACAGGAGTCACGAGTTCAATACTACTTTCAGCCGGCGAAGGCCTCCAAACCTGAAATGCTTCTTGACTTCGAATACAATTATCACATTCCAGTGAATGCCTAAATCCGTGATGGAAGTGCTACTCAGAAACTGTTGATCGATATCGGCAATTAAAAAGTTAGCTTTGATTTCTACTGATATTCAAACACGAAGTTTAGGAGTCATCTAAACTGGATGACTGCAATAGCCCCTTCCCACCAGTGCGTGATATCACGCACCAGCCCGCACCAGCTCGCACGACACACCATGGGAACGGTCTCGTGCGCCGAGGTGCGCGGTAGCACAGGAGCCTTTTCTGTGTGCGTTGCCGTGCGTCGTCGTGCGCGGTGCGTGATGATCTGCAGAACCACGCACCGTAGGAAGGCAGCATAAGGTTGCCTGGAACAAATTGCTTTCAGCGATAAGGCCACCCATTCCCCTTTTTTAATTACGTTTAGTTACTGTGTTGTATCCGTGTGTACAATAAATCTATCTACTCTGTGCGTACAGACCAGAAATAAGAAATAAGTTTTATAAAATAGCGTTTGATGCAACAGTTTCACATTAGCCCTCCTAGAGCGAGGGGCGAAGGGACAAAATTCCAATATAGCTGCCTTCACCTGACCTAGCTTTATGTCTCGCTATTTATGCACTGTTTACAAAACACTGCGCATTCACTGTGCAATGCTCGGAAAAGTAATAATGAGGAGGATTTAATGTCTAGTTGTCTGGGGCTTTATTGTTTATGTCAACTGGTAAATTGACATCGGCTTCATTTTGGACATTTGAAACCTAGCCTAGACTTTAACTGTCACTTTCGTATTGAATAACCATCTGACTTAAGCAACACCTCAAACAAATCAAACCTAGAGAATGAATGGAACTTGATGGAAATTCGTATTTTGGAATTGCGTTACGCTGAAATGAACTTAAAAGTTCCTTAGAAAAAAAACAAAAAAATTCTGACTGGGTCAACCAGTGACAATCGCCATAGAGTTCACTGGTAATGGATTTTTGACAATAAGGCTGCTGGTAGAATGAATTTAGGACCTTCGCTTTTTTGTTATTAATCAAATATTGCATAAAATATATGATACTCAATACCTACTCAATACGTTTAATGCATAAACATGGTTTAGTTAAGGTACATACATAGTTCTTAGGTGTCAGGTGTAGGTAAGTCAGTATCACATATAGTAAGTGATATGCACTGACACATTTAGAAACAAATATCGCTTTATCATTATGCAATATTTACAAAACGTTGGCTGTACGATGCTCGTAGAATAGATTGCCGTCCTTAGCTTTTTATGTCACTAAAAACAAAGAGGGAACATACGAAAGGAGGCGGGAGGCCTATACCTATACTATCAACCACTATCTTCTAAATATATAAAACTCTTTCGTTACTGACTGACTGACTGACAATCAACGCACAGCCTAAACCGTTAGTCCTAGAAGCATGAAACTTGGAGGGTATGTTCCTCTTTTAACGTAGAGGTGCACTAAGAAAGGAAATTGGAAAACTCTTTCCCGAAAAGGAGAAAAAGAGGAAAAATGGTTTAAAGAAAAATCAACGCACAGCATAAACCGTTAGTCCTAGAAGCATGAAACTTGGAGGGTATGTTTCTCTTATAACGTAGAGGTGCCCTAAGAAAGGAAATTGGAAAATTCATTCCCTAAGAGGAGAAAAAGGGGAAAAATGGTTTAAAGAAAAATCAACGCACAGCCTTAACCATTAGTCCTAGAAGCATGAAACTTGGAAGATGTGTTGGTCTTATAAAGCAAAGGTGCACTATGAAAGAAAATAGAAAAATTCTTTCCCCAAAAGAAAAAAAAAGGGAAGAAAATTTGAAAAAAAAACACAAAAAATTGTTTTACAAAATACGCAAAAAAACTGTGAAAAAAATTCTGCTGCCGCAGCATCTGTCACCAAATTTAAATACACACAAAAGTTTACATAAAACCCACCGTAACCACTAAGACAAAATCGCGGAAAACACCTATCATACCGAAACACCGCTTCAAAAAACGGCTAAGGTACATGCTCAAAACTATGGTAACCAGCTGGTCATGTCAAATTAAAAAAATCTGATTCGATTATACACCAACATGCCTACGAAACCCCAAATTAGCCACTAATATAAAATAAAATCACGAAAAAGAGCTTTACAAAATAGGCAAAAAAAAACATTAAAAAATTTTCAGCTACCGCAGCATTTGTCACCAGGTTTTAATACACACAAATGTTTATAAAAAAACCGATGATAACCACCAAGACAAAATTGCGGGAATCATCTATCATACTTAAACTAAACACCGCTGAAAAAAATCGGCTACAACAGCACTCGCCTTCAAATTCAAATACACTCTAAAGTACAAGCTCAAAACAGTGGTAACTTGCATTATATCATGTCAAACTAAAAAAAAACAGATTTGATTATACACCAACGAATACGATAGCCCAAATTAGCCACTAAAACAAAATCACGAAAAAGAGCTTTACAAAATACGCAAAAATAAAACATTAAAAAATTTTCAGCTACCGCAGCATTTGTCACCAGGTTTTAATACACACAAATGTTTATAAAAAAACCGATGATAACCACCAAGACAAAATTGCGGGAATCATCTATCATACTTAAACTAAACACCGCTGAAAAAAATCGGCTACAACAGCACTCGCCTTCAAATTCAAATACATTCTAAAGTACAAGCTCAAAACAGTGGTAACTTGCATTATATCATGTCAAACTAAAAAAAAACAGATTTGATTATACACCAACGAATGCGATAGCCCAAATAAGCTACTAAAACAAAATCACGAAAATGAACTTTACAAAATACGCAAAAAAAAAACATTAAAAATTTTCAGCTACCGCAGCATTTGTCACCAGGTTTTAATACACACAAATGTTTATAAAAAAACCGATGATAACCACCAAGACAAAATTGCGGGAATCATCTATCATACTTAAACTAAACACCGCTGAAAAAAAACAGCTACAACAGAACTCGCCTTCAAATTCAAATACACTCTAAAGTACATGCTCAAAACTATGGTAACCAGCAGTTGGTCATGTCAAATTAAAAATTCAGATTCGATTATACACCAACATGCATACGAAACCCCAAATAAGCCACTAATATAACAAAAAATCACAAAAAATAGCTTTACAAAATACGCAAAAAAAAAACATTAAAAAAATTTCAGCTACCGCAGCATCTGTCACCAGGTTTGAATACACACAAAGGTTTACAATAAATCCAAAGATAACCACTTAGACAAAATTGCGGGAATTATCTATCACACTTAAACTAAACACCTCTGAAAGAAATCGGCTACAACAGCACTCGCCTTCAAATTCAAAGACACTCTAAAGTACATGCTCAAAACTATGGTAACCAGCAGTTGGTCATGTCAAATTAAAAATTCAGATTCGATTATACACCAACATGCATACGAAACCCCAAATAAGCCACTAATATAACATAAAATCACAATAAATAGCTTTACAAAATACGCAAAAAAAAACATTAAAAAAATTTCAGCTACCGCAGCATTTGTCACCAGGTTTTAATACACACAAATGTTGACAAAAAAACCGATGATAACCACCAAGACAAAATCGCGGGAATCATCTATCATACTTAAACTAAACACTGCTGAAAAAAATCGGCTCCAACAGCACTCGCCTTAAAATTCAAATACACTCTAAAGTACAAGCTCAAAACAATGGTAACTTGCATTATATCATGTCAAACAAAAAAAATCCAGATTCGATTATACACCAACGAATACGATAGCCCAAATTAGCCACTAAAACAAAATCACGAAAAAGAGCTTTACAAAATACGCAAAAAAAAAACATTAAAAAATTTTCAGCTAACGCAGCATCTGTCACCAGGTTTTAATACACACAAATGTTTACAAAAAAACCGATGATAACACCAAGACAAAATCGCGGGAATCATCTATCATACTTAAACTAAACACTGCTGAAAAAAATCGGCTACAACAGCACTCGCCTTCAAATTCAAATACACTCTAAAGTACAAGCTCAAAACTATAGTAACCAGCAGTTGGTCATGTCAAATTAAAAAAATCCGATTCGATTATACTAATCTAAGTATCTTCTTCTTCTAAATATATATAACTCAAAGGTGACTGACTGACATAGTGATCTATCAACGCACAGCCCAAACCACTGAACGGATCGGGCTAAAATTTGGCATGCAGGTAGATGTTATGACGTAGGCATCCGCTAAGAAAGGAAAATGGAAAATTATTTTCTAAAGAGGAGAAAAAGGGGAAAAATGGTTTAAAGAAAAATCAACGCACAGCCTAAACCGTTAGCCCTAAGAGCATGAAACTTAGAAAGTATGTTCCTCTAATAGAGCAGAGGTGCACTAAGAAAGAAAAAAGGAAAATTATTTCCTTAAAAGAAGAAAAAATGGAAAATGATTTTAAGAAAAATCACAAAAAATAACTTTACAAAATACGCAAAAAAAACATTAAAAATTTTCAGCTACCGCAGCATCTGGCACCAGGTTCGATTACACACAAAGGTTCACAAACAAACAGATGATAACCACTACGACAAAATCACGGGAAACATCTATCATACTTAAACTAAACACTGTTGAAAAAAATCGGCTCCAACAAAACTCACCTTAAAATTCAAATACACTCTAAAGTACAAGCTCAAAACTATAGTAACCAGCAATTGTTCATGTCAAATAAAAAAAATCTGATTCGATTATACACCAACACGCATACGAAACCCCAAATTAGCCACTAATATAACATAAAATCACAAAAAGTAGCTTTACAAAATACGAAAAAAAAACATTAAAAAAATTTCAGCTACCGCAGCATTTGTTACCAGGTTTTAATACACACAAATGTTTACAAAAAAACAAAAGATAACCACTAAGACAAAATCGCGGGAAACATCTATCATACTTAAACTAAACACTGCTGAAAAAAATCGGCTCCAACAGCACTCGCCTTCAAATTCAAATACACTCTAAAGTACAAGCTCAAAACTATAGTAACCAGCAATTGGTCATGTCAAATAAAAAAAATCTGATTCGATTATACACCAACACGCATACGAAACCCCAAATTAGCCACTAATATAACATAAAATCACAAAAAGTAGCTTTACAAAATACGAAAAAAAAACATTAAAAAAATTTCAGCTACCGCAGCATTTGTTACCAGGTTTTAATACACACAAATGTTTACAAAAAAACAGATGATAACCACTTAGACAAAATCGCGGGAAACATCTATCATACTTAAACTAAACACTGCTGAAAAAAATCGGCTCCAACAGCACTCGCCTTAAAATTCAAATACACTCTAAAGTACAAGCTCAAAACTATAGTAACAAGCAATTGGTTATGTCAAATAAAAAAAAATCTAATTCGATTATACACCAACACGCATACGAAACCCCAAATTAGCCACTAATATAACATAAAATCACAAAAAATAGCTTTACAAAATACGCAAAATAAAACATTAAAAAAAATTCAGCTACCGCAGCATCTGGAACCAGGTTCGATTACACACAAAGGTTCACAAACATACCGATGATTACCACTACGACAAAATTGCGGGAAGCATCTATCATACTTAAACTAAACACTGCTGAAGTCATGTCAAATAAAAAAAAACAGATTCGATTATACACCAACACGCATACGAAACCCCAAATTAGCCACTAATATAACATAAAATCACAAAAAATAGCTTTACAAAATACGCAAAAAAAAACATGAAAAAAATTTCAACTACCGCAGCATCTGGCACCAGGTTCGATTACACACAGAGGTTCACAAAAAAACTGATGATAACAACTAAGACAAAATCGCGGGAAACATCTATAATACTTAAACTAAACACTGCTGAAAAAAATCGGCTACAACAGCACTCACCTTCAAATTCAAATACACTCTAAATTACAAGATCAAAACAATGGTAACTAGCAGTTGGTCATATCAAACTAAAAAAAACGAACTCAAATATCCACGCGGACGAAGTCGCGGGTATCAGCTAGTCAACAATAAATGACGAAACATACTTTTATTTATATAAGAATTCTCAGGTAAGTTTTTTTTTTAATCAAAACGGTGAAGTTATAGCAAAGAAAAGAAGGAGCATTGCAAAATAAATCATGTATGACTCTGCCTCTTCTTTTATCTACAATCGAGAAAAAAAAAACAAGTGTCGCTAGGGAAATGAGAGTGGAGAAGCAGGCACAGATAAAAAATAATTCCTGCTTCAAGTTTCGATTACAACTAGTAAGAACAAGTTTTGGGTTACACCGGTATGCAGTTAACATACTCCAAATAAGATGCGTCTGTTTTGTGTGTAGTTTTTTTAAGTTAATTACGCAAACTAAAATATGCTGCCTATCTACTGAGTAGGTTTTTAATTTTACGATATGTGAACATATTATTCTTTCTACTGTATCAAAATTGAGAATAAGATAATTAAGGTTGTTTAATTGTAAGTTTCTTATAAAATTTGTACTAACCGTATTAAGCTTTCTTCTAAGAATAAAAATCCCGTATCTATTTTTGATGATAATAATTATTTATTTAGTACCTAAAGCTTATTTTTCAAACGTTTAGCTAGTACAAGACATTTGACCATAATAAATCAAGAACCTTTTAACCAGCGCATAATTATACCGTTCGAAATTCAAATCGTTCCCAATCATCCTTTCACACCTACCAGGTAAGGCCAGATGGTAGAACATTATAAATCTCTCGACCATTGTCTATGCCCGGTTTTTAGATATTACTGGACACATGGCTTAGATGGGCTCAGGGCCTAGCAGATGGCGGAATAATTCTGTTAGCGGCTTTAAATTCCAAGAAGTTTTTAAATGGTAAATTCATAAAAAATTATACTTATCTAAAAAATGTGTCATGAATGAAAAAATATAACATACTCAATTTTTTTTATTTAAATAATGAAGCCTAAAGAATGAAAACATAAAAATCACAATACCTGCTTTCGTTTTCCCAAATTATTAAGTTTTATGTTTAATAAATTAAGTCGACGTTCAACACGCAAAATGTCCTAAGCGCAAAATGCAATGTTCTACACTTACCTCCTTTTACCAATGTAGAAAAATAGTTTCCCATAGATCTTTAATAATTGTATGGTTTTTAATTAATTCATTTAAATCTACCTACAGACTTATTTACTTGTTTCTGTCCACCACAATGACATAATGAAAACAAATGGTAATGTTGTTTTTTGAATCTCGATCTAAAATATTTTAACAATTTTATCTTACACAATTATTTAAAGTCCGTTAAATCAATACTTAATTCATGTTCATTCAACGCATTCCATTTGTTTCTGTTTTTCATTAATAACGATACTGTGATAATAAAAAACTGAAGGCGTAAAAGTTTTGACACAAAAAAAAACGAAAGCTATGTTGAACAAAAAGTCGTATGTGAGATCTGTGCATCTAAACTTATTGCAAGTTATATTTGTTTATTTAAAAAAAACTATAGACTATCTCAGAAGTGTCACTTTCTAGTATTCGTAGTAAGTTGATATCTTTAAAGTGACGACAAAGTACTACACAATGTCACTGACCCACATAACGTCGTATGCTAAACTGTGACAAAAAAGTGACAAGTTACAAAGTTAGCACCATGTAATTTGATTGTTACTGTTAGTATGTGACGTATTTGGCTCAATTAAATGCTACGTGTTAAAAAGTAATGTTTTCTCATTGTAAACTGTGTTTAGTTTAATGTGGATTTTCCTTCCCCATAACTGGGGGAATGCATTCATGATTATGCATATAATTCATGCTTTAGCAAGTATTAGAAAACATAGCCAGTCATACGAAGCATGTGAGGTGAATATAAGTCCAAAATGTCAACTATACCTACATATTTATGTTAATATCACTAGTAAAGGTCATGACATGTTATTGTTTATTAATTAGTTATCTATTTTTACTATTTCTACTACTTATATCGATTTTTATGTGTGTGTTGCGATGTGATAAGTATAATTTATCCATTTTAAACTTTATTGCTTGATTAATACATTGCATGATATAGTTATGCAACTTTTTTAAACTTTACTTACTTACGAGTGATACCTTATTATTTTAAGTATAATAATATTGTACTGTTGTAAAAATATTAAACTGTAAATTATGTAGGTGCCTGCTTAAGTTATTATTTATTTATTTTTAAGTAACAAAATACTGTGTTTATTGAAAAAAAAAGAATGCATACATGCTTACTAATCGAGTATTCTTAGTTATTCAGTTTTACTGTATAATGCCAGACGCGGTCCTCTAATGGAAAACAAACAATTTAATCATTTTATTTCCATCGACATTTGGTCAGCTAAGATAAAAATAAATAAATAATGACTACTGGCAATTTATTGCGGTGATCTGCACCCTTACTTTTTGATACATTACCTCCATTAACAAGATGAATTTAATTATTAGATAGTCGCAAATCTATTAATTAGAAAACATCAAACTTAAAATACTTAAAAACTTACTTGGAGTGTTTTACCACAAAACAACTGCTAGACAGATGCCGGCAGAATGGCGAAAAACTTTAGGTAAAATAAATAAAAAAAAACTCTGTGAATTGACTCGTGCTTGTTTTGCAAAGGTTTCGTAACAAACATAAGACACGAAGATGCTCCGTGATCGGATTTTTTCATGTTTATTTTTCAATTTTCTTGTTAAAACTTTTTTGCTGGGGAAAATTTAAAAAAAAGTTTCCAGATGTCAAGGGTGAGTTGTAGTTTTGACCGGAAATGTATTTTATTATGTTGTCTGAACCGGATCAATTGAACGAATAGAAACTCTAGTTTCCGGTCAATGCCACGCCATCTTTGGTATCTATTGCAAAGCATTTTTTAATGAATGCTCTTCGTTACTATTCTGCGGTGCATGGCATGAGTACCTATAGATAAACAGTTATAATAATGTTAGAATTTGCAAAAACTCATGCTTTAAGAAAAAAAACACGTATGTATTACTTCAGATTACTTCACGTTGCCATGTTGCGTAGAGAAGGAGATGGCAATGAACGAAATGTCTGATAGATTTTGATAAATAAGGCATAAATCTAGAAATATTACCTGAATCAAAAAGTAATCGGCCTCACGGTACAGTTAGCGTCAAAAGTAGATTAGCAACCAATGTTTCGTAAAGTTCTAATATTTTTTGAAGTTCATGTAGATTAAAGTTTTGAACTTTATTTGAAATTCGGCTTTGACTCACAACTATTAGATTAAAGTTTTGAACTTTGTTTGAAAATCTGCTTTGAGCCACAACTATTTCCAAACCGAAGCTCTGACAAATTCACAGAAAAAGGGAATTTACTGACATTGCCAATCTACTTTTGATGGTGACTGTACCTGCTGTGCCCAACGCAGACATGCTGACAACCGATTGGATCACGACATATGACGCCTTGATGTTCTTAATTACAAAAAAAGCGGGCAAGTGCGAGTCGGTCTCGCACATGAAGGGTTCCGTAGCAGCAAGTAACATAATATAAAAGTTCTTGCAGTTCGTCGAAAGGTAAACTGCGGTTTAAGATTAATGACGTATTTAAAAAAAAACTACTTACTAGATCTCGATAATGTGATTGATATATTTTTTTTAGTTTTATCATTCTCTTATTTTAGAAGTTATAAAGAATACATCTGTTTACCAAGTACCTATCATTAGTATAGCTCTTATTCTTATTCATATTCATATTAATTTATTCATTGTTTCATGGGTATTATAGGTCTTAGGGGGTAATAACGTCCAGAACATGAGCCCCGCTGGGGCATTACAATGGCCTTACGGCAAAATTAAATTATATTAGGTAAATCTAGGTAACAAACTTCTTATATGGATAATATAACTTATAGTTTCGGAGAAAAGTGGCTGTGACATACGGACGGACACACATACAGACAGACAGATATTATTATGTCGAATCTATAAGGGTTCCGTTTTTGCCATTTGGCTACGGAACCCTAAAAAGATAAACGAACAGATATCACCTGCCGATGTAAGGTGTAGATTTGAACCCTAAATATCCCCCTTTCACTCAAGCCATTCATAATTCCTTTAATTACTTAACCGTTTAGATTAGAGACGAGAGGACGATATGTCAGAGAGAGTAGGAAAATATTTGATGGGCAGTAAAGATTTGAGTATGACCGGTTACTAAAAATTAAGAAAAAAACTATTCTGTAGGCCGACCACAAGCTCTGTCTGGTTCTGTCTCTCGCTCTGGTTTTTAGTCTGTGTGAGAGTTGATTAAATAAATCCTACGTCGAAACGTCACATATAGATAGTGCAATCCACGAAGGCGCGCCCCACTATTCCTCCTAACCGTTTATAGTATATGTGTGCAAGCTTCCGTCAATGTTTGAGTGTTATCGGTACACACTAATTACCTATGAGTGCACACGCACACTACAATGAATAGACTACGGTTCGCGACTGCCGCTCGGAGCAAACTCCCCGCACCCTTCGTGTGTTCGTGAATTGCACTATCTATATGTATACATTAAACTACACTCGTGAGCACTCACGCTGACTCAAAACCAGAGACAAAGACAGACAGAGCTTATGGTAGGTCTACTGTACAAACTACACTAGTGTTTAGAGGCTACTTTTCCTTGACATGTAATAAAATAAATAGACCAATATTTCATAATAACAGAATAAATTGCTACCGGCAGTCCCATAAAAGTAGTTTCTAGTTTATTTTTCTTAATTAAATATAATTATGAGTACGTGCATATCGTGCGTAATTTATAAAATGCCTTAGATTTTAATCTGGGAATGCTATTGCCATTTTTATCACTATTTTAATGTGCATGTTAGATGGAACAAATTAGTTCGTTGATAGGATTTAAATGTGTCATAAAATTGTTGATGGTACGTAAACTATTAAAAAAGGAGATTGTAGATTATTTTATGCGATAAAATTCATACAAATGTTTTCAATTTACTTTTTTTTAATTATGTCGGCAGTAAAACATGGAACTAAAAGTAATGACTAGAGAAGTTTCTTTAGAGAACCCCATGTAATCCGCCCCCCCCCCCCCCCCTAAATATGGGGGGATTGAGGTCTAGTAGTTGGTAGTAACTCTGCCTTCTGCGCTGAGAACAAATATTTATTAATGTGATGAACATAAATTATTGTTTTTTCTCTGTTTGAGTGTGGTAATAAAGTTTTATGAGTATACTAATGACAAAAAATGTACAAAAATGTAATTGTTAATATTTCAGCGGCCCAAGCTTTGCTTAGTTTTGGGCTAGATAGTCCATTGATTGAGATTGTTGTGTGAAAGGTCTAACAATATATTTATTAAAATACTAGCGGCCGCCTGCAGCTTTGCTCGCCCCTTTATCGTTACTTTTTTGAGATAAAAAGTAACGTTCGTGTCTTCTAAGGTTCTAAGCTACATCCCCACCAATTTTCAGCCAAATCGGTTCAGCCTTTCATTTGTTTTATGAAGTGTAACTAACACGACTTTCTTTTATATTATACTAGTGTCCGCTCGCAGCTTCGCTCGCCCGTTCCCGTAACACCCCGTTCCCGTTGCTTTTTCGGGGTAAAAATTATCCTATGTCCTTCTCCCGGTTCTAAGCTACCTCCCCACTAATTTTCTGCCAAATCGGTTCAGCCGTTCTTGAGTTATAAGTAGTGTAACTAACACGACTTTCTTTTATAAATATAGACATAGGTATAGATTTGTCCTGCCTTAACGCAGCTCTACTTATTCTGTGATAACTAATCATTACAAATTATTCCTAATAAGAGTTATAACAATAAGAGCACCAAAGAGTGTAAGTACCTTAAGGTATATGCTACAGATACAGATCGCGAGTAAATCTTTTAAAACAAACGAAATAAACAATGTATCGACAGATGTACTGGTCCGAAAACAATTGGCCAACAAGAAGAAAATAAAGTTTATATTTATGTGCCAGTGTGTGGTTCTATGGTGGGATATGTGTCAGATGTTTGACATAATATGGATCTTTTTGTACATAATATAAATAATTAATAGTAATAAACCTTTTTTAAAAACAGAATTTTTTTTTTACTATCATGCTACTTTACATAATATATTTCGTCTTTACACAATTTATATTTTACAAGCAGCCGCCCGCGGCCTTGTTCGCTCCTTACCCGCTTTCTTGGAAAGTATCCTATGTCCGTATCCTGGTTTTAAGCTACCCTGACCTAAAGGCTGGGGGGGGGGGGGGGGGTATCCGGCGCTGCGCAATAGCATTACTATTCAATCATACTATTGCAAATAACTGTATTAATTGTAAGTTTCTCTGTGTAAAAAATGATATAAAATATAATAAAGTAGGGCTAAAAACCTAATAAAACGCCGGTAGTTCGCCCGCTGTGTCTACAAAAATTATGCTGTTCACACAGGATGTAATTTATATGAAAGTTTATATAAATCATGTAATTAGTCATAGATGCATAACCTACATTTTTAGTACGGTAAACTTATCTTCTACAGCATGTGTGTAAATATGATATAAAAAAAACAGTGGAACTCCGGGAATGCCAACAGAAGTGAAAACTTCCAATTACACAGGCTGTATATCCTCCCTGGCTGCCTGCGGGCGGAGAGACTCCGACTTTTGGCGAAGTCTTACGATCTTTGCCGAAGAGGTGTTGGTGACAGTGACGCGTACTCATTGTCCCTAGCGCAATTTTCATTCTAGAGTGAGTAGTCAATGTAGGTATAGACTAAACACTTAGTTTTATCTTTTTTGTCTATTTTAAGATGCACCGAAAAAACTAATAAGAAACCTACTTGTACTAAGCTTTGTACCTTATCTCATGCATTAAAATAGCTGTACTTTTGTAAACCTCTTTAGGGAAATAAATGTTGTTATATTATTGTATGTTGTTTTTTGTACACCTCAAAAAATGCTCTAGCCCGACTAATAATAATAAATAATAAGAATAATAAAAGACTAAAATACTTCATTACAAGAAATTTGTAAATTTTTAGTCATGTCCACGTTAATCTTTCGCCTTGGCTTATCCCAAACAGCTGAACTGAAAACAATGTCCAATCACAACACGCTTGGCCGTAAAACTGTAATTAAGTCTGGTCGTCATCCCTCCTAACTCCTAACCTATATTCTCACATTATCTAATACAAGACTGGTGGGAATGACGTCACTTTTTTTATTGAACGAGGTAAAGACGATTTTCACTGAAACTAGAAGATGAAAGAGTGAAAAAAAATTACAGAAGATGTTTAAACTAAAAAAAATTTAGTCTTGATATGACAATTAAATAAATACCAATTATGATTAAATAGATAACGCTTTAATTTAGAAATTTTCAATACCAGAGTTAACAAGTGGCATGCTCCATCTTAGGCTGCATTCACTTTCCATCAGGTGGGATGGCAGCTAAATGATTAGCTATGTATATAAAAAAAAACACACATTATCAATGGATAAGCTAGATTTTTTTTGAATAAAGCCACAGATGAGAAAATCTAAAAAACTTGACACATAAAAAATATTCTGTAGTCACAATCACACAAGAATAAAAGAATAAACAAAACGTAAGACAGTATTAAAGAGGCCTACAAAGTTTCAAAAACATGCTAGCGTTTAAAAAACTAAAAGGTATGATAGGAACAGATGCAGACATACGAGAGAGGTGGTAGCCTTATCACAAGCACCTAACGGGTTTCCACGCATCTGCTGATCTGCTGTTGGAGTTTGGTGCAAGTCATAAGCAACGACAGATGATCCTTCATATTATATCGCACATCTAAACGATTGGCGATGACAATCGGTTTCAGCGTATCGAAGAAATAAGAAAGAAAGAAGAAGCCATGAAAATAAATAAAAGAATATTTTGGACAATCCACACACCACTATCTAGCCCCAAATCAAGCAGAGCTTGTTGAAAAGAAAATATTATGCGAGTAGCTGCTTTTCATACCTACTGTCAGACTTATTTGTATCTTGCAAGGATTTTCAAAGGTTTGAATCCTTGAGCTAGACCCTATTCGGTTATTTCCAAATTCAAAAATTAAATTTTTGTAAGCGAAAATGTAACTTGGACCACATACTATACGTCCATCTCCAAAGGGTTGGATCATACAAGGTGTTTCGCAGTTTTTTGGCGACAAGTTGCAAGAAAGGTGCGTTCAAAAACACAATTATATCGTCTGTGGGAACGCGGAAGGATGCTCTGGAGAGGATGTGGGTGGGAAATGACAATGTGTAAGAAATCAGACGATGCACAGTTATTCCGACTTCCTTTAGTTTCGGTGCAAGTGTTTGGGATGAATGAACATACTGCTAACTTTTTTTCAATGTCTAGACTCTTAGGCCGAGATTCATAGACGTGGCTTTGCTTTACAGCAAAGGAGTCTTTGCAAAGTAAGCTTTGTTTATCGAAGTTTACGTTCAACATTTTGAATACAGAAGAGCTTGACAGAACTATGAAATATATTTTTGGTTGAAAGTTGAACTTTCCATATCAAAGTAAAGTCAAAGTTCGGTCAATGAATCTCGGCCTTAGAGTAAAGTGAATATTTGTGGCGGGAAGATGGATAATAAAAATTTTGTCTTCCGATTTAAGAACCTGATAAAATTAAAACCTTATAACGTAGATTTAATGTTACTAACACCACTGCTTACAAATTGACTGAGTTTGTTATTTCATTACACCAATAGTTTTGTGGAAAGATAATGAAAAGGCAATAAATAGATAGATTGATAACACTTTATTGTACACACAAGAATAGGACATTACGCATAGTAAAAACACTAAAACTATAGCGAAGTACACTGGGCGGTCTTATCGCTATGAATAATCTCTTCCAGACGAAATTTAATATATTTTTTTTAATAACTACTTACTAAAGAAGTAGAATAACTACTTACGAAAGAAGTCTTAAAGCGCAATAAAATCATATAGTGCTTCGCGCGTTATTTTCAATAGCGTCCAATATTTTTTTATCAATCATATTCTCGAATCTAATACAGTATGCAAACAATTCAATACAAAATCACATATAGAGCCATCTGCCTGTCGATGAAACATGATAAATTGCCTACAAACGACGTCAAAATAGTCAAAAAACAACCAAAAAACGAAGCACATGCGACACTAATCACTTACTGCCGATTTTTAAGAACGGATGTAGAACCGAACGGAAATTGGCACCTTTTTGTACTCACCTACTAATTTTAAAACAATCAATCGATTACTCTTACGTTTAAGAAAACAGAGTTCAAAATCGAAGCTTAAATTCAAATGTAGGTGAAATATAAAGCAGTGTTCGAAACTTCGAAGTTCAAAATTTAAAATGTTAAAAAGTAAGTTCTTCCGTAGTAGGTCAACTTTTTGCTATCAATTTTATGCAGATGTGTGGTTTTTAAAGACGCTTTGTGAGCGGCAGATGCATAGTAGACCTTGAAGATGTTTGGCAGAAAAAAATAAAGCTTTGAAGTCTATTTCGTTTTTTTCGTTTTGCTGTGTCTAATCAAGGCCAAACTAAAAAATGCTATAAGAATTTATTTGACACACGCGTCAAAACTTTTTGAAGTTTTTTTTAATCTAGACGGGTTATTAAGTTTAAATATGGACAAGTCTAAAGAAAAGATGATAAAATCACTGCAAATTATGAATTCCTTTCTAAGGGCCGGAAATTCTAATTAAGTAAGTATATTGCTGTTAACTTGTCTTTATTACCTCCGATTTCAAACTGATACGATTATTGTCTTGTATGAAATCTTAGTGCAAGTTCACATTTAAAATTAGGTTTAAACTATGACACACTCTGTCATAGTTTAAATCAATGTTAAAATGACATAAGTACGATGAGTAATAGTGACGTATAAAATTTACCAAAATTATAGTAATTCGCAAAAGATATTTTTTTAGTAATAAAAGTGCCTGCTTAGATTTTTTATATTTTTTAATCATGTTCTTAGAGGTAGGTTTGTATCTACTTATTTTGTATTTGTAATTTAATTTATTCTTATAGTTTTTTAGTTGAAGATCAAATCACAATTTAGTAAGTATATTCTTTATAATCGTCTATTTATTTTACAAATCATTTAGTGTTAGATGCTATGCCTTAATAATTACATATTAAAAATAACGGGCTAAATTAATTACATATTGATATCAAGTTGGCTTTTCCTTTGGGCTATGCAAACTTCTGAGCCACGCGTCCGAAGATACCCGACAAAACCCGAAAGTCCCCGAAGATGTTGCCAAAACAAACATACAGATATACGACAGAGGTCTCTTACAGGCGGAAATAAAGTTTGTTTTTGGATGGATATAGATAAAATGACGTTGCTGTATCTCGAAGGTATATCCTCCTTTATCTGTGGTATAGGGCCAAGCAGATGTGTTTCACACAGTTTTCGAAGTAACCTTTATGATTTTTTTTCTCAAGAAAGGCATGTGCTAGCTAAGATGCCAGGTAAAGAAAGATACATCTGTCTGTCTTGTGTTTTGGTCAGTTCATTTCCTTTCTAGTGTTCCAAACTTAAAATTGGGCCAAGTAAAAATCTTTAAAAATTTAATGGCAACGAATAATGATTACTATAAAATAAATTGTAAGTATTTTCTGTGTAAGTGAATTTGTAAATTATTGATAAAATAATTGTTTAAACCAAACCAAAAATAAAGTGTTTATTCTGTTCTAGCCATATTAGGTATACCGCTCTACTTTTGAGTGAATTGTCTTTGATAGTCGGTAAGAGACAATTCGAAATATGATCTCTTGTTTTTGCCGTTCGATTGAATTTCTTCATTAGTATTAAATGGCTTACGAATGTTATACAATTGGGTAAGAGAAAGATGATAAAAAAGTTTAGAAAGTTAACATCTTCAATCAAAACGTTGCAATAGATTGCCGGAAAAATCCATTGCTACTTATATCTTAGGATACGTTTAATTAAAATTAATAATAAGCTAAGCAGAATTTGACATTCCATTTTACATATTTTTATAGAAAGTTAGGTAAGCCTCTTTTCTTCGTATCGTGTCATTAGTTATTTAAGACCAGTGTGGTGAAAGGACATCAAGTGCGCGTCAGAGAGGCTCCTTTCGTGCACTTGTTACGGGCATGTCGTAGAATTTAAAAAATCGATAACATTTTTTTTAGATTCTACGACATGCCCGTTTTCTCACGATGTTTTCCTTCACCGTTGGAGAGAGCTGGCATTGCACATTCACATATAACTCATTGGGTACATGACTGGATTTGAACCCACAACCTTACCACAACCAGTGCTCTCAAGTTAGGTAAAATACTGCCATCTTGGAGTCATTCATCATACAGTAAGTATGTAAGGTACCCAGAATAATAACCTCAGCGATGAAAACATCAAATTGGAATTTCTGAAACAAAAAGAACAGCACTTAAAAACTGGAAATGAAATATGAGCGACAGTCAACTCCAGCTTCTCTGGTTTTTACCCATAGACAACAACATGTCATGTTTTTTTTTCTCCACGGCACGTACCAAATGTTACAAGGCGGCAGCTGCGCACGCGTCGTCAAGATCATTTCGCGAATTTTCGTTTCTTCGGAGACAGATGCCGTAAACTAAAATTTCCTGTTTAAAGTAAAAGGACGCATCAACCTTACCTCTCACCTCACTTACGTCCTTTTTAATTACGAGCTGTCACATGACCAGCACCGGTATTTTCTCGAAGCTGCAAGCGATAATGGCCAGTGGGTTAAGTGAATAAGGTGCAAAATTGATGTGGTGGTGGGTTATGAAGTGCAAAGTAACATTTTGCCATATTGTTGAAGGTATTTAAAAGCACGAAAACACTTTGCACACCTGACATTGTAAAGAGGCAGTATAAAGGTAGTTTTTGCTGCGCATTCAAAAGATGATCTTTATGAAACATTGTGTACCTACTTTATGTAAATTTCACGGTCGAAATACTTCGATTATTCCATGTCAGCTTTGGTAGTAAAATGAATGAGGATAAAATAGCTTCAGTTTTAACTGCGATTAAAATAAAATAATCGCTTACTCTGGGCTTAATTAAAAACAGTAGGTACATACATTAATATAGCCATGCATGATAAATTGATTGTGTGTGAGATGGTATTATGTCTAAGGAAAGAGTGAGTACCTACTGAGATTACGACTGATAGGGAAGAATGGAAGAAAAACGCGTTATGGTTGTGCCGACCCTACCTAGTGGGATAAAGGAGGAAAGAAGAAGAAGAAGCTAAAGAAAGTACATGAATTATTTTTTAACTTCATAGTGTAAAA
Source organism: Thera britannica (assembly GCA_939531255.2). NCBI lineage: Eukaryota > Metazoa > Arthropoda > Insecta > Lepidoptera > Geometridae > Thera > Thera britannica. Next base: position 3,829,555 of record OW618042.2, on the reverse strand, counting down.
GCGCCTTCTTAATGGAACAACTCAATAATCTGTAATACAAACCTCTACTGTCCACAGAGTTTTATTATTTCATCACAAATACCTAAGCTTGTAATTGTATATCACCACCCCTTCTTCTTGAATTATCTCAGCGCGCGAAATACTTTGACACTTCTTGACATGACAGATGACAACCTGATCACAGATTATAGTACTTAAAGTCATAGCTTATTAAAATGGTAACGTTAAAATAGGTATTGTCTCGCTCAAATACTAGGCTAGTAGACAAGTTTGATGAATTTACAATTTTAAGAAATGTGCTTCACAAAGCTTTTAAATTCTGACAGAATGATGTACAACTTGAGACCGGCGACGTAGTCTTTTTCAGCATACCTTTCTCAACAGATAAATCTAAAACTGTGATTGCTAGACTGATTTATTACTTACAAACAAATTTTAATTCTTAGTTTTTACCTGATTACCCTCAACAGCTGCTCTCGTTGATATAATTATATAAATCAGATTTTAAAAGCATTCCGACATTATATTTCTTTTTATATCTCAGCAAATTGCTAAATAAATAATAATTAACAAATTGCCGGATGCCGGACTTCTTAAAATTCAATCATAAAAATTTAAAGTAACTCTAACTACGAGTAGGTATATGTGAACCGGTAGTTCAAACGGACAAGTCAAATAATTTTATATGAATGCCTTTAAATAGCGGTACAACTTCTAAACGTAATATTTTCTCGAAGTTGAACGAAGACTGGTCTCTCAGCTTAGTTGGTTGCAGCTCTGCCTTCAGCTCGGTGGGTTCCATCCCCACCGAGAACAAATATTTGTGAGGTGCACACAGATATTTGTTATCTGTCTGGGTGATAAATTATATTCCAAGTATGTATTTACAAAAAAAGTATGCAAGTATTATATCAGCATCTGGTTTACTTTTAACAAGCTCTGCTTCATTTGGGGCTAGATAGTGTTTTGTGGATTGCCCACAATATTTATTTAGTTAAGACGTAAGAAACATAAATAATTATAAAAACTGGACTCAAATTATTTAAACAGGTTGACGTGAAATAGGAGGTTTACATGATAATTTTATAATTATGTTTTGATATAAATTATAGCATCAAAAAATATCAAATTTGGATGCTAATTTAATTACTATTTGCTATAGTAGTCTTTCACAATGCACGCATACTTATCTTTGTTTGTAAAAGCCATTACGAATTGTCATTGTCATATTATGCATTGTGAAAGAAAATAAATCCTTTTTACTTTTACCTTTTTACATAATATAATGTAAAGCAGCCACCCGCGGCTTAGCTCACCCTGTTATCGTTACTCTCGGGATAAAATGTCCTATGTCCTTTTCCTGGTTCTAAGCTACCTCCCCACCAATTTTAAGCCAAATTGGTTAAAACATTCTTGAATTATAAGTAATGTAACTAACACGACTTTCTTTTATACTTATATATATTAGCGGCCGCCCGCGGCTTCGCTCGCCACGTTCCCGTTACATCCGTGTTACAATATCTTTATAAATTGTAGCTTATGTGTTATTCTGATGTATAAGCTATATTTTTGTAAAGTTTCATTAAAATCCATTCAGTAGTTTTTACGTGAAAGAGTAACAAACATCCATTCATTCATACTTACTTACAAATTTTCGCGTTTATAATATTAGTAGGATATGCAATACTTATAGATTTTGATATAAATAAAATAAAAGACATAGTCTGGAGATTTATTATAATGAGCACTCATACCATCTTTAAATAAAATAAAAACTATATTTAGCACAAAAAATGCAAGCAAAATCGCACACTACGGACGCGTAAATCATGTCTAAATTACTTTTAGCATACCTATAGAAATAGTAGTTTTTCCCACAGACTGGAGCATGTTTCCTGATTCGAATATTAATACATATCTTAGGCAATGCATATTTGTATGTACACTGTACGAGTAACCATGTACCTACATACCAATTACCTCAATGTAATCATATATGTTCAAATAAGTATTTAAGTACAGCAAGCGATATATCAACTTAGGCCCTTGAGACAATGCTTGAGTCTGAATCGAGCCTCAAGCATAGATTTTAGAAATTTTTCACTCATTTATTTGAAAGTTTTATGGAGAACTGTCAAAAAATCTATCTATACTGTTAAACTTAAACTGAACGATGCAAATCGTGAGAGAAGGTGCGGGAAAGTTAATAATAATTAGTCATTTTGCGAAATAATAGTCAGTTCTTCTTATTATCGTGTCACTGTTTCGCTCGAACCAGTGTGGTGAAAGGATTTTAGATGCACCTTTAAGATTAAAGTAAAAAATAAGGGTATAATTAAGGTGTATTCGGTAATCGAAGGTTCAAATCAATAACTTAAAGAGTAAAAGTAAAAGTGAAGGGTAAATAAGGTGTATTTTGTCAGCGAAGGTTCGAATCAATTAGAATTTGTATTTATTTATTGATTTCATGTAACATACCTACACGATCTTAAAAATAATGGTACAGTAGGTATGATGTGTAAGTACATGTACCCAGTAGGGGCAGTCGGGCGGGGGCAGTTTGGAGTTTAATTCTATAATGTTACGTTTTCAGGCCAATTTTTCATGTTTTTTTTCGCACGTGACCCGCGCAAAGTACGCGGACTATGTCATTCAACTGGGTAAAGTAGACATAGATATAATGACGTCATTACATCAAGACTGGTTTTATGACACCGTTCAAGTGCCACAGAGTATTAATTACTCAGTAAATAAAGTTTAATGAACCGCATTTACGGCAAATACCATTATATTGGCATTTGTCAAACATGCCCGTATTTGATTTTAACGATTGATTTGCTAATGCTAATTTGTGTGTATGTCCAGGTTTTTTTTTATTAGTTACTTGTGTTTTTTTATAAAGTTGCATCGCATAAGTTAATAGGTTTTGCGAAATGTTTGGGATGTAAAAACTGCATACGTGAATTCCGGTATTTGTGTTTCCGAGAATATTTTTTTTCAAAAGTGTTTTAAAATTTAGGTATTCTGTTAAAAAATCAAGTTAAGATTGTGTTCAACAATGTTTGTTTTTGTTATTTTGCATAATTTGTTAGTTTTCTCTATAAAAGAAAGGTCCTATCAGCTATTTACTTTAATAAATGTGTTTTTATTTTCTTTTTTGTGCCTATCTAGCTACATTTTTGCCAATGTCTTATAGCTGCTCTGTGTATGTTATGTCAAATAAATCAATTATATTTCTTTCTTTCTTCTTCCCATAGTACAAGCTCGGCTAAGTTTGGGGCTAAATAGTGTTGTTTTAACACAAAATTATTTTTATTTATTTTCATTTTTATTTCGGTCCCAAGACTTCCACATATTTACGTATCATAAATTGCATTAATAATTTAAGCTGTTCAAACGGACTCAGTTGGCATTAGCATTAACTTAAATAAGGAAACACTTATTACTAATTTAAGCTCACACAAAAACCCAACACGAAACCTGTAGACCTACCACAATCTCTGTCTGGCTCTGGTTAGTCTGAGTGTGTGTGAATGTTGACTAAATAAATCCTAATAATAATAAATCCTCGTCGAAACGTCACACACACACACAGTAGGTATAATAAAGACACTGGAGAGCACTCATACATACTCAAAACCAGAGCCAGAGTCAGAGCCAGACAGAGCTTGTAGGACTGAGCAATATTGAGCGCAGCTACCTTTTCACATCTAACTTCAGTCACTCGGTTGCTAACTTAGTTTGAATTACAAAAGGTCTTTGGTAATTTAATTTGCTGGCTGGTGGCAAAAAATTTTATAAAGTTCAGTTTTTGTTTTTTTTCGAGGTCAACGGTTCATACTTGAAACTGTTGCTAAAGCTCAAACACGAGGGTTTAATGTATTCTTAGTTTAAAATCTGATTCAAAAAAAAATTAGAAATACAGTTTTTTTATGCCAATAAGAATGGCTTTAGTAAACCTATAAAAGGAGATTCTTATTTGCCAATTAGACATAACCAGTTCACACTACTTTTTACCCACCTATACCTGTTTAAAATTAGATGAACCATGAATTCTATTGAGAAGGTCATAAACATGAGAAGGCACTAAATCAAAACAAAACAAAACACCACAGATAACAACGAACTAACGAAACGGTATCAAACTCCATGGTTCATCTATTTGTAAATGTATATGTCAATGTAGTGTCAAATAACTAACGTCATTATTCCGTAGCCATGATTGTTGAATATAGGTTAAGGGGCCGGCGGAGGGCGAATTTTCATACAAACGTAATACCAAAATGATTACTAATTTAAGCCGATTTTCACCATGTTATTGTAATTATTGGATTTGTATAGTATTTATCTAGGTTCCTGAACAGTTTTTATTTTAAATTACTTACCTCAAATGAAATTAACACCAATGTCATTTTGCAATGAAAAAAATGTGTAAAATGCGATTGGTGTTTATTTCATTTGAGGTAAGTAATTCAAAATAAAAACTCTTCAGAAACCTAGATAAATACTATACAAATACAGTTATTACAATAATATAGTGAAAATCTGCCTAAAATAATAATAATTTAGGTATTACGTTTGTATGAAAATTCACCCTCCGCCGGCCTCTTAAGATATTGGCAACTTTGGATGGAATAAAAAAAAGCTCAATATATTTAAAAGCAACTTGGTATGACCTATCAAAGACTTTCGACACAGAATAGCAAAGAGCTACTACTCGTGACTCAGCTGTGCTGTAGACACTATCATCTATTCTGTATCAATGCGTTTCTTACGCAACACACACACGCACAAAACACTTTAATGCATACGTTCTATTGCCGTTTCCGTTTTGAATTTCGAACGTTGCCTTCAAATAAAAAAGCAGTGTACAGATATGAAATATTATGGATGTCAGTAAACTTGCGTTTGAAAACTCAGGCACCTGTTTACATAGACAACTTGTGAGATTTGATAGAGACGTTATTCAGTAAAGTATGTACGTGACTTTTTTGTGTAACAAGCTCAAACATTATGGTCTATGAATGTGTTTTACCCACAGAGTAAATTGTCGTATGTTCACTTACGGCTGTTTGGCTTAAAGGTAAGTGGAGTTAGACTTATTGCAGTTGGAAAAAATGGTCGTGAAATCTTGTATAACATAATGTGCTTCAGTATTCAGTATATTTATTACCTTATTATGCATTTAAATTTAGCATTGTCAGATCTTAGGACTAGTATTTCATCAATACATAATTTACTCATAAGGGTATTGCAATACCTACAGTATGAAGCGGATCGATATAAAATAAAACAAACGCTTCAAATTAAATAACTTCTTTAAAATGTAATTATGACTCATTATTTGCTTAAAATTAACATACTAGGGCTAAATAAAAATCAGATGTAAAATTTACAAAATTAAATTGTGTAGGTACCTAAGGTAGAGCGTGACGAATAGAACTGAAAAAAAAAATCAAGAGCTTCTTAAATGACAACCTAAAAAATATCAAAAAGATACCAAAATCAAAAGTGTGAAGCTAGAAGTTACTACATAATATACCTAATTGATGAACATAGATGTATACAAAATTGAATATTTTTTGTATACATCTAAAGCCTTGGTAAACTTCCTTGATCGATTATAGATTGTATCTTCGAGGCATTGTTTAATAAACACAAAAAAGACTCTTAACAATAAGTACTTAACTGGTAGCTCTAAAAAATGTAGGTAATACTTGGAGATGTCGAAAAAAGAAGCAGGATCCCGTTTTTGAAACAAGCAAGGCCTTATCTTTAAAAGAAAAACACAGCATAAACTATTGCCATCTCTTACTACTGGATAATGACAAACAGAGACAGGGCACAGTTTATGCAATGATTTTTAAATATCGTTTTTATGTCTGGCTGGTAATGTTTACGAAGTAATTTTACGGCAGTAATATCCTCCTTCCTACAATAACTAGTATTATGATATGACGATATTATTACCTAATACCTAGCTACAATGTTCAATTAGAATCACATACGGAAAATAGCAACAGTACTCACGCGATACCGTTTACGTGTCTAAATAAAGAGGGTGAATGGGAAAGAAAAGCAACAGCCAGTGCCAACATGTAAAAAAAGTTCGATTTTCAAACGAGTTTTTCAAAAACTGGCCACAAATGTTAGTAAAAGGCTGCGAAATTGGACTATTGCAGGCTCTGTTCCGTCCGACAAGCGATTATATACCTCGCATATCCGACTCCGTTCCCACGGCTGCTACAAACGGGTTATTATTAAAACCTACTGCATTATCCAATTCAATTTAAACTTTACATCGCTGCACTAAAGCAGAGTTTACGATAATTCCACTCAAGATACATCAGGTGAGACATCACACAAAACGGACTCAAATGCAGCGAGCATTGAATTCAAATTCGGAATCGCAGCTACTAGATGATGCTGGCCACAAAAGCACGATTTGAAATTCGAATTTGGAATCATCGGTGAAGGATTTTAAGTCCTCTCTCTCTTGTTTGAGAGTTGTATAAAGTTAAGTAGCGGTAAATTTTAGGTTTTTATTGACGTTATAAGTTGAAAACATATTAATTATAGGTAGGTATAGATGCTCACTCGTGTACGTGTTTGTGTTGAATGAACTTGGAGGAATTAGAAATGGAGGCGTCAACGTTTAAATCCACGAACAATATTTTCTGCCAAAATTGACGGGGGACGAGGTAAACACGCATGGCACACGCGCATAGCAAAATCCTATTCATGTAAACACACACATTGACAATCCCGCACACGATCTTAAAATTTGCACACAGATAAAAAATATAACGTAGTTACGCAGTGTCAAGACTCACATTAGGATAATCTCTAGTGATGGGCATTCAGTAAGACCGGTAAATTGAACGATGAATAAAATAATGAATGAAATGGGTTTTTAGGTACAGGTAATAGTGAGTGTTATGAATAAGTTATACACAACAGGTTTCACATTTTGTAACAGTCAGAAAATAAAAGAACTGAATTTAGTTGTTATGTTTTATTAATGGTTATATGTTTGAATCAATAGTTCTTAACATGTTATAGCATAGTAAACATAAGTTTAGTCTTTTACTGAATAATTGAAAAATACAGGGTTTCCCAGAAATGGTGGATAATCCTGCACGTGCGTGTGCGGGGGAGGGGAGGTGGGGCCCCCCACCCAAAAAAAAAAATCTATTCCCAACAGTCCGCGGTCTACGAATTTTTTTGGAAAATTTAGAAATTTCCCAGTTTTCCTCATATTTGTGGGCATCACGTCCGCTACATGAGGCCTAGTTCGGATTTTTTCTATTAACGTATTCCCTAATAATGGTATTCCTAAATTACCTTTAAAAAAACGCAACTACATAGGTTAGTAGTTAACTAGTAGTCCCCAAACATGATTTTTGTTTTTGAAATTTATTTTACTGCTAAGTTTGAGCACCTGTGGTGTAAAAAAAATGTATTGGAGTTTTATAGCCAACTACATAAAAAAATTACCTACATCATAAGGATTCTAAAACAGTAGCATAAGTATCTACTTTAATGGTAAAATTATTGAGCTATAGCTACTAATGTGTAAAAGTAGGCGTCTCATTACAAAATTGCAACTGAAAAAAATAAAACAAGTTATGACCAAAGTAGTATCAATCCTCTGGATTTTTTATATTGGGGCTGATTGAAGGAGCAGGTTTACAAGAAACCCATAAACTCATTAGAAGAACTTCGACTTCGCGTCGCCGAAGCAGCCAGAATTATATCATCAAAAAATTATAATAACAGATTACAAAGATCTTTTATAAAAAGGTGTAGAGCTTGCAGGGGGAGCCCAATTTGAACATTTACTATGATTATTTTTATAATAAATACTTTTTTGGTCATAACTTGTTTTATTTTTTTCAGTTGCAATTTTGTAATGAAACGCCTACTTTTACACATTATAGCTATAGCTCAATAATTATACCATTAAAGTAGATACTTATGCTACTGTTTTAGAATCCTTATGATGTAGGTAATTTTTTTATGTAGTTGGCTATAAAACTCCAATACATTTTTTTTACACCACAGGTGCTCAAACTTAGCAGTAAAATAAATTTCAGAAACAAAAATCATGTTTGGGGACTACTAGTTAACTACTATCCTATGTAGTTGCGTTTTTTTAAAGGTAATTCAGGAATACCATTATTAGGGAATACGTTAGTAGAAAAAAATCCGAACTAGGCCTCATGTAGCGGACGTGATGCCCACAAATATGAGGAAAACTGGGAAATTTCTAAATTTTCCAAAAAAATTCGTAGACCGCGGACTGTTGGGAATAGATTTTTTTTTTGGGTGGGGGGCCCCACCTCCCCTCCCCCGCACACGCACGTGCAGGATTATCCACTATTTCTGGGAAACCCTGTATATATAAAGTGAAATCACATTACATCGTCAGCCTTCACACCACAGCGAAGTTTGTAGTTCTGCCTTCTGCGCCGGAGGCGTTGGTTCGATTCCCACCGAGAACAAATATTTGTGTGGTGAACGCAGATGTTTGTTTGCCCGAGTTTGAGAACTTTCTGTAAAATGTTCCGAGCAAATCACACTCGTTCTTGTTGCATGCCAAGTTGTTTTTTGGCCAAAAAGTTTTGTCCACTCTTCAAGCAACAGGGTTTTTTGGAAACCTGCACAGGACGTAAAAGAAATATAAAATAGGCAAAAAAAATGTTTTCACTACGCCCACGACTTTATTTTTGAGTATGATGTCATGTCCTATTTTATACATTGATGAGTAGAGGGTTTAATGACTGGTACCTAGGATAACCATATTGTGGGATTTGTGAATAAATGTACTCCGATATTTCGTGGCGGCAGCTATCTCGGACCGATTTTCATCAAAAATAGCTAAGAACACTCCCGACTATTCACCTTTCAAACAAACAAAAAATTAAATTAAAATCGGTTGATTCGTTCGGGAACTACGATGGGACAGACAGACACACACACAGACACCGCAAACTCATAACATCCCGTCGTTTTTACGTCGGGGTTTAAAAAGCACCAAATACGTAATTAGACAACACATTATGTGATAATAATTTAACGTTTATTTTATCATTCATTCATTCATCAATTTCATTCAACTTTTCCCAACACTATGCCTTCTACCAAGGTATAATCTTTGACAATACTGTCGTAATACTGTCGCTAATCTGTCGCAACCGGTATTTCTTTTTAACTAAAATTCTACAAAATTACAAACACAATTGACAAAATAATACTCCCTTGTGGTAGGAAATACCATGTTCCCGGAAGTTTGATGTCTCTGATCGTTTTTTACAAGAAACTACCATGCAATTCACCATTTTCGCGGAGCTCCACTTCGCGACATGAAACGACACACAATGGCTGCAGTTGCGAGTAAAACAGTTTTATTTAAAGGATATGATCGAGGTCGGTATATGACCAGCAGAGGGGAAAGCCCTGTATTGACATCTCCATTTCTAATTCCTCCAAGTGAATGAAGCATTACTATGATAGGTAACTGTTATTTAAATAAATGGATCGTCTTTCAAATGTATTTGAGACTTTTGACAGCACCATTTTTGTTTCAATGCAAGGTTAGTGCATTATGCCAAAGTCGGGTCAAATCTTTGTTGTTTTATTTCGGTTTGGTACGTTTTGTTTAAACTGGATTATTCTTACGTTTCGTTATTTGAAATGAGGCACTGGCTTTATTATGGTGCGTGATTCATCGTTTTTTGAGATGCTGTGAACTTATGTTTGTCTTGTTTAATTTGGGGTTGGTGTTTGAGTCATTTTGTTCTTGAAATAATGTGCGAGTTCTAACTAGAAGCCGAGTCACGAAATAAGTAGAATGTACCTTTGCGGGAGAGGTTCTTTAAAAAAAAAAAGGATGCTTATTGAAACTCCTTGCTGTGCGTTTCTCTCTCTCAATGGGGCTCGAAAAAGAGGTAAGAAACCTGCAGAGCAAGGAGTTTCCTAAGTTTCTGGGGCAAGATAGATAACTAAGTAAATGCTCGGTTTGACCGAGTAAATCTCACGGTTGAGATGACGTCAATCTCGGTTAAAAAGTTCTAGCCACTGGGTCACGAGTTTTGAAAAATCATTAGAAATTGTTTTTTTTTTTTTTCAAGTTTTAGGCTTGCTTTGGACCGCTATCTCACCTGCTGCAGTATGGATGTGGATATGGATGGATGTTTGGATAGAGATAGATCAAAGAAAAGATGGATAGATAGTGTGAATGATGACATGGATAAGAAAGAAGTGATGATGGCTGATAGAGGAGAATGGAAGAGGAGAACATGACTTGTGCCGACCCCATATAAAGTGGGATAAAGGCAGGAAGAAGAAGAAGTTGAATAGGTAAACTAAACAAAGATGCATTAAATATAATTTGTCAACGAATGGGGCCCACGTACTCCACAAGATGTTGATCTATGAGAAATAGTACCTACCTACGCAAAATCATCTCAAAATGGCAGAGACACTTAGGTTATGTAACCCACGCGTTTCGTGTAGCCTCTAGATACCAGTAAATACCTAAATTATCTACTTATTCTATTAACACGCCTATACATTAACATCACTTCTTCTTCTTATCGTTTCATGTCACTGGTTCTTTGAAACCAGTGTGGTGAAAAGATTATAAGTACACCTCAAAGAGTCTCTTTTCGTGCACTTGACACATCGACCCTTCTGGGATCAAATGTCGTAAAAGCCAACTCATTCTGGGATCAAACGTCATAAAAGCCAACTCATGAGTTGGCTTTTATGACATTTAATCCCAGAAGGGTCGACATGTTTACCCATGGACCGACGACATAGGAAAGATCGCGGAAAGTCTGTAAAAGAAATGTAGAAGGCTTAAAAGCGTTCTTAGATGAGGCAATTATCCAGCAGTGGACTTGCTAAGGCTCGTCGTATGATCGTGTTTTAGTATTAATGACAAAGTCAAAAATAGTTCATTCAATTGTATCACAAGCTAGGCGAGTCTAGGTGCCAGTTCAATTCCAATGAGTTTCGCATAACAAGTCCTGACCCCAAGTCAAGTCTTACAAGTTGGTAGGACTTCCTGCCAATGGAAGAAATTACAAAACGCCTAACATTTTCAGATACAGAAAACATTCGTAAATCAGCAACCGAACTCGCATCGTCGGCTCATCTGGTTAGTAGTTCTAGTTAGTAGACCCCACTACGCCACAGAAGTTGTCGCATGTGAAATGATTCCGCGTTCCAACTCTATCTTAGTACGTGACTTGTGAAGAAATCAGTTACCTAGGTACATTTCCCATCCAGTTATAGAACATTAAAATAGTAGAGCTGTATTAGGAAGAATAGAACTGACAGTACTTTAGCCTGCCTATTTTAAAACAAAAGAAACGTCAGTTACTGTCTCTTTCTGTTTACATGTAAGCAAAAGAGCAAAAGAGACAAATTCTGACAGAGCTAATCGGAAGTTTTCGTTTTCTAGGTATTTTCATCATCTTACCACTTAATAATACTGCTGTGAAAACTGTGCTGTGTTCGTTTTAAAACGAAAGAATAATCAAATCAAGTATTATAAAATAGAGGTAGGTACTTAGTTGCTTAAAAAGCTAAAGGACAGAAAATAATATGAACTTCAGCCTGCCACAATGTTCAACATTAAGCTTCTATGCCAGCCTCTAGAAAATTAAGTTAGTATTCTTAAAAAAAGTCAAGATTATTTGTTTCCTGTGTTTCCTATGTCAAACAGATAATTTATTTTATCATAAGTATTAATGCACCGGATCCATCGAACGAAATGAAACCTTTTTTGAAGAAACATTGCGTAAGGAGCCTCATTGAGGCCAAATACTTTTAAAACTTCTTGCTACGTTTAAAACCTCCTTGCTTGAGGTGCACTTAGGCCCGTATTCCGAAACAGCGCTTGAGTCTGAGTCGAGCCTCAAGCATAGATTTTATGACAGTTCTCCATTAAAAAGTGTCAACAATGAGCTTGAGACTCGACTTAGACTTAAGCACTGTTTCGGAAGAAGAAGGGAATTACGTGACCATTCTACCCAAGTGCAAGTCTATGCCCTGGGCCAAAAACACAAATTCGTGGATCTGCAGTGATAGTTGCGAATGGTAATTGCCTGCGCACCGCCTGCATACGAATTAACACGAGGGTAGAAACCTCGCCAAGGTCAGCCGGGGTCAGTGCGAGCATGACAAACTCACGCTGGTTATTGACTGCCGTTTTCCTGACTCTATAGTACTTTTTAGACTTAATAGGACCCAGTGCTCAAGCAGAAACAGTGCTTGAGTCCGAGTTGAGCTTCAAGCATAGATTTTTGTCACTGTTCAATAAAGAACTGTCAAAAAATCTGTGCTTGGAGGCTTGACACAGACTAAAGTTTTGTTTTTGCATACCGCCTATGGTCATTCTTATTTTTAATTAGATGGAATCTGTCCATTCGGTCAATTTTGCCAATGTCAAGTGAGGATAAGGTCATTCTTAAATTTTTAATAATTAATTTAAATTTAGAATAACTTTGGAACTCCTTGCGCGGTTTTATTTAACCTACGTATATATGCATACGTACTTTATGGTCTGATAATAACTCGTGTATCTTACACAAATAAAATATATTTTGCATACAAATATGTACATAATTCGAGGAATAAATCATACATTTAAATTAAGCTTTTTCCTGCGTTAGTTTCCACTACGTGTTTGCTGCATATAAAGAAAGAGAGCAGGAAATAAAAACAAAGGCAATTCTTAGTAAAGCGTAAACTCTTAAAAACCTTTGGAATTTATTATGATTAGTAAAAGCTGAATCACGTTATGGATCATTTAATAATTCCGGGCCAGAGGTGTCCATATTGTTTCCGAATTGGACATACAAGGCAATTCAAATTGGACTCGGCTGAGTAAAATACATTTTTATGAGTTCACGAATTGATCTAGTCAGTCTTTTTTTGGTAATAAACTAATTTCTAGTCTTATTGTATGTATGTGGGGATATTTTGGCCTGGAATAATCCCTGGTATTTTTATGAGAACCAATTAAATAATAAATATTGTGGACAATTCACACAAAAAAAAAATGACAAACTGTTAAAACTATTCAAATAAAAATGCTTTATTAATTGACAGTGACATAATGACAGCTGTCAAACATTTTTTGTAATTACATACGAATATAGAATTCAATATAACACCCAGACAGAGAACAAACATCTGTGTTCACTACACAAATACTGGTGGAGATCGATCCCACGATCTACGGTGCAGAAGGCTGAGCTACTACCAACTGAACAGAAATTCCAGTCTATTATGTTTGTTCTCTGCCTGGGTGTTATATTATTCTACGCATGTATTTACAAAAAATATATACAAGTATTATAATTATCAGCTATCTGGGTTCCCATAGTACAAGCTCTGCTTAGTTTGGGGCTAGATAGTGCTGTATGGATTGTCCACAATATTTATTTATTTACCGCGCTACAGGGGTCAAATTACAATCCATTAACTGTTGGCATTATAGCATAATGGAGGTTATGCACTGACCACGCAAATTATAGTAACTTAATGAGAGCAACGTCTCCTTAATCTTACGCTTGATTTAAATGCAAATTGCAGTAAAACTGCGGTTCTCAAACATTTTTTTTAGATTTTGTTTTTTTATTTTTATTCTGGGTCGTCCCACTGCAGGGCAAAGGCCTCCCTCCCCTTCTTCCACACCTCTCGATCTTTGGCTACAATGCGCCAGTCGTGCGTATATTTTTTAGCTTATTATTATTATTTTCTGTGTTTCTATTATCATCAAACGTTATGAAAAAGATTGAGTAAATATTTGATTTATAATCATTATGATAATTATGAAGATTAACCAAACAAAACAAATTGTTTTGTATTTTATTTTATTGTATTGTGTTTATTTATTTAAGTTTAAGTAAACTATTTTAACTTAAACTGTGGTTTAAAGCCTAAGTTAGGTCAATTATAGATAATTATTATAGTTAGGATTAGACTTCAGTAAGTATTCAAGAGCATAAGAAAAGAAGACTCGTGATTGAAAAAATCTACAATCTGCAATCTGCAGGTCAAAGGGAAAGTTTGAGAACCCTAAGTTTTACGCACAATAAAGTTTTCACAAGTTTGTCCTATTATTCTACAGACGTAGGTCGGCCTTGGGTTCAATACAGTGCAAGGTTCGACCATACATGCCCGCTGCTATTGTCATTCACTACTACGTCATCTTATAGTACCCAAGCGACGACGACGTGACGCTGCTGGCAGAAATGTCAAAATTAAAAAGAGCACTGACATTTGACGAAAATCCTAAAACTCAAGCGAAGTACTACGGGCGGTATTATCACTATAAGCGATGTCTTCCAGACAACCTTTCCAACCTCTTGCAGGCATACTGAGATGTTCAGCCTCACGTGCCAGTAATCTCACAGGCACAGTCATACCCTTCAAACTGAAACACAGCGACTAATATAAGTACATACAACTGCGAATCAAAGTCAAACTGAAACTCAGCGACGAATATAACTGCGGATCCATACGTCTATAGTAAGTTGAACCTCAAGTCACAATTTTATCATCATTTCATAGTAATTATGAGATGAAGGAGACTGAGACTATACATCTTGTCTGACGCATTATGATAATAAACATTACTCTTTTGTTTATTGGCGGTATGAAAATGTTTGTCGATTTTCAACTTGATTTGTTCAACGTATCACGATCACATACTACCTTTTGAAACTGAATAGACAGAATACACCGATACGCTAACGTCACAAATTATGTCATTTGTTCATGATCAAGACACTGGTACAAGCGAAAACCGACTCTAAGGTGACAACATTTTAATACCGCGACTGTACAAAACATAATCTTAAACAGTTTTTTTTAATTTTTAGCCGACTTCAAATAAAATTATTATTCGGTAGATTTGTTTTTACTAAGATGCTATGATCGCGAAATATTATAATGTGTTATTATTAAGAGTACAAATATATCTATATTTTTAATGTAACCTTCCATCAATTAAAAAATCAACAAAATTGTTGATAGGCTTAAATAAGTATCAGTTAATTAGTTAATAATTAATTAGTTACAACAGATTTGATATGTTTTTGTAGAATTATAAATGTTCTTTGTAAAAAGTTTCTCTCAAGAGTAGGAATCGAAGGCCCGTTACCACTAAACCACCATAGCTCTTTAAAAGTAAAAATATCCCTAAAAGACTAGTTCCTTAGGTTTCATCATTTTTGAGGTGAAAGTTAAAAAATAACCTGTGCTAAAAAAAAAACTATTGCATAAACGTGACCAAGGGCGGATAAGGGAAGTACCAACTTGACTGTTCATACAAATTGGCACGTGCGATAGTCAAAATTGTAGTCTCTATTACAAGTGAATATGGTTCAATTTTAAAAGGAAATTTTGTTTCAAAATTTTCAATAACCCCACTTATTTTTAAGTCTTTGTGCCAACGGGATAAGGTTTAAAATAAATGATCTGGCAAGATTTAAATGTGCAAGTCTTTATTGCAATGGAATATGGTTGAAATTCCTTTATTCAGTAGGCACACGTATTTGCAAATTAAATGATTTAGCTGCTTATGTTCAAAGTCTTTAATGCAATGGAATATGGTTGAAATTCCTTTGTACAGTAAGATACCTATTTGAATAGATACTTTTTACACCTAGAATTAAAATTTCAATAGTACTTCACATCGAGATATAAGTACTACGTACTAGAGAAGACACCGTAAATTCCTACTTTGTCCCGTTCAACTGCGGCGATCGCGCCGCAAATTACTCAGTCGCCTCAGTCGCTCTCTCTCGAAAACGCGTAAGTGCCGTGATTTACATGGCGCTTAAGACCTTTTTGCCGAGAACAAATTTCGAAGAATAGGACAATTCAGTTATTTGACGTAGCTTCTCTAGTACGTAGTACTTGTATCTCGATGGTACTTCATGATTATAGAAAAATTTTGACGAAAGAGGGTAGATAGCGCTTAATTGGTGAAATATTTTTGATGATATCCGGAGATAGAGGAAGTGTTTTTGATGACTTTAGTACCTTTAGGGGTGAAAAGAGTGCCTTTAGGGGTGGATTAAGAGTGCTCTAGGGGTGAATTAAGATCATTAGGCACATGCCACCCTCTGAACGGGGCTGAAGGGTGCTCTTTGCAAACTTTTGGACTAGACACGAACTAACACCTGAAAAGCTTTTAAGTAATTAAGTTAATTTTAGCTTGAACGCAAAGTGCACCATGAATTTATTTGGTCCCAAAAGTTATGAGTTGAGTTAGATTGAACCTACGACCTTCTTGAAGCAGGGATGCGTGAACCGACAGCGCCATCGGATCCTTAGAAACACAAAAATAAATAATATCACTGAACATCAAAAATAATATTATTAAGTATAGGTACTTGAACTACAGTATTTTACAGGATACATTTCGGAGAGTGTGCGATGGAACTTCACGATTTAGTTCCCCCATCCCCATTTTATCATCGGACGACTAGACGTACGGAAATGCGACATCCATAGGGCATGCATGGTTGATGTTCCAACTGTCCGCACCAAGCGCTTTGCTTCAACTTTTATGTTGCGGACAGCCAAGGAGTGGAATTCCTTGCCGGCGTCTGTTTTTCCGGACACTTATAACTTGGATGTTTTTAAGAGTAGAGTGAACAGGTATCTTCTAGGTAAGCGTGCTACACCGTCGACCGCATCATCAGGTGAGATTGCGGTCAAACGCAAGCCTATAATATGTAAAAAAAAATATTAAAAAAAACTATATATATATATAATATAGATAATTTTCAAAATGAGTTTTGTGTCTTGTATTTTTTATAAAAAACAATAAGGCCCACCCGATGTTGAGCGATAATCACGATCGATAATAATTGCCTCACACAACCGTTAGCTTACAGGCATGTCCATGAGGACGTGCCCTGTGTGCATAGCAATGCGTCTATCACTTTGAGCTCATGTGCCAGTAGGTAATTGTTCTCGCTCCCGTACCCTTCAAATCGGAACCAAGGATGTATCGGAACACATCAATTTATTATTGTGTTAGAAATATTTGCATTCGAAGTTTGAATTTTCTAACGCCTGCCTTCGTCATCGTAAATCAAGAATCGGAAATAAAGAAAAAAATCACTGAGCCTTAAATAGCACTGGCAGCCGTCAGCAGATTTCAAATTTGGAACTCATCGGTACCTTACCAAATAGTTAGTGTATGTACTGCTATTATTGGTAGAATAGAGTAGGTACATTCGAAATTTGAATTTCCTTGAGCCACGAGTTTTCGAATTTCCATGCATGGTAAAGGTCGCGAGAAATCGTAAAAGCGGGCTTAGAATCGTTTTTTCCTCGAAATGTATAGATGATGCCTATGTCCAGCAGTGGACGTCTACAAGTTGATAATGATGTCTTTTGTTTCACAATTTCACAGTATAGTGGTTTCATCTGAGCAGCGGGATGATTGCGTTTCTTTTTTTGCAATCAAAACATAGTCGAACATAGTTGAAACATCAAACAACAAACAAACTTATCTTTGACAAGGAACGATCATCATGCCACACTTACTTTCATGTCCGCAGTGCACGACCACCTGCACCATGGAAGATCTAAACATGGCATCGAGTGGAGCTATTGAGGTGGCGACATATTGGTCGAGGAGGGTTTAGTTAGAGTCTTGACTCGATAAGAAGAAGAAGACAAGGAACGATTGCAACAAGACCGAATTTTTTACTTAAAAAACATGAGATAGCGAATAGAAACTTCGGTTTGTAAAACTATAACTGTATGACAACAGATAGATAGTGGTTGAAAAATGATGGCAACAAGATGTGTGATCGCTGCTCCTTTTAAGCATAATTACTTGTTAGTATTGGACTTTTGATAGCAACAGATTTTCACAATCGCCCGGCAGTTACATTGATGGTCAATACATTCAGTAGTTACATAGTTAGATATTTTATTGGATATTGTTCAATACCTAAATCATTAATAAAACTTTTAAAAGTAAGCTCCAAATTCAAATTCAAGTTACCTTTCATTTAATTTTGTCGTTATTGAGTCAACTGACCGATTGTTCAATACTCTCACGGTTTCGTCCCATATCCCGCTTCCTTCCGTTGTTTTACACGCAGAATGTATTTGTGAATGTATGGGACCCGCGATTTTATGTCTTGTCATTACATACCTCTACTTTTACAAGACTGTGTATGTATATGGATAAGTAAATACGTTCAATTAAAAAACCTTAGATATATTTAGGCCCGTATTCAGAAACAGTGCTTCAGTCAAGCATTTGACAATTTACAATGGACAACTGTCAAAAAATGTATGCTTTATGCTTGACTAGAACTGTAGCACTGTTTCTGAGTACGAGCCTCAATGCTTGCCAGAAGTTCTTAAAAAAAATATTCATAATACATATGTACCTACCTAGGTATTTAGTAATAAATAAAAAAGGCAAAAAAACGGAAGAGGTTTGATGTTTGAAAGTTTTGTTCGATATTTGAAATTATTTTTTGTTTGAACTCTAGAGGTGCTCCGGTTGACACAAATTCTTCTTTTTCGTTTTTAAGTTTCTATGTATATCTACCACCTACAATTTGTTAGGATGTAGATATAGGTATTCAGATCAATAATTAAAATACGTACACCAAGATGCTAATTCATTGTTCTTGGAACATTATTGAGCCTGCAATTTTTCCGTTTCTAAAATACCGCCTATCAAGTATCGGATCTAAAAGAAGAATTAAATACATTAAAGTATTGTGTGGGTATATATTTACCTACTTGTCCAAGGTTGCCTTCACGCACAAGGTAAATCACGTATCATCAGTGTAGAGCTGTCATAAGCGTTGGTAGTTATCGATGAAAATAATATCGATGAAATTGACAGGTATTAGGTATATTATTATTTAAATAGATTTTTAATTTATCAAATGTCTTTATTTAGAACAAAAACTAAAGTTTTAGAATAAATGAAAACGTTGACACTGCAAAAGTTAAGAACTGAGTAGCAGTGCCAGCGCCCTCCTCTGTAACAAAACAAGAATAAATGTTCCACAATCTATACATGAAACACAATGATTGTGACTTATAACTACTTTAAGCATACTTTGCTGAACACTTCTTCAACACAAATCACAGATTTTATTCAGTATTCAGTATATTTATTGCCATTATTATGTATTTATTAACTTAACAGTGTCATATCTTAGAACTAGTCTTTGAATCAAATCAATGCATAATTTATCCTGTAAGGGTTAAAACAAAGTTAGTGACAAACAAAGTTCGTAGACCATTTTGTTGTCTCCGTATTGTTTTTATCGATATCGATTAGTTACAAACAAAGTTACAAAGTTCGTAGACCATTTTGTTATCCCCGTATTGTTTTTATCGATATCGATGAGTTATATTCCCAACCCTAGTAAGTATCGTTGTGCAAAAATATCCCACGGTCTAACTGGTGACGATGGAGTGACACATCTAGCTTAGCTTAGAATAAATATAACTTTATATATTATATAGGTATTCTTTAGATATAATTTAACCGATAGCGTCATGATAATATTTTTTTGCATTGTGTCCAATAAAGTTAAGTATTTATAGTAAGTATAATAAACTCAGCCTAGGAGGAGGCCTATACCCGAGAGGGATCCTAGTTAATGAAAAAAAAAAAAATAGGACACAAATAAAATGAAAACTTATGAAGAAAAATTCAAAATTAAATGGTGTATGATATGAATGTAAATAATAATAATGTAATAATAATTTTAATTTTAATAATTTAATTTAATAATATGCATGAAATGTAATTTAAAGTAGCTATGGAATAAATGGGCTTTTTTTATTTATTTATTTATTTATAATAAACTCAACTGAGAAAGGCCTCTCAGCTCAGTTGGAAGGTTCTGCCTTCTGTGCTGTAGGTCGTGGGTTCGATCACCACCGAGAGCAAATATTTGTATTGGGAAAACAGATGTTTGTTCTCTGCCTGGGTGTTATATTGTATTCTAAGTATATGTATATTACGTACATCCAATTATATAGGTACAGTAGTAGTAAATAAAGTGTTTGTAATTCCTCAAGACGACTTAGGACTTAGACCTACCTACCTTCAAAAAAATAGTAGGTACGCAAAAGTAGTTGGTTGAAGACCCTAAATCGTTCCACCCCCAATTAGGAACCTGCAAAGTATCCATAGTTTTAGGTTAAAGTTAAAAAAATATTTGTTGAACTGGCAAAGGGAGCAAGAACTTTTTAGGCTGGATACTAGTGGTATATAATTGTATAAGTAGGTACTAAGTATGTATTATGATAATAAGATGTATTACATATAATTATGCAATACGATAAATATATTGTTGGTATTTTTTGTATATACATGAATAAAAAAGATATCATAATTATGCGTAATGATACTTTTGATATTATTTTATAATTGCAATTAGCTATTTTAAGATTGTTTGTCATGTACCTAATTAATTTCCTTTTATTTTTTGAGAGCTATTTCCTTTTTGTTTTTATTTTTGTTATCACCATTTATATCGTTCTAGGTTGTTTTTCATGTACCTAAATAGTTTTCTTTTGTTTTTTTGAGAGCCTTTTTTGTTATCAGCATGTATAGTGTTCTAGGTTGTTTGTCATGTATTTAGTTGGATTTCTTTTCTTTTTTGAGAGCCTTTTTTCTATCAGAATGTATAATTGTATAGTGTTCTAGTAGATATATTTATAGTTTTTTATTTTAACATATCTGTAGTATCGTAAGTTTTTCTTCTTTGTTTGTCATCAAACATTTTTTTTTTTATTTTTTTGACGTGATAACGTCTTATAAATCGATGGAGCCGGCTGCACGCACGAAAAAACATGACTCATGCGTCGTTACGTCGTTTCGTCGTTCCATTTACCTGAGCCCGAGGCCGGGTCGGGTAATGGGTAAGGGTAAATGAGGGTAACGGTAAATGAGGGTAAGGGTTCGGTCGGGTTCCAGGTCCGGGTCCGAGAGTTCGAGTCCGAGTCCGAGTCCGAGTCCGCGAGTCCGCGAGTATTTTCTTATGACGTTATCACGTTCAACTATCGTCAGTAAACCGACTTTACAGACAACCGATTTTTTTTGTTTAGATTATATAACACGTCCACTTATGTAGTTATCTTCTTAGTGTTACTCCTCAACGGCCCCAACGGAAGACCAGCGTAAGTTTTTTAACTTGCATATGCTGAGTTGGGACCAATTTGCAACTACTAGTTAATGTTTAGTTATAAGTTAAATATAATGTGTAAGCAAGGTTGCAAATAAACAGTTTGATTTGATTTGATTTTTGATTTTCTTCCTGGAAATTAGTACAAAAAAATCTGAAGAAAATACTGGTAGAGAACTCTTTGAAATTTTTTTACTATTGGTTTATTGTACACAGATATTTAAGAGCTAATGGATTTTATTAAAAATGCAAGATATACCAAGAATAAAAAAATATTATAAGGAATTTTCTTAATTACATACTTGTGAATACATTTTATTTTAATTGCTTTGCGGAAGAACAATGCATTATTATTAAATAACACACATATTTCTTGATAATTATTTTCGTAACTCTAAAGCCTCTGAGGCCTAAGTTCTAGCACTTTCTATCAAATGTCATACATCTTTGACAAGTTCCATGCGTGACGCCACAGAAAAAAAAACAAGTGACACGTTCAAAAATGCGTAACTCCCTGTCTTTTCTACGGCAGCAAAGAGTTTATAAACTCTATGGTAAGAATGGCCTGTTTACTGATCTTTGAAAACATAAACAAATAACAAAATGATTGACATTACTTCATCAGAACTATTGTCTGATGGAGCTACTGATATACCCAGAATTATAATAAACTAAAGCAAATTGTTTCAGTTTTTAAATAAAGTAAGAAAAAGCATGGCTTTGAATTTACATAAATATTTTATATCCGTTTTTTTGTTGCGAAACTAAAATCTGAAAAAGGTAGGTACATTACGTTTGTTAAAACAAGAAAGTAAATTATCAAATTTAATTTTACCACTCTGATTATTTATCATGCATGTCCCAAATAGTTTTTTTTCTTCAAAAAGTTTTTATAAACTTATTCGAGTTAAAAGCTACACTTTTTAAATTAGAGCTGCATAAAAAATACCTAGCAAAACTTAAATTAGCCCATTAGTTTAATTATATTTAGGTAGAACTTAGAGACCTTGGGTGATTATCAAAGATTGTTTTACAATGTCTTATCTAAGGCTATTTAAAAAGATAGTAGCCATTTCCCATATACCTACTACAAAGTCTACAAACTACAAACACACGACAGTAAAAGTAAATTGCTTTCGTATTGCATTGTTTTCAACGTCATTAAATAACTTAAACTAGACAGACGTGGACTTTTGAAGCAGTCACGGGCTCTATCGCCATCTCTTTCTGGCATGCCGGAAAAGCTACGGCTAGAAAGAGATTGAATGAGCCAAGTGTTTTCAAGCATCCACTATGAACGTAGCAATTGGCGATTTCCTCTATTAAGTAAGCATGCTAGATTTGAGATAAGAGTGTTTCTACAAAACATTTTGTCGGTGCTGATTTGTATCAGGTATTGAGTGAGCGGTTGATAAGTTTTTACAGGAAAGGCTGTAAAGGGGTTAAGTTATGGCGGCAATTTGACAGTAATGAGAATTTTAATTTTATGACTTTTAATGCATGTATCTGCATGAAACCGTTTTTAAGTGTTCCGTAGTAAAGTAACTCATATTATTAATTTACAAATAAAATATAAAAACATTGTATTGCAACCGTAAAGTAATTTTCAAAATAAAAGTTTGTCAATCGACTATTTTTTTTTATTCAAGTGATGTCTTTCAGTAAAATGTTCCACCTCTATTCAACCATACTCAAGGTACTTTCTCTCTATGTGGCACATCCGTGGGACGCCCTGTATATAAAATATCTTGTGGTAGTTATACCTAATGGTAAAATATGAATGAATAGAATAGTGTGAAAGATGACATCGATAAGAAAGAAGTGAGTACAGAGATGACGGCTGATAGAGGAGACTGGAAGAGAACATGTTGTGCCGCCTCACATAAAGTGGGATAAGGGCAGGAAAAAGAAAAGAAGAGGTATACCTAATGGTTTCTATTTCTTTTGGTATCGCTAAGATAGATAACACGTTCTAAATTTAAAATGATCATGTCCACCTTTTTGTAATAGGAAACTCATAACACAACTTATTTGAAAGATATTAAATAAAATGTCATAAATCACTTGAAGTATGGTCAAAATTGAATATCTTAATAATGCTAGTACCTTACCTACTATATACTTCGTTGGACGTTGGAGACCGAAATGCAAAGTTTTAATTGAATATAATATAATGCGTGTTTAATATTACTATTAAACAATCATTATATTACGCACGCATTGTATTATTGTTATATATTGTAATTAAGATCGACTGAAAACATTGTTCAAACCATAGGAAGTCGGTGGGTGAAGAAAACTCAGAATTGTCTTGCTGGAAATGTATAATGAAGGCTTATGGCCAGCAGTGGACGTCTTTAGGTTGATGATGATGACTGTTAAGTAGATATTAAAAATAAAAGTAAAAATATGTAACGTACACACACGTGTCACGTATTAAAAAAAACTCCCTTACTCCACTGCCTCAATTCCACCCCTGCACCACCCTACACTTTCACCCTTATTGTGAAACCAAAGTTAACTCGCTACACATGTTATGTTCAAAAGGGTTATGATTTGATTAGAGATCGGATTATATGCAGCTAAAAATAATGTAAATATACAAATACTTTTACTTTTGACTGTGATATAAATATTTAGAAATATTTTGTAGGAATGTAGGTTTATGCAGTCTTAATAAAATATACATAGACATTTTCAATTGGAGTCTGGTCTGGTTGTTCTTGTTTTGGTCATTCAAAAACAAAATAATATTGATATAAAAAACCATATAAATTAGGGATATTATTATATTTTCTATTTTATTCGATCACAGATCTAATCACAGTTTTTTTTAAACATGAAAAAACATTTAGTTTAAAGTTAAGCATTCGCATATTTTAAAAAATCTAGATTGTATATAATATTGCGTATTTAAATATTTGCTCACAACTCTAGTGTCTGGAATGCACGTGCTTCCACAGATTAAAAAACAACTTCCCCTCTGTTCCAGTTTCCGATACTCACTTCCGGCGAGTGTCAATCGATTATTATGCATCGAGAAGGAACTAAAATGGATGTGGCGCCAAACTCTCTACGTCGGATTATCACCACAATGGAGCTTTAATAATTTATCATGGACTGAGAAGTTAGGAAAATGGGAAGGTAGGGCTTTTTCCTATAGTGGGATAAAGGATGAAAATTTATAAAAAAGGTTCATGCAGAATAACGTGGATTTATTATCTGTTCTCTTTGTCGCGTGGAATTGGCGCCAAACTTTATGACACAAAAGTAATTTACTTTTTTTTGGAATAATTATTTGAGGATAGATTATTTGGAAGAAAGGAATAACTAACTTCCTATGTCAGTCGTCTATTTTTTTGGAAAAAAATATATATTTCCGTTACATTTATTTATTTCAAAGTCAATCATTTTTTTTGTTTCTTCATTGGCACGCTCCGTTAATTGATCATTACCAACCCAAGGGTTGTTTTGTGAGCAGATGCATGATTTTTGGTCAAGCATCGCTTTAATTCCTTATTGTGATCGTAATTACATCGCTTTTGTATCGCAACAGCTGTTTACCGATTAATTGGATTACAAAAAGGATTGAAGTATTTTGATTACTTACATAAATTAGAAATGTTAACAGTCGAGGAATTAAATCAAAAAAAAAATGCCGTACATAAGTAAAAAGTTCATTTATAAAAATGTATTTTTTCTTTTAGAACAGTGTAAGCAATATTTTAAAACATTACTTATATAATTATATTACCTTCTAGTTGTCGGTGGGGGTCGAACCCACGACTTACGGCGCAGAAGGCAGATTTACTACCAACTGAGCTGAGAGACTGAGAGGCTGAGAGAGGCCAGTCAGTCATGCAGACCTTTGTGTGTGGCTCGTCCGGGGAAGTACTACTACCATGCCTATTTCTGCCAGGAAGCAGCATTGCTGTGTTCGGTTTGAATGGTTGATGAAATTACTGGCACGTGAGGCTGAGCATCTGAATGCCTCAAGTTGATGGACGCAGGGTAGTGCATTGTAGTGAACGGTGTTGCGTGACCTACGAGAGAATGCTTTGTTATAGGCTATGGTCACCACTCCACAGGTGGGTCATATACATATTTACAAAAAAAAAACAAGAAGTATTTAAGTATTATATCAGCTATCTGTTTCCCATAGTACAAGCTCTGCTTAGTATGGGGCTAGATAGTGTTGTGTGGATTGTTCGCATTATTTATTTATTATTATTTATATGCTTCCATCGGCTAGTTGTATAAAAAAAGTTATATTTTTTATGGCAACGAACAAGTTGAACTCATTAAACTAAGTGTTAGATATGCAGTTCGGATTCCTTTGCGAAATTACGTTCTGGCATGTAAATCACATTCCTATTTATAATTGGTATGTTAGTACATACACCTCGCGTGTGTGTGAGTTGCATCACTTTTATAAGTGTGTGTGTCAGCCATGTTAGTCAGCCTCCTTACACGTGACGTAGCTTACTTAGTCATATCGTGGTCACCTTCCTCTCTTCTTCTTCTTCTTCTTGCACTAGTGTGGTAATAGGATTTTAAGTGCGCCTAAGAGAGGCTTCTTTCGTACACTTGAATTAAGCTTTCAAACTTTTTAGGTTCTACGACATGTCGGTTTCTTCACGATGTTTTCCTTCACCGTTTGATATGAACCCACAACCTTTAGGATCGGAAAGCGAGGCTGCTACCACTGGACTACCAGTGCTCTCATTGTGGTCAGAGTAACGTTTGGGCGGTCACATTTGGATAGGTGACTTCTAATAGAAACGCGGCCCAGCTGTCTTAAAGCAGGTTCTTATAAAAAAAATAAAGTTCTTATAAGCTTAATTTGTTGTTTGACTGGTTCCTAGGTTCTTCTGTTCGATAATTTTTTTTTTTTTTTTTTTTTTTTTTTCAAATCAAAATATATTTATTTGGACTCAAGGTACAAGGTTATACAAAAACAAGTGTAAACGATACTGACTGCAGAAGTATAAACTGTGTCGCAGCCAGTAACGCCCTCCTCTTGGCAGGTGACATCCAATTTACAACAAAGTAGGTAGAAATATTTAAAATGGACACAAGGAAAATTAAATAAGAATAAACCCATAATATAATAAAATAATGCAAACATTTTTGCAAAAGGGAACGGTGTGTTTAGGTGTGTATTGTGTAGTGGTGTGTAAATGTGGTGTATGAATGTGGTTTGTGAGTGTGGTGTGTGTGTGGGTGAAGGGTGAGTGTGTATGAGTGAATGTACAGATCTCCTGAGGCACCAGTCTCATAAGAGTCTGGGCAACAGGAGATTCTGTGTGTAGCTTGGTGAATTGAGTTGTGTGAGCGAGAAAGTGTGAGGGGTGGGTGAGTATGAGTAAGTGTAAAGTTCTCCTGAGGCACCAGTCTCTTAAGAGTCTGGGCAACAGGAGACACTGTACGAGTAGAGTAGTATGAGCTAAGGTATGGGGAATGAGGGCGATTAAATAAGGTTTGTGTTATATGTGTGAGTATGAGAAAATTGATCATGCGCTTGATACGAGTAGGTGTTCAGTATCAGCATAAGAGAGGTTTTGTAGCCAAGCAGACACTGTAGACTTAATTTGATTAAGGGTTAAGGGATAAATATTTAATTCTTTATTAACTTTATTATAAAGCAAAGAGCTGATATGCAAAAAGTGTCTGCCCGCGACCGCAGTCCTACGGAATTCAACCTGACACACTCTGTCACTTCGGCGTTTTGTTTCTAAGAAGTTTGGGTCATAGGGTATTTGAGCGTGTTTACGTAGGATGGTATTTAATATAAATAGTTGTCTAACCGTTAAAACTTGACACAAAGAGTAGAGCTCGTAGGTAGGAAATAGCCTAGGTTTTCGACTTAGTACTTTTAAAACAGCTCTTTGTGCTCTTTCAAGGCGTAGAATCCGCGTTTTCGGGGCTCCTCCCCAAGCCGAAACGCAATATGATACTATTGATTGACCAAGGGCAAAGTAGACTGTTTTAAGACATTGGAAGTCAGCAGAGTTGCGGAGGTTTCTAAAAATGTACATAAGCTTTCTGGTCTTGCTAACTGTTAATGAAATATGTTCATCCCAGGATAGAGAGGAGTCAATTGTGATACCGAGATATTTAATAGAAGATGTTTTTGCCACAAAAGGGCAATTACACGAACTAGGAGAGGTACATGAGTGAGCACAGAGTTTCGTGATATAATGGGGTTGGGTAGACGAGTTAGGAGAAAAAGTAACACACTTTGTTTTATTAACATTTAAAGTAAGAAGGTTAGAGGACAGCCATGATATAACTTTAGTAAGACAGAACTCCGCAACTTCTTGAGCTTCATTCCAAGAGCGACCGTGGATGAGCAGAGCTGTGTCGTCAGCGTAAGCTAGTATTTTACAATTTGGAAGGTAGAGATTACACAGGTCATTCACAAATATTAGAAAGAGGGTCGGTCCCAAGACACTTCCCTGGGGAACACCAAAAGATACTACTTCTTCACTGCTGGTGTAGCCGTCAACAGTAACACACTGCGACCGAAGTGTCAGGTAACTTGAAAAGAGCTCCAGAACCGTGCCTCGTACACCTATGGCTTCGAGCTTTGTGATTAATAAGGGTATAGGGACAGTGTCGAAAGCTTTTGAAAGATCGAGGAAAATACCTATAGTTTTAAGTTTCCTGTCAAAATTATTCGTTATCGTACTAGCTAGTTCAACCACAGCATCCTCTGTCGACTTTCCTCGTCTAAAACCATACTGATTGGAAGATAAAATATTATTTGTATTGAGAAAGCTAATAAGCCTAGAATTTAAAACTTTTTCAAACACCTTTGACAACACAGTTAGTACAGATATGGGCCTGTAATTTGAAATATTGTCCCTGTCTCCTGACTTAAATATCGGGTGGACAATCGCCTTTTTAAATACTTTAGGGAAAACACCGGTTAAAATACAGGTGTTAAAGACGTGAGTCATTACTGGGACTAAAACATGGCGAGCGGATTTAATGACAGAATTTGATATTCCGTCCCATCCTATGGCACACTTATCTTTCAGATTAGAAATAATCCGATCCAGTTCGTGATCATCAACAAGAAACAAGGCCATTGAAGCG
This sequence comes from Thera britannica, assembly GCA_939531255.2. Classification (NCBI taxonomy): domain Eukaryota; kingdom Metazoa; phylum Arthropoda; class Insecta; order Lepidoptera; family Geometridae; genus Thera; species Thera britannica. The sequence continues at coordinate 3,801,242 of OW618042.2, read as the reverse complement.
ATTGGAGGTGATAGAAGTGGAGACGAGTTATAGTCTGACGAGGCGATTTTATAAGAATCAGAGTGAATGATAGCAGTCGCCAGGGATTTACCAATGTTAGCGAAGTAATTATTAGCAGCGTTTACAGAAGCAGATGGTGAGTTTGCCAGGGTTAATAACGCAGTCGAAGGTGGTTGCTTAGAAGGTATGTTGGAGATTTTTTTTATTAGGTTCCATGTTGCCTTTGGATCCCTCTTGGCTTTTGAGAATTCATTTCGCTCATATTCTAGTTTAAGTTTTTTTATCAAATTATTGCAGAAATTTCTGTAGCGCGTAAAAGAAACTTCAAGTATTTTGTTGTCAGGATGTTTTTTTGAATTACGATACAGTTTATCTTTATGCCTAACGCACCTAAGAATGCCCGGAGTGATCCAGGGCTTAATGATTCTTTTACGACTCGATATTCTAGAAGTTGTAGTGTGTTTTATGACAGATGTTGATATTAGGTTAACGAATGATTCAGAACAAATAATAGGGTCTGTGGACAGCAGCACTGGTGAAAAATCAATGTTTTCCAATTCAGTGACAAGCGCTGGTAAGTTAAGGCGACTAGTTGCCCGCGTGGCTGTTTTTTGTACAACTTTGGAGCCGTAGCTAACAATAATCGGAGCATGATCCGTAATAAGTGAATCTAGTACTAGAGTGGTTCCTTGATTTGGAGCACGAATCATCACGTGATCCAGACAACGATCTAGCCTCGTGGGCAGAAGATGAGCAGGTAGCATTCCATGCGAAGCTAGTAGATTAAGGTACTCATCTACGTCACTGTCGTTGGTTTTTGGTGTTATGTTTATATTAATGTCACCGATAATGAAAGCAACTTTAAAGAATCTTAAAAGGTCGAGTGTAGTGTCCAAGCTCTGCAAAAAGGGTTGGATATTACTGTAGGAAGGAGAACGATATATACCTAGAATACAAAAGTCATTTGATGATTTTATCAAAACGCAGTTGGCATCATTAATGTTCGGTATATCTACCGTGTAGGTTAGTCCGTTTTTAATGTAAGCAACTACTCCTTCATTTTGGTTTTTATAGTTAGAAGCATGGCTTGAGAAACCATCAATAACGGGGATAAATGGACACTTGCTAAGCCAACATTCAGTTAAAATAATGATATCTAATTGTATCTCAATAGATTCCAATAGCAAGTGCAATTTATCGCTATTGCAGTTAAGACTTCTTATATTAACGTGCAAAATTTTAAGTTTGTGTAGGTTACTAATGTAGGAGCTGACTTGTTCTGCCGAGCATATGAAAGAGCTTGAACTCTCGATATTTCCAATATCATCCGCAATTGATGTTAAAATATTATCCATTAAAAGTGAGTGAAATGAACAGGGGATTATAAAAATGGAAACTGACACTAAGAGTGTCGCGAAGCAGGCACGATATGACATTAGACAATATGAGCAAGAATACTGTCATTCTGAGATTATCGTAATTCATTATTAAATTGTAAAATACTAAAACATCATCAAAAAAACTGCAACTTAAGATTAAACTTATGTTATGAGTTTGTGTATGGAGTAAGGAAGTGTAAGGGTGTGTATAATGTGGGTGAATGTGTGAGTGTAAGTCGTGATGTTTCTTGTACATAAAAAGGTTCCCGCTAAAACAAGTAACAGTAAATAATATGTTGAATAAAATTAAAGTTAGAATAATAGGGAAACGTGCAAAAATGAGCAGCTTATGCCTTACATTTATAGTACCTAGTCAATTTTTATTGAGCAGCTTAGTGAGGTCAGACTCGTGATTGACTCTGACTAGGTCTCCTTGATCCGCTTTACGCAGGAAAATCTTCCCATTTGACACCCAGCAAAATCTGAACTTATTTGCTTTCGCAAATTCCCGTGCTTGAAAGAATAGCTTTTTCATCTTGGTGGTAAGATTTTCAGAGATGAAAATGGGCGTTGCTGGCCCTTTAATTCTCAGATGCTCAGTAGTGAGCCTGGATCCACTTTTTAAAAATCTTCTGTTCATGCCAATAATATGTTCTTTAAGAAGAACACTATTGAGATCCACGATGATGGTTTTGACCGCTGGGTCTCTAGTTCTGATCCTATATATATCTTTTATATGGCTTGGTTGTATATCAACATTCAGCTTTTGGCCAATTTGTACCGCCGTGGAGACTAAGCTTGCCTTGTTCTCTCCCTGTGACGTTGGAATATTTCTTATTTCAAGACACGTAGCTCGTTGGTACCGCTCAAAACTATCTATTTTATCTTCCAATGATCTGATATACATCAGGTTATCTTGGCGGTCCTTATCTAATTGCTCAAGTTTGGCCTGAATTGAGTCCAACCTATTTGCCAGAAAGTCAATAGGTGACCGAATTTCTTCCACTGAAGAGCAGAGTTTATCATACTTTACGTTTTGTTCCTTTTTAAAGTCTTCGAATATTTTTTTCATCTCCGTCATGAAATTTGTGAGCGTATCATCGGCGGTGACAGTGCGTTTACGTTTGCACCGAGTGGAGAGCCTAGATGGCTTAGGGCATCCCGGTTCTATTGATTCGTCAGTGTCGTGACTAGGTTCCGAAGAATGTTGGGTTACTTTAAGATTAGGAATTTCCATGCTGACCAGCGAGGCCGGTTTGGGCGATCCTAACTGGCTCATATTGCTGCCTTGAGCTATTAGTTAGCAGTGATCCCGTGCAGAAAAACGCAAAATAATATCGTCAAGCGTTGGGATACGTACGTATGCGTAGACGTGCGAAGAGCAATAAAAATCGTAGCAGTCAAGACCGGCCGCCACGCGTAACCGCTTCGTAGCCGTTGAGTGACGTAACAGATGCGTAGGCTTTCGTAGCACACGGCGCTCCTTTGGTACGGTAATTTTGTCGCGGCTGCTTACTCAACCACTGGCTCAGTGGGAATGCGCACGGCCGAGATGCAGACGACCGCCAGTTCGAATCCGACGAGAAGCAAAATGCGGCGTTGACTCACTCAGTCGTCCAAGGCAGTCAATCCTTCGTGGCGGCACGGGGCGAAGCTCCAACCAGACCAGCAACAGAACCGAAGTCTCCGGGGCGCAGTCCCAGCCACCAAAACAATTTAATAATTTATTTAGAGCCGATGGACGACACGTCCGTTCAAAACGAATGTCAAGAGGGAAGGTGTAAAATGTACATAATATGTCCAATGTCCAATGCTACTGCTGCCTCTCAAACGGTGAAGGCAAACATCGTGAGGAAACCCGCGGCTTAGTCAACTCCGCACGTATTGACCATGTCTTTCCTATAGATTAGGCCACAGCTGTCTGGATGGTATAGGTGCTGGGTAAGCCTATTCCATCTATAATTCTGTCCCAGGCACTATAGCGTCCCGTAAGTAGGGGCATGAGTAAACACCAGTTGCCCCTGACGCTATACCAAGTCGTAATTGGGTTGCCTGTTCTTCTAAGCTTGGTCGCGTGGAACTGGTACCTAGAATCACCGAGCTTTAGGTCGTTTGAAAGTGATTCTTGTACTACAACTGAATAAATACATATTTGACTTTGGCATCAAATAATCATCTACAATAGATGCAAGGCCTGTAGGCTTACCACAAGCTCTGTCTGGCTCTGGTTTTGAGTCTGTGTTAGTGTTGACTAAATAAATTCTACGTCGAAACGTCACACACACAGTCAATACACTGGTGAGCATTCACACAGACTGAAAACCAGAGCCAGAGAGCGAGCCAGGCAGAGCTCATGGTAGGCCTACAGTTTACTTTGATGAAAATAAATACCTACATGACAATTTGCAGACCCGAATAAAGAGAAATATACGACAAATGTTTAAAAATACTCAATTAACACAATTATCTCCTGCTCTTATCTCAGATATGTACAAAAGCGCAATAAACGGAGTGTGACGCCCGTTACTGCCTTTGTACATGCCCACGGCTGTCAACTCTTCGTACACGGTATCATCATCATGAGCACCTTCAGACTATCACGGTATCATCATTAGGACTTCAGGACCTTGCTTTTTGGTCTTGGAACCGTATCAGTACTGCGCCTAGTTTAGTTAGAAGATATTGTACCCTGAAGGTCTGATGGTCGAACATTTCGATCGAAGCTATTTTCAGCCAATTTAAAAAAGCTCGTGACGACCTTCGACGACTTCTGGACTTCTTTAAAAGGCCATAACTTCACCTAACCTATTATGATACTAATTATAAATAAATAATAAATATTGTGGACAATCCACAACACTAGATATCTAGCGCCAAACTAAGCAGAGCTTGTACTATGGGAACCAGATAGCTGATATAATACTTAAATACTTTTTTTGTATAAATACATACTTAGAATACAATATAACACCCACACAGAGAACAAGCATCTATGTTCACCACAAAAATATTTGTTCTCGATGGGGATCGAACCCACGACCTATACAGGGTTATTCATTATTAGCTGCAAATACTTAGGAATTAGGTTCAACAAATAAAATAAAAAATATATATGATTTTTTTTTTTATTTATTTTGATTTAAGTTTTTGTATCAAAATTTTATTTTTATTAATTTCTTTACGGCTATTGCATAATGATTGCCATGGAGAACAGGACGATGACCCACCCAGGCGGTGACTGAACGCAGAGTGTCGCTCACGGCGCACGGGCGCGGATCAAAGGTCAAAATAGGTCAGGCGCCAATGATTCCTTTATCGATTTTCTCGGGATTTTCATAACAAAACTTAAAAAAATCATTTCATAAATATTTTTTATTTTATTTGTTGAACCTAATTCCTGAGTATTTGCAGTTAATAATGAATAACCCTGTATACGATCCAGAAGGCAGAGCTACTACCAGCTGAGCTGAAAGGCCAGTCTCTAATTTCTCTTCTGTGCTATAGGTCCAGATCTGCTATATACGTGCTCCTATGTTTTCCTTTTTTTCAGAAACTTAATGTTAAAGAAAATATGACCCTCATATGATTTATATGAAATATGAATTGGAGGTGATATTTTCTTTATCAATAAGTTCATGAAAAAAAGGAAAACATACGAGCACGTATATAGCAGATCTGGATTTTTCATAATTTCTCTTCTGTGCTATAGGGACTGCTATAGGCCAGTCATGTCACAAAAATAAACAATTCCACATGGATAAACTCAATTTAATAACTTAATAACACACTATACCTAACCTACCAGCATACCAGTCACAGTCTTGCACAGTAATGCGGGTAACGTCGGGTGTAACCACTAGTCTCGCAATTTTCCCCACAATTTCATACGTGCTCTCTGATTACTGTCGCTAACTGTTTTAGAGTTCCGCATTGGGACGGAACAACGGGGACTAGGGTTCCGGATAACTGCTGTGATCGATCAAGGTATGTTGACAGCAATTTGACATCATCATCAGCCTGATGAAAGTGTGTGACGTTTTGGCGTAGGACTTTTTAGTCAACACTGTGAGTGCAGACGCAAAACCAGACACAGACAGAGCCAGACAGAGCTCATGGTAGGCCTACAGTAAGAAGTAGGTATATGCTGAGGTTAAGAGGCTTAAAGGCTATCATGCAGTGATTAGCATTTTCTCACGCTTTTTAATTCAGTCATTTTGAACTTGAAGGTCGCATGTTGAAAAGGTATTTTTCTCACAAAGGCTTACCATTATGCAGTACATGATTTACTGTGTGTAAAAAATTTGCTGCCAAAATTGGACGGTGCAGTCTACAGCATAGCTACCTATAGCTTTTTATAAGCGTATAACCCACCTGTTGAGTGGTAAGTAGTTGGGAGGTTGGTGGTAAGTAGTTGAGTGTAGTTGGTGGCCTATAACAAAGCATTGCCTCGTAGGTCACGCACGTCAGAAACGTGCATTACGATGCACTACCCTGCGTCTATCAACTTGAAGCATAAAGATTTTCAGCTTAACGTGCCAGTAATTTCACACCCTTCAAACCGAAACAAACACAATGCTGCTTCACGGCAGAATTGGGCATAATTTAAACTTTTCATGTGACATTTGTCCCCAAATAAATTTTTTCTTCATGTCGTGTTCACTAGTTCTTTCGAACCAGTGTGCTGAAAGGTGAGGTGCGCCGTAAAATTATATCAATACTTTCATTCGGGACCTCGTTATTTACAAATTTACGAAATATTTTGTTATCAAAACTTTAGACTCTAGTTTTTTTGTTTGTTACAATTTTTGGCGGCAATTGATTGAGAAGATCTTTTTTTTAATTTTTGTAAGCTCATTGTCAAATGAGAATGAGCTTACAAAAACGTAAAAGTTGTAGAATAATCATGAATAAAGACTCGGCCTTATTCAACAGCATCATTTGATTTTTGAAAATGGAGCTAAAGTCGGTAATCTCTGGGTAGAATGCATGCAATGAATTACGGCTCCAGAAGAAATAAAAAAAAAGCAGCCAAGTGCGAGTCGGACTCGCCCATGAAGGGTTCCGTAGCATCAAGTAACATAATATACAGAAAATAAACAGGAAACAGGTTCTTGTAGTTCGTTGAAAGGTAAATTGCGGTTTACGATTTATGACGTATAAAAAAAAACTACGGGCTAGATCTCGTTCAAACCAAATATCGTTGAAAGTTTGCATAGTAATGTACCTACAACATATATTTTTTTTAGTTTTATCATTCCCTTATTTTAGAAGTTAGAGGGGGGGGGACCAACTTTTTTCAACTTTGGAAGTGTCTCTCGCGCAAACTACTCAGTTTAGAAAAAAACGATATTAGAAACCTCAACATCATTTTTGAGGACCTATTCATAGATACCCCACACGTATGGGTTCGACGAAAAAAATTTTTTTGAGTTGCAGTTTGAAGTATGGGGACCCCCAAAATTTATAGTTTTTTTTCTATTTTTGTGTAAAAATCTTAATGCGGTTTACAGAATACATCTACTCGCCAAGTTTCATCAGTGTAGCTCTTATGGTTTCGGAGAAAAATGGCTGTGACACGGCCGGACAGACAGACAGACAGACATGACGAATCTATAAGGGTTCCGTTTTTTCCATTTGGCTACGGAACCCTAAAAAAGACATTGGCGCGAAATCTTTAGAATTTTTCTCAACTGTTATCATTATTGTATTGGATTATTTTATTTTCCCGCAATTGTAGTGAAAAGTATAGTGTAACACACGGCGCTAAGAAACCATTAAAATTCGGTTTCTATTTACTCCCTTACTAAAGAGTAAAGCTCGAGAGTAAAACTAATACCTCGTATGTAATGGGTCATTTTAGCTTCTTGTTCTTATAACAATCTACTAATAGTTATTTATTTTTACATCCTCTAGTAGTATTCTTGCATCAATGAATTCAAACTTTTTACTTTATTAATAAACCATTGATCAGACAATATGTAACCAAAGACATTCAAATCACCATACCTCTAACAAAAGACACATCCTTAGCCATGCTGGTCCAGCTTATCCTGGCCCATGACCCTCGCAGCTTTCCACCAGGGTCCAAGGATTCAGAAGGTCAGGGTATGGTGGTGAAATGTAAGCTAATGTGGTCACTCGTTCCGGTGGGGTGCCTGACATACGATTCTTTTCCACAGAGTATAGAAATAGTGTGCTTGACCTACGAAGCAGAGAGTTATATTGTAAATCTTGTACTAGAGAATGCCTGTGACTTTGCATGACATTATTTATCATAGTTTTCTTTTATTGAATTTTTTGGGGTATAAATTTGAATAGGTATTTTTGTTGTAGGTACCCTGAGAATTGCCTTCAATTCTTCTGATGCAGCTCATAAGTGTATAAGTTTTTTTTAAAAAGAGTTCTTTGTCCAAAACCATCATCGGCCAATGAAAGTCGATAGCCTAGCATAGCTTACAAATCTACCCCCAATATTTTCAAAATCATCCCTTATACTCCTTTGGATGTTGAATTTTATCCTTTCATCATACTGGTCTAGAAAATCTAGTGACACGACAAGAAGGAGAAGTGTAGATTTTTCAGTCGGCAGGTAACTTTTTATAGGTAGCGAGAATTAAGTATAAATACTCCAAAAACTGTATGCAAGTACACTAAGTCCTATATTCAGACTCCAGCACTGTTTTGGAATACGGGCCTTAAACAAAAAATCTGTGCCAATATTGCCATAATCAAAAAACGTTTGTTTTTATTTGCGGCAACACTAATTTTTAATCTGTGATGTCACAATTTGCAATGACCACACTGACCACCCAGCGTCACAGTAACTGCTAGTTATTCTGTTCCAGTTTGGTTGAAAAAGCTCATTACATTTTGATATCTCCATCGAGGATGGATGGAGTTGTGGCCCCGCCTTGCCTTGATTAGGGTTACCAGCGAATAATAGTACATTGTTACCTGAGTGTTGAAAGTCACGTTTTTTGAGTCCCGAGACGGGTTTGGCGCCAGAGCGTTAGCGAGGGCGCCAATGGAGCTTGAGGGACTCAAAAGACTTTCACCCGAGGTAAACACTGTGCTTTTCATTACGAATACGAGGAAAGTAAAAATAAAAACATGAAAGAAAAATTAGTGAAAATGAAGATTGAATTGCCGCCTTCCCGGTTTTTTTTTTCTTTTTCTCTGGCGGGCCTTCGGCTTCGGCTCGCCAGCATTATTCAGCCATTATTTTCATTTTCATAATTTTAATCTATGTTATTTTAAATAAATAGTTGAAGCTATACACTAATCAAGTAATTTAGAAGATATATTATTTATTTAATACTATCTTTATGTTATTTTTTAAATATTACATTGCGCTCTAATTAGACTGTTTAAACTTCTTACCGTTGTAATGGGTTTCCAACCTACTTGCTGAATAAAAAGTTGGAATTTGGTTGAACAACCTCCTTGCAGTTAGAAAGACTTTAGAAAGTTGGAACATGGTTGAATAAAATAGAACTTGTTTTTTTTTATAATTTGACAGCTGTCAGTAGAAAGCGATTCTCCCTAGGGCTGAAAGTTTTACTTTCAATTAGGCCCCTCAGGCAACTTCAGACCTACTTTCAGAGTATGAGTAATGAAAAGTAATTATGTCAAGCCTGTGCAAGGTGCAATGTGTGATGCAGTGCGTGGCATGGAAGTTAAACTATAATTAAAAACAAAAATAAATGTAATTACAACTTTATTAGATCTTAAACAACCCTTAGACCCATAAGGGTGTTATTAATAATCCCGGCGCAACGCTGGAGTAGTTAAATCGTGTTTTGTCACATTTGCTCGAGTTGATAATTGCATGTCAATGCAAGAGACAAAACACGGATCAACTAGTTAAGACCCTTAGGTATGCTTTGTATTCAAAGTAATAACAGAAATAAGTAGCTATCTTAGTTTGTACACTTTAAGGCCTGCGCACACCTAGTTCGCTGGCGTCGGCGATCAGTGAAACGCTGTCAAATTTGACAGCGATATTTGACAGCGTTTCACTGATCGCTACCGCCAGCGGCCTAGGTGTGCGCAGGCCTTTAGGCAGGCACGGTCCCGCAAGTCTTCTTCTTAGCGTGTCATTGATCTTTAGAACCAAGTGTGGTGAAAGGATTTTAAGTGCGCCTCCAAGAGGCTCCTTTCGTGCACTTGACACATATTTTCGAACTTTTTACTTACGACATGCCGGTTTCCTCACGATGTTTTCCTTAACCGTTTGAGAGCACTGGCATAGTCTCGCAAGTAGGGCTTGAGTAATCACCAGTTGCCCCTGTCTTAGATGCAAAGGCATGTTTATTATTTTCTTACAATTTTATTTCAATTGCAGCATAGAAATAAAGCTCGCCAGACTAACGTCCCCAGAGCAATTAAAGACAGTTACACATGCGCACGCGTCGGTCGCCTCAAAGCGTGACGCGTTCCGGTCTTGTGCACTGCCCCCTAGGTACCTACTGGCTCAGCTGTCAAAAAGCGCTGGCATTGAAATCCTAGTCTAAGTTGGACTGGCATTAAACTGGAACTTGGCTGCTATTTTTATTTTGTAAAAGGATCCTATAAAAAAACGGTAGGAACCAAACCGTAGTTTGCCTGTTCGTTTGGGCTTGGTCGCGTGGAACTGGCACCTAGACTCACCCAGCTTTTTGATCTTGTTCTTATCGAGTTACTGGTTCTATCGAAAATGTGTGGTGAAAGGATTTTTAAAGCCTTCTTTGAGGTTCCTTTCGTGCAAATATTGTAGAACTTTTTAGGTTCGATGACACGCCGGTTTCCTTACGATGTTTTCCCTCTTCGTTTGAGAGCATAGCCTTAAAGTGTTTAAAAGTGATTCTTGTGATCTCTTCTTCTAGTCCTTATCCCACTTTATGTGGGGTCGGCACAACAATGTCTTCCTCCTCCATTTCCCTCTTTCAGCCGTCATCTATACATTCACCCCTCGCTTATCCATGTCATCTTTCACACAGTTCATCCATGTGTTCTTTGGTCTACCTCTGCTCACATATCCATCCACATCCATAGTCATCACTCTCCTAGTCACATGACTTTCATCCCTCCTCATGACATGCCCGTACCACGCCAGCCTATTGCTCCTCAATTATTCTGTCACTGGCGCTATTTTCAAACTACCCCTGATTTACTCGTTCCGTGAAAAGTGATCCTTGTGATACAACTGCATCAACGGTTTCTGAATTTGAATTTAGGTTAAAGCTGCATTTTTCTGACATTAAAATATATTTCTTCTCGCCAGGCCGTGCCCGACTGACCAGGGTTTTTGACAGTTACAGACGAGGGTGGGAGGCACGGGCCGGAACGCGTCACGCTTATGACGACGCGTGCCCATGCAGTGTTACCGTCTTCTATTTGTTTCTTTTGCTTTTGTATTTGTGATTTTTTTACCATCTTAAGAAGCTGAAGTCCGGGAAACAACTTTGACCTATGAAAGATATGAAATGACAATGACTGAACTTATTTATCGAAAATCGAGCACACAGTTTAGCAATACAATTGTTTTGAACCGAGCATGTTTAAAAGTTTACTTTTGTTGAAAATCAGTTAGGGAAATGTTTTAGTAGGAAAACTTGTTAGAATCAAAAATATTTTTTGCTAAATTGAGTGCAATCAATCAATATATTCTTATTGAAACGCTATCAAACACTGCTGTCATATTTGACATCATTTCACTGATCGCCACCGCAGAACGCTAAGATCTGCTTAGAGGCTTACGAGATGAGTCGTAATTGAAATCATGTTAATGTTATCCGGGTTATCTAGGAGCGCATTGAACAGCTGATATTTAGCCAAGTTGTTCGCGATGCGCTAACATATTGCGGTATACTGTTTACCAATCTGTTGCAAAATCGAAGATACCTCGGCGTTGTTATAAATATATACAAGGAGGAAAAGAACTACTTCCTAAAGCCAATTTGAAGTTTAATTACATCAAGCGGACCACAGTTGTTATTTTGTGACTAGTTCTTTCAAACCAGATTGGTTTAAGGATTTAAAGTGCGCCTCAGAGAGACTCCTTTTGTTCAACTTTTTAGCACAGGGCACATAACTCTAAGCATTAGCGCATATACTTTTTGGATAGAAAAACTCATTTGCATTGGTAATGCACGACGGTATTTAACCCACGACCTTATGATCGTTAGCGATAAAACCAGCAAGAAGTGCATGAGTACCTACACCCAAGTTTTACATAACACTCGCAATAATTTACTGCCTGTCAACCACAATCAGCCACTAAGAAGTGAAACTCCAGCATTCCTCAGCTCTGGTTGCTTCTTAAACCATTTAGGATAAATTATCTAAGGGTTGCTCACAATAAACACACACTATAGTTAGGTCACTGACACCTCACGGAAAAACCCACCTCTAATTTCACATCTACCTTTAAAGATTTGCTGGAAGAGAACTCTTTTCACGGTTAAGCTCACCTTTAACTTTAACAAACATTAAATTAAAAAGGCTAATCTGATTTTTATGACATTTCTAGGGGACTAATCAGAATAGTACATTGTTACCTGAGTGTTGAAAGTCACGTTTTTTGAGTCCCGAGACGGGTTTGGCGCCAGAGCGTTAGCGAGGGCGCCAATGGAGCTTGAGGGACTTAAAAGACTTTCACCCGAGGTAAACACTGTGCTTTTCATTACGAATACAAGGAAAGTAAAAATAAAAACATGAAAGAAAAATTTGTGAAAATGAAGATTGAATTGCCGCCTTCCCGGTTTTTTTTTTCTTTTTCTCTGGCGGGCCTTCGGCTTCGGCTCGCCAGCATTATTCAGCCATTATTTTCATTCTCATAATTAAAAAAATGGTAAATGTCAAATCTATGTTATTTTAAATAAATAGTTGAAGCTATATATTAATCAAGTAATTTAGAAGATATATTATTTATTTAATACTATCTTTATGTTATTTAAATTTAAATTTTACATTGCGCTATCTTATAGACTTTTTAAACTTCTTACTGTTGTAATGGGTTTCCAACCTACTTGCTGAATAAAAAGTTGGAATTTGGTTCAACGACCTCTTTGCAGTTAGAAAGACTTTAGAAAGTTGGAACATGGTTGAATAAAATAGAACTTGTTTTTTTTTATAATTTGACAGCTGTCAGTAGAAAGCGATTCTCCCTAGGGCTGAAAGTTTTACTTTCAATTAGGCCCCTCAGGCAACTTCAGACCTACTTTCAGAGTATGAGTAATGAAAAAATATAATTTTTCAGATAAAAAAATATTTGCCATTTTTATTTTTTGTCTTTTTGTTTTTGTTTCAAATTTTAAAACCTATTGGCTCTGTCAGTTTCAAAGCCCTCGTTGTGAGAAAGAAAGCGAGTGCACTTGTTTATAAATATAAATTAGTCTGCATTTTTCAGCCTCATTTCAGATACTATCTCAGCCAATTACTGCGCAGTCCCACGAATCCTACGAGTAATTAAATTACGGCCGACCTATTATCATAATACAAAGTTATTCCCGAGCTATCCCCCGTTTATCAGACCAGACGAATTTATGATTTAATGAGCTTTGGCAATACACAGCACGGAGACAACGGCTGGTACACACTCCACATAGCAACAACGATAAAGTTATAGGCTCAAAGTCAAATGAGAGTTTTCTAGAAACTCTAAGGCGGCCTAGGCGTGAAGGGTGATCTGCCAAAGTTTTTAGCCAAATTTACTTCTCTTTCCTAAAATATAAAGCTTCCTCTTCTATAGGCTTGGGCCTACGAAGCTATCAGGAACCAGGACCACCACCACCACCAAGGATTTTATATTCATTTCTTCATTTTTAGGGTTCCGTAGCCAAATGGCAAAAACGGAACCCTTATAGATTCGTCATGTCTGTCTGCCTGTCTGTCTGTCCGGCCGTGTCACAGCCATTTTTCTCCGAAACCATAAGAGCTAGACTGATGAAACTCGGTGAGTAGATGTATTCTGTGAACCGCATTAAGGTTTTTACACAAAAATAGAAAAAAAAACTATAAATTTTGGGGGTCCCATACTTGAAACTGAAACTCAAAAATTTTTTTTTCATCGAACCCATACATGAGGGGTATCTATGGATAGGTTTTCAAAAATTATGATGAGGCTTCTAATATAGTTTTTTTCTAAACTGAATAGTTTGCGCGAGAGACACTTCCAAAGTGGAAAAAAGTTGGTCCCCCCCCCCTCTTACTTCTAAAATAAGGGAATGATAAAACTAAAAAAAATATATGTTGTACATTACTATGCAAACTTTCAACGATATTTGGTTTGAACGAGATCTAGTCAGTAGTTTTTTTTTTATACGTCATAAATCGTAAACCGCAATTTACCTTTCGACGAACTACAAGAACCTTTATATTATGTTACTTGATGCTACGGAACCCTTCATGGGCGAGTCCGACTCGCACTCGGCTGCTTTTTTTTAATGTTAAAATGCTACCTTTGTTTGGGACTATTACTTGGGCAGCTAATTCTTTGATTTGATTAGATTTTTCAGATAAGCAGACCATGCAGAGTGGACGGTCTGGTAACTCCGATGTTGTATAAGTATTTGTTCAGGGTGATAGTAACCTATCAGGGTCCTCACGATGGTTCTAAGGTTCAGTTTGACAAGGTTCAATTGTTTGAGTGTGTCTGCATCCAAGGTGCTGAAAAGGGTAGAAAGAAGGGAGCTCTCAGATTGTAAATCATCATCATCATTATTCATTATAGTAAAAAACCAGGAATAAAAATTCTGAGTCCTCTCCATCCACCAACTTCCCGCGACACAATGTCTTTGGTCTCTCCACCCGAGAGACCGATGGTGATACGGTAAGGTTTGAGAATGGTGAGAGAAGAAGATTAACTAAACCAGCTGTTATAATTTGGCTGTGTTCTTGGCAAGGGAATGAATATTCATAATAAAACTTATTGAGGTTCGTTAGCTGACGATTAGCGATGGCTCTGATGATAACCAGAATGGTTACAGCCTTTAGTATTAGGTTCAAACGGCTACCTCGTATCGACCATGGGACCAGGAGACGTAGGGTCCCCCATTCGATGGACTTTCGATCTTAAGGTCGTGGGTTCAAGTCCAGTCGTGTACCAATGAGTTTTTCTCTTGAAAAATTTATGTGTACTATGCCAGTACTCTCAAAACGGTGGAGGAAAACGAAGGAATGAAGAAGAAAATGAAGGAAAACATTGTGAGGAAACCGGCGTGTTGTAGAACCTAAAAAAGTTCGGGTTAAAAGGGCCCTCCGCCAGCGGCCTACTTGCGGAAACTAGTGCACCAAGTCGGATGATGAATTTGCTAATTTTTTTGCCCTATTCAATGGAACGCACCAAGAGTGGTGAAAGGATTTTAAGTGCGCCTCAAAGAGGAACCTTTCGTGGTTTTTTGCTTAAACTGGTCAACTCAGACCCCCTTCAGTCTATTATTATTTAAAACTAATTTAATCATAACCTTTCTTTTAAGGGTTCCGTAGCCAAATGGCAAAAACGGAACCCTTATAGATTCGTCATGTCAGTCTGTCTGTCTGTCTGTCTGTCTGTCTGTCCGTCCGTATGTCACAGCCATTGTTCTCCGAAACCGTAAGAGCTAGACTGATTAAACTTGGCGAGTAGATGTATTCTGTGAACCGCATTAAGTTTTTTACATAAAAATAAAAAATAAACTATAAATTTCGGGGGTCCCCATAATTGAAACTGAAACTCTTTTTTTTTCATCGAACCCGTGTGGGGTATCTATGAATAGGTCTTTAAAAATGATGTTGAGTTTTCTAATATCGTTTTTTTCTAAACTGAATAGTTTGCGCGAGAGACACTTCCAAAGTGGAAAAAAGTTGGTCCCCCCCCCTCTAACTTCTAAAGTAAGAGAATGATAAAACTAAAAAAAATATATGTTGTACATTACTATGCAAACTTCCAACGATATTTGGTTTGAACGAAATCTAGTCAGTAGTTTTTTTTTTATACGTCATAAACTGTAAACCGCAATTTACCTTTCGACGAACTACAAGAACCTTATTATGTTACATCAAGTAACATAATATAAAGGTTTTTGTAGTTCGTCGTGCTACGGAACCCTTCATGGGCGAGTCCGACTCGCACTTGGCTGCTTTTTGCTTTGCTATCGTAGTCAAGTTAAATTCTATCCTAATGGCCAAAATAGTAGGTAACAAAATTGTGAAAATTGTTACATACTATTATTTTTAATTTACAAAATGTACGAAATAATAATAAACCTAAATAACAAGCGAACCGAAATAAATGTGTTGAAAAACTAGATGTTGGAATTGAAATAATAGTTTTCGGTAATTAAGTGTCACGCAATGCGTGTACGTATTTGAGTCATTTGAGCGACTAACTGATTGGTGATTGACAAACGACTTAAGTATTAATAAGATTAATAAAATATTATTTATATTTTGAGCCTTTTATTCGACGGCCTCTTTGAGGCGCACTTTATATCCTTCCACCACGCTGGTTAAAAGAACCATTGACACGATAAGGAGAAGTCTAAGTAATTCTTATATGTATTTTTTTCGACGTAAGTCCAGTACCTATTATAATCCAATCCATTAAAACACCAGAAGACGATCATAAAAATAACGTCCGAAAACCCAACGACATGTCACTTCCTTTCATAATAACCCCTTGGCACCATAAAACTCAATACAATACTGCGGTCAGCCCTTAAGACAAGTCTTTCAAGCAGAACTAGCCCTCAAAAGAAAAACAACGCTATCTCATTACAAAAGAAACTATAATCCTTTATCACGATCTTCTATCAATCTTTATCAATTTCAACCAAAACGGCGTATGCGGAATTTCGAGCTAAGCAATATTCAGCTGTAACTATGAAGATATAAAAGTGAGAATAGATCGTTGATGAGATGTTAGAGTATTATCTTAGGGGCAGACGCAACCCTAAAGTCACGGTGCAAGAGCATGATAATCAGCAGGCAAACAATTTTTACTGAACTGTATGTCGATTTGTATAATTCACACCGACAGTTCTTAGCGTCGATTAGAGAAGTGTGCTTCGACTTTTGAAGAACATCTGGTACTGAAGATACCTACTTTATGAGTAATCACAAAAATCAGTAGGAAGTCGGCGGATGGAAAGGGCTCAGAATCATTCTTCCTGGAAATCTTTCTGGGTGGAGGCCTATCTGGTTTCTTCTTTTTCTTTCTTCTTTTCTGGTACAGATTTACCAATATGTCATCATTAAAATAAGTATAGGAAGTCGGTGGATGTAGAGGGCTCAGAATTTCCAGTAGTGAACTTCTACAAGCTGATGTTGATACATACATACATAAAATCACGCCTCATTTCCATGGGGGTAGGCAGAGATCACGGATTTCCACTTGCTATGATCCTGACACACATCTTTCGCTTCATTCACTGGTAAAACATTCTTCATACATGCTCGTCGGTTTAGGGTACTCCTAACCTGGCCTTTCTCTCAAACGTCTGCGATCTGATCGAGATACATGCGCCTAGGTTTTCCCAAAAACATCAGAGCAGAGTGAATGCAGTAGACATGAGAGCGTTGCGTAGTATGTGTGGTGTAAAGTTGAGTGATAGAGTGATGTTGATGACGATGAAATAACACAAGTCTACTTAGATTATTGTAATTTGTACTACTCAGACCAAATTCTCCAAAAATCTTGATTTTTAAGAATTTTCGGATCCGGACTGGCGCAGCGCACAGCCAAAATGTTCTTAAAATGATCAAAACCATGTAAGAGAATCCTTAATTTTTATAGGTTAATATCTAACGGACATTATTCAACCCGTCACAAAACTAGCACCTGCTGCCGAATATAGAAATAATTACAAATAACTGTATCAGCTCGTGACGATTCGTTTTTTATGACCATAAATAATTTGTTGTTTCTAAATTTGAAATTCGAACGGCATTTTGTTTAATTGGTGTATCGATTGCAATATTTTGAACCGGAGGGTTTTGAATTTAGAACAACAACGGGTCTGTTTAAAGTGTTGTCCAAAATGGTTGCTCTGTCTATGTACTGAAAAATTTTTTTTTTCTATCGTTATGTACTCCTTACCTATAAATATTGCTGGAAAATACAGACCAGAAAACTATCTGATAAATTCAGTTCGTAAAATTTTAAAATAAGGAGCTAAATAACATCTACGGAACCTTCATAAACAAAATACCATAAATCCTCAAAGTTAAGAACCTTGACCGACTGCACCTTGAAATGAGGGTATAAATTTAAATAAAAGGATTCTACTTCCTGCCCCGTTCACGCGTGGCCGGCTATATGCGTGAAATATTCAAATTTCGCTGGTTCGAGTCCTTAGTATTGTCTTTTTGAGGCGTGGGTCAACTTGTAGACTGCAGCGATCCTGAAAATACATTAAAATAAAAATATTAATAAATATTAAAGGTTTGCTGTAAGAAAACTCTACTTAGGGTTAAGCTCGCTTTTGTACAGTCGCGGTATGAAAATGTTCGTCACCTTAGGGTCGGTTTTCGCTTGCACCAGAGTGCCTTGATCATGAACACATTTTGACATAATTTGTGACGTTAACTTATCGGTGTTATTCTTTTCATACCGCCACTATACACGTCCTCTATTTCTGTTCTTTTCCTATGTTTTACATTGTGTGCAATAAAGAATTAAGAATTAAAATAATTATACTGAAAAGTAATAATGAATACGGCGGCGATATCAAAAATTATAATAATTATGGAATAGTTATTTGATAAACAAGAGTGCAGCACGCTACTTCATCCGACCTGAGCGAGGAAATGACTAAACTAAATGCAAAAAAGAAAATGACGCGCGTAAAGCAAATTAAGATAAAAGTAACACACCAAGAAGGTTCCGAGTCTGAGTTTTTAACAAATTAAAAAAGTTTGGATTGATTAATTAGGCACTATGAAAGTAGCCCACGACCTACGGCGCAAAAGGCAGAGCTACAGCCAACTGAGCTGAGAGGCCAGTCAAGGCGAGTTGTAGGCGATGGTTACCACTTAATATCAGGTGGGCCATAAGCTTGTTCGATGAAACAAGCTTATGGCCCACTTGATAAGTGGCCCACCTGATAGTGACATATTTACTGAAATGTAAAAAAGTTATTTTAAAATAGCGCTATTTAGTCACAAACTAAGCATAGCTTGTACCATGAAAAACAGATAAAAATACTTATACTGATATAATCTTATACCAGTAAAATTACGAAAAATTTAAAACCGCTATTTGTTTTATAACATTGATTTTAAAGCAATAAACTATACCTATTACGTAGTAATAAATAAGATGAATAAGTGATCATAAATAGTAAGCGTGTACCTAGAGTACCTACCTCGTTAAGACGATGATAGCCGTAAAATAACTTCTCGCTCGAAGACTGACCTTTTAGAAAAATATAAAATTACTGAGCTTGTTTTACGAAAAAAGTATGTGCATTGTGCAATCCAATTGCACACAATTATGTAAAAAAATAATTTTGATCTACGCTTTCCTACTTAAAAGTTGGCCTATCTGGTTTTCTTACATGGGTAAAACTAAAATCAAAAAGGTAAAGTTGTAGGAAAACGTGTAAGGATCAAATTTTTTTCTTGCTTAAAAGCCTGCGCACATCTAGGCGATGGCGATGACGATCAACTGAAACGCAGTCAAATATCGCTGTCATATTTGACAGCGTTTCAGCTGATCGTTATCACCATCGCCTCGTTCGTGCGCATGCCTTTACTGTGTGCAATCGTATTGCACACATGATAGTTGCCCGCTTTTTAGATAATTAAGTTCAGTGTTTTTAAATCTGTCAAAAGGTCAAAGTGTGCGAGTGATAAGGTCATCGATGCAGTCTGCCCCTTAAGTAGTTTATAAATAAAACTGGTACTGTTATGTAGTAAAGTTTTTTGCGAGATTAATCTTATTGAATAGAAATCAATATAATTATTTGCACCGGTATTTTTATTGGTTTACTTGTTTGAAGTGGGCATACCACCTACATTTATTAATTATCATGTTTTCTTTTTACGGTGTTGGTTTGTTAACTAAACATAAATACTCATATTAACGACATATTGCAAAATGTAGGTACCATTCATATTGGAAAGTATTTTCTAGAATTAACAAAAGTTTCTAGATTTTTCAAATAAAATAATTTGCTATCCAAATAACTATAATTTTTTTTGTTGAAAAAAAAATAACATAGTGTAAATAATAGCATAATATTAGAAGCACTTTTTTATAATAACCGACAATTATTTCTTTACCAATTTCACAACAACGAAGTGAGCATAATATTAGAAAACTTTTTTACAATTACCGGTTATTATTAATTAATTTCACTCAACGAAACTAATCTTGTACAAGGTAAAATAGATAAATTAATTAAGGTTAAAAGGCGAATATCCATAATTTGGATTGCTCAGAACTGACCTACTTCCATGAATTAACCGAGAAATTCTCACGAAGTAGATGAGTCAGTTACATAATATTGCAAATAGTTGCAATATTGCAACGATGCGCGAACTTTTTATTGAGTTCTTAATTAGTTTGATTGGATGTTGAGTAAATGGTTTTTTTGCGTTTTTTATCTTTTCTTAGAAAGGAATGACCTCCTTTGTAACAATACGGAGTTCGTTAAAATAGGTCAAAGGGCGTATAGACCAGTCATTATAGTAAGTTCACCTCGGAATTCGAGATACCCAGCTGTAAGTCTGTAAATATTTGTATATTGACACCCTTGAAAAGTTGTCTCAAAACCTGCATATGGTTAGGGTGTGCGCAACTACACACAGAAAAAAAAAACTAGAACCTTAAATAAGGTTTTTTTTTCTGTGTTTGTGTTCATTGAATAAACTTTTTTCGTTTTTATTTTCATTTCATTTCATATACCTAGTAAGTATAAGTTTTTAAAACAAACCTGTGTTACTTAATCGATTGACAGTTAATGGCACGGGTCTATAAGTTGATAAAGAAAAATACAATAAATACAAGTATTTATATTTACAAAATGGAACGGAAGCTATCAAGTTATTATAAATAAATCTGTGTTACTAAGCTACCATATCGTTTTAGTTTTCGCTTTTACCTAATTTATGATTATCAATTTCTCCAAGCTTCGTGAACCAAAAAACTCTTATAAATAAATAAATTATGCATTAATATTATTTTAAAAATAATATTAATCAAAAAGCCTATAAAGTGATTAGTGACCACTGACATACCACCTGTACCTAATTGATGTGGGGACACACTGACGATCAAAACATTGGTTACCGACTGCAGCTAG